>CM060988.1:209684752-212156945 GCA_030765065.1 Deroplatys truncata
AAGATGAGGGGTGAGACCAGGACACAGCACCACACGCAGTCTATACTGTCTCTTGTGCTTCTAAATGACTCCTGAGAGAGAGAGAGAGAGAGATGTGGGGAGAGACAAGGACACAGCACCACACGCAGTCTATCCTGCTTCTTGTGCTTCTAAATGACTCCTGAGAGAGAGAGAGAGAGAGAGAGAGAGAGAGAAAGATGAGGGGAGACACCAGGACACAGCACCACACGCAGTCTATCCTGTCTCTTGTGCTTCTAAATGACTCCTGAGAGAGAGAGAGAGATAGATGGGGGAGAGACCAGGAGACAGCACCACATGCAGTCTATTCTGTCTCTTGTGCTTCTAAATGACTCATGAGAGAGAGAGAGAGAGAGAGAGAGAGAGAGAAAGATGAGGGGAGATACCGGGACACAGCACCACACGCAGTCTATTCTGTTTCTTGTGCTCCTAAATGACTCATGAGAGAGGAAGAGAGAGAGAGAAAGATGGGGGGAGAGACCGGGTCACAGCACCACACGCAGTCTATCCTGTCTCTTGTGCTTCTAAATGACTCCTGAGTGAGAGAGAGAGAGAAAGATGAGGGGAGTGACCAGGACACAGCACCACACGCAGTCTATCCTGTCTCTTGTGCTTCTAAATGACTCCTGAGAGAGAGAGAGAGAGAGAGAGAGAAAGATGAGGGGAGAGACCAGGACACAGCACCACACGCAGTCTATCCTGTCTCTTCTGCTTCTAAATTACTCCTGAGAGAGAGAGAGAAAGAGAGTGATAAAGATGAGTGGAGAGACCAGGACACAGCACCACACGCAGTCTATCCTGTCTCTTCTGCTTCTAAATTACTCCTGAGAGAGAGAGAGAAAGAGAGTGATAAAGATGAGTGGAGAGACCAGGACACAGCACCACACGCAGTCTATCCTGTCTCTTCTGCTTCTAAATTACTCCTGAGAGAGAGAGAGAAAGAGAGTGATAAAGATGAGTGGAGAGACCAGGACACAGCACCACACGCAGTCTATCCTGTCTCTTCTGCTTCTAAATTACTCCTGAGAGAGAGAGAGAGAGAGAGTGATAAAGATGAGTGGAGAGACCAGGACACAGCACCACACGCAGTCTATCGTGTCTCTTGTGCTTCTAAATGACTCCTGAGAGAGAGAGAGAAAGAGAGAGAGAGAGATAAAGATGAGGAGGGAGACCGAGACACAGCACCACACGCAGAATATCCTGTCTCTTGTGCTTCTAAATGCTTCCTGAGAGAGAGAGAGAGAGCAAGATGAGGGTAGAGAGACCAGGACAAAGCACCACACGCAGTCTATTCTGTCTCTTGTGCTTCTAAATGCTTCCTGAGAGAGAGAGAGAGAGAGAGAGAGAGAGAAAGATGATGGGAGAGAGAACAGGACACAGCACCACACGCAGTCTATCCTGCCTCTTGTGCTTCTAAATCCTTCCTGAGAGAGAGAGATGAGGGGAGAGACCAGGACACAGCACCACACGCAGTCTATTCTGTCTCTTGTGCCTCTAAATGATTCATGAGAGGGAGAGAGAGAGAGCAAGATGAGGGGAGAGACCAGGACACAGAATTACACGCAGTCTATCCTGTCTCTTGTGCTTCTAAATGCTTCCTGAGAGAGAGAGAGAAAGAGAGCAAGATGAGGGGAGAGAGAACAGGGCACACCACCACACGCAGTGTATCCTGTCTCTTGTGCTTCTAAATGACTCCTGAGTGAGAGAGAGAGAGAGAGAGAAAGATGATGGGAGAGACCGGGACACAGCACCACACGCAGAATATCCTGTCTCTTGTGCTTCTAAATGCTTCCTGAGAGAGAGAGAGAGAGCAAGATGAGGGTAGAGAGACCAGGACACAGCACCACACGCAGTCTATCCTGTCTCTTGTGCTTCTAAATGCTTCCTGAGAGAGAGAGAGAGAGAAAGATGATGGGAGAGAGAACAGGACACAGCACCACACGCAGTCTATCCTGCCTCTTGTGCTTCTAAATGACTCCTGAGAGAGAGAGAGAGAGAGAGCAAGATGAGGGGAGAGACCAGGACACAGCACCACACGCAGTCTATCCTGTCTCTTGTGCTTCTAAATGACTCCAGAGAGAGAGAGAGAGCAAGATGAGGGCAGATACCAGGACACAGCACCAAACGCAGTCTATCCTGTGTCTTGTGCTTCTAAATGACTCCTGAGAGAGAGAGAGAGAGAGAGAGAGAGCAAGATGAGGGGAGATACCAGGACACAGCACCACACGCAGTCTATCCGTGTCTTGTGCTTCTAAATGATTCCTGAGTGAGAGAGAGAGGGAGAGAGAGAGAGAGCAAGATGAGGGGAGAGACCAGGACACAGCACCACACGCAGTCTATTCTCTCTCTTGCGCTTCTAAATGCTTCCTGAGAGAGAGAGAGAGCAAGATGAGGGGAGAGACCAGGACACAGCACCACACGCAGTCTATCCTGTGTCCTGTGCTTCTAAATGCTTCCTGAGAGAGAGAGAGAGAGAGAGAGAGAGAGAGAAAGATGAGGGGAGAGACCAGGACACAGCACCACACGCAGTCTATCCTGTCTCTTTTGCTTCTAAATGACTCCTGAGCGAGAGGGAGAGAGACAGAGAGAGAGAAAGATGAGGGGAGAGACCAGGACACAGCACCACACGCAGTCCATCGTGCCTCTTGTGCTTCTAAATGACCCCTGAGAGAGAGAGAGAGAGAGAGAAAGATGAGGGGAGAGACAAGCACACAGCACCACACGCAGTCTATCTTGTCTCTTGTGCTTCTAAATGACTCCTGAGAGAGAGAGAGAGAGAGAGAAAGATGAGGGGAGAGACAGGGACACAGCACCACACGCAGTCCAGCCTATCTCTTGTGCTTCTGAATGACTCCTGAGAGAGAGAGAGAGATGAGGGGAGAGACCAGTCACAGCACCACACGCAGTGTATCCTGTCTCTTGTGCTTCTAAATGACTCCTGAGAGAGAGAGAGAGACAGAGAGAGAGAGAAAGATGAGGGCAGAGACCAGGACACAGCACCACACGCGGTCTATCCTGTCTCTTGTGCCTCTAAATGACTCCTGAGAGAGAGAGAGAGAGAGATGAGTGGAGAGACCGGGACACAGCACCACACTCAGTCTATCCTGTCTCTTGTGCTTCTAAATGACTCCTGAGAGAGAGAGAGAGCAAGATGTGGGGAGAGACCAGGACACAGCACCACACGCAGTCTATCCTGTCTCTTGTGCTTCTAAATGACTCCTGAGAAAGAGAGAGAGATGCGGGGAGAGACCAGGACACAGCACCACACGCAGTCTATCCTGTGTCTTGTGCTTCTAAATGATTCCTGAGAGAGAGAGAGAGAGAGCAAGATGAGGGGAGAGACCAGGACACAGCACCACACGCAGTCTATCCTGCCTCTTGTGCTTCTAAATGACTCCTGAGAGAGAGAGAGAGAGAGAGAGAGAAAGATGAGGGGAGAGACCGGGACACAGCACCACACGCAGTCTATCCTGTCTCTTGTGCTTCTAAATGCTTCCTGAGAGAGAGCAAGATGAGGGGACAGAGACCAGGACACAGCACCACACGCAGTCTATCCTGTCTCTTGTGCTTCTAAATGCTTCCTGAGAGAGAGAGAGAGAGAGCAAGATGAGGGGAGAGTGACCAGGACACAGCACCACACGCAGTCTATCCTGTCTCTTGTGCTTCTAAATGACACATGAGAGGAGAGAGAGAAAGATGATGGGAGAGACCGGGACACACCACCACACGCGGTCTATCCTGTCTCTTGTGCTTCTAAATGCTTCCTGAGAGAGAGAGACAGCAAGATGAGGGGAGAGAGACCAGGACACAGCAGCACACGCAGTCTATCCTGTCTCTTGTGCTTCTAAATGCCTCCTGAGAGAGAGAGAGATAGAGATGATGGGAGAGAGAACAGGACACAGCACCACACGCAGTCTATCCTGTGTCTTGTGCTTCTAAATGACTCCTGAGAGAGAGAGAGAGAGCAAGATGAGGGGAGATACCAGGACACAGCACCACACGCAGTCTATCCGTGTCTTGTGCTTCTAAATGATTCCTGAGTGAGAGAGAGAGGGAGAGAGAGAGAGCAAGATGAGGGGAGAGACCAGGACACAGCACCACACGCAGTCTATTCTCTCTCTTGCGCTTCTAAATGCTTCCTGAGAGAGAGAGAGAGAGCAAGATGAGGGGAGAGACCAGGACACAGCACCACACGCAGTCTATCCTGTGTCTTGTGCTTCTAAATGCTTCCTGAGAGAGAGAGAGAGAGAGAGAAAGATGAGGGGAGAGACCAGGACACAGCACCACACGCAGTCTATCCTGTCTCTTTTGCTTCTAAATGACTCCTGAGCGAGAGGGAGAGAGACAGAGAGAGAGAAAGATGAGGGGAGAGACCAGGACACAGCACCACACGCAGTCTATCGTGCCTCTTGTGCTTCTAAATGACTCCTGAGAGAGAGAGAGAGAGAGAGAGAGAAAGATGAGGGGAGAGACAAGCACACAGCACCACACGCAGTCTATCTTGTCTCTTGTGCTTCTAAATGACTCCTGAGAGAGAGAGAGAGAGAGAGAGAGAGAGAGAGAGAGAAAGACGAGGGGAGAGACAGGGACACAGCACCACACGCAGTCCAGCCTATCTCTTGTGCTTCTGAATGACTCCTGAGAGAGAGAGAGAGAGAGAGAGAGATGAGGGGAGAGACCAGTCACAGCACCACACGCAGTGTATCCTGTCTCTTGTGCTTCTAAATGACTCCTGAGAGAGAGAGAGAGACAGAGAGAGAGAGAAAGATGAGGGCAGAGACCAGGACACAGCACCACACGCGGTCTATCCTGTCTCTTGTGCCTCTAAATGACTCCTGAGAGAGAGAGAGAGAGAGAGAGAGAGAGATGAGTGGAGAGACCGGGACACAGCACCACACTCAGTCTATCCTGTCTCTTGTGCTTCTAAATGACTCCTGAGAAAGAGAGAGAGATGCGGGGAGAGACCAGGACACAGCACCACACGCAGTCTATCCTGTGTCTTGTGCTTCTAAATGACTCCTGAGAGAGAGAGAGAGAGAGAGAGAGAGAGAGATGAGTGGAGAGACCGGGACACAGCACCACACTCAGTCTATCCTGTCTCTTGTGCTTCTAAATGACTCCTGAGAAAGAGAGAGAGATGCGGGGAGAGACCAGGACACAGCACCACACGCAGTCTATCCTGTGTCTTGTGCTTCTAAATGACTCCTGAGAAAGAGAGAGAGCAAGATGTGGGGAGAGACCAGGACACAGCACCACACGCAGTCTATCCTGTCTCTTGTGCTTCTAAATGACTCCTGAGAAAGAGAGAGAGATGCGGGGAGAGACCAGGACACAGCACCACACGCAGTCTATCCTGTGTCTTGTGCTTCTAAATGATTCCTGAGAGAGAGAGAGAGAGCAAGATGAGGGGAGAGACCAGTACACAGCACCACACGCAGTCTATCCTGTCTCTTGTGCTTCTAAATGACTCCTGAGAGAGAGAGAGAGAGAAAGATGAGGGGAGAGACCGGGACACAGCACCACACGCAGTCTATCCTGCCTCTTGTGCTTCTAAATGACTCCTGAGAGAGAGAGAGAGAGAGAGAGAAAGATGAGGGGAGAGACCGGGACACAGCACCACACGCAGTCTATCCTGTCTCTTGTGCTTCTAAATGCTTCCTGAGAGAGAGAGAGAGAGAGAGCAAGATGAGGGGAGAGAGACCAGGACACAGCACCACACGCAGTCTATCCTGTCTCTTGTGCTTCTAAATGACACATGAGAGGAGAGAGAGAAGGATGATGGGAGAGACCGGGACACACCACCACACGCGGTCTATCCTGTCTCTTGTGCTTCTAAATGCCTCCTGAGAGAGAGACATGAAGATGAGGGGAGAGAGACCAGGACACAGCAGCACACGCAGTCTATCCTGTCTCTTGTGCTTCTAAATGCCTCCTGAGAGAGAGAGAGAGAGATGATGGGAGAGAGACCAGGACACAGCAGCACACGCAGTCTATCCTGTCTCTTGTGCTTCTAAATGCCTCCTGAGAGAGAGAGAGAGATGATGGGAGAGAGAATAGGACACAGCACCACACGCAGTCTATCCTGCCTCTTGTGCTTCTAAATGCTTCCTGAGAGAGAGAGAGAGAGAGAGAGAGAGAGATGACGGGAGAGACCAGGACACAGCACTACACGCAGTCTATCCTGTCTCTTGTGCTTCTAAATGACTCCTGAGAGAAAGAGAGAGAGATGAGGGTAGAGACCAGGACACAGCACCACACGCAGTCTATCCTGTGTCTTGTGCTTCTAAATGATTCCTGAGAGAGAGAGAGAGAGAGCAAGATGAGGGGAGAGACCAGGACACAGAATTACACGCAGTCTATCCTGTCTCTTGTGCTTCTAAATGATTCCTGAGAGAGAGAGAGAGAGAGAGAGAGAGAGCAAGATGAGGGGAGAGACCAGGACACAGAATTACACGCAGTCTATCCGGTCTCTTGTGCTTCTAAATGATTCCTGAGAGAGAGAGAGAGAGAGAGAGAGAGAGAGCAAGATGAGGGGAGAGACCAGGACACAGAATTACACGCAGTCTATCCTGTCTCTTGTGCTTCTAAATGCTTCCTGAGAGAGAGAGAGAGAAAGAGAGCAAGATGAGGGGAGAGAGAACAGGACACAGCACCACACGCAGTCTATCCTGTCTCTTGTGCTTCTAAATGCTTCCTGAGAGTGAGAGAGCAAGATGAAGGGAGAGACCAGGACACAGCACCACACGCAGCCTATTCTGTCTCTTGTGCTTCTAAATGACTACTGAGAGAGAGAGAGACAGAGAAAGATGAGGGGTGAGACCAGGACACAGCACCACACGCAGTCTATACTGTCTCTTGTGCTTCTAAATGACTCCTGAGAGAGAGAGAGAGAGAGAGAGATGAGGGGAGAGACCAGGACACAGCACCACACGCAGTCTATCCTGCCTCTGGTGCTTCTAAATGACTCCTGAGAGAGAGAGAGAGAGAGAGAAAGATGAGAGGAGACACCAGGACACAGCACCACACGCAGTCTATCCTGTCTCTTGTGCTTCTAAATGACTCCTGAGAGAGAGAGAGAGAGAGAAAGATGGGGGAGAGACCAGGATACAGCACCACATGCAGTCTATTCTGTCTCTTGTGCTTCTAAATGACTCATGAGAGAGAGAGAGAGAGAGAGAGAAAGATGAGGGGAGACACCGGGACACAGCACCACACGCAGTCTATTCTGTTTCTTGTGCTTCTAAATGACTCATGAGAGAGGGAGAGAGAGAGAGAAAGATGGGGGGAGAGACCGGGTCACAGCACCACACGCAGTCTATCCTGTCTCTTGTGCTTCTAAATGACTCCTGAGTGAGAGAGAGAGAGAAAGATGAGGGGAGTGACCAGGACACAGCACCACACGCAGTCTATCCTGTCTCTTGTGCTTCTAAATGACTCCTGAGAGAGAGAGAGAGAGAGAGAGAGAGAAAGATGAGGGGAGAGACCAGGACACAGCACCACACGCAGTCTATCCTGTCTCTTCTGCTTCTAAATTACTCCTGAGTGAGAGAGAGTGATAAAGATGAGTGGAGAGACCAGGACACAGCACCACAAGCAGTCTATCCTGTCTCTTGTGCTTCTAAATGACTCCTGAGAGAGAGAGAGAGAGAAAGAGAGAGAGAGATAAAGATGAGGAGGGAGACCGAGACACAGCACCACACGCAGAATATCCTGGCTCTTGTGCTTCTAAATGCTTCCTGAGAGAGAGAGAGAGCAAGATGAGGGTAGAGAGACCAGGACACAGCACCACACGCAGTCTATCCTGTCTCTTGTGCTTCTAAATGCTTCCTGAGAGAGAGAGAGAGAGAGAGAGAGAAAGATGATGGGAGAGAGAACAGGACACAGCACCACACGCAGTCTATCCTGCCTCTTGTGCTTCTAAATCCTTCCTGAGAGAGAGAGATGAGGGGAGAGACCAGGACACAGCACCACACGCAGTCTATTCTGTCTCTTGTGCCTCTAAATGATTCCTGAGAGAGAGAGAGAGAGAGAGAGAGAGCAAGATGAGGGGAGAGACCAGGACACAGAATTACACGCAGTCTATCCTGTCTATTGTGCTTCTAAATGCTTCCTGAGAGAGAGAGAGAGAGAAAGAGAGCAAGATGAGGGGAGAGAGAACAGGGCACACCACCACACGCAGTGTATCCTGTCTCTTGTGCTTCTAAATGACTCCTGAGTGAGAGAGAGAGAGAGAGAGAAAGATGATGGGAGAGACCGGGACACAGCACCACACGCAGAATATCCTGTCTCTTGTGCTTCTAAATGCTTCCTGAGAGAGAGAGAGAGAGAGCAAGATGAGGGTAGAGAGACCAGGACACAGCACCACACGCAGTCTATTCTGTCTCTTGTGCTTCTAAATGCTTCCTGAGAGAGAGAGAGAGAGAGAGAAAGATGATGGGAGAGAGAACAGGACACAGCACCACACGCAGTCTATCCTGCCTCTTGTGCTTCTAAATCCTTCCTGAGAGAGAGAGATGAGGGGAGAGACCAGGACACAGCACCACACGCAGTCTATTCTGTCTCTTGTGCCTCTAAATGATTCATGAGAGAGAGAGAGAGAGAGCAAGATGAGGGGAGAGATCAGGACACAGAATTACACGCAGTCTATCCTGTCTCTTGTGCTTCTAAATGCTTCCTGAGAGAGAGAGAGTAAGAGAGCAAGATAAGGGGAGAGAGAACAGGACACACCACCACACGCAGTGTATCCTGTCTCTTGTGCTTCTAAATGACTCCTGAGTGAGAGAGAGAGAGAGAGATGATGGGAGAGACCGGGACACAGCACCACACGCAGAATACCCTGTCTCTTGTGCTTCTAAATGCTTCCTGAGAGAGAGAGAGAGAGAGAGAGAGAGAGAGAGCAAGATGAGGGTAGAGAGACCAGGACACAGCACCACACGCAGTCTATCCTGTCTCTTGTGCTTCCAAATGCTTCCTGAGAGAGAGAGAGAGAGAGAGAGAAAGATGATGGGAGAGAGAACACGACACAGCACCACACGCAGTCTATCCTGTCTCTTGTGCTTCTAAATGACTCCAGAGAGAGAGAGAGAGAGAGCAAGATGAGGGGAGATACCAGGACACAGCACCAAACGCAGTCTATCCTGTGTCTTGTGCTTCTAAATGACTCCTGAGAGAGAGAGAGAGAGAGAGAGAGAGCAAGATGAGGGGAGAGACCAGGACACAGCACCACACGCAGTCTATCCTGTCTCTTGTGCTTCTAAATGACTCCAGAGAGAGAGAGAGAAAGCAAGATGAGGGGAGATACCAGGACACAGCACCACACGCAGTCTATCAGTGTCTTGTGCTTCTAAATGATTCCTGAGTGAGAGAGAGAGGGAGAGAGAGAGAGCAAGATGAGGGGAGAGACCAGGACACAGCACCACACGCAGTCTATTCTCTCTCTTGCGCTTCTAAATGCTTCCTGAGAGAGAGAGAGCAAGATGAGGGGAGAGACCAGGACACAGCACCACACGCAGTCTATTCTGTGTCTTGTGCTTCTAAATGATTCCTGAGAGAGAGAGAGAAAGATGAGGGGAGAGACCAGGACACAGCACCACACGCAGTCTATCCTGTGTCTTGAGCTTCTAAATGCTTCCTGAGAGAGAGAGAGAGAGAGAGAAAGATGAGGGGAGAGACCAGGACACAGCACCACACGCAGTCTATCCTGTCTCTTTTGCTTCTAAATGACTCCTGAGCGAGAGGGAGAGAGACAGAGAGAGAGAAAGATGAGGGGAGAGACCAGGACACAGCACCACACGCAGTCCAGCCTATCTCTTGTGCTTCTGAATGACTCCTGAGAGAGAGAGAGAGAGAGAGAGAGAGAGATGAGGGGAGAGACCAGTCACAGCACCACACGCAGTCTATCCTGTCTCTTGTGCTTCTAAATGACTCCTGAGAGAGAGAGAGAGAGGGACGAGGGGAGAGACCAGGACACAGCACCACACGCAGTCTATCCTGTCTCTTGTGCTTCTAAATGACTCCTGAGAGAGAGAGAGAGAGACAGAGAGAGAGAGAAAGATGAGGGCAGAGACCAGGACACAGCACCACACGCGGTCTATCCTGTCTCTTGTGCCTCTAAATGACTCCTGAGAGAGAGAGAGAGAGAGAGAGAGAGAGAGAGAGATGAGTGGAGAGACCGGGACACAGCACCACACTCAGTCTATCCTGTCTCTTGTGCTTCTAAATGACTCCTGAGAGAGAGAGAGAGCAAGATGTGGGGAGAGACCAGGACACAGCACCACACGCAGTCTATCCTGTCTCTTGTGCTTCTAAATGACTCCTGAGAAAGAGAGAGAGATGCGGGGAGAGACCAGGACACAGCACCACACGCAGTCTATCCTGTGTCTTGTGCTTCTAAATGATTCCTGAGAGAGAGAGAGAGCAAGATGAGGGGAGAGACCAGGACACAGCACCACACGCAGTCTATTCTGCCTCTTGTGCTTCTAAATGACTCCTGAGAGAGAGAGAGAGAGAGAGAGAGAGAAAGATGAGGGGAGAGACCGGGACACAGCACCACACGCAGTCTATCCTGTCTCTTGTGCTTCTAAATGCTTCCTGAGAGAGAGCAAGATGAGGGGAGAGAGACCAGGACACAGCACCACACGCAGTCTATCCTGTCTCTTGTGCTTCTAAATGCTTCCTGAGAGAGAGAGAGAGAGAGAGAGAGAGAGCAAGATGAGGGGAGAGAGACCAGGACACAGCACCACACGCAGTCTATCCTGTCTCTTGTGCTTCTAAATGACACATGAGAGGAGAGAGAGAAAGATGATGGGAGAGACCGGGACACACGACCACACGCAGTCTATCCTGTCTCTTGTGCTTCTAAATGCCTCCTGAGAGAGAGAGAGATGATGGGAGAGAGAACAGGACACAGCACCACACGCAGTCTTTCCTGCCTCTTGTGCTTCTAAATGCTTCCTGAGAGAGAGAGAGAGAGAGATGACGGGAGAGACCAGGACACAGCACTACACGCAGTCTATCCTGTCTCTTGTGCTTCTAAATGACTCCTGAGAGAAAGAGAGAGAGATGAGGGTAGAGACCAGGACACAGCACCACACGCAGTCTATCCTGTGTCTTGTGCTTCTAAATGATTCCTGAGAGAGAGAGAGAGAGAGAGCAAGATGAGGGGAGAGACCAGGACACAGAATTACACGCAGTCTATCCTGTCTCTTGTGCTTCTAAATGATTCCTGAGAGAGAGAGAGAGAGAGAGAGCAAGATGAGGGGAGAGACTAGGACACAGAATTACACGCAGTCTATCCGGTCTCTTGTGCTTCTAAATGATTCCTGAGAGAGAGAGAGAGAGAGAGCAAGATGAGGGGAGAGACCAGGACACAGAATTACACGCAGTCTATCCTGTCTCTTGTGCTTCTAAATGCTTCCTGAGAGAGAGAGAGAGAAAGAGAGCAAGATGAGGGGAGAGAGAACAGGACACAGCACCACACGCAGTCTATCCTGTCTCTTGTGCTTCTAAATGCTTCCTGAGAGAGAGAGAGAGCAAGATGACGGGAGAGACCAGGACACAGCACCACACGTAGTCTATTCTGTCTCTTGTGCTTCTAAATGACTAATGAGAGAGAGAGAGACAGAGAAAGATGAGGGGTGAGACCAGGACACAGCACCACACGCTGTCTATACTGTCTCTTGTGCTTCTAAATGACTCCTGAGAGAGAGAGAGAGAGATGAGGGGAGAGACCAGGACACAGCACCACACGCAGTCTATCCTGCCTCTTGTGCTTCTAAATGACTCCTGAGAGAGAGAGAGAGAGAGAGAGAGAAAGATGAGGGGAGACACCAGGAAACAGCACCACACGCAGTCTATCCTGTCTCTTGTGCTTCTAAATGACTCCTGAGAGACAGAGAGAGAGAGATGGGGGAGAGACCAGGATACAGCACCACATGCAGTCTATTCTGTCTCTTGTGCTTCTAAATGACTCATGAGAGAGAGAGAGAGAGAGAGAGAGAGAAAGATGAGGGGAGATACCGGGACACAGTACCACACGCAGTCTATTCTGTTTCTTGTGCTTCTAAATGACTCATGAGAGAGGGAGAGAGAGAGAGAGAACGATGGGGGGAGAGACCGGGTCACAGCACCACACGCAGTCTATCCTGTCTCTTGTGCTTCTAAATGACTCCTGAGTGAGAGAGAGAGAGAAAGATGAGGGGAGTGACCAGGACACAGCACCACACGCAGTCTATCCTGTCTCTTGTGCTTCTAAATGACTCCTGAGAGAGAGAGAGAGAGAGAGAGAAAGATGAGGGGAGAGACCAGGACACAGCACCACACGCAGTCTATCCTGTCTCTTCTGCTTCTAAATTACTCCTGAGTGAGAGAGAGTGATAAAGATGAGTGGAGAGACCAGGACACAGCACCACACGCAGTCTATCCTGTCTCTTGTGCTTCTAAATGACTCCTGAGAGAGAGAGAGAAAGAGAGAGAGAGAGATAAAGATGAGGAGGGAGACCGAGACACAGCACCACACGCAGAATATCCTGGCTCTTGTGCTTCTAAATGCTTCCTGAGAGAGAGAGAGAGAGAGAGAGCAAGATGAGGGTAGAGAGACCAGGACACAGCACCACACGCAGTCTATCCTGTCTCTTGTGCTTCTAAATGCTTCCTGAGAGAGAGAGAGAGAGAGAGAGAGAAAGATGATGGGAGAGAGAACAGGACACAGCACCACACGCAGTCTATCCTGCCTCTTGTGCTTCTAAATCCTTCCTGAGAGAGAGAGATGAGGGGAGAGACCAGGACACAGCACCACACGCAGTCTATTCTGTCTCTTGTGCCTCTAAATGATTCCTGAGAGAGAGAGAGAGAGAGAGAGAGAGAGCAAGATGAGGGGAGAGAGAACAGGACACACCACCACACGCAGTGTATCCTGTCTCTTGTGCTTCTAAATGACTCCTGAGTGAGAGAGAGAGAGAGAAAGATGATGGGAGAGACCGGGACACAGCACCACACGCAGTCTATCCTGTCTCTTGTGCTTCTAAATGACTCCTGAGAGAGAGACAGAGAGAGAGAGAGAAAGATGAGGGGAGAGACCAGGACACAGAATTACACGCAGTCTATCCTGTCTCTTGTGCTTCTAAATGCTTCCTGAGAGAGAGAGAGAAAGAGAGCAAGATGAGTGGAGAGAGAACAGGACACACCACCACACGCAGTGTATCCTGTCTCTTGTGCTTCTATATGCTTCCTGAGAGAGAGACAGAGAGAGAGAGAGAAAGATGAGGGGAGAGACCGGGACACAGCACAACACGCAGTCTATCCTGTCTCTTGTGCTTCTAAATGACTCCTGAGAGAGAGACAGAGAGAGAGAGAGAAAGATGAGGGGAGAGACCAGGACACAGCACCGCCCGCAGTCTATCCTGTCTCTTGTGCTTCTAAATGACTCCTGAGATGAAGAGAGAGAGAGAGAGAGAGAAAGATGAGGGGAGAGACCAGGACACAGCACCACACGCAGTCTATCCTGTATCTTGTTCTTCTAAATGACTCCTGAGAGAGAGAGAGAGAGAGAGAGAGAAAGATGAGGGGAGAGACCAGGACACATCACCACACGCAGTCTATCCTGTCTGTTGTGCTTCTAAATGACTCCTGAGAGAGAGAGAGAGAGAGAGAGAGAGAGAGAAAGATGAGGGGAGAGACCAGGACACAGCACCACCCGCATTCTATCGTGTGTCTTGTGCTTCTAAATGACTCCTGAGAGAGAGAGAGAGAGAGAGAGAGAGAGAAAGATGAGGGGAGAGGCCAGGACTCAGCACCACACGCATTCTATCCTGTCTCTTGTGCTTCTAAATGACTCCTGAGAAAGAGAGAGAGAGAGAGAAACATGAGGGGAGAGACCAGGACACAGCACCACACGCAGTCTATCCTGTCTCTTGTGCTTCTGAATGACTCCTGAGAGAGACAGAGAGAGAGAGAGCAAGATGTGGGGAGAGACCAGGACACAGCACCACACGCAGTCTATCCTGTCTCTTGTGCTTCTAAATGACTGCTGAGAGAGAGAGTGAGAGAGAGAGAGAGAAAGATGAGGGGGAGACCAGGACACAGCACCACACGCAGTCTATCCTGTGTCTTGTGCTTCTAAATGCTTCCTGAGAGAGAGAGAGAGAGATGAGGTTAGAGACCAGGACACAGCACCACACGCAGTCTATCCTGTCTCTTGTGCTTCTAAATGATTCCTGAGAGAGAGAGAGGGAGAGAGAGAGGAAGATGAGGGGAGAGACCAGGACACAGCACTACACGCAGTCTATCCTGTCTCTTCTGCTTCTAAATGACTCCTGAGAGAGAGAGAGAGAGAGAGAGAGAGAGAAAGATGAGGGCGGAGACCAGGACACAGCACCACACGCAGTCTATCCTGTCTCTTGTGCTTCTGAATGACTCCTGAGAGAGACAGAGAGAGAGAGAGCAAGATGTGGGGAGAGACCAGGACACAGCACCACACGCAGTCTATCCTGTCTCTTGTGCTTCTAAATGACTGCTGAGAGAGAGAGAGTGAGAGAGAGAGAGAGAGAGAAAGATGAGGGGAGAGACCAGGACACAGCACCACACGCAGTCTATCCTGTGTCTTCTGCTTCTAAATGCTTCCTGAGAGAGAGAGAGAGAGAGATGAGGTTAGAGACCAGGACACAGCACCACACGCAGTCTATCCTGTCTCTTGTGCTTCTAAATGACTCCTAAGAGAGAGAGAGAGGGAGAGAGAGAGAGACAGAGAAAGATGAGGGGAGAGACCAGGACACAGCACCACACGCAGTCTATCCTCTCTCTTGTGCTTCTAAGTGACTCCTGAGAGAGACAGAGAGAGAGAGACAGGGAGAGAGAGAAAGATGAGGGGAGAGACCAGGACACAGCAGCACACGCAGTCTATCCTGTGTCTTGTGCTTCTAAATGACTCCTGAGAGAGAGTGAGAGAGAGAGACAGAGAGAGGGAGAGCAAGATGAGGGGAGAGACCAGGACACAGCACCACACGCAGTCTATCCTGTGTCTTGTGCTTCTAAATGATTCCTGAGAGAAAGAGAGAGAGAGAGGGAGGGAGGAAGATGAGGGGAGAGACCAAGCCACAGCACCACACGCAGTCTATCCTGTGTCTTGTGCTTCTAAATGATTCCTGAGAGAGAGAGAGAGAGAGAGAGAGAGCAAGATGGGGGGAGAGACCAAGACACAGCACCACACGCAGTCTATCCTGTCTCTTGTGCTTCTAAATGACTCCAGAGAGAGAGAGAGAGAGCAAGATGAGGGGAGATACCAGGACACAGCACCACACGCAGTCTATCCGTGTCTTGTGCTTCTAAATGATTCCTGAGTGAGAGAGAGAGGGAGAGAGAGAGAGCAAGATGAGGGGAGAGACCAGGACACAGCACCACACGAAGTCTATCCGTGTCTTGTGCTTCTAAATGATTCCTGAGTGAGAGAGAGAGGGAGAGAGAGAGAGCAAGATGAGCGGAGAGACCAGCACACAGCACCACACGCAGTCTATCCGTGTCTTGTGCTTCTAAATGATTCCTGAGTGAGAGAGAGAGGGAGAGAGAGAGAGCAAGATGAGGGGAGATACCAGGACACAGCACCACACGCAGTCTATCCGTGTCTTGTGCTTCTAAATGATTCCTGAGTGAGAGAGAGAGGGAGAGAGAGAGAGCAAGATGAGGGGAGAGACCAGGACACAGCACCACACGCAGTCTATTCTCTCTCTTGCGCTTCTAAATGCTTCCTGAGCGAGAGAGAGAGAGAGAGAGAGCAAGATGAGGGGAGAGACCAGGACACAGCACCACACGCAGTCTATCCTGTGTCTTGTGCTTCTAAATGATTCCTGAGAGAGAGAGAGAGAGAGAGAGAAAGATGAGGGGAGAGACCAGGACACAGCACCACACGCAGTCTATCCTGTCTCTTTTGATTCTAAATGACTCCTGAGCGAGAGGGAGAGAGACAGAGAGAGAGAAAGATGAGGGGAGAGACCAGGACACAGCACCACACGCAGTCTATCCTGTCTCTTTTGCTTCTAAATGACTCCTGAGCGAGAGGGAGAGAGACAGAGAGAGAGAAAGATGAGGGGAGAGACCAGGACACAGCACCACACGCAGTCTATCCTGTCTTTTTTGCTTCTAAATGACTCCTGAGCGAGAGGGAGAGAGACAGAGAGAGAGAAAGATGAGGGGAGAGACCAGGACACAGCACCACACGCAGTCTATCCTGTCTCTTTTGCTTCTAAATGACTCCTGAGCGAGAGGGAGTGAGACAGAGAGAGAGAAAGATGAGGGGAGAGACCAGGACACAGCACCACACGCAGTCTATCCTGTGTCTTGTGCTTCTAAATGCTTCCTGAGAGAGAGAGAGAGAGAGAGAGAAAGATGAGGGGAGAGACCAGGATACAGCACCACACGCAGTCTATCCTGTCTCTTTTGCTTCTAAATGACTCCTGAGCGAGAGGGAGAGAGACAGAGAGAGAGAAAGATGAGGGGAGAGACCAGGACACAGCACCACACGCAGTCTATCCTGCCTCTTGTGCTTCTAAATGACTCCTGAGAGAGAGAGAGAGAGAGAGAGAGAAAGATGAGGGGAGAGACAAGCACACAGCACCACACGCAGTCTATCTTGTCTCTTGTGCTTCTAAATGACTCCTGAGAGAGAGAGAGAGAGAGAGAGAGAGAGAGAGAGAGAGAGAGAGAAGATGAGGGGAGAGACAGGGACACAGCACCACACGCAATCTATCCTGTCTCTTGTACTTCTTAATGACTCCTGAGAGAGAGAGAGAGAGAGAGAGAGAGAGCAAGATGAGCGAGAGACGGGACACAGCACCACACGCAGTCCAGCCTATCTCTTGTGCTTCTGAATGACTCCTGAGAGAGAGAGAGAGAGAGAGAGAGAGAGAGAGAGAGAGAGAGATGAGGGGAGAGACCAGTCACAGCACCACACGCAGTCTATCCTGTCTCTTGTGCTTCTAAATGACTCCTGAGAGGGAGAGAGAGGGACGAGGGGAGAGACCAGGACACAGCACCACACGCAGTCTATCCTGTCTCTTGTGCTTCTAAATGACTCCTGAGAGAGAGAGAGAGACAGAGAGAGAGAGAAAGATGAGGGCAGAGACCAGGACACAGCACCACACGCGGTCTATCCTGTCTCTTGTGCCTCTAAATGACTCCTGAGAGAGAGAGAGAGAGAGAGAGATGAGTGGAGAGACCGGGACACAGCACCACACTCAGTCTATCCTGTCTCTTGTGCTTCTAAATGACTCCTGAGAGAGAGAGAGAGAGCAAGATGTGGGGAGAGACCAGGACACAGCACCACACGCAGTCTATCCTGTCTCTTGTGCTTCTAAATGACTCCTGAGAGAGAGAGAGAGATGCGGGGAGAGACCAGGACACAGCACCACACGCAGTCTATCCTGTGTCTTGTGCTTCTAAATGATTCCTGAGAGAGAGAGAGAGAGAGAGCAAGATGAGGGGAGAGACCAGGACACAGCACCACACGCAGTCTATCCTGCCTCTTGTGCTTCTAAATGACTCCTGAGAGAGAGAGAGAGAGAGAGAGAGAGAGAAAGAGAAAGATGCGGGGAGAGACCAGGACACAGCACAACACGCAGTCCATCCTGTCTCTTGTGCTTCTAAATGACTCCTGAGAGAGAGAGAGAGAGAGAGAGAGAGAGAGAGAGAGAGAAAGATGAGGGGCGAGACCGGGACACAGCACCACACGCAGTCTATCCTGTCTCTTGTGCTTCTAAATGCTTCCTGAGAGAGAGCAAGATGAGGGGAGAGAGACCAGGACACAGCACCGCACGCAGTCTATCCTGTCTCTTGTGCTTCTAAATGCTTCCTGAGAGAGAGAGAGAGAGCAAGATGAGGGGAGAGAGACCGGGACACAGCACCACACGCAGTCTATCCTGTCTCTTGTGCTTCTAAATGACACATGAGAGGAGAGAGAGAAAGATGATGGGAGAGACCGGGACACAGCACCACAGGCGGTCTATCCTGTCTCTTGTGCTTCTAAATGCTTCCTGAGAGAGAGAGAGAGCAAGATGAGGGGAGAGAGACCAGGACACAGCACCACACGCAGTCTATCCTTTCTCTTGTGCTTCTAAATGCCTCCTGAGAGAGAGAGAGAGAGAGAGAGATGATGGGAGAGAGAACAGGACACAGCACCACACGCAGTCTATCCTGCCTCTTGTGCTTCTAAATGCTTCCTGAGAGAGAGAGAGAGAGAGAGATCACGGGAGAGACCAGGACACAGCACTACACGCAGTCTATCCTGTCTCTTGTGCTTCTAAATGACTCCTGAGAGAAAGAGAGAGAGAGATGAGGGTAGAGACCAGGACACAGCACCACACGCAGTCTATCCTGTGTCTTGTGCTTCTAAATGATTCCTGAGAGAGAGAGAGAGAGAGAGAGAGAGCAAGAGGAGGGGAGAGACCAGGACACAGAATTACACGCAGTCTATCCTGTCTCTTGTGCTTCTAAATGATTCCTGAGAGAGAGAGAGAGAGAGAGAGCAAGATGAGGGGAGAGACCAGGACACAGAATTACACGCAGTCTATCCGGTCTCTTGTGCTTCTAAATGATTCCTGAGAGAGAGAGAGAGAGAGAGAGAGCAAGATGGGGGGAGAGACCAGGACACAGAATTACACGCAGTCTATCCTGTCTCTTGTGCTTCTAAATGCTTCCTGAGAGAGAGAGAGAAAGAGAGCAAGATGAGGGGAGAGAGAACAGGACACAGCACCACACGCAGTCTATCCTGTCTCTTGTGCTTCTAAATGCTTCCTGAGAGAGAGAGAGAGCAAGATGACGGGAGAGACCAGGACACAGCACCACACGCAGTCTATTCTGTCTCTTGTGCTTCTAAATGACTACTGAGAGAGAGAGAGAGACAGAGAAAGATGAGGGGTGAGACCAGGACACAGCACCACACGCAGTCTATACTGTCTCTTGTGCTTCTAAATGACTCCTGAGAGAGAGAGAGAGAGAGAGATGAGGGGAGAGACCAGGACACAGCACCAGACGCCGTCTATCCTGCCTCTTGTGCTTCTAAATGACTCCTGAGAGAGAGAGAGAGAGAGAGAGAGAGAGAAAGATGAGGGGAGACACCTGGACACAGCACCACACGCAGTCTATCCTGTCTCTTGTGCTTCTAAATGACTCCTGAGAGAGAGAGAGAGAGAGAGAGAAAGATGGGGGAGAGACCAGGATACAGCACCACATGCAGTCTATTCTGTCTCTTGTGCTTCTAAATGACTCATGAGAGAGAGAGAGAGAGAGAGAGAGAGAGAAAGATGAGGGGAGATACCGGGACACAGCACCACACGCAGTCTATTCTGTTTCTTGTGCTTCTAAATGACTCATGAGAGAGGGAGAGAGAGAGAGAAAGATGGGGGGAGAGACCGGGTCACAGCACCACACGCAGTCTATCCTGTCTCTTGTGCTTCTAAATGACTCCTGAGTGAGAGAGAGAGAGAAAGATGAGGGGAGTGACCAGGACACAGCACCACACGCAGTCTATCCTGTCTCTTGTGCTTCTAAATGACTCCTGAGAGAGAGAGAGAGAGAAAGATGAGGGGAGAGACCAGGACACAGCACCACACGCAGTCTATCCTGTCTCTTCTGCTTCTAAATTACTCCTGAGTGAGAGAGAGTGATAAAGATGAGTGGAGAGACCAGGACACAGCACCACACGCAGTCTATCCTGTCTCTTGTGCTTCTAAATGACTCCTGAGAGAGAGAGAGAGAAAGAGAGAGAGAGAGATAAAGATGAGGAGGGAGACCGAGACACAGCACCACACGCAGAATATCCTGTCTCTTGTGCTTCTAAATGCTTCCTGAGAGAGAGAGAGAGAGAGCAAGATGAGGGTAGAGAGACCAGGACACAGCACCACACGCAGTCTATCCTGTCTCTTGTGCTTCTAAATGCTTCCTGAGAGAGAGAGAGAGAGAGAGAGAAAGATGATGGGAGAGAGAACAGGACACAGCACCACACGCAGTCTATCCTGCCTCTTGTGCTTCTAAATCCTTCCTGAGAGAGAGAGATGAGGGGAGAGACCAGGACACAGCACCACACGCAGTCTATTCTGTCTCTTGTGCCTCTAAATGATTCCTGAGAGAGAGAGAGAGAGAGAGAGAGAGAGAGAGCAAGATGAGGGGAGAGACCAGGACACAGCACCACACGCAGTCTATCCTGTCTCTTGTGCTTCTAAATGACTCCTGAGAGAGAGAGAGAAAGAGAGAGAGAGAGATAAAGATGAGGAGGGAGACCGAGACACAGCACCACACGCAGAATATCCTGTCTCTTGTGCTTCTAAATGCTTCCTGAGAGAGAGAGAGAGAGAGAGAGAGAGCAAGATGAGGGTAGAGAGACCAGGACACAGCACCACACGCAGTCTATCCTGTCTCTTGTGCTTCTAAATGCTTCCTGAGAGAGAGAGAGAGAGAGAGAGAGAGAGAGAAAGATGATGGGAGAGAGAACAGGACACAGCACCACACGCAGTCTATCCTGCCTCTTGTGCTTCTAAATCCTTCCTGAGAGAGAGAGATGAGGGGAGAGACCAGGACACAGCACCACACGCAGTCTATTCTGTCTCTTGTGCCTCTAAATGATTCCTGAGAGAGAGAGAGAGAGAGAGCAAGATGAGGGGAGAGAGAACAGGACACACCACCACACGCAGTGTATCCTGTCTCTTGTGCTTCTAAGTGACTTCTGAGAGAGAGAGAGACAGAGAGAGAAAGATGAGGGGAGAGACCAGGACACAGCACCACACGCAGTCTATCCTGTCTCTTGTGCTTCTAAATGACTCCTGAGTGAGAGAGAGAGAGAGAGAAAGATGATGGGAGAGACCGGGACACAGCACCACACGCAGAATATCCTGTCTCTTGTGCTTCTAAATGCTTCCTGAGAGAGAGAGAGAGAGAGAGAGAGCAAGATGAGGGTAGAGAGACCAGGACACAGCACCACACGCAGTCTGTCCTGTCTCTTGTGCTTCTAAATGCTTCCTGAGAGAGAGAGAGAGAGAGAGAGAGAAAGATGATGGGAGAGAGAACAGGACACAGCACCACACGCAGTCTATCCTGCCTCTTGTGCTTCTAAATCCTTCCTGAGAGAGAGAGATGAGGGGAGAGACCAGGACACAGCACCACACGCAGTCTGTTCTGTCTCTTGTGCCTCTAAATGATTCCTGAGAGAGAGAGAGAGAGCAAGATGAGGGGAGAGACCACGACAGAGAATTACACGCAGTCTATCCTGTCTCTTGTGCTTCTAAATGCTTCCTGAGAGAGAGAGAGAAAGAGAGCAAGATGAGGGGAGAGAGAACAGGACACACCACCACACGCAGTGTATCCTGTCTCTTGTGCTTCTATATGCTTCCTGAGAGAGACAGAGAGAGAGAGAGAGATGAGGGGAGAGACCGGGACACAGCACAACACGCAGTCTATCCTGTCTCTTGTTCTTCTAAATGACTCCTGAGAGAGAGAGAGAGAGAGAGAAAGATGAGGGGAGAGACCAGGACACAGCACCACACGCAGTCTATCCTGTCTCTTGTTCTTCTAAATGACTCCTGAGAGAGAGAGAGAGAGAGAGAGAGAAAGATGAGGGGAGAGACCAGGACACATCACCACACGCAGTCTATCCTGTCTGTTGTGCTTCTAAATGACTCCTGAGAGAGAGAGAGAGAGAGAGAGAGAGAGAAAGATGAGGGGAGAGACCAGGACACAGCACCACCCGCATTCTATCGTGTGTCTTGTGCTTCTAAATGACTCCTGAGAGAGAGAGAGAGAGAGAGAGAGAGAAAGATGAGGGGAGAGACCAGGACTCAGCACCACACGCATTCTATCCTGTCTCTTGTGCTTCTAAATGACTCCTGAGAGAGAGAGAGAGAGAGAGAGAAACATGAGGGGAGAGACCAGGACACAGCACCACACGCAGTCTATCCTGTCTCTTGTGCTTCTGAATGACTCCTGAGAGAGACAGAGAGAGAGAGAGCAAGATGTGGGGAGAGACCAGGACACAGCACCACACGCAGTCTATCCTGTCTCTTGTGCTTCTAAATGACTGCTGAGAGAGAGAGTGAGAGAGAGAGAGAGAAAGATGAGGGGAGAGACCAGGACACAGCACCACACGCAGTCTATCCTGTGTCTTGTGCTTCTAAATGCTTCCTGAGAGAGAGAGAGAGATGAGGGTAGAGACCAGGACACAGCACCACAAGCAGTCTATCCTGTCTCTTGTGCTTCTAAATGACTCCTAAGAGAGAGAGAGGGAGAGAGAGAGAGACAGAGAAAGATGAAAGGAGAGACCAGGACACAGCACCACACGCAGTCTATCCTCTCTCTTGTGCTTCTAAATGACTCCTGAGAGAGACAGAGAGAGAGAGAGAGACAGGGAGAGAGAGAAAGATGAGGGGAGAGACCAGGACACAGCAGCACACGCAGTCTATCCTGTGTCTTGTGCTTCTAAATGACTCCTGAGAGAGAGTGAGAGAGAGAGACAGAGAGAGGGAGAGCAAGATGAGGGGAGAGGCCAGGACACAGCACCATACTCAGTCTATCCTGTGTCTTGTGCTTTTAAATGATTCCTGAGAGAGAGAGAGCAAGATGAGATGAGAGACCAGGACACAGCACCACACGCAGTCTATCCTGTGTCTTGTGCTTCTAAAGATTCCTGAGAGAGAGAGAGAGAGAGGGAGAGAGAGAGGAAGATGAGGGGAGAGACCAGGACACAGCACCACACGCAGTCTATCCTGTCTCTTCTGCTTCTAAATGACTCCTGAGAGAGAGAGAGAGAGAGAAAGATGAGGGCGGAGACCAGGACACAGCACCACACGCAGTCTATCCTGTCTCTTGTGCTTCTGAATGACTCCTGAGAGAGACAGAGAGAGAGAGAGCAAGATGTGGGGAGAGACCAGGACACAGCACCACACGCAGTCTATCCTGTCTCTTGTGCTTCTAAATGACTGCTGAGAGAGAGAGTGAGAGAGAGAGAGAGAAAGATGAGGGGAGAGACCAGGACACAGCACCACACGCAGTCTATCCTGTGTCTTCTGCTTCTAAATGCTTCCTGAGAGAGAGAGAGAGAGAGAGAGAGATGAGTGTAGAGACCAGGACACAGCACCACACGCAGTCTATCCTGTCTCTTGTGCTTCTAAATGACTCCTAAGAGAGAGAGAGGGAGAGAGAGAGACAGAGAAAGATGAGGGGAGAGACCAGGACACAGCACCACACGCAGTCTATCCTCTCTCTTGTGCTTCTAAATGACTCCTGAGAGAGACAGAGAGAGAGAGAGACAGGGAGAGAGAGAGAGATGAGGGGAGAGACCAGGACACAGCAGCACACGCAGTCTATCCTGTGTCTTGTGCTTCTAAATGACTCCTGAGAGAGAGTGAGAGAGAGAGAGTCAGAGAGAGGGAGAGCAAGATGAGGGGAGAGACCAGGGCACAGCACCACACGCAGTCTATCCTGTGTCTTGTTCTTCTAAATGATTCCTGAGAGAGAGAGAGAGAGAGAGCAAGATGAGGGGAGAGACAGGACACAGCACCACACGCAGTCTATCCTGTGTCTTGTGCTTCTAAATGATTCTTGAGAGAGAGAGAGAGAGAGAGAGAGAGCAAGATGAGGGGAGAGACCAGGACACAGCACCACACGCAGTCTATCCTGTCTCTTGTGCTTCTAAATGACTCCTGAGAGAGAGAGAGAGAGAGAGAGAGAGAGATGAGGGGAGAGACCAGGACACAGCACCACACGCAGTCTATCCTGTCTCTTGTGCTTCTAAATGACTCCTGAGAGATAGAGAGAGAGAGAGAGACAGAGAGAGAGAGAGAAGGATGAGGGGAGAGTCAGGACACAGCACCACCCGCAGTCCTTCCTGTCTCTTGTTGTTCTAAATGACTCCTGAGAGAGAGAGAGAGACAGAGAGAGAGAGAAAGATGAGGGGAGAGACCAGGACACAGCACCACACGCAGTCTATCCTGTCTCTTGTGCTTCTAAATGACTCCTGAGAGAGAGTGAGAGAGAGAGAGTCAGAGAGAGGGAGAGCAAGATGAGGGGAGAGACCAGGACACAGCACCACACGCAGTCTATCCTGTGTCTTGTGCTTCTAAATGATTCCTGAGAGAGAGAGAGAGAGAGAGAGAGAGAGAGAGAGGAAGATGAGGGGAGAGACCAAGCCACAGCACCACACGCAGTCTATCCTGTGTCTTGTGCTTCTAAATGATTCCTGAGAGAGCGAGAGAGAGCAAGATGAGGGGAGAGACCAGGACACAGCACCACACGCAGTCTATCCTGTCTCTTGTGCTTCTAAATGACTCCTGAGAGAGAGAGAGAGAGAGAGAGCAAGATGAGGGGAGAGACCAGGACAAAGCACCACACGCAGTCTATCCTGTCTCTTGTGCCTCTAAATGACTCCTGAGAGATAGAGAGAGCAAGATGAGGGGAGAGACCACGACACAGCACCACACGCAGTCTATCCTGTCTCTTGTGCCTCTAAATGACTCCTGAGAGAGAGAGAGAGAGCAAGATGAGGGGAGAGACCAGGACACAGCACCACACGCAGTCTATCCTGTCTCTTGTGCCTCTAAATGACTCCTGAGAGAGAGAGAGAGAGAGAGCAAGAGCAAGTTGAGGGGAGAGACAGGACACAGCACCACACGCAGTCTATCCTGTGTCTTGTGCTTCTAAATGATTCTTGAGAGAGAGAGAGAGAGAGAGCAAGATGAGGGGAGAGACCAGGACACAGCACCACACGCAGTCTATCCTGTCTCTTGTGCTTCTAAATGACTCCTGAGAGAGAGAGAGAGAGATGAGGGGAGAGACCAGGACACAGCACCACACGCAGTCTATCCTGTCTCTTGTGCTTCTAAATGACTCCTGAGAGATAGAGAGAGAGAGACAGAGAGAGAGAGAGAAGGATGAGGGGAGAGACCAGGACACAGCACCACCCGCAGTCCTTCCTGTCTCTTGTTGTTCTAAATGACTCCTGAGAGAGAGAGAGACAGAGAGAGAGAGAAAGATGAGGGGAGAGACCAGGACACAGCACCACACGCAGTCTATCCTGTCTCTTGTGCTTCTAAATGACTCCTGAGAGAGACAGAGAGAGAGAGATGAGGGGAGAGACCAGGACACGGCACCACACGCAGTCTATCCTGTCTCTTGTGCTTCTAAATGACTCCTGAGAGAGAGAGAGAGAGAGAGAGAGAGAGAAAGATGAGGGGAGAGACCAGCACACAGCACCACACGCAGTCTATCCTGTCTCTTGTGCTTCTAAATGACTCCTGAGAGAGAGAGAGAGAGAGAGATGAGGGGAGAGACCAGGACACAGCACCACACGCAGTCTATCCTGTCTCTTGTGCTTCTAAATGACTCCTGAAAGAGAGAGAGAAAGATGAGGGGAGAGACCAGGACACAGCACCACACGCAGTCTATCCTGTCTCTTGTGCTTCTAAATGACTCCTGAGAGAGAGAGACAGAGAGAGAGAGAGAGAGAAAGATGAGGGGAGAGACCAGGACACAGCACCACACGCAGTCTATCCTTTCTCTTGTGCTTCCAAATGACTCCTGAAAGAGAGAGAGACAGAGAAAGATGGGGGGAGAGACCAGGACACAGCACCACACGCAGTTTATCCTGTCTCTTGTGCTTCTAATTGACTCCTGAGAGAGAGACAGAGAGAGAGAGAGAAAGATGAGGGGAGAGACCAGGACACAGCACCACACGCAGTCTATCCTGTCTCTTGTGCTTCTAAATGACTCCTGAGAGAGAGAGAGAGACAGAGAGAGAGAGAGAGAAGGATGAGGGGAGAGACCAGGACACAGCACCACCCGCAGTCCTTCCTGTCTCTTGTTGTTCTAAATGACTCCTGAGAGAGAGAGAGACAGAGAGAGAGAGAAAGATGAGGGGAGAGACCAGGACACAGCACCACACGCAGTCTATCCTGTCTCTTGTGCTTCTAAATGACTCCTGAGAGAGACAGAGAGAGAGAGAGATGAGGGGAGAGACCAGGACACAGCACCACACGCAGTCTATCCTGTCTCTTGTGCTTCTTAATGACTCCTGAGAGAGACAGAGAGAGAGAGATGAGGGGAGAGACCAGGACACAGCACCACACGCAGTCCTTCCTGTCTCTTGTGCTTCTAAATGACTCCTGAGAGAGAGAGAGAGACAGAGAGAGAGAGAGAGAGAGAGAGAAAGATGAGGGGAGAGACCGGGACACAGCACCACATGCAGTCTATTCTGTCTCTTGTGCTTCTAAATGACTCCTGAGAGAGAGAGAGAGAGAGATAGAGAAATATGAGGGGAGAGACCGGGACACAGCACCACACGCAGTCTATTCTGTCTCTTGTGCTTCTAAATGACTCCTGAGAGAGAGAGAGAGAGAGAGAGAGAAATATGAGGGGAGAGACCGGGACACAGCACCACATGCAGTCTATTCTGTCTCTTGTGCTTCTAAATGACTCCTGAGAGAGAGAGAGAGAGAGAGAGAAATATGAGGGGAGAGACCAGGACACAGCACCACACGCAGTCTATCCTTTCTCTTGTGCTTCTAAATGACTCCTGAGAGAGAGAGAGATGAGGGGAGAGACCGGGACACAGCACCACACGAGGTCTATCCTGTCTCTTGTGCTTCTTAATGACTCATGAGAGAGAGAGAGAGAGAGAGCAAGATGAGGGGAGAGAGAACAGGACACACCACCACACGCAGTGTATCCTGTCTCTTGTGCTTCTAAGTGACTTCTGAGAGAGAGAGAGACAGAGAGAGAAAGATGAGGGGAGAGACCAGGACACAGCACCACACGCAGTCTATCCTGTCTCTTGTGCTTCTAAATGACTCCTGAGTGAGAGAGAGAGAGAGAGAAAGATGATGGGAGAGACCGGGACACAGCACCACACGCAGAATATCCTGTCTCTTGTGCTTCTAAATGCTTCCTGAGAGAGAGAGAGAGAGAGAGAGAGCAAGATGAGGGTAGAGAGACCAGGACACAGCACCACACGCAGTCTGTCCTGTCTCTTGTGCTTCTAAATGCTTCCTGAGAGAGAGAGAGAGAGAGAGAGAGAGAGAGAGAGAGAAAGATGATGGGAGAGAGAACAGGACACAGCACCACACGCAGTCTATCCTGCCTCTTGTGCTTCTAAATCCTTCCTGAGAGAGAGAGAGATGAGGGGAGAGACCAGGACACAGCACCACACGCAGTCTGTTCTGTCTCTTGTGCCTCTAAATGATTCCTGAGAGAGAGAGAGAGAGCAAGATGAGGGGAGAGACCACGACAGAGAATTACACGCAGTCTATCCTGTCTCTTGTGCTTCTAAATGCTTCCTGAGAGAGAGAGAGAAAGAGAGCAAGATGAGGGGAGAGAGAACAGGACACACCACCACACGCAGTGTATCCTGTCTCTTGTGCTTCTATATGCTTCCTGAGAGAGACAGAGAGAGAGAGAGAGATGAGGGGAGAGACCGGGACACAGCACAACACGCAGTCTATCCTGTCTCTTGTTCTTCTAAATGACTCCTGAGAGAGAGAGAGAGAGAGAGAGAGAAAGATGAGGGGAGAGACCAGGACACAGCACCACACGCAGTCTATCCTGTCTCTTGTTCTTCTAAATGACTCCTGAGAGAGAGAGAGAGAGAGAGAGAGAAAGATGAGGGGAGAGACCAGGACACATCACCACACGCAGTCTATCCTGTCTGTTGTGCTTCTAAATGACTCCTGAGAGAGAGAGAGAGAGAGAGAGAGAGAAAGATGAGGGGAGAGACCAGGACACAGCACCACCCGCATTCTATCGTGTGTCTTGTGCTTCTAAATGACTCCTGAGAGAGAGAGAGAGAGAGAGAGAAAGATGAGGGGAGAGACCAGGACTCAGCACCACACGCATTCTATCCTGTCTCTTGTGCTTCTAAATGACTCCTGAGAGAGAGAGAGAGAGAGAGAGAGAAACATGAGGGGAGAGACCAGGACACAGCACCACACGCAGTCTATCCTGTCTCTTGTGCTTCTGAATGACTCCTGAGAGAGACAGAGAGAGAGAGAGCAAGATGTGGGGAGAGACCAGGACACAGCACCACACGCAGTCTATCCTGTCTCTTGTGCTTCTAAATGACTGCTGAGAGAGAGAGTGAGAGAGAGAGAGAGAAAGATGAGGGGAGAGACCAGGACACAGCACCACACGCAGTCTATCCTGTGTCTTGTGCTTCTAAATGCTTCCTGAGAGAGAGAGAGAGATGAGGGTAGAGACCAGGACACAGCACCACAAGCAGTCTATCCTGTCTCTTGTGCTTCTAAATGACTCCTAAGAGAGAGAGAGGGAGAGAGAGAGAGACAGAGAAAGATGAAAGGAGAGACCAGGACACAGCACCACACGCAGTCTATCCTCTCTCTTGTGCTTCTAAATGACTCCTGAGAGAGACAGAGAGAGAGAGAGAGAGAGAGAGACAGGGAGAGAGAGAAAGATGAGGGGAGAGACCAGGACACAGCAGCACACGCAGTCTATCCTGTGTCTTGTGCTTCTAAATGACTCCTGAGAGAGAGTGAGAGAGAGAGACAGAGAGAGGGAGAGCAAGATGAGGGGAGAGGCCAGGACACAGCACCATACTCAGTCTATCCTGTGTCTTGTGCTTTTAAATGATTCCTGAGAGAGAGAGAGCAAGATGAGCTGAGAGACCAGGACACAGCACCACACGCAGTCTATCCTGTGTCTTGTGCTTCTAAAGATTCCTGAGAGAGAGAGAGAGAGAGAGAGGGAGAGAGAGAGGAAGATGAGGGGAGAGACCAGGACACAGCACCACACGCAGTCTATCCTGTCTCTTCTGCTTCTAAATGACTCCTGAGAGAGAGAGAGAGAGAGAGAGAGAGAGAGAGAGAGAGAGAAAGATGAGGGCGGAGACCAGGACACAGCACCACACGCAGTCTATCCTGTCTCTTGTGCTTCTGAATGACTCCTGAGAGAGACAGAGAGAGAGAGAGCAAGATGTGGGGAGAGACCAGGACACAGCACCACACGCAGTCTATCCTGTCTCTTGTGCTTCTAAATGACTGCTGAGAGAGAGAGTGAGAGAGAGAGAGAGAAAGATGAGGGGAGAGACCAGGACACAGCACCACACGCAGTCTATCCTGTGTCTTCTGCTTCTAAATGCTTCCTGAGAGAGAGAGAGAGAGAGAGAGAGAGATGAGTGTAGAGACCAGGACACAGCACCACACGCAGTCTATCCTGTCTCTTGTGCTTCTAAATGACTCCTAAGAGAGAGAGAGGGAGAGAGAGAGACAGAGAAAGATGAGGGGAGAGACCAGGACACAGCACCACACGCAGTCTATCCTCTCTCTTGTGCTTCTAAATGACTCCTGAGAGAGACAGAGAGAGAGAGAGACAGGGAGAGAGAGAGAGATGAGGGGAGAGACCAGGACACAGCAGCACACGCAGTCTATCCTGTGTCTTGTGCTTCTAAATGACTCCTGAGAGAGAGTGAGAGAGAGAGAGTCAGAGAGAGGGAGAGCAAGATGAGGGGAGAGACCAGGGCACAGCACCACACGCAGTCTATCCTGTGTCTTGTGCTTCTAAATGATTCCTGAGAGAGAGAGAGAGAGAGAGAGAGGAAGATGAGGGGAGAGACCAAGCCACAGCACCACACGCAGTCTATCCTGTGTCTTGTGCTTCTAAATGATTCCTGAGAGAGAGAGAGAGAGAGAGAGAGAGAGAGCAAGATGAGGGGAGAGACCAGGACACAGCACCACACGCAGTCTATCCTGTCTCTTGTGCTTCTAAATGACTCCTGAGAGAGAGAGAGAGAGAGAGAGAGAGAGCAAGATGAGGGGAGAGACCAGGACAAAGCACCACACGCAGTCTATCCTGTCTCTTGTGCCTCTAAATGACTCCTGAGAGATAGAGAGAGCAAGATGAGGGGAGAGACCACGACACAGCACCACACGCAGTCTATCCTGTCTCTTGTGCCTCTAAATGACTCCTGAGAGAGAGAGAGAGAGCAAGATGAGGGGAGAGACCAGGACACAGCACCACACGCAGTCTATCCTGTCTCTTGTGCCTCTAAATGACTCCTGAGAGAGAGAGAGAGAGAGAGAGAGCAAGATGAGGGGAGAGACAGGACACAGCACCACACGCAGTCTATCCTGTGTCTTGTGCTTCTAAATGATTCTTGAGAGAGAGAGAGAGAGAGAGAGAGCAAGATGAGGGGAGAGACCAGGACACAGCACCACACGCAGTCTATCCTGTCTCTTGTGCTTCTAAATGACTCCTGAGAGAGAGAGAGAGAGAGAGAGAGAGAGAGATGAGGGGAGAGACCAGGACACAGCACCACACGCAGTCTATCCTGTCTCTTGTGCTTCTAAATGACTCCTGAGAGATAGAGAGAGAGAGAGAGACAGAGAGAGAGAGAGAAGGATGAGGGGAGAGTCAGGACACAGCACCACCCGCAGTCCTTCCTGTCTCTTGTTGTTCTAAATGACTCCTGAGAGAGAGAGAGACAGAGAGAGAGAGAAAGATGAGGGGAGAGACCAGGACACAGCACCACACGCAGTCTATCCTGTCTCTTGTGCTTCTAAATGACTCCTGAGAGAGAGTGAGAGAGAGAGAGTCAGAGAGAGGGAGAGCAAGATGAGGGGAGAGACCAGGACACAGCACCACACGCAGTCTATCCTGTGTCTTGTGCTTCTAAATGATTCCTGAGAGAGAGAGAGAGAGAGAGAGAGGAAGATGAGGGGAGAGACCAAGCCACAGCACCACACGCAGTCTATCCTGTGTCTTGTGCTTCTAAATGATTCCTGAGAGAGAGAGAGAGAGCAAGATGAGGGGAGAGACCAGGACACAGCACCACACGCAGTCTATCCTGTCTCTTGTGCTTCTAAATGACTCCTGAGAGAGAGAGAGAGAGCAAGATGAGGGGAGAGACCAGGACAAAGCACCACACGCAGTCTATCCTGTCTCTTGTGCCTCTAAATGACTCCTGAGAGATAGAGAGAGCAAAATGAGGGGAGAGACCACGACACAGCACCACACGCAGTCTATCCTGTCTCTTGTGCCTCTAAATGACTCCTGAGAGAGAGAGAGCAAGATGAGGGGAGAGACCAGGACACAGCACCACACGCAGTCTATCCTGTCTCTTGTGCCTCTAAATGACTCCTGAGAGAGAGAGAGAGAGAGCAAGTTGAGGGGAGAGACAGGACACAGCACCACACGCAGTCTATCCTGTGTCTTGTGCTTCTAAAGATTCCTGAGAGAGAGAGAGAGAGAGAGAGAGAGGGAGAGAGAGAGGAAGATGAGGGGAGAGACCAGGACACAGCAGCACACGCAGTCTATCCTGTCTCTTCTGCTTCTAAATGACTCCTGAGAGAGAGAGAGAGAGAGAAAGATGAGGGCGGAGACCAGGACACAGCACCACACGCAGTCTATCCTGTCTCTTGTGCTTCTGAATGACTCCTGAGAGAGACAGAGAGAGAGAGAGCAAGATGTGGGGAGAGACCAGGACACAGCACCACACGCAGTCTATCCTGTCTCTTGTGCTTCTAAATGACTGCTGAGAGAGAGAGTGAGAGAGAGAGAGAGAAAGATGAGGGGAGAGACCAGGACACAGCACCACACGCAGTCTATCCTGTCTCTTGTGCTTCTAAATGACTCCTGAGAGAGACAGAGAGAGAGAGATGAGGGGAGAGACCAGGACACGGCACCACACGCAGTCTATCCTGTCTCTTGTGCTTCTAAATGACTCCTGAGAGAGAGAGAGAGAGAGAGAGAGAGAAAGATGAGGGGAGAGACCAGCACACAGCACCACACGCAGTCTATCCTGTCTCTTGTGCTTCTAAATGACTCCTGAGAGAGAGAGAGAGAGATGAAGGGAGAGACCAGGACACAGCACCACACGCAGTCTATCCTGTCTCTTGTGCTTCTAAATGACTCCTGAAAGAGAGAGAGAAAGATGAGGGGAGAGACCAGGACACAGCACCACACGCAGTCTATCCTGTCTCTTGTGCTTCTAAATGACTCCTGAGAGAGAGAGACAGAGAGAGAGAGAGAGAGAGAGAAAGATGAGGGGAGAGACCAGGACACAGCACCACACGCAGTCTATCCTTTCTCTTGTGCTTCCAAATGACTCCTGAAAGAGAGAGAGACAGAGAAAGATGGGGGGAGAGACCAGGACACAGCACCACACGCAGTTTATCCTGTCTCTTGTGCTTCTAATTGACTCCTGAGAGAGAGACAGAGAGAGAGAAAGATGAGGGGAGAGACCAGGACACAGCACCACACGCAGTCTATCCTGTCTCTTGTGCTTCTAAATGACTCCTGAGAGAGAGAGAGAGACAGAGAGAGAGAGAGAGAAGGATGAGGGGAGAGACCAGGACACAGCACCACCCGCAGTCCTTCCTGTCTCTTGTTGTTCTAAATGACTCCTGAGAGAGAGAGAGACAGAGAGAGAGAGAAAGATGAGGGGAGAGACCAGGACACAGCACCACACGCAGTCTATCCTGTCTCTTGTGCTTCTAAATGACTCCTGAGAGAGACAGAGAGAGAGAGAGATGAGGGGAGAGACCAGGACACAGCACCACACGCAGTCTATCCTGTCTCTTGTGCTTCTAAATGACTCCTGAGAGAGACAGAGAGAGAGAGATGAGGGGAGAGACCAGGACACAGCACCACACGCAGTCCTTCCTGTCTCTTGTGCTTCTAAATGACTCCTGAGAGAGAGAGAGACAGAGAGAGAGAGAGAGAGAGAAAGATGAGGGGAGAGACCGGGACACAGCACCACATGCAGTCTATTCTGTCTCTTGTGCTTCTAAATGACTCCTGAGAGAGAGAGAGAGAGAGAGATAGAGAAATATGAGGGGAGAGACCGGGACACAGCACCACACGCAGTCTATTCTGTCTCTTGTGCTTCTAAATGACTCCTGAGAGAGAGAGAGAGAGAGAGAGAGAAATATGAGGGGAGAGACCGGGACACAGCACCACATGCAGTCTATTCTGTCTCTTGTGCTTCTAAATGACTCCTGAGAGAGAGAGAGAGAGAGAGAGAAATATGAGGGGAGAGACCAGGACACAGCACCACACGCAGTCTATCCTTTCTCTTGTGCTTCTAAATGACTCCTGAGAGAGAGAGAGATGAGGGGAGAGACCGGGACACAGCACCACACGAGGTCTATCCTGTCTGTTGTGCTTCTTAATGACTCATGAGAGAGAGAGAGAGCAAGATGAGGGGAGAGACCAGGTCACAGCACCACACGCAGTCTATTCTGTCTCTTGTGCTTCTTAATGCTTCCTGAGAGAGAGAGAGGGAGAGCAAAATGAGGGGAGAGACCAGGTCACAGCACCACACGCAGTCTATTCTGTCTCTTGTGCTTCTAAATGACTTCTGTGAGAGAGAGAGAGAGAGAGTGGGAGAGAGAGAGAAAGATGAGGGGAGAGACCAGGACACAGCACCACACGCAGTCTATTCTGTCTCTTGTGCTTCTAAATGACTCCTGAGAGAGAGAGAGAGAGAGAGAGAGAGAGAGAGAGGGAGCAAGATGAGGGGAGAGACCAGGACACAGCACCACACGCAGTCTATCCTGTCTCTTGTGCTTCTAAATGACTCCTGAGAGAGAGAGAGAGAGAGAGAGAGAGAGAGCAAGATGAGGGGAGAGACCGGGACACAGCACCACACGCAGTCTATCCAGTCTCTTGTGCTTCTAAATGACTCCTGAGAGAGAGAGAGAGAGAGAGAGAGAGCGAGATAAATGAGGGGAGAGACCAGGACACAGCACCACACGCAGTCTGTTCATTCTCTTGAGCTTTTACGTGAATCCTGGGAGAGAGTGAGAGAGAGAGAGAGGATTGAGGGGAGAGATGGAAAGCCCGGCTACATCTGGATGACGAGGGCCGCAAGCAGGAATTGGGTCCCTAATGTTTTCAGATTAGACACCACCAGATTACACCCTGTGGGTTCCGTGCCTCCATGGTGCCTCCGAAAGCACCCGTAGATGGTTATGTAGCCGAGCGTTCCCTGAATCACTTCAGGAAGAAACGTCTACAGAGGGCACATCGGCAACCGTCGCCTGGTCCTTCAACCCTGAAACAGATTATCGGTACAGAAGATGAACCATTCCAGCACTCGCCTGCCGACCGGGGAAGCCTGGAAAACCTTTAGGTGAGATGGACTGACTCCGGGGATGGAACCTGGGACCTCATACAAGTAGATTGGCTTAAAGGCTCCGACACCTGAAATGTGTTCAGCTTCGTTTACTTATCATACCGCAACTTTTTCTGTCAGACACTTTCATTTGTCTTACATTATAAATCTAATGTGACACATTCACATGACCTTCTCCACCGTTTATCTTTATTACTGCTATACAAGTCATTCTTACGAAAGTTTATTTTTCTAACTACTACATTTTAATCGAGATAAACCTTTACAGAAATAGCTACATTACACATTTCGTTATAGAGAACAGCGATAGTCAAATGTTTAACCACTGGACGCTGTTTCCATGACATCGCGAGAAACAAGTGAATGTTGACACGACTTTAAAGGAATGGCTAATTATTAAAAAATAGGAACCATTAATAACAGATATCTCGAAAATGTTTGATGCGACAAAAAGTTATTTGAAGTAAATTGTGTGTTTTACAGAGGATTGACATTTTTTGTGTAGAGTTACATTACTTTTCGTGTATGGCTTAAATTTTATCAGTTATACAAGATTATACAAACTTCCTTCCGAATGAAGAGGATTTCACAGGATATGGCATATCGTTGCAGCCACTTTTGCGAAACATGTTGCATGTAAAGGGCACTTTGGGATGGGAGAATTTTCTTGAACATGTTAGTGTCACATCTTTGGAACATACTCATCTTGCTTAGCTGTGGTTTGTCAATTATAGTCTTCACAGGCACACACAGAATAGTTCAAAATAAGATAACTGTGAATAAATTGGTACAAACCTTATATTTAAACTTCTTTTTTTGTGGAAAGAGATGAGAAGAAAATGTATTTACGGGGTACCAATAGTTTCGTTAATTGTAGTTAAAGATACATCCGGACATTTTGATAAAAGGTACTGGAACCCAGCGATGATGATGATGATGATGATATGCGGTTTAAGGGCGCTAAACTGCTAGGGTCATCAGCGCCCTTACAATGTGTAAAATATAAGGTCAAAGTATAAAAGGTAAAAAAACCGCATAATTAAAAAACGGGACACAAACCCGCGATGTCCAAAAAGTTAAAACTAACAATAGTATAACAATAACAATAACAACAAGAATAAAAATAACAACAAGAATAACAATAACAACAAGAATAACAATAACAACAAGAATAACAATAACAACAATAATAACAATAAATATATCTCAAAAACCAACACACTAAAAGCATAGCCAATAAAAGATTAAAACGTGTCAAGAACTGTAGAATGCGGGACATGAGCGCCACATGTCACTGGGGAGTAAGTCCCTATAAAAACATACAAAAGAAAATAACAAAGCTAAAAGACGCTCAGCGCATCAAATGCGACGATTAAAATCAATGTCACTTATAAAACGTAAAAGACATTCTACAGCATGCGCGTCGTCTGCCAAAACGTTGGCTATGCCAACAGGCAGACCCAGGCGAACGCGCAGTGGAGCTAAAACTTGACACTCAGTTAAAATGTGACGCACCGTTAAGGGCATGTCACACTGCTGACACAGCGGAGCGGGATCACCACTGAGCAGGTAACTATGACTAAAACGACAATGTCCAATTCGTAAACGGGCTAAAAGTACCTCTTCCCGACGTGAAGAACGAGAAGAGGTACCCCAGATTAACGGGAGAGGCTTAACCTCCCGCAACTTGTTCCCCCGGAGGGCCGTCCACTCATCGCGCCAGCGCGAGAGGATGCGGCGACGTAAAATAACACACGAATCTGACGAGGGAACAACAGAGGTAAAAAATCTGGGTAATAAAATCGCCGATTTCGCAGCGGCGTCGGCAGACTCATTACCTGAGATGCCCACATGACCTGGAATCCACATGAAGGACACGCTGATGCCAGTGACACCAAGCGAGTGGAGCAGGTCATGTATGCGCTGTACAAGCGGGTGGTAATGGTACAGCGCAGTAATAGTCTGAAGGGCACTCAGAGAGTCCGTACAAATAAAACAGTGCTGTAAGGCGTGCCGCTGAATGTATAAAATAGATTGATAAATGCTAAAAAGTTCGGCAGTAAAAATTGAACATTGTCCAGGTAAACGAAACTTAAAACTACAGTGACCAGACACAAAGGCACATCCAACTCCAGCTTCAGTCTTAGATCCATCGGTATAGATAAAATAGTAGTCTCCGAATTGAGCCCGTACTTCTAAAAAAGCCGATCTAAAGACTGAAGCAGGGGTCTCAGTCTTCGGCATCGACGTTAGCCCAAGGTGACAGTGGGCCTCAGCGCGAGACCATGGAGGAAAACGCGTTTCCCCCCGTGGAAGGGCCGGCGCTGGCGGAACGTCTAAATGCCGAAGGAGCTGTCGAAAGCGAACCCCTGGTGGGAGCAAGGCAGAGGAGCTAATAAAATAGTGACGATCAAGTGACTCCTCGAAAAATAACTCGAAGGACGGGTGGTTAGGCAAGCTTGAGAGTCGACAAGCATAGCTGCACAAGAGCATCTCACGCCTGAAGGACAGCGGAGGCTCTGCAGCTTCTGCGTACAGACTGGGTACAGGGCTAGTTGGAAAGGCCCCTGTAGCGACTCTGATGCCACGATGGTGAATGGCATTCAATCGACGTAACACAGATGGACGTGCCGACGAATAAACAATACACCCGTAATCAAGCTTGGATCGGACCAAAGAGCGATAAAGGCGAAGAAGGACGGTCCGATCAGCTCCCCAGGATGTGCCACTTAAAACACGTAAAATATTAAGAGAACGGTCACACTTTGCTTTTAAAAAGGAAACGTGCGAGGTCCAACACAACTTCCTGTCAAAAATCAACCCCAAAAATTTCGCCTCGTCTGCAAACGGAAGTATCCCTGGCCAAGATGGAGAGAGGGCGGAGGGAAATACTTCCGGCGCCAGAAGTTGAGGCAGACGGATTTCTCGGCGGAGAAATTAAAGCCGTTGGCGTTACTCCAGGCGTAGAGACGGTCGATACAGTTCTGGAGACGGCGTTCGAGTAGACAGGTCCGCCGTGAACTGCAATAAATAGCGAAATCGTCAACAAAAAGGGACGATGAAATGCCAGGTGGAATACAATCAACAATGGGGTTGATAGCAATCGCAAAAAGTGTGACACTGAGTACAGAGCCCTGCGGTACTCCGTTCTCTTGAATAAAACGACGAGATAAAACCGAGCCCACACGTACACGAAAGACGCGGTCCGTCATAAACTCCCGAAGAAAAATGGGAAGACGACCGCGGATATTCCAATCGTGAAGTGTACGTAAAATGCCGCCCCTCCAACAAGTGTCATAAGCTTTCTCCAGGTCAAAAAATACCGCCACGGTTTGACACTTTCTCAGAAATCCATTCATAATATGCGTCGACAAGGACACCAGATGGTCGACGGTAGAGCGATAGCGACGAAACCCGCACTGAGCGTTCGCTAGAAGTTTCTGAGACTCAAGCCACCATGTCAACCGCCCGTTGATCATGCGCTCCATCACCTTACAAATGCAACTGGTGAGGGAGATAGGGCGGTAGCTGGAAGGTAGTTGGCGATCCTTCCCAGGCTTAAGTATAGGGACAATGGTGGCTTCGCGCCAAACGGAAGGAAAAATGCCGTCTTGCCAAATACGGTTATAGACCTGTAAGAGAAATAGTTTACTGTCGGCTGAAAGGTTCTTTAACATCAGGACATGAATGCCGTCCGGCCCGGGAGCGGAGTGCCGAGAGCAATGAAGAGCGTGCTCCAGCTCCCTCATTGTGAATAGTTCGTTATAGCAGTCATCATTAGCAGACCGAAAAGTAAATGATGCGGAATCCTGCCGGTCTTTAATAGAGCGAAAGCCGGCGGAATAATGGTCTGAACTGGAAACCGCCTCAAAGGCAGAACCCAGAGTGTTAGCGATGGCAGCCGGATCCACTATGGTGGCATTAGAAACCTGAAGGCCAGAAACAGTACAATGTGACACTTTACCTGAGAAGCGACGAAGTTTATCCCAAACAACGGATGAAGGCGTAAAACGATTAAAAGACTCGACAAAACGAGCCCAAGATGCCTTCTTGCTATCCTGAATAATGCGACGAGCCCTGGCGCGCGATTGTTTAAAAGTCACCAAATTATCAAGTGTAGGGTGGCGCCGAAACACCCTAAGTGCAGTCCTACGGGCACGAACGGCGTCCCGACAATCCTCGTTCCACCATGGAACAGGTGGCCGCCGAGGTTGGGAGGATGAACGGGGTATTGCACGTTCGGCGGCTGAGAAAATAATAGACGTAAGGTGCTGCACTAGTTGATTAATGTCGGAGAAGGGCTGGTCGTCAAAATGCACGAGGCTGGAATACAAGCTCCAGTCGGCTTTTGCGAATATCCAGGTAGGTACTCTGGAATGCTGTACGTGGTGCGACAGAAGAGAAACAATGCAGGGGAAATGGTCGCTGGAGTAGGTGTCAGCGACGACGTTCCACTGAAGACGACGTGCAAGCTGGATTGAGCAAATCGCAAGGTCCAGGTGAGAGAATGTACCAGAAGAATCAGAAATAAAAGTGGGTGCACCTGTATTGAGGATGGAAAGATTGAACTGATAAAAAATGTCGGAAAGAAGAGTTCCCCTCGCACAAGCCCTTGGCGAACCCCATAGTGGGTGATGGGCATTAAAATCTCCCAACAGAAGAAATGGTGTTGGGAGAGCGGACAGGAGAGATCGAATGTCCGCGGGAGCGAGGGGAGACGATGGAGGTGTATACACAGAACAAACAGAAAAGAAAAAACCGGGTAACTGCAGTCTAATGGCAACAGCTTGCAAGTCGGACGTAAGTGTGATAGGATGAAAATGAACGTCATTACGCACCAACAACATGACACCTCCATGAGCAGGAGCACCCTCCTCCGGTTCAAGATCGTAGCGAACCGGAGTGTACCCACGGAGATCGAAAGGGTCGTGAGGGCGAAGCTTGGTCTCCTGCAAACACACGACCATAGGTGAATGGGAACGCAATAAAAGTTGCAGTTCCGCCCTATGCGATCGTACACCACGTACATTCCAGCTCAGGATAGCCATGAATAAAAGGGATAAACTGTCTACTTAGAAGGGCGGCTTAAAATTACCTTTTGTTTAACCTTTGGGCTCGGGCTTTTTGTATGGAGTTGGTCAGACTCCATAGCTTCCTCGGAGGGAGGGCCCACGCGCTCAGTGCCAGAAACCGATTCAAGCGCCGTGAATCGGTTCTGGGTGGCGATGGGTGAGGGGTGCCGCTGAGCGCGGCTTGTCCCAGGACCTTCCTGGGACAGCGACCTCCGAGGAGGAGAAGGTGAACTTTTGCTACCGCGCGCACGCGGAGGGTCTTTCAAGAAATCTTCCCTACGTAGTTTCTGCTTGGGCTTCTTTTCAGCGGCTTGCGACTTCATTGACTTTGGACCAGGTTTATAAGGCTTGGTAACAGTAGCTTTAATAGACGGCCGGATGGTAGTGGCGGTTAATCCAGTCAAGGTCCAGGTCTGAGTTTCGGCATCTACTCGTGGTACTGGCGAGGCAACAACAGAACTAAATGTGCCAGATCGCAGGAGTGAAGGTTGGCGCGCATGGTAACGCCTCCGGGCTTCAGCGAAGGAGAGTTTTTCCTTTACCCGGATCTCCTGGATCGCCTTCTCGTCCAAGTACCGCGGACAGTCGGCAAACGAAGCAGAATGAGACCCTTTGCAATTAACGCAGACGGGGGCTGTTGAACAGGTACCTTCGTGTGAGGGCTGGCTACATGTTGCACAGATGTTAACGGCACTCTTACATGAGACTTGCGTATGCCCAAAACGTTGGCATTTAAAACAACGCAGAGGTCTAGGAATATAAGGCCTCACAGAAATCCGTTCGTACCCTGCGGAAATGCTCGTGGGCAGATCGACGCCATCAAATGTAATAAACAGGGTACGAGTGGGTACCAATACGCCGTCGCGTTTGGCCTGCACTCGATGGACCGCTGTCACCTTCTGGTCTGCAAGATATTCTACCAGGTCCTCGTCCGATATACCATCGAGGCTATGGGTGGTAATAACGCCTCGACAGGAATTCAATGTGCGGTGCTTCTCCACACGGATAGGATAGCCGTGGAGAAGCGTAGCGCGCAACAAGGTCTTACTTTGCAGATCGGATTTCGTTTGGGCTAATAAGGAACCATTCCGTAGACGAGTGCAGGACTGAACCGCACCAGCAATTGCATCAATGCCCTTTTGAATGATGAAAGGGTTCACCTTCTCAAAGCTTTGTCCTTCTTCGGTTCGTGAAATGACCAAGTAACAACCAGTTGTCGGTGGTGTCACTTCTGTTGCATAGACTTTTCGGCGCTTGTTAGTAGTAATGGAGGAAGGGTGCTCCATAGCGAAATAAATCCTCCACCATTGCAACCGTCTCCGACCTCGGGCTCTGACTTCTCGGGCGTTACCCCGGCTTGGGTGAGTGGCCTATCTATACCAGACTCACCCCAGGGTCACACCTCCCAGAACATAGACAGAGGGACCCAATCGCCGTCAGAAGTCAGCAGCTCATGCAATGGCCCCCCCGCGGGACTGCAGTTGAACAGCGGATACGAACACATACCCTACATGACGACCCCGGGTGGTGGGGATGACGCCATTACCCACTCACCCAGCTGCGCACGCGGTGCGCGGGTATCCGTCAGGCTGTGTCCACGGAGGATTTAAATAAAAAGATAAAAGAAACTAAAACAGTGTGGGCGTTTCGCACGCAAGGTAGGCCGGCGGGGAAGAAAAAGAGATATGCGAATGTCATGGTGCGAAATGGCCGGAAAGTGATAAGGGAAGAAAGAAGCGATGGTGAGGTGCGGTATGAATGGAATGTAAAGAACGCACGAGAGCCTACCTTGTGTCCACCGGTCACTTGAAGAACCCACCTCGACCGGATGGGGGTGAGGGGATGAATGTGGCGATGAAGGGCTCGGGAACCCCCGGGTGCGCCAAAAACCCGTACTCACATAAGGTGAGCCCCTGAGGGGGAACCCAGCGAGGTGCCTTCCCTGCCCCTACCTTTACATCTATCAGGTTTACAAATTTCAGCTATGGATATCCTTAAAAGTGAACATATTGTTTCATATGTGTTTGTGTTAAGGTAGAGAATTCGGTGTTCCCTCTAACTGCACCGACGTCTCTCGCCCGGGTTCCCTTCATTGTTTGTATGGCGGTGCCGGACAGTGACACACACACACACACTCGGTTCTACACAAAAACACTGTCTTAAACTGCATTTTAACATTAAATGTTTCATTTTGTATATATATATATATATATATATATAACTATATTGTACATTTCCTTGATATCTTCTACGTTCACAAGCCTTTGTGGCAATGCAATGAAGTATTCGTAGCATTTCTAAACTACAGCTACGTATTTAAACTGCAAGCTGGCTCTGATTCGCTTCACCTGTCACACTATACACACCGGATGGCTGATACACGAAATGCTATTGTAATTAGCTACTAAATTTAGAAGCTTTAGGGTGGAATTTTACTTCCGCTTTCATTGAAAGCTTTTCATTTCCAAGACTGCAATAATTATTCAAAAATATACCCATTACTTAGCGACTTATAGCATTCTTTACTAGTTTTTGCAAAAAATAAAGTCCACGCTGAGAGAGTGAAATATATGAAATACATAACCTTAAACCAGCACTGCAACTGAAATATATGAAATACATAACCTTAAACCAGCACTGCAACTGAAATATATGAAATACATAACCTTAAACCAGCACTGCAACTGAAATATATGAAATACATAACCTTAAACAAGTACTGCAACTGAAATATATGAAATACATAACCTTAAACCAGCACTGCAACTGAAATATATGAAATACATAACCTTAAACCAGCACTGCAACTGAAATTTATGATCTACATAACCTTAAACCAGCACTGCAACTGAAATTTATGATATACATAACCTTAAGCCAACACTGCAACTGAAATATATGATATACATAATCTTAAACCAGCACTGCAAATGAAATATATGAAATACATAACCTTAAACCAGCACTGCAAAAGAAATATATGAAATACATAGCCTTAAACCAGCACTACAACTGAAATATATAAAATACATAACCTTAAACCAGTACTGCAACTGAAATATATAAAATACATAACCTTAAACCAGCACTGCAACTGAAATTTATGAAATACATAATCTTAAACCAGTACTGCAACTGAAATATATGAAATACATAACCTTAACCCAGTACTGCAACTGAAATATATGAAATACATAACCTTAAGCCAATACTATGACTGAAATATATAAAATACATAACCTTAAACCAGCACTGCAACTGAAATATATGAAATACATAACCTTAAGCCAATACTGCAACTGAAATATATGAAATACATAACCTTAACCCAGTACTGCAACTGAAATATATGAAATACATAACCTTAAGCCAATACTATGACTGAAATATATAAAATACATAACCTTAAACCAGTACTGCAACTGAAATATATGAAATACATAACCTTAACCCAGTACTGCAACTGAAATATATGAAATACATAACCTTAAACCAGTACTGCAACTGAAATATATAAAATACATAACCTTAAACCAGTACTGCAACTGAAATTTATGAAATACATAATCTTAAACCAGTACTGCAACTGAAATATATGAAATACATAACCTTAACCCAGTACTGCAACTGAAATATATGAAATACATAACCTTAAACCAGCACTGCAACTGTGATGATGATGATGATATGCGGTTTAAGGGCGCTAAACTGCTGCGGTCATCAGCGCCCTTACAATGTGTAAAATATAAGGTCACAATATAAAAAACAGGTAAAAAACAGCATAATTAAAAAACCGGACACAAACCCGCGATGTCAAAAAAGTTAAAAATAACAATAGAATAACAATAACAATAATAACAATAACAATAAAAACAATAACAATAAGAACAATAACAATAAAAACAATAACAATAATAACAATAACAAGAACAACAATAATTATATCTAAAAAAAAACCAACACACTAAAATCATGGTCACTAAAAGAATAAAACGTGTCAAGAACTGTAGAATGCAAGGAACATGAGCGCCTTATATCAGGGGAGAAGGGCCCCATTAAAACTAACAATATAAAATCAAACAGCTAAAAGGCGCTCAGCGCATCAAATGCGACGGCTAAAACCAATGTCAGTGATAAAACGTAAAAGACATTCTACAGCAGGCGCGTCGTCTGCCAACACGTTGGCTAGGCCAACAGGCAGACCCACGCGAACGCGCAGTGGAGCTAAAACTTGACACTCGGTTAAAATGTGACGGACCGTTAAGGGCACGTCACACTGACCACACAGAGGTGCGGGATCACCACTTAACAGGTATCTATGACTAAAAAGGCAATGTCCGATACGAAGGCGTGTTAAAAGTACCTCTTCCCGACGAGAAGCACGGGAAGAGGTAGCCCAGACTAGCGGAAGAGGTTTAACCTCCCGCAACTTGTTCCCCCGGAGGGCCGTCCACTCATCGCGCCAGCGCGAGAGGATGCGGCGACGTAAAATGACACACGAATCTGACGAGGGAACAACAGAAGTAAAAAATCTGGGTAATAAAATCGCCGATTTCGCAGCGGCGTCGGCCGACTCATTCCCTGAGATACCCACATGACCTGGAATCCACATAAAAGAGACGCTGATGCCAGAGGCACCCAGCGAATGGAGCAGGTCATGAATGCGCTGTACGAGAGGGTGGTAAGAGTACAGCGCGTTAATACTCTGAAGGGCACTCAGAGAGTCCGAACAAACAACACAACGCCATAAAACATGCCGCTGAATGTATAAAACACATTGATAGATACTAAAAAGTTCGGCGGTATAAATCGAACATTGCCCGGGTAAACGAAAAGTAAAACTATGCGCACCTAAAACAAAGGCACATCCTACTCCAACATCAGTCTTAGACCCATCAGTATAAATAAAATTACAGTCTCCGAATGTTGCCTGAAGTTCTAAAAATGCGGATCTAAGCACTGAAGCAGGGGTCTCATTCTTCGGCATCGACGTTAGCCCAAAGTGGATGTGGGCCTCAGCGCGCGACCATGGAGGAAAGCGCGTTTCCCCTCGGGTAAGTGCCGGCGCTGGCGTAACGTCCAAATGCCGAAGTAGCAGGCGAAATCGAACCCCTGGAGGGAGCAATGCAGAGGAGCTAACAAAATATTGGCGATCAAGCGAATCCTCGTAAAATACATCGAAGGACGGGTGGTTAGGCAAGCTTGAGAGTCGACAAGCATAGCTGCACAAAAGCATCCCACGCCGGAAGGACAGCGGAGGCTCTGCAGCTTCTGCGTACAGACTGGGTACAGGGCTAGTTGGAAAGGCTCCTGTAGCGACTCTTATGCCACGATGGTGAATGGCATTCAATCGACGTAACACAGATGGACGTGCCGACGAATAAACAATACACCCGTATTCAAGCTTGGATCGGACCAAAGAGCGATAAAGGCGAAGAAGGACGGTCCGATCAGCTCCCCAGGATGTGCCACTTAAAACACGTAAAAGATTAAGAGAACGATCACACTTTGCTTTTAAAAAGGAAACGTGCGAGGTCCAACACAACTTCCTGTCAAAAATCAACCCCAAAAATTTCGCCTCGTCTGCAAACGGAAGTATCCCTGGCCCAAGATGGAGAGTGGGCGGAGGGAAATACTTCCGGCGCCAAAAGTTGATGCAGACGGATTTCTCGGCGGAGAAATTAAAGCCGTTGGCGTTACTCCAGGCGTAGAGACGGTCGATAGAGCTCTGGAGACGGCGTTCGAGTAGACAGGTCCGCCGTGAACTGCAATAAATAGCGAAATCGTCAACAAAAAGGGACGATGAAATGCCAGGTGGAATACAATCAACAATGGGGTTGATAGCAATCGCAAAGGTGTGACACTGAGTACAGAGCCCTGCGGTACTCCGTTCTCTTGAATAAAACGACGAGATAAAACCGAGCCCACACGTACACGAAAGACGCGGTCCGTCATAAACTCCCGAAGAAATATGGGAAGACGACCGCGGATATTCCAATCGTGAAGTGTACGTAAAATGCCGCCCCTCCAACAAGTGTCATAAGCTTTCTCCAGGTCAAAAAATACAGCCACGGTTTCACACTTTCTCAGAAATCCATTCATAATATGCGTCGACAAGGACACCAGATGGTCGACGGTAGAGCGATAGCGACGAAACCCGCACTGAGCGTTCGCTAGAAGTTTCTGAGACTCAAGCCACCATGTCAACCGCCCGTTGATCATGCGCTCCATCACCTTGCAAATGCAACTGGTGAGGGAGATAGGGCGGTAGCTGGAAGGTAGTTGGCGATCCTTCCCAGGCTTAAGTATAGGGACAATGGTGGCTTCTCGCCAAACGGAAGGAAAAATACCGTCCTGCCAAATACGGTTATAGACCTGTAAGAGAAAGAGTTTACTGTCGGCTGAAAGGTTCTTTAACATCAGGACATGAATGTCGTCCGGCCCAGGAGCGGAGTGCCGAGAGCAATGAAGAGCGTGTTCCAGCTCCCTCATTGTGAAAAGTTCATTATAACACTCAATATTAGCAGATCGAAAATTAAAGGTGTCGGAATCCAGCCGGTCTTTGATAGAGCGGAAGCCGGCGGAATAATGGTCCGAATTGGATACCGCCTCAAAGGCAGCACCCAGAGTGTTAGCGATGGTAGCCGGATCCACTATGGTGGCATTAGAAACCTGTAGGCCAGAAACAGTACAATGTGACACTTTACCTGAGAAGCGACGAAGTTTATCCCAAACAACGGATGAAGGCGTAAAACGATTAAAAGACTCGACAAAACGAGCCCAAGATGCCTTCTTGCTATCCTGAATAATGCGACGAGCCCTGGCGCGCGATTGTTTAAAAGTCACCAAATTATCAAGTGTAGGGTGTCGCCGAAACACCCTAAGTGCAGTCCTACGGGCACGAACGGCGTCCCGACAATCCTCGTTCCACCACGGAACAGGTGGCCGCCGAGGTTGGGAGGATGAACGGGGTATTGCGCGTTCGGCGGCAGCGAAAATAATAGACGTAAGGTGCTGCACTAGTTGGTTAATGTCGGAGAAGGGCTGGTCGTCAAAATGCACGAGGCTGGAATACAACCTCCAGTCGGCTTTTGCGAATATCCAGGTAGGTACTCTGGAATGCTGTACGTGGTGCGACAGAAGAGAAACGATGCAGGGGTAATGGTCGCTGGAGTAGGTGTCAGCGACGACGTTCCACTGAAGACGACGTGCAAGCTGGAGTGAGCAGATGGCAAGGTCCAGGTGAGAAAATGTACCAGAAGAATCAGAAATGAAAGTAGGTGCACCTGTATTGAGGATGGAAAGATTGAACTGATAAAAAATGTCGGAAAGAAGAGTTCCCCTCGCACAAGCCCTTGGCGAACCCCATAGTGGGTGATGGCCATTAAAATCTCCCAACAGAAGAAATGGTGTTGGGAGAGCGGACAGGAGAGATCGAATGTCCGCGGGAGCGAGGGGAGACGATGGAGGTGTATACACAGAACAAACAGAAAAGAAAAAACCGGGTAACTGCAGTCTAATGGCAACAGCTTGCAAGTCGGACGTAAGTGTGATAGTTTGAAAATGAACGTCATTACGCACCAACAACATAACACCTCCATGAGCAGGAGCACCCTCCTCCGGTTCAAGATCGTAGCGAACCGGAGTGTACCCTCGGAGATCGAAAGGGTCGTGAGGGCGAAGCTTGGTCTCCTGCAAACACACGACCATAGGTGAATGGGAACGCAATAAAAGTTGCAGTTCCGCCCTATGCGATCGTACACCACGTACATTCCAAGTCAGGATAGCCATTAAGAAAAAGGGAATAAACTGTCTATTTAGAAGGGCGGCTTAAAATTACCTTTTGTTTAACCTTTGGGCTCGGGCTTTTTGTATGGAGTTGGTCAGACTCCATAGCTTCCTCGGAGGGAGGGCCCACGCGCTCAGTGCCAGAAACCGATTCAAGCGCCGTGAATCGGTTCTGGGTGGCGATGGGTGAGGGGTGCCGCTGAGCGCGGCTTGTCCCAGGACCTTCCTGGGACAGCGACCTCCGAGGAGGAGAAGGTGAACTTTTGTTACCGCGCGCACGCGGAGGGTCTTTTAAAAAATCTTCCCTGCGAAGTTTCTGCTTGGGTTTCTTTTCAACGGCTTGCGACTTCATGGACTTGGGACCAGGTTTATACGGCTTGGTAACTGTAGCCTTAATAGACGGCCTGATGGTAGTGGCGGTTAATCCAGTCAAGGTCCAGGTCTGAGTTTCGGCATCTACTCGTGGTACCGGCGAGGCAACAGAACTAAATGTGCCAGATCGCAGGAGTGAAGGTTGGCGCGCATGGTAACGCCTCCGGGCTTCAGCGAAGGAGAGTTTTTCCTTTACCCGGATCTCCTGGATCGCCTTCTCGTCCAAGTACCGCGGACAGTCGGCAAACGAAGCAGAATGAGACCCTTTACAATTAACGCAGACGGGGGCTGTTGAACAGGTACCTTCTTGTGAGGGTTGGCCACAGGTTGCACAGATGTTAACGGCACTCTTACATGAGACTTGCGTATGCCCAAAACGTTGGCATTTAAAACAACGCAGAGGTCTAGGAATATAAGGCCTCACAGAAATACGTTCGTACCCTGCGGAGATGCTCGTGGGCAGATCGACGCCATCACATGTAATAAACAGGGTACGAGTGGGTACCAATACGCCGTCGCGTTTGGCCTGCACTCGATGGACCGCTGTCACCTTCTGGTCTGCAAGATATTCTACCAGGTCCTCGTCCGATATACCATCGAGGCTATGGGTGGTAATAACGCCTCGACAGGAATTCAATGTGCGGTGCTTCTCCACACGGATGGGATAGCCGTGGAGAAGCGTGGCGCGCAACAAGGTCTTACTTTGCTGATCGGATTTCGCTTGGGCTAATAAGGAACCATTCCGTAGACGAGTGCAGGACTGAACCGCACCAGCAATTGCATCAATCCCCTTTTGTATGATGAAAGGGTTCACCTTCTCAAAACTTTGTCCTTCTTCGGTTCGTGAAATGACCAAGTAACAACCAGTTGTCGGTGGTGTCACTTCTGTTACATAAACTTTTCGGCGCTTGTTAGTAGTAATGGAGGAAGGGTGCTCCATAGCGAAATAAATCCTCCACCATTGCAACCGTCTCCGACCTCGGGCTCTGACTTCCCGGGCGTTACCCCGGCTTGGGTGAGTGGCCTAACTATACCAGACTCACCCCAGGGTCACACCTCCCAGAACATAGACAGAGGGACCCAATCGCCGTCAGAAGTCAGCAGCTCATGCAATGGCCCCCCCGCGGGACTGCAGTTGAACAGCGGATACGAACAACAACCCTACATGACGACCCCGGGTGGTGGGGATGACGCCATTACCCACTCACCCAGCTGCGCACGCGGTGCGCGGGTATCCGTCAGGCTGTGTCCACGGAGGATTTAAATAAAAAGATAAAAGAAACTAAAACTGTGTGGGCGTTTCGCACGCAAGGTAGGCCGGCGGGGAAGAAAAAGAGAGATATGCGAATGTCGTGGTGCGAAATGGCCGGAAAGTGATAAGAGAAGAAAGAAACGATGGTGAGGTGCGGTATGGATGGAATGCAAAGAACGCACGAGAGCCTACCTTGGGTCCACCGGTCACGAGAAGAACCCACGTCGACCGGATGGGGGTGAGGGGATGAATGTGGCGATGACTGGCTCGGGAACCCCCGGGTGGTAGTACTGCAACTGAAATATATGAAATACATAACCTTAAACCAGTACTGCAACTGAAATATATGAAATACATAACCTTAAGCCAATACTATGACTGAAATATATAAAATACATAACCTTAAACCAGCACTGCAACTGAAATTTAGATTAGATTAGATTGTATTCTGTGAGTTCACTAGCAGGCATAAAGGCTTGTGAACATAGAACATGTCAAGGAAATGTACAAAAATTATATATAAACATAAATATTACATAGAATATGGAACATTTGAAATAAAATACACATACTATATGCGTGTTAAGGAAATGTACAATAAAGTTACATATATACATAAATATTACATAGTATACAGAACATTTAAAATAAAATAAAGACATATTATATACAAAATGAAACAAATCAAGTGTAATTTTGTACAGAGTTGAATACCTCCTTACTGTTATAAGGTTAACATACGTATAGGCAAGAACAGTTATTTTAACATTCACTAGGATTTTACCTTTGTTCGTCTGATCATTTTGTTCTATTTGATTTGTAATGCATAGCATTTACTGTCAGTTCTTAATATACATACATTTAAATAGCTTCATTAATTCTAGAGCAGGCATCAAATATGACTGACAATTGTCATTAATATTTACTAATACTACTTACAGAGCTATATAAGTATTATCATCAGGATAATTTGTCATTCAGATAATCTTGTACAGAATAATATGCTTTTGAGCATAGGTACTCTTTAACAGCAGTTTTAAAGATATTGAAATTGTCAACTTTTCTCTTAAGATCATTAGGGAGAGTATTAAATATTTTTATGAAATACATAACCTTAAACCAGTACTGCAACTGAAATATATGAAATACATAACCTTAAACCGGTACTGTAACTGAAATATATCATATACATAACCTTAAACCAGCACTGCAACTGAAATATATGAAATACATAACCTTAAAGCAGCACTACAACTGAAATACATAACCTTAAAGCAGCACTACAACTGAAATATATGATATACGTAACCTTAAACCAGCACTGCAACTGAAATATATGAAATACATAACCTTAAACCAGTACTGCAACTGAAATATATGAAATACATAACCTTAAAGCAGCACTGCAACTGAAATATATGAAACACATAACCTTAAAGCAGCAATACAACTGAAATATATGAAATACATAACCTTAAACCAGCACTGCAACTGAAATATATGAAATACATAACCTTAAACCAGCACTGCAACTGAAATATATGAAATACATAACCTTAAACCAGCACTGCAACTGAAATATATGAAATACATAACCTTAAACAAGTACTGCAACTGAAATATATGAAATACATAACCTTAAACCAGCACTGCAACTGAAATATATGAAATACATAACCTTAAACCAGCACTGCAACTGAAATTTATGATCTACATAACCTTAAACCAGCACTGCAACTGAAATTTATGATATACATAACCTTAAGCCAACACTGCAACTGAAATATATGATATACATAATCTTAAACCAGCACTGCAAATGAAATATGTGAAATACATAACCTTAAACCAGCACTGCAAAAGAAATATATGAAATACATAGCCTTAAACCAGCACTACAACTGAAATATATAAAATACATAACCTTAAACCAGTACTGCAACTGAAATATATAAAATACATAACCTTAAACCAGCACTGCAACTGAAATTTATGAAATACATAATCTTAAACCAGTACTGCAACTGAAATATATGAAATACATAACCTTAACCCAGTACTGCAACTGAAATATATGAAATACATAACCTTAAGCCAATACTATGACTGAAATATATAAAATACATAACCTTAAACCAGCACTGCAACTGAAATTTAGATTAGATTAGATTGTATTCTGTGAGTTCACTAGCAGGCATAAAGGCTTGTGAACATAGAACATTTGAAATAAAATACACATACTATATGCGTGTTAAGGAAATGTACAATAAAGTTACATATACATAAATATTACATAGTATACAGAACATTTAAAATAAAATAAAGACATATTATATACAAAATGAAACAAATCAAGTGTAATTTTGTACAGAGTTGAATATCTCCTTACTGTTATAAGGTTAACATACGTATAGGCAAGAACAGTTATTTTAACATTCACTAGGATTTTACCTTTGTTCGTCTGATCCTTTTGTTCTATTTGATTTGTAATGCATAGCATTTACTGTCAGTTCTTAATATACATACATTTAAATAGCTTCATTAATTCTAGAGCAGGCATCAAATATGACTGGCAATTGTCATTAATATTTACTAATACTACTTACAGAGCTATATAAGTATTATCATCAGGATAATTTGTCATTCAGATAATCTTGTACAGAATAATATGCTTTTGAGCATAGGTACTCTTTAACAGCAGTTTTAAAGATATTGAAATTGTCAACTTTTCTCTTAAGATCATTAGGGAGAGTATTAAATATTTTTATGAAATACATAACCTTAAACCAGTACTGCAACTGAAATATATGAAATACATAACCTTAAACCGGTACTGTAACTGAAATATATCATATACATAACCTTAAACCAGCACTGCAACTGAAATATATGAAATACATAACCTTAAAGCAGCACTACAACTGAAATACATAACCTTAAAGCAGCACTACAACTGAAATATATGAAATACATAACCTTAAACCAGCACTGCAACTGAAATATATGAAATACATAACCTTAAACCAGCACTGCAACTGAAATATGTGAAATACATAACCTTTAACCAGCACTGCAACTGAAATTTATAAAATACATAATAACCTTAAACCAGCACTGCAACTGAAATATATGAAATACATAACCTTAAACCAGCACTGCAACTGAAATATATCATATACATAACCTTAAACCAGCACTGCAACTGAAATATATGAAATACATAACCTTAAACCAGTACTGCAACTGAAATATATCATATACATAACCTTAAACCAGCACTGCAACTAAAATATATGAAATACGTAACCTTAAACCAGCACTGCAACTGAAATATATGAAATACATAACCTTAAACCAGTACTGCAACTGAAATATATGAAATACATAACCTTAAACCAGCACTGCAACTGAAATATATGAAATACATAACCTTAAACCAGCACTGCAACTAAAATATATGAAATACGTAACCTTAAACCAGCACTACAACTGAAATATATGAAATGCGTAACCTTATACCAGCACTGCAACTGAAATATATGAAATACATAACCTTAAACCAGTACTGCAACTAAAATATATAAAATACGTAACCTTAAACCAGCACTACAACTGAAATATATGAAATACATAACCTTAAACCAGTACTGCAACTGAAATATATCATATACATAACCTTAAACCAGCACTGCAACTAAAATATATGAAATACGTAACCTTAAACCAGCACTGCAACTGAAATATATGAAATACATAACCTTAAACCAGTACTGCAACTGAAATATATGAAATACATAACCTTAAAGCAGCACTGCAACTGAAATATATGAAACACATAACCTTAAAGCATCACTACAACTGAAATATATCAAATACATAACCTTAAACCAGCACTGCAACTGAAATATATGAAATACATAACCTTAAACCGGTACTGCAACTGAAATATATCATATACATAACCTTAAACCAGCACTGCAACTAAAATATATGAAATACGTAACCTTAAACCAGCACTACAACTGGAATATATGAAATACACAACCTCAAACAACAATGCAAAACAACATTCATACAGTCTACAAATGTGCATGCAGCAGCATAAATACGATACTTGATTTAAAAAAAAAATGTCAGAAATGCATCATTCTGCACTTTAATCACTTTCTTGGAACCGCTATAAAAGAACCAACACAAGGAAATGTATGCTTTCTTACAACAAAGTCGGAAAGTAAATGATGTGTGCACACAGATGAACCCTACGAAGGCGTAAAGCGTTCAAGATTTATCATTAAGGCTGGTTCACAACCAACGAGAACGGTAACCAGAACGAGAACGGGAAAGTTGAAATACATGTATTCAAATGGGAGTGTCCACAACCGACGGGAAGCCTTCCCGGGCCCCGGGAACGGGAAGAAGAGTTGCCCAACTTTTAACTTTCTCGTTCTCGTTCCCGGGCACGGCGTATTTGATCCCTATTGTGCATATTAGACTCTTCACTCTAGAGGTTATTCTAAGCGGCCGTGACATGAAACAGCCACTAGTGCTCTCTGTAGTCGCAAGCTGGAAACATGAAACTGGAAGGAATTAGTAGTAAATGTGCTTCCTAACCTCAATCCGACACACGCAAATCTAATCAACGTTGGTTCCTCTGGTGAAGGGATCATTTGTAGTTTGTTTATATGCAACTAAAAACTGGCTATTACCTAAAAAACAATGGCAAAAGCTACAAAGAACAGCTAAATCCGGTGGAAATGAAAAAAGAATAAACAATTTTAATGTATGCCATTAAATAAAGGAATGAAAGTTTGGCATAAGTAGGGGGATCGGAAATGTAATGAATATGCATTTAGATAATGTTTACTCTATCGAATTTTGACGTTGGCTTGGCTAAATTGGAAGTAGGTGAAAAAAGTCATTGGTCAGTTAAAAACAAATGAAATCCCAATGCGCAAAATCGACTTTCACTTTGTGATCGATATGCATTCCCGTTCTCGTTACCGGGCTGTTGTGAATCAAAATTTCTTGCTTCCCGTTCTCGTTTCCGTTCTGGTTACCGTTACCGGGTGGTTGTGAACCAGCCTTTATGATCCGCTTTCTTTTAAATCTTTATATTTAAAAATATGAATTGCAGTACTCCCGTATATGAGAATCCCTGGGACTCACATATCCATAATTGTTTTATTGTATCTCAAAAATATATTTTATAACACAAATGAACAGTCTATATAGCATATTTTAAAGTATTCATCACAATTATTTACACATGTAATCAAAGTTCGATTTACACCCGGTGTTGTAATGTTTTAGGTTAAGTATATTTACATCTATAACAATTTCTTATTTAAAGAATGTATAATACATTTAATGTAGCCCTGGTCTACATGGAATATGTTAGTAAACATAAGTAACACGTGACTGGGATTATTGCACACATAAAGGTCTTCAAACGCTATTGCTTCGCTAACTGCCGCAGTTACTAAATCACAACAAACGCCTCAGTTCAACTCCTAGGTAATGTGCAGTAAACCACGGCTTGAAACCTATACTTCCTATGAAGTTTCGTGAATAAAGAGGGGGATATGGGTCTAAATTTACAATTTTTGTGAAAAAAATCACCTTTTTGCTTTTTTACCCAAAACAAAAATATCAACAAAATTATTTTATCTGTCCGTGGAGTTAGAATTCTTAAGAAATGATATCATATTACTACAATTACAGCTTGTAATTTTTACTGCATGTTGTACACAACGTGAAACACGTCACGTATTTTTTTATACATTATGTGGTTCTCAATATCTGATACATTTCTTAAAAACTTTACAAGTTTAATGCCTAGTACATATTAGTTTTGTTCTCTACTACCTATAGTAATTACAAGAGGTCTATCAAAAAATTTGAGATGGAGATTTCACCGGAAATGTATGTTATGAGGCCCCATGAATAAAAAAAACTGATGTGTTACACTCACATGACTTTCTCTACTCTTGTGCAAACTATTTTTACAAACGCTTATTCTCCATATGCTTCATGTTAATCGAGATGTTAATCTTATTGCTAATTTTCTTGTAGATGCAAGGTTTATTGCCAGGCTTTAAGCGATAGTCAAATGTTTTAAGAGCTGGTTGCTATGTGGAGCATTCCATTCTCTTTGCATTACCATGACAAAAAAAAATCTGATGTGTTACACTGACATGACTTTCTCTACTCTTGTACAAATTATTTTTACAAACGCTTATTCTCCATATACTTCATGTTAATCGAGATAAACATTTGCAGACTCTATCTTATTGCTAATTTTCTTGTAGATGTAAGGGGAAAATATATTTACAAGGGCAATATAGAAATACAGTAGCCTTTAAGCACATACATATCTCTTAATAGCTGGTTGCTAGGTGCAGCACCATTCCCCTTCCCACAGATGAATACTCTTTGCATATCCAAGACAAAAATATCTGATGTGTTACACTCACATGACTTTCTCTACTCTTGTACAAATTATTTTTACAAACGCTTATTCTCCATATACTTCATGTTAATCGAGATAAACATTTGCAGACTCTATCTTATTGCTAATTTTCTTGTAGATGTAAGGGGAAAATATATTTACAAGGGCAATATAGAAATACAGTAGCCTTTAAGCACATACATATCTCTTAATAGCTGGTTGCTAGGTGCAGCACCATTCCCTTTGCCACAGATTAATACTCTTTGCATATCCAAGACAAAAAAATGAATAACGAATTCCCATTTGAGAAAATATTGAAAAATTTAAGGGAATAACAAGTAATATCTCGAAAATGGTTCACTCAACAAAAAAAAATGTATATGACATAAATTGTGTATTTTAACGCGATCTACATTTTTTGTGTAGTAAAATGTCTATCTCTTATGGTTTACCAGTTATGCAAAAGTCGTTCACAATGAAGAATACTTTTGGAGACATTCCCAGAAAATTCGAGATATACATTTCATTTGTCATGAAAATATCTTAAACGTATGATATTTTAACGAAAACCGTTAGAGCGATTTTTGAGAAAATTAAAATATTCCAAAAATGTTCCATGTAAAGGGTAATCTGGGGTGGGGGGATTTTCTTGAAAACCTTCATGTCGCATCTCTGGAAGATACTGAACTTAAATACCAAGTTTGGTGTTTATCCGACTGTTCGTTTTTGAGTTATGCTGTTCACAGACACACACACGGACATGTTTCCAAAAATTCTTTTTTTTTGGATTCAGGGGGTTTCAAAACATATATTTCCGGTGAAATCTTGGTATCGAAATTTTGGGTGGAATACAATACTTCCCCCACTTACTATACGTAGTAGAGAAAGTAAAAAAGCATTTGTAGAAAAACGTCTGTAAGCAGCATAATTCAAAAACGAAAAGTCGGACAAACGAAAAATTTGATATTTACGTTCAGTACCTTCCAAAGATGCGACACAATGATTTTCAAGAAAATCACCCTATTCCACACTACCCTTTACGGAAATATTTTTTAAAGCTTTAAATTTTCTAAAAATTGCTTTAACGATTTTATTAAAACACAATGTATTAAAGATATTTAGAAGATAAATGAACTGCACATCTTGAATTTTATGAGAATAGCCTGTGAAATCCTCTTCATTCGGAAGGAATTTTGTATAATCTTGTATAACTGGTAAACATTAAGCGATAGACGAAAACGTGCTACACACAAAAAATGTAGATCTCTTTAAAAGACAATTTATTCTAAATAACCTTTATGTGGCATCAACCATTTCTGAGATATCCGTTATTAATGGTTCGAATTGTTCAATACTTTATCATTCTCTTAAAGTCCTGTCAACATTCAGTTGTTTCTCGCGAGGTCATAGAAACATTATGGAAGGCCAGCATATAGCGTCCAGTTGTTAAACATTTGACTATCGCTGTTCTCTATAACGAAATGTGTAATGTAGCTGTTTCTGTAAAGGTTTATTTGGATTAAAATGTAGTAGATAGAAAAATAAACTTTAGTGGGAATATTTTGTATACCCACTAATAAATGGTAGAAGGTTCAGAAAGTCTTTTGATAAGTATATGTTTTAGCAAAAGGAAAACAGAGATTACGATTAAAGTTAAATATATTTATCAGTGTGCCATTGAAGATTTGTGTGACAAAAATTAAGCTTCTAGCTCAAAGAGGATAGAAAATACAAACTTCACCCACTTCCCCCTTAAAACTGAACGATGATCGTTTGTCGAAAACATTTGATAATGCGCCTCTCCTTCTATTAAGAATTATCGAAATATTTAAGCTGGCAATAACTACACGAGAACACAGGAAGCAGTAAAAATTAGGACCTAAAGAAACTGGCCTGGCGATTTTTCCTGGAAGTGGTTGACCGTTTCCGGGATGTTGGCTGTTACATCAGTAAGGTTTTCCCGGAGTTTAGTAGCTGGTGAGGTGAGGTTTCCGTTAAGCGGACCGACCGACAGGCCTTCACCTACTGTGTCGAGATTGACACATCAGAGAAAGTTCCATGCAAACATATGTATTGCATTCACATCACTTTCTGTACTCACTCCTCTATAAACGATCTCGTTTCTTAATCCAGATATACTTTCACATCACACTTTGTTGTAGCTTCAAGACGAATGTATTACGTTAAAGTGTTTGAACATTCAAGTTGATAACAGGGATATGGTTAATGTCACAAACAATTGTGTGTTTTAATAAATGTACATTTCTGTGTAGTAAGATTTTGTCTATCTCTTCGGTTACACAACTGTCACTCCGACTTCAGGGGCTGTTCCCATGAAAATTCAAGATACACAGCAAAATAGCTTAAACATATACTTTAATCCAAATGGTTACAGCCATTTTTGAGGAAATCAAAAGCAACCAAATTTTTTTCATGTAAAGGGTAGTTTGGATTGGGGGTATTATTCAAAATCTTCGAGTCGCATGCTTGAAAGCTCCTGAAGTTAAATGCCAAGTTTCGTATTTAAACAACTTTTCCGTTTGAGTTATACTATTCACACACACGAACGTTTTTGTAAAAATCTTATTTTTAGTTGAGGGGGCCCTAAAAGTATTTGCAGTGTAATCTTGGGTCGAATACAATACTTCCACTACATGCTACATATACGTAGTACAGAAAGGAAATTCAAACCAATAACAAAGAATATCTTTGAAATGTTTAACGACAGAAAAAATGCTACTTAACACAAACTGTGTGCTTTAACGAGATCTAAATTTGTTGTGTGCTAAAGTTTTCTCCTTCTTACCGTTTACTAATTATATGAAAGTGATTCCAAACGAACAAGACTTATACACATTTTATTTGTGATGTATGGTCTGTTAATTAAACTGTTTGATAACGTGTTTCTATGAAGACGTGATCGCTGAAGACGAAGTTTCACTAACCATTTATTTCAAAAGGATTCAGCAGGAACGAATTTGATTTATGTTTGCAGTACATTTTGTGAAGAATAATTAGCCGTCACAAATCGGTAGTGGTCACGTGACACATCCCGCCAAGGACAATCGATTGTGTGTTGACTAACAGATGAACATGTGACGTGAGCAACACAAGTGGATTGGCATACCATTGTTAACGAAGGAGCGAGCTTCACGTACCTACTTGCCGATATGAGAAACCCCGCCCTTATTTGGTTCTAGGAACCCCTTTCTGAAGGTTAGCAGCCCACCCATTGTTCACACATACCAACTTTCACAATTTGTCTCTAAAATTAACGGGAGCAGATCTATCCTTCATCATGATTATGGTCCCCCTTCACTGGGCTGCAAAAAATGTATAGCACCACTAGTGACCTCTAGTAAATGGTATACAGTGTTATGATAGACCAGAGCTTATCTGTGTGTCTATCCTTCATCATGATTATGGTCCCCCTTCACTGGGCTGCAACAAAATGTATAGCACCACTAGTGACCTCTAGTAAATGGTATACAGTGTTATGATAGACCAGAGCTTATCTGTGTGTCTATCCTTCATCATGATTATGGTCCCCCTTCACTGGGCTGCAACAAAATGTATAGCACCACTAGTGACCTCTAGTAAATGGTATACAGTGTTATGATAGACCAGAGCTTATCTGTGTGTCTATCCTTCATCATGATTATGGTCCCCCTTCACTGGGCTGCAACAAAATGTATAGCACCACTAGTGACCTCTAGCAAATGGTATACAGTGTAATGATAGACCAGAGCTTATCTGTGTGTCTATCCTTCATCATGATCATGGTCCCCCTTCACTGGACTGTAACAAAATGTATAGCACCACTAGTAACCTCTAGTAAATGGTATACAGTCTAATGATAGACCAGAGCTCATCTGTGTGTCTATCCTTCATCATGATCATGGTCCCCCTTCACTGGGCTGCAACAAAATGTATAGCACCACTAGTGACCTCTAGTAAATGGTATAGAGTGTTATGATAGAGCAGAGCTTATCTGGGTGTCTATCCTTCATCATGATTATGGTCCCCCTTCACTGGGCTGCAACAAAATGTATAGCACCACTAGTGACCTCTAGTAAATGGTATACAGTACTATGATAGACCAGAGCTTATCTATGTGTCTATCCATCATGATCACTGGGCTACAACAAAATGTATAGCACCACTAGTGACCTCTAGTAAATGGTATACAGTGTTATGATAGACCAGAGCTTATCTGTGTGTCTATCCTTCATCATGATCATGGTCCCCCTTCACTGGGCTACAACAAAATGTATAGCACCACTAGTGACCTCTAGTAAATGGTATACAGTGCTATGATAGACCAGAGCTTATCTGTGTGTGTATCCATCATTATCATGGTCCCCCTTCACAGGGCTGTAACAAAATGTATAGCACCACTAGTGACCTCTAGTAAATGGTATACAGTGCTATGATACACCAGAGCTTATCTGTGTGTGTATCCATCATTATCATGGTCCCCCTTCACTGGGCTACAACAAAATGTATAGCACCACTAGTGACCTCTAGTAAATGGTATACAGTGCTATGATACACCAGAGCTTATCTGTGTGTGTATCCATCATTATCATGGTCCCCCTTCACTGGGCTACAACAAAATGTATAGCACCACTAGTGACCTCTAGTAAATGGTATACAGTGTTATGATAGACCAAAGCTTATCTGTATGTCTATCCTTCATCATGATCATGGTCCCCCTGCAGTGGGCTGCAACAAAATGTACATCACCACTAGTGACCTCTAGTAAATGGTATACAGTGCCATGATAGACCAGAGCTTATCTGTGTGTCTATCCTTCATCATGATTATGGTACCCCTTCACTGGGCTGCAACAAAATGTATAGCACCACTAGTGACCTCTAGTAAATGGTATACAGTGTTATGATAGACCAGAGCTAATCTGTGTGTCTATCCTTCATCATGATCATGGTCCCCCTTCACTGGGCTACAACTAAATGTATAGCACCACTAGTGACCTCTAGTAAATGGTATACAGTGTTATGATACACCAGAGTTTATCTGTATGTCTATCCTTCATCATGATCATGGCCCCCCTTCACTGGGCTGCAACAAAATGTATAGCACCACTAGTGACCCCTAGTAAACGGTATACAGTGTTATGATAGACCAGAGTTTATCTGTGTGTTTATCCTTCATCATGATCCCCCTTCACTGGGCTGCAGCAAAATGTATAGCACCACTAGTGACCTCTAGTAAATGGTATACAGTGTTATGATAGACCAGAGCTTATCTGTGTGTCTATCCTTCATCATGATCCCCCTTCACTGGGCTGCAGCAAAATGTATAGCACCACTAGTGACCTCTAGTAAATGGTATACAGTGTTATGATAGACCAGAGCTTATCTGTGTGTCTATCCTTCATCATGATCATGGTCCCCCTTCACTGGGCTGCAGCAAAATGTATAGCACCACTAGTGACCTCTAGTAAATGGTATACAGTGTTATGATAGACCGGAGCTTATCTATGTGTTTATCCTTCATCATGATCCCCCTTCACTGGGCTGCAGCAAAATGTATAGCACCACTAGTGACCTCTAGTAAATGGTATACAGTGTTATGATAGACCAGAGCTTATCTGTGTGTCTATCCTTCATCATGATCCCCCTTCACTGGGCTGCAGCAAAATGTATAGCACCACTAGTGACCTCTAGTAAATGGTATACAGTGTTATGATAGACCAGAGCTTATCTGTGTGTCTATCCTTCATCATGATCCCCCTTCACTGGGCTGCAGCAAAATGTATAGCACCACTAGTGACCTCTAGTAAATGGTATACAGTGTTATGATAGACCAGAGCTTATCTGTGTGTCTATCCTTCATCATGATCCCCCTTCACTGGGCTGCAGCAAAATGTATAGCACCACTAGTGACCTCTAGTAAATGGTATACAGTGTTATGATAGACCAGAGCTTATCTGTGTGTCTATCCTTCATCATGATCATGGTCCACCTTCACTGGGCTGCAACAAAATGTATAGCACCACTAGTGACCTCTAGTAAATGGTATACAGTGTTATGATAGACCAGAGCTTATCTGTGTGTCTATCCTTCATCATGGTCCCCCTTCACTGGGCTGGAACAAAATGTATAGCACCACTAGCGACCTCTAGTAACCACTGTTTGAACATTTAGTTATGGACGATGTGAATTTAAGTCAACAGGTTTAAGCTCTTTTTTATTTTAGCAGAAATCGCTTTAATGATTTTGATAAAATACTTTGCTTTAGATAGTTGCATGACAAATTAAGTGTTATCTTGAATTTTCTTGGAATAGCCTCTGATGTAATTGTTTTTTCTATATAACTGGTAAAGCGTACGAGATAGACAAAATCTTACTACACAAAACATATAGATCTCGTTAAGGCATATAAATTATATCAAATACGAGTTTTTGTGGCATAAACCATTTCCGAGATATTCTTTGTAATTGGTTTAAATTTTCAAATACATAATAATTTTCTCAAGATGAAAATGGTTATTCATTTTTTTCTCTTGGTCATGCAGAGAGAACGGAATTTCAAAGGCATGACATAGCGACCCGGTTTTAAAACATTTGACTGTCGCTTAGGCCTACCGTATTGCTCCTGTATCTATAAGGGAATATGTATAAGACCACTTTCTTCAAATGTTTATGTCGATTAACATCAAGAAGAATGATAATAGTTGAAGAATAGGTAGAGAAATTGTTGTGAATGTAAGACGTTAAAGTTGTTTCTTGAGTTTACCTAAAAGCGAATTGAGATGAGGTCAATTAGTATTTTTCGCAAGAACACGTTCATGTGAATTTCTTAAGCACGAAGAGCGCCCGAAGGTCAACGTACAGTAACTGGTTGCGTGACGTCATCAGGTATCTTGTTCCATCATTTGTGTCCGAGTTCAGTCAGTGTACAGACGGATAGCAGACCAGCAGGATGTGCGCGCATCTTCTCAAAGGTGAGATATGAACCCGGTCTCTCTGAAATATCACTAGGCTACTTTTGAACGCATTTCAAACAAAATAAAGGAACATTTGAATATTACTTTTAAAAAAATTTATTCTAACATTCATATGGCTTTCTGTAGCCATTCTTCAACAAGCTATTGTTACAAAAGATTTTACTCTATCTACTTCATGTTAATCGAGATAAACATTTGCTGCAAGGGGAATACGGGCCGCTGTCATTCCGTGCTCCTTGCATGGCCAAGAGAAAAAACAAACGAAGAGCGATTTTCCTCTTGAGAAAAGTATAACATTGCAAAATTCAAACCCATAAAAAAGAATATCTCGGAAGTAGTTAACGCCACAAAAATTGTGTGCTTTGAGAAAATGTACAACTTTTTATGCAGTAAGATTTTGTCTATTCACTTCACAGGCTATTCCTAGAAAATTCAGATATAAATTTTATTTCTCATCTAAATGTCTTAAATATATGCTACTTTAATCAAATTTGTTGTCCCATTTTTGAGAAAATAAAAATTTCAAAAAATATTTCATGTAAAGATAGTTTGGAGTGGAAAACAATTTTCTGGAAAATCTCGGTGTCCATCTTGGAAGATGCTAAATTTAAATACACACAAAGGGACAGTTTTCTAAACATGCTTTATTGCGTTCAGGGGAGGGGGCTCAAAACATGCATTTCTTGTTAACTTTCCATATATAATTTTTGTGTGGGATGCAATACCTCCTCTACTTATTGCAAGTACGTAATACAGAAAGAAAAATTGACAAACATATTGAAAAATTCAAACCAGTAATAACGCATATTTCGGAAATGTCTAACGCAACGAAAAAGTTATTTTGAATAGATTGTATGTTTCAAAGAGATCCATATCTTTCTTGTATAGCAGTTTTGCCTATATGTTTACCCCTTACACACAATTATAACAAAATCCTTCCGAATGAAGAACACTTAATTTACTCTCAGAAAATTTAAGATATACCTACATTTTATTTGCCATGTAAATATCTCTAATCAAAATGTTACAGCCATTGTTTAGAAAATAAATACATTTCAAAAAATGTTCCATGTAAATGGTAGTTTGGGGTGTCGCATCTCTAAAGGTACAGAACCTAAATACCAAGTTTGGTGTTTACCCGACTTTTCGTTTTTAGGTTATGCTGTTCACAGACGCAGTGTCGTCCTCCGAGGTCCCGGGTTCAAGCCCGGCGGAGGACGACGGGTTTATTCGGACGTAAAAATCCTTAGCATGGCTTCCTTCAGAAGGGAAGTAAAGCCGGTGGTCCCGTGTCGTAGATTTAGGGCACTTAAAAGAACCTCAAGCCTGATAAAGAGGCCTCTGAGCAAAATTACCCGTCTTTCACGCCCAATATAGAATGGGACGCTAAGGACCATAGTAGTTAAAGAACCTCAAGCCTGATAAAGAGGCCTCTGAGCAAAATTACCCGTCTTTCACGCCCAATATAGAATGGGACGCTAAGGACCATAGTAGTTAAAGAACCTCAAGCCTGATAAAGAGGCCTCTGAGCAAAATTACCCGTCTTTCACGCCCAATATAGAATGGGACGCTAAGGACCACAGTAGTTAAAGAACCTCAAGCCTGATAAAGAGGCCTCTGAGCAAAATTACCGGTCTTTCAAGTCCAATATAGAATGGGACGCTAAGGACCACAGCAGTTAAAGAACCTCAAGCCTGATAAAGAGGCCTCTGAGCAAAATTACCGGTCTTTCACGCCCAATATAGAATGGGACGCTAAGGACCACAGTAGTTAAAGAACCTCAAGCCTGATAAAGAGGCCTCTGAGCAAAATTACCCGTCTTTCACGCCCAATATAGAATGGGACGCTAAGGACCACAGTAGTTAAAGAACCTCAAGCCTGATAAAGAGGCCTCTGAGCAAAATTACCCGTCTTTCAGGTCCAATATAGAATGGGACGCTAAGGACCACAGTAGTTAAAGAACCTCAAGCCTGATAAAGAGGCCTCTGAGCAAAATTACCCGTCTTTCACGCCCAATATAGAATGGGACGCTAAGGACCACAGTAGTTAAAGAACCTCAAGCCTGATAAAGAGGCCTCTGAGCAAAATTACCGGTCTTTCAAGTCCAATATAGAATGGGACGCTAAGGACCACAGTAGTTAAAGAACCTCAAGCCTGATAAAGAGGCCTCTGAGCAAAATTACCCGTCTTTCACGCCCAATATAGAATGGGACGCTAAGGACCACAGCAGTTAAAGAACCTCAAGCCTGATAAAGAGGCCTCTGAGCAAAATTACCCGTCTTTCACGCCCAATATAGAATGGGACGCTAAGGACCACAGCAGTTAAAGAACCTCAAGCCTGATAAAGAGGCCTCTGAGCAAAATTACCGGTCTTTCACGCCCAATATAGAATGGGACGCTAAGGACCACAGTAGTTAAAGAACCTCAAGCCTGATAAAGAGGCCTCTGAGCAAAATTACCGGTCTTTCACGCCCAATATAGAATGGGACGCTAAGGACCACAGTAGTTAAAGAACCTCAAGCCTGATAAAGAGGCCTCTGAGCAAAATTACCGGTCTTTCACGCCCAATATAGAATGGGACGCTAAGGACCACAGTAGTTAAAGAGCGTCCATAAATAAAACTCAATTTATTATTTTTTTACACACACACATACACATATTGACTTTATTCTAAAAATGCTTTTTTTATTATTCAGTGGACGTCAAAACATGTATTTTCGGTGAAATCTCAGTATTGAAATATAGAAAGTAACAATGTTTCTTTTGGATTTAGGAGCCTCAAAACATGTATTTCCAATGAAATCTCAGTATTGAAATATAGAAAGTAAGAATGTTTCTTTTGGATTTAGGAGCCTCAAAACATGTATTTTCGGTGAAATCTCAGTATCGAAATATAGAAAGTAACAATGTTTCTTTTGGATTTAGGAGCCTCAAAACATGTATTTTCGGTGAAATCTCGTCGAATTTTTGGGGGAAATGCAGTACCTCCTCTACGTACTATGTACGTGAAAAGAAAGTAAAAAGTATTTGAAAATTCCAACCAATAACAAAGTATATCTCGTAAATAGTTAAAGCACGATAAATGTTGACATAAACTGTACAGTTCAAGGAGATGTGGTAAGATTTTGTCTATCTGTTATACAAATGTGATTGAGAACGAAGAGCGCTTCACATTTTATTTGTCATGTAAATAAAACATTTTGTATTTTAATAAAAACATTAGCTACGGACTTTTTCCTAAAAATGCTTTTGGAGGAGGCATTCAGGGCGCCTCAAAACTTGTGTTTTCGTTGAAATGTTGAGATCGACTTTTTTATTGGAATGCAATTCCTTCCCTACCTAATATTGGAGAGAGTAAAAAGAAGTATTGCATTTCACCTTTTCTTTTGAGGTTAGGTATTGAACAGTTAATAGTAATGGTACAACACGCCACGCTGTGGTGAAGTAACATTATATTATAAGATAATATACTTATATCAAGTTTATTCAGAAATAAGCATAGTAAATGTCAGCACTTCATCCCCAAGAACTTGGGACGTACTTGCAACCTTTCAAAGGCAATCTTCGTGACGTAAGACCACGGTACTGCAAATACAACTAAAATTAACTCATTTTTTAAAAATATGTTCGGACACATCAAATATAATATTCGAAAGGAAACTTTGGCAAAAAAGAAACACAATTTTGTGTCATTATTGTACAGGGTGTTACACCATCAACGTGTTAATATTTTTCTGAAAGTTGCGCGTGTGATACAAAAGGTTTGTTTGCTATGGGAACAGATCTCTGTCAGCTTGCTGGGGACATGTTACGAGGCCTGCCTGAGGATACACCACTAGCACGCTTTTCGACTTAGGCCCGCTTTCACACCAGGTTCGGCTTTACTGAGTTGAACACTCACGGAACATAAAGTTGGCAACGAACTCCATTAGTGATGACGTCAGCCGTTGCTAGGAGACTATCTTTCTTTCCAAACAACTGGTTGCTATGCAGTTTGTGCTGTATATTTGTCTACTGCTTTGGGGGAACGTTTTTTTGAAAAGTCTACATTAATCATTTATCAATCCTAGTTAAATACCATTGCTAGGAATACAGTTACACTTACACCATGTAGAGGTTATTATTAGTGTTAAAGTTATTAAACAATTATAGTGGTAAATATAGCCCTTAATTGAGCATTACTCTATAACATGTTGCGAAACTGAGTGAAATAATAGCATATTGAGACTGGTAAACAAAGGTTAAGATGCTGTTGAGTCTAATCACGTCTTAGCCGTGACATATGATAGGGAAATGTCCTATTTGCGAGGCCAAGTTCAAGCCAGCATGAAAAATAAATCTTACAATGTAGCATAACTAGGGAATACTTTTATATATTTGTCCTTCAAATGAAAATGAGTAATATTATGTGAATGTTTTAGTACCCATAGACAACATAAAAGCGTAGAGCCCATAGTGAACTAACCTCACATTGCATATGTTTGGGATAAATGCCCATAGAGTAAAACTTTATTTTATGGCCAGTTGAGGAATTTAGCTTAGCGTGTTTAAATATATTAAAACAGAACAATTTGAGCTCCTTTTTATAGAGTAAATGTCAAATTTGGACGAAAATAATAAAAATAGTTTTCTTGCGTGCATGTGTATTGTTTGCATGAACACAATCAAGGGTGGTACATAATGTAACAAAGTATTATAAGGAGAGTATCTGTGAAACCAGGTGGTTCTTCACAAGTTATTATTACTAAAGCATACCTAACTTAACCTCAATAACTGAAATGTAAGTACAGCAATGCACACTTGCTTAAAAATGTAATTACTGTAGCTGTAAGCAAATGTAGTGTAATTAAATTCTATTGGAGGTATAAAGACTTCACTCAGGTTGAATTATCATCTTATTAAAAAAAAGGGGGGACTCATTTAGGGAGTTCACTATAGTGTTTGCAGTCAGGAACAAAACACATAAGCAATGCGAGAGAAACGCTCTTGGCTCTGCCCAAAGTAATGTATAACAACGCAACATTATTAGTTATATGAAATACTTGCAAAAACTCGCTGTAGGAATGAATGTTGTTTGGAAAGCAAGATGGCGATCTCCATGGCAACGGCTAGCTCTGACGTCAGCGTTAGCCTAGTAGCATGCAGAGTAACAAAAACTGTGATTAGAATTGTGATAGCTCTGTAAGCAGAAAAATCTCCAGCTCCATATAACCTCAATGTTAAGACGAGAGGGCTTTCTTACTCAAATATGACGGTAATGTATACGATAAAAGTATGATTTACTATAAATTTAAAATTAAGGGCATACAACTTAAGTTCTGCTTGTTACCAGTCGCTTTATGTTTAACTATCATCAGTAATTTCTGGTACCATGATTGCCAACTGTTTACTTAATGGAAATCTCTCGTGAAAATGGTTTGGAGGCCTTCTAAACATTCTAGATTGTGTTCTGTTGTGCATATGAGTTAAATTAAACTCGTAACCCATACCGTGTTCTTCAGACACCATAGCTCAAACCACAGTTGAGTACGGCTTAAGCCGAGCCACCTTACTACGCACTATAAAACTACGCCCGATTCGAAGTTTGAGCTTAAGCCGTGAAGTCGGGCTCTGTGTTGTAAATACAATTAAATAGTTAGAATTTAATGTATTAGGGAGAAACGTGCTAAAGCAGCCTAACATTTGTTAAAACATGACTTAATTATGAAGGACCCTGTATTCATTCTTTTGTTAAGGACAGACTGTATGTGTCCAGGATTCCCCGCGGCCACTACCATTGTATTGTTGTTGCAAGTCATTCCCACACATTACGTAACCAAGAAACTTACCTTCGTTTGGGGGGAGGGACTTAACGAAAGATTAACTGATTATTTTGGTTAAAATGTTGCTTACTACCTTCCGTAGACGATGTATTGTATTTCATCGGAAGTGCATGTCCCCTGAATTAAAAACAATTTAGAAAAAGGTCCGTCTGTGAAGACACACGCAATAGAAAATTCGAGATACCAACTTGCGACCCTAAACGACCTTATACATGAAACATTTCTCGACATTTTCTCATTTTTCCAAAAATGGTTCTAATGATTTTTATTAAAATATTTACATAACAAATAAAATGTACTTGAACTTTCTAGAAGTAGCCTCTGAAGTCATCTTCATTCGGCAAGAATGATAAAGTGATAGACGAAAACGTAACACACACAAATGTGGATGTTCATTTTATTTCAAGCGAATTTGTTTGTGACACAAGTCCATTTCGAGATATCCATTGTTAATAGTTCACATTGTTCAATACTTGGTCATTGTTTTAGAGTCGTGTCAACATTCAGTTGTTTCTCGCGATGTCATGGAAACAGTATGGAAGGCCAGCATATAGCGTCCAGTTGTTAAACATTTGACTATCGCTGTTCTCTATAACGAAATGTGTAATGTAGCTGTTTCTGTAAAGGTTATCTCGATTAAAATGAAGTAGATAGAAAAATAAGCTTTAGTAAGAATAATTTGTACCCGCTAATAAACGATACAGGCTAGAGAAAGTAAAGTGCATGTAACACATAAGATTTTTTGTTTATAGTTGATGTTATGAAGTGTAAAATATGGAGTAGAAAGGTGTGTACAGCCTAGGAAGTGGTGTTCGATGCTTTAATGTGTGTTTATTGTGGTACCAGGAAGAATTTCAGTGTCACACAACTTCTTATAAAACTGAATTATGATTTATTTTAAAATCACATGAAGGTTGGATAAAATTCGCATTCGAATCACTTCATTGGAAGGGAAAATATTAGGGTTAAATGAATGATTGGGCAGGGAACGGAGGGCACACCTCATAACTCCACCAAACGTGGATCTTTAATACTTACCACTCTCAGGAGGAACGGAGTGCACACCTCGCACCTGCACCAAACGTGGAGCTTTTGTACTTACTACCCTCAAGAGGAATGGAGTGCACACCTCGCACCTGCACCAAACGTGGATCTTTTGTACTTACTACCCTCAAGAGGAACGGAGTGCACACCTCGCACCTGCACCAAACGTGGAACTTTTGTACTTACTACCCTCAGGAAGAACGGAGTGCACACCTCGCACCTGCACCAAACGTGGAACTTTTGTACTTACTACCCTCAGGAAGAACGGAGTGCACACCTCGCACCTGCACCAAACGTGGAACTTTTGTACTTACTACCCTCAGGAAGAACGGAGTGCACACCTCTACCAAACGTGGATCTTTTGTACTTACTACCCTCAGGAGGAACGGAGTGCACACCTCGCACCTGCACCAAACGTGGAACTTTTGTACTTACTACCCTCAGGAAGAACGGAGTGCACACCTCGACCCAACGCGCATGTTTTGTGCCTACGGCCCCCAGGACGAAGGACGCGCAGAAGTCCCAAAGGGTTCCTAGCGGCTCGGAGAAGACACTGCACAGTAAATGAGGGAAAGGTAGTTCGCGATGGAAGAGAAACCTATCTCCTGATATCTTACGTGTTATATTCACATGGCTTTCTCTACCATATATCGTTTATTAGTGAGTATACAAAGTATTCCTATGGAAACCCATTTTCTTATCTAGTACACTTTTATCTATAAAATAAACCTTTACAGCTACATTACACATTTCGTTATAGAGAACAGCGATAGTCAAATGTTTAACAACTGCACGCTGTTTCCATGACATCGCGAGAAACAAGTGAATGTTGACACGACTTTAAGAGAATGACCAAGTATTAACAATTCTACCCATTAATAAGGATATCTCGGAAATGGCTGATGCCACAAAAAAGGTTATTGGAAATAAATTCTATCTTTCAAAGAGATTACATTTTTGCAATAGTACGTTTTCGTCTATCTTTTCCACTTATATAAGATTGCTTCTCAATGAAGAGGAGTTTGTCAGAAAATTCAGGATATACATTTTATTTATCACATGAATGTCTTTAATATACGGCATTTTAATGAAAATTGTTCCATGGAAGGAATAGCTTGGGGCGGGGGATTTTCTTGAGCATTTATGTGACTTTTCCTTTTTGAGTAACACAGTTCAGGGACCTGAAAACACGTAGGTATTTGCGGTGAAACATCTTCTATAACTACAAAAGGTTTAATTTTTGGATGCTCCTTGTCTTATTGTTTCAGTGCCTAGTTACGTTCTGAGGTCGCCTCAAACCGAAAAGGCGTGTCTCTGAACAGCATAACGTCCCATAAACACCAAGGAGGCGACACCCACCCGAAACTACGCTTGCAAATGTTTTTGATCGTGTTTACATGGCAGCAATAGTTCTCTTCTAACTGGACATAAAATATGTGTGTATCTACACCTTTTAAAATCCATAATTTTGCTGCTTTCGGGCGTCGGGGTAGCTGTTTGCGGATCCGAGGTTCAATCCCCGGCTCTGGGGGTCACGATTTTAAGTCTGCCTTGCTCATGTGTCGTGTCCCAGTCCACGTAAAAGCTGCAGGTCCTCTCAACGGATCCCCTCAAAAATGGGTCCAGTCATCGCTTGGTGGAACGAGGTATCCCCAAGGTTGTTTTCTGTAGATTAACCATTATCCGTTATTATTATTGGTTTGAACACATTTTCATTTCCTTCAATTGTTTCTCGCAGTACAAGGTCAGCTTTTAAACATCTAACTATCGACTCTGTATCCCTACAGAAGTGTGTAAACGTTTTTCTCTTCTAGGAGGTGTACGAAAACAAACGATAGAGAATAGCAAATGTGTGCGGCTAATCAAACCGTGACCATTCTCCAGTTCACGCGCGACCTTCACAACTTAATTACTGCACTGTCTGCGAATTTCCTAAACACTACGCACACATCCCGTGGCTTTCTATACTCACAAACTATTGTTACATTATTCTTTCTGCTCCTTGTTAACTCAAGTCACATCTCGTTGTAGGCTACAGACAGTCACATGTTTAAAGACCGTGTTGCTATGTGACGCCTTTCCTCTTTATGTGACCACGAGAAAAAAAAACATCTAATGACTTTCTCTGCCCTGTAACGTTTATTAGTGACTATACAAACTATTCTTACTAAAGCTTATTTTACCATCTACTTCAACTTAATCGAGATAAATCTTTACAGAAACAGCTACACTACACGTTTCGTTATAGAGAACAGCGATAGTCAAATGTTTAACAACTGGACGCTATATGCTAACCTTAAAATTCCATACGGTTTCTATGACAACGCGAGAAACAACTGCATATTGACAGGACTTTTAAAGAATGTCCAAGAAATTCGAACCTTTAATAACGGATATCTCAGATGTTTCTTATGCCACAAAAAAAGCTTATGAGATATATTGTGTGGTTTTAAGAGATCTACACTTTTTGTGTTGTATGTTTAATCAAAATCGTTACAGCCATATTTTACAAAATACAAATTTTTCAAAAATGTTCCATGTAAAGCGTAGTTAGTGTGAGGTATCTGATTTTCTTGTAAAATCTTCGTGTCGTTTGAGTTATGCTGTCCACACACACACACACATGGACATCTTTCTAAAAATGTTTTTTAGGTCTCGGGTGGCCTCAAAACATGTATTTCCGGTAAAATCTGATTATTGAATTTTTCGGTGGGATGCAATGGCCTCTATGGACAGTTAGCCTTCAAGGTCTCATCCCTGTAACCACGTACTTCATGTCCTGCAAATGGCATTAGGGTGCCGTCCAATCTAACCGCCGCCCTCACACAGAAAGGCGGACAGTTAGCCTTCTAGGTCTCATCCCTGTAACCACGTGCTTCATGTCCTGCAAATGGCATTAGGGTGCCGTCCAATCTAACCGCCGCCCTCACACAGAAAGGCGGACAGTTAGCCTTCTAGGTCTCATCCCTGTAACCACGTACTTCATGTCCTGCAAATGGCATTAGGGTGCCGTCCAATCTAACCGCCGCCCTCACACAGAAAGGCGGACAGTTAGCCTTCTAGGTCTCATCCCTGTAACCACGTGCTTCATGTCCTGCAAATGGCATTAGGGTGCCGTCCAATCTAACCGCCGCCCTCACACAGAAAGGCGGACAGTTAGCCTTCTAGGTCTCATCCCTGTAACCACGTACTTCATGCCCTGCAGATGGCATTAGGGTGCCGTCCAGTCTAACCGCCGCCCTCACACAGAAAGGCGGACAGTTAGCCTTCTAGGTCTCATCCCTGTAACCACCTGCTTCATGCCCTGCAGATGGCATTTGGGTGCCGTCCAATCTAACCGCCGCCCTCACACAGAAAGGCTGACAGTTAGCCTTCTAGGTCTCATCCCTGTAACCACGTACTTCATGTCCTGCAGATGGCATTAGGGTGCCGTCCAATCTAACCGCCGCCCTCACACAGAAAGGCGGACAGTTAGCCTTCTAGGTCTCATCCCTGTAACCACGTACTTCATGTCCTGCAAATGGCATTAGGGTGCCGTCCAGTCTAACCGCCGCCCTCACACAGAAAGGCGGACAGTTAGCCTTCTAGGTCTCATCCCTGTAACCACGTACTTCATGTCCTGCAAATGGCATTAGGGTGCCGTCCAGTCTAGCCGCCGCCCTCACACAGAAAGGCGGACAGTTAGCCTTCTAGGTCTCATCCCTGTAACCACGTGCTTCATGCCCTGCAGATGGCATTAGGGTAACGTCCAGTCTAACCGCCACCCTCACACAGAAGGGCGGACAGTTAGCCTTCTAGGTCCCATCCCTGTAATCACCTGCTTTATGCCGTGCAGATGGCATTAGGGTGCCGTCCAGTCTAACCGCCACCCTCACACAGAAAGGCGGACAGTTAGCCTTCTAGGTCCCATCCCTGTAATCACCTGCTTTATGCCGTGCAGATGGCATTAGGGTAACGTCCAGTCTAACCGCCACCCTCACACAGAAAGGCGGACAGTTAGCCTTCTAGGTCTCATCCCTGTAATCACCTGCTTTATGCCGTGCAGATGGCATTAGGGTGCCGTCCAGTCTAACCGCCGCCCTCACACAGAAAGGCGGACAGTTAGCCTTCTAGGTCTCATCCCTGTAACCACGTACTTCATGTCCTGCAAATGGCATTAGGGTGCCGTCCAATCTAACCGCCGCCCTCACACAGAAAGGCGGACAGTTAGCCTTCTAGGTCTCATCCCTGTAACCACGTACTTCATGTCCTGCAAATGGCATTAGGGTGCCGTCCAATCTAACCGCCGCCCTCACACAGAAAGGCGGACAGTTAGCCTTCTAGGTCTCATCCCTGTAACCACGTACTTCATGTCCTGCAAATGGCATTAGGGTGCCCTCCAATCTAACCGCCGCCCTCACACAGAAAGGCGGACAGTTAGCCTTCTAGGTCTCATCCCTGTAACCACGTACTTCATGTCCTGCAAATGGCATTAGGGTGCCGTCCAATCTAACCGCCGCCCTCACACAGAAAGGCGGACAGTTAGCCTTCTAGGTCTCATCCCTGTAACCACGTACTTCATGTCCTGCAAATGGCATTAGGGTGCCGTCCAATCTAACCGCCGCCCTCACACAGAAAGGCGGACAGTTAGCCTTCTAGGTCTCATCCCTGTAACCACGTACTTCATGTCCTGCAAATGGCATTAGGGTGCCGTCCAATCTAACCGCCGCCCTCACACAGAAAGGCGGACAGTTAGCCTTCTAGGTCTCATCCCTGTAACCACGTACTTCATGTCCTGCAAATGGCATTAGGGTGCCGTCCAATCTAACCGCCGCCCTCACACAGAAAGGCGGACAGTTAGCCTTCTAGGTCTCATCCCTGTAACCACGTACTTCATGTCCTGCAAATGGCATTAGGGTGCCGTCCAATCTAACCGCCGCCCTCACACAGAAAGGCGGACAGTTAGCCTTCTAGGTCTCATCCCTGTAACCACGTACTTCATGCCCTTGCAGATGGCATTAGGGTGCCGTCCAGTCTAACCGCCGCCCTCACACAGAAAGGCGGACAGTTAGCCTTCTAGGTCTCATCCCTGTAACCACCTGCTTCATGCCCTGCAGATGGCATTTGGGTGCCGTCCAATCTAACCGCCGCCCTCACACAGAAAGGCGGACAGTTAGCCTTCTAGGTCTCATCCCTGTAACCACGTACTTCATGTCCTGCAGATGGCATTAGGGTGCCGTCCAATCTAACCGCCGCCCTCACACAGAAAGGCGGACAGTTAGCCTTCTAGGTCTCATCCCTGTAACCACGTACTTCATGTCCTGCAAATGGCATTAGGGTGCCGTCCAGTCTAGCCGCCGCCCTCACACAGAAAGGCGGACAGTTAGCCTTCGAGGTCTCATCCCTGTAACCACGTGCTTCATGCCCTGCAGATGGCATTAGGGTAACGTCCAGTCTAACCGCCGTCCTCACACAGAAAGGCGGACAGTTAGCCTTCTAGGTCCCATCCCTGTAACCAGCTGCTTCATGCCGTGCAGATGGCATTAGGGTAACGTCCAGTCTAGCCGCCGTCCTCACACAGAAAGGCGGACAGTTAGCCTTCTAGGTCTCATCCCTGTAACCACGTGCTTCATGCCCTGCAGATGGCATTAGGGTAACGTCCAGTCTAACCGCCGTCCTCACACAGAAAGGCGGACAGTTAGCCTTCTAGGTCTCATCCCTGTAACCACGTGCTTCATGCCCTGCAGATGGCATTAGGGTGCTGTCCAGTCTAACCGCCACCCTCACACAGAAAGGCGGACAGTTAGCCTTCTAGGTCTCATCCCTGTAACCACCTGCTTCATGCCGTGCAGATGGAATTAGGGTAACGTCCAGTCTAACCGCCACCCTCACACAGAAAGGCGGACAGTTAGCCTTCTAGGTCTCATCCCTGTAACCACCTGCTTCATGCCGTGCAGATGGCATTAGGGTAACGTCCAGTCTAACCGCCACCCTCACACAGAAAGGCGGACAGTTAGCCTTCTAGGTCTCATCCCTGTAATCACCTGCTTTATGCCGTGCAGATGGCATTAGGGTGCCGTCCAGTCTAACCGCCACCCTCACACAGAAAGGCGGACAGTTAGCCTTCTAGGTCCCATCCCTGTAACCAGCTGCTTCATGCCGTGCAGATGGCATTTGGGTGCCGTCCAGTCTAACCGCCGCCCTCACACAGAAAGGCGGACAGTTAGCCTTCTAGGTCTCATCCCTGTAACCACATACTTCATGTCCTCCAAATGGCATTAGGGTGCCGTCCAGTCTAACCGCCGCCCTCACACAGAAAGGCGGACAGTTAGCCTTCTAGGTCTCATCCCTGTAATCACCTGCTTCATGCCGTGCAGATGGCATTAGGGTGCCGTCCAGTCTAACCGCCGCCCTCACACAGAAAGGCGGACAGTTAGCCTTCTAGGTCTCATCCCTGTAATCACCTGCTTCATGTCGTGCAGATAGCCTTAGGGTTCCGTTCAGTCTAACCGCCGCCCTCACACAGAAAGGCGGACAGTTAGCCTTCTAGGTCTCATCCCTGTAACCACCTGCTTCATGGCATTAGGGTCCCGTTCAGTCTAACCGCCGCCCTCACACAGAAAGGCGGACAGTTAGCCTTCTAGGTCTCATCCCTGTAACCACCTGCTTCATGCCGTGCAGATAGCCTTAGGGTGCCGTCCAGTCTAATCGACGCCCTCACACAGAAAGGCGGACAGTTAGCCTTCTAGGTCTCATCCCTGTAATCACCTGCTTCATGTCGTGCAGATAGCCTTAGGGTGCCGTCCAGTCTAATCGCCGCCCTCACACAGAAAGGCGGACAGTTAGCCTTCTAGGTCTCATCCCTGTAATCACCTGCTTCATGTCGTGCAGATAGCCTTAGGGTGCCGTCCAGTCTAATCGCCGCCCTCACACAGAAAGGCGGACAGTTAGCCTTCTAGGTCTCATCCCTGTAACCACCTGCTTCATGCCCTGCAGATGGCATTAGAGTGCCGTCCAGTCTAACCGCCGCCCTCACACAGAAAGGCGGACAGTTAGTCTTCTAGGTCTCATCGCTGTAATCACCTGCTTCATGTCGTGCAGATAGCCTTAGGGTGCCGTTCAGTCTAACCGCCGTCCTCACACAGAAAGGCGGACAGTTAGCCTTCTAGGTCTCATCCCTGTAATCACCTGCTTCATGCCGTGCAGATGGCATTAGGGTGCTGTCCAGTCTAACCGCCGCCCCCACACAGAAAGGCGGACAGTTAGCCTTCTAGGTCTCATCCCTGTACTCACCTGCTTCATGTCCTGCACATGGCATTAAGGTGCCGTCCAGTCTAACCGCCGCCCTCACACAGAAAGGCGGACAGTTAGCCTTCAAGGTCTCATCCCTGTAACCACCTGCTTCATGCCGTGCAGATGACATTAGGGTGCCGTCCAGTCTAACCGCCGCCCTCCCACAGAAGGGCGGACAGTTAGCCTTCTAGGTCCCATCCCTGTAACCACCTGCTTCATGCCGTGCAGATGACATTAGGGTGCCGTCCAGTCTAACCGCCGCCCTCACACAGAAAGGCGGACAGTTAGCCTTCTAGGTCTCATCCCTGTAACCATCTGCTTCATGCCCTGCAGATGGCATTAGGGTGCTGTCCAGTCTAACCGCCGCCCTCACACAAAAAGGCGGACAGTTAGCCTTCTAGGTCTCATCCCTGGAAATGCCATCTTGCTTCGTCACATGCCCACAGAGACCCCAGCGCATGGCAGCCGAATATTCTGCTTCGTGCCGTGCAGATGGCGTTAGGGTGCCGTCCAGGCTAACTCTTACATTGCCTGTAGATAGGTGGCATAGCATTCACTATTACCACTTATTTTTCATTTTACTATTGCTTTAGACTTAAGGTGGAACTTTGGGGCGTGATATTAAATATCCAGTCCGGTATTTACCTTGGCGACTAAGGAAAACCACGAAAAAACCTCAGACAAATATGTCGGCGCACGGGATTTGAACCCGGGACCTCCCGAATCCGGGTCACAGACAGACATTACCGCCTGACCCATCCCGCTCGGTTAGGCATAAATTGTGTGTTTTAAAGAGAACTATATTTTTTATGTTGCAGGATTTTGTCTATCTTTTATGCTTTACAATTAAAGGTAATATATCTTTCATTTGTCCCGGAAATATGTTAAACATATGGTATTTTAATAAAAATTGTTACAGCCATTTTTTTCAGAAAATAAAAACTAATAAAAATTATTCCATGTAAAGAGTAGTGCGGATTTTTTATTTCTTCTTAAATCTTCGTGTCTTATGTTCACATTTAAATAATAAGTTTGATATGTAAGCAACTTTTCGTTTTTGGTTTAAGCTAAGGTTACTTTATCAGATCAAATTAAATTTCTTGGGTTGACAGTTGTCTTCACGTTTTAGCCAAGAAATTATGTCAAATATGATTTGTATTATATAAGATGTAGGTACAGTAAATGTTGAAAACATCCTACTTCCATTCACATTTGTCGTATGGGGAAAGTCAAGCTATAATAATAATAATAATAATAATAATAATAATAATAATAATAATAATAATAATAATAATAAAAAAGTTTTATACTAAAGGGTCTTTCAACAAGAATGTCCTATCTTTTAACTTAAATAAAACACGTTCTATAAATGATAGAGGTTTATTTTGGAACATAATTAATGTGTGGAAAAGAACATCAGTTAAGAGACCACCGCGACAGCTGACCCAATTTTCAACGACAGAAGAACGTAAATGAGGTCCAACTTCACGAATAACACGCGTGATGTTATAAGATCATTTACTGTTTCTGGCTGGTTGACATAAACTCGAGATTTAACATAACCCCACAAGAAGTAACCCAGCGGCGTTAAATCACATGACCTCGGGGGCCAGTTAACATCACCACCCCCACGGGAAATGATGAAACTTCTCCTTCAAAAGATCGATTGTTTCGAGGGCAGTATGACATGTGGCACCATCTTGCTGGAATCAGATGTTTCTGAGATCCATACCATCCAATTGAGGCCAAAAATAGTCCCTTATAAGAGCCTGGTATCTTTCTCTATTGACAGAACTTCTCCATCTTCCTCTTGGAAAAAATATGGACCAATGATTCCACCACACAGTAACCTTTTGGGGATGAAGTGGTCGTTCTTGAATCTGCATTGAATTGTGATTCCTCCAATAGCGGCAACTTTGTTTGTTAACACAACCATCCATCCAAAAAGCGGCTTCGTCGCTGAAGATGACTTTTCGACAAAAATTAGACTCAGCTTCCAATTGCTCCATAGCGAATTGGAAGTATTGCAGTCAGCGAATACAAGGCGCAACCTATGGTCGTTGGGCTTTAGTTCTTGAGTTAACACCATTTTGTAAGCGTGAAACTTCCACTTCTTTCAAATTTATCGATCAAACGCCGAATCGTTCTCTCGCAGGGACGATTATGCACACACGCGGAAGGTTTGGCGAACAGATGATCCATTTTGATAATACATTTTCACAATTTCTACGCGTTGGTGAATGCTGTAACGTTCCATGGCTATTTGTCAACAACAACTGTAACAAATGACTGCTGTAACTCAATAACAACGGCAGCTATCACATGTTAAAGATAGGACACTCTTGTTGAAATACCCTTTATTAGAACACTAGTTTAAATTTGATGAAGCTGACATTTCTGTATTAGAAGTTACAGTAAATAATGAAAGTATGTGATATATAAAAAAGCTGTTTACACACACACGGACGTTTTTTTTAATTTTTTTTCTTTATATACAGCTTACCTATAGTAAGAAGATAAAGTATTGGATTCCACCCAAAATTGTGATACCGAGATTTCACCTGACATACACGTTTTGAGGTCCCCTGAATAACAAAAATGTCGGCATGTTCTGTGTTTGTGAAGAACACTCAAAAACGAAGAATCTGTTAAATACCAAACTTGGTATTTCACTGCTTCAATGATGGAACATGAAGATTTTTCTCAAAAATACACTAGCGATTTTTATTAAAATGCCATGTTCAAGATAAGATTGTGAACATTGTCCAGTTTTTCAACTGTCGCTCATCTAGTTCAACTTCACTTGATTTCTCCACAGTGAAGTACTTCAGTTCTCCGTCACTTCACTTCCTCGTGATGACGTAGCCTTCTTCCAGACAGTTCACAATCCTGCTGCACAAACTCACTCGGAGAATGGCACCTGATGTCGATCGCTTATATACACAGAACATTCTACAACTATTTCGATACACGTCCTGGAGGAAACTTTCAGAAGGTACTGGTTTTGTTTACGCTGGCGAGCGGTTGTTTACTCCGACTGCCCGGCGCCGGCCTCCCGATTAGTCACTGTGTCACAATGTTTTCATAAAAAAATACAATGTGTATCTCGACCTTTATGCGGAAAATAAAATCTGAAGTGCTGTTAATCTGAATGACTACGTATCAACTAGACAAAATCCCACTCATAAAAAAATGTAGATTTCGTTAAAGCGCACAATTAGTGTCAAATAAAATTTGTTGGGGGTTAACCATTTCTGAGATACCCTTTACAACTGGTTTCAATTACTTTTACTTTTGTCAAGAGGAAAATCCCCATCCCCCCTCTTACTCGTGCAAAAACAACACAACTTCAAAGTCATCACACAGCTCTTAAAACATTTGACGGTCCCTTAAGCCTACTGTATTCGCCTACCACGGGGAAATACGTAATAAACACATTTCTGCAAATGTTTAGTATATTAACATGACATACATAAAAAATTAAGCTTTTGCAGCAATGGTTTCTTGAAGAATGGGTAGAGAAGGTCGTGTGAACGTAACATAAGGTGCTTTTGTCGGGGGGCCTCAAAGAATGTATTTCCGTGAAATCTCAGAGCAATACGGCGCCATCAGTGGATTTCCCAGAAAGATAACCACAAACTGGGTTGGTCTGGATGCTGCGAATTCTTTAGAACAAAGCCTGTTTTGTGCCATTTCCAGAAATGGGCTTGGTGCTGCTAATAGCAGCAGTACTGTCCTGTGCTAGCGCTCAGGGTGACCTGGACGCCCTCATAGACGAGGTCTTCAAACCCCCACCAGGGAACGCCCAGACTGACCAGGAATCAAGAATACCTGAGGAAAACAGCAACCCCCTGGACTGCGAGTGTGTGCCGTACTACCTCTGTCAGAACAACACCATCATCACGAACGGAGTAGGACTCATCGACATCAGGTCTGCCTTTACATCCTATAACACGCGGTGTACTTGCCCAGGTTCCCAGCCCTCAGGGTGAGTCCTGCTAGAGCCTGCCTGTCCTGGTGTTCCATGTTGCTAGAGCCTGCCTGTCGTGGTGTTCCATGTTGCTAGAGCCTGCCTGTCCTGGTGTTCCATGTTGCTAGAGGTTGTCTGTGATGGTGTTCCATGTTGCTAGAGCCTGCCTGTCCTGGTGTTCCATGTTGCTAGAGGTTGTCTGTGATGGTGTTGCTAGAGCCTGCTTGCTCTGGTGTTCCATGTTGCTAGAGCCTGCCTGTCCTGGTGTTCCATGTTGCTAGAGCCTGCCTGTCCTGGTGTTCCATGTTGCTAGAGGTTGTCTGTGATGGTGTTGCTAGAGCCTGCTTGTTCTGGTGTTCCATGTTGCTAGAGGTTGTCTGTGATGGTGTTGCTAGAGCCTGCTTGTTCTGGTGTTCCATGTTGCTAGAGGTTGTCTGTGATGGTGTTGCTAGAGCCTGCCTGTCCTAGTGTTCCATGTTGCTAGAGGTTGTCTGTGATGGTGTTGCTAGAGCCTGCTTGTTCTGGTGTTCCATGTTGCTAGAGGTTGCCTGTGATGGTGTTGCTAGAGCCTGCTTGTTCTGGTGTTCCATGTTGCTAGAGGTTGTCTGTGATGGTGTTGTTAGAGCCTGCCTGTCCTGGTGTTCCATGTTGCTAGAGGTTGTCTGTGATGGTGTTGCTAGAGCCTGCTTGTTCTGGTGTTCCATGTTGCTAGAGCCTGCCTGTCCTGGTGTTCCATGTTGCTAGAGGTTGTCTGTGATGGTGTTGCTAGAGCCTGCCTGTCCCGGTGTTCCATGTTGCTAGAACCTGCCTGTCCTGGTGTTCCATGTTGCTAGAGGTTGCCTGTGATGGTGTTGCTAGAGCCTGCTTGTTCTGGTGTTCCATGTTGCTAGAGCCTGCCTGTCCTGGTGTTCCATGTTGCTAGAGCCTGCCTGACCTGGTGTTCCATGTTGCTAGAGGTTGTCTGTGATGGTGTTGCTAGAGCCTGCTTGTTCTGGTGTTCCATGTTGCTAGAGCCTGCCTGTCCTGGTGTTCCATGTTGCTAGAGCCTGCTGTTTTGGTGTTCCATGTTGCTAGAGCCTGCCTGTCCTGGTGTTCTATGTTGCTAGAACCTGCCTGTCCTGGTGTTCCATGTTGCTAGGGGTTGGCTGTGATGGTGTTGCTAGAGCCTGCTTGTTCTGGTGTTCCATGTTGCTAGAGCCTGCCTATCCTGGTGTTCCATGTTGCTAGAGGTTGTCTGTGATGGTGTTGCTAGAGCCTGCTTGTTCTGGTGTTCCATGTTGCTAGAGCCTGCCTCTCCTGGTGTTCCATGTTGCTAGAGCCTGCCTGTCCCGGTGTTCCATGATACTAGAGGCAGCCTGTCCTGGTGTTCCATGTTGCTAGAGGCTGCCTGTACTGGTGTTCCATGTTGCTAGAGGTTGTCTGTCCTGGTGTTCCATGTTGCTAGAGCCTGCCTGTCCTGGTGTTCCATGTTGCTAGAGGTTGTCTGTGATGGTGTTGCTAGAGCCTGCTTGTTTTGGTGTTCCATGTTGCTAGAGCCTGCCTGTCCTGGTGTTCCATGTTGCTAGAGCCTGCCTGTCCCGGTGTTCCATGATACTAGAGCCTGCCTGTCCTGGTGTTCCATGTTGCTAGAGGTTGTCTGTGATGGTGTTGCTAGAGCCTGCTTGTTCTGGTCTTCCCTGTTGCTAGAGCCTGCCTGTCCTGGTGTTCCATGTTGCTAGAGCCTGCCTGTCCCGGTGTTCCATGATACTAGAGGCAGCCTGTCCTGGTGTTCCATGTTGCTAGAGGCAGCCTGTCCTGGTGTTCCATGTTGCTAGAGGCTGGCTGTACTGGTGTTTCATGTTGCTAGAGGTTGTCTGTGATGGTGTTGCTAGAGCCTGCTTGTTCTGGTGTTCCATGTTGCTAGAGCCTGCCTGTCCTGCTGTTACATGTTGCTAGAGGTTGTCTGTGATGGTGTTGCTAGAGCCGGCTTGTTCTGGTGTTAAATGTTGCTAGAGCCTGCCTGTCCTGGTGTTCCAATTTGCTGGAGCCTGCCTGTCCCGGTGTTCCATGATACTAGAGGCAGCCTGTCCTGGTGCTCCATGGTGCTAGAGGCTGCCTGTACTGGTGTTCCATGTTGCTGGAGGTTGTCTGTGATGGTGTTGCTAGAGCCTGCCTGTTCCGGTGTTTCATGTTGCTAGAGGCTGCCTGTACTGGTGTTCCATGTTGCTAGAGGCTGCCTGCACTGGTGTTGCTAGAGCCTGCCTGTCCCGGTGTTCCATGATACTAGAGGCAGCCTTGTCCTGGTGTTCCATGTTCCTAGAAGTTGTCTGTGATGGTGTTGCTAGAGCCTGCTTGTTCTGGTGTTCCATGTTGCTAGAGCCTGCCTATCCTGGTGTTCCATGTTGCTAGAGCCTGCCTCTCCCGGTGTTCCATGATACTAGAGGCAGCCTGTCCTGGTGCTCCATGGTGCTAGAGGCTGCCTGTACTGGTGTTCCATGTTGCTAGAGGTTGTCTGTCCCTGTGTTCAATGATACTAGAGGCTGCCTGTACTGGTGTTGCTAGAGGCTGCCTGTACTGGTGTTTCATGTTGCTAGACTGCCTATTCCATGTTGCTAGAGCCTGTTTGTCCTGGTGTTCCATGTTGCTAGAGGTTGTCTGTGATGGTGTTGCTAGAGCCTGCCTGTCCCGGTGTTGCATGTTGCTAGAGGCTGCCTGTACTGGAGTTCCATGTTGCTAGAGGCTGCCTGTACTGGTGTTGCTAGAGCCTGCCTGTCCCGGTGTTCCATGATACTAGAGGCAGCCTGTCCTGGTGTTCCATGTTGCTGGAGGTTGTCTGTGATGGTGTTGCTAGATCCTGCCTGTCCCGGTGTTCCATGTTGCTAGACTGCCTGTCCTGGTGTTCCATGTTGCTAGAGCCTGCCTGCCTGTCCTGGTGTTCCATGTTGCTAGAGCCTGCCTGTTCTGGTGATCCATGTTGCTAGAACCTGCCTGTCCCGATGTTCCATGTTGCTAGAGGCTGCCTATCCTGGTGTTCCACGTTGCTAGAAGCTGCCTATCCTGGTGTTCCATGTTGCTAGAGGCTGCCTGTCCTGGTGTTCCATGTTGCTAGAGGCTGCTTGTCCTGGTGTTCCATGTTGCTAGAGCCTGCCACCTGTCCTGGTGTTCCATGTTGCTAGAGGCTGCCTGCCCTGGTGTTCCATGTTGCTAGAATGCCTGTTCCATTGTAAGCTAGAGCCTGCTTGTTCTGGTGTTCCATGTTGCTAGACTGCCTGTTCCATGTTTCTAGAGCCTGCCTGTAGTGGTGATGCTAGAGCATGTCTGTCCTGGTGTTCCATGCTGCTAGACTGCCTGTTCCAGGTTGCTAGAGCCTGCCTGTACTGGTCTTGCTAGAGCATGTCTGCCCTGGCTTTCCATGTTGCTAGACTGCCTGTTCCATGTTTCTAGAGCCTGCCTGTAGTGGTGATCCATGTTGCTAGACTGCCTGTTCCATGTTTTTAGAACCTGCCTGTAGTGGTGTTGCTAGAGCATGCCTGTCCTGGTGTTCCTTGTTGCTAGACTGCCTATTCCAAGTTGCTAGAGCCTGTTTGTCCTGGTGTTCCATGTTGCTATAGGCTGACTGTCCTGGTGTTCCATGTTGCTAGAGGCTCCCTGTCCTGGTGTTCCATGTTGCTAGAGGCTGCCTGTCCTGGTGTTCCATGTTGCTAGGGCTGCCTGTCCTGGTGTTCCATGTTCCTAAAGCCTGCCGCCTGCCCTGGTGTTCCATGTTGCTAGAGGCTGCCTGTCCTGGTGTTCCATGTTGCTAGACTGCATGTTCCATGTAGCTAGAGCCTGCTTGTTCTGGTGTTGCATGTTGCTAGACTGCCTGTTCCATGTTGCTAGAGCCTGCCTGTACTCGTGTTGCTATAGCATGTCTCTATTGGCGTTCCATGTTGCTAGACTGCCTGTACCATGTTTCTAGATCCTGCCTGTAGTGGTGTTGCTAGAGCATGCCTGTAGTGGTGTTTCATGTTGCTAGACTGCCTATTCCATGTTGCTAGAGCCTGTATTTCCTGGTGTTCCATGTTGCTATAGGCTGTCTGTCCTGGTGTTCCATGTTGCTAGAGGCTGCCTGTCCTGGTGTTCCATGTTGCTAGAGTTTGCCTGTCCTGGTGTTCCATGTTGCTAGAGGCTGTCTGTCCTGGTGTTCCATGTTGCTAGAGGCTGCCTGTCCTGGTGTTCTATGTTGCTAGCGCTGCCTGTCCTGGTGTTCCATGTTGCTAGAGCCTGCCGCCTGTCCTGGTGTTCCATGTTGCTAGAGGTTGCCTGTCCTGGTGTTCCATGTTGCTAGACTGCCTGTTCCTTGTAACTAGAGCCTGCTTGTTCTGGTGTTCCATGTTGCTAGACTGCCTGTTCCATGTTGCTATAGCCTGCCTGTACTGGTGTTGCTAGAGCATGTCTGTCCTGGTGTTCCATGCTGCTAGACTGCCTGATCCATGTTGCTAGAGCCTGCCTGTACTGGTGTTTCTAGAGCATGTCTGCCCTGACGTTCCATGTTGCTAGACTGCCTGTTCCATATTTCTAGAGCCTGCCTGTACTGGTGTTGCTAGAGCATGTCTGTCCTGGCGTTCCATGTTGCTAGACTGCCTATTCCATGTTGCTAGAGCCTGTTTGTCCTGGTATTCCATGTTGCTATAGGCTGCCTGTCCTGGTGCTCAATGTTGCTAGAGCCTGTCTGTTCCATGTTGCAGGGTCTTGCTTGTACTGGTATCGCTAGAGCCTGCCTGTACTGGTGTTCAATGTTGCTAGACTGTCTGTTTTATGTTGCTAGAACCTACATGTACTGGTATCGCTAGAGCCTGCCTGTCCTGGTGTTCAATGCTGCTAGACTGCCTGTTCCATGTTGTTAGAACCTACATGTACTGGTATCGCTAGAGCCTGCCTGTCCTGGTGTTCCATGTTGCTTGACTGCCTGTACCATGTTGCTAGAGCCTGCCAGTCCTGGTGTTCCATGTTGCTAGACTGCCCGTTTTGGTGTTTGCTAGAGTCTGCGTGTCTTGGTATTCCATGTTGCTAGAGCCTGCCTGTCCTGGTGTTCCATGTTGCTAGACTGCCCGTTCTGGTGTTGCTAGAGTCTGCGTGTCTTGGTATTCCATGTTGCTATAGCCTTCCTGTCCTCGTGTTCCATGTTATTAGAGCCTGCCTGTTTCATTTTGCTAGAGTCTGCTTGTCTTGATATTCCATGTTGCTATAGCCTCCCTGTCCTCGTGTTCCATGTTATTAGAGCCTGCCTGTTTCATTTTGCTAGAGTCTGCTTGTCTGGGTGTTCCATGTTATTAGAGCCTGCCTGTTTCATTTTGCTAGAGTCTGCTTGTCTTGATATTCCATGTTGCTATAGCCTCCCTGTCCTGGTGTTCCATGTTATTAGAGCCTGCCTGTTTCATTTTGCTAGAGTCTGCTTGTCTTGATATTCCATGTTGCTATAGCCTCCCTGTCCTCGTGTTCCATGTTATTAGAGCCTGCCTGTTTCATTTTGCTAGAGTCTGCTTGTCTGGGTGTTCCATGTTATTAGAGCCTGCCTGTTTCATTTTGCTAGAGTCTGCTTGTCTTGATATTCCATGTTGCTATAGCCTCCCTGTCCTCGTGTTCCATGTTATTAGAGCCTGCCTGTTTCATTTTGCTAGAGTCTGCTTGTCTTGATATTCCATGTTGCTATAGCCTCCCTGTCCTGGTGTTCCATGTTGCTATAGCCTCCCTGTCCTGGTGTTCCATGTTATTAGAGCCTGCCTGTTTCATTTTGCTAGAGTCTGCTTGTCTGGGTGTTCCATGTTATTAGAGCCTGCCTGTTTCATTTTGCTAGAGTCTGCTTGTCTTGATATTCCATGTTGCTATAGCCTCCCTGTCCTCGTGTTCCATGTTATTAGAGCCTGCCTGTTTCATTTTGCTAGAGTCTGCTTGTCTTGATATTCCATGTTGCTATAGCCTCCCTGTCCTGGTGTTCCATGTTGCTATAGCCTCCCTGTCCTGGTGTTCCATGTTATTAGAGCCTGCCTGTCCTGTTGTTCCATGTTATTAGAGCCTGCCTGTTTCATTTTGCTAGAGTCTGCTTGTCTTGATATTCCATGTTGCTATAGCCTCCCTGTCCTCGTGTTCCATGTTATTAGAGCCTGCCTGTTTCATTTTGCTAGAGTCTGCTTGTCTTGATATTCCATGTTGCTATAGCCTCCCTGTCCTCGTGTTCCATGTTATTAGAGCCTGCCTGTTTCATTTTGCTAGAGTCTGCTTGTCTTGATATTCCATGTTGCTATAGCCTCCCTGTCCTGGTGTTCCATGTTGCTATAGCCTCCCTGTCCTGGTGTTCCATGTTATTAGAGCCTGCCTGTTTCATTTTGCTAGAGTCTGCTTGTCTTGATATTCCATGTTGCTATAGCCTCCCTGTCCTGGTGTTCCATGTTATTAGAGCCTGCCTGTTTCATTTTGCTAGAGTCTGCTTGTCTTGATATTCCATGTTGCTATAGCCTCCCTGTCCTGGTGTTCCATGTTATTAGAGCCTGCCTGTTTCATTTTGCTAGAGTCTGCTTGTCTGGGTGATCCATGTTATTAGAGCCTGCCTGTTTCATTTTGCTAGAGTCTGCTTGTCTTGATATTCCATGTTGCTATAGCCTCCCTGTCCTGGTGTTCCATGTTATTAGAGCCTGCCTGTTTCATTTTGCTAGAGTCTGCTTGTCTTGATATTCCATGTTGCTATAGCCTCCCTGTCCTGGTGTTCCATGTTATTAGACCCTGCCTGTTTCATTTTGCTAGAGTCTGCGTGTCTTGGTATTCCATGTTGCTATAGCCTCCCTGTCCTGGTGTTCCATGTTATTAGAGCCTGCCTGTTTCATTTTGCTAGAGTCTGCTTGTCTTGATATTCCATGTTGCTATAGCCTCCCTGTCCTGGTGTTCCATGTTATTAGAGCCTGCCTGTTTCATTTTGCTAGAGTCTGCTTGTCTTGATATTCCATGTTGCTATAGCCTCCCTGTCCTGGTGTTCCATGTTGCTATAGCCTCCCTGTCCTGGTGTTCCATGTTATTAGAGCCTGCCTGTTTCATTTTGCTAGAGTCTGCTTGTCTTGATATTCCATGTTGCTATAGCCTCCCTGTCCTGGTGTTCCATGTTATTAGAGCCTGCCTGTTTCATTTTGCTAGAGTCTGCTTGTCTGGGTGTTCCATGTTATTAGAGCCTGCCTGTCCTGTTGTTCCATGTTGATAGAGGCTGCCTGTTCCATGTTTCTAGATTGCCTGTTCCATGTTGCTAGACGGCCTGTTTCATGTTGCTAAAGCTTGCCTGTCCTGGTGTTCCATGTTATTATAGCCTGCCTGTTCCATGTTGCCAGAGCCTGCTTATCCTGGTGTTCCATGTTATTAGAGCCTGCCTGTTCCATGTTATTAGAGCCTGCCTGTTCCATGTTGATAGAGGCTGGCTGTCTTGATGTTCCATGTTGCTAGAGGCTGCCTGTTCCATGTTGCTAGATTGCCTGTTCCATCTTTTGAGACTGCTAGTTCTGGTGTTGCTAGAGGGTGCCTGTTCTGGTGTTGCTAGAGGGTGTCTGTTCTGGTGTTGCTATAGCCTCCCTGTCCTGGTGTTCCATGTTATTAGAGCCTGTCTGTTCCATGTTGATAGAGGCTGGCTGTCTTGATGTTCCATGTTGCTAGAGGCTGCCTGTTCCATGTTGCTAGATTGCCTGTTCCATCTTTTGAGACTGCCTCTTCTGGTGTTGCTAGAGGGTGCCTGTTCTGGTGTTGCTAGAGGGTGTCTGTTCTGGTGTTGCTAGAGGGTGTCTGTTCTGGTGTTGCTATAGCCTCCCTGTCCTAGTGTTCCATGTTGCTAGAGGGTGCCTGTTCTGGTGTTGCTAGAGGGTGTCTGTTCTGGTGTTGCTAGAGGGTGTCTGTTCTGGTGTTGCTAGAGGGTGTCTGTTCTGGTGTTGCTATAGCCTCCCTGTCTTGATGTTCCATGTTGCTAGAGGGTGCCTGTTCTGGTGTTGCTAGAGGGTGTCTGTTCTGGTGTTGCTATAGCCTCCCTGTCCTGGTGTTCCATGTTATTAGAGCCTGTCTGTTCCATGTTGATAGAGGCTGGCTGTCTTGATGTTCCATGTTGCTAGAGGCTGCCTGTTCCATGTTGCTAGATTGCCTGTTCCATCTTTTGAGACTGCCTGTTCTGGTGTTGCTAGAGGGTGCCTGTTCTGGTGTTGCTAGAGGGTGTCTGTTCTGGTGTTGCTAGAGGCTGCCTGTTCCATGTTGCTAGATTGCCTGTTCCATCTTTTGAGACTGCCTGTTCTGGTGTTGCTAGAGGGTGCCTGTTCTGGTGTTGCTAGAGGGTGTCTGTTCTGGTGTTGCTAGAGTCTGCGTGTCTTGGTATTCCATGTTGCTAGACTGCCCGTTCTGGTGTTGCTAGAGTCTGCGTGTCTTGGTATTCCATGTTGCTATAGCCTCCCTGTCCTGGTGTTCCATGTTATTAGAGCCTGCCTGTTTCATTTTGCTAGAGTCTGCTTGTCTGGGTGATCCATGTTATTAGAGCCTGCCTGTCCTGTTGTTCCATGTTGATAGAGGCTGCCTGTTCCATGTTGTTAGATTGCCTGTTCCATGTTGCTAGACTGCCTGTTTCATGTTGCTAAAGCTTGCCTGTCCTGGTGTTCCATGTTATTATAGCCTGCCTGTTCCATGTTGCCAGAGCCTGCTTATCCTGGTGTTCCATGTTATTAGAGCCTGCCTGTTCCATGTTATTAGAGCCTGCCTGTTCCATGTTGATAGAGGCTGCCTGTTCCATGTTGCTAGATTGCCTGTTCCATGTTGCTAGACTGCCTGTTCCATGTTGCCAGAACCTGCTTATCCTAGTGTTCCATGTTATTAGATCCTACCTGTTGCATGTTGCTAGAACCTGCCTGCTCCATGTTGTTAGAGCTTGCCTGTCCTGGTGTTCCATGTTGCTAGAGCCTGCCTGCTCCATGTTGTTAGAGCCTGCCTGTCCTGGTGTTCCATGTTATTAGAACCTGCCTGTTCCATGTTGCTAGAGCCTGGCTGTCCTGGTGTTCCATGTTATTAGAACCTGCCTGCTCCATGTTGTTAGAGCTTGCCTGTCCTGGTGTTCCATGTTGCTAGAGCCTGCCTGCTCCATGTTGTTAGAGCCTGCCTGTCCTGGTGTTCCATGTTATTAGAACCTGCCTGTTCCATGTTGCTAGAGCCTGGCTGTCCTGGTGTTCCATGTTATTAGAAACTTCCTGTTCCATGTTGCTAGAGCCTGCCTGTCCTGGTGTTCCATGTTATTAGAACCTGCCTGTTCTATGTTGCTAGAGCCTGCCTGTAGTGGTGTTGCTAGAGCCTGCTTATCCTGGTGTTCCATGTTGTTAGAGCTTGCCTGCTCCTTGTTGCTAAAGCTTGCCTGTCTTGGTGTTCCATGTTATTAGATCCTACCTGTTGCATGTTGCTAGAGCCTGCTTATCCTGGTGTTCCATGTTGCTAGAGCCTGCCTGCTCCATGTTGCTAGAGCCTGCCTACCATGTTGCTAGAGCCTGCCTGCTCCGTGTTGCTAGAGCCTGCCTGTCCTGGTGTCCCATGTTATTAGAACCTGCCTGTTCCATGTTGCTAGAGCCTGCCTGCTCCATGTTGTTAGAGCCTGCCTGTCCTGGTGTCCCATGTTATTAGAACCTGCCTGTTCCATGTTGCTAGAGCCTGCTTATCCTGGTGTTTCCTGCTCCATGTTGCTAGAGCTTGCCTGCACCATGTTGCTAGAGCCTGCCTGTTCCATGTTGCTAGAGCCTGCCTGTCCTGGTGTTCCATGTTATTAGAACCTGCCTGTTCCATATTGCTAGAGCCTGCTTATCCTGGTGTTGCCTGCTCCATGTTGTTAGAGCTTGCCTGCACCATGTTGCTAGAGCCTGCCTGTCCTGGTGTTCCATGTTATTAGAACCTACCTGTTCCATGTTGCTAGAGCCTGCTTATCCTGGTGTTGCCTGCTCCATGTTGCTAGAGCTTGCCTGCACCATGTTGCTAGAGCCTGCCTGCTCCATGTTGCTAGAGCCTGCCTGTCCTGGTGTTCCATGTTATTAGAACCTGCCTGTTCCATGTTGCTAGAGCCTACCTGCTACTTCTGAACACACACTGCTTACCTGGACCCTGTACTCACACGCTTATGTAACATCATGTTGTTTGTTAGTTTTAAAACAACGTGTTGTCAGTAACATTGTCTTCTTTTTAAATGGTAAAAACTGTGTAATCAGTGATTTTTAATTTGAATCTAATCATTTTGATAAATGCCTTTGCGAATTTTATAATTTGTTTACATTTTAGAGAGGCATTTGTTTTTGGTTTAAAATGTTGAGACAAGAAATTGTTTTCATTTGTAGTAATAAATATGATTACAGTGTCAGTAAAACAAAAATAAAAATGTAGTCGGTATCTACTGGGAGTAGCCTCGTCATCATTCTCAATGACTGTTTGTAAACCCTAAGGGATGGACAAAATCTTACTACACAAAAAAATGTAAATTCGCTAAAGCACACAATTTATGTAAAATAACTTTTTTGTGCCATCGGCCATTTTGGAGATATTACTTTGTCATTTTTACTTTCTCTGCTACGTATAGTAATTAGAAAAAGTATTGCATTCCACCCAAAAATTCGAAATCGAAATTTCACCGGAAGTACACGTGTTGTTGCCCCCTGAATCCAAAAAATGTCCGTGTATGTGTCTGTGAGTAGCTTAACTAAAAAAACAAAAGTTGGATAAATATCAAACTTGGTATTTAGGTTCAGTATCTTTCAAAAATGCGAGACGAAGATTTTAGGAAAATTGCCGCCCCACCGCGGACTACCGTTTGCATGGAAAGTTTGACTCTCAAAAAGGGCTCTAACGATTTTGATTAAGATATTTTCATGCCAAATAAAATGTATATCATTAATTTTCTGGGAATGTCCCCAAAAGTCCTCTTCATTCTGAATGAATTTCGCAACTGTAAGACATAGACAAAATTTTACCACACAAGAAAAGTAGTTCTCGTTAAAACATAGAATTTATATCACACACCTTTTTTTTTTGTCCACTGAACCTTTTCCGAGATATTCCTTATTATTTGTTTGACTTTTCCAATACTTATACTTTTTCTCAAATAGGAATTCGTTATTCATTTTTTTTGTACTGGACATGCAAAGAGAATGGAATACTCCACATAGCAACCAACTCTTAAAACATTTGACTATCGCTTAAAGTCTACCAATTCCCCTTGCACCTACAAGAAAATTAGCAATAAGATTAACATGAAGCATATGGAGAATAAGCGTTTGTAAAAATAGTTGTAGAAGAGTAGAGAAAGCCATGTGAATGTAACACATCAGATCTTTTAAATTGCTCTGACATTCAGTTATTTCTCGCAATGTCATGGAAAGAGTATGGAGTTTCAATGCCAGCATATACCTGCTTTTAAACATCTATCACTTAAGTCTCCTGTATTTACAACGAAACTATTTCTGTAAACGTTTATCTGGATTAACATAAAACAGATAGAAAAATCTTGTGTTACATTCAATGTCCTCTATCTGTGTACACATTATTCTTACAAACATTTATTTGCTTCACTTTAATTCAAACAAACCTTTACACATTTCGTTATAGAGAACAGCGATAGTCAAATGTTTAACAACTGCACGCTGTTTCCATGACATCGCGAGAAACAAGTGAACATCGACGAGAGTTAAAACTATTAATAACGAATACCTCGGTAATGGCTTATGTCACAAATATTTAATATAAATTGTACGTTTTGAAGAGCTCTACATTTTTTGAAGTACGTTTTCGTCTACCACTTAACGTTTACCAGTTGTGCAAGATTATGTAACATTATTTGCGATTGAAGAGGAGTTCAAATGCTATTTCCAGAAAATTCAATACATACATTTTATTTGACATGTAAATATGTTTAATATATCGTAGTTTAATCAAAATATTCAGTCAGTTTTCAGAAAATAAAAAAAATCGAATAAAGGTTCCATGTAAACAGTAGTTTAGGATCGGGAATTTTCTTTAAAAGCTGTGTCGCATCTTTGGAATACCAAATAAGGTATTTATTCGGCATTTGTTTCCGAGTGTAGCTGTTCACACACACACACACACACGGACCTTTTACTAAAACGCTTTTTGGGGGCCTCAACACATGTACTTCTGGTGAAATTTCGGTATGGAATTTTTGGGTGGAGAGTAATACGTTCTCTACTTAGTGTTTCGTTAGCTTACTGTAAAAATGTTCTTTCTTTGTTTACTCCTACTTCTATTACTCTTAAACATTTCATGTCCAGATTTCACCGAAAATACGCTTTCACACCCCCTGAATAAGAAAAACATTTTTAGAAAAAGGTCCGTTTGTGAACACTATAACTCAAAAACAAAAAGTTACTATCTTCCAAACATGCCACACAAGCATCCCCCCCAACCCAAAACTACCCTTTGAGTGGAAAATTAAAAAAACATTTCTTCTCAAAAATGGCTCTAACGATTTTGATTAAAATATCACATTTTAACTTATATACGTGACAAATAAAATGCTCCTTGAATTTTCTTAACAAGTTCTTATCATTCTGTATAACTGGTCGACAAACGAACCATGTACACGTCTTTCAATTAACTTTTTACTTTCTCTACTACGTGGGAGAAGTATTGTATTCCACCCAAAAATTCGATACCGAGATTTCACCGGAATTACATGTTTTGAGACCCCCTGAATCAAAAAAAAGCCTTTTTGGAAACATGTCCGTGTGTGTGTGTCTGTGAACAGCATAACTCAGAAACGAACAGTCGGATAAACACCAAACTTGGTACTTAGATTCAGTATCTTCCAGAGATGCGACACGAAGGTTTTCAAGAAAATCCACCCACCCCAGACTACCCATTACATGGAACATTTTTCAGAAAATTTTAATTTTCTCAAAAATGGCTCTAACGATTTTGATTAAAATATCATATGTTTAAGATATTTTCATGACAAATAAAATGTATATCTCGAATTTTCTGGGAATGTCTCCAAAAGTATTCTTCATTGTGAACGACTTTTGCATAACTGGTAAACCATAAGAGATAGACAAAATTTTACTACACAAAAATGTAGATCGTGTTAAAATACGCAATTTATGTCATATACATTTTTTTGTTGAGTAAATCATTTTCGAGATATTGCTTGTTATTGCCTTAAATTTTCCATTACTTATACTTTTTCTCAAATTCGTTATTCATTTTTTATGTCCTTGACATACAAAGAGAATGGAACGCGCCGCATAGCAACCAGCTCTTAAAATATTTGACTATCGCTTAAAGCCTAGCAATTCCTCTTGCATCTACAAGAAAATTAGCAATAAGATTAACATCTCGATTAACATGAAGAATATGGAGAATAAGCGTTTGTAAAAATAGTTTGTACAATAGTAGAGAAACTCATGTGAGTGTAACACATCAGATTTTTATTGAACTCTGAAAACGCGGCGGTACTAACGTTTCTCCCGCAACAAACTTTTGCAGGCTGAAGGACGGGCCATGTCCGAACTACCTGGACGTGTGCTGCCAACCTCCGAACAGAGTAACCGAACCAATTACACCAAAGCCAGTACCAAGACCAGCAGGAGGCTGTGGACGGCGCAACCCAGATGGAGTCGGCTTCCGCATAACTGGCGGCAACGACAATGAAGCACAATTCGGGGAGTTTCCTTGGATGGTAGCCGTGCTGCGCGAGGAAGTCCTGGACAAGAGTCCGGAGAAACTGAACGTGTACCAGTGTGGTGGCGCTCTGATACACGTGCAAGTGGTGCTGACAGCTGCGCACTGCGTGGCCGCGTAAGTTACTACCTTCACGACAGCTCTTTGTGAGGAGAGAGATCTGTTACCTTAGCAACCAAACCTTTACTACCTTCATGACAGCTCTTTGTGAGTGGAGAGAGATCTGTTACCTTAGCAACCAAACCTTTACTACCTTCATGTCAGCTCTTTGTGAGTGGAGAGAGATCTGTTACCTTAGCAACCAAACCTTTACTACCTTCACGACAGCTCTTTGTGAGTGGAGAGAGATCCGTTACCTTAGCAACCAAACCCCTACTACCTTCACGACAGCTCTTTGTGAGTGGAGAGAGATCTGTTACCTTAGCAACCAAACCTTTACTACCTTCATGTCAGCTCTTTGTGAGTGGAGAGAGATCTGTTACCTTAGCAACCAAACCTTTATTACCTTCACGACAGCTCTTTGTGAGTGGAGAGAGATCTGTTACCTTAGCAACCAAACCTCTACTACCTTCACGACAGCTCTTTGTGAGTGGAGAGAGATCTGTTACCTTAGCAACCAAACCTCTACTACCTTCATGTCAGCTCTTTGTGAGGAGAGAGATCTGTTACCTTAGCAACCAAACCTTTACTACCTTCATGACAGCTCTTTGTGAGGAGAGAGATCTGTTACCTTAGCAACCAAACCTTTACTGCCTTCACGACAGCTCTTTGTGAGTGGAGAGAGATCTGTTACCTTAGCAACCAAACCTCTACTACCTTCACGACAGCTCTTTGTGAGGAGAGAGATCTGTTACCTTAGCAACCAAACCTTTACTGCCTTCATGTCAGCTCTTTGTGACTGGAGAGAGATCTGTTACCTTAGCAACCAAACCTTTACTACCTTCACGACAGCTCTTTGTGAGTGGAGAGAGATCTGTTACCTTAGCAACCAAACCTTTACTACCTTCATGTCAGCTCGTTGTGAGTGGAGAGAGATCTGTTACCTTAGCAACCAAATCTTTACTGCCTTCATTTCAGCTCTTTGTGAGTGGAGAGAGATCTGTTACCTTAGCAACCAAACCTTTACTACCTTCATGTCAGCTCTTCGTGAGTGGAGAGAGATCTGTTACCTTAGCAACCAAATCTTTACTGCCTTCATATCAGCTCTTTGTGAGTGGAGAGAGATCTGTTACCTTAGCAACCAAATCTTTACTACATTCATGTCAGCTCTTTGTGAGTGGAGAGAGATCTGTTACCTTAGCAACCAAATCTTTACTACATTCCGGACAGCTCTTTGTGAGTGGAGAGAGATCTGTTACCTTAGCAACCAAACCTTTACTACCTTCATGTCAGCTCTTTGTGAGTGGAGAGAGATCTGTTACCTTAGCAACCAAATCTTTACTGCCTTCATGTCAGCTCTTTGTGAGTGGAGAGAGATGTTACCTTAGCAACCAAACCTTTACTACCTTCATGTCAGCTCTTCGTGAGTGGAGAGAGATCTGTTACCTTAGCAACCAAATCTTTACTGCCTTCATGTCAGCTCTTTGTGAGTGGAGAGAGATCTGTTACCTTAGCAACCAAATCTTTACTACATTCATGTCAGCTCTTTGTGAGTGGAGAGAGATCTGTTACCTTAGCAACCAAATCTTTACTACATTCACGACAGCTCTTTGTGAGTGGAGAGAGATCTGTTACCTTAGCAACCAAACCTTTACTACCTTCATGTCAGCTCTTTGTGAGTGGAGAGAGATCTGTTACCTTAGCAACCAAACCTTTACTACCTTCATGTCAGCTCTTTGTGAGTGGAGAGAGATCTGTTACCTTAGCAACCAAACCTTTACTACCTTCATGTCAGCTCTTTGTGAGTGGAGAGAGATCTGTTACCTTAGCAACCAAACCTTTACTGCCAATATGTCAGCTCTTTGTGAGTGGAGAGAGATCTGTTACCTTAGCAACCAAACCTTTACTACCTTCATGTCAGCTCTTTGTGAGTGAAGAGAGATCTGTTACCTTAGCAACCAAACCTTTACTACCTTCATGTCAGCTCTTTGTGAGTGGAGAGAGATCTGTTACCTTAGCAACCAAACCTTTACTACCTTCATGTCAGCTCTTTGTGAGTGGAGAGAGATCTGTTACCTTAGCAACCAAACCTTTACTGCCAATATGTCAGCTCTTTGTGAGTGGAGAGAGATCTGTTACCTTAGCAACCAAACCTTTACTACCTTCATGTCAGCTCTTTGTGAGTGAAGAGAGATCTGTTACCTTAGCAACCAAACCTTTACTACCTTCATGTCAGCTCTTTGTGAGTGGAGAGAGATCTGTTACCTTAGCAACCAAACCTTTACTACCTTCATGTCAGCTCTTTGTGAGTGGAGAGAGATCTGTTCCCATAGCAACCAAACCTTTACTACATTCACGACAGCTCTTTGTGAGTGGAGAGAGATCTGTTACCTTAGCAACCAAACCTTTACTGCCTTCATGTCCAGTCTGACAACAGTTTGAGTGGAGAGAGATCTGTGACCTTAGCAACCAAACCTTTACTACCTTCATGTCAGCTCTTTGTGAGTGGAGAGAGATCTGTTACCTTAGCAATCAAACCTTTACTACCTTCATGTCAGCTCTTTGTGAGTGGAGGGAGATCTGTTCCTATAGCAACCAAACCTTTACTACCTTCATGTCAGCTCTTTGTGAGTGGAGAGAGATCTGTTACCTTAGCAACCAAACCTTTACTACCTTCATGTCAGCTCTTTGTGAGTGGAGAGAGATCTGTTACCTTAGCAACCAAACCTTTACTACCCTCATGTCAGCTCTTTGTGAGTGGAGAGAGATCTGTTACCTTAGCAACCAAACCTTTACTGCCTTCATGTCAGCTCTTTGTGAGTGGAGAGAGATCTGTTCCCATAGCAACCAAACCTTTACTGGCTTCATGTCATCTGTGACCACAGTTTGTGAGTGGAGAGATCTGTTCCCATAGCAACCAAACCTTTACTGCCTTCATGTCAGCTCTTTGTGAGTGGAGAGAGATCTGTCACCTTAGCAACCAAACCTTTACTGCCTTCATGTCCAGTCTAACAACAGTTTGTGAGTGGAGAGAGATCTGTCACCTTAACAACCAAACCTTTACTGCCTTCATGTCCAGTCTGACAACAGTTTGTGAGTGGAGAGAGATCTGTTACCTTAGCAACCAAACCTTTACTGCCTTTATGCCCAGTCTGACAACAGTTTGTGAGTGGAGAGAGATCTGTTACCTTAGCAACCAAACCTTTACTGCCTTCATGTCCAGTCTGACAAGAGTTTGTGAGTGGAGAGAGATCTGTTACCTTAGCAACCAAACCTTTACTGCCTTCATGTCCAGTCTGACAACAGTTTGTGAGTGGAGAGAGATCTGTTACCTTAGCAACCAAACCTTTACTGCCTTCATGTCCAGTCTGACAAGAGTTTGTGAGTGGAGAGAGATCTGTTACCTTAGCAACCAAGCCTTTACTGCCTAATGTCCAGTCTGACAAGAGTTTGTGAGTGGAGAGAGATCTGTCACCTTAACAACCAAGCCTTTACTGCCTTCATGTCCAGTCTGACAAGAGTTTGTGAGTGGAGAGAGATCTGTCACCTTAACAACCAAACCTTTACTGCCTTCATGTCCAGTCTGAGAACAGTTTGTGAGTGGAGAGAGATCTGTTACCTTAGCAACCAAACCTTTACTGCCTTTATGTCCAGTCTGACAACAGTTTGTGAGTGGAGAGAGATCTGTTACCTTAGCAACCAAACCTTTACTGCCTTCATGTCCAGTCTGAGAACAGTTTGTGAGTGGAGAGAGATCTGTTACCTTAGCAACCAAACCTTTACTGCCTTCATGTCAGCTGTGACCACAGTTTGTGAGTGGAGAGAGATCTGTTCCCATAGCAACCAAACCTTTACTGAGCACGGTAACAGGCGCGACCAACATTAGGGAGGTCGCGGGATCGATTCCCGCCGACGGCCCATTCTAACCCATGGGTTTTTCGGAGTCTTCCCGGGTTGTCAGGCGAATGATGATGTGGTTTGTTTCAGCTCCCCAATTTCCTGTCACTCAATTTCGTTGACCCGTCACCCCGTTGGACGTGTTTCAGGGTTGAAAGTGTCGGCAATGGTGCGACGTAGTAGGGGAAAAGGATGCTCTCTGTGGAACTTTCTCCGTCCCTCGCTGGTTGCTGTGGGTAAACGGAGCGCGGGATGTTGGTCCCTCTGTGTGGGGCGGGGACCCGCGGTGTAAGTGTCGGGGCGTCTGAACCTGGAAAGTGTATGGACCCGTCTTTGCTGTGCCTGTTACTGCCTCTCCCTGGAGCAGTTGCGAGCCCCCTCCAATTTTCGGGAAAAAAAACCTTTTGTCCAAGCTAAAGTACCTTTATGAAAAAAATAATATTAGAATTGTTGTGGATGACATCAATAATGGGTGAATATTTTTTTGGTTTCAAAATATCAAATTTGAATTGTCCGATGAGTGTTGAGTTAATGGTAGTCGTGCTGTGCTCGCAGGTTGACGGAGAAGCAGAGCCTCAAGATCCGAGCTGGAGAATGGGACACGCAGACCAAGAACGAACTCTTCCCTCACCAGGACAGACGCGTGTCGGAAGTTGTCGTGCATCCCGAATATTACTCTGGGGCGCTGTACAACGACGTGGCTCTGCTTTTCTTGGACACCCCCGTGGAAGTGGCCGAAAACGTGGACATTGTGTGTCTTCCACAGCCGGGAACTAACTTCGAGAGCAGTCGCTGCTTCGCCAGTGGCTGGGGAAAAGACGTCTTTGGTGAGTTTCTTAGGGTTTAACAGTCATTCAGAATAAGAGCTATCTTTAACAGACTCAAGAATTTAAAAAAAGTCCATGTAAAGGGTAGTTTGGGTCAGGTTTTTGAGTTACGTTGTTCACAGATGCAAGTCGGCTTTACTTGGAGCTAAACAACTGAGAGTTGCGTCCCCATCACTGTGATTGTCATGTATCCTCCATGACTACTCACTAAATGTATATGTGGTGAAACAACGAGATTGGTCTACCCCTTCATCACGACACACTCGCACTGACTGGTTAGTGATGGACAACTGGCTTGTTTTCCTTTACATAATACGTGCTCGAGGGAGAACTTGACGATACACTCAACACATTCCCTCTGTATCCCGATGGAATTGTTGTCGAAAGAGACATCCCTCAACTCTGTTGAAAATGTGTGTGGGCTGAGGTAAAACGGGAGCTGCGCGAAGGACTGGCATGTTACTACAGGGATTTAATCTCATCTGTAACCCGAACATAAACGGGAGCTGCGCGAAGGACTGGCATGTTACTACAGGGATTTAATCTCATCTGTAACCCGAACATGAAGGCGCGCGAAGGACTGGCATGTTACTACAGGGATTTAATCTCATCTGTAACCCGAACGGGAGCTGCGCGAAGGACTGGCATGTTACTACAGGGATTTAATCTCATCTGTAACCCGAACATAAACGGGAGCTGCGCGAAGGACTGGCATGTTACTACAGGGATTTAATCTCATCTGTAACCCGAACATGAAGGCGCGCGAAGGACTGGCATGTTACTACAGGGATTTAATCTCATCTGTAACCCGAACATAAACGGGAGCTGCGCGAAGGACTGGCATGTTACTACAGGGATTTAATCTCATCTGTAACCCGAACATGGAGGCGCGCGAAGGACTGGCATGTTACTACAGGGATTTAATCTCATCTGTAACCCGAACATGGAGGCGCGCGAAGGACTGACATGTTACTACAGGGATTTAATCTCATCTGTAACCCGAACATAAACGGGAGCTGCGCGAAGGACTGGCATGTTACTACAGGGATTTAATCTCATCTGTAACCCGAACATGAAGGCGCGCGAAGGACTGGCATGTTACTACAGGGATTTAATCTCATCTGTAACCCGAACATGAAGGCGCGCGAAGGACTGGCATGTTACTACAGGGATTTAATCTCATCTGTAACCCGAACATAAACGGGAGCTGCGCGAAGGACTGGCATGTTACTACAGGGATTTAATCTCATCTGTAACCCGAACATGGAGGCGCGCGAAGGACTGGCATGTTACTACAGGGATTTAATCTCATCTGTAACCCGAACATGGAGGCGCGCGAAGGACTGACATGTTACTACAGGGATTTAATCTCATCTGTAACCCGAACATAAACGGGAGCTGCGCGAAGGACTGGCATGTTACTACAGGGATTTAATCTCATCTGTAACCCGAACATGAAGGCGCGCGAAGGACTGGCATGTTACTACAGGGATTTAATCTCATCTGTAACCCGAACATGAAGGCGCGCGAAGGACTGACATGTTACTACAGGGATTTAATCTCACTGTAACCCGAACATGAAGGCGCGCGAAGGACTGACATGTTACTACAGGGATTTAATCTCATCTGTAACCCGAACATGAAGGCGCGCGAAGGACTGACATGTTACTACAGGGATTTAATCTCATCTGTAACCCGAACATGAAGGCGCGCGAAGGACTGGCATGTTACTACAGGGATTTAATCTCATCTGTAACCCGAACATGAAGGCGCGCGAAGGACTGACATGTTACTACAGGGATTTAATCTCATCTGTAACCCGAACATGAAGGCGCGCGAAGGACTGGCATGTTACTACAGGGATTTAATCTCATCTGTAACCCGAACATGAAGGCGCGCGAAGGACTGGCATGTTACTACAGGGATTTAATCTCATCTGTAACCCGAACATGAAGGCACGCGAAGCACTGGCATGTTTCTACAGGGATTTAATCTCATCTGTAACCCGAACATAAACGGGAGCTGCGCGAAGGACTGGCATGTTACTACAGGGATTTAATCTCATCTGTAACCCGAACATGAAGGCGCGCGAAGGACTGGCATGTTACTACAGGGATTTAATCTCATCTGTAACCCGAACATGAAGGCGCGCGAAGGACTGGCATGTTTCTACAGGGATTTAATCTCATCTGTAACCCGAACATGAAGGCGCGCGAAGGACTGGCATGTTACTACAGGGATTTAATCTCATCTGTAACCCGAACATAAACGGGAGCTGCGCGAAGGACTGGCATGTTACTACAGAGATTTAATCTCATCTGTAACCCGAACATGAAGGCGCGCGAAGGACTGGCATGTTTCTACAGGGATTTAATCTCATCTGTAACCCGAACATGAAGGCGCGCGAAGGACTGGCATGTTACTACAGGGATTTAATCTCATCTGTAACCCGAACATAAACGGGAGCTGCGCGAAGGACTGGCATGTTACTACAGGGATTTAATCTCATCTGTAACCCGAACATAAACGGGAGCTGCGCGAAGGACTGGCATGTTACTACAGGGATTTAATCTCATCTGTAACCCGAACATAAACGGGAGCTGCGCGAAGGACTGGCATGTTACTACAGGGATTTAATCTCATCTGTAACCCGAACATAAACGGGATCTGCGCGAAGGACTGGCATGTTCCTACAGGGATTTAATCTCATCTGTAACCCGAACATGAAGGCGCGCGAAGGACTGGCATGTTACTAGAGGGATATAATCTCATCTGTAACCCGAACATGAAAGCGCGCGACATTAATTTGGTTTATATTTTGTGTGTTTTACAAGATAACAGTCTGTTTGCATTTATTTCTTTAGTTATTTAAAACGACTGTTTTAGTAGAATTGTTTTTATCGGCGTAGATATGCCTAAAACTTTGATAAAGTTATATTAATGTAATATTATCTTGTACACATCGAGTGATAAAAATAACAAGTAATGCGACATTTGAAGCAAGGAGGTCAAGCACTGCCTCCTTAACCTCTCGGCCAAGGAAATTGTTCGCTGCTCTGTTTTGAGAGGCTTATCACTGAGAAACTGACCATGTGCTCTCAGGGCAGAGACCATTCTACAGTTGCTGCATGTGAACACACTGTTACGATCGCCACGGTGCATAAACTCATTCAAGAAAATCCAAACGGGCAGCCATTTTCTATAACTTAACCGCAATCAACGGAATTGAGGTCAAACTACAATCAACTACCTCGTTTAACTTTGATCACTGTCGATGCTCGGAAAAATCGCATTGACCGCGATCAAAGTTTAATCGAGATATGACAATAACTTGGGATGTAATCCCCAGCAAGGCTCACTTTGATTCGGTATGGCCGGGTCTCACACAACTTCCCTCAAATCCTTACTTTAAAAATAATGTTATTACGATTTCACTGTGTGAGTATAATTTTTGTGTCGAAGTGATGATAGAGCTTCTTTAACTGCGCACCTAAAAGATGAGCTTATTCCTCTTTATAACGATCATCATCAATCACATCCAAATCACTCTGGTGCTTCATTTGTCACTAGATTTATAACAAAGAGGCGTTTTTAAAGTAAGTGCCCATAATCTTTTAAAAAGTAACACAACGTTATTTTCGAAACACTTTATTATTTATTAGCCTGCACCTTGTCACCGCGCTTTTTGTATGCCTTCGTCAAAGAATGATGCCACCTGTGGTGAAAGCCAAGTTTGCACTTCTTGTTTTCTTGGTGCCAAATCCGGACTGTAGGGAGGTGGACAAATTGATGCGATCAATTTGGGTTTGTGTGGCCGGGCATAAACCTCACAGAATTGGCGATGACCTTTCTCATCTGATTTCTCAGTCGGTGGGACGTTGGACACTCTAACAACAGAAGTGGCTTCCTGATGAACGGAGCAAGTGATCATTACCTTACACGTGTTGTTGTTTGTGTTCAGGGAAGGAAGGCAAGTACCAGGTGATCCTGAAGAAGGTGGAGCTGCCCGTCGTTGCTCGAGACACGTGCGAGTCGGCGTTGAGGAGCACGAGGCTGGGTCAGTACTTCAACCTGCACCAGAGCTTCATCTGCGCAGGAGGAGAACCCAACAAGGACACGTGCAAGGTGAGCATGTTTTGATATACAGTGTTTCCAACATGGCTGGTACGGAGGGTGGGCGAGCGTTCTGATAACATGCAAATCAAGCGATCTGTCGTGGGTTGGAGGCCGACCTTCCTAGTCGGGTCGCTAGGCGAATGCTCGTAAGGATAATTAAGTGGCTCCAATTTGCTGCCCACCACCTCCATTACTTGGTGTCTGGTATGTGTCGACGCAAGGTGTTGCCGGGACGCTCTGCAGTGAGGAACCGGAGATTAAATTTGTAAATGGTAGGGACCACGCCCTTCCGGGACATACGTGGTAAAGTGTAATTGTTGTTGAAGAAGAGGATCCTGCCACTGATTTTGCTCGTGTCTACCTACATAGTTGTAAACAATGAACTCTCACGTCTTCGCAGGTTGGTGACGTGACGTTACGATCCAGCGGTTGCCAACTGTGATACTATAACCAAAACTTAGTTTCATGTTCCTAATTAAACGCAAGTTACACGTGTTCGAAACCCGAAACTTGGGAACCCTGTATTATAAAGAGTGAAAATTTGCAAATTTCAAAAAGAACTCAACTGATTTAGATAATTCTCTGACCATTGAAAATCAATATTCTTTTTCACGGACACGCGCTATAAAACATCCTCTAATTTCAATTCATAAATTACTAAAAGATAAAAACGATTTTGAAACTCTTCGTAGAAAATACCATGGAGTTGACAATATTTGCTGTACTCCATAAAAAGAGTGCAAAAGCTTGTTACGTTTTATTGCAAGCAGTATACATAAGATGGCCATGATGTAACATTACGTAGCTTAAAAAGTGACAATCGACCTGTTATAATAGCCAGTTATCAAATACAGCAGATGTGTGTGGTTCTGCTTGTACGGACTGAACACCAGAACCTCATGATATCTAGTTCGTTAAACACTGAACATTGCTGACTCATATGATCGCTTCCAAAGAGGTTCATATACACCAGCTTCATATCTATTACGTTGTATACTTTAAGGATCTACTTATTATATGAAAACTATGTAACATTTATATAATTACATAATTGGCAGACCAAAGAGAAACCTTAAAATGTCAGCTACTGCAATTATATAATAAATTTCTCGACCATTCCCACCGACGATTGTTCCACCACCAAACGGCACTTCTAGGCTACACAATATTTCCAGAACTTGGAAGACGCTCAGATGTTTCACATCCTGTTGTGTGAATATCAGGGTATCGTTCATCCGTTATTGCGAATACCGGCACTGTACGAACTAAAAATTATAAGGGATGAAGTGGAGGACCATCGTGCAATAACTGCATAAAGAACGGGGAGGGGGCTAAATTAAATTAATTCCTCGTCACTTGAGTTTAACGTCATGTATGCCACCAAAGTCCTTCTTAAATTTGCAAATCAGCACTTTATAAAGACATTTCTAGCTTTCTTCTAAGTACAAGCTCTAGTTACCATGTCAAGGTACATCTGTTGATAACACTGCTGTTATATGAAGATATAGGTCTTGGTACCACTGATGTTATATGAAGATATAGGTCTTGCTACCACTGATGTTATATGAAGATATAGCTGTTGATACCGTTGATGTTATATGAAAATATAACTGTTGATACCACTGATGTTATATGAAGATATAGCTGTTAATACCGTTGATTTTATATGAAGATATAACTGTTGATACCACTGATGTTATATGACGATATAGCTGTTGATACCACTGATGTTATATGAAGATATAGGTCTTGGTACCACTGATGTTATATGAAAATATAGCTGTTGATACCACTGATGTTACATGAAGATATAGCCGATGATAGCACTGATTTATATGAAGATATAGCTGTTGGTACCACTGATGATATATGAAGGTATAACTGTTGGTACCACTGATGTTATATGAAGATATAGTTGTTGATACCACTGATGTTATATGTAGATATAGCTGTTGACATCACTGATGTTATATAAAGATATAGCTGTTGATACCGTTGATGTAATATAAAGATACAGCTGGCGGTACCACTGATGTTATACATAGATACATCTGTTGGTACCACTGATGCTATATGTAGATACAGCTGTTTATACCACTGATGTTATATGAAGATATACCTGTTGGTACCACTGATGTTATATGTAGATACAGCTGTTGATACCACTGATGTTATATGAAGATATAGGTGTTGGTACCATTGATGTTATATGAAGATATAGCTGTTGATACCACTGATGTTATATGAAGATATAGCTGTTGATACCACTGATGTTATATGAAGATATAGCTGTTGATACCACTGCTGTTATATGAAGATACAGCTGTTGATACCACTGATGTTATATGAAGATATAGGTGTTGATACCACTGATGTTATATGAAGATATAGCTGTTGATACCACTGATGTTATATGAAGATACAGCAGTTGGTACCACTGATGATATATGAAGGTATAACTGTTGGTACCACTAATGTTATATGAAGATATAGCTGTTGATACCACTGATGTTATATGTAGATATAGCTGATGACACCACTGATGTTATATAAAGATATAGCTGTTGATACCGTTGATGTAATATGAAGATACAGCTGTCGGTACCACTGACGTTATACGTAGATACATCTGTTGGTACCACTGATGTTATATGTAGATACAGCTGTTTATACCACTGATGTTATATGAAGATATACCTGTTGGTACCACTGATGTTATATGTAGATACAGCTGTTGATACCACTGATGTTATATGAAGATATAGGTGTTGGTACCATTGATGTTAGATGAAGATATAGCTGTTGATACCACTGATGTTATATGAAGATATAGCTGTTGATACCACTGATGTTATATGAAGATACAGCTGTTGATACCACCGATGTTATATGAAGATATAGCTGTTGATACCACTGATGTTATATGAAGATACACAGTTGATACCACTGATGTTATATGAAGATATAGCTGTTGATACCACTGATGTTATATGAAGATACAGCTATTGATACCACTGATGTTATATGAAGATATACCTGTTGGTACCACTGATGTTATATGTAGATACAGCTGTTGCTACCACTGATGTTATTTGAAGATATAGGTGTTGGTACCATTGATGTTATATGAAGATATAGCTGTTGATACCACTGATGTTATATGAAGACACAGCTGTTGACACCACTGATGTTATATGAAGATATAGGTCTTGCTACCACTGATGTTATATGAAGATATAGCTGTTGATACCACTGATGTTATATGAAGATATAGGTATTGGTACCACTGATGTTATATGAAGATATAGGTCTTGGTACCACTGATGTTATATGAAGATATAGGTCTTGGTACCACTGATGTTATATAAAGATATAGCTGTTGATAATAATGATTTTATATGAAGATATAGGTCTTGGTACCACTGCTGTTATATGAAGATATAGTTCTTGGTACCACTGATGTTATATGAAGATATAGGTCTTGCTACCACTGATGTTATATGAAGATATAGCTGTTGATACCGTTGATGTTATATGAAGATATAACTGTTGACACCACTGATGTTATATGAGGATATAGCTGTTGACACCTTTGATTTTATATGAAGATATAACTGTTGATACCACTGCTGTTATATGACGATATAGCTGTTGATACCACTGATGTTATATGAAGATACAGGTGTTGGTACCACTGATGTTATATGAAAATATAGCTGTTGATAGGACTGATGTTACATGAAGATATAGCCGATGATAGCACTGATTTATATGAAGATATAGCTGTTGGTACCACTGATGATATATGAAGGTATAACTGTTGGTACCACTGATGTTATATGAAGATATAGTTGTTGATACCACTGATGTTATATGAAGATACAGGTGTTGGTACCACTGATGTTATATGAAGATACAGGTGTTGGTACCACTGATGTTATATGAAGATATAGCTGTTGATACCACTGATGTTACATGAAGATATAGCCGATGATAGCACTGATTTTAATGAAGATATAGCTGTTGGTACCACTGATGATATATGAAGGTATAACTGTTGGTACCACTGATGTTATATGAAGATATAGCTGTTGATACCACTGATGTTATATGTAGATATAGCTGTTGACACCACTGATGTTATATAAAGATATAGCTGTTGATACCGTTGTTGTAATATGAAGATACAGCTGTCGGTACCATTGATGTTATACGTAGATACATCTGTTGGTACCACTGATGTTATATGTAGATACAGCTGTTTATACCACTGATGTTATATGAAGATATACCTGTTGGTACCACTGATGTTATATGTAGATACGGCTGTTGATACCACTGATGTAATATGAAGATATAGGTGTTGGTACCATTGATGTTATATGAAGATATAGCTGTTGATACCACTGATGTTATATGAAGATATAGCTGTTGATACCACTGATGTTATATGAAGATATAGCTGTTGATACCACTGATGTTATATGAAGATATAGCTGTTGATACCACTGATGTTATATGAAGATACAGCTGTTGATACCACTGATGATTATATGAAGATATAGGTGTTGATACCACTGATGTTATATGAAGATATAGCTGTTGATACCACTGATGTTATATGAAGATACAGCAGTTGGTACCACTGATGATATATGAAGGTATAACTGTTGGTACCACTGATGTTATATGAAGATATAGCTGTTGATACCACTGATGTTATATGTAGATATAGTTGTTGACACCACTGATGTTATATAAAGATATAGCTGTTGATACCGTTGATGTAATATGAAGATACAGCTGTCGGTACCACTGATGTTATACGTAGATACATCTGTTGGTACCACTGATGTTATATGTAGATACAGCTGTTTATACCACTGATGTTATATGAAGATATACCTGTTGGTACCACTGATGTTATATGTAGATACAGCTGTTGATACCACTGATGTTATATGAAGATATAGGTGTTGGTACCATTGATGTTTATGAAGATATAGCTGTTGATACCACTGATGTTATATGAAGATATATCTGTTGATACCACTGATGTTATATGAAGATACAGCTGTTGATACCACTGATGTTATATGAAGATATAGCTATTGATACCACTGATGTTATATGAAGATACAGCTGTTGATACCACTGATGTTATATGAAGATATACCTGTTGGTACCACTGATGTTATATGTAGATACAGCTGTTGTTACCACTGATGTTATATGAAGATATAGGTGTTGGTACCATTGATGTTATATGAAGATATAGCTGTTGATACCACTAACGTTATATGAGGATACAGCTGTTGACACCACTGATGTTATATGAAGATATAGCTGTTGATACCACTGATGTTATATGAAGATATAGGTCTTGGTACCACTGATGTTATAGGAAGATATAGGTCTTGCTACCACTGATGTTATATAAAGATATAGGTCTTGGTACCACTGATGTTATATGAAGATATATGTCTTGGTACCACTGATGTTATATGAAGATATAGGTCTTGGTACCAATGATGTTATATGAAGATACACCTGTTGATACCACTGATGTTATATGTAGATGCAGCTGTTAATACCACTGATGTTATATGTAGATACAGCTGTTAAGACCACTGATGTTATATGAAGATATAACTGTTGGTACCACTGATATTATATGTAGATATAGCTGTTGATACCACTGATGTATGTAGATGCTGCTGTTGATACCACCGATGTTATATGAAGATATAACTGTTGGTACCACTGATGTTATATGTAGATACAGCTGTTAATGCCACTGATGTTATATGAAGATATAACTGTTGGTACCACTGATATTATATGTAGATACAGCTGTTGATACCACTGATGTTATATTAGATACAGCTGTTGATACCACTGATGTTATATGTAGATGCAGCTGTTAATACCACTGATGTTATATGAAGATATACCTGTTGGTACCACTGATGTTATTTGTAGATACAGCTGTTGATATCACTAATGTTATATGTAGATACAGCTGTTAATACCACTGATGTTATATGTAGATGCAGCTGTTAATACCACTGATGTTATATGAAGATATACCTGTTGGTACCACTGATGTTATTTGTAGATACAGCTGTTGATATCACTAATGTTATATGTAGATACAGCTGTTAATACCACTGATGTTATATGAAGATACAGGTGTTGGTACCACTGATGTTATATGAAAAAAAAATTGAATTTTATTTATGGACGCTCTTTAACTACTACGGTTCTTAGCGTCCCATTCTATATTGGGCGTGAAACACCTGTAATGTTGCTTAGAGGCCTCTTTATCAGGCTTGAGGTTCTTTTACGTGCCGTAAATCTACGACACGGGACCACCGGCTTTACTTCCCTTCCGAAGGAAGCCGTGCTAACGATTTTTACGCCCGAAAAAATCCATCGCCCTCCGCCGGGATTGAACCCGCGACCTTGGGAACTAGAGGCTAGCACGGTACCACTAGTCCACGGAGGACGACATGTTATATGAAGATATAGCTGTCGATACCGCTGATGTTATATGAAGATATAGCTGTTGATACCGTTGATGTTATATGAAGATATAGCTCTTGATACCGTTGATGTTATATGAAGATATAACTGTTGATACCACTGATGGCATATGAAGATATAGCTGTTGATACCACTGATGTTATATGAAGATATAGCTGTTGATACCACTGATGTTATATGAAGATATAGCTGTTGATACCACTGATGTTATATCAAGATACAGCTGTTGTTACCGCTGATGTTATATGAAGATATAGGTGTTGGTACCACCGACGTTATATGAAGATATAGCTGTTGATATGAAGATATAGCTGTTGATACCGCTGATGTTATATGAAGATATGTGTTGGTACCACCGATGTTATATGAAGATATAGCTGTTGATACCGCTGATGTTATATGAAGATGTAGATGTTGGTACCACCGATGTTATATGAAGATATAGCTGTTGATACCACTGATGTTATATGAAGATATAGCTGTTGATACCACCGTTGTTATATCAAGATACAGCTGTTGATACCACTGATGTTATATGAAGATATAGCTGTTGATATCACCGATGTTATATCGAGATACAGCTGTTGATACCACTGATGTTATATCAAGATATAGGTGTTGATATCACCGATGTTATATCGAGATACAGCTGTTGATACCGCTGATGATATATGAAGATATAGGTGTTGGTACCACCGATGTTATATGAAGATATAGCTGTTGATATCACCGATGTTATATCGAGATACAGCTGTTGATACCACTGATGTTATATCAAGATATAGGTGTTGATATCACCGATGTTATATCGAGATACAGCTGTTGATACCACTGATGTTATATGAAGATATAGGTGTTGATATCACCGATGTTATATCGAGATACAGCTGTTGATACCACTGATGTTATATCAAGATATAGGTGTTGATATCACCGATGTTATATCGAGATACAGCTGTTGATACCGCTGATGATATATGAAGATATAGGTGTTGGTACCACCGATGTTATATGAAGATATAGCTGTTGATATGAAGATATAGGTGTTGGTACCACTGGTGTAATGTGACGTTCCTATGAATTGCACTATTACATTAATGTAAGAAGCACTTGTTGTTTGTTTCAGGGTGATGGGGGAAGTCCCCTAGTGTGTCCACTTCCAAGTAACCCAGCACAGTACGCTCAGGCAGGCATCGTGGCATGGGGTATCGGCTGCGGAGAAAACAACACACCCGGAGTGTACGTTAATGTTGCCATGTTCCACGACTGGATTCAAGAGCAGATAGCTTACCAAGGACTCAACCCCACACAATACTCTTAGTTGTCTAACACAGAAAGGGTGCTTTGTACTAACACTACATGACAATAGAAACTGACCAAAACAAGTGGTAGTGTCAAGAACGCCATTAACACACACGCGCTTTTATCTGCGAGAGCGCCAAGACACACTTGGTATATTAGAAACATCGCATTACTAAAAGTACTTACCCTTCGTCTTTTTTCACACCAAAGCAAATTGTTATCAACATAAGCTGTTTCTTAATAAAAATGTTATTACATAACACAGGTTTATAAATGATGTTTCCTGACAGACCCACTAGAGTGTCCTTCAACTAGATATACTTTTGTAGGGGCAGTTTCTAGTAATACATCGTATTGCCTTTGTATCACAACTCAGAAACAAATTATAATCAGATCTAAGTATTTATTTTACCTACTTTTCCAAACATGCAACAGCAGCAAATCTGCCAACAAATGAAACCTAATATAGGGTCTTTCAACAAGAGTGTCCTATCTTTGAACTTAAATAAAACACGTTCTATAAATGATAGAGGTTTTTTTGGAACATAATTAATGTCATTACGTGTGGAAGTGAACATCAGTTAAGTGACCGCAGTGACTTCGTTGGGTTGCGCGTATACGGTTGACCCAATTTTCAATGACAGAAGAAAGTAAATTAGGTCCAACTTCACGAATAACACGCGTGATGTTATAAGATCATTTACTGTTTCTGGCTGGTTGACATAAACTCGAGATTTAACATAACCCCACAAGAAGTAATCCAACGGCGTTAAATCACATGACCTCGGGGGCCAGTTAACATCATCACCACCACGGGAAATGATGAAACTTCTCCTTCAAAAGATCGATTGTTTCGAGACCAGTATGACATGTGGCACCATCTTGCTAGAACCAAATGTTTCTGAGATCCATACCATCCAATTGAGGCCAAAAATAAACCCTTATAAGAACCCGGTATCTTTCTCCATTGACAGTTAGAGCTTATCCATCTTCCTCTTGGAAAAAATATGGACCAATGATTCCACCACACAGTAACCTTTTGGGGATGAAGTGGTCGTTCTTGAATCTGCATTGGATGGTGATTGCTCCAATAGCGGCACAATTTTGTTTGTTAACACAACCATCCATCCAAAAGTGGGCTTCGTCGCTGAAGATGATTTTTCGACAAAAACCCAGGTCAGCTTCCAATTGCTCCATAGCCCAGTCAGCGAATACACTGTGCAACCTATGGTAGTTGGGCTTTAGTTCTTGAGTTAACACCATTTTGTAAACGTGAAACTTCAAGCCCAAATGCAGGATTCGCCAAGTTGTGGTCGGCGAAAGCCCCAATTCCTGCGCTCGACGAGCAATTTACCTGTTTCCGTTCTCGCGTACACTCTCACGAACGGCGCCTGTTTTCGTTGGAGCGCTTATGTCGATTACGTAGAGGCGTTCTTTGATCGCTGACAGAACCACTTCTTTCAAATTTATCGATCAAACGCCGAATCGTTCTCTCGCAGGGACGATTATGCACACACGCGGAAGGTTTGGCGAACAGATGATCCATTTTGATAATAGATTTTCACAATTTCTACGCGTTGCTGAATGCTGTAACGTTCCATGGCTATTTGTCAATAACCACATGAAAAAAATGACTGCTGTAACTCAATAACAACGGCAGCTATCACATGTTAAAGATAGGACTCTCTTTTTGAAAGACCCTTTATTTTTAATTTTCTGGGTATAGCCTTAAGTCCTCTTCATTCTCTTGGAGTTTTGTATAAGAGATACACAAAAAGTGTAGAGCTCGTTAAAAGAGACAGTTTGGTTAAAAGTTTTTTTTTAGTGTTAGCCGTTGGAAGTTTACACCTTCTACCTGCATCGCTTCAAAGTTTGCATTGCAAGAGCTTGTATAAACATTTGAATACTGTTCCCACATGTTTGCATATAAGTATTGCTTGCGTAATTTGAAAGCATGCATACAATACAGTATTATATAATATATGGATATGTTTTATTGGTAGATAGTCATGTGAATGTGTCACCACATTTTGTTTTTATTTATTGTATGATCATAATATCTTCAGATACAACTGTAATCAGGGTTGCCAACTCAAGCTTTTTGAAACCTACAATATGACAAGCGAAACTGTCCAGATATTAGTACACAAGTGGTTAACCTGCTAGCATGTGGTCAATGATTCAATTTTGTTTTGCGATAAAAAGCCATTGGTGCCAGGTAATGTTTATTTGCAAAGAAGCTGATACCTTGAAAGAGAAGACGTGTCGTGCAGTGGGCTACATGCCAACAGGAAAGTACGAGGGTAATCTAGAAAGTTCCAGACGTTTTGAAATAAACAATTAACAAAATGCAAATATCAACGTTTATTAACTACATTTGAAAGGTATGCTCTTAAGCTATTTTTCTACATAATCGCCATTCAAATTGAGGCATTTATCATACCGTGGCACAAGTTTTTCAATACCCTCTGCCGCCTGCGACTTCAACCACTGGTTTACACCGGCATGCAGTTCAGTGTCAGTATCAAAGCATCAATTTGATGCACCAAACTCTGTAAAATTTGGGGAAAATGTTCCGAAAGTTCTGTAATTTTCACGAATTTTGTCATTGATCTGCATTGACAGTTCATCAGTCATAAAGCTAGGCCTACCACTTCGATCCTCGTTGTAAACATTGGTACGGACAATTTTTAAAATCAATGCACTGCCTGCCCGTAAACATCACAAAGTTGACGATACATTTCAATTGGTTTGTTCTTTTTAACCAACAAAAACCTAATCACAGACCGCACTGCACAAGTAGCGGGATTTTCTATTGCAGCGCACATTTTAACAACTCACAGAGTCCTCAGGCTATCACAGCTGGATGCGTACTGAATGTAGGAACGTTCTGACACCAGCTCTAGCCCTACTCATCGCCACGATAGGACTTTCTGGACTGCCCTCATACTCCACTGTATGTAACAATGAAGTCATTCTCCACCTTGCTTCCCAGTGTTTATCTTGATAGATGTGTCGTGTGGGGAATCCAACCTAAACATAGCAACTGCAGCTTTGTGTGGTGATTCAGGAGTGATCATCCAAAAGTATTGTTAATCTTCTCTTTCCAATTAAGTTGGTGTCTGCACTTGTTTTATTGATTCATAAGACAGCCTGGACATCACTCTTTGCTTAATTTTACAACCCTTTTTACTTTCTCTACTACGTATAGTAAGTAGGGGAAATATTGTATTCCACCCAAAAACTCGATACCGAGATTTCACCGGAAATACATGTTTTGAGCTCCCCTGAATCCAAAAAAAGCATTTTTGGAAACATGTCCGTGTGTGTGTGTGTCTGTGTGTGAACAGCATAACTCAGAAACCAACAGTCGGATAAACACCAAACTTGGTATTTAGGTTCAGTATCTTCCAGAGATGCGACACGAAGGTTTTCAAGAAAATACCCCCACCCCAGACTACCCTTTACATGGAAGATTTTTCGAAAATTTTAATTTTCTCAAAAATGGCTCTAACGATTTTGATTAAAATATCATATGTTTAAGATATTTCCATGACAACTAAAATGTATATCTTGAATTTTCTGGGAATGTCTTCAAAAGTATTCTTCATTGTGAACGACTTTTGCATAACTGGTAAACCATAAGAGATAGACAAAATTTTACTACACAAAAAATGTAGATCGTGTTAAAATACACAATTTATGTCATATACATTTTAGTTGTTAAGTGAATCATTTTCGAGATATTGCTTGTTATTCCCTTAAATTTTTCAATACTTATTTTCTCAAATGGGAATTCGTTATTCATTTTTTTGTCTTGGATATGCAAAGAGTATTAATCTGTGGCAAAGAGAATGGTGCTGCACATAGCAACCAGCTATTAAGAGATATGTCTAAGCTTAAAAGCTACTGTATTTCTATATTACCCTTGCAATTACAAAACAAGGGGAACATAGTAAGCCTTAAGCGATAGTCAAATATTTTAAGAACTGGTCACTATGTGTAAAATGTAATTCTCTTTGCATGTGAAAAGATCGTTTCTGCAAATGCTTATCTCGATTAATATGAAATAGATGGAGAATAAGAGTAGAGAAAGTCAGTAACACTCAGATTTTTACAATGGCAAAGCCAGTTAGGGAAGAATAAACTGCTGTCTTCTGACGACAGAAAACCTGGCATCTTCCATATGGGTAAGCTTTAGCCTGGTTCCCAGTGCATCATGAGGTGGTACATTCCACCAGAAATACATGTTTTGAGGCTCCATGAATTCAAAAAAGGTATTTTTAAAGAAAAGTCTATGTGAAAAACAATAACTCAAAAACGAAAAGTCGGATAAATATCAAACTTAATATTTACATTGAGAATCTTCCAAAGATGTGACAGAAAACTCCTCTACCCCTTTACATGGAGCATTTTTATAAATGTTTAATTCTCTACAAAACTAGCTGTAACAATTTTGTTTAAAATACCATATATTAAACATATTTATATGGGAAATAAAATGCATGTCTTGAATTTTCTGTGAAGCACTCTTTATTAGGAAGGAATTTTGTATAACTGGTTAACGTTAAAGAATAGATGAAAACATAGAATTTATTTCAAATTACCTTTCTTGTGGCATCAGGCATTTCAGAAATATTGTTTGTTAATGGTTGTAATTGTTCAATACTTAGCCATTGTTTTAAACTCCTGTCAACATTCAGTTGTTTCTCGCGATGTCATGGAAACAGCGTCCAGTTGACCATCGCTGTACTCTATAACGAAATGTGTAATGTAGCTGTTTCTGTAAAGGTTTATGTCGATTAAAATGAAGTAGATGGAAACATAAGCTTTGTATACCCAGTAATAAATGACAGAGGGTAGAGAGAGTCATGTGAATGTGACACATCAGATTCCTCCAGTATGTAAATGGCACTATTTTTGTGGGGGAAGTAATTAACCAAGAACTGTTCTTGACTGGAGCAGTTTGTCTGCCAGCTGTGAATTTTTAGAACACTGTATCTAAAATATGTCTAGTTTTGTTGCTATTTCAAAATATACCAACATACAGTAAAACCTGTATTAATTGACCAGCAATGGAAATTAGTGTTTTAGAGCGGCTTTCAGACCATGTTGGACAGTTACTTAAAATCAATTATAACATTCCCCATTCCAAAATAATGAATCATGTATCCAACTACCGAGTCATTAACAGTGACAACATAAATTACCAGCTTTCAGAACAAACCTGGGAAGAAATATACAAAAAGAACAACATGAATGACAAGTTTAACTCCTTTCTAAATACTTTCATAAGGATTCATAACTCAAGTTTTCCATCTCATGTAAAGAAAATTATTAACACAGCTAGAAATGGCTGGTATTAAGATATCCTGCACACGCAAAAGACAACTCTACTTGTCTATAAGAGAAAGCAACTGTGAGAAACATAGACAACACTATAAACAAAAATCTGATGTGTTACACTCACATGACTTTCTCTACTCTTGTACAAACTATTTTTACAAACTCTTATTCTCCATCTACTTCATGTTAATCAAGATAAACATTTGCAGACCCTATCTTATTGCTAATTTTCTTGTAGATGTAAGGGGAATATATATTTACAAGGACAATATAGAAATACAGTAGCCTTTAAGCACATACATATCTCTTAATAGGTGGTTGCTAGGTGCAGCACCATTCCCTTTCCCACAGATTAATACTCTTTGCAAATCCAAGACAAAAAAATGAATAACGAATTCCCATTTGAGAAAATAAGTATTGAAAAATTTAAGGGAATAACAAGTAATATCTCAAAAATGGTTCACTCAACAACAAAAATGTATATGACATAAATTGTGTATTTTAACGCGATCTACATTTTTTGTGTAGTAAAATTTTGTCTATCTCTTATGGTTTACCAGTTATGCAAAAGTCGTTCACAATGAAGAATACTTTTGGAGACATTCCCAGAAAATTCAAGATATACATTTTATTTGTCATCAAAATATCTTAAACCTATGACATTTTAATCAAAATCGTTAGAGCCATTTTAGAGAAAATTAAAATTTTCGAAAAATCTTCCATGTAAAGGGTAATCTGGGGTGGGGGATTTTCTTGAAAAGCTTCGTGTCGCATCTCTGGAAGATACTGAACCTAAATACCAAGTTTGGTGTTTATCCGACTGTTCGTTTCTGAGTTATGCTGTTCACAGACACACACACACACACACGGATATGTTTCCAAAAATGCTTTTTTTTGGATTCAGAGGGTCTCAAAACATGTATTTCCGGTGAAATCTCGGTATCGAATTTTTGGGTGGAATACAATACTTCCCCTACTTACTATACGTAGTAGAGAAAGTAATATTGCAAAATTTTAAAAAAGGTTATAAATGTAGCTAAAAAACTCTGCTATGAAAAGCAGATAGAGTCCTCAAATAACAAGCCCAAGACGATATGGAAAATTATAAAAAAAAGAGACTGGTAAACATTACACAAAAAATGAAATAAAAGAAATTACAATAAATCATATCAGCACAAAAGAACCACAAGAAGTAGCAACATTATTTAATGAGTATTATATTCAGTTAGCAGAAAATTTACTGTTACAGTCCAAACAACAAGTGGAGGACACTATTTCATATTTGAAAAAAGCAAGCTTAGAACAGTCTATTTGTACAGAAATAGTACCCACGAGCACGACAGAAGTAAATAAAACGATAAAATTCCTCAAAAACAAGAATTCATCGGGTTATGATGAAATAACTACTAAGATATTAAAACTATGCACCGATAAAATTAGCAAACCTTTAAATCATACATGTAACTTCTCCTTTGTAACAGGGACTTTTCCTGTCAGGCTAAAATATTCTATAGTTAAACCACTATACAAGAAAGGGCAAAAGTCGCAACTGTCAAACTATAGACCAGTATCATTACGTCGTCCTCCGTGGACTAGTGGTACCGTGCTAGCCTCTAGTTCCCAAGGTCGCGGGTTCAAACCCGGCGGAGGGCGATGGATTTTTTCGGGCGTAAAAATCGTTAGCACGGCTTCCTTCGGAAGGGAAGTAAAGCCGGTGGTCCCATGTCGTAGATTTACGGCACGTAAAAGAACCTCAAGCCTGATAAAGAGGCCTCTGAGCAAAATTACAGGTGTTTCACGCCCAATATAGAATGGGACGCTAAGAACCATAGTAGTTAAAGAGCGTCCATAAATAAAACTCAATTTTTTTCAGTATCATTACTAACTGCTTTCTCCAAAGTATTTGAAAAACTTATGTTAAAACGAATATGTCACCACCTAATTAAAAATAATATTTTAGCAAAGGAACAGTTTGGATTTAGGAAAAACATGTCAACCAATGATGCCACTTTCAACTTAACGAATGAAATTTTGAAATCACTTGATAAAAAATGTAATATACTAGGAATATTCTGTGATCTATCAAAAGCATTTGACTGTGTAAATCATAACATACTCTTATCAAAATTATCATATTATGGGTGATGATGATGATGATATGCGGTTTAAGGGCGCTAAACTGCTAGGGTCATCAGCGCCCTTACAATGTGTAAAATATAAGGTCAAAGTATAAAAGGTAAAAAAACCGCATAATTAAAAAACGGGACACAAACCCGCGATGTCCAAAAAGTTAAAACTAACAATAGTATAACAATAACAATAACAACAAGAATAAAAATAACAACAAGAATAACAATAACAACAAGAATAACAATAACAACAATAATAACAATAAATATATCTCAAAAACCAACACACTAAAAGCATAGCCAATAAAAGATTAAAACGTGTCAAGAACTGTAGAATGCGGGACATGAGCGCCACATGTCACTGTGGAGTAAGTCCCTATAAAAACATACAGAAGAAAATAACAAAGCTAAAAGACGCTCAGCGCATCAAATGCGACGATTAAAATTAATGTCACTTATAAAACGTAAAAGACATTCTACAGCATGCGCGTCGTCTGCCAAAACGTTGGCTATGCCAACAGGCAGACCCAGGCGAACGCGCAGTGGAGCTAAAACTTGACACTCAGTTAAAATGTGACGCACCGTTAAGGGCACGTCACACTGCTGACACAGCGGAGCGGGATCACCACTGAGCAGGTAACTGTGACTAAAACGACAATGTCCAATTCGTAAACGGGCTAAAAGAACCTCTTCCCGACGTGAAGAACGAGAAGAGGTACCCCAGATTAACGGGAGAGGCTTAACCTCCCGCAACTTGTTCCCCCGGAGGGCCGTCCACTCATCGCGCCAGCGCGAGAGGATGCGGCGACGTAAAATAACACACGAATCTGACGAGGGAACAACAGAGGTAAAAAATCTGGGTAATAAAATCGCCGATTTCGCAGCGGCGTCGGCAGACTCATTACCTGAGATGCCCACATGACCTGGAATCCACATGAAGGACACGCTGATGCCAGTGACACCAAGCGAGTGGAGCAGGTCATGTATGCGCTGTACAAGCGGGTGGTAATGGTACAGCGCAGTAATAGTCTGAAGGGCACTCAGAGAGTCCGTACAAATAAAACAGTGCTGTAAGGCGTGCCGCTGAATGTATAAAATAGACTGATAAATGCTAAAAAGTTCGGCAGTAAAAATTGAACATTGTCCAGGTAAACGAAACTTAAAACTACAGTGACCAGACACAAAGGCACATCCAACTCCAGCTTCAGTCTTAGATCCATCGGTATAGATAAAATAGTAGTCTCCGAATTGAGCCCGTACTTCTAAAAAAGCCGATCTAAAGACAGAAGCAGGGGTCTCAGTCTTCGGCATCGACGTTAGCCCAAGGTGACAGTGGGCCTCAGCGCGAGACCATGGAGGAAAACGCGTTTCCCCCCGTGGAAGGGCCGGCGCTGGCGGAACGTCTAAATGCCGAAGGAGCTGTCGAAAGCGAACCCCTGGTGGGAGCAAGGCAGAGGAGCTAATAAAATAGTGACGATCAAGTGACTCCTCGAAAAATAACTCGAAGGACGGGTGGTTAGGCAAGCTTGAGAGTCGACAAGCATAGCTGCACAAGAGCATCTCACGCCTGAAGGACAGCGGAGGCTCTGCAGCTTCTGCGTACAGACTGGGTACAGGGCTAGTTGGAAAGGCCCCTGTAGCGACTCTGATGCCACGATGGTGAATGGCATTCAATCGACGTAACACAGATGGACGTGCCGACGAATAAACAATACACCCGTAATCAAGCTTGGATCGTACCAAAGAGCGATAAAGGCGAAGAAGGACGGTCCGATCAGCTCCCCAGGATGTGCCACTTAAAACACGTAAAATATTAAGAGAACGGTCACGCTTTGCTTTTAAAAAGGAAACGTGCGAGGTCCAACACAACTTCCTGTCAAAAATCAACCCCAAAAATTTCGCCTCGTCTGCAAACGGAAGTATCCCTGGCCCAAGATGGAGAGAGGGCGGAGGGAAATACTTCCGGCGCCAGAAGTTGATGCAGACGGATTTCTCGGCGGAGAAATTAAAGCCGTTGGCGTTACTCCAGGCGTAGAGACGGTCGATACAGCTCTGGAGACGGCGTTCGAGTAGACAGGTCCGCCGTGAACTGCAATAAATAGCGAAATCGTCAACAAAAAGGGACGATGAAATGCCAGGTGGAATACAATCAACAATGGGGTTGATAGCAATCGCAAAAAGTGTGACACTGAGTACAGAGCCCTGCGGTACTCCGTTCTCTTGAATAAAACGACGAGATAAAACCGAGCCCACACGTACACGAAAGACGCGGTCCGTCATAAACTCCCGAAGAAATATGGGAAGACGACCGCGGATATTCCAATCGTGAAGTGTACGTAAAATGCCGCCCCTCCAACAAGTGTCATAAGCTTTCTCCAGGTCAAAAAATACCGCCACGGTTTGACACTTTCTCAGAAATCCATTCATAATATGCGTCGACAAGGACACTAGATGGTCAACGGTAGAGCGATAGCGACGAAACCCGCACTGAGCGTTCGCTAGAAGTTTCTGAGACTCAAGCCACCATGTCAACCGCCCGTTGATCATGCGCTCCATCACCTTACAAATGCAACTGGTGAGGGAGATAGGGCGGTAGCTGGAAGGTAGTTGGCGATCCTTCCCAGGCTTAAGTATAGGGACAATGGTGGCTTCGCGCCAAACGGAAGGAAAAATGCCGTCTTGCCAAATACGGTTGTAGACCTGTAAGAGAAATAGTTTACTGTCGGCTGAAAGGTTCTTTAACATCAGGACATGAATGCCGTCCGGCCCGGGAGCGGAGTGCCGAGAGCAATGAAGAGCGTGCTCCAGCTCCCTCATTGTGAATAGTTCGTTATAGCAGTCATCATTAGCAGACCGAAAAGTAAATGATGCGGAATCCTGCCGGTCTTTAATAGAGCGAAAGCCGGCGGAATAATGGTCTGAACTGGAAACCGCCTCAAAGGCAGAACCCAGAGTGTTAGCGATGGCAGCCGGATCCACTATGGTGGCATTAGAAACCTGAAGGCCAGAAACAGTACAATGTGACACTTTACCTGAGAAGCGACGAAGTTTATCCCAAACAACGGATGAAGGCGTAAAACGATTAAAAGACTCGACAAAACGAGCCCAAGATGCCTTCTTGCTATCCTGAATAATGCGACGAGCCCTGGCGCGCGATTGTTTAAAAGTCACCAAATTATCAAGTGTAGGGTGGCGCCGAAACACCCTAAGTGCAGTCCTACGGGCACGAACGGCGTCCCGACAATCCTCGTTCCACCATGGAACAGGTGGCCGCCGAGGTTGGGAGGATGAACGGGGTATTGCACGTTCGGCGGCTGAGAAAATAATAGACGTAAGGTGCTGCACTAGTTGATTAATGTCGGAGAAGGGCTGGTCGTCAAAATGCACGAGGCTGGAATACAAGCTCCAGTCGGCTTTTGCGAATATCCAGGTAGGTACTCTGGAATGCTGTACGTGGTGCGACAGAAGAGAAACGATGCAGGGGAAATGGTCGCTGGAGTAGGTGTCAGCGACGACGTTCCACTGAAGACGACGTGCAAGCTGGATTGAGCAAATCGCAAGGTCCAGGTGAGAGAATGTACCAGAAGAATCAGAAATAAAAGTAGGTGCACCTGTATTGAGGATGGAAAGATTGAACTGATAAAAAATGTCGGAAAGAAGAGTTCCCCTCGCACAAGCCCTTGGCGAACCCCATAGTGGGTGATGGGCATTAAAATCTCCCAACAGAAGAAATGGTGTTGGGAGAGCGGACAGGAGAGATCGAATGTCCGCGGGAGCGAGGGGAGACGATGGAGGTGTATACACAGAACAAACAGAAAAGAAAAAACCGGGTAACTGCAGTCTAATGGCAACAGCTTGCAAGTCGGACGTAAGTGTGATAGGATGAAAATGAACGTCATTACGCACCAACAACATGACACCTCCATGAGCAGGAGCACCCTCCTCCGGTTCAAGATCGTAGCGAACCGGAGTGTACCCTCGGAGATCGAAAGGGTCGTGAGGGCGAAGCTTGGTCTCCTGCAAACACACGACCATAGGTGAATGGGAACGCAATAAAAGTTGCAGTTCCGCCCTATGCGATCGTACACCACGTACATTCCAGCTCAGGATAGCCATGAATAAAAGGGATAAACTGTCTACTTAGAAGGGCGGCTTAAAATTACCTTTTGTTTAACCTTTGGGCTCGGGCTTTTTGTATGGAGTTGGTCAGACTCCATAGCTTCCTCGGAGGGAGGGCCCACGCGCTCAGTGCCAGAAACCGATTCAAGCGCCGTGAATCGGTTCTGGGTGGCGATGGGTGAGGGGTGCCGCTGAGCGCGGCTTGTCCCAGGACCTTCCTGGGACAGCGACCTCCGAGGAGGAGAAGGTGAACTTTTGCTACCGCGCGCACGCGGAGGGTCTTTCAAGAAATCTTCCCTACGTAGTTTCTGCTTGGGCTTCTTTTCAGCGGCTTGCGACTTCATTGACTTTGGACCAGGTTTATAAGGCTTGGTAACAGTAGCTTTAATAGACGGCCGGATGGTAGTGGCGGTTAATCCAGTCAAGGTCCAGGTCTGAGTTTCGGCATCTACTCGTGGTACTGGCGAGGCAACAACAGAACTAAATGTGCCAGATCGCAGGAGTGAAGGTTGGCGCGCATGGAAACGCCTCCGGGCTTCAGCGAAGGAGAGGTTTTCCTTTACCCGGATCTCCTGGATCGCCTTCTCGTCCAAATACCGCGGACAGTCGGCAAACGAAGCAGAATGTGACCCTTTACAATTAACGCAGACGGGGGCTGTTGAACAGGTACCTTCGTGTGAGGGCTGGCTACATGTTGCACAGATGTTAACGGCACTCTTACAGGAGACTTGCGTATGCCCAAAACGTTGGCATTTAAAACAACGCAGAGGTCTAGGAATATAAGGCCTCACAGAAATCCGTTCGTACCCTGCGGAAATGCTCGTGGGCAGATCGACGCCATCAAATGTAATAAACAGGGTACGAGTGGGTACCAATACGCCGTCGCGTTTGGCCTGCACTCGATGGACCGCTGTCACCTTCTGGTCTGCAAGATATTCTACCAGGTCCTCGTCCGATATACCATCGAGGCTATGGGTGGTAATAACGCCTCGACAGGAGTTCAATGTGCGGTGCTTCTCCACACGGATGGGATAGCCGTGGAGAAGCGTAGCGCGCAACAAGGTCTTACTTTGCTGATCGGATTTCGTTTGGGCTAATAAGGAACCATTCCGTAGACGAGTGCAGGACTGAACCGCACCAGCAATTGCATCAATGCCCTTTTGAATGATGAAAGGGTTCACCTTCTCAAAGCTTTGTCCTTCTTCGGTTCGTGAAATGACCAAGTAACAACCAGATGACGGCGGTGCTACTTCTGTTACAATGACTTTTCGGCGCTTGTTGTTAATAATGGAGAAAGGGTGCTCCATAGCGAAAAAAATCCTCCACCATTGCAACCGTCTCCGACCTCGGGCTCTGACTTCTCGGGCGTTACCCCGGCTTGGGTGAGTGGCCTATCTATACCAGACTCACCCCAGGGTCACACCTCCCAGAACATAGACAGAGGGACCCAATCGCCGTCAGAAGTCAGCAGCTCATGCAATGGCCCCCCCGCGGGACTGCAGTTGAACAGCGGATACGAACACAAACCCTACATGACGACCCCGGGTGGTGGGGATGACGCCATTACCCACTCACCCAGCTGCGCACGCGGTGCGCGGGTATCCGTCAGGCTGTGTCCACGGAGGATTTAAATAAAAAGATAAAAGAAACTAAAACTGTGTGGGCGTTTCGCACGCAAGGTAGGCCGGCGGGGAAGAAAAAGAGAGATATGCGAATGTCGTGGTGCGAAATGGCCGGAAAGTGATAAGGGAAGAAAGAAACGATGGTGAGGTGCGGTATGGATGGAATGCAAAGAACGCACGAGAGCCTACCTTGGGTCCACCGGTCACTTGAAGAACCCACCTCGACCGGATGGGGGTGAGGGGATGAATGTGGCGATGAATGGCTCGGGAACCCCCGGGTGCGCCAAAAACCCGTACTCACATAAGGTGAGCCCCTGAGGGGATCATATTATGGCATTAAGAATAAAACATATCAATGGATTGCATCTTACCTATCAAACAGACATCAAAAGTCATAATAAATACTGCAGATAATTCCAAAATATATTCCAAATGGTCAGAAATAAAGCATGGTGTTCCACAAGGTTCGATTTTGGGTCCATTATTCTTTCTAATATATATCAACGATCTTCCCAGAGTAATAAATGAACATGCTCACCCAGTTCTCTTTGCTGATGATACAAGTATTATAATTAAAGAACACAACATCAGTCGCCTCTCAGAGTTATCCAACGGTATTTTCAGTGTGCTAAATAATTGGTTCAATAATAACAAAATTTATATAAACTTTAAAAAACTAAGTATATCAATTTTTGCACAAAAAATAAAAGTATTGCAGACATAAGAATTGAACATGAAGGCAATGAAATTACTGAAACTTGTAGCATAAAATTTTTGGTCTTATTATAGATCGTAATATGAATTGGAAAGACCATATTGACTACATCCTACCAAAACTAAGCTCTGCATGTTTTGCAATTAGATCATTAATTCATCTTACAAATAAAAACAGCCTAAAAACAGTATATTATGCTTATTTTCATTCAATTATGACTTGTGGAATAACATTTTGGGGAAATTCAGTAGAAGGAAAAAAAATATTTCTTTTGCAAAGCAAAAAAGGTAATAAGAATAATGGCAGGTGTAAAGCAATCAACTCATTGTAAACCACTATTCAAAACATTTGGAATTCTACCATTAGCCTGTGAGTATATTTTAGCTGTACTTTTAACCGCGGTTGACCACCCAGAAGTGTTCATAAAAAATTCAGACATACACAGCAAACAAACCACAAATGGACAGGACTTACACAGGCCAAGCAATAACCTACAAGTATTCCAAAAAGAGGCTTACTACAGTATTATTTAATTCACTTGCATCATATATTAAGGAACTGAAAACTAATAAAAATAAATTCAAGTTGGCATTAAAAAGATATCTCATCACCTTCTATACAGAGGAGGATTTCTTTCATTCAAAAAAATAACTGACTATAAAATGTTACCAAACTTTATAACTACATTAAGTATAAATAATATTGTTTTAAACAATTTTAGCTCTAACGTACTATACATAAGAACTACAAATTATTTACATACAAGCACACAATGTAATTATGACGTAATCTACATCCTAGAGTAGACTCGCTTTCTTTAAGCTGGTGTAACTCACTATAGGGTCTATAGATTGAGGTGAAGATGTTTGTTTGTTATATACGTCCTACATTAAACTAATTAGGCATGTAATATAAAGGACCTCAAATATAGATCCAGGAGCCCTTCGTATGGAATAGAACTGAGTGCCCACTGCGACCATGGGGTTTCCCTCTGGTCGGGGTGCTGTACTCTACCACAATTTCTCATTTCAGGCCGTCTCTCCAGGATTCGTAGTATTGTCTGATGATAGCCAGGGTGCATGGTCATTGCGCTTTGGAAAGATTTCCCACCAATGACAGGGGGCATCAGCCTGCGTGCAAAGGCTACGTTGTTGCTCTCTCACGGGACTCTTCACATCTACTGGCAGAGAGGGGAAATGATAGGCATTTCTGTAATCCCATCTGCCTGCAGCTCCTTCACTTCGTCCCTGCCTCCCGGTGGGTGTAGCCACAACAGATCTAGTTGGTCGCAGTGACGAGGTATTCCCCTCCAGTAAACACCTCATCGAATACAACTGGTCGGATAATCCTTTAAACAATAGCATTCTTCCTCCTCACATTTCCTTGACGATTGTTTCAATAAGTAGAGTTAAAACGTTGGCAGCTGCCTCGTCAACTCTACTTTTAGGAAAACTCTCTTTAAATTCTTAGAGAGAGGAGCGGGCAAATAAACAGATTCAACCTTTTTCCTTCACAGCCAGTCTTTTGTCAAGAGTAAACCCATATTTAGTTATGCATGTGACGGGTTCATACTCGCCCCATCTTAGTTCTGTTGCACATGGGAGAGAAAATGACCACGTGAGATTTGTGTGGTAAAGAGAGATCAGGCAACAACAGCTTCTAAGGCAATTGTATAAGTGGAAATGTAAGAGAAAGAAAATGGACCTGTACTACTGCCTTGAAAAAGCAATTTAAAAATCCTGAATTTTAAATAAATAAACAGCTGGTCTTTGAGAAGGAGTTTAATGAAGAAAATAGCTCACCAAAAGCTGGTCACTGGGTCGTCATTAGAGGTAAAACTACATTATTTTACAGATTTTTAAATCACTTCCTATAAAAATGGTGGTCGTTAAAGAGAGATTTTGAACTGTATATATTGGAAAGTTGGATCAAACCTTGAAAAATTCAATGGCATGACCAAAAGTGAAACTAACTGCCGCTGCTCTTACTGCTTGAGCTACCATAGCAAGTCAATCCTTTAAAACATTACACAGGGTCATTTATGAACAACTGACACATTTGTTTCAAAACGAGTTATGCTAGCGACAAAACTTATTATATCTGAAATGCAAAGGAATTTTGGGAGATTATTTACCTCTATAGCAAAAGCCCTCCATCCTGCATAAGGCACAACTCAACACGTCGTTCCATGTTACTGGCCAGTCGTTGGAGGACTCTGTTGTCAATAGCTCCTGTGTAATGTTGTGCTTCAGAGCGTCCAATGTCTGGGCACGTGTGGCATAAACCCTGTCTTTTAAGTAACCCCATAGAAAGAAGTCCAGAGATCTCGGTGGCCACAGATTCTTGGAAATTATCCGGTCATCAAAGAAACTTGCAATTAGTGCCATGGATGTATGGCATGTAGCGCCGTCCTTGACTCAGTTCTACATCGTCTAGTTGCTCAGCACTCTGCAGTGTTCACATTGTTTTAAACAAAAACTTGGTTCCACTATTCTTGGTATAAATATTATGCACTGAACTCCAATTTTAAACATGTGCATAGCCGCATAAATGGAACCTGCTTCAACTGTGAACCATGTGATGGACAATATGGCAGGATGAACGCCTGAAACCAATGACAATAATTCAGTCGTCTATCCTTATCTGGTTCCTGTAACTGATGGATAACCACAATCCTATACGGTTTTAGGCCTGCACTTTTCACAGCTCTCTGATGCATTAAGCAGCTGTACCCTGTCTCCTGCGACAAATGTCTTAATGATTTCTTGAGTGACTGATCCAATCGTGCTCTTATGTCAACAACAACCATGGGAAAATTAGATGAACGAGTCTTGCCTTTTCCACTCACCAGAGATCCAGTTGTTTCCAATTTGTTTTGCCAGTCCCAGTACTGTGTTTCTTTGGGGAGGATTCCAAACACCAAATTCCCTCTGGTATGCCTTCTGAGAAGCTGTATTTGAATTCGTCATCCAGTATTCTTTTACAAGGAACAGTCACTCATTTAACGTGTACTCCATTTTCATGTTGACTAGAACAAAATATCAAAAACACTTTTCGATAATAAAGCTAATATATATGAAAAAAACACGAACATCTGCACATATAGTGACAGGGAATCGAAACTCCAAAACATTCTGCTTAATTTGGTGCTAAAATTAGGGCATTGAGTGAATTTTAAACAGAATAATTAATGAAAGAAATGTGTCTGTTCTTCATAAATCACCGTGTATCTTCTCATCTCACTAATCGACACATCTGTGGCTCGACTCCCAAAATAGGTACACACACAAAGAAACAACAATTATCATATACATGCTTACCAACTTACTGACATTGAAACCCAAAAAACTCTACCATTGCTAGCAAAGCATAATATTTTTGTAATGAAATAAAACATATAGTGCAGTAAATACTATTTCATAACGACCCTCCAAGACCTGGTAGCACTGCTTGTTCCTTCTGCAACAATAAACATGTATTAAAGAGAAAAACACCATTTTCTAGTTCATATAACACTTCATAACATCAACTATAAACAAAAACTATATCAAAATGGTAAACTTATATCCTGCAGCCATAGAACATGAATAAGATAGAGTTCAAAAACACCATTGCTGAAAGTTTGCACCCTGGTTACTAGAGGTCACTAGTAGTGCTATACATTTTGTTGCAGCCCAGTGAAGGTGGACCATGATCATGCTGAAGGATAGACACACAGATAAGCTCTGGTCTATCTTAACACTGTATAACATTTACTAGAGGTCACTAGTAGTGCTATACATTTTGTTGCAGCCCAGTGAAGGTGGACCATGATCATGCTGAAGGATAGACACACAGATAAGCTCTGGTCTATCATAGCACTGTATACCATTTACTAGAGGTCACTAGTAGTGCTATACATTTTGTTTCAGCTCAGTGAAGGGGACCATGATCATGATGAAGGATAGACACACAGATAAGCTCTGGTCTATCATAGCACTGTATACCATTTACTAGAGGTCACTAGTAGTGCTATACATTTTGTTGCAGCCCAGTGAAGGTGGACCATGATCATGATGAAGGATAGACACACAGATAAGCTCTGGTCTATCATAGCACTGTATACCATTTACTAGAGGTCACTAGTAGTGCTATACATTTTGTTGCAGCCCAGTGAAGGTGGACCATGATCATGATGAAGGATAGACACACAGATAAGCTCTGTTCTATCATAGCACTGTATACCATTTACTAGAGGTCACTAGTGGTGTTATACATTTTGTTGCAGCCCAGTGAAGAGGGACCATGATCATGATGAAGGATAGACACACAGATAAGCTCTGGTCTATCATAGCACTGTATACCATTTACTAGAGGTCACTAGTGGTGTTATACATTTTGTTGCAGCCCAGTGAAGAGGGACCATGATCATGATGAAGGATAGACACACAGATAAGCTCTGGTCTATCATAACACTGTAAACCATTTACTAGAGGTCACTAGTGGTGCTATACATTTTGTTGTAGCCCAGTGAAGGGGCCCATGATCATGATGAAGGATAGACACACAGATAAGCTCTGGTCTATCATAGCAATGTATAGAATTTACTAGAGGTCAGAAATGGTGCTATACATTTTATTACGGCCCAGTGAAGAGGGACCATGATCATGATGAAGGATACACACAAAGATAAGCTCTGGTCTATCTTAACACTGTATAACATTTACTAGAGGTCACTAGTGGTGCTATACATTTAGTTACAGCCCAGTGAAGAGAGACCATGATCATGATGAAGGATAGACACACAGATAAGCTCAGGTCTATCATAGCACTGTATACCATTTAATAGAGGTCACTAGTGGTGCTATACATTTCGTTGCAGCACAGTGCAGAGGGACCATTATAATGATGAAGGATAGACACACAGATAAGCTCCGGTCTATCATAGCACTGTATACCATTTACCAGAGGTCACTAGTGATGCTATACATTTTGTTACAGCCCAGTGAAGGGGGACCTTGATCATGATGAAGGATGGACACACAGATAAGCTCCGGTCTATCACAGCACTGTATACCATTTACTAGAGGTCACTAGTGGTGCTATATATTTTGTTACAGCTCAGTGAAGGGGGACCATGATCATGATGAAGGATAGACACATAGATAAGCTCCGGTCTATCATAGCACTGTATACCATTTACTAGAGGTCACTAGTGGTGCCATACATTTTGTTTCAGCTCAGTGAAGGGGACCATGATCATGATGAAGGATAGACACACAGATAAGCTCCGGTCTATCATAGCACTGTATAGCATTTACTAGAGGTCACTAATGGTGCTATACATTTTGTTACAGCCCAGTGAAGGGGACCATGATCATGATGAAGGATAGACACATAGATAAGCTCTGGTCTATCATAGCACTGTATACCATTTACTAGAGGTCACTAGTGGTGCCATACATTTTGTTTCAGCTCAGTGAAGGGGACCATGATCATGATGAAGGATAGACACACAGATAAGCTCTGGTCTATCATAGCACTGTATACCATTTACTAGAGGTCACTAAAGGTGCTATACACTTTGTTACAGCTCAGTGAAGAGGGATCATGATCATGAAGAAGGATAGACACAAAGATAAGCTCTGGTCTATCATAGCACTGTATACCATTTACTAGAGGTCACTATTGGTGCTATACATTTTGTTACAGCCCAGTGAAGGTGGAGCATGATCATGATGAAGGATAGACACAAAGATAAGCTCTGGTCTATCATAGCACTGTATATCATTTACTAGAGGTCACTATTGGTGCTATACATTTTGTTACAGCCCAGTGAAGGTGGATCATGATCATGAAGAAGGATAGACACAAAGATAAGCTCTGGTCTATCATAGCACTGTATACCATTTACTAGAGGTCACTAGTGATGATGATGATATGCGGTTTAAGGGCGCTAAACTGCAATGGTCATCAGCGCCCTTACAGTGTACAAAAGATAAGGTCAAAATATAAAACAGGTAAAAGAACCGCATAGTTAAAAACGGGACACAAACCCGCGATGTTCAAAAAGCTAAAACTAACAATAATATAACAATAACAAATATAACAATAACAACAATAATAACAATAACAACAATAATAAGAACAAGACAAATATCTGAAAAACCAACACACTAAAAGCATAGGCAGTAAAGGATTAAAACGTGTCAGGAACTGTAGAATGCGAGGGACATGAGCGCCATATGTCCACTGGGGATAAGAGTTCCCATAAAAACAGACAGGATAAAAGTACGAAGCTAACAGACGCCCAACGCATTAAATGCGCAGATTAAAATCACTGTCATGAATAAAACGTAAAACACATTCCACAGCATGCGTGTCGTCTGCCAAAACGTTGGCTAGGCCAACAGGCAGACCCACACGAGCACGCAATGCAGCTAAAACCTGACACTCTGTTAAAATGTGACGCACCGTTAAGGGCACGCCACACTGCCCACAGAGTGCTGCGGGGTCACCACTGAGCAAATACCTATGACTAAAAACACAATGTCCAATCCGTAAACGAGCTAAAGTTACCTCCTCCCGACGACAAGAACGAGAAGAGGTATCCCAGATCAACGGGAAAGGCTTAACCTCCCGCAACTTGTTCCCCCGGAGGGCCGTCCACTCATCGCGCCAGCGCGAGAGGATGCGGCGACGTAAAACAACACACGAATCTGACGAGGGAACAACAGAGGTAAAAAATCTGGGTAATAAAATCGCCGATTTCGCAGCGGCGTCGGCAGACTCATTACCTGAGATGCCCACATGACCTGGAATCCACATGAAGGACACGCTGATGCCAGAGACACCCAGCGAGTGGAGCAGGTCATGTATGCGCTGTACGAGTGGGTGGTAATTGTACAGCGCAGTAATACTCTGGAGGGCACTCAGAGAGTCCGTACAAATAAAACAGTGCCGTAAGTCGTGCCGCTGAATGTACAAAACGGATTGATAAATGCTAAAAAGTTCGGCGGTAAAAATTGAACATTGTCGAGGTAAACGAAAAATAAAACTCTGTACACCAAGAACAAAGTGATGATGATGATGATATGCGGTTTAAGGGCGCTAAACTGCTGCGGTCATCAGCGCCCTCACAATGAGTAAAATATAAGGTCACAATATAAAAGACAGGTAAAAAACCGCATAATTAAAAAACGGGACACAAACCCGCGATGTCAAAAAAGTTAAAAATAACAATAGAATAACAATAACAATAATAACAATAACAATAAGAACGATAACAATAATAACAATAACAAGAATAACAATAAATATATCTGAAAAACCAACACACTAAAATCATGGTCACTAAAAGAATAAAACGTGTCAAGAACTGCAGAATGCAAGGAACATGAGCGCCTTATATCAGGGGAGAAGGGCCCCATTAAAACTAACAATATAAAATCAAACAGCTAAAAGGCGCTCAGCGCATCAAATGCGACGGCTAAAACCAATGTCAGTGATAAAACGTAAAAGACATTCTACAGCATGCGCGTCGTCTGCCAACACGTTGGCTAGGCCAACAGGCAGACCCACGCGAACGCGCAGTGGAGCTCCGCTTCGTAATGGCTGCCAGACTCGTCCGGAGGCCATTACGAGCTGCGTTCTGGAACGCAAACGGAATAAGGGGGCATTATCCCAGCGTACTTGAGTTTGTCAACTCCTACGGAATTGATATTCTAATGGTCTGTGAAACACACTTGATTGCTGGTACTAACTTTTCGCTGCCAAGTTACGTCACCCATCGGCAAGATCGGGTCGGCCGACCGGGGGGCGGTACAGCTATATTCATAAAAAATCATATCACGCATACACCCTTCCCTCTCCCTCCACTACAGCATGTGGAAGCCTGTGCCATTCGGCTTGCCATTGGCGGGCTAGACACTTTGCTGATAGCGGTTTATGACCCCCCAGACCATCGCTTCTATGAAGCAGACTACCGAACCCTACTCAACCTACACCCAGTGGTATGCATTGCAGGAGACCTCAACGCGAAGCACGGGCTCTGGCACAGCCGCACGGCTAACCAGAAAGGCCGCGGACTCTACCGCCTCATCAGCGGAGACCCAAGCCTAATCGCGCACGGACCGAGAGGGCCTACGTTTTATCCGGCCCGCGGCAGGCCGGATATTCTCGACATCATGATCACCAAAAACATTCCTTTCCATCTAGAGCTCTCGGCGGTAAACGAGCTGGATTCCGACCATGACCCTGTCCTGGTGGATTCCAACGTTTCAATGCCAGCACTGGTCAGCCCAGACTGGGTAAACGAGGTCGACTGGGACGCAGCCGTCCAAGAATTGAACCGGTCTGTCGACCCGCGGCCACGTATCGACTCCATCGATGCGCTGGAAGCGGCGGCGGCAGACTTCTCCCAACAGATCCTGACTGCGGTACGTGCACACACTCACCGCATCCCGTCTGACATACCCAACCCGAGAACCATACCTAATGAACTCCGGCAGCTGCTAAAAGCCAAGGCAACTGTACGGAAGCTATGGCAGCGTTTCCGCCATCCCAGGATAGGGGCAGTATACCAGCGGTTCAAAACCCTGGCAAGGCGACTGCTCCGTGTGCACAGAAAGGAGGCCTGGGAAAGAACAATGGAGACTGTAAACCTACAGGAAAAGAAACCATGGCGGATTATCAAATCCTTGAGGAAGGATAAGACGCAGTACCAGCATCCTCTGCACGGCACTCGCGGGAGACTCGCTTTCGAGCCCCGCGAGAAAGCCACAGTATTTGCAGACCATTTAGAACTCCAATTCGAACCGCGGGAGGACCCCCAGGACGAAGACTTTACTGAGCTCGTGGAAGCGACTGTGGACTACCTCTATGAGGAACCACAACCGCGCCACGAGGAGGTCCATCTTCCCATAGTCACCCCTAAACAGGTGGCTTCCGAAATCCGAAAACTCAATCCGAATAAATCCCCTGGACATGACGGCGTCACGGCGCCCATGCTCCAGCACCTACCCAAGAAGGCCGTCATCCATTTGACGCGGATTTTCAATGCGTGCCTTTACCTCCGTCACTTTCCAACTAGTTGGAAGGAGGCGCGGGTGGTATGCATTTTAAAGCCCGGCAAGGATCCGGTCTTTCCATGCAGTTACCGCTCCATCAGCTTGCTCCCAACCGTCTCAAAAGTCTTTGAGCGGTTGCTCCTAGCCCGCCTCACACCTCTATTTGAGGAAAGGCAACTCCTACCGGACCATCAGTTTGGTTTTCGCCATGGGCACTCCACCACCCTGCAGCTGCTGCGACTGGCCGAGAAGGCCTCCCTGGGCTTCCAGGAGAACTTCAAGACCATAGCAGTGCTGCTGGACGTAGAGAAGGCCTTTGCCACGACGTGGCACCAAGGCCTTTTATACAAACTCAAGGAGTTAGACGTCCCTCCCGCCTATCTTGCCCTGATAAGCAGTTTCCTTCGGGATCGCACATTCAGGGTGAGAGGGAGGGGAAGGTTTCCTCAGTCCGTCCCATAGCCGCTGGAGTCCCGGAAGGCAGTGTACTGTCCCCGCTTCTCTTCGCGGCCTACATGTCGGACTTCCCCACGGAACCCAGGACTGTTACGTGCCAATATGCCGACGATGTCCTCATAATGGCACAGAACAAGAATGCCCGATTCTGTTTCCTTCCACTACAGCGACAGCTCCGAGCCATTGGCAGGTGGAGCGAAAAGTGGAGAATGGCCATCAGCCCGGGGAAGAGCTCTGCGCTTCTCCTGGCGAAGGTCCGTCGGTGGCGGCCCGAGCGGCCTCTGAGGTTGCGGCGGAGGAGAATTCCTTGGGTTACCTCAGCCAAATACCTCGGAGTCACGCTCGACCGCGGCCTCACTTTCGCACCACATGTCAGGGCAAAGGTCGGCCTCGGCCACTCCGCGCTGAGGCAGCTGTACCCTGTATTCCGCTCCACAATGCCCATACGCCTCAAGCTACGCCTATATCAGGCGATTATCCCGCCCCTGATTCTTTACGGCTGCGAGGTCTGGGGATCGGCGGCAGCGACCACCATCCGCAGACTGCAAACCGTCCAGAACAGGGCGCTTCGGATGATCTATGATACCGGGCGTAGATTCCCATCACATATCCTACATACCCATTCCGGTCTCCCATACATCGTGGACGTGGTGCGGGAGAGAACCCGCACCATGTACGCGAAACTTACCTATCACCCCAACCAGCTGGTTAACTCTTTGGGCCGCTATGACCACAAGGCGCCACGGCGAAGGAAGAGCTACCGGTTGCCGAAAGACGGCTTGGGCCCCCGAGGCTGAAGTCTACCAATCCCTCATCTCACAAACTTCCCCAAGTTAAGCAGCATTGGGCCCGGTCGCTGGCTGGATGAGTGACCATCTACCAGCGACCCGCCCTGCTGCCAACTTGTGTACCACACAAGCGGTCGCCCAAGTTAAGCAGCATTGGGCTTGGTCACCGCATGGTCGCTAGTCCGCCCATGAGGAAACGCCGAGACCCAGCCAATATGGTAGTGCAGAAAGCTAAACCCCGCCCAAGACAGACACAAATCAAAAGCTTGTGTGTATTCTTTTAAACCTCCTTTATCGCACAGGTAAAGCCGCGTACGCGGCTAGGTACTGTGGCGATTACATTCCGCCCAGGTAAACCTGGGCGACCTCTTCTCGATTGCTGGATTGCTGGAGTGGAGCTAAAACTTGACACTCGGTTAAAATGTGACGGACCGTTAAGGGCACGTCACACTGACCACACAGAGGTGCGGGATCACCACTTAACAGGTATCTATGACTAAAAAGGCAATGTCCGATACGAAGGCGTGCTAAAAGTACCTCTTCCCGACGAGAAGCACGGGAAGAGGTAGCCCTGACTAGCGGAAGAGGTTTAACCTCCCGCAACTTGTTCCCCCGGAGGGCCGTTCACTCATCGCGCCAGCGCGAGATGATGCGGCGACGTAAAATAACACACGAATCTGACGAGGGAACAACAGAAGTAAAAAATCTGGGTAATAAAATCGCCGATTTCGCAGCGGCGTCGGTCGACTCATTCCCTGAGATACCCACATGACCTGGAATCCACATAAAAGAGACGCTGATGCCAGAGGCACCTAGCGAATGGAGCAGGTCATGAATGCGCTGTACGAGGGGGTGGTAAGAGTACAGCGCGTTAATACTCTGAAGGGCACTCAGGGAGTCCGAACAAACAACACAACGCCGTAAGACATGCCGCTGAATGTATAAAACACATTGATAGATACTAAAAAGTTCGGCGGTATAAATCGAACATTGCCCGGGTAAACGAAAAGTAAAACTATGCGCACCTAAAACAAAGGCACATCCTACTCCAACATCAGTCTTAGACCCATCAGTATAAATAAAATTACAGTCTCCGAATGTTGCCTGAAGTTCTAAAAATGCGGATCTAAGGACTGAAGCAGGGGTCTCATTCTTCGGCATCGACGTAAGCCGAAGGTGGATGTGGGCCTCAGCGCGCGACCATGGAGGAAAGCGCGTTTCCCCTCGGGTAAGGGCCGGCGCTGGCGTAACGTCCAAATGCCGAAGTAGCAGTCGAAATCGAACCCCTGGAGGGAGCAAAGCAGAGGAGCGAACGAAATATTGGCGATCAAGCGAATCCTCGTAAAATACATCGAAGGACGGGTGGTTAGGCAAGCTTGAGAGACGACAAGCATAGCTGCACAAAAGCATCTCACGCCGGAAGGACAGCGGAGGCTCTGCAGCTTCTGCGTACAGACTGGGTACAGGGCTAGTTGGAAAGGCCCCTGTAGCGACTCTTATGCCACGATGGTGAATGACATTCAATCGACGTAACACAGATGGACGTGCCGTCGAATAAACAATACACCCGTAATCAAGCTTGGATCGGACCAAAGAGCGATAAAGGCGAAGAAGGACGGTCCGATCAGCTCCCCAGGATGTGCCACTTAAAACACGTAAAAGATTAAGAGAACGGTCACACTTTGCTTTTAAAAAGGAAACGTGCGAGGTCCAACACAACTTCCTGTCAAAAATCAACCCCAAAAATTTCGCCTCGTCTGCAAACGGAAGTAACCCTGGCCCAAGATGGAGAGAGGGCGGAGGGAAATACTTCCGGCGCCAGAAGTTGATGCAGACGGATTTCTCGGCGGAGAAATTAAAGCCGTTGGCGTTACTCCAGGCGTAGAGACGGTCGATACAGCTCTGGAGACGGCGTTCGAGTAGACAGGTCCGCCGTGAACTACAATAAATAGCGAAATCGTCAACAAAAAGGGACGATGAAATGCCAGGTGGAATACAATCAACAATGGGGTTGATAGCAATCGCAAAAAGTGTGACACTGAGTACAGAGCCCTGCGGTACTCCGTTCTCTTGAATAAAACGACGAGATAAAACCGAGCCCACACGTACACGAAAGACGCGTCCGTCATAAACTCCCGAAGAAATATGGGAAGACGACCGCGGATATTCCAATCGTGAAGTGTACGTAAAATGCCGCCCCTCCAACAAGTGTCATAAGCTTTCTCCAGATCAAAAAATACAGCCACGGTTTGACACTTTCTCAGATATCCATTCATAACATGCGTCGACAAGGACACCAGATGGTCGACGGTAGAGCGATAGCGACGAAACCCGCACTGAGCGTTCGCTAGAAGTTTCTGAGACTCAAGCCACCATGTCAAGCGCCCGTTGATCATGCGCTCCATCACCTTGCAAATGCAACTGGTGAGGGAGATAGGGCGGTAGCTGGAAGGTAGTTGGCGATCCTTCCCAGGCTTAAGTATAGGGACAATGGTGGCTTCGCGCCAAACGAACGGAAAAATGCCGTCTTGCCAAATACGGTTATAGACCTGTAAGAGAAAGAGGTTACTGTCGGCTGAAAGGTTCTTTAACATCAGAACATGAATGCCGTCCGGCCCAGGTGCGGAGTGCCGAGAGCAATGAAGAGCGTGCTCCAGCTCCCTCATTGTGAATAGTTCGTTATAGCATTTATCAGTAGCAGACCGAAAAGTATATGATGCGGAATCCAGCCGGTCTTTAATAGAGCGAAAGCCAGCGGAATAATGGTCTGAACTGGAAACCGCCTCAAAGGCAGCACCCAGTGTGTTAGCGATGGCAGCCGGATCCACTATGGTGGCATTAGAAACCTGAAGGCCAGAAACAGTACAATGTGACACTTTACCTGAGAAGCGACGAAGTTTATCCCAAACAACGGATGAAGGCGTAAAACGATTAAAAGACTCGACAAAACGAGCCCAAGATGCCTTCTTGCTATCCTGAATAATGCGACGAGCCCTGGCGCGCGATTGTTTAAAAGTCACCAAATTATCAAGTGTAGGGTGTCGCCGAAACACCCTAAGTGCAGTCCTACGGGCACGAACGGCGTCCCGACAATCCTCGTTCCACCACGGAACAGGTGGCCGCCGAGGTTGGGAGGATGAACGGGGTATTGCGCGTTCGGCGGCAGAGAAAATAACAGACGTAAGGTGCTGCACTAGTTGGTGAATGTCGGAGAAGGGCTGGTCGTCAAAATGCACGAGGCTGGAATACAAGCTCCAGTCGGCGTTTGCGAATATCCAGGTAGGTACTCTGGAATGCTGTACGTGGTGCGACAGAAGAGAAACGATGCAGGGGTAATGGTCGCTGGAGTAGGTGTCAGCGACGACGTTCCACTGAAGACGACGTGCAAGCTGGAGTGAGCAAATTGCAAGGTCCAGGTGAGAAAATGTACCAGAAGAATCAGAAATAAAAGTAGGTGCACCTTTATTGAGGATGGAAAGATTGAAGTGATAAAAAATGTCGGAAAGAAGAGTTCCCCTCGCACAAGCCCTTGGTGAACCCCACAGTGGGTGATGGGCATTAAAATCTCCCAACAGAAGAAATGGTGTTGGGAGAGCGGACAGGAGAGATCGAATGTCCGCGGGAGCGAGGGGAGACGATGGAGGTGTATACACAGAACAAACAGAAAAGAAAAAACCGGGTAACTGCAGTCTAACGGCAACAGCTTGCAAGTCGGACGTAAGTGTGATAGTTTGAAAATGAAAGTCATTACACACCAAAATCATGACACCACCATGAGCAGGAGTACCCTCCTCCGGTTCAAGGTCGTAGCGAACCGGAGAATATCCGCGGAGATCAAAAGGATCGTGAGGGCGAAGCTTAGTCTCCTGCAAACATACGACCATAGGCGAATGGGAACGCAATAAGAGTTGCAGTTCCGCCCTATGCGATCGTAAACCACGTACATTCCAGGTCAGGATAGCCATTAAGAATAAGGGGATAAACTGTCTATTTAGAAGGGGGGCTTAAAATTACCTTTTGTTTAACCTTTGGGCTCGGGCTTTTTGTATGGAGTTGGTCAGACTCCATAGCTTCCTCGGAGGGAGGGCCCACGCGCTCAGTGCCAGAAACCGATTCAAGCGCCGTGAATCGGTTCTGGGTGGCGATGGGTGAAGGGTGCCGCTGAGCGCGGCTTGTCCCAGGACCTTCCTGGGACAGCGACCTCCGAGGAGGAGAAGGTGAACTTTTGTTACCGCGCGCACGCGGAGGGTCTTTCAAAAAATCTTCCCTACGAAGTTTCTGCTTGGGCTTCTTTTCAACGGCTTGCGACTTCATGGACTTGGGACCAGGTTTATACGGCTTGGTAACTGTAGCTTTAATAGACGGCCGGATGGTAGTGGCGGTTAATCCAGTCAAGGTCCAGGTCTGAGTTTCGGCATCTACTCGTGGTACTGGCGAGGCAACAACAGAACTAAATGTGCCAGATCGCAGGAGTGAAGGTTGGCGCGCATGGTAACGCCTCCGGGCTTCAGTGAAGGAGAGTTTTTCCTTTACCCGGATCTCCTGGATCGCCTTCTCGTCCAAGAACCGCGGACAGTCTGCAAACGAAGCAGAATGAGACCCTTTACAATTAACGCAGACGGGGGCTGTTGAATAGGTACCTTCGTGTGAGGGCTGGCTACAGGTTGCACAGATGTTAACGGCACTCTTACATGAGACTTGCGTATGCCCAAAACGTTGGCATTTAAAACAACGCAGAGGTCTAGGAATATAAGGCCTCACAGAAATCCGTTCGTACCCTGCGGAAATGCTCGTGGGCAGATCGACGCCATCAAATGTAATAAACAGGATACGAGTGGGTACCAACACGCCGTCGCGTTTGGCCTGCACTCGATGAACCGCTGTCACCCTCTGGTCTGCAAGATATTCCACCAGGTCTTCGTCAGAGATACCATCGAGGCTATGCGTGGTGACAACGCCTCTACAAGAATTCAAGGTGCGGTGCTTCTCAACACGGATAGGATAACCGTGGAGAAGCGTGGCGCTCAACAAGGACTTACTTTGTGCCTCGGATTTGCTTTGCACTAACAACGAACTATTACGAAGCCGAGTGCAGGAAAGAACCGGACCAGCAATTGAGTCAATGCCCCTCTGGATGATAAAAGGGTTCACCTACTCGAATGATTGTCCTTCCTCTGTACGGGTAATCACTAAGTAACAACCAGCTGTTGGCGGTGCTACTTCTGTTACTAAAGTTTTACGGCGCTAGTTGTTAATAATGGATAAAAGGTGCTCCATAGCGAAAAAAATCCTCCACCATTGCAACCGTCCCCGACCTCGGGCTCTGACTTCTCGGGTGTTACCCCGGCTTGGGTGAGTGGCCTATCTATACCAGACTCACCCCAGGGTCACACCTCCCAGAACATAGACAGAGGGACCCAATCGCCGTCAGAAGTCAGCAGCTCATGCAATGCCCCCCCCCCGCGGGACTGCAGTTAAACAGCGGATACGAACAACCCTACATGACGACCCCGGGTGGTGGGGATGACGCCATTACCCACTCACCCAGCTGCGCACGCGGTGCGCGGGTATCCGTCAGGCTGTGTCCACGGAGGATTTAAATAAAAAGATAAAAGAAACTAAAACTGTGTGGGCGTTTCGCACGCAAGGTAGGCCGGCGGGGAAGAAAAAGAGATATGCGAATGACGTGGTGCGAAATGGCCGGAAAGTGATAAGGGAAGAAAGAAACGATGGTGAGGTGCGGTATGGATGGAATGCAAAGAACGCACGAGAGCCTACCTTGGGTCCACCGGTCACTTGAAGAACCCACCTCGACCGGATGGGGGTGAGGGGATGAATGTGGCGATGATTGGCTCGGGAACCCCCGGGTGCGCCAAAAACCCGTACTCACATAAGGTGAGCCCCTGAGGGGAGTGAAGGTGGAGCATGATCATGATGAAGGATAGACACAAAGATAAGCTCTGGTCTATCATAGCACTGTATACCATTTAATAGAGGTCACTAGTGGTACTATACATTTTGTTATAGCCCAGTGAAGGTGGACCATGATCATGATGAAGGATAGACACACAGATATGTTCTGGTCTATCATAACACTGTATACCATTTACTAGAGGTCACTAGTGGTACTATACATTTTGTTATAGCCCAGTGAAGGAGAACCATGATCATGATGAAGGATAGACACACAGATATGTTCTGGTCTATCATAGCACTGTATACCATTTACTAGAGGTCACTAGTGGTACTATACATTTTGTTATAGCCCAGTGAAGGTGGACCATGATCATAATGAAGGATAGACACACAGATATGTTCTGGTCTATCATAGCACTGTATACCATTTACTAGAGGTCACTAGTGGTGCTATACATTTTGTTGTAGCCCAGTGAAGGAGAACCATGATCATGATGAAGGATAGACACACAGATATGTTCTGGTCTATCATAGCACTGTATACTATTTACTAGAGGTCACTAGTGGTACTATACATTTTGTTATAGCCCAGTGAAGGTGGACCATGATCATGATGAAGGACAGACACACAAATATGTTCTGGTCTATCATAGCACTGTATACCATTTACTAGAGGTCACTAGTGGTGCTATACATTTTGTTGTAGCCCAGTGAAGAGGGACCATGATCATGATGAAGGATAGACACACAGATATGTTCTGGTCTATCATAGCACTGTATACCATTTACTAGAGGTCACTAGTGGTACTATACATTTTGTTATAGCCCAGTGAAGAGGGACCATGATCATGATGAAGGATAGACACAAAGATAAACTCTGGTCTATCATAGCACTGTATACCATTTACTAGAGGTCACTAGTGGTACTATACATTTTGTTATAGCCCAGTGAAGGAGAACCATGATCATGATGAAGGATAGACACACAGATATGTTCTGGTCTATCATAGCACTGTATACCATTTACTAGAGGTCACTAGTGGTGCTATACATTTTGTTATAGCCCAGTGAAGAGGGACCATGATCATGATGAAGGATAGACACACAGATAAGCTCTGGTCTATCATAGCACTGTATAACATTTACTAGAGGTCACTAGTGGTGCTATACACTTTGTTACAGCCCAGTGAAGAGGGACCATGATCATGATGAAGGATAGACACACAGATAAGCTCTGGTCTATCATAGCACTGTATACCATTTACTAGAGGTCACTAGTGGTACTATACATTTTGTTATAGCCCAGTGAAGGAGAACCATGATCATGATGAAGGATAGACACACAGATATGTTCTGGTCTATCATAGCACTGTATACCATTTACTAGAGGTCACTAGTGGTGCTATACATTTTGTTATAGCCCAGTGAAGAGGGACCATGATCATGATGAAGGATAGACACACAGATAAGCTCTGGTCTATCATAGCACTGTATACCATTTACTAGAGGTTACTAGTGGTGCTATACTTTTTGTTATAGCCCAGTGAAGAGGGACCATGATCATGATGAAGGATAGACACAAAGATAAGCTCTGGTCTAACATAGCACTGTATACCATTTACTAGAGGTCACTAGTGGTGCTATACATTTTGTTACAGCCCAGTGAAGGGGGACCATGATCATGATGAAGGATAGACACACAGATAAGCTCTGTTCTATCATAGCACTGTATAACATTTACTAGAGGTCACTAGTGGTGCTATACATTTTGTTACAGCCCAGTGAAGAGGGACCATGATCATGATGAAGGATAGACACACAGATAAGCTCTGTTCTAACATAGCACTGTATACCATTTACTAGAGGTCACTAGTGGTGCTATACATTTTGTTACAGCCCAGTGAAGAGGGACCATGATCATGATGAAGGATGGACACACAGATAAGCTCTGGTCTATCATAGCACTGTATACCATTTACTAGAGGTCACTAGTGGTGCTATACATTTTATTACGGCCCAGTGAAGAGGACCATGATCATGATGAAGGATAGACACATAGATAAGCTCTGGTCTATCATAGCACTGTATACCATTTACTAGAGGTCACTAGTGGTGTTATACATTTTGTTTCAGCTCAGTGAAGGAGAACCATGATCATGATGAAGGATAGACATACAGATAAGCTCTGGTCTATCATAGCACTGCATACCATTTACTAGAGGTCACTAGTGGTGCTATACAATTTGTTTCAGCTCAGTGAGGGAGAACCATGATCATGATGAAGGATAGACACACAGATAAGCTCTGGTCTATCATAGCACTGTATACCATTTACTAGAGGTCACTAGTGGTGCTATACATTTTGTTTCAGCTCAATGAAGGGGACCATGATCATGATGAAGGATAGACACAAAGATAAGCTCTGGTCTATCATAGCACTGTATACCATTTACTAGAGGTCACTAGTGGTGCTATACATTTTGTAAAGCCTAATGAAGGGGGACCATGATTATGATGAAGGATAGACACACAGATATGTTCTGGTCTATCATAGCACTGTATACCATTTACTAGAGGTCACTAGTGGTACTATACATTTTGTTTCAGCTCAGTGAAGGGGACCATGATCATGATGAAGGATAGACACATAGATAAGCTCTGGTCTATCATAGCACTGTATACCATTTACTAGAGGTCACTAGTGGTACTATACATTTTGTTGCGGCCCAGTGAAGGTGGACCATGATCATGATGAAGGATAGACACATAGATAAGCTCTGGTCTAAAATAGCACTGTATACCATTTACTAGAGGTCACTAGTGATGCTATACATTTTGTTACAGCCTAATGAAGGGGGACCATGATTATGATGAAGGATAGACACACAGATATGTTCTGGTCTATCATAGCACTGTATACCATTTACTAGAGGTCACTAGTGGTACTATACATTTTGTTTCAGCTCAGTGAAGGGGACCATGATCATGATGAAGGATAGACACATAGATAAGCTCTGGTCTATCATAGCACTGTATACCATTTACTAGAGGCCACTAGTGGTACTATACATTTTGTTTCAGCTCAGTGAAGGGGACCATGATCATGATGAAGGATAGACACATAGATAAGCTCTGGTCTATCATAGCACTGTATACCATTTACTAGAGGTCACTAGTGGTACTATACATTTTGTTTCATCTCAGTGAAGGGCACCATGTTCATGATGGATACACACAAAGATAAGCTCTGGTCTATCATAGCACTGTATACCATTTACTAGAGGTCACTAGTGGTACTATACATTTTGTTTCATCTCAGTGAAGGGGACCATGTTCATGATGGATACACACAAAGATAAGCTCTGGTCTATCATAGCACTGTATACCATTTACTAGAGGTCACTAGTGGTACTATACATTTTGTTTCATCTCAGTGAAGGGGACCATGATCATGATGGATACACACAAAGATAAGCTCTGGTCTATCATAGCACTGTATACCATTTACTAGAGGTCACTAGTGGTGCTATACATTTTGTTTCATCTCAGTGAAGGGGACCATGTTCATGATGAAGACACACAGATAAGTTCTGGTCTATCATAGCACTGTATACCATTTACTAGAGGTCACTAGTGGTACTATACATTTTGTTTCATCTCAGTGAAGGGGACCATGTTCATGATGGATACACACAAAGATAAGCTCTGGTCTATCATAGCACTGTATACCATTTACTAGAGGTCACTAGTGGTACTATACATTTTGTTTCATCTCAGTGAAGGGGACCATGATCATGATGGATACACACAAAGATAAGCTCTGGTCTATCATAGCACTGTATACCATTTACTAGAGGTCACTAGTGGTGCTATACATTTTGTTTCATCTCAGTGAAGGGGACCATGTTCATGATGAAGGATAGACACATAGATAAGCTCTGGTCTATCATAGCACTGTATACCATTTACTAGAGGTCACTAGTGGTGCTATACATTTTGTTTCAGCTCAGTGAAGGGGACCATGTTCATGATGAAGACACACAGATAAGTTCTGGTCTATCATAGCACTGTATACCATTTACTAGAGGTCACTAGTGGTGCTATACATTTTGTTTCAGCTCAGTGAAGGGGACCATGTTCATGATGAAGGATAGACACATAGATAAGCTCTGGTCTATCATAGCACTGTATACCATTTACTAGAGGTCACTAGTGGTGCTATACATTTTGTTTCAGCTCAGTGAAGGGGACCATGTTCATGATGAAGGATAGACACATAGATAAGCTCTGGTCTATCATAGCACTGTATACCATTTACTAGAGGTCACTAGTGGTGCTATACATTTTGTTTCAGCTCAGTGAAGGGGACCATGTTCATGATGAAGGATAGACACATAGATAAGCTCTGGTCTATCATAGCACTGTATACCATTTACTAGAGGTCACTAGTGGTGCTATACATTTTGTTTCAGCTCAGTGAAGGGGACCATGTTCATGATGAAGGATAGACACATAGATAAGCTCTGGTCTATCATAGCACTGTATACCATTTACTAGAGGTCACTAGTGGTGCTATACATTTTGTTTCAGCTCAGTGAAGGGGACCATGTTCATGATGAAGGATAGACACACAGATAAGCTCTGGTGTATCATAGCACTGTATACCATTTACTAGAGGTCACTAGTGGTGCTATACATTTTGTTTCAGCTCAGTGAAGGGTACCATGTTCATGATGAAGGATAGACACATAGATAAGCTCTGGTTATCATAGCACTCTATACGATTTACTAGAGGTCACTAGTGGTGCTATACATTTTGTTTCAGCTCAGTGAAGGGGACCATGTTCATGATGAAGGATAGACACACAGATAAGATCTGGTGTATCATAACACTGTATACCATTTACTAGAGGTCACTAGTGGTGCTATACATTTTGTTACAGCCCAGTGAAGGAGAACCATGATCATGATGAAGGATAGACACATAGATAAGCTCTGGTCTATCATAGCACTGTATACCATTTACTAGAGGTCACTAGTGGTGCTATACATTTTGTTGTAGCCCAGTGAAGGAGAACCATGATCATGATGAAGGATAGACACAAAGATAAGCTCTGGTCTAACATAGCACTGTATACCATTTACTAGAGGTCACTAGTGGTGCTATACATTTTGTTACAGCCCAGTGAAGGGGGACCATGATCATGATGAAGGATAGACACACAGATAAGCTCTGTTCTATCATAGCACTGTATAACATTTACTAGAGGTCACTAGTGGTGCTATACATTTTGTTACAGCCCAGTGAAGAGGGACCATGATCATGATGAAGGATAGACACACAGATAAGCTCTGTTCTAACATACCACTGTATACCATTTACTAGAGGTCACTAGTGGTGCTATACATTTTGTTACAGCCCAGTGAAGGGGGACCATGATCATGATGAAGGATAGACACACAGATAAGCTCTGTTCTAACATAGCACTGTATACCATTTACTAGAGGTCACTAGTGGTGCTATACATTTTGTTACAGCCCAGTGAAGAGGGACCATGATCATGATGAAGGATGGACACACAGATAAGCTCTGGTCTATCATAGCACTGTATACCATTTACTAGAGGTCACTAGTGGTGCTATACATTTTATTACGGCCCAGTGAAGAGGACCATGATCATGAGGAAGGATAGACACATAGATAAGCTCTGGTCTATCATAGCACTGTATACCATTTACTAGAGGTCACTAGTGGTGTTATACATTTTGTTTCAGCTCAGTGAAGGAGAACCATGATCATGATGAAGGATAGACATACAGATAAGCTCTAGTCTATCATAGCACTGCATACCATTTACTAGAGGTCACTAGTGGTGCTATACAATTTGTTTCAGCTCAGTGAGGGAGAACCATGATCATGATGAAGGATAGACACACAGATAAGCTCTGGTCTATCATAGCACTGTATACCATTTACTAGAGGTCACTAGTGGTGCTATACATTTTGTTTCAGCTCAATGAAGGGGACCATGATCATGATGAAGGATAGACACAAAGATAAGCTCTGGTCTATCATAGCACTGTATACCATTTACTAGAGGTCACTAGTGGTGCTATACATTTTGTAAAGCCTAATGAAGGGGGACCATGATTATGATGAAGGATAGACACACAGATATGTTCTGGTCTATCATAGCACTGTATACCATTTACTAGAGGTCACTAGTGGTACTATACATTTTGTTTCAGCTCAGTGAAGGGGACCATGATCATGATGAAGGATAGACACATAGATAAGCTCTGGTCTATCATAGCACTGTATACCATTTACTAGAGGTCACTAGTGGTACTATACATTTTGTTGCGGCCCAGTTAAGGTGGACCATGATCATGATGAAGGATAGACACATAGATAAGCTCTGGTCTATCATAGCACTGTATACCATTTACTAGAGGTCACTAGTGATGCTATACATTTTGTTACAGCCTAATGAAGGGGGACCATGATTATGATGAAGGATAGACACACAGATATGTTCTGGTCTATCATAGCACTGTATACCATTTACTAGAGGTCACTAGTGATGCTATACATTTTGTTACAGCCTAATGAAGGGGGACCATGATTATGATGAAGGATAGACACATAGATAAGCTCTGGTCTATCATAGCACTGTATACCATTTACTAGAGGTCACTAGTGGTGCTATACATTTTGTTTCAGCTCAGTGAAGGGGACCATGTTCATGATGAAGGATAGACACATAGATAAGCTCTGGTCTATCATAGCACTGTATACCATTTACTAGAGGTCACTAGTGGTGCTATACATTTTGTTTCAGCTCAGTGAAGGGGACCATGTTCATGATGAAGACACACAGATAAGTTCTGGTCTATCATAGCACTGTATACCATTTACTAGAGGTCACTAGTGGTGCTATACATTTTGTTTCAGCTCAGTGAAGGGGACCATGTTCATGATGAAGGATAGACACATAGATAAGCTCTGGTCTATCATAGCACTGTATACCATTTACTAGAGGTCACTAGTGGTGCTATACATTTTGTTTCAGCTCAGTGAAGGGGACCATGTTCATGATGAAGACACACAGATAAGTTCTGGTCTATCATAGCACTGTATACCATTTACTAGAGGTCACTAGTGGTGCTATACATTTTGTTTCAGCTCAGTGAAGGGGACCATGTTCATGATGAAGGATAGACACATAGATAAGCTCTGGTCTATCATAGCACTGTATACCATTTACTAGAGGTCACTAGTGGTGCTATACATTTTGTTTCAGCTCAGTGAAGGGGACCATGTTCATGATGAAGGATAGACACATAGATAAGCTCTGGTCTATCATAGCACTGTATACCATTTACTAGAGGTCACTAGTGGTGCTATACATTTTGTTTCAGCTCAGTGAAGGGGACCATGTTCATGATGAAGGATAGACACATAGATAAGCTCTGGTCTATCATAGCACTGTATACCATTTACTAGAGGTCACTAGTGGTGCTATACATTTTGTTTCAGCTCAGTGAAGGGGACCATGTTCATGATGAAGGATAGACACACAGATAAGCTCTGGTGTATCATAGCACTGTATACCATTTACTAGAGGTCACTAGTGGTGCTATACATTTTGTTTCAGCTCAGTGAAGGGTACCATGTTCATGATGAAGGATAGACACATAGATAAGCTCTGGTCTATCATAGCACTCTATACGATTTACTAGAGGTCACTAGTGGTGCTATACATTTTGTTTCAGCTCAGTGAAGGGGACCATGTTCATGATGAAGGATAGACACACAGATAAGCTCTGGTGTATCATAACACTGTATACCATTTACTAGAGGTCACTAGTGGTGCTATACATTTTGTTACAGCCCAGTGAAGGAGAACCATGATCATGATGAAGGATAGACACATAGATAAGCTCTGGTCTATCATAGCACTGTATACCATTTACTAGAGGTCACTAGTGGTGCTATACATTTTGTTGTAGCCCAGTGAAGGAGAACCATTATCATGATGAAGGATAGACACACAGATAAGCTCTGGTCTATCATAACACTGTATACCATTTACTAGAGGTCACTAGTGGTGCTATACATTGTTTCAGCTCAGTGAAGAGGGACCATGATCATGATGAAGGATAGACACACAGATATGTTCTGGTCTATCATAGCACTGTATACCATTTACTAGAGGTCACTAGTGGTACTATACATTTTGTTGTAGCCCAGTGAAGAGGGACCATGATCATGATGAAGGATAGACACAAAGATAAGCTCTGGTCTATCATAGCACTGTATACCATTTACTAGAGGTCACTAGTGGTACTATACATTTTGTTATAGCCCAGTGAAGGAGAACCATGATCATGATGAAGGATAGACACACAGATATGTTCTGGTCTATCATAGCACTGTATACCATTTACTAGAGGTCACTAGTGGTGCTATACATTTTGTTATAGCCCAGTGAAGAGGGACCATGATCATGATGAAGGATAGACACACAGATAAGCTCTGGTCTATCATAGCACTATACCATTTACTAGAGGTCACTAGTGGTGCTATACATTTTGTTACAGCCCAGTGAAGAGGGACCATAATCATGATGAAGGATAGACACGCAGATAAGCTCTGGTCCATCATAGCACTGTATACCATTTACTAGAGGTCACTAGTGGTGCTATACATTTTGTTACAGCCCAGTGAAGAGGGACCATGATCATGATGAAGGATAGACACACAGATAAGCTGTGGTCTATCATAACACTGTATACCATTTACTAGAGGACACTAGTGCTGCTATACATTTTGTTACAGCCCAGTGAAGAGGGACCATGATCATGATGAAGGATAGACACACAGATAAGCTCTGGTCTATCATAACACTGTATACCATTTACTAGAGGGCACTAGTGGTGCTATACATTTTGTTACAGCCCAGTGAAGGGGGACCATGATCATGATGAAGGATAGACACACAGATAAGCTCTGGTCTATCATAGCACTATACCATTTACTAGAGGTCACTAGTGGTGCTATACATTTTGTTACAGCCCAGTGAAGAGGGACCATAATCATGATGAAGGATAGACACGCAGATAAGCTCTGGTCCATCATAGCACTGTATACCATTTACTAGAGGTCACTAGTGGTGCTATACATTTTGTTACAGCCCAGTGAAGAGGGACCATGATCATGATGAAGGACAGACACACAGATAAGCTGTGGTCTATCATAACACTGTATACCATTTACTAGAGGACACTAGTGCTGCTATACATTTTGTTACAGCCCAGTGAAGAGGGACCATGATCATGATGAAGGATAGACACACAGATAAGCTCTGGTCTATCATAACACTGTATACCATTTACTAGAGGGCACTAGTGGTGCTATACATTTTGTTACAGCCCAGTGAAGGGGGACCATGATCATGATGAAGGATAGACACACAGATAAGCTCTGGTCTATCATAAAACTGTATACCATTTACTAGAGGTCACTAGTGGTGCTATACATTTTGTTTCAGCTCAGTGAAGGGGACCATGATCATGATGAAGGATAGACACACAGATAAGCTCTGGTCTATCATAAAACTGTATACCATTTACTAGAGGTCACTAGTGGTGCTATACATTTTGTTTCAGCTCAGTGAAGGTGGACCATGATCATGATGAAGGATACACACACAGATATGTTCTGGTCTATCATAACACTGTATACCATTTATTAGAGGTCACTAGTGGTGTCATACATTTTGTTTCAGCTCAGTGAAGGGGACCATGATCATGATGAAGGATAGACACACAGATATGTTCTGGTCTATCATAGCACTGTATACCATTTACTAGAGGTCACTAGTGGTGCCATACATTTTGTTTCAGCTCAGTGAAGGGGACCATGATCATGATGAAGGATAGACACACAGATAAGCTCCGGTCTATCATAGCACGGTATACCATTTACTAGAGGTCACCAGTGGTGCCATACATTTTGTTACAGCCCAGTGAAGGGGGACCATGATCATGATGAAGGATAGACACACAGAAAAGCTCTGGTCTATCATAGCACTGTATACCATTTACTAGAGGTCACTAGTGGTGCCATACATTTTGTTACAGGCCAGTGAAGGGGGACCATGATCATGATGAAGGATAGACACACAGATAAGCTCCGGTCTATCATAGCACTGTATACCATTTACTAGAGGTCACTAGTGGTGCCATACATTTTGTTACAGCCCAGTGAAGGGGGACCATGATCATGATGAAGGATAGACACACAGAAAAGCTCTGGTCTATCATAGCACTGTATACCATTTACTAGAGGTCACTAGTGGTGCCATACATTTTGTTACAGCCCAGTGAAGGGGGACCATGATCATGATGAAGGATAGACACACAGATAAGCTCTGTTCTATCATAGCACTGTATAACATTTACTAGAGGTCACTAGTGGTGCTATACATTTTGTTACAGCCCAGTGAAGAGGGACCATGATCATGATGAAGGATAGACACACAGATAAGCTCTGTTCTAACATACCACTGTATACCATTTACTAGAGGTCACTAGTGGTGCTATACATTTTGTTACAGCCCAGTGAAGGGGGACCATGATCATGATGAAGGATAGACACACAGATAAGCTCTGTTCTAACATAGCACTGTATACCATTTACTAGAGGTCACTAGTGGTGCTATACATTTTGTTACAGCCCAGTGAAGAGGGACCATGATCATGATGAAGGATGGACACACAGATAAGCTCTGGTCTATCATAGCACTGTATACCATTTACTAGAGGTCACTAGTGGTGCTATACATTTTATTACGGCCCAGTGAAGAGGACCATGATCATGAGGAAGGATAGACACATAGATAAGCTCTGGTCTATCATAGCACTGTATACCATTTACTAGAGGTCACTAGTGGTGTTATACATTTTGTTTCAGCTCAGTGAAGGAGAACCATGATCATGATGAAGGATAGACATACAGATAAGCTCTGGTCTATCATAGCACTGCATACCATTTACTAGAGGTCACTAGTGGTGCTATACAATTTGTTTCAGCTCAGTGAGGGAGAACCATGATCATGATGAAGGATAGACACACAGATAAGCTCTGGTCTATCATAGCACTGTATACCATTTACTAGAGGTCACTAGTGGTGCTATACATTTTGTTTCAGCTCAATGAAGGGGACCATGATCATGATGAAGGATAGACACAAAGATAAGCTCTGGTCTATCATAGCACTGTATACCATTTACTAGAGGTCACTAGTGGTGCTATACATTTTGTAAAGCCTAATGAAGGGGGACCATGATTATGATGAAGGATAGACACACAGATATGTTCTGGTCTATCATAGCACTGTATACCATTTACTAGAGGTCACTAGTGGTACTATACATTTTGTTTCAGCTCAGTGAAGGGGACCATGATCATGATGAAGGATAGACACATAGATAAGCTCTGGTCTATCATAGCACTGTATACCATTTACTAGAGGTCACTAGTGGTACTATACATTTTGTTGCGGCCCAGTGAAGGTGGACCATGATCATGATGAAGGATAGACACATAGATAAGCTCTGGTCTATCATAGCACTGTATACCATTTACTAGAGGTCACTAGTGATGCTATACATTTTGTTACAGCCTAATGAAGGGGGACCATGATTATGATGAAGGATAGACACACAGATATGTTCTGGTCTATCATAGCACTGTATACCATTTACTAGAGGTCACTAGTGATGCTATACATTTTGTTACAGCCTAATGAAGGGGGACCATGATTATGATGAAGGATAGACACATAGATAAGCTCTGGTCTATCATAGCACTGTATACCATTTACTAGAGGTCACTAGTGGTGCTATACATTTTGTTTCAGCTCAGTGAAGGGGACCATGTTCATGATGAAGGATAGACACATAGATAAGCTCTGGTCTATCATAGCACTGTATACCATTTACTAGAGGTCACTAGTGGTGCTATACATTTTGTTTCAGCTCAGTGAAGGGGACCATGTTCATGATGAAGACACACAGATAAGTTCTGGTCTATCATAGCACTGTATACCATTTACTAGAGGTCACTAGTGGTGCTATACATTTTGTTTCAGCTCAGTGAAGGGGACCATGTTCATGATGAAGGATAGACACATAGATAAGCTCTGGTCTATCATAGCACTGTATACCATTTACTAGAGGTCACTAGTGGTGCTATACATTTTGTTTCAGCTCAGTGAAGGGGACCATGTTCATGATGAAGACACACAGATAAGTTCTGGTCTATCATAGCACTGTATACCATTTACTAGAGGTCACTAGTGGTGCTATACATTTTGTTTCAGCTCAGTGAAGGGGACCATGTTCATGATGAAGGATAGACACATAGATAAGCTCTGGTCTATCATAGCACTGTATACCATTTACTAGAGGTCACTAGTGGTGCTATACATTTTGTTTCAGCTCAGTGAAGGGGACCATGTTCATGATGAAGGATAGACACATAGATAAGCTCTGGTCTATCATAGCACTGTATACCATTTACTAGAGGTCACTAGTGGTGCTATACATTTTGTTTCAGCTCAGTGAAGGGGACCATGTTCATGATGAAGGATAGACACATAGATAAGCTCTGGTCTATCATAGCACTGTATACCATTTACTAGAGGTCACTAGTGGTGCTATACATTTTGTTTCAGCTCAGTGAAGGGGACCATGTTCATGATGAAGGATAGACACACAGATAAGCTCTGGTGTATCATAGCACTGTATACCATTTACTAGAGGTCACTAGTGGTGCTATACATTTTGTTTCAGCTCAGTGAAGGGTACCATGTTCATGATGAAGGATAGACACATAGATAAGCTCTGGTCTATCATAGCACTCTATACGATTTACTAGAGGTCACTAGTGGTGCTATACATTTTGTTTCAGCTCAGTGAAGGGGACCATGTTCATGATGAAGGATAGACACACAGATAAGCTCTGGTGTATCATAACACTGTATACCATTTACTAGAGGTCACTAGTGGTGCTATACATTTTGTTACAGCCCAGTGAAGGAGAACCATGATCATGATGAAGGATAGACACATAGATAAGCTCTGGTCTATCATAGCACTGTATACCATTTACTAGAGGTCACTAGTGGTGCTATACATTTTGTTGTAGCCCAGTGAAGGAGAACCATTATCATGATGAAGGATAGACACACAGATAAGCTCTGGTCTATCATAACACTGTATACCATTTACTAGAGGTCACTAGTGGTGCTATACATTGTTTCAGCTCAGTGAAGAGGGACCATGATCATGATGAAGGATAGACACACAGATATGTTCTGGTCTATCATAGCACTGTATACCATTTACTAGAGGTCACTAGTGGTACTATACATTTTGTTGTAGCCCAGTGAAGAGGGACCATGATCATGATGAAGGATAGACACAAAGATAAGCTCTGGTCTATCATAGCACTGTATACCATTTACTAGAGGTCACTAGTGGTACTATACATTTTGTTATAGCCCAGTGAAGGAGAACCATGATCATGATGAAGGATAGACACACAGATATGTTCTGGTCTATCATAGCACTGTATACCATTTACTAGAGGTCACTAGTGGTGCTATACATTTTGTTATAGCCCAGTGAAGAGGGACCATGATCATGATGAAGGATAGACACACAGATAAGCTCTGGTCTATCATAGCACTATACCATTTACTAGAGGTCACTAGTGGTGCTATACATTTTGTTACAGCCCAGTGAAGAGGGACCATAATCATGATGAAGGATAGACACGCAGATAAGCTCTGGTCCATCATAGCACTGTATACCATTTACTAGAGGTCACTAGTGGTGCTATACATTTTGTTACAGCCCAGTGAAGAGGGACCATGATCATGATGAAGGATAGACACACAGATAAGCTGTGGTCTATCATAACACTGTATACCATTTACTAGAGGACACTAGTGCTGCTATACATTTTGTTACAGCCCAGTGAAGAGGGACCATGATCATGATGAAGGATAGACACACAGATAAGCTCTGGTCTATCATAACACTGTATACCATTTACTAGAGGGCACTAGTGGTGCTATACATTTTGTTACAGCCCAGTGAAGGGGGACCATGATCATGATGAAGGATAGACACACAGATAAGCTCTGGTCTATCATAGCACTATACCATTTACTAGAGGTCACTAGTGGTGCTATACATTTTGTTACAGCCCAGTGAAGAGGGACCATAATCATGATGAAGGATAGACACGCAGATAAGCTCTGGTCCATCATAGCACTGTATACCATTTACTAGAGGTCACTAGTGGTGCTATACATTTTGTTACAGCCCAGTGAAGAGGGACCATGATCATGATGAAGGACAGACACACAGATAAGCTGTGGTCTATCATAACACTGTATACCATTTACTAGAGGACACTAGTGCTGCTATACATTTTGTTACAGCCCAGTGAAGAGGGACCATGATCATGATGAAGGATAGACACACAGATAAGCTCTGGTCTATCATAACACTGTATACCATTTACTAGAGGGCACTAGTGGTGCTATACATTTTGTTACAGCCCAGTGAAGGGGGACCATGATCATGATGAAGGATAGACACACAGATAAGCTCTGGTCTATCATAAAACTGTATACCATTTACTAGAGGTCACTAGTGGTGCTATACATTTTGTTTCAGCTCAGTGAAGGGGACCATGATCATGATGAAGGATAGACACACAGATAAGCTCTGGTCTATCATAAAACTGTATACCATTTACTAGAGGTCACTAGTGGTGCTATACATTTTGTTTCAGCTCAGTGAAGGTGGACCATGATCATGATGAAGGATACACACACAGATATGTTCTGGTCTATCATAACACTGTATACCATTTATTAGAGGTCACTAGTGGTGTCATACATTTTGTTTCAGCTCAGTGAAGGGGACCATGATCATGATGAAGGATAGACACACAGATATGTTCTGGTCTATCATAGCACTGTATACCATTTACTAGAGGTCACTAGTGGTGCCATACATTTTGTTTCAGCTCAGTGAAGGGGACCATGATCATGATGAAGGATAGACACACAGATAAGCTCCGGTCTATCATAGCACGGTATACCATTTACTAGAGGTCACCAGTGGTGCCATACATTTTGTTACAGCCCAGTGAAGGGGGACCATGATCATGATGAAGGATAGACACACAGAAAAGCTCTGGTCTATCATAGCACTGTATACCATTTACTAGAGGTCACTAGTGGTGCCATACATTTTGTTACAGGCCAGTGAAGGGGGACCATGATCATGATGAAGGATAGACACACAGATAAGCTCCGGTCTATCATAGCACTGTATACCATTTACTAGAGGTCACTAGTGGTGCCATACATTTTGTTACAGCCCAGTGAAGGGGGACCATGATCATGATGAAGGATAGACACACAGAAAAGCTCTGGTCTATCATAGCACTGTATACCATTTACTAGAGGTCACTAGTGGTGCCATACATTTTGTTACAGCCCAGTGAAGGGGGACCATGATCATGATGAAGGATAGACACACAGATAAGCTCCGGTCTATCATAGCACTGTATACCATTTACTAGAGGTCACTAGTGGTGCCATACATTTTGTTACAGCCCAGTGAAGGGGGAACATGATCATGATGAAGGATAGACACACAGTTAAGCTCTGGTTTATCATAGCACTGTATACCATTTACTAGAGGTCACTAGTGGTGCCATACATTTTCTTACAGCTCAGTGAAGGGGACCATGATCATGATGAAGGATAGACACAAAGATAAGCTCTGGTCTATCATAGCACTGTATACCATTTACTAGAGGTCACTAGTGGTGCTATACATTTTGTTTCATCTCAGTGAAGGGGACCATGTTCATGATGAAGACACACAGATAAGTTCTGGTCTATCATAGCACTGTATACCATTTACTAGAGGTCACTAGTGGTGCTATACATTTTGTTTCAGCTCAGTGAAGGGGACCATGTTCATGATGAAGGATAGACACATAGATAAGCTCTGGTCTATCATAGCACTGTATACCATTTACTAGAGGTCACTAGTGGTGCTATACATTTTGTTTCAGCTCAGTGAAGGGGACCATGTTCATGATGAAGGATAGACACATAGATAAGCTCTGGTCTATCATAGCACTGTATACCATTTACTAGAGGTCACTAGTGGTGCTATACATTTTGTTTCAGCTCAGTGAAGGGGACCATGTTCATGATGAAGACACACAGATAAGTTCTGGTCTATCATAGCACTGTATACCATTTACTAGAGGTCACTAGTGGTGCTATACATTTTGTTTCAGCTCAGTGAAGGGGACCATGTTCATGATGAAGGATAGACACATAGATAAGCTCTGGTCTATCATAGCACTGTATACCATTTACTAGAGGTCACTAGTGGTGCTATACATTTTGTTTCAGCTCAGTGAAGGGGACCATGTTCATGATGAAGGATAGACACATAGATAAGCTCTGGTCTATCATAGCACTGTATACCATTTACTAGAGGTCACTAGTGGTGCTATACATTTTGTTTCAGCTCAGTGAAGGGGACCATGTTCATGATGAAGGATAGACACATAGATAAGCTCTGGTCTATCATAGCACTGTATACCATTTACTAGAGGTCACTAGTGGTGCTATACATTTTGTTTCAGCTCAGTGAAGGGGACCATGTTCATGATGAAGGATAGACACATAGATAAGCTCTGGTCTATCATAGCACTGTATACCATTTACTAGAGGTCACTAGTGGTGCTATACATTTTGTTTCAGCTCAGTGAAGGGGACCATGTTCATGATGAAGGATAGACACACAGATAAGCTCTGGTGTATCATAGCACTGTATACCATTTACTAGAGGTCACTAGTGGTGCTATACATTTTGTTTCAGCTCAGTGAAGGGTACCATGTTCATGATGAAGGATAGACACATAGATAAGCTCTGGTTATCATAGCACTCTATACGATTTACTAGAGGTCACTAGTGGTGCTATACATTTTGTTTCAGCTCAGTGAAGGGGACCATGATCATGATGAAGGATAGACACACAGATAAGATCTGGTGTATCATAACACTGTATACCATTTACTAGAGGTCACTAGTGGTGCTATACATTTTGTTACAGCCCAGTGAAGGAGAACCATCATCATGATGAAGGATAGACACATAGATAAGCTCTGGTCTATCATAGCACTGTATACCATTTACTAGAGGTCACTAGTGGTGCTATACATTTTGTTGTAGCCCAGTGAAGGAGAACCATGATCATGATGAAGGATAGACACAAAGATAAGCTCTGGTCTAACATAGCACTGTATACCATTTACTAGAGGTCACTAGTGGTGCTATACATTTTGTTACAGCCCAGTGAAGGGGGACCATGATCATGATGAAGGATAGACACACAGATAAGCTCTGTTCTATCATAGCACTGTATAACATTTACTAGAGGTCACTAGTGGTGCTATACATTTTGTTACAGCCCAGTGAAGAGGGACCATGATCATGATGAAGGATAGACACACAGATAAGCTCTGTTCTAACATACCACTGTATACCATTTACTAGAGGTCACTAGTGGTGCTATACATTTTGTTACAGCCCAGTGAAGGGGGACCATGATCATGATGAAGGATAGACACACAGATAAGCTCTGTTCTAACATAGCACTGTATACCATTTACTAGAGGTCACTAGTGGTGCTATACATTTTGTTACAGCCCAGTGAAGAGGGACCATGATCATGATGAAGGATGGACACACAGATAAGCTCTGGTCTATCATAGCACTGTATACCATTTACTAGAGGTCACTAGTGGTGCTATACATTTTATTACGGCCCAGTGAAGAGGACCATGATCATGATGAAGGATAGACACATAGATAAGCTCTGGTCTATCATAGCACTGTATACCATTTACTAGAGGTCACTAGTGGTGTTATACATTTTGTTTCAGCTCAGTGAAGGAGAACCATGATCATGATGAAGGATAGACATACAGATAAGCTCTGGTCTATCATAGCACTGCATACCATTTACTAGAGGTCACTAGTGGTGCTATACAATTTGTTTCAGCTCAGTGAGGGAGAACCATGATCATGATGAAGGATAGACACACAGATAAGCTCTGGTCTATCATAGCACTGTATACCATTTACTAGAGGTCACTAGTGGTGCTATACATTTTGTTTCAGCTCAATGAAGGGGACCATGATCATGATGAAGGATAGACACAAAGATAAGCTCTGGTCTATCATAGCACTGTATACCATTTACTAGAGGTCACTAGTGGTGCTATACATTTTGTAAAGCCTAATGAAGGGGGACCATGATTATGATGAAGGATAGACACACAGATATGTTCTGGTCTATCATAGCACTGTATACCATTTACTAGAGGTCACTAGTGGTACTATACATTTTGTTTCAGCTCAGTGAAGGGGACCATGATCATGATGAAGGATAGACACATAGATAAGCTCTGGTCTATCATAGCACTGTATACCATTTACTAGAGGTCACTAGTGGTACTATACATTTTGTTGCGGCCCAGTGAAGGTAGACCATGATCATGATGAAGGATAGACACATAGATAAGCTCTGGTCTATCATAGCACTGTATACCATTTACTAGAGGTCACTAGTGATGCTATACATTTTGTTACAGCCTAATGAAGGGGGACCATGATTATGATGAAGGATAGACACACAGATATGTTCTGGTCTATCATAGCACTGTATACCATTTACTAGAGGTCACTAGTGATGCTATACATTTTGTTACAGCCTAATGAAGGGGGACCATGATTATGATGAAGGATAGACACATAGATAAGCTCTGGTCTATCATAGCACTGTATACCATTTACTAGAGGTCACTAGTGGTGCTATACATTTTGTTTCAGCTCAGTGAAGGGGACCATGTTCATGATGAAGGATAGACACATAGATAAGCTCTGGTCTATCATAGCACTGTATACCATTTACTAGAGGTCACTAGTGGTGCTATACATTTTGTTTCAGCTCAGTGAAGGGGACCATGTTCATGATGAAGACACACAGATAAGTTCTGGTCTATCATAGCACTGTATACCATTTACTAGAGGTCACTAGTGGTGCTATACATTTTGTTTCAGCTCAGTGAAGGGGACCATGTTCATGATGAAGGATAGACACATAGATAAGCTCTGGTCTATCATAGCACTGTATACCATTTACTAGAGGTCACTAGTGGTGCTATACATTTTGTTTCAGCTCAGTGAAGGGGACCATGTTCATGATGAAGACACACAGATAAGTTCTGGTCTATCATAGCACTGTATACCATTTACTAGAGGTCACTAGTGGTGCTATACATTTTGTTTCAGCTCAGTGAAGGGGACCATGTTCATGATGAAGGATAGACACATAGATAAGCTCTGGTCTATCATAGCACTGTATACCATTTACTAGAGGTCACTAGTGGTGCTATACATTTTGTTTCAGCTCAGTGAAGGGGACCATGTTCATGATGAACGATAGACACATAGATAAGCTCTGGTCTATCATAGCACTGTATACCATTTACTAGAGGTCACTAGTGGTGCTATACATTTTGTTTCAGCTCAGTGAAGGGGACCATGTTCATGATGAAGGATAGACACATAGATAAGCTCTGGTCTATCATAGCACTGTATACCATTTACTAGAGGTCACTAGTGGTGCTATACATTTTGTTTCAGCTCAGTGAAGGGGACCATGTTCATGATGAAGGATAGACACACAGATAAGCTCTGGTGTATCATAGCACTGTATACCATTTACTAGAGGTCACTAGTGGTGCTATACATTTTGTTTCAGCTCAGTGAAGGGTACCATGTTCATGATGAAGGATAGACACATAGATAAGCTCTGGTCTATCATAGCACTCTATACGATTTACTAGAGGTCACTAGTGGTGCTATACATTTTGTTTCAGCTCAGTGAAGGGGACCATGTTCATGATGAAGGATAGACACACAGATAAGCTCTGGTGTATCATAACACTGTATACCATTTACTAGAGGTCACTAGTGGTGCTATACATTTTGTTACAGCCCAGTGAAGGAGAACCATGATCATGATGAAGGATAGACACATAGATAAGCTCTGGTCTATCATAGCACTGTATACCATTTACTAGAGGTCACTAGTGGTGCTATACATTTTGTTGTAGCCCAGTGAAGGAGAACCATTATCATGATGAAGGATAGACACACAGATAAGCTCTGGTCTATCATAACACTGTATACCATTTACTAGAGGTCACTAGTGGTGCTATACATTGTTTCAGCTCAGTGAAGAGGGACCATGATCATGATGAAGGATAGACACACAGATATGTTCTGGTCTATCATAGCACTGTATACCATTTACTAGAGGTCACTAGTGGTACTATACATTTTGTTGTAGCCCAGTGAAGAGGGACCATGATCATGATGAAGGATAGACACAAAGATAAGCTCTGGTCTATCATAGCACTGTATACCATTTACTAGAGGTCACTAGTGGTACTATACATTTTGTTATAGCCCAGTGAAGGAGAACCATGATCATGATGAAGGATAGACACACAGATATGTTCTGGTCTATCATAGCACTGTATACCATTTACTAGAGGTCACTAGTGGTGCTATACATTTTGTTATAGCCCAGTGAAGAGGGACCATGATCATGATGAAGGATAGACACACAGATAAGCTCTGGTCTATCATAGCACTATACCATTTACTAGAGGTCACTAGTGGTGCTATACATTTTGTTACAGCCCAGTGAAGAGGGACCATAATCATGATGAAGGATAGACACGCAGATAAGCTCTGGTCCATCATAGCACTGTATACCATTTACTAGAGGTCACTAGTGGTGCTATACATTTTGTTACAGCCCAGTGAAGAGGGACCATGATCATGATGAAGGATAGACACACAGATAAGCTGTGGTCTATCATAACACTGTATACCATTTACTAGAGGACACTAGTGCTGCTATACATTTTGTTACAGCCCAGTGAAGAGGGACCATGATCATGATGAAGGATAGACACACAGATAAGCTCTGGTCTATCATAACACTGTATACCATTTACTAGAGGGCACTAGTGGTGCTATACATTTTGTTACAGCCCAGTGAAGGGGGACCATGATCATGATGAAGGATAGACACACAGATAAGCTCTGGTCTATCATAGCACTATACCATTTACTAGAGGTCACTAGTGGTGCTATACATTTTGTTACAGCCCAGTGAAGAGGGACCATAATCATGATGAAGGATAGACACGCAGATAAGCTCTGGTCCATCATAGCACTGTATACCATTTACTAGAGGTCACTAGTGGTGCTATACATTTTGTTACAGCCCAGTGAAGAGGGACCATGATCATGATGAAGGACAGACACACAGATAAGCTGTGGTCTATCATAACACTGTATACCATTTACTAGAGGACACTAGTGCTGCTATACATTTTGTTACAGCCCAGTGAAGAGGGACCATGATCATGATGAAGGATAGACACACAGATAAGCTCTGGTCTATCATAACACTGTATACCATTTACTAGAGGGCACTAGTGGTGCTATACATTTTGTTACAGCCCAGTGAAGGGGGACCATGATCATGATGAAGGATAGACACACAGATAAGCTCTGGTCTATCATAAAACTGTATACCATTTACTAGAGGTCACTAGTGGTGCTATACATTTTGTTTCAGCTCAGTGAAGGGGACCATGATCATGATGAAGGATAGACACACAGATAAGCTCTGGTCTATCATAAAACTGTATACCATTTACTAGAGGTCACTAGTGGTGCTATACATTTTGTTTCAGCTCAGTGAAGGTGGACCATGATCATGATGAAGGATACACACACAGATATGTTCTGGTCTATCATAACACTGTATACCATTTATTAGAGGTCACTAGTGGTGTCATACATTTTGTTTCAGCTCAGTGAAGGGGACCATGATCATGATGAAGGATAGACACACAGATATGTTCTGGTCTATCATAGCACTGTATACCATTTACTAGAGGTCACTAGTGGTGCCATTCATTTTGTTTCAGCTCAGTGAAGGGGACCATGATCATGATGAAGGATAGACACACAGATAAGCTCCGGTCTATCATAGCACGGTATACCATTTACTAGAGGTCACCAGTGGTGCCATACATTTTGTTACAGCCCAGTGAAGGGGGACCATGATCATGATGAAGGATAGACACACAGAAAAGCTCTGGTCTATCATAGCACTGTATACCATTTACTAGAGGTCACTAGTGGTGCCATACATTTTGTTACAGGCCAGTGAAGGGGGACCATGATCATGATGAAGGATAGACACACAGATAAGCTCCGGTCTATCATAGCACTGTATACCATTTACTAGAGGTCACTAGTGGTGCCATACATTTTGTTACAGCCCAGTGAAGGGGGACCATGATCATGATGAAGGATAGACACACAGAAAAGCTCTGGTCTATCATAGCACTGTATACCATTTACTAGAGGTCACTAGTGGTGCCATACATTTTGTTACAGCCCAGTGAAGGGGGACCATGATCATGATGAAGGATAGACACACAGATAAGCTCCGGTCTATCATAGCACTGTATACCATTTACTAGAGGTCACTAGTGGTGCCATACATTTTGTTACAGCCCAGTGAAGGGGGAACATGATCATGATGAAGGATAGACACACAGTTAAGCTCTGGTTTATCATAGCACTGTATACCATTTACTAGAGGTCACTAGTGGTGCCATACATTTTCTTACAGCTCAGTGAAGGGGACCATGATCATGATGAAGGATAGACACAAAGATAAGCTCTGGTCTATCATAGCACTGTATACCATTTATAGAGGTCACTAGTGGTGCTATACATTTTCTTACACCTCAGTGAAGGGGGACCATGATCATGATGAAGGATAGACACACAGATAAGCTCTGGTCTATCATAGCACTGTATACCATTTACTAGAGGTCACTAGTGGTCTATACATTTTGTTACAGCCCAGTGAAGGGGGACCATGATCATGATGAAGGATAGACACACAGAAAAGCTCTGGTCTATCATAGCACTGTATACCATTTACTAGAGGTCACTAGTGGTGCTATACATTTTGCTACAGCCCAGTGAAGGGGGACCATGATCATGATGAAGGATAGACACACAGAAAAGCTCTGGTCTATCATAGCACTGTATACCATTTACTAGAGGTCACTAGTGGTGCTATACATTTTGCTACAGCCCAGTGAAGGGGGACCATGATCATGATGAAGGATAGACACACAGAAAAGCTCTGGTCTATCATAGCACTGTAAACCATTTACTAGAGGTCACTAGTGGTACTATATATTTTGTTACAGCCCAGTGAAGTTGTTGTTGTTGTTGATATGCGGTTTAAGGGCGCTAAACTGCTATGGTCATCAGCGCCCTTACAATGTATAAAAGATAGGGTCAAAATATAAAACAGGTAAAAGAACCGCATATTTAAAAACGGGACACAAACCCGCGATGTTCAAAAAGCTAAAACTAACAATAATATAACAATAACAACAATAATAACAATAACAACAACAATAACAACAATAACAACTACAATAACAATAACAACAATACAAATGCTGAAAAAACCAACACACTAAAAGCATAGGCAGTAAAGAATTAAAACGTGTCAGAAACTGTAGAATGCGAGGGACATGAGCGCCATATGTCCACTGGGGATAAGAGTTCCCATAAAAACAGACAGGATAAAAGTACGAAGCTAACAGACGCCCAACGCATTAAATGCGCAGATTAAAATCATTGTCGTGAATAAAACGTAAAACACATTCCACAGCATGCGTGTCGTCTGCCAAAACGTTGGCTAGGCCAACAGGCAGACCCACACGAGCACGCAATGCAGCTAAAACCTGACACTCTGTTAAAATGTGACGCACCGTTAAGGGCACGTCACACTGCCCACAGAGTGCTGCGGGGTCACCACTGAGCAAATACCTATGACTAAAAACACAATGTCCAATCCGTAGACGAGCTAAAATTACCTCTTCCCGACGACAAGAACGAGAAGAGGTACCCCAGATCAACGGGAATGGCTTAACCTCCCGCAACTTGTTCCCCCGGAGGGCCGTCCACTCATCGCGCCAGCGCGAGAGGATGCGGCGACGTAAAACATCACACGAATCTAACGAGGGAACAACAGAGGTAAAAAATCTGGGTAATAAAATCGCCGATTTGGCAGCGGCGTCGGCAGACTCATTACCTGAGATGCCCACATGACCTGGAATCCACATGAAGGACACGCTGATGCCAGAGACACCAAGCGAGTGGAGCAGGTCATGTATGCGCTGTACGAGTGGGTGGTAATTGTACAGCGCAGTAATCCTCTGAAGGGCACTCAGAGAGTCCGTACAAATAAAACAGTGCCGTAAGTCGTGCCGCTGAATGTATAAAACGGATTGATAAATGCTAAAAAGTTCGGCGGTAAAAATTGAACATTGTCGAGGTAAACGAAAAGTAAAACTATGCGCACCTAAAACAAAGGCACATCCTACTCCAACATCAGTCTTAGACCCATCAGTATATATAAAATGACAGTCCCCGAACTGCGCCTGTAGTTCTAAAAAGGCGGATCTAAGAACAGAAGCAGGGGTCGCATTTTTCGGCATCGACGTTAGCCCAAGGTGGATGTGGGCCTCAGCGCGCGACCATGGAGGAAAACGCGTTTCCCCTCGGGTAAGGGCCGGCGCTGGCGTAACGTCCAAATGCCGAAGTAGCAGTCGAAATCGAACCCCTGGAGGGAGCAATGCAGAGGAGCTAACGAAATATTGGCGATCAAGCGAATCCTCGTAAAATACATCGACGGACGGGTGGTTAGGCAAGCTTGAGAGCCGACAAGCATAGCTGCACAAAAGCATCTCACGCCGGAAGGATAGCGGAGGCTCTGCAGCTTCTGCGTACAGACTGGGTACAGGGCTAGTTGGAAAGGCCCCTGTAGCGACTCTTATGCCACGATGGTGAATGGCATTCAATCGACGTAACACAGATGGACGTGCCGACGCATAAACAATACACCCGTAATCAAGCCTGGATCGGACCAAAGAGCGATAAAGGCGAAGAAGGACGGTCCGATCAGCTCCCCAGGATGTGCCACTTAAAACACGTAAAATATTAAGAGAACGGTCACACTTTGCTTTTAAAAAGGAAACGTGCGAGGTCCAACACAACTTTCTATTAAAAATCAACCCCAAAAATTTCGCCTCGTCTGCAAACGGAAGTATCCCTGGCCCAAGATGGAGAGAGGGAGGAGGGAAATACTTCCGGCACCAGAAGTTGATGCAGCCGGATTTCTCGGCGGAGAAATTAAAGCCGTTGGCGTTACTCCAGGCGTAGAGACGGTCGATACAGCTCTGGAGACGGCGTTCGAGTAGACATGTCCGCCGTGAACTACAATAAATGGCAAAATCATCAACAAAAAGGGACGATGAAATGCCAGGTGGAATACAATCAACAATGGGGTTGATAGCAATCGCAAAAAGTGTGACACTGAGTACAGAGCCCTGCGGTACTCCGTTCTCTTGAATAAAACGACTAGATAAAACCGAGCCCACACGTACACGAAAGACGCGGTCCGTCATGAACTCCCGAAGAAATATGGGAAGATGACCGCGGATATTGCATGCATGAAGTGTACGTAAAATGCCGCCCCTCCAACAAGTGTCATAAGCTTTCTCCAGGTCAAAAAATACAGCCACGGTTTGACACTTTCTCAGATATCCATTCATAACATGCGTCGACAAGGACACCAGATGGTCGACGGTAGAGCGATAGCGACGAAACCCGCACTGAGCGTTCGCTAGAAGTTTCTGAGACTCAAGCCACCATGTCAACCGCCCGTTGATCATGCGCTCCATCACCTTGCAAATGCAACTGGTGAGGGAGATAGGGCGGTAGCTGGAAGGTAGTTGGCGATCCTTCCCAGGCTTAAGTATAGGGACAATGGTGGCTTCGCGCCAAACGGAAGGAAAAATGCCGTTTTGCCAAATACGGTTATAGACCTGTAAGAGAAAGAGTTTACTGTCGGATGAAAGGTTCTTTAACATCAGAACATGAATGCCGTCCGGCCCAGGAGCGGAGTGCCTAGAGCAATGAAGAGCGTGCTCCAGCTCCCTCATTGTGAATAGTTCGTTATAGCATTCATCATTAGCAGACCGAAAAGTATATGATGCGGAATCCAGCCGGTCTTTAATAGAGCGAAAGCCGGCGGAATAATGATCTGAACTGGAAACCGCCTCAAAGGCAGCACCCAGTGTGTTAACGATGGCAGCCGGATCCACTATGGTGGCATTAGAAACCTGAAGGCCAGAAACAGTACAATGTGACACTTTACCTGAGAAGCGACGAAGTTTATCCCAAACAACGGATGAAGGCGTAAAACGATTAAAAGACTCGACAAAACGAGCCCAAGATGCCTTCTTGCTATCCTGAATAATGCGACGAGCCCTGGCGCGCGATTGTTTAAAAGTCACCAAATTATCAAGTGTAGGGTGTCGCCGAAACACCCTAAGTGCAGTCCTGCGGGCACGAACGGCGTCCCGACAATCCTCGTTCCACCACGGAACAGGTGGCCGCCGAGGTTGGGAGGATGAACGGGGTATTGCGCGTTCGGCGGCAGAGAAAATAACAGACGTAAGGTGATGCACTAGTTGGTGAATGTCGGAGAAGGGCTGGTCGTCAAAATGCACGAGGCTGGAATACAAGCTCCAGTCGGCTTTTGCGAATATCCAGGTAGGTACTCTGGAATGCTGTACGTGGTGCGACAGAAGAGAAACGATGCAGGGGTAATGGTCGCTGGAGTAGGTGTCAGCGACGACGTTCCACTGAAGACGACGTGCAAGCTGGAGTGAGCAAATGGCAAGGTCCAGGTGAGAAAATGTACCAGAAGAATCAGAAATAAAAGTAGGTGCACCTGTATTGAGGATGGAAAGATTGAACTGATAAAAAATGTCGGAAAGAAGAGTTCCCCTCGCACAAGCCCTTGGCGAACCCCATAGTGGGTGATGGGCATTAAAATCTCCCAACAGAAGAAATGGTGTTGGGAGAGCGGACAGGAGAGATCGAATGTCCGCGGGAGCGAGGGGAGACGATGGAGGTGTATACACAGAACAAACAGAAAAGAAAAAACCGGGTAACTGCAGTCTAATGGCAACAGCTTGCAAGTCGGATGTAAGTGTGATAGTTTGAAAATGAACGTCATTACGCACCAAAATCATGACACCACCATGAGCAGCAGTACCCTCCTCCGGTTCAAGGTCGTAGCGAACCGGAGTATATCCTCGGAAATCAAAAGGATCGTGAGGCCGAAGCTTAGTCTCCTGCAAACATACGACCATAGGCGAATGGGAACGCAATAAAAGTTGCAGTTCCGCCCTATGCGATCGTACACCACGTACATTCCAGGTCAGGATAGCCATTAAGAAAAAAGGGGATAAACTGTCTATTTAGAAGGGCGGCTTAAAATTACCTTTTGTTTAACCTTTGGGCTCGGGCTTTTTGTATGGAGTTGGTCAGACTCCATAGCTTCCTCGGAGGGAGGGCCCACGCGCTCAGTGCCAGAAACCGATTCAAGCGCCGTGAATCGGTTCTGGGTGGCGATGGGTGAGGGGTGCCGCTGAGCGCGGCTTGTCCCAGGACCTTCCTGGGACAGCGACCTCCGAGGAGGAGAAGGTGAACTTTTGTTACCGCGCGCACGCGGAGGGTCTTAAAAAAATCTTCCCTACGTAGCTTCTGCTTGGGCTTCTTTTCAGCGGCTTGCGACTTCATTGACTTTGGACCAGGCTTATAGGGCTTGGTAACAGTAGCTTTAATAGACGGCCGGGTGGTAGTGGGGGTTAATCCAGTCATGGTCCAGGTCTGAGTTTCGGCATCTACTCGTGGTACTGGCGAGGCAACAACAGAACTGAATGTGCCAGATCGCAGGAGTGAAGGTTGGCGCGCATGGAAACTCCTCCGAGGTTCGGCGAAGGAGAGTTTCTCCTTTACCCGGATCTCCTGGATCGCCTTCTCGTCCAAATACCGCGGACAGTCGGCAAACGAAGCAGAATGTGACCCTTTACAATTAACGCAGACGGGGGCTGTTGAACAGGCACCTTCGTGTGAGGGCTGGCTACATGTTGCACAGATGTTAACGGCACTCTTACATGAGACTTGAGTATGCCCAAAACGTTGGCACTTAAAACAACGCAGAGGTCTAGGAATATAAGGCCTCACAGAAATACGTTCGTACCCTGCGGAGATGCTCGTGGGCAGATCGACGCCATCAAATGTTAGAAACAGGGTACGAGTGGGTACCAATACGCCGTCGCGTTTGGCCTGCACTCGATGAACCGCTGTCACCTTCTGGTCTGCAAGATATTCGACCAGGTCCTCGTCCGATATGCCATCGAGGCTATGCGTGGTGACAACGCCTCGACAAGAAATCAAGGTGCGGTGCTTCTCAACACGGATAGGATAACCGTGGAGAAGCGTGGCGCTCAACAAGGACTTACTTTGTGCCTCGGATTTGCTTTGCACTAACAACGAACCATTACGAAGCCGAGTGCAGGAAAGAACCGGACCAGCAATTGAGTCAATGCCCTTCTGGATGATAAAAGGGTTCACCTTCTCGAATGATTGTCCTTCCTCTGTACGGGTAATCACTAAGTAACAACCAGCTGTTGGCGGTGCTACTTCTGTTACTAAAGTCTTACGGCGCTTGTTGTTTATAATGGAGAAAGGGTGCTCCATAGCGAAAAAAATCCTCCACCATTGCAACCGTCTCCGACCTCGGGCTCTGACTTCCCGGGCGTTACCCCGGCTTGGGTGAGTGGCCTATCTATACCTAGCTCACCCCAGGGTCACACCTCCCAGAACATTGACAGAGGGACCCAATCGCCGTCGGAAGCCAGCAGCTCATGCAATGGCTCCCCCGCGGGACTGCAGTTGAACAGCGGATACGAACAACAACCCTACATGACGACCCCGGGTGGTGGGGATGACGCCATTACCCACTCACCCAGCTGCGCACGCGGTGCGCGGGTATCCGTCAGGCTGTGTCCACGGAGGATTTAAATAAAAAGATAAAAGAAACTAAAACTGAGTGGGCGTTTCGCACGCAAGGTAGGCCGGCGGGGCAGAAAAAGAGATATGCGAATGTCGTGGTACGCAATGGCCAGAAAGTGATTAGGGAAGAAAGAAACGATAGTGAGGTGCGGTATGTATGGAATGCAAAGAACGCACGAGAGCCTACCTTGGGTCCACCGGTCACTTGAAGAACCAACCTCGACCGTATGGGGGTGAGGGGATGAAGGTAGCGATGATTGGCTCGGGAACCCCCGTGTGCGCCAAAAACCCGTACTCACATAAGGTGAGCCCCTGAGGGGAGTGAAGGTGGAGCATGATCATGATGAAGGATAGACACAAAGATAAGCTCTGGTCTATCATAGCACTGTATACCATTTACTAGAGGTCACTAGTGGTACTATACATTTTGTTATAGCCCAGTGAAGGTGGACCATGATCATGATAAAGGATAGACACACAGATATGTTCTGGTCTATCATAACACTGTATACCATTTACTAGAGGTCACTAGTGGTACTATACATTTTGTTATAGCCCAGTGAAGGAGAACCATGATCATGATGAAGGATAGACACACAGATATGTTCTGGTCTATCATAGCACTGTATACCATTTACTAGAGGTCACTAGTGGTACTATACATTTTGTTATAGCCCAGTGAAGGTGGACCATGATCATGATGAAGGATAGACACACAGATATGTTCTGGTCTATCATAGCACTGTATACCATTTACTAGAGGTCACTAGTGGTGCTATACATTTTGTTGTAGCCCAGTGAAGGAGAACCATGATCATGATGAAGGATAGACACACAGATATGTTCTGGTCTATCATAGCACTGTATACCATTTACTAGAGGTCACTAGTGGTACTATACATTTTGTTGTTGCCCAGTGAAGGTGGACCATGATCATGATGAAGGATAGACACACAGATATGTTCTGGTCTATCATAGCACTGTATACCATTTACTAGAGGTCACTAGTGGTGCCATACATTTTGTTGCAGCCCAGTGAAGGTGGACCATGATCATGATGAAGGATAGACACACAGATATGTTCTGGTCTATCATAGCACTGTATACCATTTACTAGAGGTCACTAGTGGTGCTATACATTTTGTTGTAGCCCAGTGAAGAGGGACCATGATCATGATGAAGGATAGACACACAGATATGTTCTGGTCTATCATAGCACTGTATACCATTTACTAGAGGTCACTAGTGGTACTATACATTTTGTTATAGCCCAGTGAAGAGGGACCATGATCATGATGAAGGATAGACACAAAGATAAGCTCTGGTCTATCACAGCACTGTATACCATTTACTAGAGGTCACTAGTGGTACTATACATTTTGTTATAGCCCAGTGAAAGAGAACCATGATCATGATGAAGGATAGACACACAGATATGTTCTGGTCTATCATAGCACTGTATACCATTTACTAGAGGTCACTAGTGGTGCTATACATTTTGTTATAGCCCAGTGAAGAGGGACCATGATCATGATGAAGGATAGACACACAGATAAGCTCTGGTCTATCATAGCACTGTATACCATTTACTAGAGGTTACTAGTGGTGCTATACATTTTGTTATAGCCCAGTGAAGAGGGACCATGATCATGATGAACGATAGACACAAAGATAAGCTCTGGTCTAACATAGCACTGTATACCATTTACTAGAGGTCACTAGTGGTGCTATACATTTTGTTACAGCCCAGTGAAGGGGGACCATGATCATGATGAAGGATAGACACACAGATAAGCTCTGGTGTATCATAGCACTGTATACCATTTACTAGAGGTCACTAGTGGTGCTATACAATTTGTTTCAGCTCAGTGAAGGGTACCATGTTCATGATGAAGGATAGACACATAGATAAGCTCTGGTCTATCATAGCACTGTATACGATTTACTAGAGGTCACTAGTGGTGCTATACATTTTGTTTCAGCTCAGTGAAGGGGACCATGTTCATGATGAAGGATAGACACACAGATAAGCTCTGGTGTATCATAACACTGTATACCATTTACTAGAGGTCACTAGTGGTGCTATACATTTTGTTACAGCCCAGTGAAGGAGAACCATGATTATGATGAAGGATAGACACATAGATAAGCTCTGGTCTATCATAGCACTGTATACCATTTACTAGAGGTCACTAGTGGTGCTATACATTTTGTTGTAGCCCAGTGAAGGAGAACCATGATCATGATGAAGGATAGACACACAGATAAGCTCTGGTGTATCATAACACTGTATACCATTTACTAGAGGTCACTAGTGGTGCTATACATTGTTTCAGCTCAGTGAAGAGGGATCATGATCATGATGAAGGATAGACACATAGATAAGCTCTGGTCTATCATAGCACTGTATACCATTTACTAGAGGTCACTAGTGGTACTATACATTCTGTTATAGCCCAGTGAAGGTGGACCATGATCATGATGAAGGATAGACACACAGATATGTTCTGGTCTATCATAGCACTGTATACCATTTACTAGAGGTCACTAGTGGTGCTATACATTTTGTTGTAGCCCAGTGAAGAGGGACCATGATCATGATGAAGGATAGACACACAGATATGTTCCGGTCTATCATAGCACTGTATACCATTTACTAGGGGTCACTAGTGGTACTATACATTTTGTTGTAGCCCAGTGAAGAGGGACCATGATCATGATGAAGGATAGACACACAGATAAGCTCTGGTCTATCATAGCACTGTATACCATTTACTAGAGGTCACTAGTGGTACTATACATTTTGTTATAGCCCAGTGAAGGAGAACCATGATCATGATGGATAGACACACAGATATGTTCTGGTCTATCATAGCACTGTATACCATTTACTAGAGGTCACTAGTGGTGCTATACGTTTTGTTATAGCCCAGTGAAGAGGGACCATGATCATGATGAAGGATAGACACACAGATAAGCTCTGGTCTATCATAGCACTATACCATTTACTAGAGGTCACTAGTGGTGCTATACATTTTGTTACAGCCCAGTGAAGAGGGACCATGATCATGATGAAGGATAGACACGCAGATAAGCTCTGGTCCATCATAGCACTGTATACCATTTACTAGAGGTCACTAGTGGTGCTATACATTTTGTTACAGCCCAGTGAAGAGGGACCATGATCATGATGAAGGATAGACATACAGATAAGCTGTGGTCTATCATAACACTGTATACCATTTACTAGAGGACACTAGTGCTGCTATACATTTTGTTACAGCCCAGTGAAGAGGGACCATGATCATGATGAAGGATAGACACACAGATAAGCTCTGGTCTATCATAACACTGTATACCATTTACTAGAGGGCACTAGTGGTGCTATACATTTTGTTACAGCCCAGTGAAGGGGGACCATGATCATGATGAAGGATAGACACACAGATAAGCTCTGGTCTATCATAAAACTCTATACCATTTACTAGAGGTCACTAGTGGTGCTATACATTTTGTTTCAGCTCAGTGAAGGGGACCATGATCATGATAAAGGATAGACACACAGATAAGCTCCGGTCTATCATAAAACTGTATACCATTTACTAGAGCTCACTAGTGGTGCTATACATTTTGTTTCAGCTCAGTGAAGGGGACCATGATCATGATGAAGGATAGACACACAGATAAGCTCTGGTCTATCATAAAACTGTATACCATTTACTAGAGGTCACTAGTGGTGCTATACATTTTGTTTCAGCTCAGTGAAGGTGGACCATGATCATGATGAAGGATACACACACAGATATGTTCTGGTCTATCATAGCACTGTATACCATTTACTAGAGGTCACTAGTGGTGCCATACATTTTGTTTCAGCTCAGTGAAGGGGACCATGATCATGATGAAGGATAGACACACAGATATGTTCTGGTCTATCATAGCACTGTATACCATTTACTAGAGGTCACTAGTGGTGCCATACATTTTGTTTCAGCTCAGTGAAGGGGACCATGATCATGATGAAGGATAGACACACAGATAAGCTCCGGTCTATCATAGCACTGTATACCATTTACTAGAGGTCACTAGTGGTGCCATACATTTTGTTACAGCCCAGTGAAGGGGGGCCATGATCATGATGAAGGATAGACACACAGAAAAGCTCTGGTCTATCATAGCACTGTATACCATTTACTAGAGGTCACTAGTGGTGCCATACATTTTGTTACAGCCCAGTGAAGGGGGACCATGATCATGATGAAGGATAGACACACAGATAAGCTCCGGTCTATCATAGCACTGTATACCATTTACTAGAGGTCACTAGTGGTGCCATACATTTTGTTACAGCCCAGTGAAGGGGGACTATGATCATGATGAAGGATAGACACACAGTTAAGCTCTGGTCTATCATAGCACTGTATACCATTTACTAGAGGTCACTAGTGGTGCCATACATTTTCTTACAGCTCAGTGAAGGGGACCATGATCATGATGAAGGATAGACACAAAGATAAGCTCTGGTCTATCATAGCACTGTATACCATTTATAGAGGTCACTAGTGGTGCTATACATTTTCTTACACCTCAGTGAAGGGGGACCATGATCATGATGAAGGATAGACACACAGATAAGCTCTGGTCTATCATAGCACTGTATACCATTTACTAGAGGTCACTAGTGGTCTATACATTTTGTTACAGCCCAGTGAAGGGGGACCATGATCATGATGAAGGATAGACACAGAAAAGCTCTGGTCTATCATAGCACTGTATACCATTTACTAGAGGTCACTAGTGGTGCTATACATTTTGCTACAGCCCAGTGAAGGGGGACCATGATCATGATGAAGGATAGACACACAGAAAAGCTCTGGTCTATCATAGCACTGTATACCATTTACTAGAGGTCACTAGTGGTGCTATACATTTTGCTACAGCCCAGTGAAGGGGGACCATGATCATGATGAAGGATAGTCACACAGAAAAGCTCTGGTCTATCATAGCACTGTATACCATTTACTAGAGGTCACTAGTGGTGCTATACATTTTGCTACAGCCCAGTGAAGGGGACCATGATCATGATGAAGGATAGACACACAGAAAAGCTCTGGTCTATCATAGCACTGTATACCATTTACTAGAGGTCACTAGTGGTACTATATATTTTGTTACAGCCCAGTGAAGTTGTTGTTGTTGATATGCGGTTTAAGGTCGCTAAACTGCTATGGTCATCAGCGCCCTTACAATGTATAAAAGATAGGGTCAAAATATAAAACAGGTAAAAGAACCGCATATTTAAAAACGGGACACAAACCCGCGATGTTCAAAAAGCTAAAACTAACAATAATATAACAATAACAAATATAACAATAACAACAATAATAACAATAACAACAATAATAATAACAATAACAACAATAAAATCAATAACAACAACAATACCAATACAAATATCTGAAACAACCAACACACTAAAAGCATAGGCAATAAACGATTAAAACGTGTCAAGAACTATGGAATGCGAGGGACATGAGCGCCATATGTCCACTGGGGAATAGAGTCCCCATAAAAACTGACAGAATAAAAGTAATAAGCTAAAAGACGCTCAACGCATTAAATGCGCAGATTAAAATCACTGTCATGAATAAAACGTAAAACACATTCCACAGCATGCGTGTCGTCTGCCAAAACGTTGGCTAGGCCAACAGGCAGACCCACACGAACACGCAATGCAGCTAAAACCTGACACTCTGTTAAAATGTGACGCACCGTTAAGGGCACGTCACACTGCCCACAGAGTGGTGCGGGGTCACCACTAAGCAAATACCTATGACTAAAAACACAATGTCCAATCCGTAAACGAGCTAAAATTACCTCTTCCCGACGACAAGAACGAGAAGAGGTATCCCAGATCAACGGGAAAGGCTTAACATCCCGCAACTTGTTCTCCAGGAGGGCCGTCCACTCATCGCGCCAGCGCGAGAGGATGCGGCGACGTAAAACACACGAATCTGACGAGGGAACAACAGAGGTAAAAATTCTGGGTAATAAAATCGCCGATTTCGCAGCGGCGTCGGCAGACTCATTACCTGAGATGCCCACATGACCTGGAATCCACATGAAGGACACGCTGATGCCAGAGACACCAAGCGAGTGGAGCAGGTCATGTATGCGCTGTACGAGTGGGTGGTAATTGTACAGCGCAGTAATACTCTGAAGGGCACTCAGAGAGTCCGTACAAATAAAACAGTGCCGTAAGTCGTGCCGCTGAATGTATAAAACGGATTGATAAATGCTAAAAAGTTCGGCGGTAAAAATTGAACATTGTCGAGGTAAACGAAAAGTAAAACTCTGTACACCAAAAACAAAGGCACATCCTACTCCAACATCAGTCTTAGACCCATCGGTATATATAAAATGACAGCCCCCGAACTGCGCCTGTAGTTCTAAAAAGGCGGATCTAAGAACAGAAGCAGGGGTCGCATATTTCGGCATCGACGTCAGCCCAAGGTGGATGTGGGCCCTCAGCGCGCGACCATGGAGGAAAACGCGTTTCCCCTCGGGTAAGGGCCGGCGCTGGCGTAACGTCCAAATGCCGAAGTAGCAGTCGAAATCGAACCCCTGGAGGGAGCAATGCAGAGGAGCTAACGAAATATTGTCGATCAAGCGAATCCTCGTAAAATACATCGAAGGACGGGTGGTTAGGCAAGCTTGAGAGCCGACAAGCATAGCTACATAAAAGCATCTCACGCCTGAAAGACAGCGGAGGCGCTTCAGCCTCAGCGTAAAGACTAGGCACGGGGCTAGTTGGAAAGGCCCCTGTAGCGACTCTAATACCACGATGATGAATGGGATTCAAACGACGTAACACAGATGGACGTGCCGAAGAATAAACAATACACCCGTAATCAAGTTTGGATCGGACCAAAGAGCGATAAAGGCGAAGAAGGACGGTCCGATCAGCTCCCCAGGATGTGCCACTTAAAACACGTAAAAGATTAAGAGAACGGTCACACTTTGCTTTTAAAAAGGAAACGTGCGAGGTCCAACACAACTTTCGATCAAAAATCAACCCCAAAAATTTCGCCTCGTCTGCAAACGGAAGTATCCCTGGCCCAAGATGGAGAGAGGGCGGAGGGAAATACTTCCGGCGCCAGAAGTTGATGCAGACGGATTTCTCGGCGGAGAAATTAAAGCCGTTGGCGTTACTCCAGGCGTAGAGACGGTCGATACAGCTCTGGAGACGGCGTTCGAGGAGACAGGTCCGCCGTGAACTGCAATAAATAGCGAAATCGTCAACAAAAAGGGACGATGAAATGCCAGGTGGAATGCAATCAACAATGGGGTTGATAGCAATCGCAAAAAGTGTGACACTGAGTACAGAGCCCTGCGGTACTCCGTTCTCTTGAATAAAACGACGAGATAAAACCGAGCCCACACGTACACGAAAGACGCGGTCCGTCATAAACTCCCGAAGAAATATGGGAAGACGACCGCAGATATTCCAATCGTGAAGTGTACGTAATATGCCGCCCCTCCAACAAGTGTCATAAGCTTTCTCCAGGTCAAAAAACACAGCCACGGTTTGACACTTTCACAGAAATCCATTCATAACATGCGTCGACAGGGACACCAGATGGTCGACGGTAGAGCGATAGCGACGAAATCCGCACTGAGCGTTCGCTAAACGTTTCTGAGACTCAAGCCACCATGTCAACCGCCCGTTGATCATGCGCTCCATCACCTTGCAAATGCAACTGGTGAGGGAGATAGGGCGGTAGCTGGAAGGTAGTTGGCGATCCTTCCCAGGCTTAAGAATAGGGACAATGGTGGCTTCGCGCCAAACGGAAGGAAAAATGCCGTCTTGCCAAATACGGTTATAGACCTGTAGGAGAAAGAGTTTACTGTCGGCTGAAAGGTGCTTTAACATCAGGACATGAATGCCGTCCGGCCCAGGAGCGGAGTGCCTAGAGCAATGAAGAGCGTGCTCCAGCTCCCTCATTGTGAATAGGTCGTTATAGCATTCATCATTAGCAGACCGAAAAGTATATGATGCGGAATCCAGCCGGTCTTTAAGAGAGCGAAAGCCGGCGGAATAATGGTCTGAACTGGAAACCGCCTCAAAGGCAGCACCCAGAGTGTTAGCGATGGCAGCCGGATCCACTATGGTGGCATTAGAAACCTGAAGGCCAGAAACAGTACAATGTGACACTTTACCTGAGAAGCGACGAAGTTTATCCCAAACAACGGATGAAGGCGTAAAACGATTAAAAGACTCGACAAAACGAGCCCAAGATGCCCTCTTGCTATCCTGAATAATGCGACGAGCCCTAGCGCGCGATTGTTTAAAAGTCACCAAGTTAGCATGTGTAGGGTGTCGCCGAAACACCCTAAGTGCAGTCCTACGGGCACGAACGGCGTCCCGACAATCCTCGTTCCACCACGGAACAGGTGGCCGCCGAGCTTGGGAGGATGAACGGGGTATTGCGCGTTCGGCGGCAGAGAAAATAATAGACGTAAGGTGCTGCACTAGTTGGTGAATGTCGTAGAAGGGCTGGTCGTCAAAATGCACGAGGCTGGAATACAAGCTCCAGTCGGCTTTTGCGAATATCCAGGTAGGTACTCTGGAATGCTGTACGTGGTGCGACAGAAGAGAAACGATGCAGGGGTAATGGTCGCTGGAGTAGGTGTCAGCGACGACGTTCCACTGAAGACCATGAGCAAGCTGAGTGAGCAAATGGCAAGGTCCAGGTGAGAGAATGTACCTGAAGAATCAGAAATAAAAGTAGGTGCACCTGTATTGAGGATGCAAAAGATTGAACTGATAAAAAATGTCGGAAAGAAGAGTTCTCCTCGCACAAGCCCTTGGCGAACCCCATAGTGGGTGATGGGCATTAAAATCTCCCAACAGAAGAAATGGTGTTGGGAGAGCGGACAGGAGGGCTCGAAAGTCCGCGGGAGCGAGGGGAGACGATGGAGGTGAATATACAGAGCAAACAGAAAACAAAAACCCGGGTAAGTGAAGGCGAACGGCAACAACTTGCAAGTCGGATGTAAGTGTGACAGGTTTAAAATGAACGTCGTTACGCACTAAGAACATGACACCTCCATGAGCAGGAGTACCCTCCTCCGGTTCAAGGTCGTAGCGAACCGGAGTATATCGGAGATCAAAAGGATCGTGAGGGCGAAGCTTAGTCTCCTGCAAACATACGACCATAGGCGAATGGGAACGCAATAAAAGCTGCAGTTCCGCCATATGCGATCGTACACCACGTACATTCCAGGTCAGGATAGCCATTAAGAATAAGGGGATAAACTGTCTATTTAGAAGGGCGGCTTAAAATTACCTTTTGTTTAACCTTTGGGCTCGGGCTTTTTGTATGGAGTTGGTCAGACTCCATAGCTTCCTCGGAGGGAGGGCCCACGCGCTCAGTGCCAGAAACCGATTCAAGCGCCGTGAATCGGTTCTGGGTGGCGATGGATGAAGGGTGCCGCTGAGCGCGGCTTGTCCCAGGACCTTCCTGGGACAGCGACCTCCGAGGAGGAGAAGGTGAACTTTTGTTACCGCGCGCACGCGGAGGGTCTTTCAAAAAATCTTCCCTACGAAGTTTCTGCTTGGGCTTCTTTTCAACGGCTTGCGACTTCATTGACTTTGGACCAGGTTTATAGGGCATGGTAACAGTAGCTTTAATAGACGGCCGGATGGTAGTGGCTGTTAATCCAGTCAAGGTCCAGGTCTGAGTTTCGGCATCTACTCGTGGTACTGGCGAGGCAACAACAGAACTAAATGTGCCAGATCGCAGGAGTGAAGGTTGGCGCGCATGGAAACGCCTCCGGGCTTCGGCGAAGGAGAGTTTTTCCTTTACCCGGATCTCCTGGATCGCCTTCTCGTCCAAATACCACGGACAGTCGGCAAACGAAGCAGAATGTGACCCTTTACAATTAACGCAGACGGGGGCTGTTGAACAGGCACCTTCGTGTGAGGGCTGGCTACATGTTGCACAGATGTTAACGGCACTCTTACATGAGACTTGCGTATGCCCAAAACGTTTGCACTTAAAACAACGCAGAGGTCTAGGAATATAAGGCCTCACAGAAATACGTTCGTACCCTGCGGAAATGCTCGTGGGCAGATCGACGCCATCAAAGGTAATAAACAGGGTACGAGTGGGTACCAACACGCCGTCGCGTTTGGCCTGCACTCGATGAACCGCTGTCACCCTCTGGTCTGCAAGATATTCCACCAGGTCTTCGTCAGAGATACCATCGAGGCTATGCGTGGTGACAACGCCTCTACAAGAATTCAAGGTGCGGTGCTTCTCAACACGGATAGGATAACCGTGGAGAAGCGTGGCGCTAAACAAGGACTTACTTTGTGCCTCGGATTTGCTTTGAACCAATAACGAACCATTACGAAGCCGAGTGCAGGAAAGAACCGGACCAGCAATTGAGTCAATGCCCTTCTGGATGATAAAAGGGTTCACCTTCTCGAATGATTGTCCTTCCTCTGTACGGGTAATCACTAAGTAACAACCAGCTGTTGGCGGTGCTACTTCTGTTACTAAAGTTTTACGGCGCTTGTTGTTAATAATGGAGAAAGGGTGCTCCATAGCGAAAAAAATCCTCCACCATTGCAACCGTCTCCGACCTCGGGCTCTGACCTCTCGGGCGTTACCCCGGCTTGGGTGAGTGGCCTCCCGGCTTGGGTGAGTGGCCTATCTATACCAGACTCACCCCAGGGTCACACCTCCCAGAACATAGACAGAGGGACCCAATCGCCGTCAGAAGTCAGCAGCTCATGCAATGGCCCCCCCGCGGGACTGCAGTTGAAGAGCGGATACGAACACAAACCCTACATGACGACCCCGGGTGGTGGGGATGACGCCATTACCCACTCACCCAGCTCAGGCTGTGCCCACGGAGGATTTAAATAAAAGGATAAAAGAAACTAAAACAGTTTGGGCGTTTCGCACGCAAGGTAGGCCGGCGGGGAAGAAAAAGAGATATGGAATGTCGTGGTGCGAAATGGTCGGAAAGTGATAAGGGAAGAAAGAAACGATGGTGAGGTGCGGTATGGATAGAATGCAAAGAACGCACGAGAGCCTACCTTGTGTCCACCGGTCACTTGAAGAACCCACCTCGACCGGATGGGGGTGAGGGGATGAATATGGCGATGATTGGCTCGGGAACCCCCGGGTGAGCCAAAAACCCGTACTCACATAAGGTGAGCCCCTGAGGGGAGCCCAGTGAAGGGGGACCATGATCATGATGAAGGATAGACACACAGATAAACTCTGGTCTATCTTAACACTGTATAACATTTACTAGAGGTCACTATAGTGCTATACATTTTGTTACAGCCCAGTGTAGGAGGACCATGATCATGATGAAGAATAGACACACAGATAAGCTATGGTCTATCATAGCAGTGTATACCATTTACTAGAGGTCACTAGTGGTGCTATACATTTTGTTACAGCCCAGTGAAGGTGGACCATGATCATGATAAAGGATAGACACACAGATAATCCCTGGTCTATCATAGCACTGTATACCATTTACTAGAGGTCACTAGTGGTGCTATACATTTTGTTACAGCCCAGTGAAGGTGGACCATGATCATGATGAAGGATAGACACAAAGATAAGCTCTGGTCTATCATAGCACTGTACACCATTTAGTAGAGGTCACTAGTGGTGCTATACATTTTGTTACAGCCCATTGTAGGTGGATCATGATCATGAAGAAGGATAGACACAAAGATTAGCTCTGGTCTATCATAGCACTGTATACCATTTACTAGAGGTCACTATTGGTGCTATACATTTTGTTACAGCCCAGTGAAGGTGGAGCATGATCATGATGAAGGATAGACACAAAGATAAGCTCTGGTCTATCATAGCACTGTATACCATTTACTAGAGGTCACTATTGGTGCTATACATTTTGTTACAGCCCAGTGAAGGTGGATCATGATCATGAAGAAGGATAGACACAAAGATAAGCTCTGGTCTATCATAGCACTGTATACCATTTACTAGAGGTCACTATTGGTGCTATACATTTTGTTACAGCCCAGTGAAGGTGGATCATGATCATGAAGGATAGACACAAAGATAAGCTCTGGTCTATCATAGCACTGTATACCATTTACTAGAGGTCACTAGTGGTGCTATACATTTTGTTACAGCCCAGTGAATGGGGACCATGATCATGATGAAGGATACACACACAGATAAACTCTGGTCCATCATAGCACTATATACAATTTACTAGAGGTCACAACTGGTGCTATACATTTTGTTACAGCCTAGTGAAGGGGGAGCATTATTATGATGAAGGATAGACACACAGATAAGCTCTGGTCTATCATAGCACTGTATACCATTTACTAGAGGTCACAACTGGTGCTATACATTTTGTTACAGCCTAGTGAAGGGGGAGCATTATTATGATGAAGGATAGACACACAGATAAGCTCTGGTCTATCATAGCACTGTATACCATTTACTACAGGACACTAGTGGTGCTATACATTTTGTTCCAGCCCAGTGAATGGGGACCATGATCATGATGAAGGATACACACACAGATAAACTCTGGTACATTATAGCACTGTATACAATTTACTAGAGGTCACTAGTGGTGCTATACATTTTGTTACAGCCTAGTGTAGGGGGACCATGATTATGATGAAGGATAGACACGCAGATAAGCTCTGGTCTATCATAGCACTGTATACCATTTACTAGAGGTCAATTGTGGTGCTATACATTTTGTTACAGCCCAGTGAATGGGGACCATGATCATGATGAAGGATACACACACAGATAAACTCTGGTCTATCATAGCACTGTATACCATTTTTTTTTATATGCGCTTTAAGGGCGCTAAACTACTGCGGTCATCAGCGCCCTTACAATGAGTAAAATATAAGGTCACAATATAAAAGACAGGTAAAAAACCGCATAATTAAAAAACGGGACACAAACCCGCGATGTCAAAAAGTTAAAAATAACAATAGAATAACAATAACAATAATAACAATAACAATAAAAACAATAACAATAACAAGAATAACAATAAATATATCTGAAAAACCAACACACTAAAATCACTAAAAGAATAAAACGTGTCAAGAACTGTAGAATGCAAGGAACATGAGCGCCTTATATCAGGGGAGAAGGGCCCCATTAAAACTAACAATATAAAATCAAACAGCTAAAAGGCGCTCAGCGCATCAAATGCGACGGCTAAAACCAATGTCAGTGATAAAACGTAAAAGACATTCTACAGCATGCGCGTCGTCTGCCAACACGTTGGCTAGGCCAACAGGCAGACCCACGCGAACGCGCAGTGGAGCTAAAACTGGACACTCGGTTAAAATGTGACGGACCGTTAAGGGCACGTCACACTGACCACACAGAGGTGCGGGATCACCACTTAACAGGTATCTATGACTAAAAAGGCAATGTCCGATACGAAGGCGTGCTAAAAGTACCTCTTCCCGACGAGAAGCACGGGAAGAGGTAGCCCTGACTAGCGGAAGAGGTTTAACCTCCCGCAACTTGTTCCCCCGGAGGGCCGTTCACTCATCGCGCCAGCGCGAGATGATGCGGCGACGTAAAATAACACACGAATCTGACGAGGGAACAACAGAAGTAAAAAATCTGGGTAATAAAATCGCCGATTTCGCAGCGGCGTCGGTCGACTCATTCCCTGAGATACCCACATGACCTGGAATCCACATAAAAGAGACGCTGATGCCAGAGGCACCTAGCGAATGGAGCAGGTCATGAATGCGCTGTACGAGGGGGTGGTAAGAGTACAGCGCGTTAATACTCTGAAGGGCACTCAGAGAGTCCGAAAAAACAACACAACGCCGTAAGACATGCCGCTGAATGTATAAAACACATTGATAGATACTAAAAAGTTCGGCGGTATAAATCGAACATTGCCCGGGTAAACGAAAAGTAAAACTATGCGCACCTAAAACAAAGGCACATCCTACTCCAACATCAGTCTTAGAGCCATCAGTATAAATAAAATTACAGTCCCCGAATGTTGCCTGAAGTTCTAAAAATGCGGATCTAAGGACTGAAGCAGGGGTCTCATTCTTCGGCATCGACGTTAGCCCAAGGTAGATGTGGGCCTCAGCGCGCGACCATGGAGGAAAGCGCGTTTCCCCTCGGGTAAGGGCCGGCGCTGGCGTAACGTCCAAATGCCGAAGTAGCAGTCGAAATCGAACCCCTGGAGGGAGCAATGCAGAGGAGCTAACGAAATATTGGCGATCAAGCGAATCCTCGTAAAATACATCGAAGGACGGGTGGTTAGGCAAGCTTGAGAGTCGACAAGCATAGCTGCACAAAAGCATCTCACGCCGGAAGGATAGCGGAGGCTCTGCAGCTTCTGCGTACAGACTGGGTACAGGGCTAGTTGGAAAGGCCCCTGTAGCGACTCTTATGCCACGATGGTGAATGGCATTCAATCGACGTAACACAGATGGACGTGCCGACGAATAAACAATACACTCGTAATCAAGCTTGGATCGGACCAAAGAGCGATAAAGGCGAAGAAGGACGGTCCGATCAGCTCCCCAGGATGTGCCACTTAAAACACGTAAAATATTAAGAGAACGGTCACACTTGGCTTTTAAAAAGGAAACGTGCGAGGTCCAACACAACTTCCTGTCAAAAATCAACCCCAAAAATTTCGCATCGTCTGCAAACGGAAGTATCCCTGGCCCAAGATGGAGAGAGGGCGGAGGGAAATACTTCCGGCGCCAAAAGTTGATGCAGACGGATTTCTCGGCGGAGAAATTAAAGCCGTTGGCGTTACTCCAGGCGTAGAGACGGTCGATACAGCTCTGGAGACGGCGTTCGAGTAGACAGGTCCGCCGTGAACTACAATAAATAGCGAAATCGTCAACAAAAAGGGACGATGAAATGCATGGTGGAATACAATCAACAATGGGGTTGATAGCAATCGCAAAAAGTGTGACACTGAGTACAGAGCCCTGCGGTACTCCGTTCTCTTGAATAAAACGACGAGATAAAACCGAGCCCACACGTACACGAAAGACGCGGTACGTCATAAACTCCCGAAGAAATATGGGAAGACGACCGCGGATATTCCAATCGTGAAGTGTACGTAAAATGCCGCCCCTCCAACAAGTGTCATAAGCTTTCTCCAGGTCAAAAAATACAGCCACGGTTTGACACTTCCTCAGAAATCCATTCATAACATGCGTCGACAAGGACACCAGATGGTCGACGGTAGAGCGATAGCGACGAAACCCGCACTGAGCGTTCGCTAGAAGTTTCTGAGACTCAAGCCACCATGTCAACCGCCCGTTGATCATGCGCTCCATCACCTTGCAAATGCAACTGGTGAGGGAGATAGGGCGGTAGCTGGAAGGTAGTTGGCGATCCTTCCCAGGCTTAAGTATAGGGCCAATGGTGGCTTCGCGCCAAACGGAAGGAAAAATGCCATTTTGCCAAATACGGTTATAGACCTGTAAGAGAAAGAGTTTACTGTCGGATGAAAGGTTCTTTAACATCAGAACATGAATGCCGTCCGGCCCAGGAGCGGAGTGCCGAGAGCAATGAAGAGCGTGCTCCAGCTCCCTCATTGTGAATAGTTCGTTATAGCATTCATCATTAGCAGACCGAAAAGTATATGATGCGGAATCCAGCCGGTCTTTAATAGAGCGAAAGCCGGCGGAATAATGGTCTGAACTGGAAACCGCCTCAAAGGCAGCACCCAGTGTGTTAGCGATGGCAGCCGGATCCACTATGGTGGCATTAGAAACCTGAAGGCCAGAAACAGTACAATGTGACACTTTACCTGAGAAGCGACGAAGTTTATCCCAAACAACGGATGAAGGCGTAAAACGATTAAAAGACTCGACAAAACGAGCCCAAGATGCCTTCTTGCTATCCTGAATAATGCGACGAGCCCTGGCGCGCGATTGTTTAAAAGTCACCAAATTATCAAGTGTAGGGTGTCGCCGAAACACCCTAAGTGCAGTCCTACGGGCACGAACGGCGTCCCGACAATCCTCGTTCCACCACGGAACAGGTGGCCGCCGAGGTTGGGATGAACGGGGTATTGCGCGTTCGGCGGCAGAGAAAATAACAGACGTAAGGTGATGCACTAGTTGGTGAATGTCGGAGAAGGGCTGGTCGTCAAAATGCACGAGGCTGGAATACAAGCTCCAGTCGGCTTTTGCGAATATCCAGGTAGGTACTCTGGAATGCTGTACGTGGTGCGACAGAAGAGAAACGATGCAGGGGTAATGGTCGCTGGAGTAGGTGTCAGCGACGACGTTCCACTGAAGACGACGTGCAAGCTGGAGTGAGCAAATGGCAAGGTCCAGGTGAGAAAATGTACCAGAAGAATCAGAAATAAAAGTAGATGCACCTGTATTGAGGATGGAAAGATTGAACTGATAAAAAATGTCGGAAAGAAGAGTTCCCCTCGCACAAGCCCTTGGCGAACCCATAGTGGGTGATGGGCATTAAAATCTCCCAACAGAAGAAATGGTGTTGGGAGAGCGGACAGGAGAGATCGAATGTCCGCGGGAGCGAGGGGAGACGATGGAGGTGTATACACAGAACAAACAGAAAAGAAGAAACCGGGTAACTGCAGTCTAATGGCAACAGCTTGCAAGTCGGACGTAAGTGTGATAGTTTGAAAATGAACGTCATTACGCACCAAAGTCATGACACCACCATGAGCAGGAGTACCCTCCTCCGGTTCAAGGTCGTAGCGAACCGGAGTATATCCTCGGAGATCAAAAGGATCGTGAGGGCGAAGCTTAGTCTCCTGCAAACATACGACCATAGGCGAATGGGAACGCAATAAAAGCTGCAGTTCCGCCCTATGCGATCGTACACCACGTACATTCCAGGTCAGGATAGCCATTAAGAATAAGGGGATAAACTGTCTATTTAGAAGGGCGGCTTAAAATTACCTTTTGTTTAACCTTTGGGCTCGGGATTTTTGTATGGAGTTGGTCAGACTCCATAGCTTCCTCGGAGGGAGGGCCCACGCGCTCAGTGCCAGAAACCGATTCAAGCGCCGTGAATCGGTTCTGGGTGGCGATGGGTGAAGGGTGCCGCTGAGCGCGGCTTGTCCCAGGACCTTCCTGGGACAGCGACCTCCGAGGAGGAGAAGGTGAACTTTTGTTACCGCGCGCACGCGGAGGGTCTTTCAAAAAATCTTCCCTACGAAGTTTCTGCTTGGGCTTCTTTTCAACGGCTTGCGACTTAATGGACTTGGGACCAGGTTTATACGGCTAGGTAACTGTAGCCTTAATAGACGGCCGGATGGTAGTGGCGGTTAATCCAGTCAAGGTCCAGGTCTGAGTTTTGGCATCTACTCGTGGTACTGGCGAGGCAACAACAGAACTAAATGTGCCAGATCGCAGGAGTGAAGGTTGGCGCGCATGGTAACGCCTCCGGGCTTCAGCGAAGGAGAGTTTTTCCTTTACCCGGATCTCCTGGATCGCCTTCTCGTCCAAGTACCGCGGACAGTCGGCAAACGAAGCAGAATGAGACCCTTTACAATTAACGCAGACGGGGGCTGTTGAACAGGTACCTTCGTGTGAGGGCTGGCTACAGGTTGCACAGATGTTAACGGCACTCTTACATGAGACTTGCGTATGCCCAAAACGTTGGCATTTAAAACAACGCAGAGGTCTAGGAATATAAGGCCTCACAGAAATCCGTTCGTACCCCGCGGAAATGCTCGTGGGCAGATCGACGCCATCAAAGGTAATAAACAGGGTACGAGTGGGTACCAACACGCCGTCGCGTTTGGCCTGCACTCGATGAACCGCTGTCACCCTCTGGTCTGCAAGATATTCCACCAGGTCTTCGTCAGAGATACCATCGAGGCTATGCGTGGTGACAACGCCTCTACAAGAATTCAAGGTGCGGTGCTTCTCGACACGGATAGGATAACCGTGGAGAAGCGTGGCGCTCAACAAGGACTTACTTTGTGCCTCGGATTTGCTTTGCACTAACGAACCATTACGAAGCCGAGTGCAGGAAAGAACCGGACCAGCAATTGAGTCAATGCCCTTCTGGATGATAAAAGGGTTCACCTTCTCGAATGATTGTCCTTCCTCTGTACGGGTAATCACTAAGTAACAACCAGCTGTTGGCGCTGCTACTTCTGTTACTAAAGTATTACGGCGCTTGTTGTTAATAATGGAGAAAGGGTGCTCCATAGCGAAAAAAATCCTCCACCATTGCAACCGTCTCCGACCTCGGGCTCTGACTTCTCGGGCGTTACCCCGGCTTGGGTGAGTGGCCTATCTATACCTAGCTCACCCCAGGGTCACACCTCCCAGAACATAGACAGAGGGACCCAATCGCCGTCAGAAGTCAGCAGCTCATGCAATGGCCCCCCGCGGGACTGCAGTTGAACAGCGGATACGAACACAAACCCTACATGACGACCCCGGGTGGTGGGGATGACGCCATTACCCACTCACCCAGCTGCGCACGCGGTGCGCGGGTATCCGTCAGGCTGTGTCCACGGAGGATTTAAATAAAAAGATAAAAGAAACTAAAACTGTGTGGGCGTTTCGCACGCAAGGTAGGCCGGCGGGGAAGCAAAAGAGATATGCGAATGTCGTGGTGCGAAATGGCCGGAAAGTGATAAGGGAAGAAAGAAAGGATGGTGAGGTGCGGTATGAATGGAATGTAAAGAACGCACGAGAGCCTACCTTGGGTCCACCGGTCACTTGAAGAACCCACCTCGACCGGATGGGGGTGAGGGGATGAATATGGCGATGATTGGCTCGGGAACCCCCGGGTGCGCCAAAAACCCGTACTCACATAAGGTGAGCCCCTGAGGGGGTATACCATTTACTAGAGGTCAATTGTGGTGCTATACATTTTGTTGCAGTCAGTGAATGGGGACGATAATCATGATGAAGGATACACACACAGATAAACTCAGGTCTATCATAGGACTACTGTATACCATTTACTAGAGGTCACTAGTGGTGCTATACATTTTGTTACAGCCCAGTGAAGGTGGACCATGATCATGATGAAGGATAGACACACAGATAAGCTATGGTCTATCATAGCACTGTATACCATTTACTAGAGGTCACAAGTAGTGCTATACATTTTGTTGCAGCCCGGGGAAGGTGGACCATGATCATGATGAAGGATAGACACACAGATAAGCTCTGGTCTATCATAGCACTGTATACCATTTACTAGAGGTCACAAGTAGTGCTATACATTTTGTTGCAGCCCGGTGAAGGTGGACCATGATCATGATGAAGGATAGACACACAGATAAGCTCTGGTCTATCATAGCACTGTATACCATTTACTAGAGGTCACAAGTAGTGCTATACATTTTGTTGCAGCCCGGTGAAGGTGGACCATGATCATGATGAAGGATTGACTCACAGAGAAGCTCTGGTCTATCATAGCACTATATACCATTTACTAGAGGTCACTAGTAGTGCTATACATTTTGTTGCAGCCCAGTGAAGGTGGGCCATGATCATGATGAAGGATAGACACACAGATAAGTTCTGGTCTATCATAGCAAGGTATACAATTTACTAGAGGTCACTAGTGGTGTTATATATGTTGTTGCAGCCCAGTGAAGATGGACCATGATCGTGAAGGATAGACACACAGATAAACTCTGGTCTATCATAGTACTGTATACAATTTACTAGAGGTCACTAGTGGTGCTATACATTTTGTTGCAGCCCAGTGAAGGTGGACCATGATCATGATGAGGGATAGACACACAGATAAGCTCTGGTCTATCATAGTACTGTATACAATTTACTAGAGGTCACTAGTGGTGCTATACATTTTGTTGCAGCCCAGTGAAGGTGGACCATGATCATGATGAGGGATAGACACACAGATAAACTCTGGTCTATCATAGTACTGTATACAATTTACTAGAGGTCACTAGTGGTGCTATACATTTTGTTGCAGTTAGTGAAGGGGGACCATGATCATGATGAGGGATAGACACACAGATAAGCTCTGGTCTATCATAGCAATGTATAGAATTTACTACAGGTCACAAATGGTGCTATACATTTTATTACGGCCCAGTGAAGAGGGACCATGATCATGATGAAGGATAGACACAAAGATAAGCTCTGGTCTATCATAGTACTGTATACCATTTACTAGAGGTCACTAGTGGTGCTATACATTTTGTTGCAGCCCAGTGAAGAGGGACCATGATCATGATGAAGGATAGACACAAAGATAAGCTCTGGTCTATCATAGCTGTGTATACCTTTTACTAGAGGTCACTAGTGTTGCTATACATTTTGTTACAGCCTAGTGAAGGGGGACCATGATCATGATGAAGGGTAGACACACAGATAAGCTCTGGTCTATCATAGTACTGTATACCATTTACTAGAAGTCACTAGTGGTGCTATATATTTTGTTACAGCCCAGTGAAGGGGGACCATGATCATGATGAAGGATAGACACACAGATAAGCTCTGGTCTATCATAACACTGTATACCATTTACTAGAGGTCACTAGTGGTGCTATACATTTTGTTGTAGCCCAGTGAAGGGGGACCATGATCATGATGAAGGATAGACACACAGATAAGCTCTGGTCTATCATAACACTGTATACCATTTACTAGAGGTCACTAGTGGTGCTATATATTTTGTTACAGCCCAGTGAAGGGGGACCATGATCATGATGAAGGATAGACACACAGATAAACTTTGGTCTAACAAAGCACTGTATAACATTTACTAGAGGTCTCTAGTGGTGTTATACATTTTGTTGTAACCCAGTGAAGAGGGACCATGATCATGAAGGATAGACACAAAGACAAACTCTGGTCTATCATAGCACTGTATAACATCTACTAGAGGTCACTAGTGGTGTTATACATTTTGTTACAGCCCAGAGAAGGGGGACCATGATCATGAAGGATAGACACAAAGACAAACTCTGGTCTATCATAGCACTGTATAACATTTACTAGAGGTCTCAAGTGGTGCTATACATTTTGTTACAGCCCAGTGATGATGGACCATGATCACAATGGACATGCACACAAATAAGCTCTGGTCTATCATAGCACTGTATACCATTTACGAGAGGTGACTAGTGGTGCTATACATTTTGTTACAGCCCAGTGAAGGGGGACCATGATGATGATGGATAGACACAAAGATAAGCTCTGGTCTATCATAGTACTGTATATCACTTACTAGAGGTCACTAGTGATGCTATACATTTTGTTACAGCCCAGTGAAGGGGGACCATGATCATGGTGGATAGACACACAAATAAGCTCTGGTCTATCATAGCATTATATACCATTTACTAGAGGTCACTAGTGGTGCTATACATTTTGTTACAGCCCAGTGAAGGGGGACCATGATCATGATGGATAGACACAAAGATAAGCTCTGGTCTATCATAGTACTGTATATCATTTACTAGAGGTCACTAGTGATGCTATACATTTTGTTACAGCCCAGTGAAGGGGGACCATGATCATGATGAAGGATAGACGCACAGATAAGCTCTGGTCTATCATAACACTGTATACCATTTACTAGAGGTCACTAGTGGTGCTATACATTTTGTTACAGCCCAGTGAAGGGGGACCATGATCATGAAGGATAGACACACAGATAAGCTCTGTTCTATCATAGCACTGTATAACATTTACTAGAGGTCTCTAGTGGTGCTATACATTTTGTTACAGCCCAGTGAAGGGGGACCATGATCATGATGAAGGATACACACACAGATAAGCTTTGTTCTATCATAGCACTGTATACCATTTATTAGAGGTCACTAGTGGTGCTATACTTTTTATGGCACTTGCCGTATAAAGAACAATATGTGTTAGCAATTTTAGAGAAATTTCAAATGTTGTATTAACTTGTATATGCAAGTTGTGTGCTTACGAATAGACTAAAATCATTCTGTATTAGAAAATGGAACCAAATGCTGGCTGCAGCAATCCTTTTCTCATCAACAGGTTGGAAAACGGAGTTTTGATTTTACACGCAAAAAGAGCATAAATATATATCTGTATAGATCCTATGCGAACAGTTCGGAGGAGATAAAGGTGAATGTGTGTAGTAATATTAATAATAATAGCAGTAAAAAGGTTTATTTCCACTTGAATAAGAATACATGTTAGATCATTAGTTACACTGTAAATCAGAATACTTACATTTTATGCTTTACAATAGTCCTTCTATTAACCAAATTCATAAAGCACTATGTTAATTGCTGGATTCCCTGGAGCCCATAGGTTCAAACCATGTGATTGCCGAGGTGTTGGGGCATATTTACTACTTATTTATATCACCTCTAATATATAAGTTTCTTGCTTCTCCTCCTCCTCCTCCTCCTCCACCTCCTCATTTTTCTCAGACATTTACACCTCACTAAACCTAATTAGTTTGCTATTTCCGCTATGTTTTTTAAGTTTATCATCTGTTTACTTACAATTCCCAATTTTCTCCTAAGAATTTTAGTTTTCTCACATTTTGCATCAGTTATGATCATATTGGTTATAAAATGGCATTCTGCTATATCACCACTTACCGGGCGGGATGACTCCATTTGGGAGGTCATGGGTTCTATTCCTGTGGTCGGAACCTTTCATGGTCAGCTGATGAATGCTGGGAAGGATTCTCGCATCGCCCTCATCCTGTCCCTCCATTCTCATTTCACTTCATGTTTCATCTGTTGGTCTCTTTCTGGGCTGGAAATGTCAGTGATGGTGTGGCGGGGGAAAAGGATGCTCTCTGTCCTTAGGCTGCCGGGGATATGTGAACTACCTCTGGGGTCCCTGGTCTATCTGGATCCTTCCTCCTGGGGAAGTATGGATCAGTGCCCATCACCCTTGCTGTTTTATCACACATACCCGAATCCATTTTCAGTTGTCCATTTATACTGAATGATCATTTGGAATTAAATCTTGCCTTTAAACATCTTCAATTCTTAATTTAATTTCTTTCCAGAAACTTTTGCCTATCTCTCCAAATATCCCCACATCCAATTTCATACAAAGTTTCTGTTACGCTATTAGCCCCTTTTTGTAAGCTTTTCATCAAATTCCAAACACTGATGTAACATATTATATTCATCTCGTTTCCTGATCCTATTCCACTTCGTCGGTGCTCTTTCCAAAATGTTTCCTTTGCTTACTACCAAATCTTTCTAATTCCACTTGAGCAACGCCAGCATCAGTTTACAAACAATGTATATTTATTTAATTCCAAACAAGGGTAATGTGAGATGATAACTGGCGGCAGTTCTCCTTTAACCATTTGAATTACCGAGCCACCTACTTTTTTTTAAAGCCTACATGGTTATACTTATTTATAAGAATTCTGCAACTTGGTCTGCTCATTTTGCGTCCCCCTCGTTGGTCATGAAGCTTGCCTACTTCATCCACACTGATGTGATTACAAAAGGGAAAGTGACTACAAACGTATTTCGTCAAGCGCAGGTTTTCAACATCAGCCAGTGTTCTCAACACAACGCAGGTAAGTTTTTCACTTTTTCTTGTCTATTTGAAGTGAAATTAGGTTAGTAGAAGTGACACCACTTACAGAAAGTCCACCACTATTGTTTATATCGGTTTACATTGTTATGTGAAATAATTAGAGATGGTTTCATGAAGATGAAAAAAAAAAAGAAAATCTTCATGAGGTATAGGCAGTAACGTGAGTCTTATTTTAATTAAAACAGCTAAAGTAATTAGTAGCAATTCCTGTTTCTTTCTTCTTGAGATGTAGTCCATATTTAGTACATCATACTTCAACTGTCACTTAACGTTGATGCCATCAGGAATAGAGTGAATAATAATAATAGTTTTGGTAGAGTGGGGACAGTTGCCTAGTTACCTGCAGCAGAGAGAATTTACAGTTAACGCCAATATATCTGAACAACTTCTAACAGCATCATTACCACTCAAGTGTGCTTGGCAACAATGAGCCTAAGGCGTACGTTGAGAGCAGCAATTATGTTAATCCCACTAGTTCCATACAATACTTTATTTGCAAGGTTATACAGGGTGTCTGCTGCCTTCAGTGTTTAACATTTGTACTATATGGTCTTTCAACAAGAGTGTCCTATCTTTGAACTTAAATAAAACATGTTTGACTTTGTTGGGTTGTGGTTGACCAAATGTTCAAAGGCAGAAGAACGTAAATTAGGTCCAACTTCACGAATAACACGCGTGATGTTATTCATAAGATCATTTACTGTTTCTGGCTTGTTGACATAAACTCGATATTTAACATAACCCCACAAGAAGTAATCCAACGGCGCTAAATCACATGGCCTCGGGGGCCAGTTAACATCACCACGGGAAATGATGAAACTTCTCCTTCAAAACATTGATTATTTCGAGAGCAGTATGACATGTGGCACCATCTTGCTGGAACCAGATGTTTCTGAGATCCATACCATCCAATTGAGGCCAAAAATATTCCCGTATAAGAGCCCGGTATCTTTCTCCATTCACAGTTAAGAGCTTCTGCATCTTCATCTTGGAAAACATATGGACCAATGATTCCACCATACCACACAGTAACCTTTTGGGAATGAAGTGGTCGTTCTTGAATCTGCATTGAATTGTGATTGCTCCAATAGCGGCAATTTTGTTTGTTAACATAACTATCCATTCAAAAGTAGGCTTCGTCGCTGAAGATGATTTTTCGACAAAAATCCGGGTCAGCTTCAAATTGCTCCATAGCCCACTCAGCGAATACACGGTGCAACCTATGGTCATTGGGCTTTAGTTCTTGAGTTAACACCATTTTGTAAGCATGAAACTTCAAGTCCAGATGCAGAATTCGCCAAGTTGTGGTCGCAAAAGCCCCAATTCTTGCACTCGACGAGCAATTGATTTGTTTCCGTTCTCGCGTACACTCTCACCAATGGCACCTATATTTTCCTTGGAGTGATTACATACAGGCGTTCTTTGATTGCTGACAGAACCACTTCTTTCAAATTTATCGATCAAACGCTGAATCGTTCTCTCGCAGGGACGATTATACACACCGTAAACTTCACGCAATACACGGAAGGTTTGGCGAACAGATGATACATTTTAATAATAAATTTTCACAATTTCTACGCGTTGCTGAATGCTGTAACGTTCCATGGCTATTTGTCAATAACAACTGTAACAAATGACTGCTGTAACTCTATAACAACGGCAGCTATCACATGTTAAAGATGGGACACTCTTGTTGAAAGATCCTTTACATTGCAGTAAGAATGCAGCAATATTCAAATGTGTGTTGTAGGTAAACATCTTATTTGTTTTCCAATATGAATCTGTGTATATTACTAGCTGACATACCTGATGTTGAACTGGTGGCTTTTTAAATCTCTAATGACGATTTAATTAAATTCACTCTCTGTACTCCTTATGATATAGCAATCTACAATATTTTTATATCCATTACCTCTTAGAACTGTAATTTTAAAACTCCGATGCTAGTCATAATAATGGATATTTACAGAAATGTGAATAAAATACTGGCAGCTTTGGTATTTCTTATCTTAGACTCCCCCAGCAATAATCTCCAAAACTCTGGAAATGTTGAATAACCTGTAAAAAAAATGAAATATGCAAACATTTGAGTGGTTTTTACACAAGAAATTAGATAATATCATGGAAAAGAATAAGTTATTCAAAAAATGCTGTTAACAAGAAACAATCAATATTATCTGGATATTTCATCCAACTTTTACTTCCTCTATCATGTACACAAGCTATTGCATTCCACCCAAAAATTTAACACCAAGATTTCATCAGAAACACAAGTTTTGAGCACTGAATCCCCAAAAAGCATCTTTAGAAAAAGGTTTGTGTGTGTGTGTGTGTGAATGTGAAACTCAAAAACAAAAAGTTGACTAACACCAAAAAAAAAAAAGGTCTTGGTACTTAGCTTCACTACCTTCCAAAGATATGTAACACGAACATTTTCAAAAATATCCTTCCATCACAAACTATCCTTTACATAAATTATATTTTTAAAAAGGTTTTTGATTTTTAAAAAATGGCTGTAACCATTTTGATTAAAATACTACATATTCAAGATATTAGATGAAAAATGAAGTGTATATCTGTATTTTCTGTGAAGTCCTCTTCATTTGGAAGGAATTTTGTATAACATTGTATAATTGGTTAACGTAAACGATGTTACTACACAAGAAATGTAGATCTCTTTAAGACACACAATTTATTTAAAATAACCTTCTTTGTGCCATCACCAACATATCCGTTATTAATGGTTTCAATTCTTTATTACTTAGCTGCCATTGTTTTAAAGTTGTGTGAACATTCACTTGTTTCTCGCGATGTCATGGAAACAGCGTCCAGTTGTTAAACATTTGACTATTGCTGTTCTCTATAATGAAATGTGTAATGTAGCTGTTTCTGTAAAGGTTTATCTTCATTAAAATGTAGTGAAGAGGACCAGTATGTATGTAAAGCAATGCAGGTATAATTAGATTACAATTCCTGATTTATAAATAACAGCAATATATTTGTTAATTTTATTGCATTCATCGTATAAAGCTGGTGCACAAACAAAGCAACTAATGTACAACAGATGAGTGATGATGCATGTTCTAGTATTAAATTATATTTAATTAAATTACCAGTACATGATAAAAACTCCACACTCAGTATATAACATAAAAATCTGATGCACTACATTCAGATGACGTTCTCTAACATCTCTCTCTATTAGTGAGTATAAAAGCTATTCTTCCTAAAGTTTATTTTTCTATCTACTTCATTTTAATCCAAATAAACCTTTACAGAAACAGTTACATTACACATTTTGTTATAGAGAACAGCGATAGTCAAATGTTTAACAACTGGACGCTGTTTCCATGACATCGTGAGAAACAACTGAATGTTGACACGACTTTAAAGAATGACAGATTAAACCATTAATAAGAGATATCTTAGAAATGGCTTAAGTCACAAATAAATTGTTTGTTTTAAAGAGAGCAACAGTTTTTGTCTATTGCTTAACGTTTACCAGATTACATAACATTCTTTCTGAATGAAGAGGACTTCATGGGCTATTCCCAGAAAATTCAACATATACATTTTATTTGTCATGTAAAATATCTTCGATGTACGGTATCTTAATGAAAATCATTAGAGCTGCTCCAAATGTCCCATGTAAAGGATAGTTGCAGTTGAGGTATTTTCTTGAAAATCTTTGTTACCTCTTTGGAAGGTAGTGAACCTAACTACCAAGTTTGGAATTTATCCCCTTTTTGTTTTTGAGTTTTGCTACACACACATAGATGGACCTTTTTCTGAAATGCTTTTCTTGGATTCAGGAGACCTCAAAACATGTATACCTGGTGAAATCTCAACATTGAATTTTTGGGTGGAATGCAATACCTTCTCTACCTAATAGGTAGGCAGAGAAAGTGGAAATGTTGCAGCAATTTCAAACAAAGTCTACGACTTATAATCTGGAAATAATACTTCAACGATGCAATATAGAAATGACTGACTGATGACATTAACTTGAAATTGAGTATGGGGATGAAGGGGTCAGTTTGATATTGTAACAAATGGTGACTGCCAAACAACTTTATTCATTGCTACTTGTAATCTCACGTAGTAATTCTTGCCTACAGCATGGTGTTCAGTCAACCAACGATCTTCTTGGCCTCCTGGTTAGGGATGGCGTACACCTCCAGCCACTTGTTTGAGAACTCGATGCGTATGAAGGGCCCTCTCACATTACAGCAGGAACGATGGATTTGTGCCAGTGAAGACTGGGTGCGCAATCGTTTAGAGCCCAGTTGCCGAGCCTATATCCTTGGTCATGCGCAGTATACTGAAATGGCCAGTATCGTGGAGAGCTTTGACCGTGTAACATCCGTCTTCTACCGCTTCGGTGTCAGCACGTTAAGTTTTACAAGTTTTAGAAAGTGATTGTTAATCGCATTCGTGATTAGTGTTTTGTGTCTTGTGTGTATGTGTGTGCGCGTGTATATGTATTTGCTTATTTAGACTAAAATGCCTCCCATTCAAAGCAAACTTGGTGGAAAAACACTGCACAGCCAAACACGTGAAGTTGTTAATAACAATTTTTATATTCAGGAGAAAACTATGCCCACTGTCAGAAATCTGCTCCTGAAGCTTAAGGATTCCATTAACTTTAAAGGGGGAAGCACTAGTTTAAATATTATCTTACGTGACATGGGTTACACGTGGAAGAATAAGGTCTTGTTACAGGAAAGACATGAGATAAGAGATTGGCGCGTGTCATATTTGCGTGCCATTAAAAAGTTTAGACGAAGGAAGGCCGATTATATATGAAGATGAAACATACCTTCATAGCAGCCACACAAGACCAAATAATTGGAGCGATGATTAGATACCTCATTGATAAAACTGTGTGCGAGTGTGTGCGTGTTGGAAAAAAGAGAAACGAGCTGTACCACAATATTTAAAATGGTTTATATTAACCTGGTGTTCTGTGAGGAGTGCAATACATTGTTCTGTGAGCAGCGCGATCTCGCACCCGCCCGTAGCAGCCGTCATTCTAGGAATGAACAACAATACGGTGAATCACATGATAGTATACTATTTAGTTATTCTTTTGCCGGTTTATTTTCCTGGGTTTTCTGTTTTACTGTTTGTTTACCGTTTCCATACACCACATTTACAGAGAGCTGTCTGGCGTTAGATATAGACTCGCTTCAGTGCGCGAGGAAACAAGGTCACCGGCACAAAACCACCGTTTCTACTGTATACTGGTCTGCGACTTGCCGCACATTGCTGACACCACCTCTCAGCATCTGCTGGACCTTCTTCACTGTCCTCCCTGCATGTACTTCCATCACCTTGCTCCAATCAGCTGCTCACGTGACTATCAAACATTTCAGTGAGTCCCATTCGGCCCAGTAGGACTTACACATACTAGTTCTGGGTGCTCGGCCTATCTGCTGCCTCCAATTCTCTCAGGAGTGGCCGCATCTGCCAGCTGGTCTATGCTATCCCACTCCTGACAGCAGTGTAACAAGTGATGATAGCAAACAACTTTAATCAGCTCTTAGACGCTGAGCGTAGTCCAACTTCTTTGCTGCTCTCAGCTGTTGAGTGTACTGTCATCCCACTTTGTTGCAGGGGTGCTGCCAGAGATACAAAAGTTGGCTAAGCTCAGCGTCTAAGTGACAATTTAAGTTGTGCGGAGTCATCATGATTTGTTATAATACAGGCAAAACTAGAGGACCCTGTGGTATCACTACAATAGAGAACAATCGTACTGGTAACAGACTCATTTTCATTCATTTGTTTTATTCACATTTTTTGTGCATACAGTAACATGACACCAAAGTTTATGTGAATAGCAGTTCTTAGTTTCTGACACTTTCTTTTGATTTCTTCTCCTTCAACGCAAAAATGTATAAAATTGTGCTACGGGATAAAGCATTTTATTAATTGCAGTTCTTAGGGTTCAAAGTATATGGTATTCCTTTCATGTACCTAGTAGGTAGGGAAGGTATGCTTTCAACACAAAACTTTTATACCCAGATTTCACCAAAAATACATGAATCTAAATAACGCATTTTTAGAAAAAGGTCTGTGAACAGCATAAGTCAAAAATGAAAAGTAGTATAAATACCAAACTCTGTATTTAGGTTCAGTAGCTCCCACACATGCGACACTACTTTCAAGAAAATCTGCCCATCCAAAACTGCCCTATGGAAGATTCTTCAAAATTTTATATTTTTTAAAAAATGGTTCTAACAGTTTTGATTAAAATACTGTATGTTCATTCAATTAAATTTCTTTATTTGCACAAATACAGGTGGCATTGTCATAAAGAAATACAACTTGATCTTTCAACATTGCTTATTATTACTAATGAACAGATTTTTAGGTTCTATGTATCAGCGTATTAGGATCTTATATGTTGAATTTAGGAATTTATAGGATTCATGCAAATCACTGGGTACTTTGTTTAAAACACTAACTTAAAGTTGTAAAAAGTTAAATTAACTGTAACTTTAGTATGTATTTGAAAGCACCAAATTCAATACACCTACGAATAGTATGGCACTGAAAAGCAAACTAATTTCAAGCACTACTGTGTAAAAGTTGAAAAACACATAATTTAAATTCCAACACTGCATGTGCAAAAGTACGGAGTATACTCATTTTGCTTTAATATTCTACTTACACACAATTAATTTTAAACACTACAAATGCAAAAGTTTTCAGTACTCATTTTGCACTCCTAGTATTACACTGAACAATGAAGTACTTGGAAAGATTGTGAGGTGTAAACCCCCTTCTGTCTTCTGTTAAAATGCGCTTGAAAGCAGAGAAACTGCGTTCCACTACACACGAGGTAAGAGGTGCGAACTTCAGCTCAGCTATTTCCTTAGGATTCCAACTCAATGATCCTTGCACTTTTTCTCCGTAGAGAATGCGGCCAATTGTTGCTACGACCTGGAAATCTGGACTGCGCACCAAGACAGCTTCTAACTTCTTTTTCATAGATTCTCCACTTGGTCCAGGTACCACTTTGTTTCTTACCTCCTCTATGACTTGCAATGCTTCTGTCACGGGGAGAGATGATTCTTCCAATTTTTTTATTGCACTTTCAAAGTGAAAGCAATTTGCTTTGATATAGTTCAACTCCTGAGAGCAATGCTTTCTTTGCCTTTACAACGGCGGCTGCATCAAGTTCATTTAATGAATCAATTACCTCTACGATGCTTGTGTAGTTGCTGCTGATAGCCACCGTGTCACTACAGGCTGTGGAGGCAGCGGTATCAAAGGATACTTCTCTCTCAATATCACCACTCGATTTGGTGCTTTCCAGAAAACCTTCTTCACCGAAAAAATTATTTTGTTGACTGTAGGATGCTCTTCCCGAATCTTTTCAGCTACCCGGTGGAGTCCATGTGCAAGACAGGTGACATGGAGCATACGAAACCCGCTTTCAACATGTAAGCTGCATTTCGGTCACTAACAATCTCAATTTATCCTCTCCTTCTGCATCTGGCCATATGACCTTTAAAGCATCCCTCACTGCAATTGATATTGTAGAGTGGTTGGTTTGTTGAAGCTCCTTGCATAGGATGACATGGGGCTTACTGGGTTCCTCAGAAGTGGTGAGTTTGCCCACAACTATGGCGGCAATATATCTACCACAAGCATCCATTGTTTCGTCCACACTTAACCAAATGTTGTGGTCAGCGATGTCTGCCTTTATGTCTTCAATAGCTTTCTCATACAACTGGGGCAATACATTCATTCTTAAGGTGGACTCATCTTGTACTTTAGAGTTGCAAAATTCTTGAAAAAAGATTTTCAATATTGGGTTTTGTAGTGTAGCAATTGGTATATTGGCGGCAGTAAAAGTTTCACATAAACGCATGCTAAATGAATTAGCTTTGGCTTCATTAGAACTGCCTGGCTTTGATGTTAAGAAACTCTGCTTCTTTTGAGATTCATTCCTAACAGCATTTGCAGAATGAGTTGCTGATTGTCGATGTTGCACCAAGTGAGAACTTTTTTCTGCTGGCACCTGTAAATTAAATGTAAACAAGAAAATTAGTCAATTTAAATACCCACTGCTGGCAAAAAGTATAAAATAATTTTGGATGTGTGATGGAGTCTAAAGAGAGCATACTTTAAGTTACACTCCAGTATTATTTTAAAAAATAGCAGGCTGAAGAATTACCAAAATACGAAAAACACAAGAAATTATTACTACCTGCTTCAGACATGCGTTACAATAAATAACCTTGTCGATCAGGATCCATTCGTGGAGCAGAGAACTTCTTGATGATTTGCTTCTGGGCATGGTGCTATCGTCACCAGTAGCAACAACACTGAATACTACAAATGTTGTGTTACAAACTTCCTATAATGGAAGAAGCAATAATGCATACTACTCAACAGCGCTATTAAAATGTTTGCCTCTGTTTTCACCTATTGTTGCAGCATGTAAACTTCACACGTTTCAGAAATGCTGCGTGCCACTGACCACCTCTTTCGACAATAGCTAGAAAATGATAACTGAAGGTGGTGAACGTTTTAATTAGTTTATTATTGTGCCGGACGGTTTAATTAAAGTTTATTATTGTAAGGTATTTTTCATAATCTAATTATTTAATAGTTTCCTTATTCAAATGGTCTCCCTTCATTTTAAAAACACTTTTATATTCATAAATCTACTCTTATTTGCTTAAATAACCGAATTAGGCACTTTTAGGTTCTATCACGAAAAATAGGTTTTATTAGGTCCTAATGTAAAATTAGGTCAATTTAGGCTGTATAAAATTAAAGTATATTACTCGTTGGTAACTAAAACATTAAAATAAACCGAAGTTTGGAGTGTAGGAGGTGAGGAATAAAATAGGTGAGAAGCTAAGGATGCGAGGCTTACAATACAGGTGTCTGATACACACGTTACTACTGAGATGCATATAAACCTGAACAACATGTGCACCTTTGGGAGATAACATTGTTTGTCAGAGCAATGTTGGAAGTGTTCTCTGACATCCTATGAGAGTATACTCGCTATGTTGCTTATTTCGTTACTAATGGATTCAAGTTGTCTATTCTTAAGATACCCCAGGTGATGTGGGAGAGGGGCACAGACCTTCTGAGATTATCAAAGAAACTGGTTGCATGGAGGAGTTAGAGTTTGACACATAGCTCCACAAATGTATTGAAGATGCCCGTATAAACTGGTTGCATGGAGGAGTTAGAGTTTGACACATAGCTCCACAAATGTATTGAAGATGCCCATATAAACTGGTTGCATGGAGGAGTTAGAGTTTGACACATAGCTCCACAAATGTATTGAAGATGCCCGTATAAACTGGTTGCATGGAGGAGTTAGAGTTGGACACATAGCTCCACAAATGTATTGAAGATGCCCGTATAAACTGGTTGCATGGAGGAGTTAGAGTTTGACACATAGCTCCACAAATGTATTGAAGATGTCCGTATAAACTGGTTGCATGGAGGAGTTAGAGTTTGACACATAGCTCCACAAATGTATTGAAGATGCCCATATAAACTGGTTGCATGGAGGAGTTAGAGTTTGACACATAGCTCCACAAATGTATTGAAGATGCCCGTATAAACTGGTTGCATGGAGGAGTTAGAGTTGGACACATAGCTCCACAAATGTATTGAAGATGCCCGTATAAACTGGTTGCATGGAGGAGTTAGAGTTTGACACATAGCTCCACAAATGTATTGAAGATGCCCGTATAAACTGGTTGCATGGAGGAGTTAGAGTTTGACACATAGCTCCACAAATGTATTGAAGATGCCCGTATAAACTGGTTGCATGGAGGAGTTAGAGTTTGACACATAGCTCCACAAATGTATTGAAGATGCCCATATAAACTGCAGTGTCTTCAGTCGTCTCAAAGAAACTGGTTGCATGGAGGAGTTAAGAGTTTGACACATAGCTCCACAAATGTATTGAAGATGCCTGTATAAACTGGTTGCATGGAGGAGTTAGAGTTTGACACGTAGCTCCACAAATGTATTGAAGATGCCCGTATAAACTGGTTGCATGGAGGAGTTAGAGTTTGACACATAGCTCCATAAATGTATTGAAGATGCCCATATAAACTGGTTGCATGGAGGAGTTAGAGTTTGACACATAGCTCCACAAATGTATTGAAGATGCCCGTATAAACTGGTTGCATGGAGGAGTTAGAGTTGGACACATAGCTCCACAAATGTATTGAAGATGCCCGTATAAACTGGTTGCATGGAGGAGTTAGAGTTTGACACATAGCTCCACAAATGTATTGAAGATGCCCGTATAAACTGGTTGCATGGAGGAGTTAGAGTTTGACACATAGCTCCACAAATGTATTGAAGATGCCCATATAAACTGGTTGCATGGAGGAGTTAGAGTTTGACACATAGCTCCACAAATGTATTGAAGATGCCCGTATAAACTGGTTGCATGGAGGAGTTAGAGTTGGACACATAGCTCCACAAATGTATTGAAGATGCCTGTATAAACTGGTTGCATGGAGGAGTTAGAGTTGGACACATAGCTCCACAAATGTATTGAAGATGCCCGTATAAACTGGTTGCATGGAGGAGTTAGAATTTGACACATAGCTCCACAAATGTATTGAAGATGCCCGTATAAACTGGTTGCATGGAGGAGTTAGAGTTTGACACATAGCTCCACAAATGTATTGAAGATGCCCGTATAAACTGGTTGCATGGAGGAGTTAGAGTTTGACACATAGCTCCACAAATGTATTGAAGATGCCCATATAAACTGCAGTGTCTTCAGTCGTATCAAAGAAACTGGTTGCATGGACGAGTTAAGAGTTTGACACATAGCTCCACAAATGTATTGAAGATGCCTGTATAAACTGGTTGCATGGAGGAGTTAGAGTTTGACACGTAGCTCCACAAATGTATTGAAGATGCCCGTATAAACTGGTTGCATGGAGGAGTTAGAGTTTGACACATAGCTCCACAAATGTATTGAAGATGCCTGTATAAACTGGTTGCATGGAGGAGTTAGAGTTTGACACATAGCTCCACAAATGTATTGAAGATGCCCGTATAAACTGGTTGCATGGAGGAGTTAGAGTTTGACACGTAGCTCCACAAATGTATTGAAGATGCCTGTATAAACTGGTTGCATGGAGGAGTTAGAGTTTGACACGTAGCTCCACAAATGTATTGAAGATGCCCGTATAAACTGGTTGCATGGAGGAGTTAGAGTTGGACACATAGCTCCACAAATGTATTGAAGATGCCCGTATAAACTGGTTGCATGGAGGAGTTAGAGTTTGACACATAGCTCCACAAATGTATTGAAGATGCCCATATAAACTGCAGTGTCTTCAGTTGTATCAAAGAAACTGGTTGCATGGAGGAGTTAGAGTTTGACACATAGCTCCACAAATGTATTGAAGATGCCTGTATAAACTGGTTGCATGGAGGAGTTAGAGTTGGACACATAGCTCCACAAATGTATTGAAGATGCCTGTATAAACTGGTTGCATGGAGGAGTTAGAGTTTGACACGTAGCTCCACAAATGTATTGAAGATGCCTGTATAAACTGGTTGCATGGAGGAGTTAGAGTTTGACACGTAGCTCCACAAATGTATTGAAGATGGATGTATAAACTGGTTGCATGGAGGAGTTAGAGTTTGACACGTAGCTCCACAAATGTATTGAAGATGCCGGTATAAACTGGTTGCATGGAGGAGTTAGATTTTGACACATAGCTCCACAAATGTATTGAAGATGCCCGTATAAACTGGTTGCATGGAGGAGTTAGAGTTTGATACATAGCTCCACAAATGTATTGAAGATGCCCGTATAAACTGGTTGCATGGAGGAGTTAGAGTTTGACACATAGCTCCACAAATGTATTGAAGATGCCCGTATAAACTGGTTGCATGGAGGAGTTAGAGTTTGACACATAGCTCCACAAATGTATTGAATATGCCCGTATAAACTGGTTGCATGGAGGAGTTAGAGTTGGACACATAGCTCCACAAATGTATTGAAGATGCCTGTATAAACTGGTTGCATGGAGGAGTTAGAGTTTGACACATAGTTCCACAAATGTATTGAAGATGCCCGTATAAACTGGTTGCATGGAGGAGTTAGAGTTTGATACATAGCTCCACAAATGTATTGAAGATGCCTGTATAAACTGGTTGCATGGAGGAGTTAGAGTTGGACACATAGCTCCACAAATGTATTGAAGATGCCTGTATAAACTGGTTGCATGGAGGAGTTAGAGTTGGACACATAGCTCCACAAATGTATTGAAGATGCCCGTATAAACTGGTTGCATGGAGGAGTTAGAGTTGGCCACATAGCTCCACAAATGTATTGAAGATGCCCGTATAAACTGGTTGCATGGAGGAGTTAGAGTTTGACACATAGCTCCACAAATGTATTGAATATGCCTGTATAAACTGGTTGCATGGAGGAGTTAGAGTTGGACACATAGCTCCACAAATGTATTGAAGATGCCCGTATAAACTGGTTGCATGGAGGAGTTAGAGTTTGACACATAGCTCCACAAATGTATTGAATATGCCTGTATAAACTGGTTGCATGGAGGAGTTAGAGTTGGACACATAGCTCCACAAATGTATTGAAGATGGCCGTATAAACTGGTTGCATGGAGGAGTTAGAGTTGGACACATAGCTCCACAAATGTATTGAAGATGCCTGTATAAACTGGTTGCATGGAGGAGTTAGAGTTGGACACATAGCTCCACAAATGTATTGAAAATGCCCGTATAAACTGGTTGCATGGAGGAGTTAGAGTTTGACACATAGCTCCACAAATGTATTGAAGATGCCCGTATAAACTGGTTGCATGGAGGAGTTAGAGTTCGACACATAGCTCCACAAATGTATTGAATATGCCTGTATAAACTGGTTGCATGGAGGAGTTAGAGTTGGACACATAGCTCCACAAATGTATTGAAGATGCCTGTATAAACTGGTTGCATGGAGGAGTTAGAGTTGGACACATAGCTCCACAAATGTATTGAAGATGCCTGTATAAACTGTTTGCATGGAGGAGTTAGAGTTGGACACATAGCTCCACAAATGTATTGAAGATGCCCGTATAAACTGGTTGCATGGAGGAGTTAGAGTTTGACACATAGCTCCACAAATGTATTGAAGATGCCCGTATAAACTGGTTGCATGGAGGAGTTAGAGTTGGACACATAGCTCCACAAATGTATTGAATATGCCTGTATAAACTGGTTGCATGGAGGAGTTAGAGTTGGACACATAGCTCCACAAATGTATTGAAGATGCCTGTATAAACTGGTTGCATGGAGGAGTTAGAGTTGGACACATAGCTCCACAAATGTATTGAAGATGCCCGTATAAACTGGTTGCATGGAGGAGTTAGAGTTGGACACATAGCTCCACAAATGTATTGAAGATGCCCATATAAACTGCAGTGTGTTCAGTCGCACCACAATCCAACATTTTCAGCATGCAGTTGTGTGGATGATACAGTATCTGCTGTTGATGTAGCCTCATCTGTAAACCACATTACAGAGAGAACGTGGATCTGCTGCACTCTGTATGGTCACAATCCCCATTTTGTCGCACCTCTTTGACATGTGCCTGTCTCGTGGCTCAATTGATGCACCCATTTCTTTGGAGAGTTCAGTAAGCGTCTTCGAACATCAACGCTGGTTTATGTTTTCCATTCTCACTGACGAGTACGTTAGTTGTCTCCAGCTTTGTTACTAGCGATAAAATTGTTGCCTTTGTTGGAACATCACGCACATTGAATTATCTTCAAAATTCCTGTTGTGTTGTTATCAATGAATTTGTGATCGAGTATGTTTTCACAATAAAAGTACGCTCTCACCACTATAATAAACAGAAGTGAGTCATAACGTATTAATTCACATCACAATGGCGCTTGGTATTAACTGAGAAGCGCTTTCTCTCATCTTCACCCTGGACGACTGAATCTCATTCACTCCCCTGACCCGCAACAAGTAATGCAGTAGATGGTACTTCTGCCCTCTGCTGGGAAAAGTTGAGATCTTGAACTTACTGCCATCTGTTTGGACCAGCTATCAGGTAGTCTGTGGGCGGTATTTCAAAATATTCTTGATGTTAAGATGAATGAAAATCTTTTCCCAAATTTCCAGTTGTGACTGTATAGGTTTTAATAATTTTATTTCTTGTCCTATTTCATGGTTACTGATCTAAAAATGGTTGGCATCTGCTGATTTAAGTTTTGTTTTGTTCTACCTATATATAAGCCTTGGCAATCTCGACATGAAATGTGATAAATAGTTGACTTTTTTAAATAATCAGTTGTGTTAGTCAAAGGTGTATTCAGCAAACTTCTGAGGTGCAAGTTGGATATGAAATTTTCAAAATATTTAATGGGCACTGCATGTTTCTGTTACGACTGTCAACAATGCTCGTAATTGCCATTGAAATCAACAAATGGCAGTGATACTGCTTCTCCCAGAGCCACACACATTTATACGAGCTTTCAGAGGAAAATTATGGCCCATTAAAGTAGTTGGACTGTACTTTATTTACACTACGCACAGCATTGAGTATATTTCTGTTTTACATTTATTTAAGTGGGGTGATGGGTGACGTTTCTATTTTACACAATTTTAAAGCTGCATACTTAATTTTTTGTACACATATTCAGAGTGTTATGTGGAACTATTTGGCAGAGTTTCATTTTTGAATTATTGAAAATTCTCCTTCAATAAATTTGCAAATTTCAAAATGAAATTCACTCCACACTTTTTTGAAAAAGGAGGTTGATTTTTTTTTTTAAACCAGAAACTCAATTAGAAAAACTTTCTGCATGGGGTTTGTAATCTCTTAATTATAAGGGAAATTAAAAAAAAAAAAAAGACCTGCACAGCAAAGATTTCAAAATTTTTGCAATCAGTACACACATTTAGTTTTTATCTCAAAAAGTATTAAGTTGATCCTGAATCTCCTGTGTTATACTTTATAGAATGTACAGTAAAAATTTCAGCCCTCTGACACTTAATTTGTGGATGTAATTTTGTTTTGAATGAATAAAAATGTAGCAAAAATTAAAGTGAGGAAAAACGAGATGAAAAGTTTGCGTGCAGTGAACCAGACGTTCCTAGAAGTGTCCAGCTCAGATGTGTAATTTGTACTCTTTTTTTCATTACAAGCACGGCATATCAGTCCTGCATACACTTCAGGTCATTCACCAATGATGACAGTAAAATGGTGTCCATCAATATATATCTACACTCTTCATTATTTATAGCAGGTTCATATTCACAGCCTTCAAGTTTTGTTTTGTACACCACATTCTGGCTCATCTAACCTTTCATCATTTACACTTATTTCTGGCTTATGTATATGAAACAATATTTGATGTTATACAACATCTACTGGCACAGCTGGTGTTACTAAGTTATACCAAGCATGGTGGCTCAGTGACAAATCGAAACTGACCTTGTGCTTCATCACCTGCTACACTTCCTCAGGCACATTTAAGGAGCAGAGAGCTTTAAATATGATGTAATTACAGCAACTTCCAGGCACTTAAAACTTTGCATATATGCACTTCAAATCACCTAGTATTTTTTGCTACAAAAAAAACTACAAAATGTGAAATTTTGCAGTTTTTTATCATACTTTCATCTGTTTTCCCCCTTAATATATGTTTCGTACTTTTCAACTGAATAAGGAGCGATATAAAATAAGTGATCTTTAACCTTTTTTAGTTTAATAATGTTATTTTTTACATTTTTTATGGCTTCTGTTAGATGGTTATATAATATTGTCCCATTATTTATTACGTTTTTTTGCTGAGCAAACCCCTTAATGCAGTTTGAAAGCAATTTTTTTACATTTGTGAATGTCAGTATTTTTTATTCGTTGGCTTGCTTGAGAGTACATACTTTATGCTATTATACATAGTTGCAAGTGTTGAAATCTATAAAACTACATTACATGATGTTTCCTGGGAATAGCCTGCTTGCATAACTGGTAAACATTAAGCGACAGACAAAGCATAATACATAAGAAATGTACATGTCTTTAAAACACAGAAATAACTTTTTCCGTGGCATCAGCCATATCTGAAATATCCGTTATTAATGGTTTGAATTGCTCAATACTTGGGCTTCTTTTGAAGTCCGGTCAATATTCAGTTGTTTCTCGCGATGTCATGGAAACAGCGTCCAGTTGTTAAACATTTGACTATCGCTGTTCTCTATAACGAAATGTGTAATGTAGCTGTTTCTGTAAAGGTTTATCTCGATTAAAATGAAGTAGATAGAGAAATAAATGTTTGTAAGAATAAGTGGTATAAGCGACAGCGGGTAGAGAAAGTCATGTGAATGTAACACAGCAGACTTTTTATCTGTATAATGTGTGCTTTGATTCAACTATGGATCTAGCAGGCCTACTGTTCTGTATTGGCAATCTGCAAGAAGAAGCAGTATAAGATGTAATTATCTTACAAATCTCTGTAATGTTGCCATTCAGTCGTGGAATAACAACTTCATGTTGAGATGCTATAGTACTTTTCATGATACTCTGTATGTAGTGTGTGGATCCAAGATTAGAACAGAGAGTCTGCAAATGTCGGGAAAAATGGTACGGAGGCCCTCGCAATGGGGGACAGGGCCAGCTATTGTAGATGATGCTCACAAGCTCCATGCTTCTCGTTTCTTTGATACCAACACAAACAATTCCACATATAAGTGTGACGTTTTGCAATGGCCCAAATTTTGGCAACAACATTATAATGTGCCCTGTTCACCAGGGGCTTTTTGATGAAAAGCAACATGGTGGTTGTCCCCCACCCACTGTATTTGCCTGACTTTGCTCTATTCCTCAAACTGAAACTCAGGTTGACACAAGGATTGAAGAACACCCTCAAAGAACATGACTTCCAGGATGCAGAATCACTGGAACTGCTGTATATGTGTGTGGAGGGGAACTACTTTCACGGTGACAGCGGGCATTAGTCTCAAAGTAAGTGTTTGATCACATGGCAGCACTAGTCCCAAATATTTTGGTTATTATATCGCTGTGAAACTTGGAAAATAAGTAAAATCATCATTCAAATCAAATTACAAACATTTCTCAATAGAGAGATGGCCAGATACAATTTCAAATTTAGAATTATGGAAAATAACAAATCAAAAAGAAATAGAAATAAAAAAATGAAAGCCAAAGTGGGTAAAGAAAATAAGATAAAGTGGTGGAAAGAAAGGCAATTCCCAGGGTACTAGAGGAAGAGAAGAGTTATTAAAGAAGGGAAAACATGGAATGAAGTTGCCAAGAAATAGCGTCCAATGGAAACACTTTGTGAATGCCCTATGCTCCTCATAAGGAGATAAACGAGATTGATTTTCTAAGTAGCATTTCTTTGTCCCTGTCCAATGTATCTCAAAATGGAACATTTTGTCATGCAGTACCCACATTTCATCGCCAGTAACAATGTGATCCAGGAAATTGTCACCCTCCTCGGCATATCGTTGCAGATGATTCAAAGAAGCAATCATTCGCTTGTCTTTCATCACGTCATCCAAGTGCTTAGGAACCATCGATATGAAACCTTCCTGTACCCTAAGCACTCGTGAATGATGTCGAAAGCACTCCCAAAAGAAATACCGAGCTCATGAGCAATGTCTTTGATGTGCATGCGCCGCTCTACTTTCACCATTGCATCCACGCAGGCAATATTGTCATCAGTCACCGATACACGCGGTTTCCCCGCACGCTCATTGGCATGCAGATTTGCACGCCCATTTTCGAACTCAGAACACCACCATCTCACACTTCTCAAAGCAAGAAACCTTTCCGCATATGATGGCTGGATCTTGATGGGCGTTTGTCCCTTACTCCATAGAAAACGGATCACACTTCGTTGCTCGTAAGCCGTGGACGTGTTAAGCACACCTGTCATTTTGAATGCACTGACAGCAGCAGCAGGAAACTCTATGAAGACCGGCCCATGAAAGGCCTACTACTTCAAATGTATATGTTGGTTTTTGTTTTACATTCGTAATTTGACCGAAAAAAAATAGGGGCAAAGACTTTTTGATTTGCCGTCGTATGCAATAGGTACCAAGGTCTTTTCAAAACACAATGTAATTGTTGTCTCTTAAATTAAGAGCAACTTGCAATATGTGTTTATTGCACCTCCCAAAGACAGCACTAAAAACTTGCAAATCTCGCATTTACAAGATAAACGAAGCGCAACAAAAATATCTGCATGTAAGAAGACATCTGGTAACTAAAATATAAACAACCACAAACGCTAAATTGTTAAAATAAGTCCCCTACAAGAAGATTCCACTTGTCTCCAGACCAGTCATCTCACAGCTGATGATGGAAGCAAACACTCGTGTATAATCAATGTACTGTCTCCTTCGTTCGCAAATTTCCTTGCAACTAAATCTTTCAATTGTCTTGGTAACATAACTCAGCACTGTCCACTGCTGTCTGCACAGTTTAAGCTTAAGCCGAAGCTTTAGAAAGTGTCACAGTAGGGCAACCAGGATTGGTTTTACTGAGCTGAACAACTCTGCAGAGCAGTAAAGTTGGTAACATCGAGTGAACTCTGATTGTTTGTTTATAGTGATGCTATTCCTAAAATAAACTTTTGTAGGTAACAAAGTTAAAACATACAACTTTACTTCTCAACAAGTCTGCATTCTTCTGGAAACTGTGAAGCAGTATAATCATGCAATAGAGGCAAATTACTACAGAGTATATCACTTTCTCTGCCCTCTATCTTTATTACTGGGTATACAAAATATTCCCACTAAAGCTTATTTTTCTATCTACTACATTTTAATGCAAATAAAGAAACAGCTACATTATACATAGTCCAATGTTTAACAACTGGACGCTATATGCTGGCCTTCCATACTGTTTCCATGACATCGCCAGAAACAATAAATGTTGACAGGACAGGATTAAGTAATAAACAATTTGAACCATTAATAGCAAATATTTCAGGAATAGCTTGTGCCGCAAAAAACTTACTTGAATAAATTCTGTCATAAAATGAGCTACATTTTTGTCTATCAGTTTACCAGTTATACAAAATTCCTTCCGAATAAAGAGGGCTTCACAGACTGTTCCCAAAAAATTCAAGATATACGTTTTATTTGTCATGTAAATATGGTATTTTAATCAAAATTGTTAGAACTATTTTTTAGAAAATACTTATCGTTTTTCAGTTATGCTGTTCCATGTTTCCAAAAATGCGTTTTTGTATTCAGGGACATGAAAACATGTATTTGTGGTGAAATCTTGATAGCACATTTTTTTCCGGTGAAATGCAATACCTTCCCTACCTAGTTGAGAGTTGAGGAAAACAATTGTGATAGCTGTAACTAGCATGCTCTCACTTGAACATAACCTCAATGTTAAGGCTTTGTTACTGAAAGATAAAGTAATATGTTATATGTAGATATAAATTTTAAATTAGGGCATACAAATTAAGTTTTGCTTCTTACCAGTCGGTTCTGTGTTTAATTGTATCATTGCCAATCTCTGGTGCAGTTCTCCATATGTGAAAATGGTTCTACTAGATCGTCTTCTCTTGTCCATATGTGTTAAAATAATTTGCATTTCCTCGTCACTAATATCTCTTTTTCAGATAACATGATGATGCCTTGGCTTAATGCTTGAAATATTCACTGTAAAACCCACTGCAATTTGAAGCTTAAACTTAAACTATAAAACCAGACCCGGGGAGAAACAGGGATAAAATGATGGGAGAATGTTTGGGAAAAGTGAAGCAGAAATGGATTAGAGCAGTTAAGGAAGATGAGACATAAATTGTTAAAAATAGTGGAGGGGGGGTTTATACAGATAATGTGTGTAAGAAAGCCTCGTTACACTTACTACATTTAGTTGCAATTTACAAAAAGGTTTCTCTTGTTTTCCTTGTGTTTGCAAATGTATTAAAAGTTATAACAAATGAAGCAGGTATTTGTCTTCACTGTTAAAAAGTTTCTAATCATTGGTTGGTACTAATGTTGGCATTTGCTGTCTTGCACTACAACAGTATTTTGATGCGAGGATGAAAGCTGGGCAGGCAGTACGTGGTTTCTCTCTATTTTTTGTTATGATCTCCTCCCCAGAGGGGGACTATTTCTCTTTTCATGATATCTGGAGTGCTTCTAAAAAATTAATACAGTTGCATGCACAATAAAGCCAACAAGTAGAGAGAAAAACCTCATCTGTTAGATTCACATGAGTTTCTCTACTCTCTACTGTTTATTAGTGGTAAACAAACTATTCTTACGAATGCTTATTTTTCTATCTACTTTTGCAGGAACATTAGAGATTTTGTTATAGGTACAAAGGCAATAATGATAGGTAAATTTGTTAGAACTGGATGCTGCCCTTAAAATTCCATACTCTTTCCACATCATAACAAGAAATGAGACTTTAAAAGATGACAAAGTATTAAACAATTTGAACCATTAATAACACATATCTCAGAAATGGCTTATGCCACAAAAACGTTATTTGAAATAAATTGTGTGTTTTGAAGAGATGTGCATGTTTTCGTCTATCGCTTAGCATTTACCAGTTATACAAGATTATACAAAATCCCTTCCAAATGAAGAGCACTCCCAGAAAATTCAGGATATACATTTGATGTGTTCATGTAAATATCTTTAATACATGGGTATTTTAATCAAAATTCTTAGTTACTTTTGAGAAAATCAGAAATTTAAAAATATGTAGCACGTACAGAGTAGTTTGGGGTGGAAATATTTCCTTGAAAATATTTGTGTCGAATGTTTGGAACGTACTGAACTTAAACATCAAGTTTGGTATTTATCCAACTTTTCATTTTTGAGTTTTTTTATCTTCCCTACTATGTAAGGTATTGCATTCCACCGAAAAATTTGATACCAAGATGTTGCCAGAAATATATGTTTTGATGTTCCATGAATAAAAAAAAAGCATTTTTAGTAAAAGATCTGTGAATGTGTGTGAACAGCATAACTCAAAAATGTAAAGTTGGTTAAGTATGAAATGTGATAGATGCGACTCACACATTTTCAAGAAAATCACGCCAACTCAAACTAGCCTTTATCTGGAAATTTTTCAAACATTTTGTTTATCTCAAAATTGTCTCCATATGTTCAACGCATTTTTATGACAACCAAAATGTATGTGTTGAATTTTCTGGGAATAGCCCAGGAAGTCTTCTTCATTCTGAATGACTTTTGTATCATTCTCTCTAGTCGCAAGTTGGAAGCATGAAACTACAAGAAATTAGTAGTATGCGGGTCGATTGATAAGTCCCGAGCCTCTCAATGAAAACAACATTTAAGTTTTTTTTTTATTTCTCAACATAATCCAGAAAGGTTAATACATTTGTCATACCGGTGTTCTAATTTAATTAAACCATCTCTGTAGTGCGATTTATCAACGTCCTCAAAATAGCTGTTTACTGCATCAATGGCCTCCTCGTTGCTGTGAAATCTTCGTCCTCCAAGAAATTTTTTGAGATTAGGGAACAGGTGGTAATCACTGGATGCTAGATCTGGTGAATAGGGTGGATGTTCAAGCAATTCAAACTTTAATTCACAAATTTTCCCCATTGCAATGACTGAACGATGGGCCGGAGCATTGTCGTGATGATACAACATTCTTTTCACCTCATCACTCAAACGTTGCAGTAAGCTTGCGTAGTAGTCACCAGGGATACTTTTACCCTTTTCCAAGTAATCAATAAAAATAATTCCCTGTGCATCCCAGAAAACACTCGCCATAACCTTGTTAACTGACAAAATTGACTTTGCCTTTTCTGGAGTGTAGTGATGTATCCAAGTTTCATCCATGGTAATAAGCCATCTCAAAACTTCATTGGGATTTTTATGGTAGGCCTCCACATTCTTAACAGAAACAGTTTTTCTATGCAACTTTTGATCAGGTGTCAACAAACACGGTACCCATCTCACACAGACCTTGTGAAAGCTCAAAACATTACTTAAACTATTACCTGCACGTTCTTTTGATATGTTTACAGCCTCTGCTATCTCAAACAACTTTAATGTGCGGTCTTCCAGTACTAAATGATGAATTTTTTCAATCATCTCTGGAGTTGTGACTTCCACAGGGCGTCCAGAGCGAGGCTCATCACTAGTGCTCGTACATCCCATTTTAAACTCTGCAACCCACCTTTTAATCATTGAATATGAAGGGGCAAAGTCTTTCAATGTACTGTCCATTTCCTCCTTGATTTCTTTAGGTGTTAAGCCTTTCAAATGGAAGTATTTAATCACTGCTCGTTTTTCCAAATCCTCCATTTTCGTGAAAACTCTTAAAGTTCTCTTGTTTAAAATGCTGTCATTCAAAAACTATACGATGCTACCGTCTAACTCGTCTAGTGGCGCCATCTCTGTGTGAGGCCCGGGACTTATCAGCTGACCCTCATATATGTGCTTCCTAACGTCAGAACCTGACACCAGCAAATCCATTGAACCCTGGTTCGTTTAGTGAATGGGTGATCTGCAGTTTGTTTATATGTAACTCAAGCTCGCTATTGCCTCAAAAACTGGTACAGAAATTAACAAAGAACAATAAACTGTTTAATGCATGGCATTAAATAAAGCTTTGTACGAATAGAGGTATGAGCATTTAAATAATGTTTACTCCACATTGTATTGGTTGAATTGGAAGCAGGAAAAAAACAAATGAAATCCCAATGTACAAAATCGACTTTCTTCCATTCTTGTGAACCAAAATCTTGTATGCTGCATCGCTTCCTGTTCTCGTTTATTTTGGCTACCGTTCTAGGGCTATCGAGAACCAGCCTGTGAACATAGTTTCAAAAATAACATGTTGGTTAAATGGCAAAGTTGGTGATGAACAACACTGGTATAGCTCCACTTACCAAATTACTGGCAGGACATGTTTTGAAGAGCTATTGTCTCAGCTGCTGGTCGACCCGATCTTCTTCTTGTTCCTTTCAGACTGTAGAGTCATCTGCTGGAATTTAGAGTACAGTATCTTCTGCTGGAATTTCAGAGGCATATATAAAATATACTGTGTAGGTTGCAACTAAACCAAGAGAAAGATAAGCACAAGAAATATCAAATACAGTCGAACTTAGCTAATTCGAAGTTGATAGCCCCCCCCCAAATCAAATTATTCAAGATTTTGAATTTCAAAAGTTGGATTTGTTTTTAAAACATTTTTTTTTAATTAAAACAGGTCCACTTTACCAAGCTCATTTTCCAATCACTGGCTGCTTGCTGGTCAACAACTCCACTTTCTCCACAAACAGTTTTAAAGGAAATACCATTTCGCTTTTTAAAACCATCCAGCTATCCACTGCTTGCCTTAAAATTAGTTTTTCCCAATTGCTGTGCAAATTCCACTGCTTTCGCTATGATAAGAGGTCCACTTAGTGGAATTTTTTTATCGCGTGCCTGCTTGAACCACTTCTTAACGCATTCATCAACGTCAGATTTTCAGGCCCTTTTGCTCTATTTTTACTTTCGTCACTGTTTGTAACTACACTGTTCAAAATGTTGTCCTTATTTTTGAGGTATGTAGACAACATTCCAAAATCTCTTGCATTGTCACACTTTTTTTAAAACCTTTTTGCACTTCGGGAATGACTGCTGCCTTTTCAGCTAAAGTAAGAGTTTTGTAATGTTTGGAGAGAGCCATGGTTGGCTCAGTTCACTACTTCAACACACACTGATATGTACAAATGCTCACTTTACTGCACAGGTAGACAATGACAACAAGTAACCAACATTCCTTACCAGCAGGAGAGGCAAATACAATATGATGCATTTCCATCCACCAAATTTCACTAACTTATAACTTTTTCAGTCATTCTCGTTGAATTATCCATTTACAAAAGGCATTTTAACATTGCTTGTCAAGGGACCATGCTAAAAGCTTGAATTATCCACAATTTTGAATTAATCAAGTTCGACTGTACAAATAGTAGATAAATCAGCTTAGACACTGACCTGTGGCTGCTAAAATCAGTACATAACCACTTAGAACTGAACTTATGGGAAACAACACGTATAAAAAGTTTCAAATGTTGAATTATGAAATTACAGCAGATGATACTTCAATCTAACCAAGCCCACGCTGGCTCGTGGAGCTTTGCTGCCCCCTCCTCACATTCCCACACAAAGTAAATATATATCTGTGGGGATAAATAAAACTAGGAAGAGACAAATTATGTGTTGAAACAAAACTGTTCTGAGAGAATGATGAAACACAATATTTCCAGTTTAGCCCTTCTTTAGGACATTAATAAGACTAAAAGCACACTTCACGGTCAACTGCACTCATCACTCTTCGAATTAAAATTAAACTTGAGTTTTATTTATGGACACTCATTAACTACTATGTGTCTCATTCTATATTGGACGTGGTAATTTTGCTCAGAGACCTCTTTATCAGGCTTGAGGTTCTTTTACGTGCTGTAAATCTACGACACAGGACTACTGGCTTTACTTCCCTTCCAAAGGAAGCCATGCCAAGGATTTTTATGCCCCCAAAAAGCCATTGTTCTCCACCGGGATTGAACCAGCGACCTAGAGGCTAGCACTAGTCCACGGAGGACGACATGTTTGCTTGTTTATATTTACACAAGTTGCCCTTATTTCATCGTAATGTTACAGGGCACATTATGTGAGTGAGACACACTACCATTTGTACTTTAGTCTTACAGTGCACTTTCTCAATAACACAGGATCCGTTAATGTCTCCATGGTAATCCCGAACTGAAGAGCAGTAGGTCTTTTATATTTATCTTAAAATTATGCTCTTGGGGCTACAATATCAGATCTTTCATGTCTTGAGCTCAAATCCGAGATCATCAACAGTGAACTAATTAATAGGGTAGACTCTTTCTCCTCCTCCTGTTTCATTTTTCCAATGAACCGACTGCTTGCCGCAGTGAACACGACCACACACGGCATATACTTCCAGAGCTTCAGTTAATTATTTATAAGTTTGTAATGCATATAATGTGCTTTAAAGTTTAGTTCAGATTAGCACGCTCTAAACGTAGCTAATCAGATACGGTTACCAGTACCAATGTAGGACATTGTATACATAGGAAAATTAAAATCCAAACCTAAACTATTACTCAAGCATGTATATACATAGATTTTATGCTGTTTGGAGTACTCATGTAATAAAATCCTTAACAATCACTCTTGTGTAAAGAACATAGTTTATACAAAACATCTGGTTTTGATATATAATCTTGACACTATAAACAAGTTAAATATTTAAAGCTATATTTTACTTTGGTTCATTCCAAAATAGCACTAAGAAGTGCTCTTCTTTTAAATTCTTTTTTGGCTTGGGAGGCATGCCTGCGTTACCCAGGGAACACCACGTGGAGGTAGACTACGTCATTCCCCATTTTATATAGACCATAGATAAAACAAAAAAATAGTCATCTTATCAGACTCAAAATCAGCCATAGATGGAATAGTAAATTACAATAATAAAACAACAAGAAATATTAAAATAAATAAGAAGCCTAATTAAAACAGTTTAAACTAGAAATCATGTCACTCTACAATGGATCCCAGCTCATGTTGGACTTTTGGGCTATGAACATGCAGATGAATGAGCAAAGAAAGGTGCAATACAACAAATAAAACCTGTAGGACAAATAGAAATAAATAAACAATTAAATAACATTAAACAACATTTCAAAAGACAGCAGAGACTTGATGAAGAAGATAAATTTAAAGATAAAGATTAGAAGAATATTACAGATAGAGTTGATATAGAAAAAATGCCAAGGAAGACTGCAGTGGCCTTATTTAGGATGGCAACTGGCCACGACTGCCTTGCAGAACATCTCTACAAGATAGGATGCCTACCTACACCCAAGTGCACTCTCTGTGAAGAAGATGTCATCCTGAACAAACAGCATCTCGCCAAATACAAAGGCCTTAAAAGTGGTAACTTACAGACTTTATATTGGGAAGAAGCCAGAGGGAAAATGATGCAGATCAATCCGCAGTGCCATTGGTGAACAACAACAACAGCAGCAGCTATGTTTTACTATAATAATTGTAACAACAAGTCAATCAATGGCGTCTTTCTTACTTTCTTCCATGTGTCCACTATCATGATTGGGAAATTAAATAAAAAAAAAACGTTCATAATAGTGTTGTGTGCAAGTATAGCCAAGTAATTCCACTACTTTCGACAAATATTTTTCTAATATTTGTCAAAATGTTTTCAATCCTTCTCAAGATAGTTTCAAACTAAAGAATGTTCACATTCCTGAAAATGTACATCATTTCCACATTTTTCAGAAATTCTCCCGGTAAAAACTGTATGGTAAGTCTGCAATCTTTAACACTCCATGTGTCTGGTTCCAGGAGAATTCAAGTCCCACAGAGACAGAGGCGAGTCTGTCTACTGGGCGGACAAATCTGGAAATAGGGAAACACTGTTTTACAGATGTTTCCCTTATGTACAAACACAGATGGGCCATCGTCTACTGCTGTACTCCCGTACATTTATCTTTATATTAGAGACGTGCAAATTCCCAAAGAGGGTCGAAGACTTGCTAAGTATAATGAAGCTATACAATGCAAATAAACAGTTTTATAAGATATCTTGGGTAGACACTGACATAACAGAGCTTGTACAAAGAGCTAAGGCTTCTTTAAGTGAAGAAATAATTACAGTAGGTTGTGTGGCGGTGAAGCCTGGATGCGAGCTGGTTGTCTGGACAGTGAGCCCCAATTCTCAGGCATGCGCAGTGAGTACAATCAGTCAGTGTAGCGGCAGCAGTAGTTCAAGTAACATCTGTCTTGCCAGCAGTCTGTTTATGACTTTATGCTACCTTGTACTTGGGGGGGGGGCAAGATTCCTTGGAGCAGTTTCCCATTTTCATGTGGAATTTAAGGATATATTTGGCCTAAAAGAAATAATCTTTTATTTCTTAAATGTGAAATATTAAAAGTAATTTTTCCTTGTAGAGCAATAATGTAACCTAATTATTTCTTGTAACTTAGGAGGGGACAATTGACCCCCTGCCCCCCTAAATGACACCCTTCTGTAATTAAACTTGGATTGCATATATTGTGTATCTTGGTGTGTTTATTCGAGGTTCTTGCCTTCTGAGAATTTTTTTGTAAATAAAAAAAGTTAATATACCACAAAAATCTCGTCCCCCGAGGTGTAGTGGTTACCATGCTAGTTCCCAAGGTCGCAGGTTCAAACCTGGCGGAGGGCAATGGATTTTTTTTTTGGGCTTAAAAATCCTTAGCATGGCTTCCTTTGGAAGGGAAGTAAAGCCTGTGGTCCCGTGTTGTAGATTTATGGCACGCAAAAGAACCTCAAGCCTGATAGAGAGGTCTCTGAGCAAAATTACCGGTCTTTCATGCCCAATATAGAATGGGACTCTAAGAACCACAATAGTTAAAGAGTGCCCATAAATCATAATAATAAAAAAAATACCACAAAATGATGGGGAAAAATACAAAAAATGGCTAATGAAAAACTATTCCTAACTTGCCTCCCAGATCTGTTTTGGTGATTGATAACGCACTGTACCATAGTGTGCAGTTGGAAAAGACCCCAATGTCTCTTACCAAAATAAGACACAGAACTTGAAAGGATGTTAAGTTTGGAGCTTTACAACCTAAGTAAGGGTCAAAGCCTGTTTACGTTAATAGTTTGTAGGCCATGCACACAATGTTCTCCGATTCATTGGGTCTTAATTGAGTAGAACTCATCTGGGCTGATATAAAGCAATGGGTAGCTTGGTAGAACACCCTTTTAAACTAGATGATGTTATTTATTAAGCTTAGCTAACAACATGTTGACGACATTAGCGTGGAAAAATGGGAAAATGCCTGTCAACATGTTGTTACGTAGAATATTGAAGAAGAATAACAACAAGGCCTGTTTGAAGGTTTTGTAATGCAAGTAGGGAATAGCGAAGGAGAAGAAGTCCTGCAGAAGAAAATGACTGTGGTGTAGAGTGTTGATCACACTAATAAAGCCCCTGCATTCACGTGACAAGGTTTGTGTAAATATAACAGAATGATAGAGAAATGTGAAGATAGCGACAATAAACCAGTCATGCAGTGGTGTGTTTTCAGCGACAGACAGCTGCCTCTAGGAGAGTAACTGCCAGTGCGCTAGGAAAGTAGGTCACCAGCACAGAACTATTGTCCCTACTGTAGCAGGATGTAATAGTCATAGACACACTTTCCTATTGCATTTAATTCAAAGTTCTCTTGAATTAAAATAGTAGTTACTAACAAAGTAGGCTAGCAATGCACAGGATACCTCCTGACAGTTCGTCAATCAGCAGTGTAAGGAAATAAACTAAAGCTGTCTTGATCAAACGCCCCTGTTTATAAACGTGATGCTTATTGCTGAAATCTGGATGTTAAATTAAATTGAGTTTTATTTATCGACGCTCTTTAACTGCTGTGGTCCTTAGCGTCACATTCTATATTGGGCAAGAAAGACTGGTAATTTTGCTCAGAAGCCTCTTTATCAGGCTTGGGGTTCTTTTACATGCTGTAAATCTACGACACGGGACCACCGGTTTTACTTCCCTTCCGAAGGAAGCCATGCTAAGGATTTTTACGCTCAAAAAAATCTGTCGCCCTCTGCCGGGTTTGAACCTATGACCTCAGGAACTACAGGCTAGCATGGTAACCACTACACCACGGAGACCGACGAAATCTGGATGTCACAGGATATTTTCATGATAATCAATAATGAGGATCGCATTTAAGGTGACCATCTCTGGAGGTTCATTTGTCACCACTTTCATTACAAAAACTCTGGAGAAAGTATTACATTTGTAGTTCGTTCAATGTTCAAATATCTTGTTAAGAGTTTGCCACGGTGGCACAGCTCGATCATCCCACAAGAGAGAAGAACATCAGGGAATTACAACTTAGTTGAAAACCTCCTCTAAGCATGTCTACTGCCTTCAAGTCAGTATTCAAATGTTTAACAATGAAGCAAACACAAATACAACAAATATTTTGCGACAATTCTTCACTTATTGTTTTAAAAAATAAATTTAAAACCAACAGGTCATGCTTTGCAATCCATCAACTACACCTTCAAATTTTCCTAATTTATGTTACTGCCACTCAGAGGCGCAGCAGCTAGGGAGGGTTTGGAACCCCCTTGCTAAAATAAACGTAAAAATCAATAGCAAAACTAGCTTAGTTAAAATAATAGCACCTTTCTACAAGATACTGCCTAATTGTATCACTGGCAGATGGTGGGGGTGTTCCGGTGTTAAACTTGACCACAATATCTCTAAGTTTACCATATTGCAACAAAATAGTCATTTGCAACTTAGAATACACAAAACATCCTATCTAGTTCCAACTGCTGAACGTTTATCTGTGAATATAAAATCAATTTATTTAAATAGTTCATAATTCATATTTATCATTTGAAATGATACAAAACCTGATGTGAAACACTCACATGACTTTCTCTACCCTCTATCTTTATTAGTCAGTATACAAACTATTCTTACTAAAGCTTATTTTTATATCCACTACATTTAATCCAAATACACCTTTACAGAAACAGCTACACTACACATTTCGTTATAGAGAACAGCGATAGTCAAATGTTTAACAACTGGACGCTGTTTCCATGACATCGCGAGAAACAACTGAATATTGATACAACTTTAAGAGAATGAGAGTATTGAACAATTCAAACATTTAATAACAGGTATCTCAGAAACAGCTTATGCCACAAAAAAACTTCTTCTAAGTAAATTGTGTGTTTTAAAGAGATCTACATTTTTTGTGTGGTATGTTTTTGTCTATTACTTAATGTTTACCAGTTATCCAAGATTATACAAAATTCCTTCCATTTGAAGAGGACTTCCTAGGATATTCCCAGAAAATTCAAGGTATACATTTTATTTCTCATCTAAATATCTTTAATATATGCTATTTTAATCAAAATTGTTAGAGCCAATTTTTAGAAAATAAAATTTTTCGAAAAATGTTCCATGTAAAGAGTAGTTGGGGGGGGGGGGAGATTTTCTACAAAATCTGTGTTGCATTCTTGAAAGATACTAAGCTCAAATACCAAGTTTGGTATTTATCCAATTTTTCATTTTAGAGTTATGCTGTTCAAACACAGACACACACATGGACAGGTTTTCAAAAATGCTTTATTTGGATTTAAGGTGCCTCAAAACATGGATATCCAGTGAAATCTGTGTACGTCAAGTTTTTGGGTGGAATACAATACTTTTCCTACTTACTTACTATACGTAGTAGTAAAGGAAAAATGGATCCCTATACATAACACCCCACTAGGTGATGGATTGTTCGCTATGGTATTGCCATCTACTGGAAGTTTGTTGATAGCATCAATTGCTGGTATTTCAATTACGGAATCACTTAAACTGTTACAACATTTAAATGGACCCATAGATCTAATATTGTAAGAGAAATTATTTATTTTGAAGAATAGAGAATATGCGATGAATTTTGAAACACCACTATCAGGTTTAATCGATATTTTCAATCGATAATTTCACAGGTAAAAATAAAATTACGGAAAAACAGATATCATAAAAACAATAACTGCTTCAAAAACTATTCACTTGATTAACAACATTGTTGTATCACCAACACATCACCTCAAAATTTAATCTGAAATAAAGAAATGTTATATGGATATTTCATTCAGTTTCTTCAATATGTAAAAAAAAATTAATGTATGTTCCCAGCATCAGTAGAGGCCCTGAGTTATATTAGAGTTCAAAGTTGCTTCATTTTCTGTCATTAATAATTTATTTAGTAGTACCACACAGCAGATACTATAAGTAATTTAAAAATCTGATGTGCTACACTCACATGACTTTCTCTACTCTTATACAAACTATTTTTACAAACGTTTATTCTCCATATGCTTCATGTTAATCGAGATGTCAATCTTATTGCTAATTTTTTTGTAGATGCAAGGGGAATATGGTAGGTTATAAACGATAGTCAAATCTTTTAAGCGTTGGTTGCTATGTGGCGCATTCCAATCTCTTTGCATGTTAACGACATAAAGAAAATGAATAACAAATTTGAGAAAAAGTATAAGTATTAGAAAATTTATGGGAATAACAGGCAATATCTCGAAAATGGTTCACTCTACAAAAAAATGTATACGACATAAATTGTGTATTTTAACGCGATCTACATTTTTTGTGCAGTAAAATTTTGTCTATCTCTTATGGTTTACCAGTTATGCAAAAGTCGTTACCAATGAACACTTTTGAAGACATTCCCAGAAAATTCAAGATATACATTTCATTTGTCATGAAAATATCTTAAACATATGATATTTTAATCAAAATCGTTAGAGCTATTTTTGAGAGAATTAAAATTTTCGAAAAATGTTCCATGTAAAGGGTAGTCTGGGGTGGGGGGATTTTCTTGAAAACCTTCGTCTTGCATCTCTGGAAGATACTGAATCTAAATACCAACTTTAGTGTTTATCCGACTGTTCGTTTCTGAGTTATGCTGTTCACAGACAGACACACACACGGACATGTTTCCAAAAATGCTCTTTTGGATTCAGGGGGTCTCAAAACATGTATTTCCGGTGAAATCTCGGTATCGAATTTTTGGGTGGAATACAATACTTCCCCTACTTACTATACGTAGTAGAGAAAGTAAAAAAAAAATTATTTTTATCAAAAAACGGCTCCAACGATTTTGATTAAAGTATCAAATGTTTAAGACATTTTTATGGCAAATTAAATGTATATCTTGAATTTTCTGGGGATGTCCCCAAAATTGCTCTTCATTCTGAACGACTTTTGCATAAGTGGTAAACCGCAAGAGATAGACAAAATTTCACGACATAAAAATGTAGATCTCGTTAAAACACACAATATATGTCATAAATATTGTTTTTGTAAAGTGAACCATTTTCGAGATATTCCTTGTTATTTCCTTGAATTTTCCAATACTTACACTTTTGTTGTTCTTTAATTTTTATGTTCTTGGCATGCAAAGAGAATTACATTTTACACATAGCGACCAGTTCTAAAAATATTTGACTATCGCTTAATGCGTACTATGTTCCCCTTGTTTTGTATTTGCAAGGGCAATATAGAAATACAGTAGCCTTTAAGCATATACATATCTCTTAATAGCTGGTTGCTAGGTGCAGCACCATTCCCTTTGCCACAGATTAATACGCTTTGCATATCCAAGACAAAAAGAAAATGAATAAAGAATTCCCATTTGAGAAAAAGTATAAGTATTGGAAAATTTAAGGGAATAACAAGCAATATTTCGAAAATGGTTCACTCAGCGAAAAAAATGTATATGACATAAATTGTGTGTTTTAAGGCGATGTACATTTTTTGTGTAGTAAACTTTTGTCTATCTCTTATGGTTTACCAGTTATGCAAAAGTTGTTCACAATGAAGAATATTTTTGGAGAAAATTCAAGATATACATTTTATTTGTCATGAAAGCATCTTAAACATATGATATTTTAATCAAAATCGTTAGAGCCATTTTTGAGAAAATTAAAATTTTCAAAAAATGTTCCATGTAAAGGGTAATCTGGGGTGGGGGGATTTTCTTGAAAACCTTCGTGTCGCATCTCTGGAAGATACTGAACCTAAATACCAAGTTTGGTGTTTATCCGAATGTTCGTTTCTGAGTGCTGTTCACAGACAGACACACAGATACACACACGGACATGTTTCCAAAAATGCTTTTTTTGGATTCAGGGGGTCTCAAAACATGTATTTCCGGTGAAATCTCGGTATCGAATTTTTGGGTGGAATACAATACTTCCCCTACTTACTATACGTAGTAGAGAAAGTAAAAACTCAAATAAGCTTCAGAACATATATTAATAACTTAAAATACAAGAATATAATTACAACAGAGGTAACGAGTCCAATAGAATATATTGATATACAATATCAGAATGACCTGATATATACAACACACAAAGAAAACAATATACCAGATGAAATGAGACCCATAGCAATAGCTACAGAAAATCAAAGATACCCAGAAAGAGAATGGCTCCGAATATATACAGATGGATCCCTCATCAATAAAAAAAATGCCGATGGAGGAGTATACTGTAAACATTTTGCACAGTATCTAACATTAGATAAAATGTCAAACCACTATGATGGAGAATTAACAGCTATAAAAGCAGCATTGCAGAACATTTTATATAGACAATACATAAAACAAAAAATAGTCATCTTATCAGACTCCAAATCAGCCATAGATGGAATAGTAAATTACAATAATAAAACAACAAGAAATATTAAAGAAATAAGAAGCCTAATTAAAGCAGTTGAAACTAGAAATCATGTCACTCTACAATGGATCCCAGCTCATGTCGGACTTTTGGGCAATGAACATGCAGATCAATTAGCAAAGAAAGGTGCAATACAACAAATAAAACCTGTAGGGCAAATAGAAATAAATAAACAATTAAATATCATTAAACAACATTTCAAAAGTCAGTAGAGACTTGATGAAGAAGATAAATTAAAGGATAAAGATTATAAGAATATTAAAGATAGAGTTGATATACAAAAAATGCCAAGGAAGACTGCAGTGGTCTTATTTAGGATGACAACTGGCCACGACTGCCTTGCAGAACATCTCTACAAGATAGGATGCCTGCCTACACCCAAGTGAAGAAGATGTCATCCTGAACAAACAACATCTCGCCAAATACAAAGGCTTAAAAGTGATAACTTACAGGCTTTATATTGGGAAGAAGCCAGAGGGAAAATGATGCAGATCAATTAATCCCCAGTGCCATTGGTGAACAACAACAACAGCTATATTTGCTTCACTGGGTTCTAATTATTTGTATTTAAGCTCATGACCTTGCAAGTACGCGACAAGAAGATTTTCAACAAAATCCCCCCACCCCTTTATATACAGAATCTTTATTTTCTCAATAATGGCTCTTAACAATTTTGATTAAAATATCATATATTTAAGATATTTACATGACAAATAAAATGTATATCTTGAATTTTGTGTGATGTCCTCTTTATTTTGTGTAAGTTGTAAAGGGTATGTTACTACAAATAAAGGTATTGCTGTATTCTTGGTATAGCTACAACGAAAGTTTTGCAAAGCAATATGATTGTGTTACATGCACTAATGACAACTTTTCTGGTCTAATGCCTGAAAATGCAACAAATCAGAACTGCAACATGTTTACTCAACTTCCTGGCAAATACGCTTTTTATTTCTTGTTAGTTGTTAACCCTGTCACATATTATAATGCGTCTTCACACCACCAAGTGAATATCATCATTATTAGTTCACAGTGCCCCTTGCGGAATTCAACGCCGGACTGCAGACTTTGAAAACATTTTGATTTATTTGTGTGGTGTTTTCTTAATTTATTCATTCTGTGTAGGTCAGTTTTCATTTACTGCGGTAAAGAGTATGAACAAGCTTTTCTTGTAATTTGTGCCATTAAAGCCGACACACTCTACGCTACAAAATCCGTCCTATTGTTTGAGTTGCCTATCAGCATGAGATTGTGATTTTACGAGACACAAGCGAAAAAAGTTCCAAATGTAAATACTGGAAAGGTATGTTACAAGTCCCATTTCACTATGATGACCTCGAAACTGTTGACATCCACTCATCCTTTGCTAGTCCTCTGCCAGGTGATAAACTCACTTCAAAGTACTGACATCACATGCAGAAAACTAACTGGTGACAACGGCCAAACAAACCTTAAGACTCCATATAAAAGCATATAACTTAATTTTATGAACACAATAAATATACTTTAATCAGTTTGTTTACGACTTAAGTAAACTTTTTCTACAGACCAAGTGTACAAACTTTGTGTATAATTTGTAATGTTCACAGTATTCTCAACTTTCTGGTATGTACCATGTGAAACTTCCAGTACTGTTCACGTGACAGATTCATTTTCCTTCCTGACACACATCTCAGACAATTGTGGGTTGTCGTGCTTGTAGCTTGGGGGGCCCTAGGTTCAAAACCCAAGTGCTACCAATATGTATGTACAAATGGTACAGGAAGGGAATCACACAACTGAGGCCATCTACATCAAACATGTGTAGTACAGACAACTGGTAAAAATGATAACTTCTTATAAAGTCTGATGCTCATGTAAACAGAGTCATTCCAGGAGAGAATGGGCTATGGCTCTCATTGTGTGATGTTTTTGAAATTTAGCTGGAGACAAGCTTTCAGTGCCTATTGTTGATCATGTGCACTGCCTATCATCGCATTTCCGTCAGTTTATTTCTGTTGTCACTTTCAACGTGGTCAATTATTTTTCCACTGTTGAATGAAGTGAAAATCCAACATCTTTCAAGACAGCAGTTGGAAATTTTGTGCACAGAGTAAGTGCGTAGTTTACTGACATTGTTTACATTATTACAATACTCTCTAGGTTTTGTTGTGGCTAGTGGCTATGTCATCTCTACAACTGGGAGAGATGGCTTATAATATTCCGGTAGAGTTGGGCAGCTTTCTAGAGAAATATTTTCATTGTATTTTGCATTTTTAAAGCCCTATTCTCCATTTTAGTTTTTTTTTTTTTTAAATTCTGATACACTGCTTCCTTATTACTAATTTCTATCACTGTGGTGTATAACCAGGTTGTAGCAAAGTAGATAATTGGAAAGTTTTTCACATTTGTATGTATTTCTTCTGCTTTTCCAAAATACAAAAGAAAGTCAAACAGTGTTCACAGTATTTCAAAGGATGAGGAGTTGAACAAGACTATTGAAGCTGTTGCTAATGGAGCCTCGGTGCATCTATATACAGAGTGAGCCAAAAGACTCCGAACCCCTGCGCAGTGTTTTTCCTGTCCGCATTTTCGGCGAATGTTGCTGTCTGCCGCTATCATAGAAAGGCACATATGAAACCATACAATATTTTTAAAACTACTTTTAAAGCCTTTACTTACCAACTTTACGAAAGGAGATGCTGAAACTGGCCACCGATGTTGTCCATAAATTTTTGGCACCTCTTTAGGAAACTATCCATCATGACCGATGTCGCCTAATGTTTCTTCGGTAAGAACCAAATGTCATCTTTTACATTTCTTAGCCTGAACGCTTCCTGTGGCCTGAAATTTACTGTAAAGTTCATGGATTGTTGTACGGCCTGCAACTTTTACACCTGGAAATCTTTCTGCAAATCGTACTTTCCCTTGGCGAGCTGACTGAGTTAACACATACGAATCATAAATAAATACATGCTGTGCAGTAGAAAACATATACTGAGCCATAATATACTTTGTGACTAAGTACAGGACAAAATAATAAACTGTTAATAACTGAACTACATCACATCACCGTTAACTCAAAACTGCACTTCACACTGCACAGCAAAACCACAACAGCGTGACTTTGTTTATAGCAGCAGTGTGTTATCATATTTTTATTATATTTCCACACACCCAGTGGAAAAACACCACACAACCGGTAATTTGTTTACAAAATACCCCTCCGGGGTAACTTAAAACATAAAGTATACATGGCAAACCCACACACCCTGGAAGAATTAAAACAAAATATCCGCCAGGAAATTTCTCAACGTGAACTATGGCAAGTGATGGATAGTTTCCTAAAGAGGAGCCAAAAACGTATGGACGACGACGGTGGTCAGTTTCAGCATTTCCTTTCATATAGTTGGTAAGCAAAGCCTTTAAAAATGTTGTATGGTTTCATCACCATATGGTTTCTATGATAGCGGCAGACAGCAACGAGCGCCGAGGACGCGGACAGGAAAAATATAGCGCAGGCGGTTCGGAATCTATTAGCTCTCTGTGTATAACATTCAATATCTGTAGAAAGACACTGCAACGAATGCTAAAAGCAACAATTTCTCAAAAGGATCAAGGGCAGGGCTGGTGCGACATATTAAGAAAATGCAGACGATGATATTCGCACACATTTTGTCACCTGAGACACTATAACAAAAACAATTAAATTCACATTTATTTTAGAGTTTTCCCCAAACCTTTTCCTGCAGGGACCTTTGATCACAAGAGCTTGATTACTGAACAATGTATTGCATAATTACTGTTACTTTAATAAATAACTAAACGTACAGTGTGACTACATGACCACGTCTATCGCACAGACGACCATTGCATGGGTTTTTAAAATTCAGGACTTTTACATACAAAATAAATTTATGTGATCATGAGCACTTACTATTACAAAGATTAATCTTCTAGGAATCCATTTAAACACATTATTCTTTCAAAATTCTTCATATGATGCATCATTTTAAAAACTATGGCCATCGACCCTGGACTTACCCTACTTTTGACATCAGAGAGAAGAGGGTGTTCGTTTAAATAACCCTGACTGGAGGGCATGGCTGTGCACTTGAAGGCTTTTCTGAACTTCTCCATTTTTTCCAAAATTTGGTGCACATATGTTAATCAGTTTCTAAAACATGGATTTTAAGTAAAATATATATTATTTTATAAAACAAAAACACATAAGAATTTCAGGTCAGTGTACATGTATGAATTTTCAATGAGTTTTTCTCAGTTGTAATAATTCAGACATTTTCAGCACTTAAAATGTGTCTTACAATGAAGTTTTTTTGGTTATTTCTCAATCTTCAGAAACGATCTCCAATACTTCCTATGTAGTCATTAGTATTAGATAAATGTGCTAAGCCAATAACCTCACCCAAGTTTGATTTAAGTAGGTACGTATCTTTTTTTGAAAATCCGAAACTCACAACTGAACAAAAATTAAAAGTACATTTCCTAGCAAACGTATTTTCTAGTTCAATAATCAACATAAATATGAAAGGCTGTCTAAAATTATGAAAATTCCACTATATGGAGCCTTGATATAGCTGAAATTTGAGTTTTGAAATGTATAAACTTTGCAATGCACTTCTTTGTATATACATAAGTTATGCTAAAACATTTTAAAAAGCAGTAAACAGTATAGTATGTTGGGTTTTAGAAAATTTGCAGATCAGTCCCATTAAATGTAAACATAACTTGATATGACTCCAAACATAACCCAAACATGTCCTGTTTCACAATAAAATTTCTTCTGTTTCAAGAACGCTCGTTATATATTATTTACAGATTTAAATAACTTTACTCCTAATTAAAAATGAATTAAAGACTTTCAGAAGCAAAATGATATCTGGCATTTTCTGTGGCTAATTTATTTTGTTTTTGTACGTTCTTACGTGTGGTGATTTCTTGGTAACAATGCAGAAATGTTATTGCAGAAATCTGATAAACTTTATAAACCGTAAAAAGTAAGATATACCAAAAGTAAGTACTTAGAAGTAAAGAAGCAGAATATACATTATTCGGGCACAATGTCTTCGTGTAAGTATTACTTGTCACTATTTTACAAATTAAAAGCTGTTCAAATATTTGTACAGTTGCAGTAATTGATACAATATTTCTTACTGTTATTAGAGGGGGGTTTTACAAGCTCTTAAAATTAAGTGTATATTATAAAAGATCACTCACTGACATTTGGACTTTTGAACTACGTTATCTCTTTAAAATCTAACCTAACTTTCTCTTTTTACTGCAAAGATGAGGTAAAATGCACTTTTAAACGAATTGCCATATACGCAGATTACTGTTCTATAAATATAACCACAATTCGCTGTACACGCGTCAGATCCCAAGTTTAAGGTTAAACTTTTCTTGGTGAAGCAGGCTACAAACACACTGTGTTTTCTTCCAACATATTCCGATTTATTTGGTACAACAATAACAAATAATTCGTCACGCAAAACAGTAAACATGTGTAAATAAACAACTTTGTTTGTTTTTATTTATTGCTAAACAAGTTGAAGTGCACATGTGAGCGTGAATTCCGCCATCATTCTCTTTTGTGGCACAAAGCATCATGGGTACAAAACACAGTATCGGTGACGTCACATAATTAGAGTAAATACAAAGTATACTGATGTGAGTGGCGTGGTATTTTGTGGGCTCAGTGATTTTTTCCATTTTATTATGGATAATAACAAGATACAGGTATGTATTTCGCTGTATTCACATTTTTAAATATTCAAAATGAGATTAAAGTGAGAAAGTGAGGTTCTAAAGGTTTGTGTAAATCGCTGTGCTAATATTTATTGACAATTGCTCTCATGTACAATGTTCCAAATTAGTAATTACATAATGGAGTAATTTACAGAAATTCGCTTGCAGCTAATCGGTGCACCGTGCGGCCATCATGGGCAGTATACCTTCTACAAAGCATTTAAGTACAATAAAAATGGGAAACACAAAATATTGGCCCTCAGTGATTTTTTCTTCGTTAAGTTATGGAATGATTCAGACCTAATGAGTATAGGAGAACTTCAACTTTTGTGGATGGACAAAAATAGTGAGCAAGTGTTGGCCAGTTTGCGTTTATATTTTCTGCCAGAAAACACGCCCGAGGGAAGAAACGACGACCATGGGGAGGTGAGTTGAAAAAAAAATATATTTATTATAATTATTATTATAATTCATAAACGACGTAATATTTATAATTTATGTATAGAACGTCGTTATTTGCTTTAAAACGTCAAACATATTTAAAATGTATTAGTTTTAAGTTGTAATAATTCGATAATTATTTGATTTGAGCATTGTTTGAGTTATTGATTATGCAGTAAAAATATGCATTATTGATTTCCAGGTGTGATTTGTGCCATTAGTTATTTAAAATGAGTATATATTATGTTATGTTGAATATGGTATTGATTTATCAATTACTGCATAACCGGGACTAGAAGGCTTATAATAGAGGTGGCTATGCGCTGAAGCAAAACAAGTTGGCCTTGATAGGAAGTGGCACTGCGAGTCTGTTGAGAGATTTTAACGTGAAAACTGTTTAATTTCAACGTTAGGGCGGACAAATACCGTATTCCCTTTTTAGGTTGGTATTGTCTCTTGTTCCAGCATGCTTTTTTTTCCCCTCTCTCTCTCTCTCTCTCTCTATACCGTGCCGTGCACTTGCTCTCCCCTCTCCCCCTTCCCAAGCACTCTGCTATTCTTGATGATGGAAAAGGTCCGAGGAGCGAGACAGAGAGACTGTATGTATTAATGTAGGCGATTACTTCCGAGTTTATTGATTACCTCTTCTATTTTGAAATTCCTTTATCGTGGCAGCTGGGCGCGTTCGCAAGTGGCACTGGAGATTTAAATTAATATTATTTCATCCGAAATACTAAGAGTAAAGTGATATTTGGAGAAAATTGAGGTACGACATGTTTGTACAGCGAAGGTTACCATGGTTACAAATTCACAATATTTAAGCAATATCGGCGTGTATATACATATATGTGGCAACGCCGCTAACCATTCCCAACCCCCGCCCTCCTGGAGATGTTTCACGACCTACATATTTAAATACTCAATTGTTTGACACGCGCCAACTTTCACGTCTTAAACGCTCCATTTTTTGTTTGTTTTGTATTTGACGGAGTTTATATTTCGCCGAATGTGGGAATTGATATTGCCATTATATAAGAAGCTATGAAAAGATAAGTGAAAACAGCTCAGCGTTGTGGCGCCTTTTAAAACATTGTAGGCAATTCGTTTCCTGCCGACAAATCTCCAGGAGAGGCAAGTCGGTCCAGAATTAGAACTGGACTCAGAGCAGAAAACTCGTCTATTTAATTTATTAAAGACCGCACAGCGAATAATAATATTAGTTTGTATTGCTCCGCATGATGGTCAAGGCCAACTGTGTTCCAGCGAGACATTCAAATGTTTGGTTTCCGGAGGCTCGTTTGTAATCGATACAAATTGAAATATGCTGCAGAAACAAATAAGAACGGAATGCTTATCACGCGTTTCAGACGTCGCTAGTTCGAATCTCGACCAAGGTCAAGTCGTTCTTATCTTTCTTTTGCGCTAAAATAGTTGTTACAAGTTCAGTATGTTTTTGTGTACCGTAAAAATTAAAATGCAGTAATTAATTAAATTTATAATTTAATTCTTAGAGATAGAAAAAATATTACGAACACAGAGAAAAACATCGCATGACTTTCTGTAGTCAGTCATCTACAAACTATTTTTATAAAACCTTATTCCTGTATTTTATTACAGATTTTCTTGTAAGAGTAATGCAATAGGCTAAAACGGTGTCGCTATGTGAGGACTGAAATTCGAACCTCTTCACAGGACCACAAGTGGTTTATCACTAGTATTTGACAATTGAAACCAAATAATATCTCGGAAATGGTTAACGCAATTTTATCTGACATAAATTGTGTGCTTTATCGAGGTCTACATTTTTTGTGTAACAGGGATAGTTTGAGTTCTCTCTTACGGTTTACAAAAGTTATTCAGAATTCACAGGCACTTCCCAGAAAACGCATATATACATTTTATTTGCAATGAAAATGTGTTAAATGTATGGTGTTTTAATTAGAATTGTTTTGAGAGAATAAAAAATGACGAAAAATGTCCCATGTATCGCATCTATGGAAGATCGACTGACAGGCACACGTCAGAACGTCCTCTACCACGTGCGTAGTAGGTAGCATTCCACCTCAAAATTCCAAACTGAGATTTTACCGGAAATACATGTTTTGAGGCCCCCTGAATCCAAAAACAAACTTAGAAAAGGGTGCGTGAGTGAACAGCATAACTCAAAAACAAAAAGTCGAATAAATAACAAAATTGGTATTTTGGTTTCAGTACCTTCCAAAGATGCGACACGAAGATTTTCAAGAAATTCCCCCCCCCACACCAAACTACTCTTTACATGGAACATTTTTCGGAAATTTTGATTTTATAAAAAATAACTAACGATTTTGATTAAAACACCGAATATTAAAGATATTTACTTGACAAATAATATGTATATCTTGAGTTTTTTGAATAGCCTGTGAAGTTCTCTTCATTTGGAAGGAATTTTGTATAATCTTGTATAGCTGGTAAACGTTAGGCGATAGACGAAAACGCACTACACAAAAAATGTAGATCTCTTTAAAAATGTACAATTTATTTTAAATAACTTTTCTTGCGGCATTAGCCGTTTCTGAGATATCGGTTATTAATGGTTCGAATTGTTCAATACTTAGCCATTCTTTCTTAAAAGTCGTGTCAACATTCACTTGTTTCTCGCGATGTCATGGAAACAGCGTCCAGTTGTTAAACATTTGACTATCGCTGTTCTCTATAACGAAATGTGTAATGTAGCTGTTTCTATAAAGGTTTATCTCGATTAAAATGAAGTAGATACGAAAATAAATTTTCCTTACAATAATTCGCATACGATAGAGGGTAGAGAAAGTGGTGTGAATGTAGCACAGTTTTTTATTTCTGGTGAATTCTCGACCTATAATTACTCTCTACTACGTATAGTAAGTAGGGGAAGTATTGTATTCCACCCAAAAATTCGATACCGAGATTTCACCGGAAATATATGTTTTGATACCCCCTGAATCCAAAAAAAGGATTTTTGGAAACATGTCCGTGTGTGTGTCTGTGAACAGCATAACTCAGAAATGAACAGTCGGATAAACACCAAACTTGGTATTTAGGTTCAGTATCTTCCAGAGATGCGACACGAAGGTTTTCAAGAAAATCCCCCCACCCCAGATTACCCTTTACATGGAACATTTTTCGAAAATTTTAATTTTCTCAAAAATGGCTCTAACGATTTTGAGTAAATATCATATGTTTAAGATATTTTTATGACAAATAAAATGTATATCTCGAATTTTCTGGGAATGTCTCCAAAAGTATTCTTCATTGTGAACGACTTTTGCATAACTGGTAAACCATAAGAGATAGACAAAATTTTACTACACAAAAAATGTAGATCGCGTTAAAGTACACAATTTATGTCATATACATTTTTTTTGTTGACTGAACCATTTTTGAGATATTGCTTGTTATTCCCTTAAATTTTCCAATACTTATTTTCTCAAATGGGAATTCGTTATTCATTTTTTTGTCTTGGATATGCAAAGAGTATTAATCTGTGGAAAAGGGAATGGTGCTGCACCTAGCAACCAGCTATTAAGAGATATGTATGTGCTTAAAGGCTACTGTATTTCTATATTGCCCTTGTAAATATATATTCCCCTTACATCTACAAGAAAATTAGCAATAAGATAAGAGTTTGCAAATGTTTATTTCGATTAACATGAAGTAGATGGAGAATAAGCATTTGTAAAAATAGTTTGTACAAGAGTAGAGAAAGTCATGTGAGTGTAACACATCAGATTTTTTTTTATTTGGAATGCAATATTTCGTCTACTTCTACTACACTATTTGGTAGAGAAAGTAAACAATGGTCTGCTAACATGTTGCAGAGAATCTCGGCCCCTCCCCCCCCCCCGGCATTAAGTTTTGTTTTCTCTACCTATAATAGGTAGGTATTATATTTGATCTAATAATTCAATACCGAGATTTCACTGCAAATTCACGTTTTGAGATTCCGTGAATTAAAAATATCTGATGCGTTACATTCACATGACTTCCTGTACGCTCTATCGCTAATTAGTGACTATTCAAATTATTCTTATGAAACTTTATTTTTCTAACTACTTCATTTTAATCTAAATAAATCTTTACAGAAACAGCTACATTACACATTTCGTTATAGATACAAAGAGAACAGCGACAGTCAAATGTTTAACAACTGGACGCTATATACTGACATTCCATACTGTTTCGATGACATCGCGAGAAACAACTGAATGTTGAAACAGCTACATTACACATTTCGTTATAGATATAAAGAGAACAGCGACAGTCAAATGTTTAACAACTGGACGCTATATACTGCCTTAAAGTTCCATACTGTTTCCATGACATCGCGAGAAACAACTGAATGTTGAAACAGCTACATTACACATTTCGTTATAGATATAAAGAGAACAGCGACAGTCAAATGTTTAACAACTGGACGCTATATACTGCCTTAAAATTCCACGTCGTCCACCGTGGTCTAGTGCTACCGTGCTAGCCTCTAGTTCTCGTGGTCGCGGGTTTAAACCCGGCGGAGGGCGATTAATTTTTTCCGGTGTAAAATCTGCATGACCTTTGGAAGGGAAGTAAAGCCGGTGGTCCCGTGTCGTAGATTGACGGCATGTAAAAGAACCCCAAGCCTGATAAAGAGGCCTCTGAGCAAAATTACCGGTCTTTCACGCCCAATATAGAGCAACCGTAGGAGTTAAAGAGCGTCCATAAATAAAACTCCATTTAATTTCAACTTCTTAAAATTGTGACATCGCGAGAAACAAGCAGCGTTCTTAGAAGGAGGTCTGTGAACAGCACAAAATACCCTGTCTATATTGGACGTGAAAGACCAGTAATTTTGCCCAGAGGTCTCTTTATCAGGCTTGAGGTTCCTTTACTTGAAAAGAAACATTAGTATTGAATAAATCGAAGCATATAATACCTTGGAAATGGCTTATGCCACTAAAAAGTTATTTGATGTAAATTTTTTGAGTAGTACGTTTTCGTGTATCGCTTAACGTATACAACATTCCTTCCAAACGAAGAGAACTTGACATATCGTGTAAATGTCTTTAATATATGGTATTTTATCAAACTCACTAGAACCACTTTTTTAGAAAATAAAAATGTTCCGTGTGAAGGGTAATTTCAAATGGGAGGATTTTTTTGGAAGTACTGAACCTAAATACCAAGTTTGTGTTTATCCGATTTTTCGTTTTTCACTTATGCTGTTCACACATGCACAGACACGGACGTTTTTCTAAAAAAAATTGTTTTTACTCAGGCGGCGCCAAAACACGTATTTTCGATGAAATCTTGGTATCTTATTTTTGGCTGGAATGCAATACCTTCTCTACCTGTATGGTGGAGAAAGTAGCCCCCCCCCCAAAAAAAAACCACCGGACCAAAGAGAACAACAAGATTTTGGCTTTGATAAAAATGGCTCTAACGATTTCGATGAAAATACTATAAGACATTTGCATGACCTTGAATTTCGTGTATTTTTGTATAACCAACAGGCAGATGTTAAAAGTTACATCCTTTATATATATATATATATATATATATATATATATATGTTAGTTAACCGTTGCCAACATATTCGCTTGATTTACCTGTTTCGTCACGGAAACAATATGGAATTTCAAAGTGAGCCTATACTTTCCCTTCTACGTATAGTGAGTGAGAGAGGAAGGTTGTATTTCACTCAGAAATCTGCGGTGAGCCAAAAGACTCCGAACCGTCTGCGCGTCCTCGGCGCTCGTTGCCGTCCGCCGCTATCATAGAGCGGTGCGGATGAAACCATACAACATTTTTAAAACTACTTTTAAAGGCTTTACTTACCAACTTTACGAAAGGAGATGCTGAAACTGGCCACCGTCGTTGTCCATACATTTTTGGCTCCTCTTTAGGAAACTATCCATCGTGGATTTTTTTTGGGGGGGATTTTCCAAACAATGACCGATGTGGTCTAATGTTTCTTCGGTAGGAACTGAACGCCATCTTTTAGATTTCCTAGCCTGAACACTTCCTGTGGCCTGAAATTTACTGTAAAGTTCATGGATTGTTGTACGGCCTGGAACTTTTACACCTGGAAATCTTTCTGCAAATCGTACTTTCCCTTGGCGAGCTGACCGAGTTAACACATGCGAACCATAAATAAATACACGCTGTGCAGTAGAAAACACATACTGAGCCATAATATACTTTGTGACTAAGTACAGGACAAAATAATAAATAACTCGTAATAACTGAACTACATCACATCACCGTCAACTCAAAACTACACTTCACACTGCACAACAGCGTGACTTTGTTTATAGCAGCAGTGTGTTATCATGTTTTTAACATATTTCCACACACCCAGTGCAAAAACACCGCGCAGGCGGTAATATTATTCATTAAACACCCCTCCGGGGTAACTTAAAACATAAAGTGTACAAGACAAACCCACACACCCTGCAAGAATTAAAACAAAATAGGAAATTTCTCAACGCGAACTACGGCGAGTGATGGTTAGTTTCCTAAAGAGGAACCAAAAATGTATGAACAACGACGGTGGGCAGTTTCAGCATTTCCTTTCGTAAAGTTGGTAAGTAAAGCCTTTAAAAGTAGTTTTAAAATGTTGTATGGTTTCATCCGCACCCCTCTATGATAGCGGCGGACGGCAACGAGCGCCGAGGACGCGGACAGGAAAAACACCGCGCAGACGGTTCGGAGTCTTTTGGCTCACTCTGTATATCGAGATTTCACTGCACAAATAAAAAAAAACGTTGTTAGAAGGTGAACAACAGAACATAAGCTTCAGGGAACAAGGTATTAGCAGTCCCTATGCATGGAATATTTTTTAATACCTCTAACGATTTTTATTAAAAAAAATACAATCATATTTGCTGGATGAGATGTGTAAAGGCGGACGAAAGTATTCGCAAATTCCGTCAGCCAAATTAATGAAAATAAAATTATCTTTTTTTACTACACAGAAACAAAAAATGATATTACATTTTACGTCTTGTTGCGTTTTTGAAAATGTTTCATTTTATTAGTTTCATAATCTTTACGAAATCGCATCGATTTTTCAAGCTTTTCATGTGTGCGGTTTGCAAAATTATTTTATATTCACATACTAGTGCAATTTTTTGTTTTTATACTACCTGATATTTTCAAATTTGAACTGGCAACGTTGATGAGGAAAACGTTGAGAATCCCTGACTTCACCAGGTATCGCTGTAATTCATGCATCAAAAGTAATTCTGTAAACACCAGGTACAAAAAAAAGTTAAAACATCGGTATATGTGACAAAATAAGTATTTGTTCTTTGTGTCTATTAAAAATGAGAATTTTATCTCCATTAATTTGGCTGCTAGAACGTTTAAAACTGTGTACAATTTCTTAGTTTGCCTGCGAGGTCCTCTTTGTTCTGAATGGCGTCAACTGAGTACCCTTAAGAGAAACACAAATATGTACATCTCGTTAAAGTGGAAACCTACATAAAAATTGTGACATTAACCATTTCCGAGATATTCGTTGTTATTGGTTTGAAGATTCAAATACTTAAACTTTTCTCAAATAACAAGTCCTTATTCTCCCCCCCCCCCATTTAAAGGGAATAGAGTTGTGCTATTCCCATTCTATATACAAGCAAATATGCAATAACAATATTTTTATAAATGTTTATCTCGATTGATATGAAGTAGATAATAATAGTTTCTTGAAGAATAGGCAGAGAAAGTCATGTAAATGTAACACGTCAGATTTTAAAAATGTTGAATGTACCGCAGTATACGCGCCAGCTAGGTATCCATTAAAATAATATTGTTTGTTGTTTTAATAAACAAGGTCTCTTGCTTTTCACCCGCGTTTTCCCGTTGTCCCCGTTGGACGATTCTCATCACTTTCTCTACGCACTCTAACTTTTCTATCTACTACATTTTAATCGAGATAAACCTTTACAGAAACAGTTCTCGTTATAGAGAACAGCGATAGTCAAATGTTTAACAACTGGACGCTATATGCTGGCCTCATACTGTTTCCATGACATCGCGAGAAACAAGTGAAAATCGACGGGACTTGAAAAAAGTGACAAGTATTGAACAATCCGAACCTTTTACAACCGATATCTCATAAATAGCTTGTGCCACAAAAAAGTTATTTGAAATAAACTGTGCGTTTTAAAGAGATCTGCTGTCTACCGCTTAACGTTAACAGTTATACAAGGAGAGGAACGCGCACGCTATTCCCAGAAAATTCAAGATATATATGTAATATGCTAAACATATGGCGTTTAAACAAAATCGTTACATCAAATCTGGCATGCAAAGAGAGTAAAACCCGGTAGACCACACAGCAGAGATATCCTTAAAACAAATAATTTATTTGCTGTAACATTCCACCTTCTCTACTAGCTACAGTAAGTATTCCACCCAAAAATTGTATACCGAGATTTCACCGGACATACATGTTTTGAGGCGCCCTCATTCCAAATAAAGCATTTTTTTTTAATTATGTCGATGTGTGAACAGCTTAACTTAAAAACGAATAGTCGGAAAAATACGAAACTTGGTATTTAGGCTGCGTATCTTCGAAAGATACGACACGGAGATTTTCAACAAAGTCCGCGTGCCCTTCACATGGAAGTTTTTGATTTTCTAAAAAGTGGCTCTTACAATTTTGATTAAAATGCTATATATTAAAGATATTTACGTGACAAATAAAATGTATATCATGAATTTTCGGAATTGGCCATGAAGTCCTTTTTATTTGCAGGGAAGTTTGTGTAGTGTTGTTAAACCTACATCTCATTAAAACAGTTTATTTAAAATAAGTTTTTTGTGGCATAAACCGTTTCGGATATAAAGTTCTGTCAACAATCATTTGTTTCTCGCGATGTCATGGAAACAGCGTGCAGTTGTTAAACATTTGACTATCGCTGTTCTCCATAACGAAATGTGTAATGTAGCTGTTTCTGTAAAGGTTTATCTCGATTAAAATGTAGTAGATAGAAAAGTAAGGTTTAGTAAAACTAGTTTGTTTACCCACAATAAACGACAGAGGGTAGAGAAAGTCATATGGATGTATCACAGCAGGTTTTGTTAAAGTGCTATCAGCACTGGGTTGTTTCCCGGGACGTGAAGGCGATTCGCTTTTAAACACGTGACTATTCATCCGTATTTTGTAAGCGCTTATCTCGATTAACATGAAGTAGAAGCCATAGCGGGTAGAGAAACTCATGTGAGTGTAACACCGCGCGCTGCACTTTATCGGAGTGATCATGTTTATACATTACAGTGTAGGTACTACATAGTTTTCAAAGGCCTTACTCCCAGGTCAGCAAGTTAACCATTTTGAAGATATAAACATATTCTTCTCGGTTGAACAATTGCTGGTGAAGGCAGTTTTATCCAATTATTTAATATGAATTAATAAGAGCACACAAAACTTTGTTATATAAGCGCTGTTAAAGTGTTTCCACATAGCTGTCTGTTGTTTCGTGACTTGGTAACTCGTGACCGTCTATATGCATTGCTTGCAATGAAACATCCGCGGCTTTGGACCTTGAGCGTATAAACGGACGGTTTATCAACAAACCCGGAGCTATTCTGTTGCTTTTGTTTATGTTGTACCTGTTGACCGCAGGCCACATCGGGTCCCAAACTTCCTAGCAGTGTTTGTATCACTTAAATGACATCAGTCTAATTATATAATATAAAATATAATAACAGCCCGCCTTAAAGCAATATGTGTATAATATATATAAAGTGTATATTACGGTCATTGTATTATGTTTATATTATTATGCACATGTATAATAATGTTATGTGAATGTATTACGTAGTTTAACAATGTAGGAGCTGTGAGGATAGAGGCAAGCTGCCTTTCGTAGCAAACAGAATTACAAAGTAAAAGCCGAAAGTTGCTAACAATGAGGTAACGTTGAGACAACAATAAAAGTTTAATAAAGGCTTGGAACAATGATGTAATATTTAAAACATTTATAAATAGCGAATCAAAAACTAGAAAAAGCTTAAGTTAAATAAAAGTATTCTATTGGAGTAGGCTTAGTCAATCAGAGACTTGAAATAGAGGAATTGTATAGATTGAGGCGGGAAACGCTACAAGGAAGAGTACCCAACCAGTCAGTTAGATTTTGTACGGGTTCAATGTGAGACAGCAAATTCATAGCGGTGAGAATAATATAAAGTTTACGTGTTCAAAAATACAATTAACAATAATCTCACAGCTCTACAGTAGGATACACCAGTGAAGTGTTATTTAATCGTGTGAAGGATTAATAAACAAAGTACAATGCAATTATAATTTGTGTAAGCCGTACCAGCCCTGCTAAGAGATACATGTTCTACAAATTACTACTGACGCAGCCGAGGTATAAACATTAAAATACAAAGTTGATTTTTAAACGCGGGGCGAACACAATCTCCCGCGTCCATTACGTGTGTAGTCTAAAACAGCTTCAAGTTGGTATACCATACGTGGGACAGCAACTTGCACCGAAGAGACCGAGATTTCATCGCAAGTACACGTTTTGAGGCCCTACAAAAAAAGCTCCTGCGCGCGTGTGGGTGGCTGACTGGTCCGACACCACGATTTTATAAAAAAAATTGTGATGTGTTACACTCACATGACTTTCTCTACTCTTGTACAAACTATTTTTACAAACTCTTATTCTCCATCTACTTTATGTTAATCGAGATAAACATTTGCAGACCCTATCTTATTGCTAATTTTCTTGTAGATGTAAGGGGAATATATATTTACAAGGACAATATAGAAAAACAGTAGCCTTTAAGCACATACATATCTCTTAATAGCTGGTTGCTAGGTGCAGCACCATTCCCTTTCCCACAGATTAATACTCTTTGTATATCCAAGACAAAAAAATGAATAACGAATTCCCATTTGAGAAAATAAGTATTGAAAAATTTAAGGGAATAGCAAACAATATCTCGAAAATGGTTCACTCAACAACAAAAATGTATATGACATAAATTGTGTATTTTAACGCGATCTACATTTTTTGTGTAGTAAAATTTTGTCTATCGTTTATGGTTTACCAGTTATGCAAAAGTCGTTCACAATGAAGAATACTTTTGGAGACATCCCCAGAAAATTCGAGATATACATTTTATTTGTCATAAAAATATCTTAAACCTATGATATTTTAATCAAAATCGTTAGCCATTTTTGAGAAAATTAAAATTTTCGAAAAATCTTCCATGTAAAGGGTAATCTGGGGTGGGGGGATTTTCTTGAAAACCTTCGTGTCGCATCTCTGGAAGATACTGAACCTAAATACCAAGTTTGGTGTTTATCCGACTGTTCGTTTCTGAGTTATGCTGTTCACACACACACACACACACACACACACACATACACACACAGACGGATATGTTTCCAAAAATGCTTTGTTTTGTATTCAGGGGGTCTCAAAACATGTATTTCCGATGAAATCTCGGTATCGAATTTTTGGGTGGAATACAATACTTCCCCTACTTACTATACGTAGTAGAGAAAGTGCCTCTAAGAACTTTAATTGAAATGCGATATGTTTTAAGAAGTTTGTAGGAGAAATTATTTATTTACAAATACCGAACGGTCGTTGTGTAGTCCGGCCAGGATCGCGTATCCACGGGCACCTGTAACATGACGAGGAAACAAACACGGAAGTCGAACTTCTGCTTAGTCCCGAAGCCTCTGGTGAGTGAAGGCATTAGAACACAGCAAACGTGTAAGAGCTGGCTGGCTGGCTTTTGATCACGTAACAGTCACTATTTCTGAAAAACTGTGCCTTTTTACTTTCTCTTCCACGTACCTACAGAAGATATACCCAAAATCTCGATACCGAAATTTTACCGGAACTACATGTTTTCAGGCCCCTTGGTTCCAAAGAATCTTTTCAGAAAACGCTCTGTGTGTGAACAGCATAAATCAAAAACGAAAAGACAGATAAATACCAAACTTATTATTTAGGTTCACGAAGGACGCAAAGATTTTTAATAACCCTCTCCCCCCAACTACTGTTTACATGGAACACGTTTCGAAATTTTTGACTTTGTAAAAATTTCTCCGAGTTTCATTAAAATGTCATGTAGTAAAGATATTTGCATGTCAAATAAAATGTATATCTTGAATTCTCTGCGAATACCCTATTAAGTGCTGTTCATTCGGTAGGAATTTTGTATACCAACTGGTAAACGTTAAGGGATAGACGAAAACGTACTACACAAAAAATGTAGATCTCTTTAAAACACACATTTTTTGTGCTATAAGCCGTTTCTTAGATATCTGTTAGTAAAGGTTCGAATTGTTCATTTCTTGGTCATTCTCTTAAAGTCGTGTAACATTCAGTTGTTTCTCGCGATGTCATGGAAACAGTATGGAAGGCCAGCATATAGCGTCCAGTTGTTAAACATTTGACTATCGCTGTTCTCTATAACGAAATGTGTAATGTAACTGTTTCTGTAAAGATTTACCTCAATTAAAATGTAGTAGATAGAAAAATAGGTTTTAGTATGAATAACTTGTATACCCAGTAATAGGTGATAGAGTCTAGAGAAAGTCATGTGAATGCACCACTTCAGATTTTTAAAACGTTCATCCGACATTTTGATAACAAACAAAAGTAAAGTCTCGTCAGAAGCCGTGGTAAACGGGACTTTAAATTGTTTTTTTCCTTACTTTCAAAAGAAGGTAATATTAAAACGCAATATCACTTTCTGTCATTTTGAGGAGGAATTTTTTTATTAAAATATTTTTAACATTCGAGTATGTTCCCAATTATGACATTTTAATTTTTTGTGTCTTCTCTGGTCCCGTAGTTATTGAGTAACATAAAAGCAACATAGTTTTCACATAATACAGGAGAGGTGAACATGAAGATTGCGAACTCCCAGGTCACCAGTTAACTTCTTTGGGAAAGACACATGTGCTGTGACCATTGAGAGAAAATAACATTCTCAGTTGTATCGCTTCACTGATTTCTCTCTCGTAACATAAGTTCAAAGGAAATAAAGCAAGACGTCAGGGATATTCTTGCTATTTGCAGTGCATCCGTACCGAGGCGTCATAAGTTTATTCCTACTGTTTTACTTTCTCTACTACGTATAGTAAGTAGGGAAAGTGTTGCAAGTGTTTTTGGAAACATGTCCGTGTGTGTGTCTGTGAACAGCATAACTCAGAAACGAACAGTCGGATAAACACCAAACTTGGTATTTAGGTTCAGTATCTTCCAGAGATGCGACACGAAGGTTTTCAAGAAAATCCCCCCACCCCGGATTACCCTTTACATGGAACATTTTTCGAAAGTTTTAATTTTCTCAAAAATGACTAACGATTTTGATTAAAATATCATTTGTTTAAGATATTTTTATGGCAAATGAAATGTATATCTCGTATTTTCTGGGAATGTCTCCAAAAGTATTCTTCATTGTGAACGACTTTTGCATAACTGGTAAACCATAAGAGATAGACAAAATTTTACTACACAAAAAATGTAGATCGCGTTAAAGTACACAATTTATGTCATATACATTTTTTTTGTTGACTGAACCATTTTTGAGATATTGCTTGTTATTCCCTTAAATTTTCCAATACTTATTTTCTCAAATGGGAATTCGTTATTCATTTTTACTTTCTCTACTACGTATAGTAAGTAGGGGAAGTATTGCATTCCACCCAAAAATTCGATACCGAGATTTCACCGGAAATACATGTTTTGAGACCTCCTGAATCCAAAAAAAGCATTTTTGGAAACATGTCCGTGTGTGTGTCTGTGTGTGTGTGTGTCTGTGTGTGTGTGTCTGTGTGTGTGTCTGTGAACAGCATAACTCAAAAACTAACAGTCGGATAAACACCAAACTTGGTATTGACGTTCAGTATCTTCCAGAGATGCGACACGAAGATTTTCAAGAAAATCCCCCCACCCCAGACTACCCTTTACATGGAACATTTTTCGAAAATTTTAATTTTCTCAAAAATGGCTCTAACGATTTTGATGAAAATATCATATGTTTAAGATAATATCATGAGAAATGAAATGTATATCTCGAAATTTCTGGGAATGTCTCCAAAAGTATTCTTCATTATGAACGACTTTTGCATAACTGGTAAACCATAAGAGATAGACAAAATTTTACTACACAAAAAATGTAGATCGCGTTAAAATACACAACTTATATCATATTCATTTTTGTTGTTGAGTGAACCGTTTTCGAGATATTGCTTGTTATTTCCTTAAATTTTCCAATACTTATACTTTTTCTCAAATTCGTTATTCATTTTTTTATGTCCTGGACATGCAAAGAGAATGGAATGCGCCACATAGCAACCAGCGATAAAATATTTGACTATCGCTTAAAAGCTACCATATTCCCCTTGCATCTACAAGAAAATTACAAATAAGATTGACATCTCGATATCTCGATTGATATGAATATGGAGAATATGCGTTTGTAAAAATAGATTGTACAAGAGTAGAGAAAGTCATGTGAGTGTAACACATCAGATTTTTACTTTCCCTACTACGTATAGTAAGTAGGGGAAGTATTGCATTCCACCCAAAAATTCGATACCGAGATTTCACCGGAAATACATGTTTTGAGACCTCCTGAATCCAAAAAAAGCATTTTTGGAAACATGTCTGTGTGTGTGTGTGTCTGTGTGTGTGTGTGTCTGTGTGTGTGTGAACAGCATAACTCAAAAACGAACAGTCGGATAAGCACCAAACTTGGTATTTAGGTTCAGTATCTTCCAGAGATGCGACACGAAGGTTTTCAAGAAAATCCCCCCACCCCAGACTACCCTTTACATGGAACATTTTTCGAAAATTTTAATTTTCTCAAAAATGGCTCTAACGATTTTGTTTAAAATATCATATGTTTAAGATAATGCCATGAGAAATGAAATGTATATCTCGAATTTTCTGGGAATGTCTCCAAAAATATTCTTCATTGTGAACTACTTTTGCATAACTGGTAAACCATAAGAGATAGACAAAATTTTACTACACAAAAAATGTTGATCTCGTTAAAATACACAACTTATGTTATATACATTTCTTTTGTTGAGTGAACCGTTTTCGAGATATTGCTTGTTATTCCCTTAAATTTTCCAATACTTATACTTTTTCTCAAATTCGTTATTCATTTTTTTATGTCCTGGACTTGCAAAGAGAATGGAATTCGACACATAGCAACCAGCGTTAAAATATTTGACCATCGCTTAAAAGCTACCATATTCCCCTTGCATCTACAAGAAAATTAGCAATAAGATTGACATCTCGATATCTCGATTAACATAAAGCATATGGAGAATAGGCGTTTGTAAAAATAGATTGTACAAGAGTAGAGAAAGTCATGTGAGTGTAACACATCAGATTTTTTTATGTTCTGGACATGCAAAGAGAATGGAATGCCCCACATAGCAACCAGCGTTAAAATATTTGACTATCGCTTAAAAGCTACCATATTCCCCTTGCATCTACAAGAAAATTATCAATAAGATTGACATCTCGATATCTCGATTAACATGAAGCATATGGAGAATAGGCGTTTGTAAAATTAGGTTGTACAAGAGTAGAGAAAGTTATGTGAGTGTAACAGATCAGATTTTTTTGTTGAGTGAACCATTTTCGAGATATTGCTTGTTATTCCCTAAAATTTTCAATATTTTCTCAAATGGGAATTCGTTATTCATTTTTTTTGTCTTGTATATGCAAAGAGTAGTAATTTGTGGCAAAGGGAATGGTGCTGCACCTAGCAAACAGCTATTAAGAGATATGTATGTGCCTAAAGGCTACTGTATTTCTATATTGCCCTTGCAAATATATATTCCCCTTACATCTACAAGAAAATTAGCAATAAGATAGAGTCTGCAAATGTTTATCTCGATTAACATGAAGTAGATGGAGAATAAGCGTTTGTAAAAATAGTTTGTACAAGAGTAGAGAAAGTCATGTGAGTGTAACACATCAGATTTTTTTTTTATGTCCTGCACATGCAAAGAGAATGGAATGCGCCACATAGCAACCAGCGTTAAAATATTTGACTATCGCTTAAAAGCTACCATATTCCCCTTGCATCTACAAGAAAATTACCAATAAGATTAACATCTCGATATCTCGATTAACATGAAGCATATGGAGAATAAGCGTTTGTATAAATAGTTTGTACAAGAGTAGAGAAAGTCATGTGAGTGTAACATATCAGATTTTTTTGTCTTGGGTATGCAAAGAGTATTAATCTGTGGCAAAGGGAATGGTGCTGCACCTAGCAACCAGCTATTAAGAGATATGTATGTGCTTAAAGGCTACTGTTTTTCTATATTGCCCTTGTAAATATATATTCCCCTTACATCTACAAGAAAATTAGCAATAAGATAGAGTCTGCAAATGTTTATCTCGATTAACATAAAGTAGATGGAGAATAAGAGTTTGTAAAAATAATTTGTACAAGAGTAGAGAAAGTCATGTGAGTGTAACACATCAGATTTTTTACTTTCTCTACTACGTATAGTAAGTAGGGAAAGTATTGCATTCCACCCAAAAATTCGATACCGAGATTTCACCGGAAATACATGTTTTGAGACCCCCTGAATCCAAAAAAAGCATTTTTGGAAACATGTCCGTGTGTGTGTATGTGAACAGCATAACTCACAAACGAACAGTCGGATAAACACCAAACTTGGTATTTAGGTTCAGTATCTTCCAGAGATGCGACACGAAGGTTTTCAAGAAAATCCCCCCACCCCAGATTACTCTTTACGTGGAACATTTTTCGATAATTTTATTTTTTCAAAAATGGCTCTAACGATTTTGATTAAAATATCATATGTTTAAGATATTTTTATGACAAATAAAATGTATATCTTGAATTTTCTGGTAACGTCTCCAAAAGTATTCTTCATTGTGAACGACGTTTGCATAACTGGTAAACCATAACAGATAGACAATATTTTACTACACAAAAAATGTAGATCGCGTTAAAATACACAATTTATGTCATATACATTTTTTTTGTTAAGTGAACCATTTTCGAGATATTGCTCGTTATTCCCTTAAATTTTTCAATACTTATTTTCTCAAATGGGAATTCGTTATTCATTTTTTTGTCTTGGATATGCAAAGAGTTATAATCTGTGGCAAAGAGAATGGTGCTGCACCTAGCAACCAGCTAATAAGAGATATGTATGTGCTTAAAGGCTACTGTATTTCTATATTGCCCTTGTAAATATATTTTCCCCTTACATCTACAAGAAAATTAGCAATAAGATAGAGTCTGCAAATGTTTATCTCGATTAACATGAAGTAGATGGAGAATAAGCGTTTGTATAAATAGTTTGTACAGTGTAGAGAAAGTCATGTGAGTGTAACACATCAGATTTTTTTTATGTCCTGGACATACAAAGAGAATGGAATGCTCCACATAGCAACCAGCTCTTAAAACATTTGACTATCGCTTAAAGGCTGGCAATAAACCTTGCATCTACAAGAAAATTAGCAATAAGATTAACATCTCGATTAACATGAAGCATATGGAGAATAAGCGTTTGTAAAAATAGTTTGTACAAGAGTAGAGAAAGTCATGTGAGTGTAACACATCAGATGTTTTTTAATAACAACATTTCATTGAAAACTACATGGTGAAAATTTGAAAATGAGAATGTGTCGACTAATGAAAAAGGGACTTAAAATGATAACAGTGTTTGTGACTTTATGGTGTTGGGAAGTATCCCGTGCTTACAAAGGGTCTTTCAACAACAGTGTCGTATCTTTAATATGTTGTAGCTGCCGTTGTTATTGAGTTACAGCAGTCATTTGTTACAGTTGTTATAGACAAATAGCCATGGAACGTTACAGCATTCAGCAACGCGTAGAAATTGTGAACATTTATTATCAAAATGGATCATCTGTTCGCCAAACCTTCCGTCTATTGCGTGAAGTTCACGTTGTGCATAATCGTCCCTGCGAGAGAACGATTCGGCGTTTGATCGATAAATTTGAAAGAACTGGTTCTGTCAGCGATCAAGGAACGCCTGTACGTAATCGACGTAAGCGCTCCAACGGAAACAAATCAATTGCTCGTCGAGCACAAGAATTGGGGCTTTCGCCGACCACAACTTGGCGAATTCTGCATCTGGACTTGAAGTTTCACGCTTACAAAATGGTGATAACTCAAGAACTAAAGCCCAACGACCATAGGTTGCGCCTTGTATTCGCTGAGTGCGCTATGGAGCAATTGGAAGCTGACCCGGATTTTTGTCGAAAAATCATCTTCAGCGACGAAGCACACTTTTGGATGGATGGTTGTGTTAACAAACAAAATTGCCGCTATTGGAGCAATCACAATCCTATGCAGATTCAAGAACGACCACTACATCCCCAAAAGGTTACTGTGTGGTGTGGATTTTGGTATGGTAGAATCATGGGTCCATATTTTTTCCAAGATGAAGATGGAGAAGCTGTAACTGTAAATGAAGAAAGATACCGGGCTCTTATAAGGGACTATTGGATGGTATGGATATCATAAACATCTGGTTCCAGCAAGATGGTGCCACATGTCATACTGGTCTCGAAACAATCAATGTTTTGAAGGAGAAGTTTCATCATTTCCCGTGGTGGTGATGTTAACTGGCCCCCGAGGTCATGTGATTTAACGCCGCTGGATTACTTCTTGTGGGGTTATATTAAATCTCGAGTTTATGTCAACAAGCCAGAAACAGTAAATGATCTTGTGAATAACATCACGCGTGTTATTCGTGAAGTTGGACCTAATTTACGTTCTTCTGTCATTGAAAATTGGGTCAACTGTATACGCGCAACCCAATGAAGTAGCGGCGGTCACTTAACTGATGTTCTCTTCCACACATTAATTATGTTCCAAAATAAACCTCTATCATTTATAGAAGGTGTTTTATTTAAGTTCAAAGATAGGACACCTTTGTTGAAAAACCCTATAATTGTCGTTTAACACCTGCTGTATGTGATGTCGCTTTGATAGGTGTCGTCGTTGCATCGAGATGGCATCTTCAGAACGCTCCGTTTAGTCCTTCATACGACCGCTCAGATCAAAAACTGCTGGGTTTTATAAACGACTGATGTTGGTTGTGCTCCTCGCACTATTTACATAGAACAGGTTCCTGTGTGAACTCTCGACCCCAGACTTACTAGCATGTAGAACAACTCCTCATATCATCCCGACAATTCACACCGTCTTTTTATAATGTATTTAAAAGTGATGAGTAAAGCTTTAGTTAAAAGTTGTATATTAATAATCCAGAATTGTGCACGTAAAACGGGACGCCACTGAATGCGCAAAAAGTTAAACAGATATACTCATTTCCTCCTTCCTGTACATACTCCACCTGTGAAGGCCAGTAGAATGCCTCCCAAAGCTACGGTGACAGCATAAAGGGAAACGAATGTACCACTGAAAAATGTAGATCTCTTTAAAACATAGAATTTCTTTCAAATAACTTTTTGTTGTGCCATAAGTAATTTACGAGATATCCGTTATTAATATCCGTAATTGTTCAATACTTTTGTCATTCTTTTACAGTGCTGTCGATATTCAGTTGTTTCTCGCGATGTCATGGAAACAGTATGGAAGGCCAGCATATAGCGTCCAGTTGTTAAACATTTGACTATCGCTGTTCTGCATAACGAAATGCGTAATGTAGCTGTTTCTGTAAAGGTTTGTTTGGATTAAATGTAGTAGATAAAAAAATAAGCTTCTGTAAGAATAGTTTCTATAATAAACTATAGAGGGTAGAGAAATTCATGTGAGTGTAACACGGAACATTTTTTACTTAGAAAATAAAGGAAGGGAATAACAATTGGACTGAAATAGGATACAGAAGTTGAAAGTGTTTTTATCGTACATGAATATAGTAGCTCATGCTGATTAATGAAACAGTTTGTATGTAGATTGCCTGAGACAAAGCATAGTATAATGGAGAGACGAACCTCATTTCAGGGGGAAATCTGTTTCCATGCTGTTGTAGATTGTATTATTTTTTCCACGACCGGAGCTAAGTTGTCACGTTTTATTTATTTTTGCTGCGTTTTCCTGAAACTTCAGGCAGTATTTTTAACACTTAACTTATATCAGTCTAATTATATAGTATAAAATATAACAACAGCCCGCCTTAAAACAGTATGTGTATAGTAATAATGTATAAAATGTATGTAACAGTCATTGTATTATGTTTATGTTATTATGCACATGTATAATAATGTTATGTGAATGTATTACGTAATTTAACAATGTAGGAGCTGTGAGAATAGAAGCAAACAGAATTACAAAGTAAAAGCCGAAAGGTACTAACAATGAGGTAACCTTGAGACAACAATACATTAGAAAGTTTAATAAAGGCTACTAATAATTCTTGGAACAATAATGTAATATTTAAAACAGTTTATAAATAGCCAATCAACAACTAGTAAAACTAAAAGTTAAATAAAAGTATTCTATTGGAATAGGAATAGCCAATTAGAGACTTGAAATAAAGGAAATTTATAAATTCAGACGCTACAAGATTGCGTACCGATCGGTACTATACGTGTTCAATGTGAGACATAAAACATTCATAGCGGTGAGAATAATATAAAGTTTACGTGTTAAAAGTACAAGTAACAATAATCTCGCAGCTCTACAGTATCAGTGAAGTGTTACTTAATCGTGTGAAGGATTAATAAATACAATTATAATTTGTGTATGCCTTGTTCTTTAGCCACACCAGCCCTGCTAAGAGATACGTGATCTGAAAAATTACTACTGACGCAGCCGAGGCATACATATATAAACATTAAAATACAAAGTTGATTTTTTAAACGTTGAGGCGAAAGCCACCGGAAAGTTTGCACGGTACGTGGAGCGAACACTCCATACGTGGGAAAGAAACACAACAATTAAACCTCTGCAAGTTACGTGGGAAAGGTGCTTTGGGGCGATTGAAAGGGCTCGTTTGGGTGCAATACATTGTGAACTTAATGCAATATATCCTGTTTTGAAGATCGAAAAGATATAAGGTGTGCTGCTAGCGAGGGAATTAGTGGTCTGTTCTATTGCATTCACATGACTCTCTCTACTCCTTATCGTTTATAAGTAAGTATACAAAGTATTCTTAGTAAAGCTTATCTTTCTATCTACTTCATTTTAATCCAAATAAACCTTTACAGAAACAGCTACATTACACATTGCGTTATAGAGAACAGCGATAGTCAAGTGTTTAACAACTGGACGCTGTTTCCATGACATCGCGACAAACAACTGAATGTTGACAGGTCTTTAAAACAATGAGGAAATACTGGAACAATTAAAAACTGATATGTCGCCAATGGCTTATGCCACAATAGAAGTTATTTGAAATAAGCTGCGTGTTTTAAAAAGGTTCTATATTTTTTGTGTAGTACATTTTCGTCTCTCGTTTACATTTCTACATGTTTACACAAAATTCCTCCAGTTTAAAGAGAACTTCACAGGCTATTCCCAAAAAATTCAAGATATAAGTTTTATTTGTTATGTAAATATCTTTATATATAGTATATTAATGAAAATCGTTATAGCCATTTTGTTTTACAAAATCAAAAACTTCGAAAACGTTTCATGTAAAGGGCATTTGGGGTGGAATGTCGCATCTTTGGAAGATACTGACCGAACTTGAGTAGCCAGTTTGTAATTATCCGACTTTTTCTTTTTGAGTTAGACACTCGCGGACTTTGGTTACTTTGTGGTTCGGGAGAGGGTTCAAAAGGTATATTTTCGGTGAAATGGAATACAGTGCTTACCCTGCTGTAATTGTTCTTAGTAGAGAAAGTAAAAATGGTGTTTACTGGAGAATGTACAAATGTCTTGTTGGTTTATTTCACGGCAGTAGGGAAGGGTCTGGGTTCAAGCCTGGCGGAGGGCGATTGTAGCTCCCTAATCCAGTATGTAAACTGCACTGGAACATACGCAGTGTAGAAGCGCGTTCAATGCTTCTGGACTGACCGACTGTCTTAAACTAGATTTCATTTCACTACACTTCCACAAATATACAATTAAAACGTCATAGAAATATTTATAAAATTCACGTACTGATTTTTTCACTCTACTTTGAAAAATAGCAGGTGTGCTGATAAAAACGTCACAGTAATGTTTATAAAATTCACGTACTGATTTTTTCACTTCACTTTGAAAACCTGCAGGTGTGTTTGATAAAAACGTCATAGTAATGTTTATAAAATTCATGTTGCTGATTTTTTCACTTCACTTTGAAAACCTGCAGGTGTGCTGATAAAAACGTCATAGTAATGTTTATAAAATTCACGTACTGATTTTTTCACTTCACTTTGAAAACCTGCAGGTGTGCTTGATAAAAACGTCATAGTAATGTTTATAAAATTCATATTGCTGATTTTTTCACTTCACTTTGAAAACCTGCAGGTGTGCTGATAAAAACGTCATAGTAATGTTTATAAAATTCACGTACTGATTTCTTCACTTCAGTTTAAAAAACCTGCAGGTGTGCTTAATAAAAACATCATAGTAATGTTTATAAAATTCATATTGCTGATTTTTTTACTTCACTTTGAAAACCTGCAGGTGTGCTGATAAAAACGTAACAGTAATGTTTATAAAATTCACGTACTGATTTTCTCACTTCACTTTGAAAACCTGCAGGTGTGCTTAATAAAAACGTCATAGTAATGTTAATAAAATTCATGTTGCTGATTTTTTCACTTCACTTTGAAAACCTGCAGGTGTGCTGATAAAAACGTCATAGTAATGTTTATAAAATTCACGTACTGATTTTTTCACTACACTTTGAAAACCTGCAGGTGTGCTTGATAAAAACGTCATAGTAATCTTTATAAAATTCATATTGCTGATTTTTTCACTTCACTTTGAAAACCTGCAGGTGTGCTGATAAAAACGTCATTGTAATGTTTATAAAATTCATGTTGCTGATTTTTTCACTTCACTTTGAAAACCTGCAGGTGTGATGATAAAAACGTCATAGTAATGTTTATAAAATTCAGGTACTGATTTTTTCACTTCACTTTGAAAACCTGCAGGTGTGCTTATAAAAGTCATAGCAACGTTTATAAAATTCACAGTATTGAGCTTTTTAATTCACTTTGAAAAATAGCAGGGCGCTTGATAACAACGTCTTAGAAATGTGTATAAAAGTCATGTTTATTTTTTTACTTTCTTTGAAAAATGGCAGGGCGCCTGATAAAAACGTCTTAGAAATGTTTATAAAATTCACGTTAATTTTTTTAATCCACTTTGAAAAATAGGAGGTGCCCTTGATATAAACGTCTTAGAAATGTTTATAAAATTCATGTTTATTTTTTTACTTCACTTTGAAAAATAGCAGGTGTGCTGGATAAAAACGTCATAGAAATGTTTATAAAATATGTGTTTATTTTTTTACTTCACTTTGAAAAATAGCAGATGTGCTTGATAAAAACGTCTTAGAAATGTTTATAAAACTAATGTTCATTTTTTTTACTTCACTTTGAAAAATAGCATGTTTGCTTGATAAAAACTTCATAGAAATGTTTATAAAATTCAGGTTTATTTTTTTACTTCACTTTGAAAAATATCAGGTGAGCTTAATAAAAACGTCATAGTAATGTTTATAAAATTCACGTACTGATTTCTTCACTTCAGTTTAAAAAACCTGCAGGTGTGCTTAATAAAAACATCATAGTAATGTTTATAAAATTCATATTGCTGATTTTTTTACTTCACTTTGAAAACCTGCAGGTGTGCTGATAAAAACGTAACAGTAATGTTTATAAAATTCACGTACTGATTTTCTCACTTCACTTTGAAAACCTGCAGGTGTGCTTAATAAAAACGTCATAGTAATGTTAATAAAATTCATGTTGCTGATTTTTTCACTTCACTTTGAAAACCTGCAGGTGTGCTGATAAAAACGTCATAGTAATGTTTATAAAATTCACGTACTGATTTTTTCACTACACTTTGAAAACCTGCAGGTGTGCTTGATAAAAACGTCATAGTAATCTTTATAAAATTCATATTGCTGATTTTTTCACTTCACTTTGAAAACCTGCAGGTGTGCTGATAAAAACGTCATTGTAATGTTTATAAAATTCATGTTGCTGATTTTTTCACTTCACTTTGAAAACCTGCAGGTGTGATGATAAAAACGTCATAGTAATGTTTATAAAATTCAGGTACTGATTTTTTCACTTCACTTTGAAAACCTGCAGGTGTGCTTATAAAAGTCATAGCAACGTTTATAAAATTCACAGTATTGAGCTTTTTAATTCACTTTGAAAAATAGCAGGGCGCTTGATAACAACGTCTTAGAAATGTGTATAAAAGTCATGTTTATTTTTTTACTTTCTTTGAAAAATGGCAGGGCGCCTGATAAAAACGTCTTAGAAATGTTTATAAAATTCACGTTAATTTTTTTAATCCACTTTGAAAAATAGGAGGTGCCCTTGATATAAACGTCTTAGAAATGTTTATAAAATTCATGTTTATTTTTTTACTTCACTTTGAAAAATAGCAGGTGTGCTGGATAAAAACGTCATAGAAATGTTTATAAAATATGTGTTTATTTTTTTACTTCACTTTGAAAAATAGCAGATGTGCTTGATAAAAACGTCTTAGAAATGTTTATAAAACTAATGTTCATTTTTTTTACTTCACTTTGAAAAATAGCATGTTTGCTTGATAAAAACTTCATAGAAATGTTTATAAAATTCAGGTTTATTTTTTTACTTCACTTTGAAAAATATCAGGTGAGCTTAATAAAAACGTCATAGTAATGTTTATAAAATTCAGGTTTATTTTTTTACTTCACTTTGAAAAATATCAGGTGAGCTTAACAAAAACTTCATAGAAATGTTTATAAAATTCAGCTTTATTTTTTTACTTCACTTTGAAAAATATCAGGTGAGCTTAATAAAAACGTCATAGTAATGTTTATAAAATTCATGTTTATTTTTTACTTTGAAAAATAACAATTGTGCTTAATAAAAACGTCATAGTAGTGTTTATAAAATTCACGTTTATTTTTGTTACTTCAATTTGAAAAATAGCAGGTGTGCGTGATAATAATGTTTATAAATTTCATGTTCATTTTTTTACTTTCTTTTAAAAATGGCAGGGCGCCTGATAAAAACGTCATAGTAATGTTTATAAAATTCATGTTTATTTTTTTAGTTTCTTTGAAAAATGGCAGGGCGCCTGATAAAAACGTCTTAGAAGTGTTTATAAAATTCATGTTTATTTTTTTAGTTTCTTTGAAAAATGGCAGGGCGCCTGATAAAAACGTCATAGAAATGTTTATAAAATTCATGTTTATTTTTTTAGTTTCTTTGAAAAATGGCAGGGCGCCTGATAAAAACGTCTTAGAAATGTTTATAAAATTCATGTTTATTTTTTTAGTTTCTTTGAAAACTGGCAGGGCGCCTGATAAAAACGTCTTAGAAATGTTTATAAAATTCATGTTTATTTTTTTAGTTTCTTTGAAAAATGGCAGGGCGCCTGATAAAAACGTCATAGAAATGTTTATAAAATTCATGTTTATTTTTTTAGTTTCTTTGAAAAATGGCAGGGCGCCTGATAAAAACGTCTTAGAAATGTTTATAAAATTCATGTTTATTTTTTTAGTTTCTTTGAAAAATGGCAGGGCGCCTGATAAAAACGTCTTAGAAATGTTTATAAAATTCATGTTTATTTTTTTAGTTTCTTTGAAAAATGGTAGGGCGCCTGATAAAAACGTCTTAGAAATGTTTATAAAATTCATGTTTATTTTTTTAGTTTCTTTGAAAAATGGCAGGGCGCCTGATAAAAGTGTCTTAGAAATGTTTATAAAATTCATGTTTAGTTTTTTACTTCACATTGAAAATAGCAGGTGCCCTCGATAAAAACGTCATAGTAATGTTTATAAAATTTACGTTGCTGATTTTTTCACTTCATTTTGAAAAATAGCAGATGTGCTTGATAAAAACGTCATAGTAATGTTTATAAAATTTACGTTGCTGAATTTTTCACTTCACTTTGAAAAATAGCAGATGTGCTTGATAAAAACGTCATAGTAATGTTTATAAAATTTACGTTGCTGATTTTTTCACTTCATTTTGAAAAATAGCAGATATGCTTGATAAAAACGTCATAGTAATGTTTATAAAATTTACGTTGCTGATTTTTTCACTTCACTTTGAAAAATAGCAGGTGTGCTTGAAAAGAACGTCATAGTAATGTTTATAAAATTTACGTAACTGATTTTTTCACTTCACTTTGAAAAATAGCAGATGTGCTTGATAAAAACGTCATAGTAATGTTTATAAAATTTACGTTGCTGATTTTTTCACTTCACTTTGAAAAATTGATAAAAACGTCATAGTAATGTTTATAAAATTTACGTTGCTGATTTTTTCACTTCATTTTGAAAAATAGCAGATGTGCTTGATAAAAACGTCATAGTAATGTTTATAACATTTACGTTGCTGATTTTTTCCCTTCACTTTGAAAAATAGCAGGTGTGCTTGATAAAAACGTCATAGTAATGTTTATAAAATTTACGTAACTGATTTTTTCACTTCACTTAGTAAAATTTCAGAGCGCTTGATGAATACGTCTTAAAAATGTTTATAAAATTCATGTTTATTTTTGTACTTTCTTTGAAAAATAACAGGGCACTTGATAAAAACGTCATAGAAATGTTTACAAAATTCACGTTAATGATGTTTTTGCTTCATTTTGAAAAAATGACTTCTTAATAAAAACGTCATTGTAATGTTCACAAAATTCAGGTTAATGATTTTTTACTTCATTTTGAAAAATATCAGGTGTGCTTGATAAAAACGTCATAGTAATGTTTACAAAATTCACGTTTCTTTTTTTATTTCATTTTGAAAAATATCAGGTGCTCTTGATAAAAACGGCATAGTAATGCTTACAAATTACACGTTAATGATTTTTTTACTTTATTTTGAAAAATATGAGTTGTTCTTAATAAAAACGCCATAGAAATGTTTATAAAATCCATGTTTCTTTTTTTATTTCACTTTGAGAAATATCAGGTGCCCTTGATAAAAACGGCATAGTAATGTTTACAAAATACACGTTAGTGATTTTTTTACTTCACTTTGAAAACATTAGGTGCGCTTGAGAAAAACGTCATAGTAATGTTTATAAAATTCAGGTTTATTTTTTTACTTCACTTTTAAAAATATGAGTTCTTAATAAAAACGCCATAGAAATGTTTATAAAATCCATGTTTCTTTTTTTATTTCACTTTGAAAAATATCAGGTGCCCTTGATAAAAACGGCATAGTAATGTTTACAAAATACACGTTAGTGATTTTTTTACTTCACTTTGAAAAACATTAGGTGCGCTTGAGAAAAACGTCATAGTAATGTTTATAAAATTCAGGTTTATTTTTTTACTTCACTTTGAAAAATATCAGGTGAGCTTAATAAAAACTTCATTGAAATGTTTATAAAATTCTTTTTTTACTTCACTTTGAAAAATATCAGGTGAGCTTAATATAAACGTCATAGTAATGTTTATAAAATTCATGTTTATTTTTTACTTTGAAAAATAACAATTGTGCTTAATAAAAACGTCATAGTAGTGTTTATAAAATCACGTTTATTTTTTTTACTTCAATTTGAAAAATAACAGGTGTGCGTGATAATAATGTTTATAAAATTCATGTTTATTTTTTTACCTCACTTTGGAAAATAGCAGGGCGCTTGATAAAAACGTCATAGTAATGTTTACAAAATACACGTTAATGATTTTTTTACTTCGTTTTGAAAAATATCAAACGTCATAGCAATGTTTATAAAATTCACGGTACTGATCTTTATTCTTCATTTTGAAAAATATCAGGTGTGCTTATAAAAGTCATAGCAACGTTTATAAAATTCACAGTATTGATTTTTTTACTTCACTTTGAAAAATAGCAGGGCCCTTAATAACAACGTCTTAGAAATGTTTATAAAAGTCATGATTATTGTTTTACTTTCTTTGAAAAATGGCAGGGCGCCTGATAAAAACGTCTTAGAAATGTTTATAAAAGTCATGTTTATTTTTTTAGTTTCTTTGAAATATGGCAGGGCGCCTGATAAAAACGTCTTAGAAATGTTTATAAATTTCATGTTTATTTTTTTACTTTCTTTGAAAAATGGCAGGGCGGCTGATAAAAACGTCTTAGAAATGTTTATAAAAGTCATGTTTATTTTTTTAGTTTCTTTGAAATATGGCAGGGCGCCTGATAAAAACGTCTTAGAAATGTTTATAAATTTCATGTTTATTTTTTTACTTTCTTTGAAAAATGGCAGGGCGGCTGATAGAAACGTCTTAGACATGTTTATAAAATTCAGGTTTATTTTTTTAGTTTCTTCACTTCACTTTGAAAAATATCAGATGTGCTTGATAAAAAGGTCATAGTAATGTTCATAAAATTTACGTTGCTGATTTTTTCACTTCACTTTGAAAAATAGCAGATGTGCTTGATAAAAACGTCATAGTAATGTTTATAAAATTTACGTTGGTGATTTTTTCACTTCATTTTGAAAAATAGCAGATGTGCTTGATAAAAACGTCATAGTAATGTTTATAATATTTACGTTGCTGATTTTTTCACTTCACTTTGAAAAATAGCAGGTGTGCTTGATAAAAACGTCATAGTAATGTTTATAAAATTTACGTAACTGATTTTTTCACTTCACTTTGTAAAATTTCAGAGCGCTTGATGAATACGTCTTAGAAATGTTTATAAAATTCATGTTTATTTTTTTACTTCACTTTGAAAAATAGCAGGTGTGCTTGATAAATACGTCTTAAAAATGTTTATAAAATTCATGTTAATGATGTATTTGCTTCATTTTGAAAAAATGACTTCTTAATAAAAACGTCATAGTAATGTTCACAAAATTCAGGTTAATGATTTTTTACTTCATTTTGAAAAATATCAGGTGTGCTTGATAAAAACGGCATAGTAATGCTTACAAAATACACGTTAATGATTTTTTTACTTTATTTTGAAAAACATGAGTTGTTCTTAATAAAAACGCCATTAAAATGTTTATAAAATCCATGTTTCTTTTTTTATTTCACTTTGAAAAATATCAGGTGCCCTTGATAAAAACGGCATAGTAATGTTTACAAAATACACGTTAGTGATTTTTTTACTTCACTTTGAAAAACATTAGGTGCGCTTGAGAAAAACGTCATAGTAATGTTAATAAAGTTCATGTTGTTGATTTTTTGACCTCATTGTGAAAAACAGCAGGTGTAGTTTATAAGAACGTCATAGTAATGTTTATAAATTGATGTTTATTATTTTACTTCACTTTGAAAACTAGTAGCTGTGCCTGATAAAATCGTATAGAAATATCTATAAAATTCATGTTTATTATTTTACTTCACTTTGAAAACTAGTAGCTGTGCCTGATAAAATCGTATAGAAATATCTATAAAATTCATGTTTATTTTTTTACTTCACATTGAAAAATATCGGGGCGCTTGATAAAAACGTCATAGAAATGTCTATAAAATCCAGGTTAATTTTTTTACTTCACTTTTAAAATAGCGGGTGAGCTTGAAAAAAACTTCATATAAATGTTTAGAAAATTCATTTTTATTTTTTTGCTTCACTTTTAAAATAGCGGGTGTGCTTGAAAAAAACGACATAGAAATGTCCATAAAATTCATGGTTATTTTTTTACTTCACTTTATAAATAGCGGGTGTGCTGGAAAAAAAACGTTACATAAATGTTTATAAAATTCACGTTTATTTTTTTTTACTTAGTAAATAATAGGTGCGCTTGATAAAAACGTCTTGTAAATATTTATGAATTTCATGGTTCGGATTTTTGCACTTCATTTGGAAAAATTGCAGGTGTTCGTGATAAAAACGTCATAGAAATGTTTATAATATTCATGTTGCTGATTTCTTCACTTCACTTTTTAAAAAATAGGAGGTGCGCTTGATAAAAACGTCATAGAAATGCGTATAACATTCATGTTTATATTTTTACTTCCCTTTAAAAAATAGTAGGTGTGCTTTATAAAAACGTCATAGAAATGTTTATAAAATTTACGTACTGATTTGTTCACCTCACTTTGAAAAACAGAGGTGAGTTTGATAAAAATATATAGAAATGTCTATAAAATTCATGTTTATTTCTTTTAATCCACTTTGTAAAATTCCAGCTGTGCATGATAAAATCCAATAGAAATATCTATAAAATTCATGTTTATTTTTTTACTTCACTTTGAAAAACATTAGGTGTGCTTGATAAAAACGTCATAGTAATGTTAATAGAGTTCATGCTGGTGATTTTTTGACATTGTGAAAAACAGCAGGTGTAGTTTATAAGAACGTCATAGTAATGTTTATAAATTGATGTTTATTATTTTACTTCACTTTGAAAACTAGTAGCTGTGCCTGATAAAATCGTATAGAAATATCTATAACATTTAAGTTTATTTTTTTACTTCACATTGAAAAATAGCCGGGCGCTTGATAAAAACGTCATAGCAATATCTATAAAATTCATGTTTATTTTTTTACTTCACTTTGAAGAATAGTAGGTGTGTTTGATAAAAACGTCATAGAAATATCTATAAAATTCATGTTTATTTTTTTACTTCACTTTGAAGAATAGTAGGTGTGCTTGATAAAATCGTATAGAAATGTCTATAAAATTCATGTTTATTTTTTTTAATTCACTTTGAAAAATACCAGTTGTGCTTGATAAAAACGTATACAAATGTCTACAAAATTCATGTTTATTTTTTTTAATTCACTTTGAAAAATACCAGTTGTGCTTGATAAAATCGTATAGAAATGTCTATAAAATTCATGTTTATTTTTTTGCTTCGCTATGAAAAACATTAGGTGCGTTTGAGAAAAACGTCATAGTAATGTTAATAAAGTTCATGTTGGTGATTTTTTGACCTCATTGTGAAAAACAGCAGCTGTAGTTTATAAGAACGTCATAGTAATGTTTATAAATTGATGTTTATTATTTTACTTCACTTTGAAAACTAGTAGCTGTGCCTGATAAAATCGTATAGAAATATCTATAAAATTCAAGTTTATTTTTTTACTTCACATTGAAAAATAGCGGGGCGCTTGATAAAAACGTTATAGAAATGTTTATAAAATTCATGTTTATTTTTTTACATCACTTTTATAATAGCGGTTGTGCTTGAAAAAAACGTCATAGAAATATCTATAAAATTCATGTTTATTTTTTTACTTCACTTTTAAAATAGCGGGTGTGCTTGAAAAAAACGTCATGGAAATGTCTATAAAATTCATGTTCATTTTTACTTTCTCTACTACGTATAGTAAGTAGGGGAAGTATTGCATTCCACCCAAAAATTCGATACCGAGATTTCACCGGAAATACATGTTTTGAGACCTCCTGAATCCAAAAAAGGCATTTTTAGAAACATGTCCGTGTGTGTGTGTGTGTGTGTGTGTGTCTGTGAACAGCATAACTCAAAAACGAACAGTCGGATAAACACCAAACTTGGTATTTAGGTTCAGTATCTTCCAGAGATGCGACACGAAGGTTTTCAAGAAAATCCCCCCACCCCAGACTACCCTTTACATGGAACATTTTTCGAAAATTTTAATTTTCTCAAAAATGGCTCTAACGATTTTGATTAAAATATCATATGTTTAAGATAATGTCATGAGTAATGAAATGCATATCTCGAATTTTCTGGGAATGTCTCCAAAAGTATTCTTCATTGTGAACGACTTTTGCATAACTGGTAAACCATAAGAGATAGAAAAAATTTTACTACACAAAAAATGTAGATCGCCTTAAAATACACAACTTATGTCATATACATTTCTTTTGTTGAGTGAACCGTTTTCGAGATATTGCTTGTTATTCCCTTAAATTTTCCAATACTTATACTTTTTCTCAAATTCGTTATTCATTTTTTTATGTCTTGGACTTGCAAAGAGAATGGAATGCGCCGCATAGCAACCAGCGTTAAAATATTTGACTATCGCTTAAAAGCTACCATATTCCCCTTTCATCTACATGAAAATTACCAATAAGATTGACATCTCGATATCTCGATTAACATGAAGCATATGGAGAATAGGCGTTTGTAAAAATAGATTGTACAAGAGTAGAGAAAGTCATGTGAGTGTAACACATCAGATTTTTCTCAAATGCGTTATTCATTTATTTTATGTCCTTGACATGCAAAGAGATTGGAATGCGTCACATAGCAACCAGCGTTAAAACATTTGACTATCGCTTAAAAGCTACCATATTTTCCTTGCATCTACAAGAAAATTACCAATAAGATTGACATCTCGATATCTCGATTAACATGAAGCATATGGAGAATAGGCGTTTGTAAAATTAGGTTGTACAAGAGTAGAGAAAGTTATGTGAGTGTAACACATCAGATTTTTTTATGTCCTGGACATGCAAAGAGAATGGAATGCGCCACATAGCAACCAGCGTTAAAATATTTGACCATCGCTTAAAAGCTACCACATTCCCCTTGCATCTACAAGAAAATTACCAATAAGATTGACATCTCGATATCTCCATTAACATGAAGCATATGGAGAATAGGCGTTTGTAAAAATAGATTGTACAAGAGTAGAGAAAGTCATGTGAGTGTAACACATCAGATTTTTTTTACTTCACTTTAAAAATAGTGGGTGTGCTGGAAAAAAACGTTATATAAATGTTTATAATACTCACCTTTATTACTTTCTCTACTACGTATAGTAAGTAGGGGAAGTATTGTATTCCACCCAAAATTTTGATACCGAGACTTCACCGGAAATACATGTTTTGAGACCCCCTGAATCCAAAAAAAGCATTTTTGGAAACATGTCCGTGTGTGTGTCTGTGTGTCTGTGTGTTTGTGTGTGTGTCTGTGAACAGCATAACTCAGAAACGAACAGTCGGATAAACACCAAACTTGGTATTTGGGTTCAGTATCTTGCAAGGATGCGACACGGAGGTTTTCAAGAAAATCTCCCCACCCCAGAGTGCCCTTTACATGGAAGATTTTTCGAAAATTTTAATTTTCTCAAAAATGGCTCTAACGATTTTGATTAAAATATCATATGTTTTAGATATTGTTATGACAAATGAAATGTATATCTCGCATTTTCTGCAATGTCTCCAAAAGTATTCTTCATTCTGAAAGACTTTTGCATAACTGGTAAACCATAAGAGATAGACAAAATTTTACTGCACAAATAATTTAGATCGCATTAAAATACATAATTTATGTCATATACATTTTTTTTGTTGAGTGAACCATTTTCGAGATATTGCTTGTTATTCCCTTAAATTTTCCAATACTTATACTTTTTCTCAAATTCGTTACTCATTTTTACATTCTCTACTACGTATAGTAAGTAGGGGAAGTATTGCATTCCACCCAAAAATTCGATACCTAGATTTCGCCGGAAATACATGTTTTGAGACCTCCTGAATCCAAAAGAAGCATTTTTGGAAACATGTCCGTGTGTGTGTGTCTGTGTGTGTGTGTGTCTGTGTGTGTGTGTGTGTGTGTGTGTGTGTGTCTGTGTGTGTGTGTCTGTGAACAGCATAACTCAGAAACGAACAGTAAACGGATAAACACCAAACTTGGTATTTAGGTTCAGTATCTTCCAGAGGTGCGACACGAAGGTTTTCAAGAAAATCCCACCACCCCAGACTACCCTTTACATGGAAGATTTTTCTAAAATGCCTTATTCATTTTTTTTATGTCCTGGACATGCAAAGAGCATGGAATGCGCCACATAGCAACCAGCGTTAAAATATTTGACTATCGCTCAAAAGCTACCATATTTTCCTTGCATCTACAAGAAAATTACCAATAAGATTGACATCTTGATATCTCGATTAACATGAAGCATATGGAGAACAGGCGTTTGTAAAATTAGATTGTACAAGAGTAGAGAAAGTCATGTGAGTGTAACACATCAGATTTTTACTTTCTCTACTACGTATAGTAAGTAGGGGAAGTATTGCATTCCACCCAAAAATTCGATACCGAGATTTCACCGGCAATATATGTTTTGAGACCTCCTGAATCCAAAAAAAGCATTTTTGGAAACATGTCCGTGTGTGTGTGTGTGTGTGTGTGTGTGTGTGTGTGTGTGTGTCTGTGAACAACATAACTCAAAAACGAACAGTCGGATAAGCACCAAACTTGGTATTTAGGTTCAGTATCTTCCAGAGATGCGACACGAAGGTTTTCAGGAAAATCCCCCCACCCCAGACTACCCTTTACATGGAAGATTTTTCGAAAATTTTAATTTTCTCAAAAATGGCTCTAACGATTTTGATGAAAATATCATATGTTTAAGATATTCTCATGAGAAATGAAATGTATATCTCGAATTTTCTGGGAATGTCTCCAAAAGTATTCTTCATTGTGAACGACTTTTGCAAAACTGGTAAACCATAAAAGATAGACAAAATTTTACTTCACAAAAAATGTAGATCGGGTTAAAATACACAACTTATGTCATATACATTTCTTTTGTTGAGTGAACCGTTTTCGAGATATTGCTTGTTATTTCCTTAAATTTTCCAATACTTATATTTTTTCTAAAATGCGTTATTCATTTTTTTTATGTCCTGGACATGCAAAGAGAATGGAATGCGCCACATAGCAACCAGCGTTAAAATATTTGACTATCGCTTAAAAGCTACCATATTCCCCTTGCATCTACAAGAAAATTACCAATAAGATTGACATCTCGATATCTCGATTAACATGAAGCATATGGAGAATAGGCGTTTGTAAAATTAGATTTTACAAGAGTAGAGAAAGTCATGTGAGTGTAACACATCGGATTTTTTTATTTCCTGGACATGTAAAGAGAATGGAATGCGCCACATAGCAACCAGCGCTTAAATATTTGACTATCGCTTAAAACCTACCATATTCCCCTTGCTTCTACAAGAAAGTTAGCAATAATATTGACATCTCGATTAACATGAAGCATATGGAGAATAAGCGCTTGCAAAAATAGTTTGTACATGAGTAGAGAAAGTCATGTGGGTGTAACACATCAGAGTTTTTTTTACTTTACTTTGTAAATAATATGTGCGCTTAATAAAAACGTCTTATAAATGTTTATGAAATTCATGGTGCGGATTTTTGCACTTCACCTGGAAAAATTGCAGGTCTGCGTGTTAAAAACGTCATAGAAATTTTTATATTATTCATGTTGCTGATTTCTTCACTTCACTTTGAAAGATACCAGTTGTGTTTGATAAATACATATAGAAATATCTATAAAATTCATGTTTATTTTTTACTTTACTTTGAAAATAATATGTGCGCTTAATAAAAACGTCTTATAAATGTTTATGAAATTCATGGTGCGGATTTTTGCACTTCACCTGGAAAAATTGCAGGTCTGCGTGATAAAAACGTCATAGAAATTTTTATATTATTCATGTTGCTGATTTCTTCACTTCACTTTGAAAGATACCAGTTGTGTTTGATAAATACATATAGAAATATCTATAAAATTCATGTTTATTTTTTACTTTACTTTGAAAATAATAGGTGCGCTTGATAAAAACTTCTTATAAATGTTTAAGAAATTCATGGTGCGGAGTTTTGCACTTCACTTGGAAAAAAATATCAGGTGTGCGTGCTAAAAACGTCATAAAATGTTTATAAAATTCATGTTTATTTTTTTTTTACTTCACTTTGAGAAATAGTTAGTGTGTTTGATAAAAACTTCATAGAAATCCTTATAAAATGCACGTACTGATTTGTTCACTTCACTTTGAAAAACAGCATGTGTGCTTGATAAAAACGTATAGAAATGTCTATAAAATTCATGTTTATTATTTTACTACACTTTGAAAAGTAGTAGGTGTGCTTGATAGAAACTACCTAGAAATGTTTATAAAATTCATGTTTATTTTTTTGCTTCACTTTGAAAAATAGCAGGCCGCTTGATAAAAACGTCTTAGAAATGTTTATAAAATCAATGTTTATTTTTTTAGTTTACTTTGAAAAATAGCCGGGCGCTTGATAAAAACGTTATAGAAATGTTTATAAAATCAATGTTTATTTTTTTAGTTTACTTTGAAAAATAGCAGGCCGCTTGATAAAAACGTTATAGAAATGTTTATAAAATCAATGTTTATTTTTTTAGTTTACTTTGAAAAATAGCCGGGCGCTTGATAAAAACGTTATAGAAATGTTTATAAAATCAATGTTTATTTTTTTAGTTTACTTTGAAAAATAGCCGGGCGCTTGATAAAAACGTTATAGAAATGTTTATAAAATCAATGTTTATTTTTTTAGTTTACTTTGAAAAATAGCCGGGCGCTTGATAAAAACGTTATAGAAATGTTTATAAAATTCATGTTTATTTTTTTAGTTTACTTTGAAAAATAGCCGGGCGCTTGATAAAAACGTTATAGAAATGTTTATAAAATCAATGTTTATTTTTTTAGTTTACTTTGAAAAATAGCCGGGCGCTTGATAAAAACGTTATAGAAATGTTTATAAAATCAATGTTTATTTTTTTAGTTTACTTTGAAAAATAGCCGGGCGCTTGATAAAAACGTTATAGAAATGTTTATAAAATCAATGTTTATTTTTTTAGTTTACTTTGAAAAATAGCCGGGCGCTTGATAAAAACGTTATAGAAATGTTTATAAAATCAATGTTTATTTTTTTAGTTTACTTTGAAAAATAGCCGGGCGCTTGATAAAAACGTTATAGAAATGTTTATAAAATCAATGTTTATTTTTTTAGTTTACTTTGAAAAATAGCCGGGCGCTTGATAAAAACGTTATAGAAATGTTTATAAAATCAATGTTTATTTTTTTAGTTTACTTTGAAAAATAGCCGGGCGCTTGATAAAAACGTTATAGAAATGTTTATAAAATTCATGTTTATTTTTTTAGTTTACTTTGAAAAATAGCCGGGCGCTTGATAAAAACGTTATAGAAATGTTTATAAAATCAATGTTTATTTTTTTAGTTTTCTTTGAAAAATAGCAGGGCGCTTGATAAAAACGTTATAGAAATGTTTATAAAATCAATGTTTATTTTTTTAGTTTACTTTGAAAAATAGCAGGGCGCTTGATAAAAACGTTATAGAAATGTTTATAAAATCAATGTTTATTTTTTTAGTTTACTTTGAAAAATAGCCGGGCGCTTGATAAAAACGTTATAGAAATGTTTATAAAATCAATGTTTATTTTTTTAGTTTACTTTGAAAAATAGCAGGGCGCTTGATAAAAACGTTATAGAAATGTTTATAAAATCAATGTTTATTTTTTTAGTTTACTTTGAAAAATAGCAGGGCGCTTGATAAAAACGTTATAGAAATGTTTATAAAATCAATGTTTATTTTTTTAGTTTACTTTGAAAAATAGCAGGGCGCTTGATAAAAACGTTATAGAAATGTTTATAAAATCAATGTTTATTTTTTTAGTTTACTTTGAAAAATAGCCGGGCGCTTGATAAAAACGTTATAGAAATGTTTATAAAATCAATGTTTATTTTTTTAGTTTACTTTGAAAAATAGCAGGGCGCTTGATAAAAACGTTATAGAAATGTTTATAAAATCAATGTTTATTTTTTTAGTTTACTTTGAAAAATAGCAGGGCGCTTGATAAAAACGTTATAGAAATGTTTATAAAATCAATGTTTATTTTGTTTACTTCACTTTGAAAAATATCAGGTGAGCTTAATAAAAACGTCATAGTAATGTTTATAAAATTCAGGTTGGTAATTTTTTCACTTCACTTTGAAAAATAGCAGGGCGCTTGATAAAAACGTCATAGTAATGTTTACAAAATACACGTTAATGATTTTTTTACTTCGTTTTGAAAAATATCAAACGTCATAGCAATGTTTATAAAATTCACGGTACTGATATTTCTTCTTTATTTTGTAAAATATCAGGTGTGCTTATAAAAGTCATAGCAACGTTTATAAAATTCACGGTATTGATTTTTTTACTTCACTTTGAAAAATGGCAGGGCGCCTGATAAAAACGTCTTAGAAATGTTTATATAAGTCATGTTTATTGTTTTACTTTCTTTGAAAAATGGCAGGGCGCCTGAAAAAACGTCTTAGAAATGTTTATAAAATTCACGTTAATTTTTTTAATCCACTTTGAAAAATAGGAGGTGCCCTTGCTATAAACGTCTTAGAAATGTTTATAAAATTCATGTTTATTTTTTTACTTCACTTTGAAAAATAGCAGGTGTGCTTGATAAAAACGTCATAGAAATGTTTATAAAATTCATGTTTATTTTTTTACTTCACTTTGAAAAATAGCAGATGTGCTTGATAAAGACGTCTTAGAAATGTTTATAAAATTCATGTTTATTTTTTTACTTCACTTTGAAAAATAGCAGGTGTGCTTGATAAAAACGTCATAGAAATGTTTATAAAATTCATGTTTATTTTTTTACTTCACTTTGAAAAATAGCAGATGTGCTTGATAAAAACGTCTTAGAAATGTATATAAAATTCATGTTTATTTTTTTACTTCACTTTGAAAAATAACAGGTGTGCTTGGAAAAAAACGTCATAGAAACATTTATAAAATTCATGTTAATTTTTTTACTTCACTTTGATAAAATAGCAGGTGTGTTTGAAAAGAACGTCATAGAAATGTTTATAAAATTCATGTTTATTTTTTACTTCACTTTGAAAAATAGCAGGTGTGTTTGCTAATAACGTCTTAGAAATGTTTACAAAATTCATGTTTATTTTTTTACTTCACTTTGAAAAATAGCAGGTGTGTTTGATAAAAACGTCATAGAAATGTTTATAAAATTCATGTTTATTTTTTACTTCACCTTGAAAAATAGCAGGTGTGTTTGATAAAAACGTCTTAGAAATGTTTATAAAATTCATGTTTATTTTTTACTTCACTTTGAAAAATAGCAGGTGTGCTTGATGAAAACGTCTTAGAAATGTTCATAAAATTCATGTTTATTTTTTACTTCACTTTGAAAAATAGCAGGTGTGTTTGATAAAAACGTCATAGAAATGTTTATAAAATTCATGTTTATTTTTTACATCACTTTGAAAAATAGCAGGTGTGCTTGAATAAAACGTCTTAGAAATGTTTATAAAATTAATGTTTATTTTTGTGCTTCACTTTGAAAAATACCAGGCCGCTTGATAACAACGTCTTAGAAATGTTTATAAAATTGTTTATTTTTTTAGTTTACTTTGAAAGATATCAGTTGTGTTTGAAAATACATATAGAAATATCTATAAAATTCATGCTTATTTTTTACTTTACTTTGAAAATAATAGGTGCGCTTGATAAAAAACGTCTTATAAATGTTTATGAAATTCATGGTGCGGTTTTTTGCACTTCACTTGGAAAGATTGCAGTGTGCGTGCTAAAAACGTCATAAAAATGTTTATAAAATTCATGTTTATTTTTTACTTCACTTTGAAAAATAGCAGGAGTGTTTGATAAAAACGTCTTAAAAATGTTTATAAAATTCATGTTTATTTTTTACTTCACTTTGAAAAATAGCAAGTGTGTTGGATAAAAACGTCTTAGAAATGTTCATAAAATTCATGTTTATTTTTTACTTCACTTTGAAAAATAGCAGGTGTGCTTGATAAAAACGTCTTAGAAATGTTTATAAAATTCATGTTTATTTTTTGCTTCACTTTGAAAAATAGCAGGCCGCTTTATAAAAACGGCTTGGAAATGTTTATAAAATTAATGTTTATTTTTTTAGTTTACTTTGAAAAATAGCCAGACGCTTCATAAAAACGTTATAGCAATGTTTATAAAATTCATGTTTATTTTTTTAATTCACTTTGAAAAATAGCGGGTATGCTTGAAAAAGACGTCATAGAAATGTCTATAAAATTCAAGTTTATTTTTTTACTTTCTTTGAAAAATGGCAGGGCGCCTGATAAAAATGTCTTAGAAATGTTTATAAAATTCACGTTAATTTTTTTATCCACTTTGAAAAATAGGAGGTGCCCTTGATATAAACGTCTTAGAAATGTTTATAGGATTCAGGTTTATTTTTTTACTTCACTTTGAAGAATATCAGGTGAGCTTAATAAAAACGTCATAGTAATGTTTATAAAATTCATGTTTATTTTTTACTTTGAAAAATAACAATTGTGCTTAATAAAATGTCATAGTAGTGTTTATATAATTCACGTTTATTTTTTTTACTTCACTTTGAAAAATAGCAGGTGTGCGTGATAAAAATGTTTATAAAATTCATGTTTATTTTTTACTTCACTTTGAAAAATAGCAGGTGTGTTTGATAAAAACGTCTTAGAAATGTTTATAAAATTCATGTTTATTTTTTACTTCACTTGAAAAATAGCAGGTGTGTTTGATAAAAACGTCTTAGAAATGTTTATAAAATTCATGTTTATTTTTTACTTTCATTTGAAAAATAGCAGGTGTGTTTGATAAAAACGTCTTAGAAATGTTTATAAAATTCATGTTTATTTTTTACTTCACTTGAAAAATAGCAGGTGTGTTTGATAAAAACGTCATAGAAATGTTAATAAAATGCACGTTTATTTTTTTACTTTCATTTGAAAAATAGCAGGTGTGTTTGATAAAAACGTCTTAGAAATGTTTATAAAATTCATGTTTATTTTTTACTTCATTTTGAAAAATAGCAGGCGTGTTTGATAAAATCGTCTTAGAAATGTTTATAAAATTCATGTTTATTTTTTACTTTACTTTGAAAAATAGCAGGTGTGTTTGATAAAAACGTCTTAGAAATGTTTATAAAATGCATGTTTATTTTTTACTTCACTTTGAAAAATAGCAGGTGTGCTTGATAAAAACGTCTTAGAAATGTTTATAAAATTCATGTTTATTTTTTACTTCAGTTTTAAAAATAGCAGGTGTGTTTGATAAAACTGTCATAGAAATGTTTATAAAATTCATGTTTATTTTTTACTTCACTTTGAAAAATAGCAGGTGTGTTTGATAAAAACGTCATAGAAATGTTTATAAAATCCATATTTATTTTTTACTTCAGTTTTAAAAATAGCAGGTGTGTTTGATAAAACTGTCATAGAAATGTTTATAAAATTCATGTTTATTTTTTACTTCACTTTGAAAAATAGCAGGTGTGCTTGAATAAAACATCTTAGAAATGTTTACAAAATTAATGTTTATTTTTGTGCTTCACTTTGAAAAATACCAGGCCGCTTGATAACAACGTCTTAGAAATGTTTATAAAATTGTTTATTTTTTTAGTTTACTTTGAAAGATACCAGTTGTGTTTGAAAATACATATAGAAATATCTATAAAATTCATCCTTATTTTTTACTTCACTTTGAAAAATAGCAGGTGTGCATGATAAAAACGTCTTAGAAATGTTTATAAAATTCATGTTTATCTTTTGCTTCACTTTGAAAAATGCCGGCCGCTTTATAAAAACGGCTTGGAAATGTTTATAACATTAATGTTTATTTTTTTAGTTTACTTTGAAAAATAGCCGGACGCTTGATAAGAACGTTATAGCAATGTTTATGAAATTCATGTTTATTTTTTTACTTCACTTTGAAAAATAACGGGTATGCTTGAAAAAAACGTCATAGAAATGTTTATAAAATTCATGTTTATTTTTTTTTACTTCACTTTGAAAAATAGCAGGTGTGTTTGATAAAACTGTCATAGAAATGTTTATAAAATTCATGTTTATTTTTTACTTCACTTGAAAAATAGCAGTTGTGCTTGATAAAAACGTCATAGAAATGTTAATAAATCCTTGTTTATTTATTTACTTCACTTTGAAAAATAGTAGATGACCTTGATAAAAATGTCATAGAAATGTTTATAAAATTCATGTTTATTTTGTTACTTCACTTTGGAAAATAGCGGGTGTGCTTGATAAAACTGTCATAGAAATGTTTATTAAATGCATGTTTATTTTGTTACTTCACTTTGGAAAATAGCGGGTGTGCTTGATAAAACTGTCATAGAAATGTTTATAAATTGATGTTTATTATTTTACTTCACTTTGAAAACTAGTAGCTGTGGCGGATAAAATCGTATAGAAATATCTATAAAATTCAAGTTTATTTTTTTACTTTACATTGAAAAATAGCCGGGCGCTTGATGAAAACGTTATAGAAATGTTTATAAAATTCATGTTTATTTTTTTACTTCACTTTTAAAATAGCGGGTGTGCTTGAAGAAAACGTCATAGAAATATCTATAAAATTTATGTTTATTTTTTTACTTCACTTTTAAAATAGCGGGTGTGCTTGAAGAAAACGTCATAGAAATATCTATAAAATTTATGTTTATTTTTTTACTTCACTTTTAAAATAGCGGGTGTGCTTGAAAAAAACGTTATAGAAATATCTATAAAATTTATGTTTATTTTTTTACTTCACTTTGAAAAATAGTAGGCGTGCTTGATAGAAACGTTATAGAAATGTTTATAAAATTCACGTTGCTCATATTTTCACTTCACTTTGAAAAATAGCAGGGCGCTTGATAAAAACGCCATAGTAATGTTTATAAAATTCACGTTGCTGATTTTTTCGCATCACTTTGAAAAATATCAGTTGTGCTTGATAAAAGCGTCATAGTAATGTTTATAAAATTCATGATTATTTTTTTACTTTCTTTGAAATAAGAAGAGCGCTTGATAAATACGTCATAGAAATGTTTATAAAATTCACGTTAATAATTTTTTTCCTTCATTTTGAAAAATATCAGTTCTTTTAAAAACGTCATAGTAATTCACAAAATTCAAGTTAATGATTTTTTACTTCATTTTGAAAAATAGCAGTGCGCCTGATAAGAACGTCATAATAATGTGTACAAAATTCACGTTAATGATTTTTTTACTTCATTTTGAAGAATATCAGGTGTGCTTAATAAAGACGTCATAATAATGTTTACAAAATTCACGTTAATGATTTTTTACTTCATTTTGAAAAATATCAGTTCTTAATAAAAACGTGATACTAATGTTCACAAAATTCACGTTAATGTTTTTTACTTCATTTTGAAAAATATCAGTTGTTCTTAATAAAAACGTCATAGTAATGTTTATAAAATTCATGTTTCTTTTTTTACATCACTTAGAAAAACATCAGGTGTTCTTAATAAAAACGTCATAGTAATGTTTATAAAATTCACGTTGGTCATTTTTCCCTTCACTTTTAAAAATAGCTTGATAAATGCATCTTAGAAATTTTTATAAAATTCATATTTATTTTTTCCCTTCACTTTGAAAAATAGTAGGCGTGCTTGATAAAAACGTCATAGAAATGTTTATAAAATTCACGTTGCTGATTTTTTCGCTTTACTTTGAAAAATAGCAGCTTGCTTGATAAAAACGTCATAGTAATGTTTATAAAATTCACGTTGCTGATTTTTTCGCTTCACTTTGAAAAATATCAGTTGTGCTTAATAAAAACGTCATACCTATGTTTATAAAATTCACAATACTGATTTTTTTTCTTGATTTTGAAAAATATCAGGTGTGCTTAATAAAAACGTCATAGTAATGTTAATAAAATTCACGGTACTGATTTTTTTACTTCGTTTTGAAAAATATCAGTTGTGCTGAAAAACGTCATAATAATGTTTATAAAATTCACGGTACTGATTTGTTCACTTCACTTTGAAAAACAGCATGTGTGCTTGATAAAAACGTATAGAGATCTCTATAAAATTCATGTTTATTTTTTTAATTCACTTTGAAAAATACCAGTTGTGCTTGATAAAAACGTATAGAAATGTCTATAAAATTCATGTTTATTTTTTTTTAATTCACTTTGAAAAATACCAGTTGTGCTTGATAAAATCGTATAGAAATGTCTATAAAATTCATGTTTATTTTTTTACTTCGCTTTGAAAAACATTAGGTGCGCTTGAGAAAAACGACATAGTAATGTTAATAAAGTTCATGTTGGTGATTTTTTGACCTCATTGTGAAAAACAGCAGGTGTAGTTAATAAGAACGTCATAGTAATGTTTATAAATTGATGTTTATTATTTTACTTCCCTTTGAAAACTAGTAGCTGTGGCGGATAAAATCGTATAGAAATATCTATAAAATTCAAGTTTATTTTTTTACTTTACATTGAAAAATAGCCGGGCGCTTGATGAAAACGTTATAGAAATATTTATAAAATTCATGTTTATTTTTTTACTTCACTTTTAAAATAGCGGGTGTGCTTTAAGAAAACGTCATAGAAATATCTATAAAATTTATGTTTATTTTTTTACTTCACTTTTAAAATAGCGGGTGTGCTTGAAAAAAACGTTATAGAAATATCTATAAAATTTATGTTTATTTTTTTACTTCACTTTTAAAATAGCGGGTGTGCTTGAAGAAAACGTCATAGAAATATCTATAAAATTCATGTTTATTTTTTTTACTTCACTTTAAAAATAGCGGGTGTGCTGGAAAAAAACGTTATATAAATGTTTATAATATTCACCTTTATTTTTTTTACTTCACTTTGTAAATAATATGTGCGCTTAATAAAAACGTCTTATAAATGTTTATGAAATTCATGGTGCGGAGTTTTGCACTTCACCTGGAATAATTGCAGGTCTGCGTGATAAAAACGTCATAGAAATGTTTATATTATTCATGTTGCTGATTTCTTCACTTCACTTTGAAAGATACCAGTTGTGTTTGATAAATACATATAGAAATATCTATAAAATTCATGTTTATTTTTTACTTTACTTTGAAAATAATGGGTGCGCTTGATACAAACGTCTTATAAATGTTTATAAAATGCATGTTTATTTTTTACTTCACTTTGAAAAATAGCAGGTGTGTTTGATAAAAACGTCATAGAAATGTTTATAAAATTCATGTTTATTTTTTACATCACTTTGAAAAATAGCAGGTGTGCTTGAATAAAACGTCTTAGAAATGTTTATAAAATTAATGTTTATTTTTGTGCTTCACTTTGAAAAATACCAGGCCGCTTGATAACAACGTCTTAGAAATGTTTATAAAATTGTTTATTTTTTTAGTTTACTTTGAAAGATATCAGTTGTGTTTGAAAATACATATAGAAATATCTATAAAATTCATGCTTATTTTTTACTTTACTTTGAAAATAATAGGTGCGCTTGATAAAAAACGTCTTATAAATGTTTATGAAATTCATGGTGCGGTTTTTTGCACTTCACTTGGAAAGATTGCAGTGTGCGTGCTAAAAACGTCATAAAAATGTTTATAAAATTCATGTTTATTTTTTACTTCACTTTGAAAAATAGCAGGAGTGTTTGATAAAAACGTCTTAAAAATGTTTATAAAATTCATGTTTATTTTTTACTTCACTTTGAAAAATAGCAAGTGTGTTGGATAAAAACGTCTTAGAAATGTTCATAAAATTCATGTTTATTTTTTACTTCACTTTGAAAAATAGCAGGTGTGCTTGATAAAAACGTCTTAGAAATGTTTATAAAATTCATGTTTATTTTTTGCTTCACTTTGAAAAATAGCAGGCCGCTTTATAAAAACGGCTTGGAAATGTTTATAAAATTAATGTTTATTTTTTTAGTTTACTTTGAAAAATAGCCAGACGCTTCATAAAAACGTTATAGCAATGTTTATAAAATTCATGTTTATTTTTTTAATTCACTTTGAAAAATAGCGGGTATGCTTGAAAAAGACGTCATAGAAATGTCTATAAAATTCAAGTTTATTTTTTTACTTTCTTTGAAAAATGGCAGGGCGCCTGATAAAAATGTCTTAGAAATGTTTATAAAATTCACGTTAATTTTTTTATCCACTTTGAAAAATAGGAGGTGCCCTTGATATAAACGTCTTAGAAATGTTTATAGGATTCAGGTTTATTTTTTTACTTCACTTTGAAGAATATCAGGTGAGCTTAATAAAAACGTCATAGTAATGTTTATAAAATTCATGTTTATTTTTTACTTTGAAAAATAACAATTGTGCTTAATAAAATGTCATAGTAGTGTTTATATAATTCACGTTTATTTTTTTTACTTCACTTTGAAAAATAGCAGGTGTGCGTGATAAAAATGTTTATAAAATTCATGTTTATTTTTTACTTCACTTTGAAAAATAGCAGGTGTGTTTGATAAAAACGTCTTAGAAATGTTTATAAAATTCATGTTTATTTTTTACTTCACTTGAAAAATAGCAGGTGTGTTTGATAAAAACGTCTTAGAAATGTTTATAAAATTCATGTTTATTTTTTACTTTCATTTGAAAAATAGCAGGTGTGTTTGATAAAAACGTCTTAGAAATGTTTATAAAATTCATGTTTATTTTTTACTTCACTTGAAAAATAGCAGGTGTGTTTGATAAAAACGTCATAGAAATGTTAATAAAATGCACGTTTATTTTTTTACTTTCATTTGAAAAATAGCAGGTGTGTTTGATAAAAACGTCTTAGAAATGTTTATAAAATTCATGTTTATTTTTTACTTCATTTTGAAAAATAGCAGGCGTGTTTGATAAAATCGTCTTAGAAATGTTTATAAAATTCATGTTTATTTTTTACTTTACTTTGAAAAATAGCAGGTGTGTTTGATAAAAACGTCTTAGAAATGTTTATAAAATGCATGTTTATTTTTTACTTCACTTTGAAAAATAGCAGGTGTGCTTGATAAAAACGTCTTAGAAATGTTTATAAAATTCATGTTTATTTTTTACTTCAGTTTTAAAAATAGCAGGTGTGTTTGATAAAACTGTCATAGAAATGTTTATAAAATTCATGTTTATTTTTTACTTCACTTTGAAAAATAGCAGGTGTGTTTGATAAAAACGTCATAGAAATGTTTATAAAATCCATATTTATTTTTTACTTCAGTTTTAAAAATAGCAGGTGTGTTTGATAAAACTGTCATAGAAATGTTTATAAAATTCATGTTTATTTTTTACTTCACTTTGAAAAATAGCAGGTGTGCTTGAATAAAACATCTTAGAAATGTTTACAAAATTAATGTTTATTTTTGTGCTTCACTTTGAAAAATACCAGGCCGCTTGATAACAACGTCTTAGAAATGTTTATAAAATTGTTTATTTTTTTAGTTTACTTTGAAAGATACCAGTTGTGTTTGAAAATACATATAGAAATATCTATAAAATTCATCCTTATTTTTTACTTCACTTTGAAAAATAGCAGGTGTGCATGATAAAAACGTCTTAGAAATGTTTATAAAATTCATGTTTATCTTTTGCTTCACTTTGAAAAATGCCGGCCGCTTTATAAAAACGGCTTGGAAATGTTTATAAAATTAATGTTTATTTTTTTAGTTTACTTTGAAAAATAGCCGGACGCTTGATAAGAACGTTATAGCAATGTTTATGAAATTCATGTTTATTTTTTTACTTCACTTTGAAAAATAACGGGTATGCTTGAAAAAAACGTCATAGAAATGTTTATAAAATTCATGTTTATTTTTTTTTACTTCACTTTGAAAAATAGCAGGTGTGTTTGATAAAACTGTCATAGAAATGTTTATAAAATTCATGTTTATTTTTTACTTCACTTGAAAAATAGCAGTTGTGCTTGATAAAAACGTCATAGAAATGTTAATAAATCCTTGTTTATTTATTTACTTCACTTTGAAAAATAGTAGATGACCTTGATAAAAATGTCATAGGAATGTTTATAAAATTCATGTTTATTTTGTTACTTCACTTTGGAAAATAGCGGGTGTGCTTGATAAAACTGTCATAGAAATGTTTATTAAATGCATGTTTATTTTGTTACTTCACTTTGGAAAATAGCGGGTGTGCTTGATAAAACTGTCATAGAAATGTTTATAAATTGATGTTTATTATTTTACTTCACTTTGAAAACTAGTAGCTGTGGCGGATAAAATCGTATAGAAATATCTATAAAATTCAAGTTTATTTTTTTACTTTACATTGAAAAATAGCCGGGCGCTTGATGAAAACGTTATAGAAATGTTTATAAAATTCATGTTTATTTTTTTACTTCACTTTTAAAATAGCGGGTGTGCTTGAAGAAAACGTCATAGAAATATCTATAAAATTTATGTTTATTTTTTTACTTCACTTTTAAAATAGCGGGTGTGCTTGAAGAAAACGTCATAGAAATATCTATAAAATTTATGTTTATTTTTTTACTTCACTTTTAAAATAGCGGGTGTGCTTGAAAAAAACGTTATAGAAATATCTATAAAATTTATGTTTATTTTTTTACTTCACTTTGAAAAATAGTAGGCGTGCTTGATAGAAACGTTATAGAAATGTTTATAAAATTCACGTTGCTCATATTTTCACTTCACTTTGAAAAATAGCAGGGCGCTTGATAAAAACGCCATAGTAATGTTTATAAAATTCACGTTGCTGATTTTTTCGCATCACTTTGAAAAATATCAGTTGTGCTTGATAAAAGCGTCATAGTAATGTTTATAAAATTCATGATTATTTTTTTACTTTCTTTGAAATAAGAAGAGCGCTTGATAAATACGTCATAGAAATGTTTATAAAATTCACGTTAATAATTTTTTTCCTTCATTTTGAAAAATATCAGTTCTTTTAAAAACGTCATAGTAATTCACAAAATTCAAGTTAATGATTTTTTACTTCATTTTGAAAAATAGCAGTGCGCCTGATAAGAACGTCATAATAATGTGTACAAAATTCACGTTAATGATTTTTTTACTTCATTTTGAAGAATATCAGGTGTGCTTAATAAAAACGTCATAATAATGTTTACAAAATTCACGTTAATGATTTTTTACTTCATTTTGAAAAATATCAGTTCTTAATAAAAACGTGATACTAATGTTCACAAAATTCACGTTAATGTTTTTTACTTCATTTTGAAAAATATCAGTTGTTCTTAATAAAAACGTCATAGTAATGTTTATAAAATTCATGTTTCTTTTTTTACATCACTTAGAAAAACATCAGGTGTTCTTAATAAAAACGTCATAGTAATGTTTATAAAATTCACGTTGGTCATTTTTCCCTTCACTTTTAAAAATAACTTGATAAATGCATCTTAGAAATTTTTATAAAATTCATATTTATTTTTTCCCTTCACTTTGAAAAATAGTAGGCGTGCTTGATAAAAACGTCATAGAAATGTTTATAAAATTCACGTTGCTGATTTTTTCGCTTTACTTTGAAAAATAGCAGCTTGCTTGATAAAAACGTCATAGTAATGTTTATAAAATTCACGTTGCTGATTTTTTCGCTTCACTTTGAAAAATATCAGTTGTGCTTAATAAAAACGTCATACCTATGTTTATAAAATTCACAATACTGATTTTTTTTCTTGATTTTGAAAAATATCAGGTGTGCTTAATAAAAACGTCATAGTAATGTTAATAAAATTCACGGTACTGATTTTTTTACTTCGTTTTGAAAAATATCAGTTGTGCTGAAAAACGTCATAATAATGTTTATAAAATTCACGGTACTGATTTGTTCACTTCACTTTGAAAAACAGCATGTGTGCTTGATAAAAACGTATAGAGATCTCTATAAAATTCATGTTTATTTTTTTAATTCACTTTGAAAAATACCAGTTGTGCTTGATAAAAACGTATAGAAATGTCTATAAAATTCATGTTTATTTTTTTTTAATTCACTTTGAAAAATACCAGTTGTGCTTGATAAAATCGTATAGAAATGTCTATAAAATTCATGTTTATTTTTTTACTTCGCTTTGAAAAACATTAGGTGCGCTTGAGAAAAACGACATAGTAATGTTAATAAAGTTCATGTTGGTGATTTTTTGACCTCATTGTGAAAAACAGCAGGTGTAGTTAATAAGAACGTCATAGTAATGTTTATAAATTGATGTTTATTATTTTACTTCACTTTGAAAACTAGTAGCTGTGGCGGATAAAATCGTATAGAAATATCTATAAAATTAATGTTTATTTTTTTAGTTTACTTTGAAAAATAGCCGGACGCTTGATAAGAACGTTATAGCAATGTTTATGAAATTCATGTTTATTTTTTTACTTCACTTTGAAAAAAAACGGGTATGCTTGAAAAAAACGTCATAGAAATGTTTATAAAATTCATGTTTATTTTTTTTTACTTCACTTTGAAAAATAGCAGGTGTGTTTGATAAAACTGTCATAGAAATGTTTATAAAATTCATGTTTATTTTTTACTTCACTTGAAAAATAGCAGTTGTGCTTGATAAAAACGTCATAGAAATGTTAATAAATCCTTGTTTATTTATTTACTTCACTTTGAAAAATAGTAGATGACCTTGATAAAAATGTCATAGAAATGTTTATAAAATTCATGTTTATTTTGTTACTTCACTTTGGAAAATAGCGGGTGTGCTTGATAAAACTGTCATAGTAATGTTTATTAAATGCATGTTTATTTTGTTACTTCACTTTGGAAAATAGCGGGTGTGCTTGATAAAACTGTCATAGAAATGTTTATAAATTGATGTTTATTATTTTACTTCACTTTGAAAACTAGTAGCTGTGGCGGATAAAATCGTATAGAAATATCTATAAAATTCAAGTTTATTTTTTTACTTTACATTGAAAAATAGCCGGGCGCTTGATGAAAACGTTATAGAAATGTTTATAAAATTCATGTTTATTTTTTTACTTCACTTTTAAAATAGCGGGTGTGCTTGAAGAAAACGTCATAGAAATATCTATAAAATTTATGTTTATTTTTTTACTTCACTTTTAAAATAGCGGGTGTGCTTGAAGAAAACGTCATAGAAATATCTATAAAATTTATGTTTATTTTTTTACTTCACTTTTAAAATAGCGGGTGTGCTTGAAAAAAACGTTATAGAAATATCTATAAAATTTATGTTTATTTTTTTACTTCACTTTGAAAAATAGTAGGCGTGCTTGATAGAAACGTTATAGAAATGTTTATAAAATTCACGTTGCTCATATTTTCACTTCACTTTGAAAAATAGCAGGGCGCTTGATAAAAACGCCATAGTAATGTTTATAAAATTCACGTTGCTGATTTTTTCGCATCACTTTGAAAAATATCAGTTGTGCTTGATAAAAGCGTCATAGTAATGTTTATAAAATTCATGATTATTTTTTTACTTTCTTTGAAATAAGAAGAGCGCTTGATAAATACGTCATAGAAATGTTTATAAAATTCACGTTAATAATTTTTTTCCTTCATTTTGAAAAATATCAGTTCTTTTAAAAACGTCATAGTAATTCACAAAATTCAAGTTAATGATTTTTTACTTCATTTTGAAAAATAGCAGTGCGCCTGATAAGAACGTCATAATAATGTGTACAAAATTCACGTTAATGATTTTTTTACTTCATTTTGAAGAATATCAGGTGTGCTTAATAAAAACGTCATAATAATGTTTACAAAATTCACGTTAATGATTTTTTACTTCATTTTGAAAAATATCAGTTCTTAATAAAAACGTGATACTAATGTTCACAAAATTCACGTTAATGTTTTTTACTTCATTTTGAAAAATATCAGTTGTTCTTAATAAAAACGTCATAGTAATGTTTATAAAATTCGTGTTTCTTTTTTTACATCACTTAGAAAAACATCAGGTGTTCTTAATAAAAACGTCATAGTAATGTTTATAAAATTCACGTTGGTCATTTTTCCCTTCACTTTTAAAAATAGCTTGATAAATGCATCTTAGAAATTTTTATTAAATTCATATTTATTTTTTCCCTTCACTTTGAAAAATAGTAGGCGTGCTTGATAAAAACGTCATAGAAATGTTTATAAAATTCACGTTGCTGATTTTTTCGCTTTACTTTGAAAAATAGCAGCTTGCTTGATAAAAACGTCATAGTAATGTTTATAAAATTCACGTTGCTGATTTTTTCGCTTCACTTTGAAAAATATCAGTTGTGCTTAATAAAAACGTCATACCTATGTTTATAAAATTCACAATACTGATTTTTTTTCTTGATTTTGAAAAATATCAGGTGTGCTTAATAAAAACGTCATAGTAATGTTAATAAAATTCACGGTACTGATTTTTTTACTTCGTTTTGAAAAATATCAGTTGTGCTGAAAAACGTCATAATAATGTTTATAAAATTCACGGTACTGATTTGTTCACTTCACTTTGAAAAACAGCATGTGTGCTTGATAAAAACGTATAGAGATCTCTATAAAATTCATGTTTATTTTTTTAATTCACTTTGAAAAATACCAGTTGTGCTTGATAAAAACGTATAGAAATGTCTATAAAATTCATGTTTATTTTTTTTTAATTCACTTTGAAAAATACCAGTTGTGCTTGATAAAATCGTATAGAAATGTCTATAAAATTCATGTTTATTTTTTTACTTCGCTTTGAAAAACATTAGGTGCGCTTGAGAAAAACGACATAGTAATGTTAATAAAGTTCATGTTGGTGATTTTTTGACCTCATTGTGAAAAACAGCAGGTGTAGTTAATAAGAACGTCATAGTAATGTTTATAAATTGATGTTTATTATTTTACTTCACTTTGAAAACTAGTAGCTGTGGCGGATAAAATCGTATAGAAATATCTATAAAATTCAAGTTTATTTTTTTACTTTACATTGAAAAATAGCCGGGCGCTTGATGAAAACGTTATAGAAATGTTTATAAAATTCATGTTTATTTTTTTACTTCACTTTTAAAATAGCGGGTGTGCTTTAAGAAAACGTCATAGAAATATCTATAAAATTTATGTTTATTTTTTTACTTCACTTTTAAAATAGCGGGTGTGCTTGAAAAAAACGTTATAGAAATATCTATAAAATTTATGTTTATTTTTTTACTTCACTTTTAAAATAGCGGGTGTGCTTGAAGAAAACGTCATAGAAATATCTATAAAATTCATGTTTATTTTTTTTACTTCACTTTAAAAATAGCGGGTGTGCTGGAAAAAAACGTTATATAAATGTTTATAATATTCACCTTTATTTTTTTTACTTCACTTTGTAAATAATATGTGCGCTTAATAAAAACGTCTTATAAATGTTTATGAAATTCATGGTGCGGAGTTTTGCACTTCACCTGGAATAATTGCAGGTCTGCGTGATAAAAACGTCATAGAAATGTTTATATTATTCATGTTGCTGATTTCTTCACTTCACTTTGAAAGATACCAGTTGTGTTTGATAAATACATATAGAAATATCTATAAAATTCATGTTTATTTTTTACTTTACTTTGAAAATAATGGGTGCGCTTGATACAAACGTCTTATAAATGTTTATAAAATGCATGTTTATTTTTTACTTCACTTTGAAAAATAGCAGGTGTGTTTGATAAAAACGTCATAGAAATGTTTATAAAATCCATATTTATTTTTTACTTCACTTTGAAAAATAGCAGGTGTGCTTGAATAAAACGTCTTAGAAATGTTTACAAAATTAATGTTTATTTTTGTGCTTCACTTTGAAAAATACCAGCCGTTTGATAACAACGGCTTGGAAATGTTTATAAAATTAATGTTTATTTTTTTAGTTTACTTTGAAAAATAGCCGGACGCTTGATAAAAACGTTATAGCAATGTTTATGAAATTCATGTTTATTTTTTTACTTCACTTTGAAAAATAACGGGTATGCTTGAAAAAAACGTCATAGAAATGTCTATAAAATTCAAGTTTATTTTTTTACTTTCTTTGCAAAATGGCAGGGCGCCTGATAAAAATGTCTTAGAAATGTTTATAAAATTCACGTTAATTTTTTTAATCCACATTGAAAAATAGGAGGTGCCCTTGATATAAACGTCTTAGAAATGTTTATAAAATTCAGGTTTATTTTTTTACTTCACTTTGAAAAATATCAGGTGAGCTTAATAAAAACGTCATAGTAATGTTTATAAAATTCATGTTTATATTTTACTTTGAAAAATAACAATTGTGCTTAATAAAAACGTCATAGTAGTGTTTATATAATTCACGTTTATTTTTTTTACTTCACTTTGAAAAATTAAGTGTGTGCTTGATAAAAACGTCATAAAAATGTTAATAAAATTCATGTTTATTTTTTTACTTCACTTTGGAAAATATCAGGTTTGCTTAATAAAAACGTCATAGTAATGTGTATAAAATTGAGGTTGGTAATTTTTACACTTCACTTTGAAAAATAGCAGGGCGCTTGATAAAAACGTCATAGTAATGTTTACAAAATACACGTTAATGATTTTTTTACTTCGTTTTGAAAGATATCAAACGTCATAGCAATGTTTATAAAATTCACGGTACTGATCTTTATTCTTCATTTTGAAAAGTATCAGGTGTGCTTATAAAAGTCATAGCAACGTTTATAAAATTCACAGTATTGATTTATTTACTTCACTTTGAAAAATAGTAGATGACCTTGATAAAAACGTCATAGAAATGTTTATAAAATTCATGTTTATTTTTTTTTTACTTCACTTTGAAAAATAGCAGGTGTGTTTGATAAAACTGTCATAGAAATGTTTATAAAATTCATGTTTATTTTTTACTTCACTTGAAAAATAGCAGGTGTGTTTGATAAAAACGTCATAGAAATGTTTATAAAATAGCAGGTGTGTTTGATAAAACTGTCATAGAAATGTTTATAAAATTCATGTTTATTTTTTACTTCACTTGAAAAATAGCAGTTGTGATTGATAAAAACGTCATAGAAATGTTAATAAATCCTTGTTTATTTATTTACTTCACTTTGAAAAATAGTAGATGACCTTGATAAAAATGTCATAGAAATGTTTATAAAATTCATGTTTATTTTGTTACTTCACTTTGGAAAAAAGCGGGTGTGCTTGATAAAACTGTCATAGAAATGTTTATAAAATTCATGTTTATTTATTACTTCACTTTGAAAATAGCGGGTGTGCTTGATAAAACTGTCATAGAAATGTTTATAAATTGATGTTTATTATTTTACTTCACTTTGAAAACTAGTAGCTGTGGCGGATAAAATCGTATAGAAATATCTATAAAATTCAAGTTTATTTTTTTACTTTACATTGAAAAATAGCCGGGCGCTTGATGAAAACGTTATAGAAATGTTTATAAAATTCATGTTTATTTTTTTACTTCACTTTTAAAATAGCGGGTGTGCTTGAAGAAAACGTCATAGAAATATCTATAAAATTTATGTTTATTTTTTTACTTCACTTTTAAAATAGCGGGTGTGCTTGAAGAAAACGTCATAGAAATATCTATAAAATTTATGTTTATTTTTTTACTTCACTTTTAAAATAGCGGGTGTGCTTGAAAAAAACGTTATAGAAATATCTATAAAATTTATGTTTATTTTTTTACTTCACTTTGAAAAATAGTAGGCGTGCTTGATAAAAACGTTATAGAAATGTTTATAAAATTCACGTTGCTCATATTTTCACTTCACTTTGAAAAATAGCAGGGCGCTTGATAAAAACGCCATAGTAATGTTTATAAAATTCACGTTGCTGATTTTTTCGCATCACTTTGAAAAATATCAGTTGTGCTTGATAAAAGCGTCATAGTAATGTTTATAAAATTCATGATTATTTTTTTACTTTCTTTGAAATAAGAAGAGCGCTTGATAAATACGTCATAGAAATGTTTATAAAATTCACGTTAATAATTTTTTTCCTTCATTTTGAAAAATATCAGTTCTTTTAAAAACGTCATAGTAATTCACAAAATTCAAGTTAATGATTTTTTACTTCATTTTGAAAAATAGCAGTGCGCCTGATAAGAACGTCATAATAATGTGTACAAAATTCACGTTAATGATTTTTTTACTTCATTTTGAAGAATATCAGGTGTGCTTAATAAAAACGTCATAATAATGTTTACAAAATTCACGTTAATGATTTTTTACTTCATTTTGAAAAATATCAGTTCTTAATAAAAACGTGATACTAATGTTCACAAAATTCACTTTAATGTTTTTTACTTCATTTTGAAAAATATCAGTTGTTCTTAATAAAAACGTCATAGTAATGTTTATAAAATTCATGTTTCTTTTTTTACATCACTTAGAAAAACATCAGGTGTTCTTAATAAAAACGTCATAGTAATGTTTATAAAATTCACGTTGGTCATTTTTCCCTTCACTTTTAAAAATAGCTTGATAAATGCATCTTAGAAATTTTTATAAAATTCATATTTATTTTTTCCCTTCACTTTGAAAAATAGTAGGCGTGCTTGATAAAAACGTCATAGAAATGTTTATAAAATTCACGTTGCTGATTTTTTCGCTTTACTTTGAAAAATAGCAGCTTGCTTGATAAAAACGTCATAGTAATGTTTATAAAATTCACGTTGCTGATTTTTTCGCTTCACTTTGAAAAATATCAGTTGTGCTTAATAAAAACGTCATACCTATGTTTATAAAATTCACAATACTGATTTTGTTTCTTGATTTTGAAAAATATCAGGTGTGCTTAATAAAAACGTCATAGTAATGTTTATAAAATTCACGGTAGTGATTTTTTTTACTTCGTTTTGAAAAATATCAGTTGTGCTGAAAAACGTCATAATAATGTTTATAAAATTCACGGTACTGATTTGTTCACTTCACTTTGAAAAACAGCATGTGTGCTTGATAAAAACGTATAGAGATCTCTATAAAATTCATGTTTATTTTTTTAATTCACTTTGAAAAATACCAGTTGTGCTTGATAAAAACGTATAGAAATGTCTATAAAATTCATGTTTATTTTTTTTTAATTCACTTTGAAAAATACCAGTTGTGCTTGATAAAATCGTATAGAAATGTCTATAAAATTCATGTTTATTTTTTTACTTCGCTTTGAAAAACATTAGGTGCGCTTGAGAAAAACGACATAGTAATGTTAATAAAGTTCATGTTGGTGATTTTTTGACCTCATTGTGAAAAACAGCAGGTGTAGTTAATAAGAACGTCATAGTAATGTTTATAAATTGATGTTTATTATTTTACTTCACTTTGAAAACTGGTAGCTGTGGCGGATAAAATCGTATAGAAATATCTATAAAATTCAAGTTTATTTTTTTACTTTACATTGAAAAATAGCCGGGCGCTTGATGAAAACGTTATAGAAATGTTTATAAAATTCATGTTTATTTTTTTACTTCACTTTTAAAATAGCGGGTGTGCTTTAAGAAAACGTCATAGAAATATCTATAAAATTTATGTTTATTTTTTTACTTCACTTTTAAAATAGCGGGTGTGCTTGAAAAAAACGTTATAGAAATATCTATAAAATTTATGTTTATTTTTTTACTTCACTTTTAAAATAGCGGGTGTGCTTGAAGAAAACGTCATAGAAATATCTATAAAATTCATGTTTATTTTTTTTACTTCACTTTAAAAATAGCGGGTGTGCTGGAAAAAAACGTTATATAAATGTTTATAATATTCACCTTTATTTTTTTTACTTCACTTTGTAAATAATATGTGCGCTTAATAAAAACGTCTTATAAATGTTTATGAAATTCATGGTGCGGATTTTTGCACTTCACCTGGAATAATTGCAGGTCTGCGTGATAAAAACGTCATAGAAATGTTTATATTATTCATGTTGCTGATTTCTTCACTTCACTTTGAAAGATACCAGTTGTGTTTGATAAATACATATAGAAATATCTATAAAATTCATGTTTATTTTTTACTTTACTTTGAAAATAATGGGTGCGCTTGATACAAACGTCTTATAAATGTTTATAAAATGCATGTTTATTTTTTACTTCACTTTGAAAAATAGCAGGTGTGCTTGATAAAAACGTCTTAGAAATGTTTATAAAATTCATGTTTATTTTTTACTTCAGTTTTAAAAATAGCAGGTGTGTTTGATAAAACTGTCATAGAAATGTTTATAAAATTCATGTTTATTTTTTACTTCACTTTGAAAAATAGCAGGTGTGTTTGATAAAAACGTCATAGAAATGTTTATAAAATCCATATTTATTTTTTACTTCACTTTGAAAAATAGCAGGTGTGCTTGAATAAAACGTCTTAGAAATGTTTACAAAATTAATGTTTATTTTTGTGCTTCACTTTGAAAAATACCAGGCCGCTTGATAACAACGTCTTAGAAATGTTTATAAAGTTGTTTATTTTTTTAGTTTACTTTGAAAGATACCAGTTGTGTTTGAAAATACATATAGAAATATCTATAAAATTCATCCTTATTTTTTACTTCACTTTGAAAAATAGCAGGTGTGCATGATAAAAACGTCTTAGAAATGTTTATAAAATTCATGTTTATCTTTTGCTTCACTTTGAAAAATGCCGGCCGCTTTATAAAAACGGTTTGGAAATGTTTATAAAATTAATGTTTATTTTTTTAGTTTACTTTGAAAAATAGCCGGACGCTTGATAAAAACGTTATAGCAATGTTTATGAAATTCATGTTTATTTTTTTACTTCACTTTGAAAAATAACGGGTATGCTTGAAAAAAACGTCATAGAAATGTCTATAAAATTCAAGTTTATTTTTTTACTTTCTTTGCAAAATGGCAGGGCGCCTGATAAAAATGTCTTAGAAATGTTTATAAAATTCACGTTAATTTTTTTAATCCACATTGAAAAATAGGAGGTGCCCTTGATATAAACGTCTTAGAAATGTTTATAAAATTCAGGTTTATTTTTTTACTTCACTTTGAAAAATATCAGGTGAGCTTAATAAAAACGTCATAGTAATGTTTATAAAATTCATGTTTATATTTTACTTTGAAAAATAACAATTGTGCTTAATAAAAACGTCATAGTAGTGTTTATATAATTCACGTTTATTTTTTTTACTTCACTTTGAAAAATTAAGTGTGTGCTTGATAAAAACGTCATAAAAATGTTAATAAAATTCATGTTTATTTTTTTACTTCACTTTGGAAAATATCAGGTTTGCTTAATAAAAACGTCATAGTAATGTGTATAAAATTGAGGTTGGTAATTTTTACACTTCACTTTGAAAAATAGCAGGGCGCTTGATAAAAACGTCATAGTAATGTTTACAAAATACACGTTAATGATTTTTTTACTTCGTTTTGAAAAATATCAAACGTCATAGCAATGTTTATAAAATTCACGGTACTGATCTTTATTCTTCATTTTGAAAAGTATCAGGTGTGCTTATAAAAGTCATAGCAACGTTTATAAAATTCACAGTATTGATTTATTTACTTCACTTTGAAAAATAGTAGATGACCTTGATAAAAACGTCATAGAAATGTTTATAAAATTCATGTTTATTTTTTTTTACTTCACTTTGAAAAATAGCAGGTGTGTTTGATAAAACTGTCATAGAAATGTTTATAAAATTCATGTTTATTTTTTACTTCACTTGAAAAATAGCAGGTGTGTTTGATAAAAACGTCATAGAAATGTTTATAAAATTCATGTTTATTTTTTTTTACTTCACTTTGAAAAATAGCAGGTGTGTTTGATAAAACTGTCATAGAAATGTTTATAAAATTCATGTTTATTTTTTACTTCACTTGAATAATAGCAGTTGTGCTTGATAAAAACGTCATAGAAATGTTAATAAATCCTTGTTTATTTATTTACTTCACTTTGAAAAATAGTAGATGACCTTGATAAAAATGTCATAGAAATGTTTATAAAATTCATGTTTATTTTGTTACTTCACTTTGGAAAAAAGCGGGTGTGCTTGATAAAACTGTCATAGAAATGTTTATAAAATTCATGTTTATTTTGTTACTTCACTTTGGAAAATAGCGGGTGTGCTTGATAAAACTGTCATAGAAATGTTTATAAATTGATGTTTATTATTTTACTTCACTTTGAAAACTAGTAGCTGTGGCGGATAAAATCGTATAGAAATATCTATAAAATTCAAGTTTATTTTTTTACTTTACATTGAAAAATAGCCGGGCGCTTGATGAAAACGTTATAGAAATGTTTATAAAATTCATGTTTATTTTTTTACTTCACTTTTAAAATAGCGGGTGTGCTTGAAGAAAACGTCATAGAAATATCTATAAAATTTATGTTTATTTTTTTACTTCACTTTTAAAATAGCGGGTGTGCTTGAAGAAAACGTCATAGAAATATCTATAAAATTTATGTTTATTTTTTTACTTCACTTTTAAAATAGCGGGTGTGCTTGAAAAAAACGTTATAGAAATATCTATAAAATTTATGTTTATTTTTTTACTTCACTTTGAAAAATAGTAGGCGTGCTTGATAAAAACGTTATAGAAATGTTTATAAAATTCACGTTGCTCATATTTTCACTTCACTTTGAAAAATAGCAGGGCGCTTGATAAAAACGCCATAGTAATGTTTATAAAATTCACGTTGCTGATTTTTTCGCATCACTTTGAAAAATATCAGTTGTGCTTGATAAAAGCGTCATAGTAATGTTTATAAAATTCATGATTATTTTTTTACTTTCTTTGAAATAAGAAGAGCGCTTGATAAATACGTCATAGAAATGTTTATAAAATTCACGTTAATAATTTTTTTCCTTCATTTTGAAAAATATCAGTTCTTTTAAAAACGTCATAGTAATTCACAAAATTCAAGTTAATGATTTTTTACTTCATTTTGAAAAATAGCAGTGCGCCTGATAAGAACGTCATAATAATGTGTACAAAATTCACGTTAATGATTTTTTTACTTCATTTTGAAAAATATCAGGTGTGCTTAATAAAAACGTCATAATAATGTTTACAAAATTCACGTTAATGATTTTTTACTTCATTTTGAAAAATATCAGTTCTTAATAAAAACGTGATACTAATGTTCACAAAATTCACGTTAATGTTTTTTACTTCATTTTGAAAAATATCAGTTGTTCTTAATAAAAACGTCATAGTAATGTTTATAAAATTCATGTTTCTTTTTTTACATCACTTAGAAAAACATCAGGTGTTCTTAATAAAAACGTCATAGTAATGTTTATAAAATTCACGTTGGTCATTTTTCCCTTCACTTTTAAAAATAGCTTGATAAATGCATCTTAGAAATTTTTATAAAATTCATATTTATTTTTTCCCTTCACTTTGAAAAATAGTAGGCGTGCTTGATAAAAACGTCATAGAAATGTTTATAAAATTCACGTTGCTGATTTTTTCGCTTTACTTTGAAAAATAGCAGCTTGCTTGATAAAAACGTCATAGTAATGTTTATAAAATTCACGTTGCTGATTTTTTCGCTTCACTTTGAAAAATATCAGTTGTGCTTAATAAAAACGTCATACCTATGTTTATAAAATTCACAATACTGATTTTTTTTCTTGATTTTGAAAAATATCAGGTGTGCTTAATAAAAACGTCATAGTAATGTTTATAAAATTCACGGTACTGATTTTTTTACTTCGTTTTGAAAAATATCAGTTGTGCGGAAAAACGTCATAATAATGTTTATAAAATTCACGGTACTGATTTGTTCACTTCACTTTGAAAAACAGCATGTGTGCTTGATAAAAACGTATAGAGATCTCTATAAAATTCATGTTTATTTTTTTAATTCACTTTGAAAAATACCAGTTGTGCTTGATAAAAACGTATAGAAATGTCTATAAAATTCATGTTTATTTTTTTTTAATTCACTTTGAAAAATACCAGTTGTGCTTGATAAAATCGTATAGAAATGTCTATAAAATTCATGTTTATTTTTTTACTTCGCTTTGAAAAACATTAGGTGCGCTTGAGAAAAACGACATAGTAATGTTAATAAAGTTCATGTTGGTGATTTTTTGACCTCATTGTGAAAAACAGCAGGTGTAGTTAATAAGAACGTCATAGTAATGTTTATAAATTGATGTTTATTATTTTACTTCACTTTGAAAACTAGTAGCTGTGGCGGATAAAATCGTATAGAAATATCTATAAAATTCAAGTTTATTTTTTTACTTTACATTGAAAAATAGCCGGGCGCTTGATGAAAACGTTATAGAAATGTTTATAAAATTCATGTTTATTTTTTTACTTCACTTTTAAAATAGCGGGTGTGCTTTAAGAAAACGTCATAGAAATATCTATAAAATTTATGTTTATTTTTTTACTTCACTTTTAAAATAGCGGGTGTGCTTGAAAAAAACGTTATAGAAATATCTATAAAATTTATGTTTATTTTTTTACTTCACTTTTAAAATAGCGGGTGTGCTTGAAGAAAACGTCATAGGAATATCTATAAAATTCATGTTTATTTTTTTTACTTCACTTTAAAAATAGCGGGTGTGCTGGAAAAAAACGTTATATAAATGTTTATAATATTCACCTTTATTTTTTTTACTTCACTTTGTAAATAATATGTGCGCTTAATAAAAACGTCTTATAAATGTTTATGAAATTCATGGTGCGGATTTTTGCACTTCACCTGGAATAATTGCAGGTCTGCGTGATAAAAACGTCATAGAAATGTTTATATTATTCATGTTGCTGATTTCTTCACTTCACTTTGAAAGATACCAGTTGTGTTTGATAAATACATATAGAAATATCTATAAAATTCATGTTTATTTTTTACTTTACTTTGAAAATAATGGGTGCGCTTGATACAAACGTCTTATAAATGTTTATGAAATTCATGGTGCGGATTTTTGCACTTCACTTGGAAAAATTGCGGGTGTGCGTGCTAAAAACGTCATAAAAATGTTTATAAAATCCATGTTTATTTTTTTTACTTCACTTTGAAAAATAGTAGGTGTGTTACATAAAAACTTCATAGAAATCCTTATAAAATGCACTTACTGATTTGTTCACGTCACTTTCAAAAACAGCAGGTGTGCTTGATAAAAACGTATAGAAATGCTTATAAAATTCATGTTTACTATTTTACATCACTTTGAAAAATAGTAGGTGTGCTTGATAAAAACTACCTAGAAATGTTTATAAAATTCATGTTTATTTTTTTGCTTCACTTTGAAAAATATCAGGCCGCTTGATAAAAACGTCTTAGAAATGTTTATAAAATCAATGTTTATTTTTTTAGTTTACTTTGAAAAATAGCCGGGCGCTTGATAAAAACGTTATAGAAATGTATATAAAATTCATGTTTATTTTTTTACTTCACTTTGAAAAATAGTAGGTGTGTTTGATGAAAACGTCATAGAAATATCTATAAAATTCACGTCCTGATTTGTTCATTTCACTTTGAAAAATAGCATGTGTGCTTGATAAAAACGTATAGAAATATCTATAAAATTCATGTTTATTTTTTTGCTTCACTTTGAAAAATAGTAGGTGTGTTTGATAAAAACGTCATAGAAATATCTATAAAATTCATGTTTATTTTTTTGCTTCACTTTGAAAAATATCAGGCCGCTTGATAAAAACGTCTTAGAAATGTTTATAAAATCAATGTTTATTTTTTTAGTTTACTTTGAAAAATAGCCGGGCGCTTGATAAAAACGTTATAGAAATGTATATAAAATTCATGTTTATTTTTTTACTTCACTTTGAAAAATAGTAGGTGTGTTTGATGAAAACGTCATAGAAATGCTTATAAAATTCACGTCCTGATTTGTTCACTTCACTTTGAAAAACAGCATGTGTGCTTGATATAAACGTATAGAAATGTCTATAAAATTCATGTTTTTTTTTAATTCACTTTGAAAAATACCAGTTGTGCTTGATAAAAACGTATAGAAATGTCTATAAAATTAATGTTTATTTTTTTAGTTTACTTTGAAAAATAGCCGGGCGCTTGATAAAAACGTTATAGAAATGTTTATAGAATTCATGTTTATTTTTTTTAATTCACTTTGAAAAAACCAGCTGTGCTTGATAAAATCGTATAGAAATGTCTATAAAATTCATGTTTATTTTTTTTAATTCACCTTGAAAAATACCAGTTGTGCTTGATAAAAACGAATAGAAATGTCTATAAAATTCGTGTTTATTTTTTTTAATTCACCTTGAAAAAACCAGCTGTGCTTGATAAAATCGTATAGAAATGTCTATAAAATTCATGTTTATTTTTTTTAATTCACTTTGAAAAATACCAGTTGTGCTTGATAAAAACGTATAGAAATGTCTACAAAATTCATGTTTATATTTTTAATTCACTTCGAAAAAACCAGCTGTGCTTGATAAAATAGTATAGAAATATCTATAAAATTCATGTTTATTTTTTACTTTACTTTGAAAATAATAGGTGCGCTTGATACAAACGTCTTATAAATGTTTATGAAATTCATGGTGCGGATTTTTACACTTCACTTGGAAAAATTGCGGGTGTGCGTGCTAAAAACGTCATAAAAATGTTTATAAAATGTTTATTTTTTTTACTTCACTTTGAAAAATAGTAGGTGTGTTTCATAAAAACTTCATAGAAATCCTTATAAAATGCACGTACTGATTTATTCACGTCACTTTGAAAAACAGCAGGTGTGCTTGATAAAAACGTATAGAAATGCTTATAAAATTCATGTTTACTATTTTACATCACTTTGAAAAATAGTAGGTGTGCTTGATAAAAACTACCTAGAAATGTTTATAAAATTCATGTTTATTTTTTTGCTTCACTTTGAAAAATAGCAGGCCGCTTGATAAAAACGTCTTAGAAATGTTTATAAAATCAATGTTTATTTTTTTAGTTTACTTTGAAAAATAGCCGGGCGCTTGATAAAAACGTCATAGAAATATCTATAAAATTCATGTTTATTTTTTTTACTTCACTTTGAAAAATAGTAGGTGTGTTTGATGAAAACGTCATAGAAATGCTTATAAAATTCACGTCCTGATTTGTTCATTTCACTTTGAAAAACAGCATGTTTGCTTGATAAAAACGTCATAGAAATATCTATAAAATTCATGTTTACTATTTTACATCACTTTGAAAAATAGTAGGTGTGCTTGATAAAAACTACCTAGAAATGTTTATAAAATTCATGTTTATTTTTTTGCTTCACTTTGAAAAATAGCAGGCCGCTTGATAAAAACGTCTTAGAAATGTTTATAAAATCAATGTTTATTTTTTTAGTTTACTTTGAAAAATAGCCGGGCGCTTGATAAAAACGTCATAGAAATATCTATAAAATTCATGTTTACTATTTTACATCACTTTGAAAAATAGTAGGTGTGCTTGATAAAAACTACCTAGAAATGTTTATAAAATTCATGTTTATTTTTTTACTTCACTTTGAAAAATAGCAGGTGTGTTTGATAAAACTGTCATAGAAATGTTTATAAAATTCATGTTTATTTTTTACTTCACTTGAAAAATAGCAGTTGTGCTTGATAAAAACGTCATAGAAATGTTAATAAATCCTTGTTTATTTATTTACTTCACTTTGAAAAATAGTAGATGACCTTGATAAAAATGTCATAGAAATGTTTATAAAATTCATGTTTATTTTTTTTTACTTCACTTTGAAAAATAGCAGGTGTGTGTGATAAAAACGTCATAGAAATGTTTATAAAATTCATGTTTATTTTTTTTTACTTCACTTTGAAAAATAGCAGGTGTGTTTGATAAAACTGTCATAGAAATGTTTATAAAATTCATGTTTATTTTTTACTTCACTTGAAAAATAGCAGTTGTGCTTGATAAAAACGTCATAGAAATGTTAATAAATCCTTGTTTATTTATTTACTTCACTTTGAAAAATAGTAGATGACCTTGATAAAAATGTCATAGAAATGTTTATAAAATTCATGTTTATTTTGTTACTTCACTTTGGAAAATAGCGTGTGTGCTTGATAAAACTGTCATAGAAATGTTTATAAAATTCATGTTTATTTTGTTACTTCACTTTGGAAAATAGCGGGTGTGCTTGATAAAACTGTCATAGAAATGTTTATAAATTGATGTTTATTATTTTACTTCACTTTGAAAACTAGTAGCTGTGGCGGATAAAATCTAATAGAAATATCTATAAAATTCAAGTTTATTTTTTTACTTTACATTGAAAAATAGCCGGGCGCTTGATGAAAACGTTATAGAAATGTTTATAAAATTCATGTTTATTTTTTTACTTCACTTTTAAAATAGCGGGTGTGCTTGAAGAAAACGTCATAGAAATATCTATAAAATTTATGTTTATTTTTTTACTTCACTTTTAAAATAGCGGGTGTTCTTGAAGAAAACGTCATAGAAATATCTATAAAATTTATGTTTATTTTTTTACTTCACTTTTAAAATAGCGGGTGTGCTTGAAAAAAACGTTATAGAAATATCTATAAAATTTATGTTTATTTTTTTACTTCACTTTGAAAAATAGTAGGCGTGCTTGATAAAAACGTTATAGAAATGTTTATAAAATTCACGTTGCTCATATTTTCACTTCACTTTGAAAAATAGCAGGGCGCTTGATAAAAACGCCATAGTAATGTTTATAAAATTCACGTTGCTGATTTTTTCGCATCACTTTGAAAAATATCAGTTGTGCTTGATAAAAGCGTCATAGTAATGTTTATAAAATTCATGATTATTTTTTTACTTTCTTTGAAATAAGAAGAGCGCTTGATAAATACGTCATAGAAATGTTTATAAAATTCACGTTAATAATTTTTTTCCTTCATTTTGAAAAATATCAGTTCTTTTAAAAACGTCATAGTAATTCACAAAATTCAAGTTAATGATTTTTTACTTCATTTTGAAAAATAGCAGTGCGCCTGATAAGAACGTCATAATAATGTGTACAAAATTCACGTTAATGATTTTTTTACTTCATTTTGAAAAATATCAGGTGTGCTTAATAAAAACGTCATAATAATGTTTACAAAATTCACGTTAATGATTTTTTACTTCATTTTGAAAAATATCAGTTCTTAATAAAAACGTGATACTAATGTTCACAAAATTCACGTTAATGTTTTTTACTTCATTTTGAAAAATATCAGTTGTTCTTAATAAAAACGTCATAGTAATGTTTATAAAATTCATGTTTCTTTTTTTACATCACTTAGAAAAACATCAGGTGTTCTTAATAAAAACGTCATAGTAATGTTTATAAAATTCACGTTGGTCATTTTTCCCTTCACTTTTAAAAATAGCTTGACAAATGCATCTTAGAAATTTTTATAAAATTCATATTTATTTTTTCCCTTCACTTTGAAAAATAGTAGGCGTGCTTGATAAAAACGTCATAGAAATGTTTATAAAATTCACGTTGCTGATTTTTTCGCTTTACTTTGAAAAATAGCAGCTTGCTTGATAAAAACGTCATAGTAATGTTTATAAAATTCACGTTGCTGATTTTTTCGCTTCACTTTGAAAAATATCAGTTGTGCTTAATAAAAACGTCATACCTATGTTTATAAAATTCACAATACTGATTTTTTTTCTTGATTTTGAAAAATATCAGGTGTGCTTAATAAAAACGTCATAGTAATGTTTATAAAATTCACGGTACTGATTTTTTTACTTCGTTTTGAAAAATATCAGTTGTGCTGAAAAACGTCATAATAATGTTTATAAAATTCACGGTACTGATTTGTTCACTTCACTTTGAAAAACAGCATGTGTGCTTGATAAAAACGTATAGAGATCTCTATAAAATTCATGTTTATTTTTTTAATTCACTTTGAAAAATACCAGTTGTGCTTGATAAAAACGTATAGAGATCTCTATAAAATTCATGTTTATTTTTTTAATTCACTTTGAAAAATACCAGTTGTGCTTGATAAAATCGTATAGAAATGTCTATAAAATTCATGTTTATTTTTTTACTTCGCTTTGAAAAACATTAGGTGAGCTTGAGAAAAACGACATAGTAATGTTAATAAAGTTCATGTTGGTGATTTTTTGACCTCATTGTGAAAAACAGCAGGTGTAGTTAATAAGAACGTCATAGTAATGTTTATAAATTGATGTTTATTATTTTACTTCACTTTGAAAACTAGTAGCTGTGGCGGATAAAATCGTATAGAAATATCTATAAAATTCCAGTTTATTTTTTTACTTTACATTGAAAAATAGCCGGGCGCTTGATGAAAACGTTATAGAAATGTTTATAAAATTCATGTTTATTTTTTTACTTCACTTTTAAAATAGCGGGTGTGCTTGAAGAAAACGTCATAGAAATATCTATAAAATTTATGTTTATTTTTATACTTCACTTTTAAAATAGCAGGTGTGCTTGAAGAAAACGTCATAGAAATATCTATAAAATTTATGTTTATTTTTTTACTTCACTTTTAAAATGGCGGGTGTGCTTGAAAAAAACGTTATAGAAATATCTATAAAATTTATGTTTATTTTTTTACTTCACTTTGAAAAATAGTAGGCGTGCTTGATAAAAACGTTATAGAAATGTTTATAAAATTCACGTTGCTCATATTTTCACTTCACTTTGAAAAATAGCAGGGCGCTTGATAAAAACGCCATAGTAATGTTTATAAAATTCACGTTGCTGATTTTTTCGCATCACTTTGAAAAATATCAGTTGTGCTTGATAAAAGCGTCATAGTAATGTTTATAAAATTCATGATTATTTTTTTACTTTCTTTGAAATAAGAAGAGCGCTTGATAAATACGTCATAGAAATGTTTATAAAATTCACGTTAATAATTTTTTTCCTTCATTTTGAAAAATATCAGTTCTTTTAAAAACGTCATAGTAATTCACAAAATTCAAGTTAATGATTTTTTACTTCATTTTGAAAAATAGCAGTGCGCCTGATAAGAACGTCATAATAATGTGTACAAAATTCACGTTAATGATTTTTTTACTTCATTTTGAAAAATATCAGGTGTGCTTAATAAAAACGTCATAATAATGTTTACAAAATTCACGTTAATGATTTTTTACTTCATTTTGAAAAATATCAGTTCTTAATAAAAACGTGATACTAATGTTCACAAAATTCACTTTAATGTTTTTTACTTCATTTTGAAAAATATAAGTTGTTCTTAATAAAAACGTCATAGTAATGTTTATAAAATTCATGTTTCTTTTTTTACATCACTTAGAAAAACATCAGGTGTTCTTAATAAAAACGTCATAGTAATGTTTATAAAATTCACGTTGGTCATTTTTCCCTTCACTTTTAAAAATAGCTTGATAAATGCATCTTAGAAATTTTTATAAAATTCATATTTATTTTTTCCCTTCACTTTGAAAAATAGTAGGCGTGCTTGATAAAAACGTCATAGAAATGTTTATAAAATTCACGTTGCTGATTTTTTCGCTTTACTTTGAAAAATAGCAGCTTGCTTGATAAAAACGTCATAGTAATGTTTATAAAATTCACGTTGCTGATTTTTTTCGCTTCACTTTGAAAAATATCAGTTGTGCTTAATAAAAACGTCATACCTATGTTTATAAAATTCACAATACTGATTTTTTTTCTTGATTTTGAAAAATATCAGGTGTGCTTAATAAAAACGTCATAGTAATGTTTATAAAATTCACGGTACTGATTTTTTTACTTCGGTTTGAAAAATATCAGTTGTGCTGAAAAACGTCATAATAATGTTTATAAAATTCACGGTACTGATTTGTTCACTTCACTTTGAAAAACAGCATGTGTGCTTGATAAAAACGTATAGAGATCTCTATAAAATTCATGTTTATTTTTTTAATTCACTTTGAAAAATACCAGTTGTGCTTGATAAAAACGTATAGAAATGTCTATAAAATTCATGTTTATTTTTTTTAATTCACTTTGAAAAATACCAGTTGTGCTTGATAAAATCGTATAGAAATGTCTATAAAATTCATGTTTATTTTTTTACTTCGCTTTGAAAAACATTAGGTGCGCTTGAGAAAAACGACATAGTAATGTTAATAAAGTTCATGTTGGTGATTTTTTGACCTCATTGTGAAAAACAGCAGGTGTAGTTAATAAGAACGTCATAGTAATGTTTATAAATTGATGTTTATTATTTTACTTCACTTTGAAAACTAGTAGCTGTGGCGGATAAAATCGTATAGAAATATCTATAAAATTCCAGTTTATTTTTTTACTTTACATTGAAAAATAGCCGGGCGCTTGATGAAAACGTTATAGAAATGTTTATAAAATTCATGTTTATTTTTTTACTTCACTTTTATAATAGCGGGTGTGCTTTAAGAAAACGTCATAGAAATATCTATAAAATTTATGTTTATTTTTTTACTTCACTTTTAAAATAGCGGGTGTGCTTGAAAAAAACGTTATAGAAATATCTATAAAATTTATGTTTATTTTTTTACTTCACTTTTAAAATAGCGGGTGTGCTTGAAGAAAACGTCATAGAAATATCTATAAAATTCATGTTTATTTTTTTTACTTCACTTTAAAAATAGCGGGTGTGCTGGAAAAAAACGTTATATAAATGTTTATAATATTCACCTTTATTTTTTTTACTTCACTTTGTAAATAATATGTGCGCTTAATAAAAACGTCTTATAAATGTTTATGAAATTCATGTTGCGGATTTTTGCACTTCACCTGGAATAATTGCAGGTCTGCGTGATAAAAACGTCATAGAAATGTTTATATTATTCATGTTGCTGATTTCTTCACTTCACTTTGAAAGATACCAGTTGTGTTTGATAAATACATATAGAAATATCTATAAAATTCACGTTTATTTTTTACTTTACTTTGAAAATAATGGGTGCGCTTGATACAAACGTCTTATAAATGTTTATGAAATTCATGGTGCGGATTTTTGCACTTCACTTGGAAAAATTGCGGGTGTGCGTGCTAAAAACGTCATAAAAATGTTTATAAAATCCATGTTTATTTTTTTTACTTCACTTTGAAAAATAGTAGGTGTGTTACATAAAAACTTCATAGAAATCCTTATAAAATGCACTTACTGATTTGTTCACGTCACTTTCAAAAACAGCAGGTGTGCTTGATAAAAACGTATAGAAATGCTTATAAAATTCATGTTTACTATTTTACATCACTTTGAAAAATAGTAGGTGTGCTTGATAAAAACTACCTAGAAATGTTTATAAAATTCATGTTTATTTTTTTGCTTCACTTTGAAAAATATCAGGCCGCTTGATAAAAACGTCTTAGAAATGTTTATAAAATCAATGTTTATTTTTTTAGTTTACTTTGAAAAATAGCCGGGCGCTTGATAAAAACGTTATAGAAATGTATATAAAATTCATGTTTATTTTTTTACTTCACTTTGAAAAATAGTAGGTGTGTTTGATGAAAACGTCATAGAAATATCTATAAAATTCACGTCCTGATTTGTTCATTTCACTTTGAAAAATAGCATGTGTGCTTGATAGAAACGTATAGAAATATCTATAAAATTCATGTTTATTTTTTTGCTTCACTTTGAAAAATAGTAGGTGTGTTTGATAAAAACGTCATAGAAATATCTATAAAATTCATGTTTATTTTTTTGCTTCACTTTGAAAAATATCAGGCCGCTTGATAAAAACGTCTTAGAAATGTTTATAAAATCAATGTTTATTTTTTTAGTTTACTTTGAAAAATAGCCGGGCGCTTGATAAAAACGTTATAGAAATGTATATAAAATTCATGTTTATTTTTTTACTTCACTTTGAAAAATAGTAGGTGTGTTTGATGAAAACGTCATAGAAATGCTTATAAAATTCACGTCCTGATTTGTTCACTTCACTTTGAAAAACAGCATGTGTGCTTGATATAAACGTATAGAAATGTCTATAAAATTCATGTTTTTTTTTAATTCACTTTGAAAAATACCAGTTGTGCTTGATAAAAACGTATAGAAATGTCTATAAAATTAATGTTTATTTTTTTAGTTTACTTTGAAAAATAGCCGGGCGCTTGATAAAAACGTTATAGAAATGTTTATAGAATTCATGTTTATTTTTTTTAATTCACTTTGAAAAAACCAGCTGTGCTTGATAAAATCGTATAGAAATGTCTATAAAATTCATGTTTATTTTTTTTAATTCACCTTGAAAAATACCAGTTGTGCTTGATAAAAACGAATAGAAATGTCTATAAAATTCGTGTTTATTTTTTTTAATTCACCTTGAAAAAACCAGCTGTGCTTGATAAAATCGTATAGAAATGTCTATAAAATTCATGTTTATTTTTTTTAATTCACTTTGAAAAATACCAGTTGTGCTTGATAAAAATGTATAGAAATGTCTACAAAATTCATGTTTATATTTTTAATTCACTTCGAAAAAACCAGCTGTGCTTGATAAAATAGTATAGAAATATCTATAAAATTCATGTTTATTTTTTACTTTACTTTGAAAATAATAGGTGCGCTTGATACAAACGTCTTATAAATGTTTATGAAATTCATGGTGCGGATTTTTACACTTCACTTGGAAAAATTGCGGGTGTGCGTGCTAAAAACGTCATAAAAATGTTTATAAAATGTTTATTTTTTTTACTTCACTTTGAAAAATAGTAGGTGTGTTTCATAAAAACTTCATAGAAATCCTTATAAAATGCACGTACTGATTTATTCACGTCACTTTGAAAAACAGCAGGTGTGCTTGATAAAAACGTATAGAAATGCTTATAAAATTCATGTTTACTATTTTACATCACTTTGAAAAATAGTAGGTGTGCTTGATAAAAACTACCTAGAAATGTTTATAAAATTCATGTTTATTTTTTTGCTTCACTTTGAAAAATAGCAGGCCGCTTGATAAAAACGTCTTAGAAATGTTTATAAAATCAATGTTTATTTTTTTAGTTTACTTTGAAAAATAGCCGGGCGCTTGATAAAAACGTCATAGAAATATCTATAAAATTCATGTTTATTTTTTTTACTTCACTTTGAAAAATAGTAGGTGTGTTTGATGAAAACGTCATAGAAATGCTTATAAAATTCACGTCCTGATTTGTTCATTTCACTTTGAAAAACAGCATGTTTGCTTGATAAAAACGTCATAGAAATATCTATAAAATTCATGTTTACTATTTTACATCACTTTGAAAAATAGTAGGTGTGCTTGATAAAAACTACCTAGAAATGTTTATAAAATTCATGTTTATTTTTTTGCTTCACTTTGAAAAATAGCAGGCCGCTTGATAAAAACGTCTTAGAAATGTTTATAAAATCAATGTTTATTTTTTTAGTTTACTTTGAAAAATAGCCGGGCGCTTGATAAAAACGTCATAGAAATATCTATAAAATTCATGTTTACTATTTTACATCACTTTGAAAAATAGTAGGTGTGCTTGATAAAAACTACCTAGAAATGTTTATAAAATTCATGTTTATTTTTTTACTTCACTTTGAAAAATAGCAGGTGTGTTTGATAAAACTGTCATAGAAATGTTTATAAAATTCATGTTTATTTTTTACTTCACTTGAAAAATAGCAGTTGTGCTTGATAAAAACGTCATAGAAATGTTAATAAATCCTTGTTTATTTATTTACTTCACTTTGAAAAATAGTAGATGACCTTGATAAAAATGTCATAGAAATGTTTATAAAATTCATGTTTATTTTTTTTTACTTCACTTTGAAAAATAGCAGGTGTGTGTGATAAAAACGTCATAGAAATGTTTATAAAATTCATGTTTATTTTTTTTTACTTCACTTTGAAAAATAGCAGGTGTGTTTGATAAAACTGTCATAGAAATGTTTATAAAATTCATGTTTATTTTTTACTTCACTTGAAAAATAGCAGTTGTGCTTGATAAAAACGTCATAGAAATGTTAATAAATCCTTGTTTATTTATTTACTTCACTTTGAAAAATAGTAGATGACCTTGATAAAAATGTCATAGAAATGTTTATAAAATTCATGTTTATTTTGTTACTTCACTTTGGAAAATAGCGTGTGTGCTTGATAAAACTGTCATAGAAATGTTTATAAAATTCATGTTTATTTTGTTACTTCACTTTGGAAAATAGCGGGTGTGCTTGATAAAACTGTCATAGAAATGTTTATAAATTGATGTTTATTATTTTACTTCACTTTGAAAACTAGTAGCTGTGGCGGATAAAATCTAATAGAAATATCTATAAAATTCAAGTTTATTTTTTTACTTTACATTGAAAAATAGCCGGGCGCTTGATGAAAACGTTATAGAAATGTTTATAAAATTCATGTTTATTTTTTTACTTCACTTTTAAAATAGCGGGTGTGCTTGAAGAAAACGTCATAGAAATATCTATAAAATTTATGTTTATTTTTTTACTTCACTTTTAAAATAGCGGGTGTTCTTGAAGAAAACGTCATAGAAATATCTATAAAATTTATGTTTATTTTTTTACTTCACTTTTAAAATAGCGGGTGTGCTTGAAAAAAACGTTATAGAAATATCTATAAAATTTATGTTTATTTTTTTACTTCACTTTGAAAAATAGTAGGCGTGCTTGATAAAAACGTTATAGAAATGTTTATAAAATTCACGTTGCTCATATTTTCACTTCACTTTGAAAAATAGCAGGGCGCTTGATAAAAACGCCATAGTAATGTTTATAAAATTCACGTTGCTGATTTTTTCGCATCACTTTGAAAAATATCAGTTGTGCTTGATAAAAGCGTCATAGTAATGTTTATAAAATTCATGATTATTTTTTTACTTTCTTTGAAATAAGAAGAGCGCTTGATAAATACGTCATAGAAATGTTTATAAAATTCACGTTAATAATTTTTTTCCTTCATTTTGAAAAATATCAGTTCTTTTAAAAACGTCATAGTAATTCACAAAATTCAAGTTAATGATTTTTTACTTCATTTTGAAAAATAGCAGTGCGCCTGATAAGAACGTCATAATAATGTGTACAAAATTCACGTTAATGATTTTTTTACTTCATTTTGAAAAATATCAGGTGTGCTTAATAAAAACGTCATAATAATGTTTACAAAATTCACGTTAATGATTTTTTACTTCATTTTGAAAAATATCAGTTCTTAATAAAAACGTGATACTAATGTTCACAAAATTCACGTTAATGTTTTTTACTTCATTTTGAAAAATATCAGTTGTTCTTAATAAAAACGTCATAGTAATGTTTATAAAATTCATGTTTCTTTTTTTACATCACTTAGAAAAACATCAGGTGTTCTTAATAAAAACGTCATAGTAATGTTTATAAAATTCACGTTGGTCATTTTTCCCTTCACTTTTAAAAATAGCTTGACAAATGCATCTTAGAAATTTTTATAAAATTCATATTTATTTTTTCCCTTCACTTTGAAAAATAGTAGGCATGCTTGATAAAAACGTCATAGAAATGTTTATAAAATTCACGTTGCTGATTTTTTCGCTTTACTTTGAAAAATAGCAGCTTGCTTGATAAAAACGTCATAGTAATGTTTATAAAATTCACGTTGCTGATTTTTTCGCTTCACTTTGAAAAATATCAGTTGTGCTTAATAAAAACGTCATACCTATGTTTATAAAATTCACAATACTGATTTTTTTTCTTGATTTTGAAAAATATCAGGTGTGCTTAATAAAAACGTCATAGTAATGTTTATAAAATTCACGGTACTGATTTTGTTACTTCGTTTTGAAAAATATCAGTTGTGCTGAAAAACGTCATAATAATGTTTATAAAATTCACGGTACTGATTTGTTCACTTCACTTTGAAAAACAGCATGTGTGCTTGATAAAAACGTATAGAGATCTCTATAAAATTCATGTTTATTTTTTTAATTCACTTTGAAAAATACCAGTTGTGCTTGATAAAAACGTATAGAGATCTCTATAAAATTCATGTTTATTTTTTTAATTCACTTTGAAAAATACCAGTTGTGCTTGATAAAATCGTATAGAAATGTCTATAAAATTCATGTTTATTTTTTTACTTCGCTTTGAAAAACATTAGGTGAGCTTGAGAAAAACGACATAGTAATGTTAATAAAGTTCATGTTGGTGATTTTTTGACCTCATTGTGAAAAACAGCAGGTGTAGTTAATAAGAACGTCATAGTAATGTTTATAAATTGATGTTTATTATTTTACTTCACTTTGAAAACTAGTAGCTGTGGCGGATAAAATCGTATAGAAATATCTATAAAATTCCAGTTTAGTTTTTTACTTTACATTGAAAAATAGCCGGGCGCTTGATGAAAACGTTATAGAAATGTTTATAAAATTCATGTTTATTTTTTTACTTCACTTTTAAAATAGCGGGTGTGCTTTAAGAAAACGTCATAGAAATATCTGTAAAATTTATGTTTATTTTTTTACTTCACTTTTAAAATAGCGGGTGTGCTTGAAAAAAACGTTATAGAAATATCTATAAAATTTATGTTTATTTTTTTACTTCACTTTTAAAATAGCGGGTGTGCTTGAAGAAAACGTCATAGAAATATCTATAAAATTCATGTTTATTTTTTTTACTTCACTTTAAAAATAGCGGGTGTGCTGGAAAAAAACGTTATATAAATGTTTATAATATTCACCTTTATTTTTTTTACTTCACTTTGTAAATAATATGTGCGCTTAATAAAAACGTCTTATAAATGTTTATGAAATTCATGTTGCGGATTTTTGCACTTCACCTGGAATAATTGCAGGTCTGCGTGATAAAAACGTCATAGAAATGTTTATATTATTCATGTTGCTGATTTCTTCACTTCACTTTGAAAGATACCAGTTGTGTTTGATAAATACATATAGAAATATCTATAAAATTCATGTTTATTTTTTACTTTACTTTGAAAATAATGGGTGCGCTTGATACAAACGTCTTATAAATGTTTATGAAATTCATGGTGCGGATTTTTGCACTTCACTTGGAAAAATTGCGGGTGTGCGTGCTAAAAACGTCATAAAAATGTTTATAAAATCCATGTTTATTTTTTTTACTTCACTTTGAAAAATAGTAGGTGAGTTTCATAAAAACTTCATAGAAATCCTTATAAAATGCACTTACTGATTTGTTCACGTCACTTTCAAAAACAGTAGGTGTGCTTGATAAAAACGTATAGAAATGCTTATAAAATTCATGTTTACTATTTTACATCACTTTGAAAAATAGTAGGTGTGCTTGATAAAAACTACCTAGAAATGTTTATAAAATTCATGTTTATTTTTTTGCTTCACTTTGAAAAATATCAGGCCGCTTGATAAAAACGTCTTAGAAATGTTTATAAAATCAATGTTTATTTTTTTAGTTTACTTTGAAAAATAGCCGGGCGCTTGATAAAAACGTTATAGAAATGTATATAAAATTCATGTTTATTTTTTTACTTCACTTTGAAAAATAGTAGGTGTGTTTGATAAAAACGTCATAGAAATACTTATAAAATTCACGTCCTGATTTGTTCACTTCACTTTGAAAAACAGCATGTGTGCTTGATAAAAACGTATAGAAATATCTATAAAATTCATGTTTATTTTTTTACTTCACTTTGAAAAATAGTAGGTGTGTTTGATAAAAACGTCATAGAAATATCTATAAAATTCATGTTTATTTTTTTGCTTCACTTTGAAAAATATCAGGCCGCTTGATAAAAACGTCTTAGAAATGTTTATAAAATCAATGTTTATTTTTTTAGTTTACTTTGAAAAATAGCCGGGCGCTTGATAAAAACGTTATAGAAATGTATATAAAATTCATGTTTATTTTTTTACTTCACTTTGAAAAATAGTAGGTGTGTTTGATGAAAACGTCATAGAAATGCTTATAAAATTCACGTCCTGATTTGTTCACTTCACTTTGAAAAAGAGCATGTGTGCTTGATAAAAACGTATAGAAATGTCTATAAAATTCATGTTTTTTTTTTAATTCACTTTGAAAAATACCAGTTGTGCTTGATAAAAACGTATAGAAATGTCTATAAAATTAATGTTTATTTTTTTAGTTTACTTTGAAAAATAGCCGGGCGCTTGATAAAAACGTTATAGAAATGTTTATAGAATTCATGTTTATTTTTTTTAATTCACTTTGAAAAAACCAGCTGTGCTTGATAAAATCGTATAGAAATGTCTATAAAATTCATGTTTATTTTTTTTAATTCACCTTGAAAAATACCAGTTGTGCTTGATAAAAACGTATAGAAATGTCTATAAAATTCATGTTTATTTTTTTTAATTCACCTTGAAAAAACCAGCTGTGCTTGATAAAATCGTATAGAAATGTCTATAAAATTCATGTTTATTTTTTTTAATTCACTTTGAAAAATACCAGTTGTGCTTGATAAAAACGTATAGAAATGTCTACAAAATTCATGTTTATATTTTTAATTCACTTCGAAAAAACCAGCTGTGCTTGATAAAATAGTATAGAAATATCTATAAAATTCATGTTTATTTTTTACTTTACTTTGAAAATAATAGGTGCGCTTGATACAAACGTCTTATAAATGTTTATGAAATTCATGGTGCGGATTTTTACACTTCACTTGGAAAAATTGCGGGTGTGCGTGCTAAAAACGTCATAAAAATGTTTATAAAATGTTTATTTTTTTTACTTCACTTTGAAAAATAGTAGGTGTGTTTCATAAAAACTTCATAGAAATCCTTATAAAATGCACGTACTGATTTATTCACGTCACTTTGAAAAACAGCAGGTGTGCTTGATAAAAACGTATAGAAATGCTTATAAAATTCATGTTTACTATTTTACATCACTTTGAAAAATAGTAGGTGTGCTTGATAAAAACTACCTAGAAATGTTTATAAAATTCATGTTTATTTTTTTGCTTCACTTTGAAAAATAGCAGGCCGCTTGATAAAAACGTCTTAGAAATGTTTATAAAATCAATGTTTATTTTTTTAGTTTACTTTGAAAAATAGCCGGGCGCTTGATAAAAACGTCATAGGAATATCTATAAAATTCATGTTTACTATTTTACATCACTTTGAAAAATAGTAGGTGTGTTTGATGAAAACGTCATAGAAATGCTTATAAAATTCACGTCCTGATTTGTTCATTTCACTTTGAAAAACAGCATGTTTGCTTGATAAAAACGTCATAGAAATATCTATAAAATTCATGTTTACTATTTTACATCACTTTGAAAAATAGTAGGTGTGCTTGATAAAAACTACCTAGAAATGTTTATAAAATTCATGTTTATTTTTTTGCTTCACTTTGAAAAATAGCAGGCCGCTTGATAAAAACGTCTTAGAAATGTTTATAAAATCAATGTTTATTTTTTTAGTTTACTTTGAAAAATAGCCGGGCGCTTGATAAAAACGTCATAGAAATATCTATAAAATTCATGTTTATTTTTTTACTTCACTTTGAAAAATAGTAGGTGTGTTTGTTGAAAACGTCATAGAAATATCTATAAAATTCATGTTTATTTTTTTACTTCACTTTGAAAAATAGTAGGTGTGTTTGATAAAAACGTCATAGAAATATCTATAAAATTCATGTTTATTTTTTTACTTCACTTTGAAAAATAGTAGGTGTGTTTGATGAAAACGTCATAGAAATGCTTATAAAATTCACGTCCTGATTTGTTCACTTCACTTTGAAAAACAGCATGTGTTCTTGATAAAAACGTATAGAAATGTCTATAAAATTCATGTTTTTTTTAATTCACTTTGAAAAATACCAGTTGTGCTTGATAAAAACGTATAGAAATGTCTATAAAATTAATGTTTATTTTTTTTAATTCACTTTGAAAAAACCAGCTGTGCTTGATAAAATCGTATAGAAATGTCTATAAAATTCATGTTTATTTTTTTTAATTCACTTTGAAAAATACCAGTTGTGCTTGATAAAAACGTATAGAAATGTCTATAAAATTCATGTTTATTTTTTTTAATTCACTTCGAAAAAACCAGCTGTGCTTGATAAAATAGTATAGAAATGTCTATAAAATTCATGTTTATTTTTTTACTTCACTTTGAAAAACATTAGGTGAGCTTGAGAAAAACGTCATAGTAATGTTAAAAAAGTTCATGTTGGTGATTTTTTGACCTCATTGTGAAAAACAGCAGGTGTAGTTTATAAGAACGTCATAGTAATGTTTATAAATTGATGTTTATTATTTTACTTCACTTTGAAAACTAGTAGCTGTGCCTGATAAAATCGTATAGAAATATATATAAAATTTAAGTTTATTTTTTTACTTCACATTGAAAAATAGCCGGGCGCTTCATAAAAGCGTCATAAAAATATCTATAAAATTCATGTTTATTTTTTTACTTCACTTTGAAAAATATTAGGTGTGTTTGATAAAAACGTCCAAGAAATGCTTATAAAATTCACGTCCTGATTTGTTCACTTCACTTTGAAAAACAGTATGTGTGCTTGATAAAAACGTATAGAAATGTCTATAAAATTCATGTTTATTTTTTTACTTCACTTTGAAAAATATTAGGTGTGTTTGATAAAAACGTCCAAGAAATACTTATAAAATTCACGTCCTGATTTGTTCACTTCACTTTGAAAAACAGTATGTGTGCTTGATAAAAACGTATAGAAATGTCTATAAAATTCATGTTTATTTTTTTTAATTCACTTTGAAAAATACCAGTTGTGCATGATACCAGTTGTGCTTAATAAAATCGTATAGAAATGTCTATAAAATTCATGTTTATTTTTTTACTTCGCTATGAAAAACATTAGGTGCGCTTGAGAAAAACGTCATAGTAATGTTAATAAAGTTCATGTTGGTGATTTTGTGACCTCATTGTGAAAAACAGCAGGTGTAGTTAATAAGAACGTCATAGTAATGTTTATAAATTGATGTTTATTATTTTACTTCACCTTGAAAACTAGTAGCTGTGCCTGATAAAATCGTATAGAAATATCTATAAAATTCATGTTTATTATTTTCCTTCACTTTGAAAACTAGTGGCTGTGCCTGATAAAATCGTATAGAAATATCTATAAAATTCAAGTTTATTTTTTTTACTTCACATTGAAAAATAACGGGGCGCTTGATAAAAACGTTATAGAAATGTTTATAAAATTCATGTTAATTTTTTTACATCACTTTTAAAATAGCGGGTGTGCTTGAAGAAAACATCATAGTTTAGTTTACTTTGAAAGATACCAGTTGTGTTTGATAAATACATATAGAAATATCTATAAAATTCATGCTTATTTTTTACTTTACTTTGAAATAATAGGTGCGCTTGATAAACACGCCTTATAAATGTTTATGAAATTCATGGTGCGGAGTTTTGCACTTCACTTGGAAAGATTGCAGTGTGCGTGCTAAAAACGTCATAAAAATGTTTATAAAATTCAGGTTTATTTTTTTTTACTTCACTTTGAAAAATAGCAGATGTGTTTCATAAAAACGTATAGAAATCCTTATAAAATGCACGTACTGATTTGTTCACTTCACTTTGAAGAATAGTAGGTGTGCTTGATAAAAACGTATAGAAATGTTTATAGAATTCATGTTTAATTTTTACTTCACTTTGAAAAATAGCGGGTATGCTTGAAAAAAACGTCATAGAAAATGGCAGGGCGCCTGATAAAAATGTCTTAGAAATGTTTATAAAATTCACGTTAATTTTTTTAATCCACTTTGAAAAATAGGAGGTGCCCTTGATATAAACGTGCACGTACTGATTTGTTCACTTCACTTTGAAAAATAGTAGGTGTGCTTGATAAAAACGTATAGAAATGCTTATAAAATTCATGTTTATTCTTTTGCTTCACTTTGAAAAATAGCAGGCCGCTTGATAAAAACGGCTTAGAAATGTTTATAAAATATATGTTTATTTTTTTAGTTTACTTTGAAAAATAGCCGGGCGCTTGATAAAAACGTTATAGAAATGTTTATAGAATTCATGTTTAATTTTTACTTCACTTTGAAAAATAGCGGGTATGGTTGAAAAAAACGTCATAGAAAATGGCAGGGCGCCTGATATAAACGTCTTAAAATGTTTATAAAATTCAGGTTTATTTTTTTACTTCACTTTGAAAAATAACAATTGTGCTTAATAAAAACGTCATAGTAGTGTTTATATAATTCACGTTTATTTTTTTTACTTCACTTTGGAAAATATCAGGTTTGCTTAATAAAAACCTCATAGTAATGTGTATAAAATTGAGGTTCGTAACTTTTTCACTTCACTTTGAAAAATAGCAGGGCGCTTGATAAAAACGTCATAGTAATATTTACAAAATACACGTTAATGATTGTTTAACTTCGTTTTAAAAAATATCAAACGTCATAGCAATGTTTATAAAATTCACGGTACTGATCTTTATTCTTCATTTTGAAAAGTATCAGGTGTGCTTATAAAAGTCATAGCGACGTTTATAAAATTCACGGTATTGATTTTTTTACTTCACTTTGAAAAATAGCAGGGTGCTTGATAACAACGTCTAAGAAATGTTTATAAAAGTCATGTTTATTGTTTTACTTTCTTTGAAAAATGGCAGGGCGCCTGATAAAAACGTCTTAGAAATGTTTATAAAATTCACAGTATTGATTTTTTTACTTCACTTTGAAAAATAGCAGGGCGCTTGATAACAACGTCTTAGAAATGTTTATAAAATTCACAGTATTGATTTTTTTACTTCACTTTGAAAAATAGCAGGGCGCTTGATAACAACGTCTTAGAAATGTTTATAAAAGTCATGTTTATTGTTTTACTTCACTTTGAAAAATGGCAGGGCGCTTGATAACAACGTCTTAGAAATGTTTATAAAAGTCATGTTTATTGTTTTACTTTCTTTGAAAAATGGCGGGGCGCTTGATAACAACGTCTTAGAAATGTGTATAAAAGTCATGTTTATTGTTTTACTTTCTTTGAAAAATGGCAGGGCGCCTGATAAAAACGTCTTAGAAATGTTTATAAAATACACGTTAATTTTTTTAATCCACTTTGAAAATTAGGAGGTGCCCTTGATATAAACGTCTTAGAAATGTTTATAAAATTCACAGTATTGATTTTTTTACTTCACTTTGAAAAATAGCAGGGCGCTTGATAACAACGTCTTAGAAATGTTTATAAAATTCACAGTATTGATTTTTTTACTTCACTTTGAAAAATAGCAGGGCGCTTGATAACAACGTCTTAGAAATGTTTATAAAAGTCATGTTTATTGTTTTACTTCACTTTGAAAAATGGCAGGGCGCTTGATAACAACGTCTTAGAAATGTTTATAAAAGTCATGTTTATTGTTTTACTTTCTTTGAAAAATGGCGGGGCGCTTGATAACAACGTCTTAGAAATGTGTATAAAAGTCATGTTTATTGTTTTACTTTCTTTGAAAAATGGCGGGGCGCTTGATAACAACGTCTTAGAAATGTTTATAAAAGTCATGTTTATTGTTTTACTTCACTTTGAAAAATGGCGGGGCGCTTGATAACAACGTCTTAGAAATGTTTATAAAAGTCATGTTTATTGTTTTACTTTCTTTGAAAAATGGCGGGGCGCTTGATAACAACGTCTTAGAAATGTGTATAAAAGTCATGTTTATTGTTTTACTTTCTTTGAAAAATGGCAGGGCGCCTGATAAAAACGTCTTAGAAATGTTTATAAAATACACGTTAATTTTTTTAATCCACTTTGAAAATTAGGAGGTGCCCTTGATATAAACGTCTTAGAAATGTTTATAAAATTCATGTTTATATTTTTACTTCACTTTGAAAAATAACAGGTTTGCTTGAATAAGACGTCATAGAAACATTTATAAAATTCATGTTAATTTTTTTACTTCACTTTGAAAAATAGCAGGTGTGTTTGAAAAAAACGTCATAGAAATGCTTATAAAATTCATATTTATTTTTTACTTCACTTTGAAAAATAGCAGGTGTGCTTGATAAAAACGTCTTAGAAATGTTTATAAAATTCATGTTTATTTTTTTTACTTCACTTTGAAATATAGCAGGTGTGCTTGATAAAAACGTCATAGAAATGTTTTTAAAATTCATCTTTATTTTTTTTACTTCACTTTGAGAAACATTAGGTGTGTTTGATAAAACTGTCATAGAAATGTTTATAAAATTCATGTTTATTTTTTACTTCACTTGAAAAATAGCAGTTTTGCTTGATAAAAACGTCATAGAAATGTTAATAAACCCTTGTTTATTTATTTACTTCACTTTGAAAAATAGTAGATGACCTTGATAAAAATGTCATAGAAATGTTTATAAAATTCATGTTTATTTTGTTGCTTCACTTTGGAAAATAGCGGATGTGCTTGATAGTAATGTTTATAAAATGCATGTTTATTTTGTTACTTCACTTTGGAAAATAGCGGGTGTGCTTGATAAAAACGTCACAGAAATGTTTATAAAATTCATATTTACTTTTTTACTTCACTTTGAAGAATAGTAGATGTGCTTGATAAAAATGTCACAGAAATGTTTATAAAATTCATGTTTATTTTTTACTTCACTTTCAAAATAGCAGCTGTGCGTGATAAAAAGGTCATAGTAATGTTTATAAAATTTACGTTGCTGATTTTTTCACTTCATTTTGAAAAACAGCAGATGTGCTTGATAAAAACGTCATAGTAATGTTTATAAAATGTACGTTGCTGATTTTTTCACTTCACTTTGTAAAATATCAGAGCGCTTGATAATAACGGCCTAGAAATGTTTATAAAATTCATGTTTATTTTTTTACTTCACTTTGAAAATAGCAGCTGTGCGTGATAAAAAGGTCATAGTAATGTTTATAAAATTTACGTTGCTGATTTTTTCACTTCATTTTGAAAAATAGCAGATGTGCTTGATAAAAACGTCATAGTAATGTTTATAAAATTTACGTTGCTGATTTTTTCACTTCATTTTGAAAAATAGCAGATATGCTTGATAAAAACGTCATAGTAATGTTTATAAAATGTACGTTGCTGATTTTTTCCCTTCATTTTGAAAAATAGCAGATGTGCTTGATAAAAACATCATAGTAATGATTATAAAATTTACGTTGCCGATTTTTTCACTTCATTTTGAAAAATAGCAGATGTGCTTAATAAAAACGTCATAGTAATGTTTATAAAATGTACGTTGCTGATTTTTTCACTTCATTTTGAAAAATAACAGATGTGCTTGATAAAAACGTCATAGTAATGTTTATAAAATTTACGTTGCTGCTTTTTTCCCTTCACTTTGAAGAATAGCAGGTGTGCTTGATAAAAACGTCATAGTAATGTTTATAAAGTTCACGTTGTTGATTTTTTCCCTTCACTTTGAAAAATAGCAGGTGTGCTTGATAAAAACGTCTTAGAAATGTTTATAAAGTTCACGGTATTGATTTTTTCTCTTCACTTTGAAAAATAGCAGGTGTGCTTGATAAAAACGTCTTAGAAATGTTTATAAAGTTCACGGTATTGATTTTTTCTCTTCACTTTGAGAAATAGCAGGTGTGCTTGATAAAAACCTCTTAGAAATGTTTATAAAGTTCACGGTATTGATTTTTTCTCTTCACTTTGAAAAATAGCAGGTGTGCTTGATAAAAACGTCTGAGAAATGTTTATAAAGTTCACGGTATTGATTTTTTCTCTTCACTTTGAAGAATAGCAGGTGTGCTTGATAAAAACGTCTTAGAAATGTTTATAAAGTTCACGGTATTGATTTTTTCTCTTCACTTTGAAAAATAGCAGGTGTGCTTTCTAAAAACGTTCTCAGAAATGTTTATAAAGTTCACGGTATTGATTTTTTCTCTTCACTTTGAAAAATAGTAGGTGTGCTTGATAAAAACGTCATAGTAATGTTTATAAAATTTACGTTGCTGATTTTTTCCCTTCACTTTGAAAAATAGCAGGTGTGCTTGATAAAAACGTCTTAGAAATGTTTATAAAGTTCACGGTATTGATTTTTCTCTTCACTTTGAAAAATAGTAGGTGTGCTTGATAAAAACGTCTTAGAAATGTTTATAAAGTTCATGGTATTGATTTTTTCCTTTCACTTTGAAAAATAGCAGATATGCTTGATAAAAACGTCATAGTTATGTTTATAAAATGTACGTTGCTGATTTTTTCACTTCACTTTGAAAAATATCAGAGCGCTTGATAATAACGCCCTAGAAATGTTTATAAAATTCATGTTTATTTTTTTACTTCACTTTGAAAATAGTAGATGTGCTTGATAAAAACGTCACTGAAATGTTTATAAAATTCATGTTTATTTTTTTACTTCACTTTGAAAAAAGCAAGATGTGCTTGATAAAAATGTCATAGAAATGTTTATAAAATTCATGTTTATTTTTTTTACTTCACTTTGAAAAATAGCAGGTGTGCTTGATAAAAACGTCATAGAAATGTTTTTAAAATTCATGTTTATTTTTTTACTTCACTTTGAGAAACAGTAGGTGTGTTTGATAAATCTGTCATAGAAATGCTTATAAAATTCATATTTATTTTTTACTTCACTTTGAAAAATAGCAGGTGTGCTTGATAAAACGTCTTAAAAATGTTTATAAAATTCATGTTTATTTTTTTACTTCACTTTGAAAATTATCAGGCCGCTCTTAGAAATGCTTATAAAATTAATGTTAATTTTTTGCTTCACTTTGAAAAATATCAGGCCGCTTGATAAAAATGTCTTAGAAATGTTTATAAAATTGTTTATTTTTTTAGTTTACTTTGAAAGATACCAGTTGTGTTTGATAAATACATATAGAAATATCTATAAAATTCATGCTTATTTTTTACTTTACTTTGAAATAATAGGTGCGCTTGATAAACACGCCTTATAAATGTTTATGAAATTCATGGTGCGGAGTTTTGCACTTCACTTGGAAAGATTGCAGTGTGCGTGCTAAAAACGTCATAAAAATGTTTATAAAATTCATGTTTATTTTTTTTTACTTCACTTTGAAAAATAGCAGATGTGTTTCATAAAAACGTATAGAAATCCTTATAAAATGCACGTACTGATTTGTTCACTTCACTTTGAAGAATAGTAGGTGTGCTTGATAAAAACGTATAGAAATGTTTATAGAATTCATGTTTAATTTTTACTTCACTTTGAAAAATAGCGGGTATGCTTGAAAAAAACGTCATAGAAAATGGCAGGGCGCCTGATAAAAATGTCTTAGAAATGTTTATAAAATTCACGTTAATTTTTTTAATCCACTTTGAAAAATAGGAGGTGCCCTTGATATAAACGTGCACGTACTGATTTGTTCACTTCACTTTGAAAAATAGTAGGTGTGCTTGATAAAAACGTATAGAAATGCTTATAAAATTCATGTTTATTCTTTTGCTTCACTTTGAAAAATAGCAGGCCGCTTGATAAAAACGGCTTAGAAATGTTTATAAAATATATGTTTATTTTTTTAGTTTACTTTGAAAAATAGCCGGGCGCTTGATAAAAACGTTATAGAAATGTTTATAGAATTCATGTTTAATTTTTACTTCACTTTGAAAAATAGCGGGTATGGTTGAAAAAAACGTCATAGAAAATGGCAGGGCGCCTGATATAAACGTCTTAAAAATGTTTATAAAATTCAGGTTTATTTTTTTACTTCACTTTGAAAAATAACAATTGTGCTTAATAAAAACGTCATAGTAGTGTTTATATAATTCACGTTTATTTTTTTTACTTCACTTTGGAAAATATCAGGTTTGCTTAATAAAAACCTCATAGTAATGTGTATAAAATTGAGGTTCGTAACTTTTTCACTTCACTTTGAAAAATAGCAGGGCGCTTGATAAAAACGTCATAGTAATATTTACAAAATACACGTTAATGATTGTTTAACTTCGTTTTAAAAAATATCAAACGTCATAGCAATGTTTATAAAATTCACGGTACTGATCTCTATTCTTCATTTTGAAAAGTATCAGGTGTGCTTATAAAAGTCATAGCGACGTTTATAAAATTCACGGTATTGATTTTTTTACTTCACTTTGAAAAATAGCAGGGTGCTTGATAACAACGTCTAAGAAATGTTTATAAAAGTCATGTTTATTGTTTTACTTTCTTTGAAAAATGGCAGGGCGCCTGATAAAAACGTCTTAGAAATGTTTATAAAATTCACAGTATTGATTTTTTTACTTCACTTTGAAAAATAGCAGGGCGCTTGATAACAACGTCTTAGAAATGTTTATAAAATTCACAGTATTGATTTTTTTACTTCACTTTGAAAAATAGCAGGGCGCTTGATAACAACGTCTTAGAAATGTTTATAAAAGTCATGTTTATTGTTTTACTTCACTTTGAAAAATGGCAGGGCGCTTGATAACGTCTTAGAAATGTTTATAAAAGTCATGTTTATTGTTTTACTTTCTTTGAAAAATGGCGGGGCGCTTGATAACAACGTCTTAGAAATGTGTATAAAAGTCATGTTTATTGTTTTACTTTCTTTGAAAAATGGCAGGGCGCCTGATAAAAACGTCTTAGAAATGTTTATAAAATACACGTTAATTTTTTTAATCCACTTTGAAAATTAGGAGGTGCCCTTGATATAAACGTCTTAGAAATGTTTATAAAATTCACAGTATTGATTTTTTTACTTCACTTTGAAAAATAGCAGGGCGCTTGATAACAACGTCTTAGAAATGTTTATAAAATTCACAGTATTGATTTTTTTACTTCACTTTGAAAAATAGCAGGGCGCTTGATAACAACGTCTTAGAAATGTTTATAAAAGTCATGTTTATTGTTTTACTTCACTTTGAAAAATGGCAGGGCGCTTGATAACAACGTCTTAGAAATGTTTATAAAAGTCATGTTTATTGTTTTACTTTCTTTGAAAAATGGCGGGGCGCTTGATAACAACGTCTTAGAAATGTGTATAAAAGTCATGTTTATTGTTTTACTTTCTTTGAAAAATGGCAGGGCGCCTGATAAAAACGTCTTAGAAATGTTTATAAAATACACGTTAATTTTTTTAATCCACTTTGAAAATTAGGAGGTGCCCTTGATATAAACGTCTTAGAAATGTTTATAAATTTCATGTTTATTTTTTTACTTCACTTTGAAAAATAGCAGGTGTGCTTGATAAAAACGTCTTAGAAATGTTTATAAAATTCATGTTTATTTTTTTACTTCACTTTGAAAAATAACAGGTTTGCTTGAATAAGACGTCATAGAAACATTTATAAAATTCATGTTAATTTTTTTACTTCACTTTGAAAAATAGCAGGTGTGTTTGAAAAAAACGTCATAGAAATGCTTATAAAATTCATATTTATTTTTTACTTCACTTTGAAAAATAGCAGGTGTGCTTGATAAAAACGTCTTAGAAATGTTTATAAAATTCATGTTTATTTTTTTTACTTCACTTTGAAATATAGCAGGTGTGCTTGATAAAAACGTCATAGAAATGTTTTTAAAATTCATCTTTATTTTTTTTACTTCACTTTGAGAAACATTAGGTGTGTTTGATAAAACTGTCATAGAAATGTTTATAAAATTCATGTTTATTTTTTACTTCACTTGAAAAATAGCAGTTTTGCTTGATAAAAACGTCATAGAAATGTTAATAAACCCTTGTTTATTTATTTACTTCACTTTGAAAAATAGTAGATGACCTTGATAAAAATGTCATAGAAATGTTTATAAAATTCATGTTTATTTTGTTACTTCACTTTGGAAAATAGCGGATGTGCTTGATAGTAATGTTTATAAAATGCATGTTTATTTTGTTACTTCACTTTGGAAAATAGCGGGTGTGCTTGATAAAAACGTCACAGAAATGTTTATAAAATTCATATTTACTTTTTTACTTCACTTTGAAGAATAGTAGATGTGCTTGATAAAAATGTCACAGAAATGTTTATAAAATTCATGTTTATTTTTTACTTCACTTTCAAAATAGCAGCTGTGCGTGATAAAAAGGTCATAGTAATGTTTATAAAATTTACGTTGCTGATTTTTTCACTTCATTTTGAAAAATAGCAGATGTGCTTGATAAAAACGTCATAGTAATGTTTATAAAATGTACGTTGCTGATTTTTTCACTTCACTTTGTAAAATATCAGAGCGCTTGATAATAACGGCCTAGAAATGTTTATAAAATTCATGTTTATTTTTTTACTTCACTTTGAAAATAGCAGCTGTGCGTGATGAAAAGGTCATAGTAATGTTTATAAAATTTACGTTGCTGATTTTTTCACTTCATTTTGAAAAATAGCAGATGTGCTTGATAAAAACGTCATAGTAATGTTTATAAAATTTACGTTGCTGATTTTTTCACTTCATTTTGAAAAATAGCAGATATGCTTGATAAAAACGTCATAGTAATGTTTATAAAATGTACGTTGCTGATTTTTTCACTTCACTTTGTAAAATATCAGAGCGCTTGATAATAACGGCCTAGAAATGTTTATAAAATTCATGTTTATTTTTTTACTTCACTTTGAAAATAGCAGCTGTGCGTGATAAAAAGGTCATAGTAATGTTTATAAAATTTACGTTGCTGATTTTTTCACTTCATTTTGAAAAATAGCAGATGTGCTTGATAAAAACGTCATAGTAATGTTTATAAAATTTACGTTGCTGATTTTTTCACTTCATTTTGAAAAATAGCAGATATGCTTGATAAAAACGTCATAGTAATGTTTATAAAATGTACGTTGCTGATTTTTTCCCTTCATTTTGAAAAATAGCAGATGTGCTTGATAAAAACATCATAGTAATGATTATAAAATTTACGTTGCCGATTTTTTCACTTCATTTTGAAAAATAGCAGATGTGCTTAATAAAAACGTCATAGTAATGTTTATAAAATGTACGTTGCTGATTTTTTCACTTCATTTTGAAAAATAACAGATGTGCTTGATTAAAACGTCATAGTAATGTTTATAAAATTTACGTTGCTGCTTTTTTTCCTTCACTTTGAAGAATAGCAGGTGTGCTTGATAAAAACGTCATAGTAATGTTTATAAAGTTCACGTTGTTGATTTTTTCCCTTCACTTTGAAAAATAGCAGGTGTGCTTGATAAAAACGTCTTAGAAATGTTTATAAAGTTCACGGTATTGATTTTTTCTCTTCACTTTGAAAAATAGCAGGTGTGCTTGATAAAAACGTCTTAGAAATGTTTATAAAGTTCACGGTATTGATTTTTTCTCTTCACTTTGAGAAATAGCAGGTGTGCTTGATAAAAACCTCTTAGAAATGTTTATAAAGTTCACGGTATTGATTTTTTCTCTTCACTTTGAAAAATAGCAGGTGTGCTTGATAAAAACGTCTGAGAAATGTTTATAAAGTTCACGGTATTGATTTTTTCTCTTCACTTTGAAGAATAGCAGGTGTGCTTGATAAAAACGTCTTAGAAATGTTTATAAAGTTCACGGTATTGATTTTTTCTCTTCACTTTGAAAAATAGCAGGTGTGCTTTCTAAAAACGTTCTCAGAAATGTTTATAAAGTTCACGGTATTGATTTTTTCTCTTCACTTTGAAAAATAGTAGGTGTGCTTGATAAAAACGTCATAGTAATGTTTATAAAATTTACGTTGCTGATTTTTTCCCTTCACTTTGAAAAATAGCAGGTGTGCTTGATAAAAACGTCTTAGAAATGTTTATAAAGTTCACGGTATTGATTTTTCTCTTCACTTTGAAAAATAGTAGGTGTGCTTGATAAAAACGTCTTAGAAATGTTTATAAAGTTCATGGTATTGATTTTTTCCTTTCACTTTGAAAAATAGCAGATATGCTTGATAAAAACGTCATAGTTATGTTTATAAAATGTACGTTGCTGATTTTTTCACTTCACTTTGAAAAATATCAGAGCGCTTGATAATAACGCCCTAGAAATGTTTATAAAATTCATGTTTATTTTTTTACTTCACTTTGAAAAATAGTAGATGTGCTTGATAGAAACGTCACAGAAATGTTTATAAAATTCATGTTTATTTTTTTACTTCACTTTGAAAAAAGGAAGATGTGCTTGATAAAAATGTCATAGAAATGTTTATAAAATTCATGTTTATTTTTTTTACTTCACTTTGAAAAATAGCAGGTGTGCTTGATAAAAACGTCATAGAAATGTTTTTAAAATTCATGTTTATTTTTTTACTTCACTTTGAGAAACAGTAGGTGTGTTTGATAAAACTGTCATAGAAATGTTTATAAAATTCATGTTTATTTTTTACTTCACTTGAAAAATAGCAGTTTTGCTTGATAAAAACGTCATTGAAATGTTAATAAACTCTTGTTTATTTATTTACTTCACTTTGAAAAATAGTAGATGACCTTGATAAAAATGTCATAGAAATGTTTATAAAATGCATGTTTATTTTGTTACTTCACTTTGGAAAATAGCGGATGTGCTTGATAGTAATGTTTATAAAATGCATGTTTATTTTGTTACTTCACTTTGGAAAATAGCGGGTGTGCTTGATAAAAACGTCACAGAAATGTTTATAAAATTCATATTTACTTTTTTACTTCACTTTGAAGAATAGCAGGTGTGCTTGATAAAAACGTCTTAGAAATGTTTATAAAATTCATGTTTATTTTTTTACTTCACTTTGTAAAATATCAGAGCGCTTGATAATAACGCCCTAGAAATGTTTATTAAATTCATGTTTATATTTTTACTTCACTTTGAAAATAGCAGCTGTGCGTGATAAAAAGGTCATAGTAATGTTTATAAAATTTACGTTGCTGATTTTTTCACTTCATTTTGAAAAATAGCAGATGTGCTTGATAAAAACGTCATAGTAATGTTTATAAAATGTACGTTGCTGATTTTTTCACTTCATTTTGAAAAATAGCAGATATGCTTGATAAAAACGTCATAGTAATTTTTATAAAATTTACGTTGCTGATTTTTGCCCTTCATTTTGAAAAATAGCAGATGTGCTTGATAAAAACATCATAGTAATGATTATAAAATTTACGTTGCTGATTTTTTCACTTCATTTTGAAAAATAGCAGATGTGCTTGATAAAAACGTCACAGTAATGTTTATAAAATGTACGTTGCTGATTTTTTCACTTCATTTTGAAAAATAGCAGATATGCTTGATAAAAACGTCATAGTAATGTTTATAAACTTTACGTTCCTGACTTTTTCCCTTCACTTTGAAAAATAGCAGATGTGCTTGATAAAAACGTCATAGTAATGTTTATAAAGTTCACGTTGCTGATTTTTTCCCTTCACTTTGAAAAATAGCAGGTGTGCTTGATAAAAACGTCATAGTAATGTTTTTAAAATTCATGTTTATTTTTTTTACTTCACTTTGAGAAACAGTAGGTGTGTTTGATAAAACTGTCATAGAAATGTTTATAAAATTCATGTTTATTTTTTACTTCACTTGAAAAATAGCAGTTTTGCTTGATAAAAACGTCATAGAAATGTTAATAAACCCTTGTTTATTTATTTACTTCACTTTGAAAAATAGTAGATGACCTTGATAAAAATGTCATAGAAATGTTTATAAAATTCATGTTTATTTTGTTACTTCACTTTGGAAAATAGCGGATGTGCTTGATAGTAATGTTTATAAAATGCATGTTTATTTTGTTACTTCACTTTGGAAAATAGCGGGTGTTCTTGATAAAAACGTCACAGAAATGTTTATAAAATTCATATTTACTTTTTTACTTCACTTTGAAGAATAGCAGGCGTGCTTGATAAAAACGTCTTAGAAATGTTTATAAAATTCATGTTTATTTTTTTACTTCACTTTGTAAAATATCAGAGCGCTTGATAATAACGCCCTAGAAATGTTTATTAAATTCATGTTTATTTTTTTACTTGACTTTGAAAATAGCAGCTGTGCATGATAAAAAGGTCATAGTAATGTTTATAAAATTTACGTTGCTGATTTTTTCACTTCATTTTGAAAAATAGCAGATGTGCTTGATAAATCGTCATAGTAATGTTTATAAAATTTACGTTGCTGATTTTTTCACTTCATTTTGAAAAATAGCAGATATGCTTGATATAAACGTCATAGTAATGTTTATAAAATTTACGTTGCTGATTTTTTCCCTTCATTTTGAAAAATAGCAGATGTGCTTGATAAAAACATCATAGTAATGATTATAAAATTTACGTTGCTGATTTTTTCACTTCATTTTGAAAAATAGCAGATGTGCTTGATAAAAACGTCATAGTAATGTTTATAAAATGTACGTTGCTGATTTTTTCACTTCATTTTGAAAAATAGAAGATGTGCTTGATAAAAACGTCATAGTAATGTTTATAAAATTTACGTTCCTGATTTTTTCCCTTCACTTTGAAAAATAGCAGATGTGCTTGATAAAAACGTCATAGTAATGTTTATAAAGTTCACGTTGCTGATTTTTTCCCTTCACTTTGAAAAATAGCAGGTGTGCTTGATAAAAACGTCATAGTAATGTTTTTAAAATTCATGTTTATTTTTTTTACTTCACTTTGAGAAACAGTAGGTGTGTTTGATAAAACTGTCATAGAAATGTTTATAAAATTCATGTTTATTTTTTACTTCACTTGAAAAATAGCAGTTTTGCTTCATAAAAACGTCATAGAAATGTTAATAAACCCTTGTTTATTTATTTACTTCACTTTGAAAAATAGTAGATGACCTTGATAAAAATGTCATAGAAATGTTTATAAAATTCATGTTTATTTTGTTACTTCACTTTGGAAAATAGCGGATGTGCTTGATAGTAATGTTTATAAAATGCATGTTTATTTTGTTACTTCACTTTGGAAAATAGCGGGTGTGCTTGATAAAAACGTCACAGAAATGTTTATAAAATTCATATTTACTTTTTTACTTCACTTTGAAGAATAGCAGGTGTGCTTGATAAAAACGTCTTAGAAATGTTTATAAAATTCATGTTTATTTTTTTACTTCACTTTGAAAAATAGTAGATGTGCTTGATAAAAATGTCACAGAAATGTTTATAAAATTCATGTTTATTTTTTACTTCACTTTCAAAATAGCAGCTGTGCGTGATAAAAAGGTCATATTAATGTTTATAAAATTTACGTTGCTGATTTTTTCACTTCATTTTGAAAAATAGCAGATGTGCTTGTTAAAAACGTCATAGTAATGTTTATAAAATGTACGTTGCTGATTTTTTCACTTCACTTTATAAAATATCAGAGCGCTTGATACTAACGCCCTAGAAATGTTTATAAAATTCATGTTTATTTTTTTACTTCACTTTGAAAAAGCAGCTGTGCGTGATAAAAAGGTCATAGTAATGTTTATAAAATTTACGTTGCTGATTTTTTCACTTCATTTTGAAAAATAGCAGATGTGCTTGATAAAAACGTCATAGTAATGTTTATAAAATTTACGTTGCTGATTTTTTCACTTCATTTTGAAAAATAGCAGATATGCTTGATAATAACGTCATAGTAATGTTTATAAAATGTACGTTGCTGATTTTTTCCCTTCATTTTGAAAAATAGCAGATGTGCTTGATAAAAACATCATAGTAATGATTATAAAATTTACGTTGCTGATTTTTTCACTTCATTTTGAAAAATAGCAGATGTGCTTGATAAAAACGTCATAGTAATGTTTATAAAATGTACGTTGCTGATTTTTTCACTTCATTTTGAAAAATAACAGATGTGCTTGATAAAAACGTCATAGTAATGTTTATAAAATTTACGTTGCTGATTTTTTCCCTTCACTTTGAAGAATAGCAGGTGTGCTTGATAAAAACGTCATAGTAATGTTTATAAAGTTCACGTTGCTGATTTTTTCCCTTCACTTTGAAAAATAGCAGGTGTGCTTGATAAAAACGTCTTAGAAATGTTTATAAAGTTCACGGTATTGATTTTTTCTCTTCACTTTGAAAAATAGCAGGTGTGCTTGATAAAAACGTCTGAGAAATGTTTATAAAGCTCACGGTATTGATTTTTTCTCTTCACTTTGAAGAATAGCAGGTGTGCTTGATAAAAACGTCTTAGAAATGTTTATAAAGTTATCGGTATTGATTTTTTCTCTTCACTTTGAAAAATAGCAGGTGTGCTTTCTAAAAACGTTCTCAGAAATGTTTATAAAGTTCACGGTATTGATTTTTTCTCTTCACTTTGAAAAATAGTAGGTGTGCTTGATAAAAACGTCATAGTAATGTTTATGAAATGTACGTTGCTGATTTTTTCACTTCATTTTGAAAAATAGCAGATGTGCTTGATAAAAACGTCATAGTAATGTTTATAAAATTTACGCTGCTGATTTTTTCCCTTCACTTTGAAAAATAGCAGGTGTGCTTGATAAAAACGTCATAGTAATGTTTATAAAGTTCACGTTGCTGATTTTTTCCCTTCACTTTGAAAAATAGCAGGTGTGCTTGTTAAAAACGTCTTAGAAATGCTTATGAAGTTCACGGTATTGATTTTTTCTCTTCACTTTGAAGAATAGCAGGTGTGCTTGATAAAAACGTCTTAGAAATGTTTATATAGTTCATGGTATTGATTTTTTCCTTTCACTTTGAAAAATAGCAGATATGCTTGATAAAAACGTCATAGTTATGTTTATAAAATGTACGTTGCTGATTTTTTCACTTCACTTTGAAAAATATCAGAGCGCTTGATAATAACGCCCTAGAAATGTTTATAAAATTCATGTTTATTTTTTTACTTCACTTTAAAAAATAGTAGATGTGCTTGATATTAACGTCACAGAAATGTTTATAAAATTCATGTTTATTTTTTTACTTCACTTTGAAAAAAGGAAGATGTGCTTGATAAAAATGTCATAGAAATGTTTATAAAATTCATGTTTATTTTTTTTACTTCACTTTGAAAAATAGCAGGTGTGCTTGATAAAAACGTCATAGAAATGTTTTTAAAATTCATGTTTATTTTTTTACTTCACTTTGAGAAACAGTAGGTGTGTTTGATAAAACTGTCATAGAAATGTTTATAAAATTCATGTTTATTTTTTACTTCACTTGAAAAATAGCAGTTTTGCTTGATAAAAACGTCATTGAAATGTTAATAAACTCTTGTTTATTTATTTACTTCACTTTGAAAAATAGTAGATGACCTTGATAAAAATGTCATAGAAATGTTTATAAAATTCATGTTTATTTTGTTACTTCACTTTGGAAAATAGCGGATGTGCTTGATAGTAATGTTTATAAAATGCATGTTTATTTTGTTACTTCGCTTTGGAAAATAGCGGGTGTGCTTTATATAAACGTCACAGAAATGTTTATAAAATTCATATTTACTTTTTTACTTCACTTTGAAGAATAGCAGGTGTGCTTGATAACAACGTCTTAGAAATGTTTATAAAATTCATGTTTATTTTTTTACTTCACTTTGTAAAATATCAGAGCGCTTGATAATAACGCCCTAGAAATGTTTATTAAATTCATGTTTATTTTTTTACTTCACTTTGAAAATAGCAGCTGTGCGTGATAAAAAGGTCATAGTAATGTTTATAAAATTTACGTTGCTGATTTTTTCACTTCATTTTGAAAAAAAGCAGATGTGCTTGATAATAACGTCATAGTAATGTTTATAAAATTTACGTTGCTGATTTTTTCACTTCATTTTGAAAAATAGCAGATATGCTTGATAAAAACGTCATAGTAATGTTTATAAAGTTCACGTTGCCGATTTTTTCCCTTCACTTTGAAAAATAGCAGGTGTGCCCTATAAAAACGTCTTATAAAGTTCACGGTATTGATTTTTTCCCTTCACTTTGAAAAATAGCAGATATGCTTGATAAAAACGTCATAGTAATGTTTATAAAATTTACGTTGCTGATTTTTTCACTTCACTTTGTAAAATATCAGAGCGCTTGATAATAACGCCCTAGAAATGTTTATAAGATTCATGTTTATTGTTTTACTTCACTTTGAAAAATAGTAGATGTGCTTGATAAAAATGTCACAGAAATGTTTATAAAATTCATGTTTATTTTTTTACTTCGCTTTGAAAATAGCAGCTATGCGTGATAAAAAGGTCATAGTAATGTTTATAAAATTTACGTTGCTGATTTTTTCACTTCATTTTGAAAAATAGCAGATGTGCTTGATAAAAACGTCATAGTAATGTTTATAAAATTTACGTTGCTGATTTTTCACTTCAATTTGAAAAATAGCAGATATGCTTGATAAAAACGTCATAGTAATGTTTATAAAATTTACGTTGCTGATTTTTTCACTTCATTTTGAAAAATAGCAGATGTGCTTGATAAAAACATCTTAGTAATGATTATAAAATTTACGTTGCTGATTTTTTCACTTCATTTTGAAAAATAGCAGATGTGCTTGATAAAAACGTCATAGTAATGTTTATAAAATGTACGTTGCTGATTTTTTCACTTCATTTTGAAAAATAGCAGATGTGCTTGATAAAGACGTCATAGTAATGTTTATAAAATTTACGTTGCTGATTTTTTCCCTTCACTTTGAAGAATAGCAGGTGTGCTTGATAAAAACGTCATGGTAATGTTTATAAAGTTCACGTTGCTGATTTTTTCCCTTCACTTTGAAAAATAGCAGGTGCGCTTGATAAAAACGTCTTAGAAATGTTTATAAAGTTCACGGTATTGATTTTTTCTCTTCACTTTGAAGAATAGCAGGTGTGCATGATAAAAACGTCTTAGAAATGTTTATAAAGTTCACGGTATTGATTTTTTCTCTTCACTTTGAAAAATAGCAGGTGTGCTTGATAAAAACGTCTTAGAAATGTTTATAAAGTTCACGGTATTGATTTTTTCTCTTCACTTTGAAAACTAGCAGGTGTGCTTGATAAAAACTTCTTAGAAATGTTTATAAAGTTCACGGTATTGATTTTTTCTCTTCACTTTGAAGAATAGCAGATGTGCTTGATCAAAACGTCTTAGAAATGTTTATAAAGTTCACGGTATTGATTTTTTCTCTTCACTTTGAAAAATAGCAGGTGTGCTAGATAAAAACGTCATAGTAATGTTTATAAAATTTACGTTGCTGATTTTTTCCCTTCACTTTGAAAAATAGCAGATGTGCTTGATAAAAACGTCATAGTAATGTTTATAAAGTTCACGTTGCTGATTTTTTCCCTTCACTTTGAAAAATAGCAGGTGTGCTTGATAAAAACGTCATAGTAATGTTTATAAAGTTCACGTTGCTGATTTTTTTCCCTTCACTTTGAAAAATAGCAGGTGTGCTTGATAAAAACGTCATAGTAATGTTTATAAAATTCACGTTGCTGATTTTTTCCCTTCACTTTGAAAAATAGCAGGTGTGCTTGATGAAAACGTCTTAGAAATGTTTATAAAGTTCACGGTATTGATTTTTTCTCTTCACTTTGAAAAATAGTAGGTGTGCTTGATAAAAACGTCATAGTAATGTTTATAAAATGTACGTTCCTGATTTTTTCACTTCATTTTGAAAAATAGCAGATGTGCTTGATAAAAACGTCATAGTAATGTTTATAAAATTTACGTTGCTCATTTTTTCCCTTCACTTTGAAAAATAGCAGGTGTGCTTGATAAAAACGTCATAGTAATGTTTATAAAGTTCACGTTGCTGATTTTTTCCCTTCACTTTGAAAAATAGCAGGTGTGCCCTATAAAAACGTCTTAGAAATGTTTATAAAGTTCACGGTATTGATTTTTTCCCTTCACTTTGAAAAATAGCAGATATGCTTGATAAAAACGTCATAGTAATGTTTATAAAATGTACGTTGCTGATTTTTTCACTTCACTTTGTAAAATATCAGAGCGCTTGATAATAACGCCCTAGAAATGTTTATAAGATTCATGTTTATTGTTTTACTTCACTTTGAAAAATAGTAGATGTGCTTGATAAAAATGTCACAGAAATGTTTATAAAATTCATGTTTATTTTTTTATTTCACTTTGAAAATAGCAGCTATGCGTGATAAAAAGGTCATAGTAATGTTTATGAAATTTACGTTGCTGATTTTTTCACTTCATTTTGAAAAATAGCAGATGTGCTTGATAAAAACGTCATAGTAATGTTTATAAAATTTACGTTGCTGATTTTTTCACTTCAATTTGAAAAATAGCAGATATGCTTGATAAAAACGTCATAGTAATGTTTATAAAATTTACGTTGCTGATTTTTTCACTTCATTTTGAAAAATAGCAGATGTGCTTGATAAAAACATCTTAGTAATGATTATAAAATTTACGTTGCTGATTTTTTCACTTCATTTTGAAAAATAGCAGATGTGCTTGATAAAAACGTCATAGTAATGTTTATAAAATGTACGTTGCTGATTTTTTCACTTCATTTTGAAAAATAGCAGATGTGCTTGATAAAAACGTCATAGTAATGTTTATAAAATTTACGTTGCTAATTTTTTACCTTCACTTTGAAGAATAGCAGGTGTGCTTGATAAAAACGTCATAGTAATGTTTATAAAGTTCACGTTGCTGATTTTTTCCCTTCACTTTGAAAAATAGCAGGTGTGCTTGATAAAAACGTCTTAGAAATGTTTATAAAGTTCACGGTATTGATTTTTTCTCTTCACTTTGAAAAATAGCAGATGTGCTTGATAAAAACGTCTTAGAAATGTTTATAAAGTTCACGGTATTGATTTTTTATCTTCACTTTGAAAAATAGCAGGTGTGCTTGATAAAAACGTCTTAGAAATGTTTATAAAGTTCACGGTATTGATTTCTTCTCTTCACTTTGAAAAATAGCAGGTGTGCTTGATAAAAACGTCTTAGAAATGTTTATAAAGTTCACGGTATTGATTTTTTCTCTTCACTTTGAAAAATAGCAGGTGTGCTTGATAAAAACGTCTGAGATGTTTATAAAGTTCACGGTATTGATTTTTTCTCTTCACTTTGAAGAATAGCAGGTGTGCTTGATAAAAACGTCTTAGAAATGTTTATAAAGTTCACGGTATTGATTTTTTCTCTTCACTTTGAAGAATAGCAGGTGTGCTTGATAAAAACGTCTTAGAAATGTTTATAAAGTTCACGGTATTGATTTTTTCTCTTCACTTTGAAAAATAGTAGGTGTGCTTAATAGAGGTCATAGTAATGTTTATAAAATTCACGGTATTGATTTTTTCACTTTGATGCAGTAATTTGTATCACAAATTATTTAAATGTAAAGAGTGATTATAGTATGAATATGCATTATTATGTGACATTGATTTGAGATGTTTGTTGATTGTAATTATTGTTGGGAAGTAAGTTTATACTGCCTTGCTGAAACTGACAATAATAGCGTGCATTAATGCAGCGAGGGGGTGAGCTGTTTATCATTATTGGAGACGAGGAAGTTACGTAATATTGGCGCGTTTTTCTTTTAGAATTTGCTGGAACATTTCCCTAGAGCATATGTATTCATAAATTTCATTGGATATAAAAATAGTCGCTAATGTTGGCGCGTTTTATTAGCCAATTGCAGCTCAGTTATAATCTTTAGGCATATCTGGGTGAATGAGTATAAAAGAGCTAGGTTAGAGGTAGAGCCCGTCAGTTCATCACAATTCTTTGTACACTACAAGCCTTCAGTCCTCCAGTTCATCGAAAATATTTGTAAAGTACACGTCGCCTCCAGTCAGTCAGTTCGTCGAAAATATTTGTATGATACACGTCGCCTTCAGTCCGTCAGTTCAGCAGAAAATATTTGTAAAGTACACGTCGGCTATCGATTCGCAAGTTACGCGTATAAGATTTATGAAAAATCTCAAGTATGGTAAAGTTAATTATACAAAAGGTTGAAGTACGTGAATTAAAAGTGATCAGTAATGAAGTTATTATAACCGTTTCAGTTTGGCGAGTGTCAAGATCAATGTGTAAATGTGATAGTAAATGTGTTCGACAATAAAAGTGTAAAACAAATTCTTTCATCAGTGTTATCTTTGGTTAAGAGACTCCCTTCCGTTTACACAACCTGTATAAAGAGAAGTGCTTGACCAAAAGATCATAGCTAGCTGGAGGACAGTGAACAAAAATGAAATAAAATAACAGTAGCATTCTTTCAAACAAACACTAATACTGCCGCAAATTGCTAACACCAGATGGAGCTAACAAACCGAACAAATGAATCACGTCACAAGATGGCTTCAACACGTGGAGTAAACACACATACACAAATAACATTATAAATTTACCATCACAACTTCAGTTTGAAAAATAGCAGGGCGCTTGATAAAAACATCTTAGAAATGTGTATACAATTCATGCTTATTTTGGTACTTTCTTTGAAAAATAACAGGGCGCTTGATAAAAACGTCTTAGAAATGTTTATAAAATTCATGTTAATTTTTTACTTTACTTTGAAAAATAGCATGTGCCCTTGATAAAAACGTCTTAGAATTGTTTTTTAAAATTCATGTTAATTTTTTTATTTCACTTTGAAAAATAGTAGGTGTGCTTGATAAAAACGTCATAGAAATGTTTATAAAATTCACGTTGCTGATTTTTTCGCATCACTTTGAAAAATATCAGGCGTGCTTAATAAAAACGTCATAGAAATGTTTATAAATATCACAATACTGATTTTTTTCTTGATTTTGAAAAATATCAGGTGTGCTTAATAAAAACGTCATAAAAATATCAGGCGTGCTTAATAAAAACGTCATAGAAATGTTTATAAATATCACAATACTGATTTTTTTACTTCATTTTGAAAAATATCAGTTGTGCTTAATAAGAACGTCATAGCAATGTTTATAAAATTCACGGTACTGATTTTTTTTCTTGATTTTGAAAAATATCAGGTGTGCTTAATAAAAACGTTATAGTAATGTTTATAAAATTCACGGTAGTGATTTTTTTACTTCATTTTGAAAAATATCAGGTGTGCTTAATAAAAACGCCATAGTAATGTTTATAAAATTCACGGTACTGATTTTTTTACTTCATTTTGAAAAATATCAGTTGTGCTTAATAACGTCATAATAATGTTTATAAACGTCACGGTACTGATTTTTTTACTTCATTTTGAAAATAGCAGCTATGCGTGATAAAAAGGTCATAGTAATGTTTATAAAATTTACGTTGCTGATTTTTTCACTTCATTTTGAAAAATAGCAGATGTGCTTGATAAAAACGTCATAGTAATGTTTATAAAATTTACGTTGCTGATTTTTCACTTCAATTTGAAAAATAGCAGATATGCTTGATAAAAACGTCATAGTAATGTTTATAAAATTTACGTTGCTGATTTTTTCACTTCATTTTGAAAAATAGCAGATGTGCTTGATAAAAACATCTTAGTAATGATTATAAAATTTACGTTGCTGATTTTTTCACTTCATTTTGAAAAATAGCAGATGTGCTTGATAAAAACGTCATAGTAATGTTTATAAAATGTACGTTGCTGATTTTTTCACTTCATTTTGAAAAATAGCAGATGTGCTTGATAAAGACGTCATAGTAATGTTTATAAAATTTACGTTGCTGATTTTTTCCCTTCACTTTGAAGAATAGCAGGTGTGCTTGATAAAAACGTCATGGTAATGTTTATAAAGTTCACGTTGCTGATTTTTTCCCTTCACTTTGAAAAATAGCAGGTGCGCTTGATAAAAACGTCTTAGAAATGTTTATAAAGTTCACGGTATTGATTTTTTCTCTTCACTTTGAAGAATAGCAGGTGTGCATGATAAAAACGTCTTAGAAATGTTTATAAAGTTCACGGTATTGATTTTTTCTCTTCACTTTGAAAAATAGCAGGTGTGCTTGATAAAAACGTCTTAGAAATGTTTATAAAGTTCACGGTATTGATTTTTTCTCTTCACTTTGAAAACTAGCAGGTGTGCTTGATAAAAACTTCTTAGAAATGTTTATAAAGTTCACGGTATTGATTTTTTCTCTTCACTTTGAAGAATAGCAGATGTGCTTGATCAAAACGTCTTAGAAATGTTTATAAAGTTCACGGTATTGATTTTTTCTCTTCACTTTGAAAAATAGCAGGTGTGCTAGATAAAAACGTCATAGTAATGTTTATAAAATTTACGTTGCTGATTTTTTCCCTTTACTTTGAAAAATAGCAGATGTGCTTGATAAAAACGTCATAGTAATGTTTATAAAGTTCACGTTGCTGATTTTTTCCCTTCACTTTGAAAAATAGCAGGTGTGCTTGATAAAAACGTCATAGTAATGTTTATAAAGTTCACGTTGCTGATTTTTTTCCCTTCACTTTGAAAAATAGCAGGTGTGCTTGATAAAAACGTCATAGTAATGTTTATAAAATTCACGTTGCTGATTTTTTCCCTTCACTTTGAAAAATAGCAGGTGTGCTTGATGAAAACGTCTTAGAAATGTTTATAAAGTTCACGGTATTGATTTTTTCTCTTCACTTTGAAAAATAGTAGGTGTGCTTGATAAAAACGTCATAGTAATGTTTATAAAATGTACGTTCCTGATTTTTTCACTTCATTTTGAAAAATAGCAGATGTGCTTGATAAAAACGTCATAGTAATGTTTATAAAATTTACGTTGCTCATTTTTTCCCTTCACTTTGAAAAATAGCAGGTGTGCTTGATAAAAACGTCATAGTAATGTTTATAAAGTTCACGTTGCTGATTTTTTCCCTTCACTTTGAAAAATAGCAGGTGTGCCCTATAAAAACGTCTTAGAAATGTTTATAAAGTTCACGGTATTGATTTTTTCCCTTCACTTTGAAAAATAGCAGATATGCTTGATAAAAACGTCATAGTTATGTTTATAAAATGTACGTTGCTGATTTTTTCACTTCACTTTGTAAAATATCAGAGCGCTTGATAATAACGCCCTAGAAATGTTTATAAGATTCATGTTTATTGTTTTACTTCACTTTGAAAAATAGTAGATGTGCTTGATAAAAATGTCACAGAAATGTTTATAAAATTCATGTTTATTTTTTTATTTCACTTTGAAAATAGCAGCTATGCGTGATAAAAAGGTCATAGTAATGTTTATGAAATTTACGTTGCTGATTTTTTCACTTCATTTTGAAAAATAGCAGATGTGCTTGATAAAAACGTCATAGTAATGTTTATAAAATTTACGTTGCTGATTTTTTCACTTCAATTTGAAAAATAGCAGATATGCTTGATAAAAACGTCATAGTAATGTTTATAAAATTTACGTTGCTGATTTTTTCACTTCATTTTGAAAAATAGCAGATGTGCTTGATAAAAACATCTTAGTAATGATTATAAAATTTACGTTGCTGATTTTTTCACTTCATTTTGAAAAATAGCAGATGTGCTTGATAAAAACGTCATAGTAATGTTTATAAAATGTACGTTGCTGATTTTTTCACTTCATTTTGAAAAATAGCAGATGTGCTTGATAAAAACGTCATAGTAATGTTTATAAAATTTACGTTGCTAATTTTTTACCTTCACTTTGAAGAATAGCAGGTGTGCTTGATAAAAACGTCATAGTAATGTTTATAAAGTTCACGTTGCTGATTTTTTCCCTTCACTTTGAAAAATAGCAGGTGTGCTTGATAAAAACGTCTTAGAAATGTTTATAAAGTTCACGGTATTGATTTTTTCTCTTCACTTTGAAAAATAGCAGATGTGCTTGATAAAAACGTCTTAGAAATGTTTATAAAGTTCACGGTATTGATTTTTTATCTTCACTTTGAAAAATAGCAGGTGTGCTTGATAAAAACGTCTTAGAAGTGTTTATAAAGTTCACGGTATTGATTTCTTCTCTTCACTTTGAAAAATAGCAGGTGTGCTTGATAAAAACGTCTTAGAAATGTTTATAAAGTTCACGGTATTGATTTTTTCTCTTCACTTTGAAAAATAGCAGGTGTGCTTGATAAAAACGTCTGAGATGTTTATAAAGTTCACGGTATTGATTTTTTCTCTTCACTTTGAAGAATAGCAGGTGTGCTTGATAAAAACGTCTTAGAAATGTTTATAAAGTTCACGGTATTGATTTTTTCTCTTCACTTTGAAGAATAGCAGGTGTGCTTGATAAAAACGTCTTAGAAATGTTTATAAAGTTCACGGTATTGATTTTTTCTCTTCACTTTGAAAAATAGTAGGTGTGCTTAATAGAGGTCATAGTAATGTTTATAAAATTCACGGTATTGATTTTTTCACTTTGATGCAGTAATTTGTATCACAAATTATTTAAATGTAAAGAGTGATTATAGTATGAATATGCATTATTATGTGACATTGATTTGAGATGTTTGTTGATTGTAATTATTGTTGGGAAGTAAGTTTATACTGCCTTGCTGAAACTGACAATAATAGCGTGCATTAATGCAGCGAGGGGGTGAGCTGTTTATCATTATTGGAGACGAGGAAGTTACGTAATATTGGCGCGTTTTTCTTTTAGAATTTGCTGGAACATTTCCCTAGAGCATATGTATTCATAAATTTCATTGGATATAAAAATAGTCGCTAATGTTGGCGCGTTTTATTAGCCAATTGCAGCTCAGTTATAATCTTTAGGCATATCTGGGTGAATGAGTATAAAAGAGCTAGGTTAGAGGTAGAGCCCGTCAGTGCATCACAATTCTTTGTACACTACAAGCCTTCAGTCCTCCAGTTCATCGAAAATATTTGTAAAGTACACGTCGCCTCCAGTCAGTCAGTTCGTCGAAAATATTTGTATGATACACGTCGCCTTCAGTCCGTCAGTTCAGCAGAAAATATTTGTAAAGTACACGTCGGCTATCGATTCGCAAGTTACGCGTATAAGATTTATGAAAAATCTCAAGTATGGTAAAGTTAATTATACAAAAGGTTGAAGTACGTGAATTAAAAGTGATCAGTAATGAAGTTATTATAACCGTTTCAGTTTGGCGAGTGTCAAGATCAATGTGTAAATGTGATAGTAAATGTGTTCGACAATAAAAGTGTAAAACAAATTCTTTCATCAGTGTTATCTTTGGTTAAGAGACTCCCTTCCGTTTACACAACCTGTATAAAGAGAAGTGCTTGACCAAAAGATCATAGCTAGCTGGAGGACAGTGAACAAAAATTAAATAAAATAACAGTAGCATTCTTTCAAACAAACACTAATACTGCCGCAAATTGCTAACACCAGATGGAGCTAACAAACCGAACAAATGAATCACGTCACAAGATGGCTTCAACACGTGGAGTAAACACACATACACAAATAACATTATAAATTTACCATCACAACTTCAGTTTGAAAAATAGCAGGGCGCTTGATAAAAACATCTTAGAAATGTGTATACAATTCATGCTTATTTTGGTACTTTCTTTGAAAAATAACAGGGCGCTTGATAAAAACGTCTTAGAAATGTTTATAAAATTCATGTTAATTTTTTACTTTACTTTGAAAAATAGCATGTGCCCTTGATAAAAACGTCTTAGAATTGTTTTTTAAAATTCATGTTAATTTTTTTATTTCACTTTGAAAAATAGTAGGTGTGCTTGATAAAAACGTCATAGAAATGTTTATAAAATTCACGTTGCTGATTTTTTCGCATCACTTTGAAAAATATCAGGCGTGCTTAATAAAAACGTCATAGAAATGTTTATAAATATCACAATACTGATTTTTTTCTTGATTTTGAAAAATATCAGGTGTGCTTAATAAAAACGTCATAAAAATATCAGGCGTGCTTAATAAAAACGTCATAGAAATGTTTATAAATATCACAATACTGATTTTTTTACTTCATTTTGAAAAATATCAGTTGTGCTTAATAAGAACGTCATAGCAATGTTTATAAAATTCACGGTACTGATTTTTTTTCTTGATTTTGAAAAATATCAGGTGTGCTTAATAAAAACGTTATAGTAATGTTTATAAAATTCACGGTAGTGATTTTTTTACTTCATTTTGAAAAATATCAGGTGTGCTTAATAAAAACGCCATAGTAATGTTTATAAAATTCACGGTACTGATTTTTTTACTTCATTTTGAAAAATATCAGTTGTGCTTAATAACGTCATAATAATGTTTATAAACGTCACGGTACTGATTTTTTTACTTCATTTTGAAAAATATCAGGTGTGCTTAAAAACGTCATAATAATGTTTATAAAAGTCACGGTACTGATTTTTTCACTTCACTTTGAAAAATATCAGGTGTGCTTAATAAATACGTCCTAGAAATGTTTATAAAATTCATGATTATTTTTTTACTTTCTTTGAAATAAGAAGAGCGCTTGATAAAAACGTCATAGAAATGTTTATAAAATTCACGTTAATAATTTTTTTACTTCATTTTGAAAAATATCAGTTGTTCTTTTAAAAACGTCATAGTAATGTTCACAAAATTCAAGTTAATGATTTTTTACTTCATTTTGAAAAATAGCAGGGCGCCTGATAAAAACGTCATAATAATGTGTACAAAATTCACGTTAATAGTTTTTTTACTTCATTTTGAAAAATATCAGGTGTGCTTAATAAAAACGTCATAATAATGTTTACAAAATTCACGCTAATGATTTTTTACTTCATTTTGAAAAATATCAGTTCTTAATAAAAACGTCATACTAATGTTCACAAAATTCACGTTAATGTTTTTTACTTCATTTTGAAAAGTAGCAGGGCGCTTGATAAAAACGTCATACTAATGTTTACAAAATTCACGTTAATGTTTTTTACTTCACTTTGAAAATAGCAGGTGTGCTTGATAAAAACGTCATAGTAATGTTCACAAAATTCAGGTTAGTGATATTTTACTTCATTTTGAAAAATAGCAGGTACGCTTGTTAAAAACGTCATAATAATGTTTACAAAATTCACGTTAATGATTTTTTACTTCATTTTGAAAAATATCAGTTGTTCTTAATAAAAACATCATACTAATGTTCACAAACTTCACGTTAATGTTTTTTACTTCATTTTGAAAAATAGCAGGGCGCTTGATAAAAACGTCATAGAAATGTTTATAAAATTCATGTTTCTTTTTTTACATCACTTTGAAAAATATCAGGTGTTATTAATAAAAACATCATAGTAATGTTTATAAAATTCACGTTTGTCATTTTTTCACTTCACTTTTAAAAATAGCAGGGCGCTTGATAAAAACGTCATAGTAATGTTTACAAAATACAAGTTAATGATTTTTTTTACTTCGTTTAGAAACATATCAGGTGTGCTTAATATAAACGTCATAGCAATGTTTATAAAATTCACGGTACTTATCTTTTACTTCATTTTGAAAAATATCAGGTGTGCTTATAAAATTCATAGTAATGTTTATGAAATTCACGGTATTGATTTTTTCACTTCACTTTGAAAAATACCAGGGCACTTGATAAATACGTCTTAGAAATGTTTATAAAATTCATATTTATTTTTTTACTTAATTTGAAAAATAGCAGGGCGCATGATAAAAATGGCTTAGACATATATTTATAAAATTCACGTTAAGTTTTTTACTCCACTTTGAAAAATAGGTGTGCTTAATAAAAACGGCATAGAAATGTTTATAAAATTCATGTTTATTTTTTGCTTCACTTTGAAAAATAGTACGTGTACTTGATAAAAACGTCTTAGAAATGTTTATAAAATTAATGTTTATTTTTTAGATTACTTTGAAAAATAGCCGGGCGCTTGATAAAAACGTTATAGAAATGTTTATAAAGTTAATGTTTATTTTTTTACTTCACTTTGAAAAATAGCGGGTATGCTTGAAAAAGACGTCATAGAAATACTTATAATACTCACGTTCGTGATTTTTTTTACTTCAGCTTAAGAAATAGCAGGTGTGCTTGATAAAAACGTCATAGAAATACTTATAATACTCACGTTCGTGATTTTTTTTTTTACTTCACTTTAAGAAATAGCCTGTGTGCTTGAATAAAACGTCATAGTAGTGTTTATAAAATTCATGTTTATTTTTTTAATTCACTTTGAAAGATACCACTTGTGTTTGATAAATACATATAGAAATATCTATAAAACGCATGTTTATTTTTTACTTTACTTTGAAAATAATAGGTGCGCTTGATAAAAACGTCTTATAAATGTTTATAAAATTCATGTTTAGTTTTTTACTTCAGTTTGAAAAATAGTAGGTGTGTTTGATAAAAACGTCATAGAAATGTCTATAAAATTCATGGTTATTTTTTTACTTCACTTTATAAATAGCGGGTGTGCTGGAAAAAAAGTTACATAAATGTTTATAAAATTCACGTTTATTTTTTTTACTTAGTAAATAATAGGTGCGCTTGATAAAAACGTCTTATAAATGTTTATGAAATTCATGGTGCGGATTTTTGCACTTCATTTGGAAAAATTGCAGGTGTTCGTGATAAAAACGTCATAGAAATGTTTATAATATTCACGTTGCTGATTTCTTCACTTCACTTTTTAAAAAATAGGAGGTGCGCTTGATAAAAACGTCATATAAATGTGTATAACCTTCATGTTTATATTTTACTTCCCTTTGAAAAATAGTAGCTGTGCTTTATAAAAACGTCATTTTAATGTTTATAAAATTTACGTACTGATTTGTTCACTTCACTTTGAAAAACAGCAGGTGAGTTTGATAAAAATATATAGAAATGTCTATAAAATTCATGTTTATTTCTTTTAATCCACTTTGAAAAATTCCAGCTGTGCTTGATAAAATCGAATAGAGATATCTATAAAATTCATGTTTATTATTTTACTTCACTTTGAAAACTAGTAGCTGTGCCTGATAAAATCGTATAGAAATATCTATAAAATTCAAGTTTATTTTTTTAATTCACATTGAAAAATGGCCGGGCGCTTGATAAAAACGTTATAGAAATGTTTATGAAATTCATGTTTATTGTTTTACTTCACTTTGAAAAATAGCAGGTGTGCTTGAAAAAATCGTATAGAAATATCATAAAATTCAAGTTTATTTTTTACTTCACTTTGAAAAACATTAGGTGCGCTTGAGAAAAACGTCATAGTAATGTTAATAAAGTTCATGTTGGTGATTTTGTGACCTTTGTGAAAAACGGGTGTACTTTATAAGAACGTCATAGTAATGTTTATAAATTGATGTTTATTATTTTACTTCACTTTGAAATCTAGTAGCTGTGCCTGATAAAATCGTATAGAAATATCTATAAAATTTAAGTTTATTGTTTTACTTCACATTGAAAAATAGCCGGGCGCTTGATAAAAACGTCATAGAAATATCTATAAAATTCATGTTTGTATTTTTACTTCACTTTGAAAAATAGTAGGTGTGTTTGTTAAAAACGTCATAGAAATACTTATAAAATTCATGTTTATTTTTTTACTTCACTTTGAAAAATAGTAGGTGTGTTTGATAAAAACGTCATAGAAATACTTATAAAATTCACGTCCTGATTTGTTCACTTCACTTTGAAAAACAGCATGTGTGCTTGATAAAAACGTCATAGAAATACTTATAAAATTCATGTTTATTTTTTTACTTCACTTTGAAATCTAGTGGCTGTGCCTGATAAAATCGTATAGAAATATCTATAAAATTTAAGTTTATTGTTTTACTTCACATTGAAAAATAGCCGGGCGCTTGATAAAAACGTCATAGAAATATCTATAAAATTCATGTTTATATTTTTACTTCACTTTGAAAAATAGTAGGTGTGTTTGTTAAAAACGTCATAGAAATACTTATAAAATTCATGTTTATTTTTTTACTTCACTTTGAAAAATAGTAGGTGTGTTTGATAAAAACGTCATAGAAATACTTATAAAATTCACGTCCTGATTTGTTCACTTCACTTTGAAAAACAGCATGTGTGCTTGATAAAAACGTATAGAAATGTCTATAAAATTCATGTTTATTTTTTTTAATTCACTTTGAAAAATACAAGTTGTGCTTGATAAAAACGTATAGAAATGTCTATAAAATTCATGTTTATTTTTTTTAATTCACTTTGAAAAATACCAGTTGTGCTTGATAAAATCGTATAGAAATATCTATAAAATTTAAGTTTATTGTTTTACTTCACATTGAAAAATAGCCGGGCGCTTGATAAAAACGTTATAGAAATGTATATAAAATTCATGTTTATTTTTTTACTTCACTTTGAAAAATAGTAGGTGTGTTTGATGAAAACGTCATAGAAATATCTATAAAATTCATGTTTATTTTTTTACTTCACTTTGAAAAATAGTAGGTGTGTTTGATAAAAACGTCATAGAAATACTTATAAAATTCACGTCCTGATTTGTTCACTTCACTTTGAAAAACAGCATGTGTGCTTGATAAAAACGTATAGAAATGTCTATAAAATTCATGTTTATTTTTTTTAATTCACTTTGAAAAATACCAGTTGTGCTTGATAAAATCGTATAGAAATGTCTATAAAATTCATGTTTATTTTTTTTAATTCACTTTAAAAATAGCGGGTGTGCTGGAAAAAAAGTTATATAAATGTTTATAATATTCACCTTTATTTTTTTTACTTCACTTTGTAAATAATATGTGCGCTTAATAAAAACGTCGTATAAATGTTTATGAAATTCATGGTGCGGATTTTTGCACTTCACCTGGAAAAATTGCAGGTCTGCGTGATAAAAACGTCATAGTAATGTTTATAAAATTCATGTTTATTTTTTTACTTCACTTTAAAAATAGCAGGTGTGTTTGCTAAAAACGTCATTGAAATGTTTATAAAATTCATGTTTATTTTTTTACTTCACTTTAAAAATAGCAGGTGTGTTTGCTAAAAACGTCATAGTAATGTTTATAAAATTCATGTTTATTTTTTACTTCACTTTTAAAATAGCGGTTGTGCTTCAAAAAAACGTCATAGAAATATCTATAAAATTCATGTTTATTTTTTTACTTCACTTTTAAAATAGCGAGTGTGCTTAAAAAAAGTCAGAAATGTCTATAAAAGTCATATTAATGTTTCACTTCACTTTGAAAAATAGCAGGTGCGCTTGATAAAAACGTCATAGTAATGTTTATAAAATCCACGTTGCTGATTTTTTTACTTTACTTTGAAAAATAGCAGGTTTGCTTGATAAAAGGGTCATAGAAATCTCTATAAAATTCATGTTGCTGTGTTTCTTATTTCACTTTGAAAAATAGCAGTCGTGCTTGATAAAAAAAATAGCCATGGAAATGTCCATAAAACGTATATAGTTTATTTTTATATTTTTCGTTTTAATTATTTATTCATTTTACTTCGCTATGAAGAATAACAGTATTTTGCAAGTGCTTGGCCTCCAAGTTTTATTTTCTTTAATATAAATGTTAGCGTTGCATTTTCCAAAATTAGACCCCCATTTGACAATAGCAGTTTTCAGTTTACTGTCCTAATGAAATTTAAAAGTGTATAAAATAATTAAATCTTGGCTCGGTCACTCACATTCTGTGTTATGTGGGCGTAACAACGCGGTAGAGTTTTGGCATTACATTTCACAAAAGCAAACACTGCTATTTACTCCCCTAATGTCAGTGATGTCTTGCAGTTTCCTTGTTGAATCCGAGGCCTTGGTGCAGTTTGCAATTCCTCCTTATTTTCTGTGCAATTTACTGCATGGCTTTCTTCGCAAGGGAAGTAAAGCCGGTACATTTACCGCGCGTAAAAGAACCTCAAGGCTGATAAAGAGGCCTCTGAGCAAAATTACCCGTCTTTCACGCCCAATATAGAATGGGACGCTAAGGACCACAGCAGTTAATGAGCGTACATAAATAAAACTAAATTTCATTTGAACAGGGAAGGAACACAACCCTTCTACAGTATTCTATGTTACGATGTTGTTTACTTGAAGAAGTGATTTGTTATTTTGCCACGTTTGCCCAGCAGTGATGACGTAATAAATGTGCTGAAGCGTATGCATTTATATAATTAAGGGGCGCATTTGTACGACTTGTCATATTTTTTAAAGTGTCGTAAACGCGTTCATAGCAGTCTGATGAAATTACTGGACATATGAATACACATTTTGATATTTTTGGTGTTTGCGGCAAGTCTCAATGTCATTTTATATTTTGGGCATATTTCACAGAGAAACAATTTTATTATAACCTGTATTTAGTTTGAAATAAGTATACTTGTGTTTACTTGGAATGTCTAGCAGGCCTCTGCGACAAGATAACAAGTAAGACTTTTTACTTTACACAAGGTATTACATTCCAACCAAAAACTGATACCAACATTTCACAGCAAATACTTATTTTGCCGACCCCCGAATTTTTTTTTAAAAAAATCATTTTGGAGTAAGGTCGTGCATGTTTGTGTGTATCTGAACAGCCCAACTCGAAAACGAAAAGTTGGATAAATACCAAACTTGGTATTTGGATTGAGTATCTTCCAAACATGTGACAAGAAAATTTTCAAAAAATTCCCCTCACCCCCCAAATACCATTTACATCGAACATTTTCGAATTTTTTTTCTGAGAATGGCTCTAATGATTTTGATTAAAATACAAAATATTAAATGTATTTACATGACAAATAAAATGCATATCTTGAATTTTCTGGGAATAGCCCGTGAAGTCCTCTTCAGTCGGAGGGAGTTTTGTATAACTGGTAAACGTTAAGCGATACTTCACAGAAAATATAGATCTGTTTAAAACACACAATTTACTTAAAATATCTTTTTTGTGGTATAAGTCATTTTCGAAAATATCCGTTATTAATGCTTCGAATTGTTCAATTTGTCATTATTTTAAAGTCCTGTCAACATTCAGTTGTTTCTCGCGATGTCATGGAAACAGCGTCCAGTTGTTAAAACATTTGACTATCGCTGTTCTCTATAACGAAATGTGTAATGTAGCTATTTCTGTAAACGTTCATCTCGATTAAAATGAAGTAGATAGAAAAGCAATAGTTTGCATACCCACTAGTAAACGACAGAGGGTAGAGAAAGTAGTGTGAATGTAACGCACCAGATTCTTTACTAAATGTTACTATGTTTGTTCACATTTAAGCTCCTTAAAGTGAAAGAAAAATTAAATTGAGTTTTATTTATGGACGCTATTTAAGTGCTATGGTCATTGGTGTCCCATTCTATATTTGGCGTGAAAGACTGGTAATTTTGCTCAGCGAGGCAGGCTTGAGGTTCTTTTCGTGTCGTAAATGTACGACACGGGACCACCGGCTTTACTTCCCTTCCGAAGGAAGCCATGCTAAGGATTTTTAACGGCTCAAAAAATCCATCGCCCTCCGCCGGATTTGAACCCGCGACCTCTAGCATGTGATGAGGTTATTGCTGCCCCACGTATTGCTCCCGAGGTCGCGGGTTCAAACCCGGCGGGGGGCGATGGATTTTTTCGGCCGTAAAAATCCTTAGCACGGCTTTCTTCGGAAGGGAAGTAAAGCCGGTGGTCTCGTGTCGTAGATTTACGGCACGTAAAAGAACCTCAAGCCTGATAAAGAGGCCTCTGAGCAAAATTTCCGGTCTTTCACGCCCAATATAGAATGAGACGCTAAGAACCATAGTAGTTAAAGAGCGTCCATAAATAAAACTGTTTCATTTCCCACGTATTGCGGGAGATATGTTTCTTGGAGTGTTCACCCCACGTACGATACAAACTTTAGTGACCTTTGCCCCACGTTCACTTTTCCTGTGGCCTTCGCCTCCACGTTTAAAATCAACTTTGTAATTTTAATGTTTATTCAAATATTATATATGTATGCCTCGGCTGTGTCAGTAATTTTCAGATCACGTATCTCTTAGCAGGGGTGGTGTGGCTAAAGAACAAGGCTTATCCAAATTATAATTGTATTGTACTTTGTTTTTATTAATCCTTCACACGATTAAATAACACTTCACTGATATATCCTACTGTAGAGCTGCGAGATTATTGTTACTTGTACTTTCAACACGTAAACTTTATATTATTCTCACCGCAATGAAGTTTGATGTCTCGCATTGAACCTGTATCGTACCGATGGGTACCACTCTTGTAGTCTCTGCCGCCTCAATTTGTAAATTTCTGATTGGCTAATCCTATTCCAATAGGATACTTTTAGTTTTACTGGTTGTTGATTGGATATTTATAAACTGTTTTAAATATTACATTATTGTTCTAAGAATTATTAGTAACATTATTAAACTTTCTAATTTATTGTTGTCTCAAGATTACCGCGTTGTTAGCAACTTTCGGCTTTTACTTTATAATTCTGTTTGCTTCTATTTTCACATTGTTAAACTACATAATACATTCATATAACATTATTATACATGTACATAATAATATAAACATAATACAATGACTGTTACATACATTTTATATTATATAATTAGACTGATACCGCTTCAGTACACCACGGAGAATGAGGGGCCCAGTGAGTGAAAACTTGCTGAGTTTGGCGACGACATGGTTGGGTTATCTTATTGTGCGGGACAGACATAATGCAGCTCAGGTTTACTATTTATCAGCATAGACTATCATGTGACACTGATGTATATTATACGAGGGCGAAACTGAAACAAGGATTACTTTTAAAAAATTTAAATGATTTTATTGTTTTTCAAAATATTCCCCTTTAACATCAATAAATTTTTGCATTATATGAAACAGTCCTTAAAGCAATGATGCCACTTCAGAAACCAGGTTTTTATAATGTTCCACTGCCTAATCAGATGACGAAAAAGTGATTCCAGTATTTTATCTTTAATTTTTGGAAACAAAACGAAATCACAAGGAGCTAGCTCAGGGCTGTATGGTGGAGGATGCTGATCTTTAGGGCATTCAGATACCCAGTTGTTAGTTTTGCTGTATGTGATGCCATGATGTAACATTATTTTTTACGAACGTTTTCAGAAATTTGCGGTAACGAGACATTTGGTAGCAATCGACAGTCTATCTTCCAATGCTATACTATAACTGGCGCAAAACTTCTGGGATCGTGACCTTGATTGCCACCCCAGCTGCCGAGCCTAGGAATGGTTTATGTTTAGCTTAATCAACGAAAGCGATATGATACCTTTGTTTACTCACAGTGCGTAACACATACAGTCTGCATAGAAACTGTCCGCAGCTTGTAATTTCAAAGAGATCAGTACGTAAATAGTGCTTATTTTATATTTGTGATATTTATAACCATGGCTCATACGTTTTCAAAGTTAAATGGTAAGGTATTACGTATTCAAAGCAGGGAAGTAGACACACCTGTGAAGAAACATAAGGTCCCTAAACCTATTACAGAAATAGACGATTTCGACAAATGCGTCATTCGGCGCACGATTCACAATTTCTATGTGGAAGAAAAAACTGTGCCAACAATAAGCAGATTGCTCATCAATCTGAAAGATGTCATAAATGTTCAAGGTGGTGCTACAAGTCTCAAATCCCGGCTATGGCACTGAATTTTGCAGTCTGATTCTAACTTTCCACATGACTATAATTTTATATGTACTTATATCAACATACATTTTCAAGATGCTGCTACAAATCTCAGAAAAATTATGAAAGAATTAGGGTTCAAGTGGAAGAAAACGAAACCAAATAGGAGAGTTCTAATAGAAAAGCACGACATACGATCTCAGCTGGAAGAGTACCTTACTCAGAGGTACAAATTAGAGGGTCAAACTATAGTGTATGAAGATAAGTCGCACATACACAGCAGTCATACAACATCTAAAAGTTGAAGTGACGATAGCGAATTAGGGTTTCAGGCACCTGTTGCCAAAGGGCAAATACTTATTATCGTTCATGCTGTTCGTTCCAAATGCCCTTCTTTTACAAGTCGCAACAAAAAAAACAGGAGATTTTCATCAAGAAATGAATACAGAAAATTACATGAAGTGGATCAACACCATGTTGATACCTAATATGCCTGCTGGGTCCATTCTGGTTATCGACAATGCTTCACAATGTGGTAACACTCACATTGACAAACAACCTACCTCAAATTCCGCGAAAGAAGAAATGAGAGCCTGATTACTTAGGCATAATATAGCTTTTGATGAAAGCATGAGTAAAACAAATACAACTTAGTTAAAGCCAACAAATCCCTTCAGAAGTCATAACTCATAATACTTGGCCAGATATTAATACAACATCGCCATAATGCACTTAGACTGCCACCGTATCACCCAGATCTAAACCCAATCGAATTAATCCGGGCTGGTGTCAAAAACTGGGTGGCCTGCAGAAATATCACTTTTAAACTAAAAGATGTGGATTAGTTATGTCGCCAGCGATTTGCAGAAATTGGAAGGCCAGAATGAGAAAATGTATGTCGACATGTTGAATAAATTGAGAATCATTATTTCAAAAAATACGGAATTGCAGAAAATCAATGACAAAAAATTCTCATCCAGGATAATGGTGCAGAAAGTAGCGACAGCAGTGATGATGTGAGTGATTCCGCAGAAGAGGAAGGGCTGTCAGGTGTGGAAGAACTGGAGGCAGATGGTTGACAGTGTTTTTATATTAAGGGCATTTTACAGCGGTGGATTTAAATATACTGTATATAGCTATAAGTTTATCGTGAAGTGCAGTGCATAACCGGTGTGCGAATATTTGACAATGACTGCCCCACGCACTCCTGCAGCATGCAGACGACCGGTCACCTCCTGATCTGGTATGTAACTCGCTTCATGGCTGTCATTAAGATTTTCACGTGTCTAGAACTGTTGCGCCGGTTATAGCAATATGGCCTGTTTTAGCAAGAAAACAACTAGCTACCAGCAGTGTGAATTCGTCCAACTTTTGTGGTGTTAGCTTCTGTTCGAAAGGCCCATCCAATTAACTTATATTTTCAGGATGATAACAATAAATGCAAGTAACGATATTCTAAACCAAACTTCAAGAGGCGCCTTGGAACTTTTCCAGAGTTGTTCTGCACCAATCAGTGCGTTGTTGTTTTTGATTGGGAATCACTTTATGTGGAATCTATCGACAATAGTTTTCTCGCGTCTAACTGTTGATGTAAAATCTTTACCAATGTCTCCCGAATATATTCCTAACATGTCCGTCGATCTTCTTCAAGCACTGCTCGAACAGCGACAGTATTTTCATCAGTAACAGCAGTTCTTGGGCGTCCTTCACGAAATTCGTCACTAAGAAAAACAGATCGCTTTTGAATTTGTTGTACCAATTAGAAACTGTTGCCTTAGATAGGGCTTCTTTTTCTAAGCCGGTCTTCTTCACATTGTTTATGCGTTAATGACGATTTAAAATCACAGCCTGGAAATGTTGCTTAGTCAAATTCATTTTTGGGTGAACAGAAAATCTTTAAATGATGGTAATTAACAAAGTATTAGAGCAAATGGAATAAACTCACAAAACATTATAAAATAACTCAAACTTAAATTACATTTGTTTTCAGAAACAGGCATTCTAAAATTGTTCAGTATCGCCCTCGTACTAATTGACAGTTGTGGGACCTCTTTTACAGTCACATTATTGGTAAGAAAGTGATAATATTAGCGTTCTGTTTCATAAAACTTATTAGTTATCGGTGTAAACCTTTTCATAAAAGAACAACGGCAATAAAATTGTTTAATTTTATTAGGCTCAATTTGACGAGTAACTTTATTAGTGGAAACCGTTTTGAGTTGTTGTATATGTTTGCAAAGTCAGTATCTCAAATAGTGATGAAGACGTTAGGCCAAGAATGAGATATAACACTTCACAGAAAGATTGCTTTTTTACGAGGTTCCCTGAGCTGATAAACGGAACAATAGAAATGGCCAAACAGCCTATCCAAATTTAACATACAGAACATCGTGCAACAAATAGCAATTTAGTAACACTGACAAAATTATCCACACACAGTTCTATAAATGTCAAAATATCCCTTCTATAAGGTTTCAATGATTTTTCTTTTAAAATATTTTACATTTTTGCTAGTTTTTAAACCTTATAGCACTGTTAATGGCGCGTGGTTTAAGCCATACGTAGAAGTAATGACAGTCTGTTTTATTAGGTCTCCTATACGCATGCTTAGAGCTTTCAAGTATTAAATTACTGTTTATTTTATGGAGGTACATTATAACTCCATTTTTATTCAAAAGCTTGTCAACAAAAACCATAACCAAGATGCCGATGAAAGAAAAGAGTCGCATAACATTAGTGAGGTTGTTTTGTTAGTTGCCAAGAATATTTATGAAACAGAATGTCGTTAACTAATAATTGTTTTGCATTGGTGTAAGATTATTAGCGAGTTTTATGAAACAGGCCTAATGTCGTACGTATACAATAAAGCAGTTACCGCGAGAAATATACGTAGTATAGTTGCTAGTTTAACGCATCGGAGAGTGTGATCGAGAATAAGAGCTTCTGACCTGACTTCATCACACACTTCCAAACATACGATTAAGTTAAAACTTACATCTTAATTATTTCAAGTACGCTCACAGCTCTCGCCTGCATTCTCTAAAGCATATCGATCGATATATCTCGACACACGCGTTTGGTTCTCCTTCCTCCCCCCTCAGAGGTGGGGCTTTGTCTACCTCTTACATATGACAGGTAGAGGATGTGGTACATTTACACGAATTTCTCGACCCACTCTTCTGCAAACTAATCTTACAAAAGCTTATTATTCTGTCTACTGCATGCTATAGAGGATAGACGTTTGCAACAATAATTTTATTACACATTGCTTTGAAGAGGAGGAGGAAGCTGAAGTGATAGTGAAATGTTTAAAAAGAAGGTCGTTATATGTTGACTGAAATTACATACTCTATTTCTGACACTGAATGGTGACAACAGTTAAAAAAAATTGTTACATTCACATGACTTTCTCTATCCTCTATCGTTTATTAGTGCGTATACAAACTATTCTTACAAAGCTTATATTTTTCTGTTTCATTTTAATTAAGATAAACCTTTCACATCTACATTACGTTATAGATACAAAGAGAACAGCGATAGTGAAATGTTTAACAACATGACATCGCGAGAAACAAGTGAATGTTGACAGATTGTTGTCCAAGAGGCTCGTATTGTTGATGCAAGGCAAGAAAGTGAAAACGTGGACATGTTGAACGTTGCGCGCAAATCGTGCCCATGAGTCAAGGATGATGATAAACACTTTTTGTGTCTTTAGCACTGACGCTATACAGAAACAAGTGAGCATCACAGATACGAATGTTATCTATATGACAAGCGATTTTATTGATATCAATGCATCTCTGTCATAAACAAAAGAGAATGAAGCGGACTTCAACTAAATACATCTTAAATGTATTACATTTTAATTTAAAATACTCCACCAAAAACAATTTATAGCGGAATTTCACTGCAAATACATGTTTTGAGCCCCGCGAATAAAAAAGAGCATGTTTTATAAAAAGGTTCGTGTATTTGTTAACAGCATAACCCAAAAACGAAAAGTCGGACGAATACCAAACTCGATATTTAAGTACGGCGTGGTCTCCGTTTCCTGGCCACAGAATACGCCCGGGTTCGATCCTGCCCCTGTGGTTGCGGAGTGGAAAGTGAGGAGCTGCGATAGGCAGCGGTCCTGGCCTCGTGAGCCAATTTTGGGCTGCGCGAAGCTGGCCACATCACCTCCCCCACCCCCTTCGCGGGCTGTAGTGCCACAGAATTTATCTTCCAAACACGCGACACGAACACCTTCAACATAATTCTCCCACCACAATTTCCCTTTACATGAAACATTTTTCCAATTTTCGGGAAAATGGCTGTAACGATTTTGACTAAAATACCATATACTAAAGACATTTAGATGCCAAATAAAATGTATATCTTGAATTTTCTGAGAATAGTTGTGAAGTCCTCTTCATTTGGAAGGAAATATATGTAATTTTGCGTAACTGGTCAAGTTTGATAGACGAAAACGTAAATGTAAATCCGTTTAAAACACACAATTTATTTCAAATAATTTCTATTTCCGAAATATCCTTATTAGTGGTTTTAATTGTTCAATACTTAGCCATTCTTTTAAAGTTGTGGATTTTCAGTTGTTTCTCGCGATGTCATGGAAACAGTATGGAAGGCCAGCATATAGCGTCCAGTTGTTAAACATTTGACTATCGCTGTTCTCTATAACGAAATATGTGATGTAGCTGTTTCTGTAAAGGTTTATCTCGAGTAGATGGTAAAATAAACTTTCGTAAGGATAATTCGGTTACCCACTACTAAGCGTTAGAGGGTAGAGAAAGTCATGTGAATGTAACACATTAGATGTTTTATGTAGAAGTTAGTGTGGCGTGGAAGGAGAAAATCCCACATCTTACTCAGATATCTCAAAACGTGTATTTCCGGCAAAGTCTCGATATCGAGTGTTTGGAGTACAATACTTCCTCTGCCTAGTAAACGTTTATGGTAGAGAAAGTAAAAATTAACATAATTCAAATCTTGTTGAAATTAAAAGTATTTACGTAATACAAAGCGCCGCGTTCAAGGTAAAGGAAATACCACAATGAATGCAAATAAACATATATGCCAGATGGTTTATTGTCTAGCTTAGAATTGGAAATTCACACGATTACTTGTTCAATTTGTGATGCAAGGCCATCTTTCTCAACGATAACCAAATAGGGTGTTCACTCATCTCACATGATCGTGGATTAATAGCAGCTATCTCTCCTGATTGCAGTCAAGGACTTGCCTACAAACATTTTCAACTGCATCAAACCAGACTAAATACCACTCACTGTTATTATTATTATTATTATTAGTAGTAGTAGTAGTAGTAGTAGTAGTAGTAGTAGTAGTAGTAGTAGTAGTAGTAGTAGTAGTAGTAGTAGTAGTAGTAGTGTTTATCTTAAAATAAAAATGTATTGCATCTTTATATAAAATAACAGTAAAGGACTCAACATAATCGCATTGACTATGTGCTCAAACGTAAGAGAGGTCAAACTTCTTCATTAACCATTAGAAATACTTTACAATTTCATGGTCACCGAGCAGGCCACATTCGGGAGGTCCCGGGTTCAAATCCCGTGGGCCGACCAATCTGTCTCAGGTTGTTTCGTGGTTTTCCTCAGTCGCCAAGGTAAATACCGGATTGGATATTTAATAGCACGACCCAAGTCTAAAACAACAGTAAAATGAAACATAAGTGGTAATAGCGAATGCTATGTCATCTATCTACAGGCAATGTAAGCAGTTAGACTGGGCGGCACTCATACCATCTGCAGGGCATGAAGCGGGGTTTACAGGGATGAGACCTAGAAGGCTAACTGTCCGCCTTTCTGTGTGAGGGCGACGGTTAGACTGGACGGCACCCAAATGCCATCTGCACAACATGAAGCAGGTGGTTACAGGGATGAGACCTAGAAGGCTAACTGTCCGCCTTTCTGTGTGAGGACGGCGGTTAGACTGGACGGCACCCTAATGCCATGAAGCAGGTGGTTACAGGGATGAGACCTAGAAGGCTAACTGTCCGCCTTTCTGTGTGAGGGCGACGGTTAGACTGGACGGCACCCTAATGTCATCTGCAGGGCATGAAGCAGGGTTTACAGGGATGAGACCTAGAAGGCTAACTGTCCGCCTTTCTGTGTGAGGACGGCGGTTAGACTGGACGGCACCCAAATGCCATCTGCACAACATGAAGCAGGTGGTTACAGGGATGAGACCTAGAAGGCTAACTGTCCGCCTTTCTGTGTGAGGACGGCGGTTAGACTGGACGGCACCCTAATGCCATCTGCACAACATGAAGCAGGTGGTTACAGGGATGAGACCTAGAAGGCTAACTGTCCGCCTTTCTGTGTGAGGACGGCGGTTAGACTGGACGGCACCGTAACGACATGAAGCAGGTGGTTACAGGGATGAGACCTAGAAGGCTAACTGTCCGCCTTTCTGTGTGAGGACGGCGGTTAGACTGGACGGCACCCTAATGCCATGAAGCAGGTGGTTACAGGGATGAGACCTAGAAGGCTAACTGTCCGCCTTTCTGTGTGAGGACGGCGGTTAGACTGGACGGCACCCTAATGCCATGAAGCAGGTGGTTACAGGGATGAGACCTAGAAGGCTAACTGTCCGCCTTTCTGTGTGAGGACGGCGGTTAGACTGGACGGCACCCTAATGCCATGAAGCAGGTGGTTACAGGGATGAGACCTAGAAGGCTAACTGTCCGCCTTTCTGTGTGGGGGCGGCGGTTGGACTGGACGGCAGTCTTATTCCATCTGCACGGCACGAAGCAGAAGATTCGATAGCTAGGCGCTAGGATCTCTACTACACGTGACGGAGCGCGTGGTTACAGGGATGAGACCTAGAAGGCTAACTGTCCATCACATATCGTTCTAAGAGATATCCACCAACAGATCCGTCGCGATATCACCAAGAAGTAAAAAAAGATTTATGGTTTCGTCAAAATTTATATATATATATATATATATATGATGTCTGTATTGAGTGTTGAGCTAATACAATACATTTGGGCATGGTCAGTGTCGAGTCCTGGCTTCCGCATTTACAAAACATGTGTGTTGAGTTAGCTTCATATCGCTAACAGTTTCTCATTTAAAGTCCTATACTGCTTAGTGTTCTTCTTCCCTTCCCATCTCCTTCCCTTGCTTCCTCCGTCGTCTTTAAAACTCCATTATGAGCGGGAAATGGGAACTATTAGATACAATTTAGAGAATGCTTATTCGTACCCCGTGCTGATCGTCCATAACTACACTTGGTCGTTCATACTAAGAAATGTGCCTACCTCTCCCTGCTAGACCTCACGTGTCTTACTTGTCTTTACTTTGTCTAATTTGTTCCCTCCCTATTCTATTAACTCTACCATTATTACTGCTTCTGTTTACCCATACTTCTCACAGAGCCTGCTCTATTTCTATATGTATGACACACTTTCCTACTCCATAAATCTATTCCTGTTGGCTCCTTTAACGGTCCCGCTTTGTTTCTGTCCAAAATCCGTAAACTCCCATTGGGATATATATATATATATATATATATATATATATATATATATAAAATAGGAAACATGCTAACATAGTATTAAACACAAAGTACTAACGTAGTAAAAATGAAGTTAAAATAGAATACAATAAGAATCTATATATTCTATACCATGTACTGGAGGAAATAGATTAATTAATACAATAATACAAAAAATATAAACGTAAAAATCAAAAAAGAAAATTACAGGAAAAAACAGTGATAATGGTCACTATAGTACATAGTAAACAATACAAGTCTGCTATCTTACAACCTACAATGATATCCGAAATATTCAAAAAATTCTTGAGTACTATAGAAACTATCATTTATTACAAATCTTTTTTGCACCTCTTCAGATCATCTCTCATCCCTGTAACCACCTGCTTCATGTCGTGCAGATGGTTCTAATGTGCCGTCCAGTCCAGCCGCCGCCCTTACACAGAAAGGCGGACAGTTAGCCTTCTAGGTCTCATCCCTGTAACCACCTGCTTCATGCCCTGCAGATGGTATGAGTGCCGTCCAGTGCAACAGCCGCCCTCACCCAGAAAGGCGGACAGTTAGCCTTCTAGGTCTCATCCCTGTAACCACCTGCTTCATGCCCTGCAGATGGTATGAGTGCCGTCCAGTCTAACCGCCGCCCTCACACAGAAAGGCGGACAGTTAGCCTTCTAGGTCTCATCCCTGTAACCACGTGCTTCATGCCCTGCAGATGGTATGAGTGCCGTCCAGTCTAACCGCCGCCCTTACACAGAAAGGCGGACAGTTAGCCTTCTAGGTCTCATCCCTGTAACCACGTGTTTCATGTTGTGCAGATGGTATAAGAGTGCCGTCCAGTTTAACCGCCGCCCTCACACAGAAAGGCGGACAGTTAGCCTTCTAGGTCTCATCCCTGTAACCACGTGTTTCATGTTGTGCAGATGGTGTAAGAGTGCCGTCCAGTTTAACTGCTTACATTGTCTGTAGATAGAGACATAGCATTTGCTATTTCCACTTATTTTTCATTTTACTATTGTTTTAGACTTAAGCTAGAACTTTGGGTCGTGGTATTAAATATCCAATCCGGTATTTACCTTGGCGACTAAGGAAAACCACGAAAAAGCCTCAGACAGATTGGTCGGCCCACGGGATTTGAACCCGGGACCTCCCGAATGCATGCCACAGACAGACTTTACCGCCTGCTCGGTTTATGTGTGTTCCTTACTGAGAATAAATAGGATTACATTGAACGTTGCTGTTATTTCTTCCTAGGTGAGATTTTCTGTGTAAATAGTCCGAACGTGACAACGTGAAAATCACTCGGTTACGAGAAATCATTACAAAGTGCGATATTTCTGATTGTTCAACACTACAGTGTCCTGAGAGTTTTAATTAACTCTAAGAAGCGGGGTTTAGGTAAATATTCCTTTATCCTTCATTAACTAGAATCGTATAACACACGGAGATTTTATTCCATTTATTGACTTCGTTTCGTTTCTAACATATACTGCAACATTTTACAACAAAAATTATGAACATTTGTTAATGTTTTGCAACATTGTAGGGATTTTTAAGCCTTCATTGTAAGCAATTACAAGGATTACACCCTAAACATTGTGGGTCTATATTTCCGCTGCCAACATTCCAGATATAAACCCGCGGAAGTGCCGACATCTGAAATAGAAAAAAAACATTTAAGCTTAGCCGAGCATAGTGGTTACACTCGATCGTTCCTTAACGTTGTTTATGACCCACTGTAACTATAGGGTCGTTCAACAAGTGTCCTATCTTTGAACTTAAATAAAACACGTTCTATAAATGATAGAGGTTTATTTTGGAACATAATTAATGTGTGGAAGAGAACATCAGTTAAGTGAACGCCGCGACAGTTGACCCAAATTTCAATGACAGAAGAACGTAAATTAGGTCCAACTTCACGAATAACATGTGTGGTGTTATTCATAAGATCATTTACTGTTTCTGGCTTGTTGACATAAACTCGAGATTTAATATAACCCCACAAGAAGTAATGCAACGGCGTTAAATCACATGACCTGGAGGGCCAGTTAACATCATCACCACGGGAAATGATGAAATCTCTGAACTTCTCCTTCAAAAGATCGATTGTTTTGAGAGCAGTATGGCATGTGGCACCATCTTGCTGGAACCAGATGTTTCTGAGATCCATTCCATCCAATTGAGGCCAAAAATAGTCCCTTATAAGAGTCTGGTATCTTTCTCTATTGACAGTTACAGCTTCTCCATCTTCATCTTGGAAAAAATATGGACCAATGATTCCACCATACCAAAATCCACACCACACAGTAACCTTTTGGGGATGAAGTGGTCGTTCTTGAATCTGCATTGGATTGTGATTGCTCCAATAGCAGCAATTTTGTTTGTTAACGCAACCATCCATCCAAAAGTGGGCTTCGCCGCTGAAGATGATTTTTCGACAAAAATCCGGGTCAGCTTCTATTTCCTCCATAGCCCAGTCAGCGAATACACTTCAAGTCCAGATGCAGAATTCACCAAGTTGTGGTCGGCGAAAGCCCCAATTCTTGCGCTCGACGAGCAATTGATTTGTTTCCGTTCTCGCGTATACTCTCACGAACGGCGCCTTTGTTTTCGTTGGAGCGCTTACGTCGATTCCGTACAGGCGTTCTTTGATCGCTGAAAGAACCACTTCTTTCAAATTTATCAATCAAACGGCGAATCGTTCTCTCGCAGGGACGATTACACACACCGTAAACTTCACGCAATACACGGAAGGTTTGACGAACAGATGATCCATTTTGATAATAAATTTTCACAATTTCTACGCGTTGCTGAATGCTGTAACGTTCCATGGCTATTTGTCAATAACAACTGTAACAAATGACTGCTGTAACTCAATAACAACGGCAGCTATCACATGTTAAAGATAGGACACTCTTGTTGAAAGACTCTTTATAAACTTAGGTTTTGGTTCACGTGAGGTTAGGTTTAGTTTTGTTGTTTTTTTTTAGCATAAACTTTGGTTAATTAGCATCCCGCAACTTATTCCTGCAAATTTTAACATATATTGGCGACATTGATTTAGCGAATTGCAGTTGAAAATGGCGTGCGTTTCTACTATATAAGTGTGGTTCCTTAGGGCAGGTTGCTTGTAAACCTTTACCGACCGAAATCGGAGTTAGCGAAGCAAAAGTAAAGATGGCGCCACGAGTAATGTACGAGAAGAAGGAAGGTGTGCCGTAGCACGAGGATCAGCGAGCAAAGCAATTGTACCTACGTGTATTGTAAAGTAGATTTTGTGTCGTCTGACATAACAACCCTCAGCTGTCGCAGGTTCGGTTCTCCACTGGGGTAGGGGAACTTTTTTTAAGTTTTTCTCCCCTCAGAGCCTGATGGGCGTGATTGTAACAAAGTTTCAAGATGAAACTTATTAAAAGCTAACGTTAAATAAGCTACAGTGAACTAGTTGTTTCTCGCATCAATACTCCTGATATGGCTATACAAATGAAACTAGATCAAAAGGAGCAAGAATTGGATTTGCTATCAAATAGGTAAACAGTTAAGGAATAGAAATTTCAAAAATAATTTAAAGATGCAGGATTAATAATTATGATATTTTGTGTCAACACACATGACCTCTACATTGTCTCTGTCCACAAATGTTTGTATATTGTTTCATTCTCGACACATTTATGGCGCAATGCGTGCACATTTATATCATTGTCATGAAACATCGGTGTGACAGGCTCACATTTTAGACATTTTATTTTAACGAGTGCACACGTTTAGAAACAGGTCTGCGCAGTTTTGATCTTGGACATGCACCAGCGGACAGCGATTCTCGCTTGTTATGCATGAGAAATTGCTGGCTCGTTTAACACGCGTAAACCAAAGCTACGATTTCTTTACCTAAGTTTGCAAACTCGTGATGAGACGTGCTTCCAGCGATAAAGAGGTATAACTGGGATTACATAAACTAAGATAAGACGAAAAATTATCGCTGTTGGTGAAACCGGCCCTTAAAAGCGTAGCTGGGTGGGCAACACGTGGGCTTTCCGACAGTTTTATTTATTTAAATTCATGTCATAGGAATATAGGTAGGTGTACTGCTAGTAGCAGGTCCCGGTTTTCGAAGCGTTTGTGCTGTAATAAATATCTGTCCCCCCACTTTATTCTCACTCCTTCAACCTTCTGGGTTAAGTATGTTTTGTTATAAAAGCGCAATTGGTAAATGAAATTAAAGAGCAGTTGCCATTAAAAGTGAAACGCTGGCAACGTGTTGCATACCCTCGCTTGTCACGTGTCAGTTCCCCCATCTGCTTTACACCACACTGGTCAGAGCAAATGTTTGCGACACTTCATACACATTTGACTGGAAATGCACATTTTGATGGCTAATAACCCCCTAATTTTTACGAAAACGCCCGAGCCTCTATGAACAGTATAACACTCCCAAGGGTGCATATTCGAGAAAATCCCCCATCCCAAACTACTGGGGAAATTTCTGCTATTACAAGTTTTCTATAAAAAAAAATGCGTTTAATAATTTTGATTAAAATACCAGATGTTTACATGACAAATAAAATGTTGCACGACCGGCGTCGAGCAGATAATTGCAGTGCATAGTGTTAGATGGAGTCAGGTGCCATGGGGAAGCACCAAGGTGTGTCATATTTAATTGTGTCGCCAGGGACAATCTAAAAAGTGGCTACATCTCGATTCTCTGTGACAGTCAGGCTGCAGGTTATCAGATAACACCCAAGTTAGTCTGAAACAACGACCTTATGCAACAAGGTGGGTGCCTGGACATAAGGGAACTTTAGGCAATGAAAAAGCACATATCCTAACAAGAAAATGATCTCTCAAACATTTACTGGACCTGAATCAGTTGTTGCCTGTTTGAAGAACCATTGCTGAGTGAATTAATCATAACCAGGAAGATGTAAACCTGATAACTGGTACATTGTAGACACAAATGTTAACTACTCCGTAGGAAAGATACGAAATTTTGGATTTCACAAGCACAAAGCTTAGTTAATAAAGAGGCAAGACTATTTAACTAAAACAGGACAGTTACAACCCGACTACGATGGTCAAGTGAAGCTGTACTGAAGTCGCCATAGCAACACTTTACCTGTTGCCATAGAAATGGCTTATAACGATCTTCGTTCCTAACGTACACGAAACGGCTCGCTTCATGCGATGTTTGGGACACAAACATTCTCTACCGCACTGCTATAAAAGGTACAGGAAGTACTGTATTCCACCTTGAGATTTGCGCACAAGTATACTCCCTGAATCCAAAACGTTTACACTCACATGACTTTCTCTACTCTTGTACAAACTATTTTTACAAACGCGTATTCTCCATATTCTTCATGTTAATCGAGATGTTAATCTTATTGCTAATTTTCTTGTAGATGCAAGGGGAATTGGTAGACTTTAAGCGATAGTCAAATATTTTAAGCGCTGGTTGCTACGTGGAGTATTCCATTCTCTTTGCATTACTAGAACAAAAAAAAAATAAATAACGAATTTGAGAAAAAGTATAAGTATTGGAAAATTTGAGGGAATAACAAACAATATCTCGAAAATGATTCACTCAACAAAAAAAAAGTATACGACATAAATTGTGTATTTTAACGCGATCTACATTTTTTGTGTAGTAAAATTTTGTCTATATACGAGGGCTGATCAATCAAGACTGAGACTAATTTTTTTTCACAGATATTTATTACTGCATTTGAATGTTGACATGGTCTTTTTCAAAGTAGTCCCCTCCTAACTGAATGCACTCTCTGCCAGTCCTCGAACACATGGTACAGGCCATTCTTTGTCAGGTCTTTGAGAATCGCCTCACTTTTCTTTAGCACTGCTTCAGTGCTCTCAAATCGAATGCCCCGGAGCTTTGCCTTTAGTGATGGGAATAAAAAGAAATCACAGGGGACAAGATTGGGGCTATAAGGCAGATGCGGCACACAGGTAATGTTGAATTTAGCCAAAAATTCCTGGACTTGATTTGCAACGTGAGGCCGCACGTTGTGATAAGTTCTGGATGTTTCCTTGCAATGTGCTCCCTCGGTGTAGCCAATACCGACGTGTAGTACGCTGCTGTAACAGTGGTGTGAGTGGGAACAACAATCACAGCAGCTGTGTTGATGTTGACTTCAGTCATAGCAGAAGCCGAAGCACCAGGCCCACCTTGCTTAGCACAGAGGACTCGCTCTACTTTGAAGTCCTTGAACCACCTAAACACTGTTGCACGAGGTAGTGCTTGCTTCAGCTTTTCCAAAGTTTCACAGGCTGTATGATTTAAACGAAAACAAACTTTTATTGCTCCTCTTGTGTCACCTTCATTTTGTGGTATGCGAAATTCAACTAGGGTCAACAACATACAGCATTATTATCAACCTACCGATACGAGAGTGCTGCCGCCTATGGACATTATACATCAAACCCCACTCTTTTCAAATATTCATGGTAGAGACAGGAAACTCTCAAGAAAGCTACAGGAAAAAAATCAATCTCAGTCTTTATTGATCAGCCCTCCTATTAGAGTTTACCAGTTATGCAAACGTCGTTCACAATGAAGAACACTTTTGGAGACATTCCCAAAAATTCGAGATATACATTTCATGAAAATATCTTAAACATATGATATTTTAATCAAAATCGTTAGAGCCATTTTTGAGAAAATTAAAATTTTCGAAAAATGTTCCATGTAAAAGGTAATCTGGGGTGGGGGGATTTTCTTGAAAACCTTCGTGTCGCATCTCTGGAAGATACTGAACCTAAATACCAAGTTTGGTGTTTATCCGACTGTTCGTTTCTGAGTTATGCTGTTCACACACACACACGGATATGTTTCCAAAAATGCTTTTTTTGGATTCAGGAGGTCTCAAAACATGTATTTCCGGTGAAATCTCGGTATCGAATTTTTGTGTGGAATACAATACTTTCCCTACTTACTATACGTAGTAGAGAAAGTAAAAAATTTCCTCCTTGTTTGTGAACAGAATAACGAAGGTTTTCTCAAAAATGACTGTAACGACTTTGATTAAAACGCCATATATTAAAGATATTTACATGTAAATGTTTAATTTTGTGTGAAGTGTTCTTCATTCGGAAGAGATGATGATGTGCAGCTCGTAAACGTTAAGCGATAGACAAACATCTCCTTAAAACGCACAATTCATTTCAAATAACTTTGTTTTCGTGGCATCGGCCATTTCCGAGATAATCGTTATTAATGGTCTTGAAGGTTTATCTAAAGGATGGTGAGTAGAGAAACTTATACGAGTGTGCGAACCCACATTTAGGATGGTATTATATAGCAACATAATTTCTGTTCCTTCTTGGGATGTTTATTTGCACGCAGTTATAGATAAGATAAAGCGTTTGCCGATACCACCTCGTCAGTGTTGCCAACTTTACGTGAAAATGTGGAAGGCGATAAGACTCTTTATCTCTGGTATCTGCCCTTGGGACTTTCTGTAGCACCCACTTATTTACATTCATGTGAGCTTCTCTACTCACTCCTATGTGTGTACCATTATTATTTACCGCATTTAATATCTAAACTCATATCGGCGGCTTTACCTTTGGACAGTTGACCATCGGCATTGATGTTAACTTGTTTACTTTCTGTTAATATTTGCGTTTTCTCTATAAACACAGTCACAAACTCATAGTCGCCCTCCGTGGTTACCATGCTAGCCTCTAGTTCACGAGGTCGCGGGTTCAAACCTGGCGGAGGGCAATGGTTTTTTTCGGGCGTAAAAATCCTTACCATGGCTTCCTTCGGGAGGGAAGTAAAGCCGGTGGTCCCGTGGCGTAGATTTACGGCACATAAAAGAACCTCAAGCCTGATTAAGAGGCCTCTGAGCAAAATTACCAGTCTTTCACGCCCAATATAGAATGGGATGCTAAGGACCATAGTAATGAAAGAGCGTTCATAAATAAAACTCATTTTCAGTTTTAACTGTCACTCATACTTGCAGACACTAGGTAGGAATAATTGTGTTTGAAGAAAGATTCCCATTGCAGCCGGAAATCGAATTCGGTACCTCTGGACCTGTGAACTATCGGACTTCTTGTTAATACAAATAAACCTTCATCATTTATTTCGCTGTAGATACAGTGCGGTCGTTTTATGGCGAGGCCACGGATCGCGTGTTCGCACTGGGGGTTTTCCTTCCGTAACTCCCGCATCATTTACACACGAGTGTGTGAGTACTAACCTTGTTGTAAGCAGGAACACATTCCTGGCATCTTCAGGTGAAATTTCCATTTACAAGTTCGTCTATGGCTGGGAATTCTTTCTTTTAGCATTCCGCACACACAGATGCATTTTAATCGTTTTTTTCTTTCCTCTGTTAGGACATCTCGTTTTCGTTTGTTAGGGTGAGCGTGTAACAGTTTCTGTACCTGGAGCAGGACATGTGGACTAAATTTCAGCTTTGAGATGCACGAACACAAGGCAGCGACTGTGGCCTCACCTTAATACAGCGACCGCACTGTATAACAAGAACAGAATAAGTCAGAGCGGTCTCTATTGTGTTCTCTTTGCATCAACACGAAAGAGAAAGAAGGGGGGACAGCGATTTCCAACTGAGAAAAGTATAAACTGAAAATTCAAACCAATAACAGAGAATATGTCGAGATGGATAAGCCCACAAAAAATTGTATTTCTTATTATTTTGCGTCGTGACAGATACCTCGGTATGTGGCGCGCATGTTATGCGTCACGTGACCACAGCAACTGTACCTCTGCTTCTCGGACACTACCTGCTTTCATTATCTGTGTGTAGATGGCACAACATTCGTTTTAGACTTAGTCTTCGTATTATATATACAATGAGGAGGAGATCGACCCGAGCAACGCTTCTAGTTTCCTTGATGCTGCTGCCATTCTTTATCTCGGCAACTCGCTCAACTATTAGAGCACATACCCTGACAGAAAGATCTCATCATATTGAAGCAAAGGCTAAGGCTTCAGGACTTCAAAACATGCATTTTCGATGAAAGCTCGACAATGAATACTTGGGTAAAATAGGTAGCCTCGGTATAGGGTAGAGAAATTGATTAGGCGAGTATCACGGGAAATACACGTTTTGAGAAAACATTCCGTATGTGTTTACAGTATGACACAAACACAAGCAACATTTTTATTCCCTCAAAAAAATTACTCTTAAGGGTTTTAATTAAAATACTATTTATATTAAAGATGTATATCTTTCTCGAATTTTCTGGGAATAGTCTGTGAAGTCTTCTTCCCTGTTTAAAAAACGTAAAATGTTTCAAGTAACTTTTTTGTGGCATCATTCATTTCCGAGATATCTGTTATTAATGGTCCCAATTGTTTATTACTTCATTTTAAAGGATCCTGTCGCTATTCACTTGTTTCTCGCCACTGCATTGAAATAGTATGGAATTTCAAGGCCAGTATATAGCGCCCTGCTTTTTAAACATCTGGCTCGTAACATGTAATGTTATCATTTCTGTAAACATTTACCTTGACACTCACATGATTTTCTCTGCAGACTATTATTTACTGCAAGTACAAAAGGGATACGGAAAGTGAATCGATAGTCAGATGTTTAATAAGCATTTGCTGTATGAAATCTCATAACATCGCGAGAAACAACTGAAAACGTTCTTGTCACATTCTCGGCGGATACTAAACTTCCAAGTTTCGTATTTAACAAACTTTTCTGTTGGTTTCAAGGGCCTCCAAACGTGTATTTTAGGTAAAATCTCAGTATCGAATTTTTGGGTGGAATACAATACATGCTACGATAGAGAAAGCCATGTGAATGTAGCAGAGCAGACTTTATTTTTGTGGTCACTTGCGTATACTGTCTCAGACTTTTTGTTAGTGCATAAACACGCGACGTGTTCCATCTAAATCTGGAGGAATCGATGAACACAAACACAGTAAATACAGTTTGTTGTAAAGAACGTGTTCTCCGCTGTTGTTCGCCTGCATGAATGAGGCCGAACGGCTTGCGATACGCGATCTGAAATAACATTAAGTTATTGCTGCCACGAGTGAGGGAAGGCGCGGCACATTGATTACGTAAATGTTTAACGAATAATCAAGTGTAACAATGCAATGACATATTGTAAAAGATACTTTTAAGTGACACTTTCGTCAACGCGTTCTGCTAATTGCGTCAGTCCTCGCGCCTCTTGGTTGCAGTCCCGGGTTTGAGTGGAACGCGGTGTAGTGGTAGATAGTGGTAAAATTCACTGTACCTGCTTTGTCTCCGTCCGACGTGAGTAGTATAGAAATGATGATTCTGGACTACTTAATATGCAGGAATGTGTATTCATATGCAAATGAGCTCCCCCACCTCCTCCCTCACCCCCAGGTCCTTGGTACTTTTACTTGCAGCTGTGGGTCATAAATCTTGTTGAGTATAATGGAAGCTTGACAGTTGAGCAATTAAGGGTATCCTTCACCTGTCAAAACGAACAAAGGGGGTCGTAAATTTATGGTTCTGTAACAAAGGCGAGATGTTTTTTCAACCCATTCCACATCCGGCCACTTCTGCACCTGCAGCAGCTCACCCACCCCACTCACATTGTTTCTCGAACACGTGCAGGAAGCCGTCCATCACTGTCAAAATGAACAAAGAGTATGCTGGACAAAGGAACAGATTCTATTGTGTCCCTTTCTATTGTCCGGGGCAAGGGTTCTTTAGAAAGGCCACCTGGCATTCCTATTCCACTAGCATTTAACAAAAGAACAATGCTTGCCCTTCAGCTGTCAAAATGAACAAAGGCCATGATAAATTAGAGTCGTGACAAAAGAGAACTGAAGCCCGTTAACAAAGGAACAGATTCTATTGTATCCCCTTTCTTTTGTCCTGGGCAAGGCTTCATTAGAAAGACCCCTGCGGGCATCCCATTCCACAATCCTATAACAAAGCAGGTCCCTTTCCATTGTTCGAACACCTGCGTGCTTGACAAAAGAATCTGAGGGAGGCTTTATGCTCGCCCTGTCTCTGTTTGTTCGCGTGAAAGACAGAGGTCTGTTTACCTGCTATACGTAAACATTTCAACAACGTCAGAGTCAGCCATCATGGTTTTTGCCCTGAGGGGCTGTTCTCTCCGAATGTTTTACGAGGTCCTACGAATATACTCGAGCATAGTTAACAAGCATTCTGTTTGGCTCTTTTCAATCAGGGATATAAAAATGTATTTAACGTATGCCATTACATACATTAAACCTCTGTGTATACTTGGATATCCATAGATCGGTGCTCGATTCTTACTGCAATCAAAAGTTTAATGTTTTAATTTTCTAATGTGAAATTGATTATTGATATTATATCATTAACCTAATTAATAAAAGGGTGTTCAGGGGGTCCTAAATCGAATCTTACCCAGCGAAACTCTAATGCGTAATAACTATTAAACCATGCACGGCAGGATTAAAATGTATTTAACAAATATAATTTAATTTTTATATATCATTACCCTAATTAATAAAAGGGTGTTCAGGGGGTCCTAGATCGAATCTTACCGAGCGTAACTCTAATGCGTAATAACTATTAAACTATGCACGGCCAGATTAAAATGTATTTAACAAATATAATTTAATTTTTATATATCATTACCCTAATTAATGAAAGGGTGTTCAGAGGGTCCTAGCTCGAATCTTACCCAGCGAAACTAATGCTTAATAAATATTAAACCATGGGAATATGTGCGGTCAGATTAAAATGCATTTAACAATTATAATTATTTATATTAAAACCCTGCGTATACTTAGATATTCCGATGACTAGACACGATTCTTTTTCTTTCTTCTTCTCTCTCTTTCAATCTATCTATCTCTTTCTTTCTCCACGACTTGTACACATCCACGCGTTCACATATACACGAGCACACATACATACATCAACACACATACACCAGTACACGCACATGCAAGCACATACACACACGCACACGCATTCACACACCTCACACGTATACAAACAAATACATACATACACCAGCGCGCTTACACTCACACACATACGTGCACGCACACACACTCACGTACATACATACACCGTTACACTTGCACACTCGCACACACACAAACACGAGCGCATACGCCTACAAGCTTAGACACATACAGCAGTACACGTACACACACATATAATTGGAAATTATTGTCTTTACAGAATTCAAAAATCTTCGTCTCATTTCACTGTAACCTAGCAAAATGTAATTCATTTCAGGCTACCATCCTCACATGACTTTCATCACAACACATTTTTATAGCTTGCGTAAACACAATATGGAGATACTCCTACAGAGAGCGTTAGAGGGCGGATTGAAGCAAGTAGGGATAGAAGTGCTGAGAGCCTCTGCGCATGCGCAACAGATGATAATTCCATTGGCTGTAATAATCACGTGACGTGTATACATTCCCTCCCCTCTCCACCCCACCGTGACGATGTGCTGATATCGCCTGGAGGGGTTTAGATCACTATATAAACAGATATCCGCGCCTGCTAGAAACATTGTGAGCTGATTAACTCTACACTTAAATTTTTAAGAATGTAAAAAACACGAGGTTTATTAATTTAAGAAGAGGTGCAGGCCATCTACATGTACAGCATTCAACAGGAAACAATGCAAGGTGAGAGAGTTTTTAGATAACTATACAATATCACTGCTGGTTTTACAATGCACTTATTTTTGTTTAAACGATACAGTACATGAAAGACGATCCGTTGCAAGAGAATCATATTTTTTAATCTAAACTTTACACTAACATGCTTTTCTCTACACATTCTTCTTGCATAAACATTCATACCATTTTCTCCGCTCATTCATTGTTTCTCGGCAGCTTCAGCTTCCGTGAACATTCACACGATTTTCTCTACTCATTTTTCTATAAACATTCCCATGATTTTCGCTACACATTCCTCTTAGGTAAACATTCACACGATTTTCTCCGCTCATTCTTTGTTTCTCAGCAGGTTCATCTTCCATTAAGATTCTCACGATTTTCTCAGCTCATTCCTTGTTTCTCATTCACACGATTTTCTCTACTCGTTCTTTGTTTTTCTGCAGGTTCATCTTCCATGAACATTCACATGATTTTCTGTACTTATTCTTTATTTCTCTACACATTCATACGAGTTTCGCTACACATTCTTCTATTGATATTCACACAATTTTCTCCACTCATTCTTTGTTTCTCTACACATTCATAAGGATACTTTCAAAACCTTTGATGATGTAGCACAACACACTCTTTAGTTCTAATATAAACAAATGTATAACTTGTCATTCAACTTGAATAATGTAGTGAAAATAATTCATGTCAATGACTGTTACAGATTGTTTAACTGATAGACTTAACAAGATGGTTGAAGAGCGTAGTTTCCTGCCGACTCGACGAGTTCAAGATCTCGAAATATGAGATAAAGTCCTTAAAGAGAGCTCAAACTAGATACGGTACCAGGATCGTATCTTCGCTGGAGGATTGCCAAGTGTTCTTACCAGAGCGCTATAATTCGTTAACTGATCAAGAGATTGCAGAAATACCAGGCAAGCATACCTTCAGTATAACGGTATGGCGGAGATGGGGAAATTTAAGACATGTAAATTGTCTTTTATACCTACAGAGAAGGTATGTAGAAATATCAAACTTAAGTATTGGATGTTCTCCTATTTTACTATTAAAAGGATTCATAAATAAAACAACTGACTCATCGATATTGCATATAAAGATACACGTTATAGAATTTATAAAAAATCGCAATATCGCATGTTTGAATTTTGTTATATCTATCGCATTAAAATAACAACCAATATCCTAGTGTTTATACAAATCTTTGTGTTAAGTGTGCAATAACAAAAACATGTAATTCTTTTCAGGCTACCTTCACTTCCCCAAGCACTTTTCTAAGACTTTCATTGTGTAATGTTTCAGGCGGTGCAATAAGGGGAAGAAGAAGAGGGGCAACTTTGCAGATCTACAGAAGAGGTTGACGCTATTGGAGGATAGAATAAGCAACATCGAGACACCCAAGAAACATGACGGTAAGAAGAGGGTGCCGAGACGTCTACATCTCGAAAAGGCACAACGCTAAGATAGGATTCTTCTATGATCTAGTGCTTATAGTGAAAAACGCAGACAAATTTGTTTACATAACAATTCAAGACTGGGAGATAATTCGAGAGTCTTCCTACATTCAATGCATTCCTCCAATTGAGAAAGTGTCCGCGTGTGGAATATTGTGAAAATATTGTTTGCTCTTATAATATTGTTGCTTATATGCAAGAGACAGAAATAAAATTTTTGAATACTAATTTAAATGATTGTGACATACTTTTAAATAGCATGAAATTTGCAGGCTAAAAAGACTTGAACCGTTTATAGATTACCATTTAGGTAACCTGTCTGTTGCAAATGTAATGCCATATGCTGGAACGAGGATTTGGAGGAAGAAAGTGATGGAAATGCATGATAAATAATAACAATAAAAAGAATGAAGGTATGCTTTTTACATAGTGTTTTATTCATTAAAAATCCTTATATTCCTAATGAAAAAACAAATCCTTACAACGATTAGTTTAAAATAAAAGCTGCATCACATGAGTCAGAGGCTTGTATGTAAATAGTTATCGCGAATTATTAAACAATACAATGTGGTCTGTTTAGGAATATTTGCACTAGCTTGAATTTCTATTCTAATGTTGACAGCACCATTTACAACTTCCTCTGGTTGATGTGAGCAATCTATAACAAATATAGGAGCAAATTTAAGAAAATCTTTTCTCTTCAATAAAGGATAATTCTCTTTTTCATAATGAGAGCTTAAGTACATGTCATACAATGATGCAAATCTAGAGTTTCCAAAGTCCAAATTCATGTCATGATAGGGATAACATTCGCTATTAAGATAAAGTCTCAAATTAGCTAGTTACAACAATCAAAAAGGGAACAGTCTTTAGTTGCATTACTCGATCTTAAAGTCAGAGCACCAAAAATGACAAATCTCGGCTTCTCCATTTTTAGATGTGGTGTCACCATTCCAGGTAAATGCTTGTAACACAGCAGGTTGATGATTCATGGTCCTAAATGTGTGAAACAGAGTCTTATCCAGCTTGGCTGTCTTGAGGATCTTAGCATCAGAAAGTCGAATCACAGGCCTTCTCCACTCGATGAGTACAGCAGCATTCTCTTCACCCTGAGACGATATAATACAGTTTTTTAGAACCCTTGGATTGAATCAGCACCAACACCGACTGTCTATTGTGCATAAGCTTTGTAGTAGTAGCTGTTCCATTAGGTTTAGTAATATTTCCATTGATGTATAGATAACGTTAACTAGGTAAAGTATATAAATCCTCAGCTTGACAAGAGATTCTAATCTCGTTGTTAGCGTCCAGAGCAAAACACATGTTCCTCTTCTTTAGTGATCTTGTCATCGAATCTCGGTGTCATTGCGAAAACAATGTCCCGCCAACAATGAAGATGTCCATGGTTATAGGATTCTGAAGCCAAATGCCTGGGGGAACTGTCGATTACGTGTTGTTAACCCGATGGGTGTCGGGAGGTAGAGTATGAAGAGTACGTCAAAGTATTTCATTATTTTATTTTCCACGTCGCTGATTTCTTCTTCTAAAATCTATGGGCATTATGCTTATATCCTTGTTTCTAAAGTCAGTGATATTGCTGTTACGCTCTCCTATACGAAGACTGATTTGCTCTATGAAGTGGATGTTGACGAATAACAAGTAAAATGGATTTGATGATTCTTGTGAAATATGATACCCAGGTGTAACAGAAGGGAAAAACACGTAGATCGAGTGTTCTCTTTTACTAAGAGGAAGGAGAATGATGCAATACTGAGCTAGATTCATATGATGCTAAACCTAAATATATTCACCAGGAAATCAGATTCGGACAGCTGATTAGCTGAAATAACTTTGTCGCTGAAGCCCCAGAACGTTCCTATAGAACCATCATTGGAAAACAATCAACAGTGAAAGGACATTTGAATTTCAGCCATCATGGTGTTATTATTGATCTAATAAAGAAGACATTCTTATCCGCCTCTGGATTATCTCTGATGTATTCATTAGTATCAGTAATCTCATAAGTTCCATCAGGTATATCAATGATCTTAATTTCATCATTGTGTAGGTAATGAAATTGATTATTACTCCTATCAACATTGGGAATGGAATAGAACGTTTCAAAATTCAGTAGAGCAATCTCATAATGACCTTTTGGATCTAACTGAAAAGGAGGATTCAGGTATGTAGTAAGAACAGACTCGTTGCCAGTGACGTCAATAGTGTAACTCATTCCGATAGAAATTGCAAGCACAAGTGCCCGCAGACGACCGAGCTGAAACTCTGAAACCTCTTAGTGTTATACAGCACCTTAGCACCTCTGAGGTACCTTTCTATCTCTTTTGGAGGCTTCAAGTTTCCAAAGCTATCGAAATAAAATGGCACGTTGCCATCCTTCTTTATAGCAACCCAATTAGTGCCTTCATTCTCTGAAGTATCGAGATTAACAACAATTCTCTCTCTGTAAAGAGGTCTTGAGGGTAGCTGATCGATCATGTATACACCCCTAAAATGAGGAATCTTTAAACTCCGGGCGTACAAGTCGAGGTCTATGTTATTCAATGCTTTTTCCGGGACAAGTCTAGCCCTCTGCCTGAGTTTTTTTAATTCCCTTTCTGGCTCTGTCTCTTCGTTTCGGTGTACCTCCCCTTATTGTTCTTCACTCGAAAACCTCTCCCTCTTGCTTCAATTTCTCTGTTACGTCTCATCATTTTAGCAAGTTGTTCATCCGCAGCTTTTTCTTATTTACGGCTGTAGCAATTTGTGATGCACCTCCAGCGGCGGTTCCTAGGGCTGCAATAATTGGTAAGAGAGGTAGAAATCCTCGTTTCTTCTTTCTGGATCCAGCGCCAACAGCCGCCTTTCCCTCAATTTCTCTGTTATGTCTCATCATTTCGACAAGTTGTTTATCTGCTGCCTTTTTCATATTTACTGCTGAGGCAATTTGCGGTGCACACCCTGCGGCAGCACCTAGAGCTGCAATAATTGGTATGAGAGGTAGAAATTCTCCTCGTTTCTTCTTCCTGCATCCAGCTCCAACGACCACCTTTCCCTTCATAATTGCTGTTACTAGTCTCGCTGCCAACTTTTCACCTAATGTAGCATCAGATGACTGTACTCTTTTCCACGCTGTTTCAGCCAAGATCTTGTCAGCAATGTTTCTCGATGTAGAATCCTAATGCTGAGCGTAGGCAATGTCGTGAAGTTTACACGCTTCGTCTAACGGGTTGATTCCGGGGTCCCCTCTCTTTAACCTTTCTTCTAGCTTTGTTCCAGGTCCGCAGTATCTGTAACCAGGTAAATGCACTTCAAATGGCATCCGGTTAATGAGAGAGTTAATTAAACCAGAGCCTCTTGCGATCTTAACCTTGTTAGCTCTCATGGTATACTAATTGATTTTTATTATTGAATTGTTCTTTTATACTCTGTCATTGTTACGAACATTAGCATATATTCATTAAGCATTATTTATTTTACACGGTATTGTAGAAATGGTGACGCAATCTTGTTCGCTACCTTTCCAGGAGCTAGACTTTGAAAGGGACTTTATACGTATTCGTCACGGAAAGCTGTTTACTGGAAATGTTAGCTGTTTCATTGTATTTAAACAGAGTAGAATCACAGGTGTTCATGATAATTTCAATCACTGATTTTTAATGCTGTTATTTAATGTAATTTCAGCTGATTCAAGGAGTATATAAGGTATTCGAGTCCATTTTTTTAAAAAAGTAATTCAGTTTCATAAATGCGGCTACTGAATCTGCAACTAATGCATTAGCTACTGATGTTACCACACGACATCTTGTTGCTATCGCTGCTAGTGTTGTGGCCGCGACTGCTGTTGCTGTTGTTGCAGCAGATGCTGCTACAGTTTTAGGATATGTTACAGCCATGGTTGTACAGCCTTTGTATCTGCTATGATAGATGCTGTATTTGCTTCTGCTACAGCCATTGTGCTCAGTGTGTTTAATGTTGCTACAGCTGCCTGATCTGATGTTATTATTGTCGTAGCTGATGTTGCAGTGATGTATCTACTACTACAGCTCTCGTATTTGATGTTACAGCTGCCTGATCTGATGTTATTATTGTCGTAGCTGATGTTGCAGTGATGTATCTACTACTACAGCTCTCGTATTTGATGTTACAGCTGCTGTGATGGCTGCTTTTGCTGTGGTGGGTGAATCTACAGCTGGAATATCATTGTTGTGATGCTTACTGTTGCTAAGACTGCTAAATCTATAGCTGTAGGATTAGCTGCTGCTATGTAACTGGTTGTTGTCACTGCTATTATTGTATCAGATATTGCTACAGCTGTAGGAGCTGTTACATCTATTGCTGTATCTGCTACGGAAGCTGTTGTATTTGCTTCTGTTACAGCTATGGTGCAGGATGCGGCTGATGTTTCCGTAGCTGCAGGACCTATTGCTGCTATCGTTGTAGCTGCTGTTGCTATAGATGCTGTATCTGCTACTACATCTGTCGTATTTGCTCTTGCGGTTATGGTTGCTGTTACTGAGGCTGCTGAATCTACAGTCCTTGTATCTGCTGCTACTGCTAAAGATGCTCTGTAACCGGTTGTTACTGCTGTAGCTCTTGCTGCAGCTGTTGAATATGCTGACGTAACTCATGCTTTAAACAATCACGAACGTTTATTACTGAACATTTACCGCAATGAAAACTTCATTTTAATAGATAATTCATAGTATCACAGATTACACTACCTTTATATACTTTTCTAGACCATGCGGGCTTTTATATGTTAAACAGTTAGCGGGTGAAACGGTTAGAGTGCATAGAAGTAGCATGACTAGTGCATTCACATGGTTGAGTAGATATTATAACATTTTAGACAGGTTTATTGTTTTATATGTTTACATTTTTTGTTCAAATGTAGCACCTTTATCAGTTAAATCATTGCTTCATTAAACAAGGATTGTAAGGGTAGACGTCTCTCCCCTTTATCTAGGCTTGAGACTAACATTAGTATTTGCTCCAAATGGCAGGGTCACCGCCTCCCCTTCCATCTTCTCCTTTCTTCGCCATTCGTCTGCTATATGCATGCAGAGTAAACTTCAATTTTTAAAGGTTGTAGACTCGCGGAGAAAATCTTCATCTTCGACCTAAATTCTCTTAAGCGTTGTTTGCAATACTGTAATGTCCATACGCATAGGTAGTTACTCCATCCTCGGCAATAACTCTTTTATCGTCAAAGGGATTCAATGTAATGCTATTCACTTGCACTGTGGTAACAACGTGCTTTTGCGATAGGATTAAATTCATGGGCGTTCTGATGATTTCACAGGTTTTAAGACAGTCTGTATAGCTGTCAAATGTAATATACTGCTTAATAGCATTACGTTTTATACATTTAATCTTTTTTATCATCGAGCCTTGAATATCTAAGGCATACATCTTAGGTCGTTGTCCAACAAAGCATAGAATGATTTTGCTATTAGCCTCATCTTTAAATTTTCCCAATACCTTCTTGTTCTGAGTAGAGTAACATATATGGTTGGCAGGGTAATCGGCTGTATCGAGATGCTCAAGAAAACGTAGCTTGTCCTGGTACACATCTTCAGTTGTTACACGATGAATGAACGAATCAGTGTCCATATACATAAGCTTCAGGTTTTCAGCTCCATAATAAGGCAACAACACGTCGTAATGATAGTGATACATTAATGTCTTGGAGATGTCCAACACACTCATGGCAATGTATATGCGCTTATTGAATACAATCTGACGAGAGGCCATATGTACAGCAGCTAGATTAACAGCATATATTGTCCTATCGATGAACATAGGCTTGGCGATCAATTTCTCTAGTCTTCTCATTTGTCACCAGTCGTATATCCATACGGTTACGCAGGTTTTCCATAGTTTTTCCAAACATGGAGTTGTTAAAGAGCTTGTAGAAATCCTTCTCGAAATCATTTGCAGCTTGCTGTCGTAGCCTGTTGTTAAATTCCACATAAGGTTTCAACCACCGAGACTGTCGGAATTGTAGCACACGATGGATTTTTGTTAGTCGTAATCCATGAGTAAGAGCTTGCCTCAAAGCCATGTAATGCACTACATACTTCTTTCGAGGTCCAAGATGAGGTATCAGTTTCTTTGTAGATGCTTCCAGTGGTTTCATACACTCAGGCAGGAAAGGTAGATCGTTGTGTAGATCGTGAAGTTCAGCAGGATACTCGATGTCGACTTCTAATATGTACCCATGAGGATCATCTTCTTGTAGTCTTTCTATGTCGATTTCTTCAGATCACACCCACTGAAATCCCTCCATAAGGAAGGGCGTGACACATTGCCCTCCCATATTGGTTATTAGGGTCCTCATATGTAATGAATTGGGTTGGTCTCGACGGATCAAACTTCTCCATATATGTGTTATTAGCCTCTGCATATCGATGGGAAACTTGGCATAACCCTCCTCTTATACCTGATTCTACCATGAGCAAGTGATCATAATCTTGTAACAGTTCTAGCTTAATTCCTGTATACAGTAACATTGCATCCCATCTAAGCCCTGGAGAGGTAAAATAATGTGCAGTGTGTTTTGAGGGTTTGCTCTCTGAACGTTTCAAAGACATCAGCTAGAAGAAGCACATCCGAAGTTAAGTAGAGATCGCTGTACTCGACCAGGTTTCTCACATTAAACAGCTCCCATACATTTCTAGCATGGTCGTAGTCAGTATCAGTAATTTCTTCTTCATTTAATCTATTGTAGAAGGAGTCCTTAGGAGGCAGGCAGGTCTCGTTCAGGACATCCCACGACGTGACAAAATCGTATGGAAATACACCCTTACGTGTCATAAACTTCAATTTGTCTTCTCCAAAGTACTTTAGTGTTTCAGAATATGCGGTTAAATTTTTCACCAACTTATCCAAGCTTGTACTGAGGAATCAGAAGCTATCCACAAACCGAAGCTTTATATCTCCTACATACTTGGTGAATGAGATATAGCTTTCTTCAGAGTTAGGAATTACCTCAATCCTCTCACTTGTACAACCCAGCTCCTTGACAATGAAATGCGAGTCATATCCGCTGAGGTTGTGCATGAAGACGGGAATATATTTAGGTGTTTTACAGAATAAATTACATTCATTATGTAGACTTCCACGATATTCACCACTGATGTGATCGTGATCACATACTTTGTAGTTTTCTCCTGTAAAGCCTTTTCCACACAGGTAGCATGTCGTAGAAGACTCGAAATACATTTGCTGTTGGTCCAGGCTTGGCTGATTTGTATACATTATTAATTTCCTTTGCAAGGAACGAGAGGTATTCCATAAACTTCTGAGCAGCATCAGTACCACGATATACATGAGGTTGCTTAGGAAGATCAGTTTCAATATGTTCAACACTGGATGAAGGCTTCACGTAAACGCAGAAGCTCATTGATGTGTGCTCTTGATAAGGGGTTGTATAGGAAGTTTCAGGATTGGGTACACACGTATGGCATGGAGTGAGAATACTCTCAAAATCAGCATAGACGACATAAGGTAGTTTCAACATCCTCTCAACATTTTTAAACTGAACAATTGATTTCTCCTTGGTAGGCATAACTACCCTTGCAACACCATGTTGATTACAGATGGACACATGTTCTTGTATTTTTTCCAGTCCACTTCGCCCACTCTGATCATCAAAATGTGTAAAGCAGCGCTTACAGGTATAAACACGTCCATTACGTTTAGTTTTCTGACGTCGAACGAGCTTCTCAAAATTCTTTATATATATGCGTAGTGATGTTTTCCACTACTGTCACTCAATAGTAGCAGGTCCCGGTGTTCATGTAGTTCAGTCTCAACAACCTTTATTAGAAACACTTCATGCTTCTCATCCAATCTGAAAACATTAATAGTCATCTTGTTAAGCTTTTGACATCTAGGTATTTGAGAAAGTGTTGTAGGATAGGAAACGCAGCTGAAGTCGTACTTATCTTGAAGCTGTTTGTATTTGCTCACACGTTGCGCATCCTTCTCGACGAATTTAGCTTATACGGAGTACATGAAACATTTCTCATCGCTAAAGTTCTGGATGTTTATACACGCTTCTTTAGCTCCTGGAATGTAGCTACTTCCTCGCAACGGATTGCACTTTTTGATACGAAGTCGAACACCTTCCACTGCAAGCAGCGCCTAGTTGCTACCCTTAAGCTGCGATTCCTCCATTTCAGTCACTAATTTCTTGTTTTTCGCTTCTAACGTTGACTCCAGATTCCTTTCTAGAAACACAGGCTGATTCCATGTTTTAAATGTTTTGTCACAGGTTTCTCCAGCACTGTTTACAAATCGACACTCAGCTAGCAGATTAATTTTTACGCTCTTGTGAATACCAAGCTCTTTATGTACAGCCTAGATTATCCGTTGCTTCGCCTCATTCAGATACATATTCAGGTCCTTCGATGAATTGCATCGTATAAAATACGATTTCAATCGTCCTTCGAACGATGTCTCGTATTCTTTCATATCACAGTTCTCCATTGTTGATAATAACTGATGTTTAGTAGGCTCCAATTTTCTTTTCTTCTGAGGTCTGTTTATTTCACATACATCCTCGTGTCGCTGACCCTTACAGCCATCTTTGAAGGTTACATTACAATGCTTGCATTTGAAGACCTTCTTGCACCACGTCTGATGCCTTCTCTTGTCATAACCTCGGAGGAATTTCTTCCTGCATTTAATACAAGAGTATCCTGATGCACTAGGAATTATATCCTTATATGCTGAGTTATTCATCCTTATTCTGGATGTAATAACGTATTAATCACTGTTCAATGAAATGTAGACCGCTTCACCTTGATACCACTTTAGAAAGCTGATTATTCTTGGAGAGAACACGATGTTAACACATCTAGACCCATTAGCACAATAAAGACTAGTGACTGAAGGTATCCTAATTATAGAGGTGACATGAACCTTTTTAGAACAATCATACTGAATTTGTAATAATAAAAACCATGATTCATTGCGATATCTGTTCTATTGAAGAATAGTCATGGTGGGGCGGAGAGGGGAGGGGATTTATACACGTCACGTGCTTATTACAGCCAATGGAATTATCATCTGTTGCGCATGCGCAGAGGCTCTCAGCACTTCTATCCCTACTTGCTTCAATCCGCCCTCTAACGCTCTCTGTAGGAGTATCTCCATATTGTGTTTACGCAAGCTATAAAATGTGTTGTGATGAAAGTCATGTGAGGATGGTAGCCTGAAATGAATTACATTTTGCTAGGTTACAGTGAAATGAGACGAAGATTTTTGAATTCTGTAAAGACAATAATTTCCAATTATATGTGTGTGTACGTGTACTGCTGTATGTGTCTAAGCTTGTAGGCGTATGCGCTCGTGTTTGTGTGTGTGCGAGTGTGCAAGTGTAACGGTGTATGTATGTACGTGAGTGTGTGTGCGTGCACGTATGTGTGTGAGTGTAAGCGCGCTGGTGTATGTATGTATTTGTTTGTATACGTGTGAGGTGTGAATGCGTGTGCGTGTGTGTATGTGCTTGCATGTGCGTGTACTGGTGTATGTGTGTTGATGTATGTATGTGTGCTCGTGTATATGTGAACGCGTGGATGTGTACAAGTCGTGGAGAAAGAAAGAGATAGATAGATTGAAAGAGAGAGAAGAAGAAAGAAAAAGAATCGTGTCTAGTCATCGGAATATCTAAGTATACGCAGGGGTTTAATATAAATAATTATATTTGTTAAATGCAATTTTAATCCGACCGCCCATGCTCACCTAGTTTAATATTTATTATAGCGTTTCGCTGGGTAAGATTCGAACTAGGGGCCTCTGGGTTCCTAAGAATACAGTTCATTAAACATTGTAATGTCATATAAAAATTAAATTATATTTGTTAAATACCTATTTAATCTGCTCGTGCATGCTTCCATAATTTAATAGTTATTAAGCATTAGATTTTCCGGGTAAGATTCGAGCTAGGACCTCTGAACGGTCTTTCATTGTTCAAGGTAATGATATAATAATGTTTTACCCTAACAAAGTATCAATTTGAACGCCTAAGTATACACATGTGTTTAATATAAATAATTATAATTGTAAAATGCATTTTAATCTGACCGCACATACTCCCATAGTTTAATATTTATTAAGCATTAGAGTTTCGCTGTGTAAGATTCGAGCTAGGACCCTCTGAACACCCTTTCATTAATTAGGGTAATGATATATAAAAAATTAAATTATATTTGTTAAATACATTTTAATCTGGCCGTGCATAGTTAAATAGTTATTACGGATTAGAGTTTCGCTGGGTAAGATTCGATCTAGGACCCCCTGAAGAGCCTTTTATTAATTAGGGTAATGATATATAAAAATTAATTATATTTGTTAAATACATTTTAATCTGGCCGTCCGTAGTTTAATAGTTATTACGCATTAGAGTTTCGCTGGGTAAGATTCGATCTAGGACCCCTGAACACCCTTTTATTAATTAATGTAATGATATAATATCAATCATCAATGTCTCGTTAGCAATTAAAACATTAAACTTTTGATTGCAGTAAGAATCGAGCACCGATCTATGGATATCCAAGTATACACAGGTTTAATGTATGTAATGGCATAGGTTAAATACATTTTATATCCCTGATTGAAAAGAGCTAAACAGAATGCTTGTTAACTATGCTCGGGTATATTCGTAGGACCTCGTAAAACATTCGGAGAGAACAGCCCCTCAGGGCAAAAACCATTATGGTTGACTCTGACGTTGTTGAAATGTTTACGTATAGCAGGTAAACAGACCTCTGTCTTTCACGCGAACAAAGACAGGGCGAGCATAAAGCCTCCCTCAGATTCTTTTGTCAAGCACGCAGGTGTTCGAACAATGGAAAGGGACCAGCTTTGTTCTTTTGTTATAGGTTTGTGGAATGGGAATGCCAGGTGGTCCTTCTAAGAAGCCTTGCCCCGGACAAAAGGGGATACAATAGAATTTGTTCCTTTGTCCTGTATCCTCATTGTTCATTTTGACAGTTGAAGAGCGAGCATTGTTCTTTTGTTAAACGCTAGTGGAATGGGAATACCAGGTGGTCCTTCTAAAGAAGCCTTGCCCCGGACAATAGAAAGAGAATACAATAGAATCTGTCCCTTTTGTTAGCTCGGGTTAAGCCTTTCTATTGTTCGCCTGCACGTGGTCGAACAATGGAAAGGGACACAATAGAATCTGTTCCTTTGTCATTCAAGGTTTTATCAGAAGGGTTCAGCCTCGTTCTTTGTTATAGGACAGTGGAATGAGATGCCAGGTGGCTTCTCCTAAAAGTAAACAGCTGGAGACAATAGCGTCTATTCCTTTGTTCAGCATACTCTTTGTTCATTTTGACAGTGATGGATAGCCTCTTGCACGTGATTGTTAAACAATGCGAGTGGTGTGAGTTGCTGCAGTGCAGGAAAGCACGTAGCCGGATGTGGAATGGGTGGAAAAAACATCTCGCCTTTGTTACCGAACTAAATTTACGACCCCCTTTGTTCGTTTTGACAGGTGAAGGATACCCTTAATTGCTTAACTGTCAAGCTTCCATTATACTCAACAAGATTTAACAAGATTTATGACCCACAGCTGCAAGTAAAAGTACCAAGGAGCTGGGGGTGAGGGAGGAGTTGGGGGAGCTCATTTGCATATGAATACACATTCCTGCATATTAAGTGGTACAGAATCATCATTTGTATACTACTGACGTGGCTTCGTCTTGTTGCCCTGGCTGGTTGATCTTAGTGGAGATGTCTGCAAGGACTTTGTGTATCAGGATCGCTAATAAGCTCGTCGATCTCGGTAGTGGTACAAAGGAGGCCACTACTCATCATAATGTTTGATTTATTGTCACTTCTTCACTCTAAATAATGTTCCTGTTCACTTATCACTCGGCAATCACAGATGCATTGTTAATTAATGTCACATTTACACAAGGACACCATTTGCGCGCCAACTTTGTCTTTACGGAGTACCGTCTGTATCTACAAGTCAACTCCTGCATTTTGGAGTAAATCGACTATTTATGCAATACGATCCCCCACTTAAAGGTTTAGGATCTGATTTCTCATTGGAGGAATTTTCGCGGTTCTCTCAGCGTGGCTAAATATTATTTCATTTATATGTATTCTTATTGGCTAGTTTATATATAATGTGACTTTCCCGGGCTGCTTCTCTGCTAATTTTCCGTTCTGTGTTACATTTCCGTCACTGCATACTTCCGGAGCGGAGACAAATAACGTCATCATAAAACCTTACCGTTCTATTCTAACACAAAAGATCCCAACTTTCTCTGCACATCCTAAAACACGAACATTACACAAAAATGACAATTTACACGGTATCCACATTATATACATGTATCATTAATAACTAAATAAATTAACACATTCTAAAATTAATCCTGGCACATAATTAACCATATTTAGAAGTGCTGACCCACGTACTTAGTATACAGAGAAGGTGTTGCATCCCACCCAAAATTTCGGTACGGAAATTACAACAGAAATGCATATTTTGAGGACCCCTGAATAAAACACGTTCTAGAAAAAGATCGCGTGTCTGTGAAGAGCATAACTCAAACGAAAAGTCGCATCAGCACCAAACTTGGTAAGGTCAGTGCTCTTCCAGAGATGCGACACGAAGATTTTCAAGATAATCCCCCGCTCCAGACTACCCTTCACATGGAAGATTTTTTGAAAACTTTGATTTTGTAGAAATTTTGATTAAAATACCATATATGAAAGATATTTAGATGACAACATGTATATCTTGAATTTTCTGGAAATAAATAGCCTGTGAAGCCCACTCCATTTGGAAGAAATTTTATATAATCCTGCCGAACTGATAAACGTTAAGCGACAGACGAAAACGTGTTAGTACATGCCTTTTCCGAGATATCTGTTAGTAAAGGTTCGAATTGTTCATTACTTGGTCATTCTCTTAAAGTCGTGTCAACATTCACTTGTTTCTCGCGATGTCATGGAAACAGCGTCCAGTTGTTAAACATTTGACTATCGCTGTTCTCTATAACGAAATGTGTAATGTAGCTGTTTCTGTAAAGGTTTATCTCGATTAAAATGTAGTGAAGAGGAAAATGAACGTTCGTAAGAATAATTTGTATACCCACTAATGAGCGCTAGAGGGCATGTGAATGTAACACATCAGTTTGAAATGCGTAATAAGGGTGCGGGTTCTGATCTAATTTGGAGAAAATTGTGAAAGGAAGTTTTTTGATCACTGGAACCCAACTAAGTAAAACTTGGAAGTAAATGTTGGGGCTTTGGTTTGGTGGTTAGAACCACGACGTTTGCCTCCCAAAGTGGTGGTATCAAAACCCGACATTTGTATGCAATACAGTGCCTCCTCGTTCATACATTAGCAACTGCGCTGCACAGTACACGCATTAAAAAAGATATATTATTTAAAAATTGCTCTGAAATTATTGTATAGGCGTGACTTCAAAATGTATTTTTCTTCAGCAAATAAGGAATTTGTTGTTTTGGAAATTAGTGTGTGAACAAATTTCACCACGTTTTATGACACAGGGCCCATGCTAGCCACGCTGTGGTCATCTCTGATCGTCCATAACCAAACTTATTTATAGCATACAACAAGTGTTCTAATTATACAAAAAGTTATGTGCCTTTCCTTACAAAATGTCCTTCTCTTCATTACATATTTACAGCCTTGTAAGTATAAGAAGACAAAGTGAGAGCCAGTCTTTAAAAGGCACGGCCACGAGAAAAACGAATGAATAGCTACACTTACCACTTGAGTTTTATTTATGGATTTTCTTTAACTGCTGTGGTCCTTAGCGTCCCATTCTATAGGTCTTTCAACAAGAGTGTCCTATCTTTGAACTTAAATAAAACACGTTCTATAAATGATAGAGGTTTATTTTGGAACATAATTAATGTCATTACGTGTGGAAGAGAACATCAGTTAAGTGACCGCCGCGACGGTTGACCCAATTTTCAATGACAGAAGAACGTAAATTAGGTCCAACTTCACGAATAACACGCGTGATGTTATAAGATCATTTACTGCTTCTGGCTTGTTGATATAAACTCGAGATTTAACATAACCCCACAAGAAGTAGTCCAACGGCGTTAAATCACATGACCTCTGGGGCCAGTTAACACCACCACCACGGGAAATGATGAAACTTCTCCTTCAAAAGATCGATTGTTTCGAGAGCAGTATGACATGTGGCACAATCTTGCTGGAACCAGATGTTTCTGAGATCCATACCATCCAATTGAGGCCAAAAATAAGAGCCCGGTATCTTTCTCCAGTAACAGTTAGAGCTTCTCCATCTTCATCTTGGAAAAAATATGGACCAAAGATTCCACTATACCAAAATCCACACCACACAGTAACCTTTTGGGGATGAAGTGGTCGTTCTTGAATCTCTATTGGATTGTGATTGCTCCAATAGCGGCAATTTTGTTGGTTAACACAACCATCCATCCAAAAGTGGGCTTCGTCGCTGAAGATGATTTTTCGACAAAAAACCGGGTCAGCTCCATAGCCCAGTCAGCGAATATACGGCGCAACCGTTGGGCTCTAGTTCTTGAGTTAACACCATTTTGTAAGCGTAAAACTTCAAGTCCAGATGCAGAATTTGCCAAGTTATGGTCGACGAAAGCCCCAATTCTTGCGCTCGACGAGCAATTGATTTGTTTCCGTTGTCGCGGACGGCGCCTATGTTTCCGATGGAGCGCTTACGTCGATTACGTACAGGTGTTCTTTGATCGCTGACAGAACCACTTCTTTCAAATTTATCGATCAAACGGCGAATGGTTGTCTCGCAGGGACGATTATGCACGCCGTAAACTTCACACAATACACGGATGGTTTGGCGAACAGATGATACATTTTGATAATAACTTTTCACAATTTCTACGCGTTGCTGAATGCTGTAACGTTCCATGGCTATTTGTCAACAACTGTAACAAATGACTGGTGTAACTCAATAACAACGTCAGCTATCACATGTTAAAGATGGGACACTCTTGTTGAAAGATGCTTTATATTGGGCGTGAAAGGCCAGATATTTTGCTCAGAGGCCTCTTTATCAGTCTTGAGCTTCTTTTACGTGCCGTAAATCTACAACACGGGACCACCGGCTTTAGTTCCCTTCCGAAGGAAGCCATAATACGGATTTTTACGCCCGAAAAAGTCCATCGCCCTCCGACGAGTTTGAACCCACGACCTCGGGAACTATAGGCTAGCATGGTAACCACTACACCACGGAGGACGACATGCTTTAAAAAGTATAGTGCTTTAACATTCAAACAAATGACTCAGAAAAACAAGTTTATTTGGCGTAAATTACGTTCTTTAACAAGATCTACGTTTTTGCGTAGTAAGATTTTGTCAATCTTACGGTTTACCAGTTGTGGAAGTCATTCACACTGAAGAGGCCTTCGTAGGCTATTTGCAGAAAATCCAAGATATACATTTTGACGTTTATCGAAATTGTTTAAGCTATAAAAACAGACACGTTTCCCATAAGGAGTAGTTTACGCTCAACGCAAATTGCAAGCTTGGCATTTAACACGTACATGTTTGATTTGTGTTTCTGCGAGCCGGTGTGGAAGCCAATAAATAGGAGAAAAAGTGATGAGGTTCTCTTTTATTTCAATAATGGTAATTTCTTCTCCCTCTATCTTTTGTAAGGAATACATTGCAATTATAATTTAAATGTCGGAAAGGAACAAAAGAAACATTGTTGTATGTACAAGCGTCTCAGAGTGGTCCTGCTGCAGTTAGTGTACTTGCTTCCTCAGCGAATTGCACGTCGCTTTACCGGCATCTGTGTCACATTGTTCTCTTGTCCACTGAAATAAGTACCACGTAGGTTACTGTACGGGGTCGCCGAGGAGAAACAAACTGGTCCATCATTTGACGTGTTGCAGCTGTTGTTCACTTATAACGAGGTTTTCTGTTTGTATAACCGTTCACAGGCTGGCCACCTCCCCAGCACTTACCACTTACCCTGACGGACTTCAATCTCGCACTTCCCTTTCTCCAATCCATGTTTTAACGACATCGGTCACACCCACAAAAGGCAGACAAAAGATCTCATTCAAGTAAACCATCTATGTAAATAACTTTCTCTGTAGCATAAGCTGTTTCCAAAGTATTCGTTGTACATGTTTAAGTTTCCCAGATTGAACTGTTATGGTTCGTTAGTAACGATTGACTTACTATATCTGAACACTTGTGTTTTGTTTTCCATATTATGACGCGGTGGCTCTGCCCCAAGGTTATTCTGTAGGTCGGCGGCGCAAACACCGGGAGCTCTCTCGGCAGATAACCAAAGTTTTCTGGAAGTTTCTCCAGAACGTGTGTCGAGATAGTTGTAGAATGTTCTGTGGAAGATTCCATGGCTATATAGGCGAGCCTTCTCGCGAGTCAGGCAGTGAGCGCGTTTGTGGCATGAGCGACAGATTGTATTCGACTTGATCCCTCCGAAGAAGAGGTTATGTCACGAAAAACAGTAAAGTGACGGGGAATTGAACTACTTCATCTTAGTGAAGTGACAGTGTGAAGTAAGTGAAAGTTGAACGAGATAAACAGTGTAGTGGCGGGGAATTGAACTAGTTCATCTGAGCGAAGTGAAACAGTTGAACGAGATAAAACAGTGAAATGAAGGGGAGTTGAACTAGTTCATCTTAGTGAAGTGGCAGTTGAATGAGAAAACTGGTGACGGGGAATTGAACTAGTTCATCTTAGTGAAGTGAAAGTTGAACGAGATAAACAGTGTAGTGGCGGGGAATTGAACTAGTTCATCTGAGCGAAGTGAAAGTTGAACGAGATAAAACTGAAGTGACGGGATTGAATTAGTTCATCTTAGTGAAGTGAAAGTTGAACGAGATAAAATAGAGAACTGACGGGGAATTGAACTAGTTCATTTTAGTGAAGTGACAGTTGAAAGAGATAAAACAGTGAACTGACGGGGAATTGAACTAGTTCATCTCAGTGAAGTGAAAGTTGAACGAGATATAACAGTGAACTGACAGGGAATTGAACTAGTTCAACTTAGTGAAGTGACAGTTGAACGAGATAAACAGTGTAGTGGCGGGGAATTGAACTAGTTCATCTGAGCGAAGTGAAAGTTGAACGACATAAACCAGTGAAGTGACGGGGATTGAACTAGTTCATCTCAGTGAAGTGAAAGCTGAACGAGATAAAGCAGTGATCTGACGGGGAATTGAACTAGTTCATCTTAGTAAAGTGACAGTTGAACGAGATAAAACAGTGAACTGACGGGGAATTGAACTAGTTCATCTCAGTGAAGTGAAAGTTGAACGAGATAAACAGTGAACTGACGGGGAAATGAACTAGTTCATCTTAGTGAAGTGACAGTTGAACGAGATAAAACAGTGAAGTGATGGGGGATTGAACTAGTTCATCTTAGTGAAGTGAAAGTTGTACGAGATAAAACAGTGAAGTGACGGGAATTGAACTAGTTCATCTTAGTGAAGTGACAGTTGAAGTGGACCAAGTCACAGTATTATGGATGCAAACAAAACTAATGACGAGTTAATTAATTTCCCATTCTTTATGAAACAATGATCTTATGGTTAAGCCTCCCCTATTACCCTTATAATTTAATTTCATGCGGCCCCGGATATTCCTAATAACGGTGAAAAATCTCCTGATGTTCACACAAAAGGATGTGATCATCGCTCTCAGTGGCCGAGGAATTTGTTAGATAATGGACGACAATGCAATTATGCTCACATGTGAACTATTCTGATTGAAAATTTCGTGTAGAATCCAAAAATAATAACAAGAAGCAAAAATAATAGCTCCAAATATCATTAAATTGCAATTTAATCGGCAAAGAGGTCACGTGAGGCAATAGCGCATCCTTATTGGTCTGACATCACCGAACAGAAAGAAGAGACAGCTGTGTATGAAGTGGCATGATCAGCTCCCACCAACAAATTCTTTATTTACGTGCTAAAAACACTGAAATCAGCAATGGCGAACAATGTCCCGGAGAAATGTCAATGTATTGTTACGAGGATCATTTTGATGTAAGTTAATAGTTTTTATGTTTCATTGTTTTCTAATGCGAAGTCGCACATTTGCCAGTTTTAACCTCTTTACGGCGACTTTGGTACGTTTTAATAATAAACACAATATTACTCGAACATAACCTATCTTTTCTAGAAACATCTTCCTTGTTATCATCAGCATCTTCATGTAACAATATAAATGTTATCCTGACACCATTACTTTTGTGTTTCATTCATGTGCTACTAGAGTAAGTGGTGATTCAACAGAGGGGGGACAACTCGCGATCCACAGGTGACAGGCCGCGCAGAAGTCAACCATTGATGTCCCGGTCGCTCAGAGAGCCGTCGAGAACAACTTAGCAACCAGAAAGTATCCGTGCGACACTGTCCACCTGTGAAATGATAGGAAATGGAATTCGTTTTAAAAGAGTAACCACCCCAGCATTCGCTTTGCCAACCACGAAAAACCAATTGACAGCGGAACCTCACAAATATATTTTTCAATTAATTTTGTAAATGTTGTCATCATTATTGTTAAACGTACATCACGTGAGTTGTATATCAGCCACATCCATGTATAACTTTCGTACACCAGCCTTAATAAAGTAAATAAATCTCAGGTTTTAGGTCATTTATAAACAAAACACTATAAAAGGCGATTATTGTGTCAATTTTGCGTTTTCCCATTCATATTAGTCCAAACATTATTTGAAATTAATGAATGACCGTCAAAACATTGAAATATTTGTCACAAACGATAACCTATAATAATGGTGTATCGTTGTTGTCATAGTTCTTTTGTTTCTACTTAAGAGCATGCAGGGTCGGATAAGCTTTGTTCCATCAACTACACATTTTTGAGATACTCCTTGTTATTCCATTTAATTCTCCAGTAATTTTTCGTTCATTTGTTTCTCGTGATTTTATACAAGGAGTATAGAATTTCAAGGTCAGCACATAGCTATCCGCTTTTAAACATTTGACAATCGCTTTAGTTTCCTGTAGCTATTGCATCTGAATTAGAAAAACAAGCTGCTTTTGTAGGAATGTGTTGTGTTTGAGGAGGCCATGCGCGATATGGACTAGACATGGGGCGATTCATAAACGACTACAAGGAAAGAACCGTGTCAGTCTTAGCATGAATCGTAAGAATCGTGTATGAATCGTAGTTCAAAATGAATCGTAAGAATCGTGTATGAATCGTCGTTCAAAAAGAATCGTGCATGAATTGTAAGAATCGTGTATGAATCGTAGTTCAAAATGAATCGTAAGAATCGTGTATGAATCGTCGTTCAAATAGAATCGTGTATGAATCATCGTTCAAATAGAATCGTGTATGAATCGTAAGAATCGTGTATGAATCGTCGTTCAAAAAGAATCGTATGAATCGTCGTTCAAAAAGAATCGTGCATGAATTGTCGTTCAAAATGAATCGTAAGAATCGTGTATGAATCGTCGTTCAAAATGAATCGTAAGAATCGTGTATGAATCGTTGTTCAAAATGAATCGTAGTTCAAAATGAATCGTAAGAATCGTGTATGAATCGTCGTTCAAAATGAATCGTAGTTCAAAAAGAATCGTAAGAATCGTGTATGAATCGTCGTTCAAAAAGAATCGTAAGAATCGTGCATGAATTGTCGTTCAAAATGAATCGTAAGAATCGTGCATGAATCGTCGTTCAAAATGAATCGTAAGAATCGTGCATGAATCGTCGTTCAAAATGAATCGCAGTTCAAAATGAATCGTAAGAATCGTGTATGAATCGTCGTTCAAAATGAATCGTAAGAATCGTGTATGAATCGTAGTTCAAAATGAATCGTAAGAATCGTGTATGAATCGTCGTTCAAAAAGAATCGTGCATGAATTGTCGTTCAAAATGAATCGTAGTTCAAAATGAATCGTAAGAATCGTGTATGAATCGTCGTTCAAAAAGAATCGTGCATGAATCGTCGTTCAAAAAGAATCGTAGTTCAAAATGAATCGTAAGAATCGTGTATGAATCGTCGTTCAAAAAGAATCGTGCATGAATCGTCGTTCAAAATGAATCGTAAGAATCGTGTATGAATCGTCGTTCAAAATGAATCGTAAGAATCGTGTATGAATCGTCGTTCAAAATGAATCGTAGTTCAAAATGAATCGTAAGAATCGTGTATGAATCGTCGTTCAAAAAGAATCGTGCATGAATTGTCGTTCAAAATGAATCGTAAGAATCGTGCATGAATCGTCGTTCAAAAAGAATCGCAAGAATCGTGCATGAATCGTCGTTCAAAATGAATCGTAAGAATCGTGCATGAATCGTCGTTCAAAAAGAATCGTGCATGAATCGTCGTTCAAAAAAAATCGTGCATGAATCGTCGTTCAAAATGAATCGTAAGAATCGTGCATGAATCGTCGTTCAAAAAGAATCATGCATGAATCGTCGTCCAAAAAGAATCGTACATGAATCGTCGTTCAAAAAGAATCGTGCATGAATCGTCGTCCAAAAAGAATCGTGCATGAATCGTCCAAAAAGAATCGCAAGAATCGTGCATGAATCGTCGTTCAAAAAGAATCGTAAGAATCGTGCATGTGTCGTCGTTCAAACAGAATCTTGCATGAATCGTTGTTCAAAAAGAATCGTGCATGAATCGTCGTTCAAAATGAATCGCAAGAATCGTGCATGAATCGTCGTTCAAAAAGAATCGTGCATGAATCGTCGTTCAAAAAGAATCGTGCATGAATCGTCGTCCAAAAAGAATCGCAAGAATCGTGCATCAATCGTCGTTCAAAAAGAATCGTAAGAATCGTGCATGAATCGTCGTTCAAAAAGAATCGTGCATGTATCGTCGTTCAAGAAGAATCGTAAGAATCGTGCATGAATCGTCGTTCAAAAAGAATCGTGCATGAATCGTCGTTCAAAAAGAATCGTGCATGAATCGTCGTTCAAAAAGAATCGTGCATGAATCGTCGTTCAAAAAGAATCGTGCATGAATCGTCGTTCAAAAAGAATCGTGCATGAATCGTCGTTCAAAAAGAATCGTGCATGAATCGTCGTTCAAAAAGAATCGTAAGAATCGTGCATGAATCGTCGTTCAAAAAGAATCGTGCATGAATTGTCGTTCAAAATGAATCGTAAGAATCGTGCATGAATTCTCGTTCAAAATGAATCGTGCATGAATCGTCGTTCAAAATGAATCGCAAGAATCGTGCATGAATCGTCGTTCAAAATGAATCGTAAGAATCGTGCATGAATCGTCGTTCAAAAAGAATCGTGCATGAATCGTCGTTCAAAAAGAATCGTGCATGAATCGTCGTTCAAAAAGAATCGCAAGAATCGTGCATGAATCGTCGTTCAAAAAGAATCGTAAGAATCGTGCATGAATCGTCGTTCAAAAAGAATCGTGCATGAATCGTCGTTCAAAATGAATCGCAAGAATCGTGCATTAATCGTCGTTCAAAAAGAATCGTGCATGAATTGTCGTTCAAAAAGAATCGTGCATGAATCGTCGTCCAAAAAGAATCGCAAGAATCGTGCATGAGTCGTCGTTCAAGAAGAATCGTAAGAATCGTGCATGAATAGTCGTTCAAAAAGAATCGTGCATGAATCGTCGTTCAAAAAGAATCGTAATAATCGTGCATGAATCGTCGTTCAAAAAGAATCGTGCATGAATCGTCGTTCAAAAAGAATCGTGCATGAATCGTCGTTCAAAAAGAATCGTGCATGAATCGTCGTTCAAAAAGTATCACAAGAATCGTGCATGAATCGTCGTTCAAAAAGTATCACAAGAATCGTGCATGAATCGTCGTTCAAAAAGAATCGTGATCAAAGCATCGCGCTTGCGCTTTGTTTACTACCCACTCTGCTTTGGCTTCCAAGCCGAGCCCTGCCGAATGCTGCCGAGTGAGTACGAGGATGAGCAGGGAACTTAACAAGCATTGTGATGCTATATCATAGTATACGAAAACAGAACAGCACCGCAATAATATATATTGCCGACTTCTGTCGATTCGTAGTAGTGAATTGCACAGGTTGAAAGATTCGTTAGAATTTATAATGTGAATTGGTAGATCAACACGATTCTTTGAGATGCTATCATAACCTAGGATGTCGAGTTCAGCCGAGAAAGATTAATTCTTAAAAACAAATTGCGTAAATAGCTGTAAAGCGCAGTAAAATGAATGGTAAGCATTGCCAATGGATGAACGGAGGCTGCAGTATAAACAATAGAAGTAATTTTCAGTACTTTACTGAGAGATCTGATATACAGTATTGCATGATTACAGTGTAGTATAATATACAATACCAGAATATATGCAAATTGGAGGAAAAATAGGGAATTTTTTAATTTTTGGTTTGAATAACTTTTAAAATTGTACGATTTAAAAGAATTAATTTGCATACTATAATCTACATTAAAAGTATAAGAACATGCATCGATATAACTAAGCCAATTCTAATGCATTAAAAGCACCTCTAATATGCTGATGTAAAATTTATGTAAAACATTATTATCTGCATACCGGGTTTATATTCACGTATTTATAAAAATTATATAGCATATTTTCGCGTGCAACTTCGGTAGTAGTGACTAATAATAATAATAATAATAATAATAATAATAATAATAATAATAATAATAATAAAATTGGACAAAACTAAAATTCAGACAGCGGAAATGAGATTTTTACCAAGAACTTGAGAATGCACTAGATTAGATCTAATAAGAAATGAAACGATAAAATTAGAGAACTGAATATTTATAAATTATATCATAAAATTGAAGAAAACTAACTTAATTGGAAAGCGATATGAACTACATGACTGAAGAAAGAATACCACTATTAATTAATAAATACAAACCGTCGGGAAAAAGAGACATCGTATACCCCAGAAAAAGAGAGGAGTAAAGTAAAGAATCGAATGGAAAGCCTAATAGTAGGTTATTTAGGAGAGAGGTGGCGCAGTTTTTTGGGCATATATGGGAAAGGATAGGGAAAACGAGGCTGAATGGGGCGGTTCAAGGAGGAAAATGGGTTTATATGGGAGAGATAGGGAATACGACGACCGATACTACGCTAGACAAGGTTGAAGGAGGGAAATACGTTTATATGGAAGAGATAGTAGAGAGGTGTTAGACTAGACAGAGGTCGAGGAGTAGAGTAGGGTTTATATGAAAGGTATAGGAAAACGAGGAGGGGTGTTAGGTTAGACAGAGTTGAAGGGTAGAGCATGTCTTTTATATGAGAGAGGTAGGGAACAGGAGCAGGGGTGTTAGGCTAGACAGAGTTCGAGAAGTAGAGTATGGTTTATATGAAAGGTATAGGAAAACGAGGAGGGGTGTTAGGCTAGACAGAGTTGAAGGGTAGAGCATGTCTTGTATATGAGAGAGGTAGGGAACAGGAGCAGGGGTGTTAGGCTAGACAGAGGTCAAGAAGTAGAGTATGGTTTATATGAAAGGTATAGGAAAACGAGGAGGGGTGGTGTTAGGTTAGACAGAGTTGAAGGGTAGAGCATGTCTTTTATATGAGAGAGGTAGGGAACAGGAGCAGGGGTGTTAGGCTAGACAGAGTTCGAGAAGTAGAGTATGGTTTATATGAAAGGTATAGGAAAACGAGGGGGGGTGTTAGGCTAGACAGAGTTGAAGGGTAGAGCATGTCTTGTATATGAGAGAGGTAGGGAACAGGAGCAGGGGTGTTAGGCTAGACAGAGGTCAAGAAGTAGAGTATGGTTTATATGAAAGGTATAGGAAAACGAGGAGGGGTGTTAGGCTAGACAGAGTTGAAGGGTAGAGCATGTCTTGTATATGAGAGAGGTAGGGAACAGGAGCAGGGGTGTTAGGCTAGGCAGAGGTCAAGAAGTAGAGTATGGTTTATATGAAAGGTATAGGAAAACGAGGAGGGGTGTTAGACTAGACAGAGTTGAAGGGTAGAGCATGTCTTGTATATGAGAGAGGTAGGGAACAGGAGCAGGGGTGTTAGGCTAGCCAGAGGTCAAGAAGTAGAGTATGGTTTTATATGAATGGTATAGGAAAACGAGGTGGACTGTTAGGCTAGACAGAGTTGAAGGGTAGAGTATGTCCTTTATATGAGAGAGGTTGGGAACAGGAGGAGGGCTGTTAGGTTAGGAGAATTGAGTATGTGTTTATAAGGAGAGACGAGAAAACGGAGAGAGATCCTATGCTAGGATAGACAGGTGTTAAATTTAGGTTAGATAGGAAACCAAGGAGTGATACTCAGCTAGAGGGGGGCAGGAGGAATGCGCTTTATGAGAGGTAGGGGATACGGGGAGTGGTGTTAGGCTAGACAGAGGTTGAGAGTAGAGTAGGCGTTTATATGTATGAGAAGTATAGAACAGGAGGAGGGGTGTTAGGCTAGACAGAGGTCGAGGAGTAGAGTATGGTTTATATGAGAGGTACAGGGAAACGAGGAGAGGAGTTAGGCTAGGCTAGGCAGAGGTAGAGGAGTAGAGTATGGTTTATATGAGAGGTATAGGGACACGAGGAGAGTCGGTAGGCTAGACAGATAGTGAAGCAGTAGGAATATGGACTTATATACAGGAGAGATAGGGAATAGGAGGGGAGGGGCGAGACTTTGAAAGCGACTTTAGACGTGAACTTAGTGGAAAGCTGTTTCATGTCAATGTTCTTGACGTACCCATCACGTAACCCATTCAGGGAAAAGGTGACCAGTAAAGGGAAAAAGGTGACTGTTCATGGAAAAAGGTGACCAGCAAAGGGAAAAATGTGAACAGCAAAGGGAAAACGTGACCAGCAAAGGGAAAAAGGTGACCAGCAAAGGGAAAAAGGTAACCAGTAAAGGGAAAAATGTGAACAGCAAAGGGAAAAACGTGACCAGCAAAGGGAAAAGGGTGACCAGCAAAGGGAAAAACGTTACCAGTAAAGGGAAAAATGTGAACAGCAAAGGGAAAAACGTGAACAGCAAAGGGAAAAACGCGACCAGCAAAGGGAAAAATGTGACCAGCAAAGGGAAAAAGGTGACCAGCAAAGGGAAAAAGGTGACCAGCAAAGGGAAAAAGGTGACCAGTAAAGGGAAAAATGTGAACAACAAAGGGAAAAACGTGATCAGCAAAGGGAAAAATGTGACCAGCAAAGGGAAAAACGTGACCAGCAAAGGGAAAAACGTGACCAGTAAAGGGAAAAAGGTGACCAGCAAAGGGAAAATGGTGACCAGCAAAGGGAAAAAGGTGACCAGCAAAGGGAAAAATGTGACCATCAAAGGGAAAAAGGTGACCAGCAAAGGGAAAAAGGTAACCAGTAAAGGGAAAAATGTGAACAGCAAAGGGAAAAACGTGACCAGCAAAGGGAAAAATGTGACCAGCAAAGGGAAAAAGGTGACCAGCAAAGGGAAAAAGGTGACCAGCAAAGGGAAAAACGTGACCAGCAAAGGGAAAAAGGTGACCAGCAAAGGGAAAATGGTGACCAGCAAAGGGAAAAAGGTGACCAGCAAAGGGAAAAATGTGACCATCAAAGGGAAAAAGGTGACCAGCAAAGGGAAAAAGGTGACCAGCAAAGGGAAAAATGTGACCAGCAAAGGGAAGAATGCGACCAGCAAAGGGAAAAAGGTGAGCTGCAAAGGGAAAAATGTGACCAGCAAAGGGAAAAAGGTGACCAGTAAAGGGTAAAAGGTGAGCAGTAAAGGGAAAAAAGATGACTAGTAAAGGGAAAAATGTGACCAGCAAAGGGGAAAATGTGATCAGCAAAGGGAAAAAGGGTAGGGAAAAGGTGACCCTCTCACGGGAAAAGCTAACCCACTCACACTAACAGGTAAGTAATTCAGCTAGTATTGCAAGAGGCTGTCTGCATCATAGCAGTGTATGATTTCAAGGTAATTCAGCCTGTATCGTAGGTATTGAGGCTAATTCAGCTAGTATCACAGGGGGATAGATTCTAGGGCTGGGTATAGCTTAGTGTCGTATTTCACAGGTAATTCATAGAGTATCGTAGGTATTAAGGTTAATTCAGGTATCACAGGCGTTTAGAGTAATTCAGCTAGCATTACAGGAGGGTAGGTTCCAGGGGTTGGTTATAACATAGTTTCGTATTTCACAGATAGTTCAGGTAATATCGTAAGTATTTGGGTAATCAGCTTGGTTTCACAGATATTATTGATAATTTCGATCAGAGATTTGTATCACAGCTATTTAAGGTAATTGCAGGTGATTCAGGTTGTATCAATGGTATTTGAGTCATTTTAACAGGTAATTCATCTAGTATCACAGGTGCTAGTGCTAATTCAGAGCAGGAATTCGTATCAGAGCTAGTTAAGGTAATTTTACATGATTCGGGTGGTATCACAGGTATTTAAGTCATAACAGCAGCAGCCTCATTACATAACAGCTGTAGCAGAAACAGCAGCAAATCCAACAACTGTAGATTCAGCATCCTCAGCAACAGAAAGAATCACAACAGCAAATACGACAGATGTAGTAGCAGATACAGCATCTATAGCAACAGCAGCTACAATGATACCAGCAATAGATCCTACAGCTACAGAAACATCAGCCACAGCATGTATAATAGCCGTAGCAGAAGCAAATACCACAGCTACCGGAGCAGATACAGCAGCTATACATCAATACATGTAACAGATCCTACAGCTGTAGCAACATCTGCTACAATAATAGCAGTGTCAACAACAGGTTACATAACAGGTGTAGCAACAGCCGTCATCACGGTAGCTGTAACATCAAATACGAGAGCTGTAGTAGTAGATACAAGGCTGTAACATCAGCTACAAAAATAACAGCATCAGATCAGGTAGCTGTAACAGCATTAGACACAGTCAGCACAATAGCTGTAGCAGAAGCAAATACAGCAGTTATCGTAGCAGATACAGAGACTGTACAACTATGACTAGCAGATCCTACAGCAGCAGCGTCTGCTACAACAATAGCAGCAGTCTCATTACATAACAGCTCTAGATTCAGTATCCTCAGCAACAGCAAGCATCACAACAACAGCAATAGCAAATACGACAGATGTAGAAGCAGATACAGCATCTATAGCAACAGCAGCTACAACGATAGCAGCAATAGATCCCACAGCTACAGAAACAGCCTACATCCTGCACAATAGCCGTAACAGAAGCAAATACAACAGCTACCGTAGCAGATACAGCAGCTGTACATCAATAGATGTAACAGATCTAACAGCCGTAGCAACATCTACAATAATAGCAGAGACAACAACCGGTTTGTTCAGCAACAGCAAATACGGCATATGTAGTAACAGATACAGCATCTATAGCAACAGCTACTACAATGATAGCAGCAATAGATCCTACAGCTACAGAAACATCAGCCGCATCCTGCACAATAGCCGTAGCAGAAGCAAATACAACAGCTACCGTAGCAGATACAGCAGCTGTACAACAATAGATGTAACAGATCTTACAGCTGCAGCAACTTCTGCTACAATAATAGCAGCAACAACAACCAGTTACATAACAGCTGTAGCAGTAACAGCTAATCTAACAGCTATAGATTTAGCACTCTTAGCAATAGCAAGTATCACAGCAATGATATTCCAGCTGTAGATTCACCCACCACAGCAACAGCAGTCATCAAATACGAGAGCTATAGTAGTAGATACAATGCTGTAACATCGACTACAACTATAACAGCAATAGATCCTGCAGCTGTAGCAGCATTAGACACAGTCAGCACAATAGCTGTAGCAGAAGCAAATATAGCAGCTTTCGTAGCAGATACAGAGCCTGTACAACAATAGCTGTAACAGATCCTACATCTGTATCATCTGCTACAACAATAACAGCAGCAGTTGCATTACATAACAGCTGCAGTTCTGTATCAATTAATATGCATGGAATGTCAATTAATATGCTAATTACCCCCCTCCCACTAATTAACCCCACTCTCATTTCCCTACTACTGATTAATCTCTTATATCTCCTGAATGAAAAGAGATAGAACAATGGGATAAAAACTAATCAATTCTTTGGAATGCGCCGCGTCATTAGGGTATTGTTTCAAGTTGGCCGGGATGCCTGGGTTCGAATCCTAGGAGTGATTAAAAGTTTATATTCTAATAACTCAGAGACTAATTAAGATAGAGACGTCAAATAAACTTTATTACATTAACATCATTAGGTAGTTTCTTGTGGATCTATATTTGAGTACCTGGTGTCCTAGGTTCGATCCTTAATTTTTAAATCTCCATTATCTCGGAAACTAAGAGAGGTAGAGGGGTGGACCAAAGCATTATTGATAGCTGTTATAACGTGTAATTAATATTGTATATAATTTCCAATCAGGTGCCCTTAGTTCGAATCCCGATCTTTCAATCACTTCCTTAATTTTTCTCTGTATACTAGAATATATCACCTAGATTGATGCTGTAACTACATACAACTCTTTTTAACATATCAAACTAATATTGTAAATAATTTTGTTTCTGGTGTTCTGGGTTCGAATACTGATTCAATGGAATTTACTTATAAATTTAATAACTCCTAAACTGTTTAAGATAAAGACGTCAAATAAACTTTATTGAGTTTATGTTATTAGGTAGTATCTTGTGAATGTGTAATTAGATACCTGAGGTCCTGGGTTCGATCATTAATTTTTAAATCTTCATTATCTCTGGAACTAAATGAGGTAGAGGAGTGGACCAAAGCATGATTGATAGCTCCTACAATGGACAATTAATGCTGTATATAATTGTCAATCAGTTGTCTTTAGTTCGAATCCCGCTCTTTTAATGACTTCCTTAATTTTCCTCTGTACACTAGAATATATCACTTAGATCGAAGATGTAACTGCACACAGCTTTGTTTAACATGTCAAGCTAATATAAATTATTTTGTTCCTGGTGTTCTGGGTTCGAATACCGATTTAATGAAATTTACTTATAAATTTAATAACTCGTAATCTAATTTATATAGACACGTCAAGTAAACCGTAAACAGAGTACCTAGTCCCTAAATATCGTTATCATGACAAAAAGTACTTTAAAGTACTCAGATCGAATCCCGAAGGGATGATTTCATATATCTTCAAGCCTATGAATCCTATCAGGTTTGAGTAAAGATTAAATGGTAGATACTGATGCGGGGGAGCTAAAATACATTTATTAAAACTATTACCGGGTTCGATTCTTGAAGCTTAGAATCTCTGTAACTCTGGAAAAATTGCTTTTCTCGTGATTGTAGTGAAATGTAATGGTTTTTCTGTGGGAAGATGGAAAGGAAGAATTGAAAAGGGAATGAAAACATGAAATAATGTAGTATATACACACATTTAACTGAACAAGGGAGAAAATCTTCTACGTTACCTTTTAAGCCTTTGAGATTGTGCTAGCTTTGGTGTAATGGGTGGTGGTAGGCTTTGAATGGAACATCTGACTGAATGAGCGTGTGGGAATACTTCTCTTGTTGGTGTGACAGCATATACAGGTAGTTACGAGACGAGTTTAAACGTGTTTGATACTGCCAGACATCCTGTCTCTGGGTGTGACGTCATAGACATCGAGCATCCTATAGAACTTAACGATCTACCTTTCCTGCCTGAGTGTATGAAACCATTGAAATCATATACAAAGAAACTGATACCTCGTCTTGGATCTCGAAAGAAGTATGTAGTACATTACATAGCTTTGAATCAAGCTCTTAATCATGGGTTACGACTAAAAAAATCCATCTTGTGCTGTAATTCCAACAGTCACAGTGGTTAAAACCTTATGTGGAATTTAACAACAGGCTGCTACAATAAGCTGCAAATGATTTCGAGAAGGACGTCTACAGCTCTTTAACAACGTCATGTTTGGAAAAACTATGGAGAATCTGCCTGATCGTATGGATATACGACTGGTGATAAATGAGAAGACTCTAGAGAAGCTGATCGCCAAGCCTACGTTTATTGATAGGTCGATATATGCTGCTATTCTAGCTGTTGTATTTATGGCCTCTCGACAAGCCTATATACATTGGTATGAGTGTGTTGAACATCTCCGAGACAATGTATCACCATCATTATGATGTGCTGTTATCATATTATGGAGCTTATGTATATGGATACTTATTCATTCATTCATCGTGTAACAACTGGAGATGTGTTCCATGACAAGTTACGTTTACTTGAGCATCTGGATACTGTTGATTACCCTGTCGACTATATATGCTATTCAGCTCTAAACAAATTGCTTGAGAAATCTAAAGATGAGGCTAATGGTAAAATCATCCAGCGCTTTGTCGGACTACGAGCTAAGATGTATGCCTTAGATATCCACGGCTCAATGGTAAAAAAGATTAAGGGTAAAAACGTAGTGCTATTAAGCATTACATCACATTTGAGAGTTATACTGATTGTCCTAAAACCTGTGAAATCATGAGAACACCTATGAATCTAATCTTATCATGAAAGCACGCTGATACTACTGTGCAAGTGAATAAAATTACATTGAATCCCTTTGATGATCTCCGCGAATCTACAATGTTAAAAAATTAAAGTTTACTCATGTGCTGTGTATGCACATAGCAGACAAATGGTGAAGAAAGGAGAAGATGGAAGGGGAGGCGGTAACCATTGTCATTAGGAGCAAATACTAGTGTTAGTCTCAGGCCTATATAAAGGGAAGAGACGTCCACCCTTACAATCCTTGTTTAATGAAGCAATGATTTAACTGATAAAGCTGCTACATTTGAACAAAAAATGGATTAGCTGCTGCTACAGCTGTAATGTAACCGGTTGTTGTCGCTGCTATTATTGTATCAGATGTTGTTACAGCTGTAGGATGTGTTACATCTATTGTTGTACAGCTGCTGTATCTGCTACGATAGTAATTGTATTTGCTTTTGCTACAGCTATTATGCTGATTGTGTCTAATGCTGCTACAGCTGCAGGATCTATTGCTATCGTTGTAGCTGCTGTTGCTATAGATGCTGTATCTGATACTACATCTGTCGTATTTACTGTTGATGTTGTGATGACTGCTGTTGCTGTGGTAGGTGAACCTATAGCTGGAATATCATTGCTGCGATGCTGTTATTGCTAACACTGCTAAACCTCTAGCTGCTGCTGCAGTTGTTATGTAATTCGACTGCTGCTGCTATTCTTATAGCAGATGCTGCTACAGCTGTGGGGTCTGTTACAGCTATTGTTGTACAGTCTGTATCTGCTACGATAGCTGCTGTATTTGCTTCTGCTATAGCTATTGTGCTGACTATGTCTAATGCTGTTACAGCTACCTGATCTAATACTGTTATTGTTGTAGCTGATGTTACAGTGTTGTATCTACTACTTCAGCTCTCATATTTGATGTTACAGCTGCCGTGATGGCTGCTGTTGCTGAATCTACAGCTGGAATATCATTGCTGCCATGCCTGTTATTGCTAAGAGTGCTAAATCTATGGCTGCTGAATTAGCTGCTGCTCCTACAGCTATTATGTAACTGTTGTTGTCGCTGCTATTATTGTAGCTGATGTTGCTACAGCTGTAAGATCTGTTACATCTATTGTCGTACAGCTGCTGTATCTGCTACGGTAGCTATTGTATTTGCTTCTGTTACAGTTATTGTGCAGGCTGCGGTCGATGTTTCTGTAGCTGCAGAATCTATTGCTGCTATCATTGTAGCTGCTGTTGCTTTGGATGTTGTATCTGTTACTACATCTGTCGTATTTGCTGTTGTTGTGATGCTTGCTATTGCTGCTGCTGCTACAGCTGTTATGTAATGCAACTGCTGCTGTTATTCTTGTAGCAGATGATACAGATGTAGGATCTGTTACAGCTATTGTTGTACAGGCTCTGTATCTGCTACGAAAGCTGCTATATTTGCTTCTGCTACAGCTATTGTGCTGACTGTGTCTAATGCTGCTACAGCTGCAGGATCTATTGCTGTTATAGTTGTAGTCGATGTTACAGCATTGTATCTACTACTATAGCTCTCGTATTTGATGACTGCTGTTGCTGTGGTGGGTGAATCTACAGCTGGAATATCATTGCTGTGATACTTGCTATTGCTAAGAGTGCTAAATCTATAGCTGTTAGATTAGCTGTTACTGCTACAGCTGTTATGTAACTGGTTGTTGTTGCTGCTATTATTGTAGCAGAGGTTGCTGCAGCTGTAAGATCTGTTACATCTATTGTTGTACAGCTGCTGTATCTGCTACGGTAGCTGTTGTATTTGCTTCTGCTACGGCTATTGTGCAGACTGCGGCTGATGTTTCTGTAGCTGTAGGATCTATTGCTGCTATCATTGTAATAGCTGTTGCTGAACAAACCGGTTGTTGTCTCTGCTATTATTGTAGATGTTGCTACGGCTGTTAGATCTGTTACATCTATTGATGTACAGCTGCTGTATCTGCTACGGTAGCTGTTGTATTTGCTTCTGTTACGGCTATTGTGCAGGATGTAGGCTGTTTCTGTAGCTGTGGGATCTATTGCTGCTATCGTTGTAGCTGCTGTTGCTATAGATGCTGTATCTGCTTCTACATCTGTCGTATTTGCTATTGCTGTTGTTGTGATGCTTGCTGTTGCTGAGGATACTGAATCTAGAGCTGTTATGTAATGAGACTGCTGCTATTGTTGTAGCAGACGCTGCTGCTGTAGGATCTGCTAGTCATAGTTGTACAGTCTCTGTATCTGCTACGATAACTGCTGTATTTGCTTCTGCTACAGCTATTGTGCTGACTGTGTCTAATGCTGTTACAGCTACCTGATCTGATGCTGTTATTTTTGTAGCTGATGTTACAGCCTTGTATCTACTACTACAGCTCTCGTATTTGATGTTACAGCTACCGTGATGACGGCTGTTGCTACACCTGTTATGTAACCTGTTGTTGACACTGCTATTATTGTAGCAGATGTTGCTACAGCTGTAGGATCTGTTACATGTATTGATGTATAGCTGCTGTATCTGCTACGGTAGCTGTTGTATTTGCTTCTGCTACGGCTATTATACAGGCTGTGGCTGATGTTTCTGTAGCTGTAGGATCTATTGCTGGTATCATTGTAGCTGCTGTTGCTATAGATGCTGTATCTGCTACTACATCTGTCGTATTTGCTGTTGTGATTCTTTCTGTTGCTGAGGATGCTGAATCTACAGTTGTTGGATTTGCTGCTGTTTCTGCTACAGCTGTTATGTAATGAGGCTGCCGCTGTTATGACTTAAATACCTGTGATACCACCCGAATCATGTAAAATTACCTTAACTAGCTCTGATACGAATTCCTGCTCTGAATTAGCACTAGCACCTGTGATACTAGATGAATTACCTGTTAAAATGACTCAAATACCATTGATACAACCTGAATCACCTGCAATTACCTTAAATAGCTGTGATACAAATCTCTGATCGAAATTATCAATAATATCTGTGAAACCAAGCTGATTACCCAAATACTTACGATATTACCTGAACTATCTGTGAAATACGAAACTATGTTATAACCAACCCCTGGAACCTACCCTCCTGTAATGCTAGCTGAATTACTCTAAACGCCTGTGATACCTGAATTAACCTAAATACCTACGATACTCTATGAATTACCTGTGAAATACGACACTAAGCTATACCCAGCCCTAGAATCTATCCTCCTGTGATACTAGCTGAATTAGCCTCAATACCTACGATACAGGCTGAATTACCTTGAAATCATACACTGCTATGATGCAGTCAGCCTCTTGCAATACTAGCTGAATTACTTACCTGTTAGTGTGAGTGGGTTAGCTTTTCCCGTGAGAGGGTCACCTTTTCCCTACCCTTTTTCCCTTTGCTGGTCACATTTTTCCCTTTACTAGTCATCTTTTTTCCCTTTACTGCTCACCTTTTACCCTTTACTGGTCACCTTTTTCCCTTTGCTGGTCACATTTTTCCCTTTGCAGCTCACCTTTTTCCCTTTGCTGGTCGCATTCTTCCCTTTGCTGGTCACATTTTTCCCTTTGCTGGTCACCTTTTTCCCTTTGCTGGTCCTCTTTTTCCCTTTGCTGGTCACCTTTTTCCCTTTGATGGTCACATTTTTCCCTTTGCTGGTCACCTTTTTCCCTTTGCTGGTCATCATTTTCCCTTTGCTGGTCACCTTTTTCCCTTTACTGGTCACGTTTTTCCCTTTGCTGGTCACCTTTTTCCCTTTGCTGGTCACGTTTTTCCCTTTGCTGTTCACATTTTTCCCTTTACTGGTCACATTTTTCCCTTTACTGGTCACCTTTTTCCCTTTGCTGGTCACCTTTTTCCCTTTGCTGGTCACCTTTTTCGCTTTGCTGGTCACATTTTTCCCTTTGCTGGTCACGTTTTTCCCTTTGCTGTTCACATTTTTCCCTTTACTGGTTACCTTTTTCCCTTTGCTGGTCACCTTTTTCCCTTTGCTGGTCACCTTTTTCCCTTTGCTGGTCACATTTTTCCCTTTGCTGTTCACCTTTTTCCCTTTGCTGGTCACGTTTTTCCCTTTGCTGGTCACCTTTTTCCCTTTGCTGTTCACATTTTTCCCTTTGCTGTTCACCTTTTTCCCTTTGCTGGTCACCTTTTTCCCTTTGCTGGTCACCTTTTTCCCTTTGCTGGTCACGTTTTTCCCTTTGCTGTTCACCTTTTTCCCTTTGCTGGTCACATTTTTCCCTTTGCTGGTCACCTTTTTCCCTTTGCTGGTCACCTTTTTCCCTTTGCTGGTCACATTTTTCCCTTTGCTGGTCACGTTTTTCCCTTTGCTGTTCACATTTTTCCCTTTACTGTTTACCTTTTTCCCTTTGCTGGTCACCTTTTTCCATGAGCAGTCACCTTTTTCCCTTTACTGGTCACCTTTTCCCTGAATGGGTTACGTGATGGGTACGTCAAGAACATTGACATGAAACAGCTTTCCACTAAGTTCACGTCTAAAGTCGCTTTCAAATTCTCGCCCCTCCCCTCCTATTCCCTATCTCTCCTGTATATAAGTCCATATTCCTACTGCTTCACTATCTGTCTAGCCTACCGACTTTCCTCGTGTTCCTATACCTCTCATATAAACCATACTCTACTCCTCTACCTCTGCCTAGCCTAGCCTAACTCCTCTCCTCGTTTCCCTGTACCTCTCATATAAACCATACTCTACTCCTCGACCTCTGTCTAGCCTAACACCCCTCCTACTGTTCTATACTTCTCATACATATAAACGCCTACTCTACTCTCAACCTCTGTCTAGCCTAACACCACTCCCCGTATCCCCTACCTCTCATAAAGCGCATTCCTCCTGCCCCCCTCTAGCTGAGTATCACTCCTTGGTTTCCTATCTAACCTAAATTTAACACCTGTCTATCCTAGCATAGGATCTCTCTCCGTTTTCTCGTCTCTCCTTATAAACACATACTCAATTCTCCTAACCTAACAGCCCTCCTCCTGTTCCCAACCTCTCTCATATAAAGGACATACTCTACCCTTCAACTCTGTCTAGCCTAACAGTCCACCTCGTTTTCCTATACCATTCATATAAAACCATACTCTACTTCTTGACGTCTGTCTAGCCTAACACCCCTGCTCCTGTTCCCTACCTCTCTCATATACAAGACATGCTCTACCCTTCAACTCTGTCTAGCCTAACACCCCCCCTCGTTTTCCTATACCTTTCATATAAACCATACTCTACATCTCGAACTCTGTCTAGCCTAACACCCCTGCTCCTGTTCCCTACCTCTCTCATATAAAAGACATGCTCTACCCTTCAACTCTGTCTAACCTAACACCACCCCTCCTCGTTTTCCTATACCTTTCATATAAACCATACTCTACTTCTTGACCTCTGTCTAGCCTAACACCCCTGCTCCTGTTCCCTACCTCTCTCATATACAAGACATGCTCTACCCTTCAACTCTGTCTAGCCTAACAGTCCACCTCGTTTTCCTATACCTTTCATATAAACCATACTCTACTTCTTGACCTCTGCCTAGCCTAACACCCCTGCTCCTGTTCCCTACCTCTCTCATATACAAGACATGCTCTACCCTTCAACTCTGTCTAGCCTAACACCCCCCCTCGTTTTCCTATACCTTTCATATAAACCATACTCTACTTCTTGACCTCTGTCTAGCCTAACACCCCTGCTCCTGTTCCCTACCTCTCTCATATACAAGACATGCTCTACCCTTCAACTCTGTCTAGTCTAACACCCCTCCTCGTTTTCCTATACCTTTCATATAAACCATACTCTACTTCTTGACCTCTGCCTAGCCTAACACCCCTGCTCCTGTTCCCTACCTCTCTCATATAAAGGACATACTCTACCCTTCAACTCTGTCTAGCCTAACAGTCCACCTCGTTTTCCTATACCATTCATATAAAACCATACTCTACTTCTTGACCTCTGCCTAGCCTAACACCCCTGCTCCTGTTCCCTACCTCTCTCATATAAAAGACATGCTCTACCCTTCAACTCTGTCTAGCCTAACACCCCTCCTCGTTTTCCTATACCTTTCATATAAACCATACTCTACTTCTCGAACTCTGTCTAGCCTAACACCCCTGCTCCTGTTCCCTACCTCTCTCATATAAAAGACATGCTCTACCCTTCAACTCTGTCTAACCTAACACCCCTCCTCGTTTTCCTATACCTTTCATATAAACCCTACTCTACTCCTCGACCTCTGTCTAGTCTAACACCTCTTTACTATCTCTTCCATATAAACGTATTTCCCTCCTTCATCCTTGTCTAGCGTAGTATCGGTCGTCGTATTCCCTATCTCTCCCATATAAACCCATTTTCCTCCTTGAACCGCCCCATTCAGCCTCGTTTTCCCTATCCTTTCCCATATATGCCCAAAAAACTGCGCCACCTCTCTCCTAAATAACCTACTCCTAATCATCGAAATGAAGAATATAATAATAATAATAATAATAATAATAATAATAATAATAATATCTTCATAATTACTTTGCATAATACCTTATGTAATCGTAACTTAAGTGAAATCACACGGGTTAATTTTATGACAAATTCAGGAAATTCCAAGTGTATTATCCAAAATAACGCGGAAAGCGCTTTTACATACATTGCCTTTATATGCTAAAGAAAAAGGTAATAGCCCCCATCGTAACAAAAGAAGTCCTGATTGCGTATTTTGGCTGCAAAGTACAAACGGGGACGATTCATATAAGAATCGTGAGTGAGAATAACGAATCGCGCACTAGGGCAGGCCAGCAGACTAGGGTACGAGTAGGGTAGACCAGCAAAGGGACATTCATGAACGAATCGTGCGCTAGGAGAGACTAGCAGACAGGTAGCAAGAGGACGATTCATGAATCGTGAACGAATCGTATGAATCGATTACTGCAAAAGAATCGCTCGACCCAACTCTAATATGGACATTTGTTTGGATTGCTCGTAAACGCGAGTCTGCTGTGCCGGGAAGAGAGTGCGGCCGACATATCCCGTCCTTTTACTCTCTCATCCACTTACCTAGTAATCGAGATTTCACCGGAAATGTACGTTTTGAGGCTCCCTCTATAAGAAATCATATTTAGAAAAAGGTCAGTCTGTGTGTGTTTGTGAACAGCATAACTCAAAAACAAAATGCCGGATAAATAAACGGGTATTTAATTTGAGTATCCTTCAAAGATGCGACACAAGATTTTGAAGAAAATCCATCCACCCCAAATTATCCTTTATATGGAACATTTTCCAACATTTTTGTTCCCCAAAATGGCGTGTAACGATTTTGATTGAAACAACATAAACTCCTCTTAATTCGGAAGGAACTCTGTATAACTGGTTTCAGTTAATTTGAATCTTATTTATGGACGCTCTTTAATTTATGTACTTAGCGTACCATTCTATATTGGGCATGAAAGACAGAGGCCCTCTTTATTAGGCTTGAGGTTCTTTCACATGCTGTAAATTTACGACACGGGACCACCGGCTTTACTTCCATTCCGAAGGAAGCCATGAGATTTTTACGCCGAAAAAATCCACCGCCCTCCGCCGGGTTTGAACCCCGGACCTCGGGAACTAGAGGCTAGCATGGTGCCACGAGACCACGGAGAATTACAGGTTATTTCATATAATTTCTAGGATATCGTTATTAATGGTTCGAATTGTTCAATACTTTGTAATTCTGTTAAAGTCCCGTTGACATGCAGTTGTTTCTCGCGATGTCATGGAAACAGCGTCCAGTTGTTAAACTATCGCTATTCTTTTTATAACAAATGCGTAATGTAGCTATTTCTTCAAAGGTTTAAAATGAAGTAGACGGAAAAATAAACCTTTGTAAGAATTCAGGAAGCTATATAAAAATACACCATGGTGGGTAGAGAAAGTGGTGTGTCTTCAGAGATTGCCTATAAATGTTGACAACTGGTTTGATTACACACATTCCGTATATGTTGTCCTTGATCTTACAAAAATTACACTCTCTTTGCTTTATCTCACAAGAAACAAAAGAAACGTTAAAATTCCAAAACTGTTGTTCATATTATGTAGTAAGTTTTTATCTGTAAAGGTTTTTTATCAGTGAGAATGAAAAGGGCTTCGCTGGTCATTCAATCAAAATTAAAGACATTTATTTTATTTGCCGCATCAATAGGTCAAAATCGTTTTAACCAGTTATGAGAAAACAGAAAATTCCTGTTTTCCAACTTCAGCGGCATAAACGGAGAGGGGGGAGGTTGCATTGAAATGCTTGCCTCTGAAGTAGATATTTTTCTTAATTTGAAGTTTGTAACGTATTTGCCCCACGTTTGGGCGCCAACTTGAAGTAGTTATTGTCTTGGAGTTTATTTATTTAATCAGCTCCATGTATGAACGTCAATTTTGGAGTGGATTGTTTATTACGTAATATGCTGCTACGTATGAGAAACCGATTTTTTAAGATGTATTTTTGTTGTTACGCTCCAAGTTTTAAAATATTATATTAACTTTGTTATTAAACTGCTTCTATAGATAGTGTTTATGTTTATGTTTGCCTCGGCTGCATCAGTCTTACTTTAGAGACATGTTTCTCTTAATCAGGGCGTGGTACGACAAGAATGTAGGCTTACACAGATTTTAAGTTTAAATTCACTTCTTTTTATTAATCCTTGGCACAAATTATATAGCACTACACTGATATCAAGAGCTGTGAGGTTCTTTAATTTAAAACTTGCGCTTTGTTAACGCGTATACTTAATTTTCGTTTCACACGAATATGTAACATTTCTCTAGAGAACACATCTTCCATCCGGTTACTACCAAGGCCTGCCAGCAACTGAACATATTTAAACCGTATAAACTTTTTGTATTTCTAGTCTCTGATTGGCTAATCCTAGTCCAATAAAATACCTGCATTTTACTAAAGCTTTTTTTGGTTGTTGATTGGCTAATTTTTTTTAAAACGGTAACAAGATTTACGTTATTGCTGCCCGAATCATGACTAGTAGTATTCAAACTCTCAAACTCATTATTGCCTCAACGTTACCTCATTGTTACCTCACTGTTAGCAACTTTAAACTGATTATTCTCACAGCTCTTGCATTATTAAATTACATAACGCAATCACATAACATTATTAAACATGTTTACAATAAAAATCTGATATATTACACTCGCATGACTTTCTCTACTCTTGTACAAACTATTTTTACAAACGCTTATTCTCCATCTACTTCATGTTAATCGAGATAAACATTTGCAGACTCTATCTTATTGCTAATTTTCTTGTAGATGTAAGGGGAATATATATTTACAAGGGCAATATAGAAATACAGTAGCCTTTAAGCACATACATATCTCTTAATAGCTGGTTGCTAGGTGCAGCACCATCCCCTTTTCCACAGATTAATACTCTTTGCATATCCAAGACAAAAAAATGAATAACGAATTCCCATTTGAGAAAATAAGTATTGAAAAATTTAAGGGAATAACAAGCAATATCTCGAAAATGGTTCATTCAACAAAAAAAATCTGATGTGTTACACTCACATGACTTTCTCTACTCTTGTACAAACTATTTTTACAAACGCTTATTCTCCATATGCTTCATGTTAATGGAGATATAGAGATGTCAATCTTATTGATAATTTTCTTGTAGATGCAAGGGGAATATTGTAGGTTTTAAGCGATAGTCAAATATTTTAACGCTGGTTGCTATGTGGCGCATTCCATTCTCTTTGCATGTCCAGGACATAAAAAAATGAATAACGAATTTGAGAAAAAGTATAAGTATTGTAAAATTTAAGAAAATAACAAGCAATATATCGAAAACGGTTCACTCAACAAAAGAAATGTATATGACATAAGTTGTGTATTATAACGCGATCTACATTTTTTGTGTAGTAAAATTTTGTCTATCTCTTATGGTTTACCTGTTATGCAAAAGTCGTTCACAATGAAGAATACTTTTGGAGACATTCCCAGAAAATTCAAGATATACATTGCATTTCTCATGACATTATGTTAAACATATGATATTTTAATCAAAATCGTTAGAGCCATTTTTGAGAAAATTAAAATTTTCGAAAAATCTTCCATGTAAAGGGTAGTCTGGGGTGGGGGGATTTTCTTGAAAACCTTCGTGTCGCATCTCTGGAAGATACTGAGCCTAAATACCAAGTTTGGTGCTTATCCGACTGTTCGTTTTTGAGTTATGCTGTTCACAGACACACACACGGACATGTTTCCAAAAATGCTTTTTACTTTCTCTACTACGTATAGTAAGTAGGGGAAGTATTGCATTCCACCCAAAAATTCGATACCGAGATTTCACCGGAAATACATGTTTTGAGAATCACTGAATCCAAAATAAGCATTTTTGGAAACATGTCCGTGTGTGTGTCTGTCTGTGTGTCTGTCTGTCTGTGTGTCTGTGAACAGCATAACTCAAAAACGAACAGTCGGATAAACACCAAACGTGGTATTTAGGTTCAGTATCTTCCAGAGATGCGACACGAAGGTTTTCAAGAAAATCCCCCCACCCCAGACTACCCTTTACATGGAACATTTTTCGAAAATTTTAATTTTCTCAAAAACGGCTCTAACGATTTTGATTAAAATATCATATGTTTAAGATACTGTCATGACAAATAAAATGTATATCTCGAATTTTCTGGGAATGTCTCCAAAAGTATTCTTCATTGTGAACGACTTTTGCATAACTGGTAAACCATAAGAGATAGACAAAATTTTACTACACAAAAAATGTAGATCGCGTTAAAATACACAACTTATGTCATATACGTTTCTTTTGTTGAGTGAACCGTTTTCGAGATATTGCTTGTTATTTCCTTAAATTTTCCAATACTTATACTTTTTCTCAAATTCGTTATTCATTTTTTTTATGTCCTGAACATGCAAAGAGAATGGAATTCGCCACATAGCAACCAGCGTTAAAATATTTGACTATCGCTTAAAAGCTACCATATTCCCCTTGCATCTACAAGAAAATTACCAATAAGATTGACATCTCGATATCTCGATTAACATGAAGCATATGGAGAATAGGCGTTTGTAAAATTAGATTGTACAAGAGTAGAGAAAGTTTTGTGAGTGTAACACATCAGATTTTTAATGTCCTGGACATGCAAAGAGAATGGAATTCGCCACATAGCAACCAGCGTTAAAATATTTGACTATCGCTTAAAAGCTACCATATTTCCCTTGCATCTACAAGAAAATTACCAATAAGGTTGACATCTCGATATCTCGATTAACATGAAGCATATGGAGAATAAGCGTTTGTAAAAATAGATTGTACAAGGGTAGAGAAAGTCATGTGAGTGTAACACATCAGATTTTTTCGATTCAGGGGAGTCTCAAAACATGTATTTCCGATGAAATCTCGGTATCGAAATTTTGGGTGGAATACAATACTTCCCCTACTTACTATACGTAAGAGATTTCACCGGAAATACATGTTTTGAGACCCCCTGAATCCAAAAAAAAAGCATTTTTGGAAACATGTCCGTGTGTGTGTGTGTGTGTGTTTGTGTCTGTGAACAGCATAACTCAGAAACGAACAGTCGGATAAACACCAAACTTGGTATTTGGGTTCAGTATCTTCCAGAGATGCGACACGAAGGTTTTCAAGAAAATCCCCCCACCCCAGACTACCCTTTACATGGAAGATTTTTCGAAAATTTTAATTTTCTCAAAAATGGCTCTCACGATTTTGATTAAAATATCATATGTTTAAGATATTTTTATGACAAATAAAATATATATCTTGAATTTTCTGGGAATGTCTCCAAAAGTATTCTTCATTGTGAACGACTTTTGCATAACTGGTAAACCATAAGAGATAGACAAAATTTTACTACACAAAAAATGTAGATCGCGTTAAAATACACAATTTATGTCATATACATTTTTGTTGTTGAGTGAACCATTTTCGAGATATTGCTTGTTATTCCCTTACATTTTTCAATAATTTTCTCAAATGGGAATTCGTTATTCATTTTTACTTTCTCTACTACGTATAGTAAGTAGGGGAAGTATTGCATTCCACCCAAAAATTCGATACCGAGATTTCACCGAAAATACATGTTTTGAGACCCACTGAATCCAAAAAAAGCATTTTTGGAAACATGTCCGTGTGTGTGTCTGTGTGTGTGTGTGTGTGTCTGTGAACAGCATAACTCAAAAACGAACAGTCGGATAAACACCAAACTTGGTATTTAGGTTCAGTATCTTCCAGAGATGCGACACGAAGGTTTTCAAGAAAATCCCCCCACCCCAGGCTAACCTTTACATGGAACATTTTTCGAAAATTTTAATTTTCTCAAAAATGGCTCTAACGATTTTGATTAAAATATCATATGTTTAAGATAATGTCATGAGAAATGAAATGTATATCTCGAATTTTCTGGGAATGTCTCCAAAAGTATTCTTCATTGTGAACGACTTTTGCATAACTGGTAAACCGTAAGAGATAGACAGAATTTTACTACACAAGAAATGTAGATCGCGTTCAAATACACAACTTATGTCATATACATTTCTTTTGTTGAGTGAACCGTTTTCGAGATATTGCTTGTTATTTCCTTAAATTTTTCAATACTTTATACTTTTTCTCAAATTCGTTATTCATTTTTTACTTTCTCTACTACGTATAGTAAGTAGGGGAAGTATTGCATTCCACCCAAAATTTCGATACCGAGATTTCAACGGAAATACATGTTTTGAGACTCACTGAATCCAAAAAAAGCATTTTTGGAAACATGTCCGTGTGTGTGTCTGTCTGTGTGAGTCTGTGTGTCTGTGTGTCTGTGAACAGCATAACTCAAAAACGAAGAGTCGGATAAACACCAAACTTGAAATTTAGGTTCAGTATCTTTCAGAGATGCGACACGAAGGTTTCCAAGAAAATCCCCCACCCCAGACTACCCTTTACATGGAACATTTTTCGAAAATTTTAATTTTCTCAAAAACGGCTCTAACGATTTTGATTAAAATATCATATGTTTAAGATATTGTCATGACAAATAAAATGTATATCTCGAATTTTCTGGGAATGTCTCCAAAAGTATTCTTCATTATGAACGACTTTTTCATAACTGGTAAACCATAAGAGATAGAAAAAATTTTACTACACGAAAAATGTAGATCGCGTTAAAATACACAATTTATGTCATATACATTTCTTTTGTTGAGTGAACCGTTTGCGAGATATTGCTTGTTATTCCCTTAAATTTTCCAATACTTATACTTTTTCTCAAATTCGTTATTCATTTTTTACTTTCTCTACTACGTATAGTAAGTAGGGGAAGTATTGCATTCCACCCAAAAATTCGATACCGAGATTTCACCGGAAATACATGTTTTGAGACCTCCTGAATCCAAAAAAAGCATTTTTGGAAACATGTCCGTGTGTGTGTCTGTGTGTGTTTGTGTCTGTGTGTGTGTCTGTGTGTGTGTCTGTGAACAGCATAACTCAAAAACTAACAGTCGGATAAACACCAAACTTGGTATTTACGTTCAGTATCTTCCAGGGATGCGACACGAAGATTTTCAAGAAAATCCCCCCACCCCAGACTACCCTTTACATGGAACATTTTTCGAAAATTTTAATTTTCTCAAAAATGGCTCTAACGATTTTGATGAAAATATCATATGTTTAAGATAATGTCATGAGAAATGAAATGTATATCTCGAAATTTCTGGGAATGTCTCCAAAAGTATTCTTCGTTATGAACGACTTTTGCATAACTGGTAAACCATAAGAGATAGACAAAATTTTACTACACAAAAAATGTAGATCGCGTTAAAATACACAACTTATATCATATACATTTTTTTTGTTGAGTGAACCGTTTTCGAGATATTGCTTGTTATTTCCTTAAATTTTCCAATACTTATACTTTTTCTCAAATTCGTTATTCATTTTTACTTTCTCTACTACGTATAGTAAGTAGGGGAAGTATTGCATTCCACCCAAAAATTCGATACCGAGATTTCACCGGAAATACACGTTTTGAGACCTCCTGAATCCAAAAAAAGCATTTTTGGAAACATGTCCGTGTGTGTGTCTGTGTGTGTGTGTGTGTCTGTGTGTGTGTCTGTGTGTCTGTGAACAGCATAACTCAAAAACGAACAATCGGATAAGCACCAAACTTGGTATTTAGGTTCAGTATCTTCCAGAGATGCGACACGAAGGTTTTCAATAAAATCCCCCCACCCCAGACTACCCTTTACATGGAAGATTTTTCGAAAATTTTAATTTTCTCAAAAATGGCTCTAACGATTTTGATGAAAATATCATATGTTTAAGACAATGTCATGAGAAATGAAATGTATATCTCGAATTTTCTGGGAATGTCTCCAAAAGTATTCTTCATTGTGAACGACTTTTGTATAACTGGTAAACCGTAAGAGATAGACAGAATTTTAGTACACAAAAAATGTAGATCGCGTTAAAATACACAACTTATGTCATATACATTTCTTTTGTTGAGTGAACCGTTTTCGAGATATTGCTTGTTATTTCCTTAAATTTTCCAATACTTATACTTTTTCTCAAATTAGTTATTCATTTTTACTTTCTCTACTACGTATAGTAAGTAGGGGAAGTATTGCATTCCACCCAAAAATTCGATACCGAGATTTCACCGGAAATACACGTTTTGAGACCTCCTGAATCCAAAAAAAGCATTTTTAGAAACATGTCCGTGTGTGTGTCTGTGTGTCTGTGTGTGTGTCTGTGTGTGTGTGTCTGTGAACAGCATAACTCAAAAACGAACAATCGGATAAGCACCAAACTTGGTATTTAGGTTCAGTATCTTCCAGAGATGCGACACGAAGGTTTTCAAGAAAATCCCCCCAACCCAGACTACCCTTTACATGGAACATTTTTCGAAAATTTAATTTTCTCAAAAACGGCTCTAACGATTTTGATTAAAATATCATATGTTTAAGATATTGTCATGACAAATAAAATGTATATCTCGAATTTTCTGGGAATGTCTCCAAAAGTGTTCTTCATTATGAACGACTTTTTCATAACTGGTAAACCATAAGAGATAGACAAAATTTTACTACACGAAAAATGTAGATCGCGTTAAAATACACAAGTTATGTCATATACATTTCTTTTGTTGAGTGAACCGTTTGCGAGATATTGCTTGTTATTCCCTTAAATTTTCCAATACTTATACTTTTTCTCAAATTCGTTATTCATTTTTTTATGTTCTGGACATGCAAAGAGAATGGAATGCCCCACATAGCAACCAGCGATAAAATATTTGACTATCGCTTAAAAGCTACCATATTCCCCTTGCATCTACAAGAAAATTACAAATAAGATTGACATCTCGATATCTCGATTAATATGAAGCATATGGAGAATAGGCGTTTGTAAAAATAGATTGTACAAGAGTAGAGAAAGTCATGTGAGTGTAACACATCAGATTTTTTTATGTCCTGGACATGCAAAGAGAATGAAATGCGCCACATAGCAACCAGCGTTAAAATATTTGACTATCGCTTAAAACCTACCATATTCCCCTTGCATCTACAAGAAAATTACCAATAAGATGACATCTCGATATCTCGATTACCATGAAGCATATGGAGAATAGGCGTTTGTAAAAATAGATTGTACAAGAGTAGAGAAAGTCATGTGAGTGTAACACATCAGATTTTTTTATGTCCTGGACTTGCAAAGAGAATGGAATGCGCCACATAGCAACCAGCGATAAAATATTTGACTATCGCTTAAAAGCTACCATATTCCCCTAGCATCTACAAGAAAATTACAAATAAGATTGACATCTCGATATCTCGATTAATATGAAGCATATGGAGAATAGGCGTTTGTAAAAATAGATTGTACAAGAGTAGAGAAAGTCATGTGAGTGTAACACATCAGATTTTTTACTTTCTCTACTACGTATAGTAAGTAGGGGAAGTATTGTATTCCACCCAAAAATTCGATACCGAGATTTCACCGGAAATACATGTTTTGAGACCTCCTGAATCCAAAAAAAGCATTTTTGGAAACATGTCCGTGTGTGTGTCTGTGTGTCTGTGAACAGCATAACTCAAAAACGAACAGTCTGATAAGCACCAAACTTGGTATTTAGGTTCCGTATCTTCCAGAGATGCGACACGAAGGTTTTCAAGAAAATCCCCCCACCCCAGACTACCCTTTATATGGAAGATTTTTCGAAAATTTTAATTTTCTCAAAAATGGCTCTAACGATTTTGATGAAAATATCGTATGTTTAAGATAATGCCATAAGAAATAAAATGTATATCTCGAATTTTCTGGGAATGTCTCCAAAAGTATTCTTCATTGTGAACGACTTTTGCATAACTGGTAAACCATAAGAGATAGACAAAATGTTACTACACAAAAAATGTAGATCGCGTTAAAATACACAACTTATGTCATATACATTTCTTTTGTTGAGTGAACCGTTTTCGAGATATTGCTTGTTATTTCCTTAAATTTTCCAATACTTTTTCTCAAATTCGTTATTCATTTTTTTTATGTCCTGGACATGCAAAGAGAATGGAATGCGCCACATAGCAACCAGCGTTAAAATATTTGACTATCGCTTAAAAGCTACCATATTCCCCTTGCAGCTACATGAATATTACCAATAAGATTGACATCTCGATATCTCGATTAACATGAAGCATATGGAGAATAGGCGTTTGTAAAATTAGATTGTACAAGAGTAGAGAAAGTCATGTGAGTGTAACACATCAGATTTTTTTTTTGTTCTGGACATGCAAAGAGAATGGAATGCGCCACATAGCAACCAGCGTTAAAATATTTGACTATCGCTCAAAGCCTACCATATTCCCCTTGCATCTACAAGAAAATTGCCAATAAGATTGACATCGCGATATCTCGATTAACATGAAGCATATGGAGAATAAACGTTTGTAAAAATAGTTTGTACAAGAGTAGAGAAAGTCATGTGAGTGTAACACATCAGATTTTTTATGTCCTGACATGCATAGAGAATGAAATGCGCCACATAGCAACCAGCGTTAAAATATTTGACTATCGCTTATAACCTACCATATTCCCCTTGCATCTACAAGAAAATTACCAATAAGATTGACATCTCGATATCTCGATTAACATGAACCATATGGAGAATAGGCGCTTGTAAAAATAGATTGTACAAGAGTAGAGAAAGTCATGTGAGTGTAACACATCAGATTTTTACTTTCTCTACTACGTATAGTAAGTAGGGGAAGTATTGTATTCCACCCAAAATTTCGATACCGAGATTTCACCGGAAATACATGTTTTGAGACCCCTGAATCCAAAAAAAGCATTTTTGGAAACATGTCCGTGTGTGTGTCTGTCTGTCTGTCTGTCTGTGTGTCTGTGAACAGCATAACTCAGAAACGAACAGTCGGATAAACACCAAACTTGGTATTTAGGTTCAGTATCTTCCAAGGAAGCGACACGAAGGTTTTCAAGAAAATCCCCCCACCCCAGAGCACCCTTTACATGGAAGATTTTTCGAAAATTTTAATTTTCTCAAAAATGGCTCTAACGATTTTGATTAAAATATTATATGTTTAAGATATTTTTATGACAAATAAAATGTATATCTTGAATTTCCTGGGAATGTCTCCAAAAGTATTCTTTATTGTGAACGACTTTTGCATAACTGGTAAACCATAAGAGATAGACAACATTTTACTACACAAAAAATGTACATCGCGTTAAAATACACAATTTATGTCATATACATTTTTTTATTTGAGTGAACCATTTTTGAGATATTGCTTGTTATTTCCTTAAATTTTCCAATACTTATACTTTTTATCAAATTCGTTATTCAATTTTTTATGTCCTGGATATGCAAACAGAATAGAATGCGCCACATAGCAACCAGCGCTTAAAAGATATGACTATCGCTTATAACCTACCATGTTCCCCTTGCATCTACAAGAAAATTAGCAATAAGATTGACATCTCGATTAACATGAAGCATATGGAGAATAAACGTCTGTAAAAATAGTTTGTACAAGAGTAGAGAAAGTCATGTGAGTGTAACACATCAGATTTTTTACTTTCTCTACTACGTATAGTAAGTAGGGGAAGTATTGCATTCCACCCAAAAATTCGATAGCGAGATTTCACCGGAAATACATGTTTTGAGACCTCCTGAATCCAAAAAAAAGCATTTTTATAAACATGTCCGTGTGTGTGTGTGTGTGTGTGTGTGTCTGTGTGTGTGTGTCTGTGAACAGCATAACTCAAAAACGAACAGTCGGATAAACACCAAACTTGGTATTTAGGATCAGTATCTTCCAGAGATGCGACACGAAGGTTTTCAAGAAAATCCCCCCACCCCAGACTACCCTTTACATGGAACATTTTTCGAAAATTTTAATTTTCGAAAAAATGGCTCTAACGATTTTGATTAAAATATCATATGTTTAAGATAATGTCATGAGAAATGAAATGTATATCTCGAATTTTCTGGGAATGTCTCCAAAAGTATTCTTCATTGTGAACGACTTTTGCATAACTGGTAAACCATAAGAGATAGACAAAAGTTTACTACACAAAACATGTAGATCTTGTTAAAATACACAACTTATGTCATATACATTTCTTTTGTTGAGTGAACCGTTTTCGAGATATTGCTTGTTATTCCCTTAAATTTTCCAATACTTATACTTTTTCTCAAATTTGTTATTCATTTTTACTTTCTCTACTACGTATAGTAAGTAGGGGAAGTATTGCATTCCACCCAAAAATTCGATACCGAGATTTCACCGGAAATACACGTTTTGAGACCTCCTGAATCCAAAAAAAGCATTTTTGGAAACATGTCCGTGTGTGTGTCTGTGTGTGTGTGTGTGTGTGTGTGTGTGTGTGTGTGTGTGTGTGTGTCTGTGTGTCTGTGAACAGCATAACTCAAAAACGAACAATCGGATAAGCACCAAACTTGGTATTTAGGTTCAGTATCTTCCAGAGATGCGACACGAAGGTTTTCAATAAAATCCCCCCACCCCAGACTACCCTTTACATGGAAGATTTTTCGAAAATTTTAATTTTCTCCAAAATGGCTCTAACGATTTTGATGAAAATATCATATGTTTAGGGTAATGTCATGACAAATAAAATGTATATCTCGAATTTTCTGGGAATGTCTCCAAAAGTATTCTTCATGGTGAACGACTTTTGCATAACTGGTAAACCATAAGAGATAGACAAAATTTTACTACACAAAAAATGTAGATCGCGTTAAAATACACAACTTATATCATATACATTTTTTTTGTTGAGTGAACCGTTTTCGAGATATTGCTTGTTATTTCCTTAAATTTTCCAATACTTATACTTTTTCTCAAATTCGTTATTCATTTTTACTTTCTCTACTACGTATAGTAAGTAGGGGAAGTATTGCATTCCACCCAAAAATTCGATACCGAGATTTCACCGGAAATACATGTTTTGAGACCTCCTGAATCCAAAAAAAGCATTTTTGGAAACATGTCCGTGTGTGTGTCTGTGTGTGTGTGTGTCTGTGTGTGTGTGTGTCTGTGTGTCTGTGAACAGCATAACTCAAAAACGAACAGTCCCATAAACACCAAACTTGGTATTTACATTCAGTATCTTCCAAGGATGCGACACGAAGGTTTTCAAGAAAATCCCCCCACCCCAGACTACCCTTTACATGGAACATTTTTCGAAAATTTTAATTTTCTCAAAAATGGCTCTAACGATTTTGATGAAAATATCATATGTTTAAGACAATGTCATGAGAAATGAAATGTATATCTCGAATTTTCTGGGAATGTCTCCAAAAGTATTCTTCATTGTGAACGACTATTGTATAACTGGTAAACCGTAAGAGATAGACAGAATTTTAGTACACAAAAAATGTAGATCGCGTTAAAATACACAACTTATGTCATATACATTTCTTTTGTTGAGTGAACCGTTTTCGAGATATTGCTTGTTATTTCCTTAAATTTTCCAATACTTATACTTTTTCTCAAATTAGTTATTCATTTTTACTTTCTCTACTACGTATAGTAAGTAGGGGAAGTATTGCATTCCACCCAAAAATTCGATACCGAGATTTCACCGGAAATACATGTTTTGAGACCTCCTGAATCCAAAAAAAGCATTTTTGGAAACATGTCCGTGTGTGTGTCTGTGTGTGTGTCTGTGTGTCTGTGTGTGTGTCTGTGTGTGTGTCTGTGAACAGCATAACTCAAAAACTAACAGTCGGATAAACACCAAACTTGGTATTTAGGTTCAGTATCTTCCAGAGATGCGACACGAAGATTTTCAAGAAAATCCCCCCACCCCAGACTACCCTTTACATGGAACATTTTTCGAAAATTTTAATTTTCTCAAAAATGGCTCTAACGATTTTGATGAAAATATCATATGTTTAAGATAATGTCATGAGAAATGAAATGTATATCTCGAAATTTCTGGGAATGTCTCCAAAAGTATTCTTCATTATGAACGACTTTTGCATAACTGGTAAACCATAAGAGATAGACAAAATTTTACTACACAAAAAATGTAGATCGCGTTAAAATACACAACTTATATCATATACATTTTTTTTGTTGAGTGAACCGTTTTCGAGATATTGCTTGTTATTTCCTTAAATTTTCCAATACTTATAGTTTTTCTCCAATTCGTTATTCATTTTTTTATGTCCTGGACATGCAAAGAGAATGGAATGCGCCACATAGCAACCAGCGATAAAATATTTGACTATCGCTTAAAAGCTACCATATTCCCCTTGCATCTACAAGAAAATTACAAATAAGATTGACATCTCGATATCTCGATTAATATGAAGCATATGGAGAATAGGCGTTTGTAAAAATAGATTGTACAAGAGTAGAGAAAGTCATGTGAGTGTAACACATCAGATTTTTTTATGTCCTGGACATGCAAAGAGAATGAAATGCGCCACATAGCAACCAGCGTTAAAATATTTGACTATCGCTTAAAACCTACCATATTCCCCTTGCATCTACAAGAAAATTACCAATAAGATGACATCTCGATATCTCGATTACCATGAAGCATATGGAGAATAGGCGTTTGTAAAAATAGATTGTACAAGAGTAGAGAAAGTCATGTGAGTGTAACACATCAGATTTTTTTATGTCCTGGACTTGCAAAGAGAATGGAATGCGCCACATAGCAACCAGCGATAAAATATTTGACTATCGCTTAGAAGCTACCATATTCCCCTAGCATCTACAAGAAAATTACAAATAAGATTGACATCTCGATATCTCGATTAATATGAAGCATATGGAGAATAGGCGTTTGTAAAAATAGATTGTACAAGAGTAGAGAAAGTCATGTGAGTGTAACACATCAGATTTTTTACTTTCTCTACTACGTATAGTAAGTAGGGGAAGTATTGTATTCCACCCAAAAATTCGATACCGAGATTTCACCGGAAATACATGTTTTGAGACCTCCTGAATCCAAAAAAAGCATTTTTGGAAACATGTCCGTGTGTGTGTCTGTGTGTCTGTGTGTCTGTGAACAGCATAACTCAAAAACGAACAGTCTGATAAGCACCAAACTTGGTATTTAGGTTCCGTATCTTCCAGAGATGCGACACGAAGGTTTTCAAGAAAATCCCCCCACCCCAGACTACCCTTTATATGGAAGATTTTTCGAAAATTTTAATTTTCTCAAAAATGGCTCTAACGATTTTGATGAAAATATCGTATGTTTAAGATAATGCCATGAGAAATAAAATGTATATCTCGAATTTTCTGGGAATGTCTCCAAAAGTATTCTTCATTGTGAACGACTTTTGCATAACTGGTAAACCATAAGAGATAGACAAAATGTTACTACACAAAAAATGTAGATCGCGTTAAAATACACAACTTATGTCATATACATTTCTTTTGTTGAGTGAACCGTTTTCGAGATATTGCTTGTTATTTCCTTAAATTTTCCAATACTTTTTCTCAAATTCGTTATTCATTTTTTTTATGTCCTGGACATGCAAAGAGAATGGAATGCGCCACATAGCAACCAGCGTTAAAATATTTGACCATCGCTTAAAAGCTACCATATTCCCCTTGCAGCTACATGAATATTACCAATAAGATTGACATCTCGATATCTCGATTAACATGAAGCATATGGAGAATAGGCGTTTGTAAAATTAGATTGTACAAGAGTAGAGAAAGTCATGTGAGTGTAACACATCAGATTTTTTTTTTGTTATGGACATGCAAAGAGAATGGAATGCGCCACATAGCAACCAGCGTTAAAATATTTGACTATCGCTCAAAGCCTACCATATTCCCCTTGCATCTACAAGAAAATTGCCAATAAGATTGACATCGCGATATCTCGATTAACATGAAGCATATGGAGAATAAACGTTTGTAAAAATAGTTTGTACAAGAGTAGAGAAAGTCATGTGAGTGTAACACATCAGATTTTTTATGTCCTGACATGCAAAGAGAATGAAATGCGCCACATAGCAACCAGCGTTAAAATATTTGACTATCGCTTATAACCTACCATATTCCCCTTGCATCTACAAGAAAATTACCAATAAGATTGACATCTCGATATCTCGATTAACATGAACCATATGGAGAATAGGCGCTTGTAAAAATAGATTGTACAAGAGTAGAGAAAGTCATGTGAGTGTAACACATCAGATTTTTACTTTCTCTACTACGTATAGTAAGTAGGGGAAGTATTGTATTCCACCCAAAATTTCGATACCGAGATTTCACCGGAAATACATGTTTTGAGACCCCTGAATCCAAAAAAAGCATTTTTGGAAACATGTCCGTGTGTGTGTCTGTCTGTCTGTCTGTCTGTGTGTCTGTGAACAGCATAACTCAGAAACGAACAGTCGGATAAACACCAAACTTGGTATTTAGGTTCAGTATCTTCCAAGGAAGCGACACGAAGGTTTTCAAGAAAATCCCCCCACCCCAGAGTACCCTTTACATGGAAGATTTTTCGAAAATTTTAATTTTCTCAAAAATGGCTCTAACGATTTTGATTAAAATATTATATGTTTAAGATATTTTTATGACAAATAAAATGTATATCTTGAATTTCCTGGGAATGTCTCCAAAAGTATTCTTTATTGTGAACGACTTTTGCATAACTGGTAAACCATAAGAGATAGACAACATTTTACTACACAAAAATTGTACATCGCGTTAAAATACACAATTTATGTCATATACATTTTTTTATTTGAGTGAACCATTTTTGAGATATTGCTTGTTATTTCCTTAAATTTTCCAATACTTATACTTTTTATCAAATTCGTTATTCAATTTTTTATGTCCTGGATATGCAAACAGAATAGAATGCGCCACATTAGCAACCAGCGCTTAAAAGATATGACTATCGCTTATAACCTACCATGTTCCCCTTGCATCTACAAGAAAATTAGCAATAAGATTGACATCTCGATTAACATGAAGCATATGGAGAATAAACGTCTGTAAAAATAGTTTGTACAAGAGTAGAGAAAGTCATGTGAGTGTAACACATCAGATTTTTTACTTTCTCTACTACGTATAGTAAGTAGGGGAAGTATTGCATTCCACCCAAAAATTCGATACCGAGATTTCACCGGAAATACATGTTTTGAGACCTCCTGAATCCAAAAAAAAGCATTTTTATAAACATGTCCGTGTGTGTGTGTGTGTGTGTGTGTGTGTCTGTGTGTGTGTGTCTGTGAACAGCATAACTCAAAAACGAACAGTCGGATAAACACCAAACTTGGTATTTAGGATCAGTATCTTCCAGAGATGCGACACGAAGGTTTTCAAGAAAATCCCCCCACCCCAGACTACCCTTTACATGGAACATTTTTCGAAAATTTTAATTTTCGAAAAAATGGCTCTAACGATTTTGATTAAAATATCATATGTTTAAGATAATGTCATGAGAAATGAAATGTATATCTCGAATTTTCTGGGAATGTCTCCAAAAGTATTCTTCATTGTGAACGACTTTTGCATAACTGGTAAACCATAAGAGATAGACAAAAGTTTACTACACAAAACATGTAGATCTCGTTAAAATACACAACTTATGTCATATACATTTCTTTTGTTGAGTGAACCGTTTTCGAGATATTGCTTGTTATTCCCTTAAATTTTCCAATACTTATACTTTTTCTCAAATTTGTTATTCATTTTTACTTTCTCTACTACGTATAGTAAGTAGGGGAAGTATTGCATTCCACCCAAAAATTCGATACCGAGATTTCACCGGAAATACACGTTTTGAGACCTCCTGAATCCAAAAAAAGCATTTTTGGAAACATGTCCGTGTGTGTGTCTGTGTGTGTGTGTGTGTCTGTGTGTGTGTGTCTGTGTGTCTGTGAACAGCATAACTCAAAAACGAACAATCGGATAAGCACCAAACTTGGTATTTAGGTTCAGTATCTTCCAGAGATGCGACACGAAGGTTTTCAATAAAATCCCCCCACCCCACACTACCCTTTACATGGAAGATTTTTCGAAAATTTTAATTTTCTCAAAAATGGCTCTAACGATTTTGATGAAAATATCATATGTTTAGGGTAATGTCATGACAAATAAAATGTATATCTCGAATTTTCTGGGAATGTCTCCAAAAGTATTCTTCATTGTGAACGACTTTTGCATAACTGGTAAACCATAAGAGATAGACAAAATTTTACTACACAAAAAATGTAGATCGTGTTAAAATACACAACTTATGTCATATACATTTCTTTTGTTGAGTGAACCGTTTTCGAGATATTGCTTGTTATTTCCTTAAATTTTCCAATACTTATACTTTTTCTCAAATTCGTTATTCATTTTTTATGTCCTGGACATGCAAAGAGAATGGAATGCGTCACATAGCATCCAGCGTTAAAATATTTGACTATCGCTTAAAAGCTACCATATTTTCCTTGCATCTACAAGAAAATTACCAATAAGATTGACATCTCGATATCTCGATTAACATGAAGCATATGGAGAATAAGCGTTTGTAAAATTAGGTTGTACAAGAGTAGAGAAAGTTATGTGAGTGTAACACATCAGATTTTTTTATGTCCTGGACTTGTAAAGAGAATGGAATGCGCCGCATAGCAACCAGCGTTAAAATGTTTGACCATCGCTTAAAAGCTACCATATTCCCCTTGCATCTACAAGAAAATTACCAATAAGATTGACATCTCGATATCTCGATTAACATAAAGTATATGGAGAATAGGCGTTTGTAAAAATAGATTGTACAAGAGTAGAGAAAGTCATGTGAGTGTAACATCAGATTTTTTTGTCTTGGATATGCAAAGAGTTATAATCTGTGGCAAAGGGAATGGTGTTGCACCTAGCAACCAGCTATTAAGAGATATCTATGTGCTTAAAGGCTACTGTATTTCTATATTGCCCTTGTAAATATATTTTCCCCTACATCTACAAGAAAATTAGCAATAAGAGAGAGTTTGCAAATGTTTATCTCGATTAACATGAAGCAGATGGAGAATAAGCGTTTGTAAAAATGGTTTGTACAAGATTAGAGAAAGTCATGTGAGTGTAACACATCAGATTTTTATAAACTATTATATACATATTGTTTCAAGGCGGGCTGTTATTGAATTTATATATATTATATAATTCAAGTGTTAAAAATACTGCCTCGCCTCTTATGTTTTAAAAATTTGCCTGATTTGCGTACACCTAGAACAGAAAATATTTCTGCATCTCTTTAAAAACTTCTAGCACCAAACTAATTGACAAAAAAAATTGTATTTTTAAATGAGGAGAAAACATGCCATGATAGTTTGTTTTAGCGATTTTCAATATTTTGCATTGTAGGACTTATTTTTTGAAAATTGCACAACTTTTATGGCCCAATAATTGCCCCTCCCAACATAATATGTGTTGACGATATTCACCATTTCAACAATGTATTTTTGTTTCACTGTAAATGATTATGAATCATAAACATATGGTATTTAAAATCACTTGGACCATTTTTGTGAAAATTTCGAAAGATTCCAAAATTTCGAAAAATCTTGCATGTGAAGGATAGTTTTTGGGGTGGGTGATTTTCTTAAAAACCTCGTGTCGCATCCTTGGAAGATGCTGAACCTAAATGCCTCGTTTGGTATTTATCGGACCTTTGGTTTTGGGGTTATTTTGTTCTCATGCACACACACGGAACTTTTCTGATTCAGATGCCGCAAAACATGTATTTCGGTGAAATCTCAGTATTGAATTGTTGTGTGGAATACTATACTTCGTCTACTTACTATAGGTGGAGCAGAAAGAAAAAAGTATTATTATTATTATTATTGCGTAATATAGTGCAGATAATATACTTCGGACGTAATTGATTTGTTGTCTGGTTTATTTATAAGATGAAAAACAAGGAAGGCAGGGAAATTCCAGCAAGGATTAGGAAGGGAACGGAAATGACGCGGTTATCTTTTGTTGAGAACACGTGGGTAAGTTTCACACAGAGAGAGGGTGGCGTGGCGATCGCTTGGCAGTAATTACCTCGCTTGCTGGCGATGCGAACATCGTCTTTGAAAATCAATTTTAATTTGAGGAGGAGGACTGACTTCTCTGCGCAGCCGTCGAGTTGTTCCTTGAATATGCTCCTTAATAATAACGTGGACATCCTTCAAGGTTATGTTGCGGGATTTACAGCAAAACTGTAAAATGTGTGTCAGCACGACTTTCTCTAGCCATTGCCTACTCCTCCCGATACATGCTCCATTTTTTGTAATAACAGTGAGATCTAGGGAAAAGTACAACAGCATTGCGTCATAGGTTAATATAAACATGCTACGTAGTGTACTTTTCGCAAACGAAAAATTGTATTTAATATATCTTTTAATGAGCTTTCCATTTTACGCGTAAGTTTTGCCCGGTTATTTAAATAATAATAATAATTATTAGTAGTAACTCATATAACAGGTATTTTAATAAAAACTGTCACAGCCGTTTTTAAAAAGCCTAAAATAACGAACGTTGTCGTACTAAGCGTTGCTTAATGGAAAATCTTCCGCGCCAGATTTAACCAAGGGAGGGCCATTTATTGTCCATAGTTCTGAAAGACTAGTGTCTAGACTATATTCTGATTTTGTGTCCAAAATGGTATTAAATTGATGATTTATAATTTTTAATAACTTTTCTGTAAACAGTAAATATATATTTAAAAGAATTCCAGGGCTATGTATCATAAAAATTCAAAATATCATAGTCTATTTATTTTCCATACGCTTACAGAATAAGTTAAATATTTATGTAAAAAATGCAAAATTAAGCGATGAACATTTTTTAATCCTTCGTTGGTCCAACGTGTTAAAGAATAGAAAAGAAGATTGGTAGTTCTAGGGTTAAGTATAAAATTTGGTAATTATCCCCTTGCAGTCTCTGTCATAGGCGTTATAACGTGTACTTCCGGTGAAATTGCATTATCGAGGCGGGATGCTGTGTATTGTCAACTTGGTTACGCACTTTCCATAGCCTACAGTCAAACCTTCTCGGAAGTGGCAACGTCGCGCATTGGGAAACAAGAGGGGAGGGAGAAATTTATGTGGTAGGTACAAAGTATGGAACCGCCTTCCTGCAGCAATTTAGCGAAATGAAAATGGAACCCTTTATGATGCCTTAGCATAATGATTCTGCATTACGTAAACAACTGCCACTAATTGTGTATTAGACTTTTTTTATATAAATTTAATTCACCAGTTGAAATAACACGTCCTTGGCGCCATGTTTATGTTGACGGAATGCATCCGTTTTCTATTTCTGCGCACAAACATTTTAAGAATCCTTGAAAGTGCAGCTGGGTTCGCTGACCTACTCTGTTCTTATCAACATATCCTAAAATTGTTTATTCTTGTAACATACAGTCGGCCTAAGCTACTTTGGATCAATAATGCCAAAAATAATAAAATACAGTCGACTTATGAAAAATATAATATAAACGGAAATAATGCACGATAAATATAAATTAATAAAATAATATTAATAATAATTATATTAAATGCATAGTTTTGGCAATATATAGGTGAACTAATTATTTAACAAGTGGGAATTTATCGAAAGTGGAACGAAAGCCAAAATGGCGTTGTGAAATGAACTGGCTTTTGTTATTGATGTAACAAACATGCCCGTGGTACGAAAGATCGCTTGTAGATGTCAGATGCGGATGGCAAACGTTTCAAAGACGAAGTCATATATTACGTATTTTACATCGTTCCGCATGGGACCATGTGAAATGAGGCATAAGACGTTTTAATATCAAGATTATGTAAATAGATAGGACTGCATTTTCTGTATTATCTTCAAGGGCATTTTCATTTATTTTGTGGGTTTTTATTTCTGTTGGCTCTGAAAACGATATCTGAGTGTTTCCGAGAGCTCATTTTTAAACTTAATTATTTTTTTAAACGCTTCCTTTAACTAATTCAATGGTAGTTAAGCAAAGGGTGGAATAAGGTGTTACAATTAACTTTAATTAAGGATGTGACGTCAGAGAGAAGAGAATATCACGTGGTTCAGGAAGATACCGTAGGGGCGCTAAGTTACGGGTGGTAAATGCACTCTGGCGGCAGAAAGATGAATTAAGGCCACCAGTCGGGCGAACTGAAAAATAATAGGATAATGTTCAACGAAAATGTGCATCCATTAAATACAATGCGTTATATACGCAATTTGTTTCTCATAAAACAGGCTTTAAAACAATTGGTTGCGTTTTTTTCCTTCCTTATTGATTGCCAGTGAAATAAGTATGTAGCATTTACGTATAGGAAGTAGTGCACTCCATCCAACATTAAGATTTCACTAAAAACACGTTTTGAGATCCCTGATTTTCCCCCTCCCCCTCTACAACTAGCCTAGATTAGTTAGAAAGCATAGCATTCTACCCAAAGCTCCAATATCAAAACTTAATCTAAATAATCGTTTTGAGGTTCCTGGATCCTTAAAAAGCATTTTGACTTAAAAGGTTTCCCAGAAATACATGTTTTGAGGTGCGATGTGAAAAATTTAGAAACATATGCGTGAGAGAGAACAACCCAAAAATGAAAGTTGGATAAATACAAGATTTCGTCGCTGACTTGGCACAAACTGAAACCACAGCAACAAAAAACTTCACATGAACTACATGTTTGTGTAAAAGTTTCTTACGGTTTACCACATTTGTTCAGAGTGAAGAGGACTTAACAGAAAATTCAATATATTCATTTTATTTGTCATGTAAATATCTTAAATATACCAATATGATATTTTAATGAGAATCTGTAGAGACGTTTTTGAGAAAATCAGAAATAACAAAATATTCATGTAAAGGATAGCTTGGGGACTATGTGGAATACAACACTAGAGTTAAGTGATGCAAATAAAAACAAAACATTTGATCTATCAATAATGGATCTCACATTTCAGGTCATAGTGTATTGTGACCATCTCTGTCTTGTCGATATCATGTGGTGATATGTTGACAGGATGAGCTCCTGCCGATATCAGAAAAGGGAAGGATATTGATGATTGTGGTGATCTGTTGACAGGATGAGCTCCTGCCGATATCAGAAAAGGGGAAGGATATTGATGATTGTGGTGATATGTTGACAGGATGAGCTCCTGCCGATATCAGAAAAGGGAAGGATATTGATGATTGTGGTGATATGTTGACAGGATGAGCTCCTGCCGATATCAGAAAAGGGAAGGATATTGATTGTGGTGATCTGTTGACAGGATGAGCTCCTGCCGATATCAGAAAAGGGGAAGGATATTGATGATTGTGGTGATATGTTGACAGGATGAGCTCCTGCCGATATCAGAAAAGGGGAAGGATATTGATGATTGTGGTGATCTGTTGACAGGATGAGCTCCTGCCGATATCAGAAAAGGGGAAGGATATTGATGATTGTGGTGATATGTTGACAGGATGAGCTCCTGCCGATATCAGAAAAGGGGAAGGATATTGATGATTGTGGTGATATGTTGATAGAATGAGGTCCTGGTGATATCTGAGAGGTGAACTGTTACAGGGGTCAAGAAGAAGGATATTGATGATTATGATGATATGTTGGCAGAATGATGTCCTGGTGATATCTGAGAGGTGGTGCTGGGAGGTGAACTGTTACAGGGGTCAAGGGGAAGGATATTGATGATATGTTGATAGAATGAGGTCCTGATGATATCTGAGAGCTGGTGCTGGGAGGTGAACTGTTACAGGGGTCAAGGGGAAGGATATTGATGATTGTGGTGATACGTTCACAGGATGAGCTCCTGTCGATATCTGAGAGGTGGTGCTGGGCGTCAAGCATCTGTTAGTGTGGGTCAAGAAGAAGGATATTGATGATTATAATGATATGTTGTCAGAATGAGGTCCTGGTGATATCTGAGAGGTGAACTGTTACAGGGGTCAAGAAGAAGGATATTGATGATTATAATGATATGTTGTCAGAATGAGGTCCTGGTGATATCTGAGAGGTGAACTGTTACAGGGGTCAAGAAGAAGGATATTGATGATTATAATGATATGTTGTCAGAATGAGGTCCTGGTGATATCTGAGAGGTGAACTGTTACAGGGGTCAAGAAGAAGGATATTGATGATTATAATGATATGTTGTCAGAATTAGGTCCTGGTGATATCTGAGATGGTGGTGCTGGGCGTCAAGCATCTGTTAGTGTGGGTCAAGAAGAAGGATATTGATGATTGTGGTGATATGTTGTCAGAATGAGGTCCTGGTGATATCTGAGATGGTGGTGCTGGGCGTCAAGCATCTGTTAGTGTGGGTCAAGAAGAAGGATATTGATGATTGTGGTGATATGTTGTCAGAATGAGGTCCTGGTGATATCTGAGAGGTGGTGCTGGGAGTTGAACTGTTACAGGGGTCAAGAAGAAGGATTATGATGATATGTTGGTAGAATGAGATCCTGGTGATATCTGGGAGTTGAACTGTTACAGGGGTCAAGGAGAAGGATATTGATGATTATGATGATATGTTGATAGAATGAGATCCTGGTGATATCTGGGAGGTGAACTGTTACAGGGGTCAAGGAGAAGGATATTGATGATTATGATGATATGTTGATAGAATGAGATCCTGGTGATATCTGGGAGGTGAACTGTTACAGGGGTCAAGAAGAAGGATATTGATGATTATGATGATATGTTGATAGAATGAGATCCTGGTGATATCTGGGAGGTGAAGTGTTACAGGGGTCAAGGAGAAGGATATTGATGATATGTTGATAGAATGAGGTCCTGGTGATATCTGAGAGGTGGTGCTGGTAGGTGAACTGTTAGAGGGGTCAAGAAGAAGGATATTGATGATTATGATGATATGTTGATAGAATGAGATCCTGGTGATATCTGGGAGGTGAACTGTTACAGGGGTCAAGAAGAAGGATATTGATGATTATGATGATATGTTGATAGAATGAGATCCTGGTGATATCTGGGAGGTGAACTGTTACAGGGGTCAAGAAGAAGTATATTGATGATTATGATGATATGTTGATAGAATGAGATCCTGGTGATATCTGGGAGGTGAACTGTTACAGGGGTCAAGAAGAAGGATATTGATGATTATGATGATATGTTGATAGAATGAGATCCTGGTGATATCTGAGAGGTGGTGCTGGTAGGTGAACTGTTAGAGGGGTCAAGAAGAAGGATATTGATGATTATGATGATATGTTGATAGAATGAGGTCCTGGTGATATCTGAGAGGTTGTGCTGGGAGCTCAACTGTTACAGGGGTCAAGGAGAAGGATATTGATGATTATGATGATATGTGGATAGAATAGGGTCCTGGTGATATCTGAGAGGTGGTGCTGGGAGGTGAACTGTTAGAGGGGTCAAGGAGAGGGATATTGATGTTTATGATGATATGTTGATAGAATGAGGTCCTGGTGATATCTGGGAGGTGAACTGTTAGAGGGGTCAAGGAGAGGGATATTGATGTTTATGATGATATGTTGATAGAATGAGGTCCTGGTGATATCTGGGAGGTGAACTGTTAGAGGGGTCAAGGAGAGGGATATTGATGTTTATGATGATATGTTGATAGAATGAGGTCCTGGTGATATCTGGGAGGTGAACTGTTAGAGGGGTCAAGGAGAGGGATATTGATGTTTATGATGATATGTTGATAGAATGAGGTCCTGGTGATATCTGAGGTGGTGCTGGGAGGTGAACTGTTTGAGGGGTCAAGGAGAAGGATATTGATGATTATGATGATATGTTGATAGAATGAGGTCCTGGTGATATCTGGGAGGTGTACTGTTACAGGGGTCAAGGAGAAGGATATTGATGATTATGATGATATGTTGATAGAATGAGGTCCTGGTGATATCTGGGAGGTGAACTGTTACAGGGGTCAAGGAGAAGGATATTGATGATTATGATGATATGTTGATAGAATGAGATCCTGGTGATATCTGGGAGGTGAACTGTTACAGGGGTCAAGGAGAAGGTTATTGATGATTATGATGATATGTTGATAGAATGAGGTCCTGGTGATATCTGGGAGGTGAACTGTTTGAGGGGTCAAGGAGAGGGATATTGATGATTATGATGATATGTTGATAGAATGAGGTGCTGGCAATATCTGAGGTGGTGCTGGGAGCTGAACTGTTTGAGGGGTCAAGGAGAAGGATATTGATGATTATGATGATATGTTGACAGGATGAGGTGCTGGCGATATCTGAGAAGGTGGTGCTGCGAGTCGAGGATCTGTTGGATCGTATTTCGGAGGATGTTGAATGGTGCAGAGGTCTCAGTGCTGTCTGGGATAAGGACTGCAGACCTCCTGAAGCTGAAGGTACCCCAGACGATGAGACTGCCCAACAGTTGAGTTCTGCAGGACACCATTCCAACATGATCCTGAGCAGCATACTAGACTTCCAAGACATCGTCTCGGAGAAGGCTCAGATCGGTAATGCAGGAAACTATATAGCCCACATGTCTTGATAAAAACCAATAGTTTATAAATGGCTGAATAATTGATTTGTTCACATTACACATAACAATACAGTCTGTCCAACTGTATTTGGAGCTGCTTGAGCAGTGCTGCCACTGCCTCACGTTGGAGAAGGCTACTGCTTCAAGAGCGACTGTTTCACAGGCCTGTATCACAGGATCCTGTACATCTAACAGCCTGGCCTGTTTCATAAAACTTCACAAATTTATATATGCGTGTGAGTTGGTAAGCTTGCTTCCAAGCACGTGACATTTTTGTTTCACCCAGCTGCATGAATTCTTTATTTTAGGTTACAAAGTTGTTGTAGCTCAGCAAATTCACGGCTTCTCAAAATGTTGGAAGAAAGTGAACCACGTCTGGTACACTGCACCAATACAAATTCTTTGATCTGATACTGGTAGCTAGTAGCAACGTCTCAGTGGAAAAATAAACAGCTTCCTCCGATCATTTAAACATTATGTACAATAAAAGTTTTACACGTGGTTGTGCACATGGAAATTTCAGTAAGTGAAGTATTTACGTCAACTGTACAGCCTGTCCATGACTACATTTAACATAATGTTAAAACTGTTGCGTTTCATCAGGCTATTTACAGAAAATTGTTTGTCAACTACAAAGGCAGTGACCGAACCACATAGCCTCTGAACATGCTGCAATGCACTTTTGCGTACGTATTGCAATGCTCTCTAGCAGCCAACTAGTTACATGTGACGTTTGAGGTTAGAAGTCTGTATGCAGAGCAACTGTTTCACCATTTGAACTCGTTACTAGGTATGGAGGTATTATTAAGTGTGAAAAAGCCAATGGTCTTACATCAAAGAATAACGATGCAGCAGCTTGGGAGAAAAAGTAATTTAATTGGACTGAATGTCTTTCTCCCATGTCCACTAATTTTATGCTAGCATAAAGTGCAGCACCAAAAAAGTCAAGTGTGAAGATTTTAAACCTGGTAGTGGACACTACATAGAAACTGAAGTGTGTTATCGCTGATTAACATTCAAGCAAACCCAAACAAAAATACTGTTTGCTTCTTGAAGTAATTGCTTTGGAAATTCTACCGTTAAATGAAAAGTGCCAATTGTATGAAATCTCTTGTAGTATGCAAGAAAGAGGCATGCTTCTGTTTGTAGTATTCTAACCTCTCATATTTCACATAATACTATGCTTGTGACCCCTTTGTATTGCTTAAAAAATTAATTGTTTTTGGACATTTTCAAATTTATCATGACATATGGCTTCCCTTCTGTTACGAATCATATTAAAAAATGCTAAATGCAGGAAATACTCATCAGTAGCTTGTTTTGCGGTAGACAATTTCCAACTTCTAACATTTATTAAATGCCTTAACAGCGGTATGCCAATATTCATTTAACACATTGTTGAATGTAACACGGTTTGATAAAACAGAATTTGCATTAACCTCAGCATTAAGTCAGTTAAACATTGTGTTAAAATTTAACATCTTGGTGAAATCGGCCCTAAGAACTAAAAGTCCATTAATCTTAATTGATTTATTCCTATAAAAATGTTTCCCAGATAGTCAGTCCAATGGATACTCAATGAGCTGATAATTTTATGTCCTTTTGTCCAAAATAAATTAATATACAATTTACAAAAAGGGTACCTCAAAAAGATAAAAAACCCGCTGATGAAAAATCTGGGATATACAAGATAGACTGCAGGACTGTATCAATATTCATGTAGGTCAAACGAAAAGGAACACCTAAGAAAAATCAAATCCACAAAAGGTGAAGAATCAGCAGTAGCAGCAAAACCATAGGCCTTTAAATTCACACACTAGACCTCTCATTATAACCACACCTTTCAACAAAAGTTGTAATAGAATGACCATGCAAATAAAAGAATTCAGTCAATAACATTAACCAACAGCAAAAGTTACCCCCACTCACATTATCACGTGGTTGCAATTCCTGAGCTATAATTACCTTAGACACCTTTTAACCAGTTTAGTGACATTCCAAGAAAAATTTGTGAAAAGTTCCTGATTCCTGTGCAAAGATACTCAGAGATTTCTTTGGACTTTTCAGATGTCATAGAGTTTTTCCCATAAGAACACAGAGGTTTCTTAACAAGAATAGACCCTGTTTCCCTAGAGCTATTCACAAGATTTTGATGTGAGGCACAGGAACAACACGGAATATGTCTCACTTCTCTACAAGAGTTTGTTGTCACATAGGAATCATACATGAAGATTCTGTGTGCTGACATTATAACAACAGGGAATCTGTCTCACTTCTCTACAAGAGTTTGTTGTCACATAGGAATCATACATGAAGATTCTGTGTGCTGGTATTATAACAGTAGGGAATCTGTCTCACTTCTCTACAAGAGTTTGTTGTCACATAGGAATCATACATGAAGATTCTGTGTGCTGACATTATAATAACAGGGAATCTGTCTCACTTCTCTACAAGAGTTTGTTGTCACATAGGAATCATACATGACGATTCTGTGTGCTGACATTATAATAACAGGGAATCTGTCTCACTTCTCTACAAGAGTTTGTTGTCACATAGGAATCATACATGACGATTCTGTGTGCTGACATTATAATAACAGGGAATCTGTCTCACTTCTCTACAAGAGTTTGTTGTCACATAGGAATCATACATGACGATTCTGTGTGTTGACATTATAATAACAGGGAATCTGTCTCACTTCTCTACAAGAGTTTGTTGTCACATAGGAATCATACATGACGATTCTGTGTGTTGACATTATAATAACAGGGAATCTGTCTCACTTCTCTACAAGAGTTTGTTGTCACATAGGAATCATACATGAAGATTCTGTGTGCTTACATTATAATAACAGGGCATCTGTCTCACTTCTCTACAAGAGTTTGTTGTCACATAGGAATCATACATGACGATTCTGTGTGTTGACATTATAATAACAGGGAATCTGTCTCACTTCTCTACAAGAGTTTGTTGTCACATAGGAATCATACATGACGATTCTGTGTGTTGACATTATAATAACAGGGAATCTGTCTCACTTCTCTACAAGAGTTTGTTGTCACATAGGAATCATACATGAAGATTCTGTGTGCTGACATTATAATAACAGGGAATCTGTCTCACTTCTCTACAAGCGTTTGTTGTCACATAAGAATCATACATAAGGCTTCTGTGTGTTCACATTATAACAACAGGGAATATGTCTCACTTCTCTACAAGCGTTTGTTGTCACATAGGAATCATACATAAGGCTTCTGTGTGTTCACATTATGACAACAGGGAATATGTCTCACTTCTCTACAAGAGTTTGTTACATAGGAATCATACATAAGGCTTCTGTGTGTTCACATTATAACAACAGGGAATATGTCTCACTTCTCTACAAGAGTTTGTTGTTACATAGGAATCATACATAAGGCTTCTGTGTGTTCACATTATAACAACAGGGAATATGTCTCACTTCTCTACAAGCGTTTGTTGTCACATAGGAATCATACATGAAGATTCTGTGTGCTGGTATTATAACAACAGGGAATATGTCTCACTTCTCTACAAGCGTTTGTTGTCACATAGGAATCATACATGAAGATTCTGTGTGTTGACATTATAACAACAGGGAATATGTCTCACTTCTCTACAAGAGTTTGTTGTCACATAGGAATCATACATGAAGATTCTGTGTGTTGACATTATAACAACAGGGAATCTGTCTCACTTCTCTACAAGCGTTTGTTGTCACATAGGAATCATACATGAAGATTCTTTGTGCTGGTATTATAACAGTAGGGAATCTGTCTCACTTCTCTACAAGAGTTTGTTGTCACATAGGAATCATACATGAAGATTCTGTGTGCTGGTATTATAACAGTAGGGAATCTGTATCAATCCTCTACAAGAGTTTGTTGTCACATAGGAATCATACATGAAGATTCTGTGTGCTGGCATTATAACAGTAGGGAATCTGTATCACTTCTCTACAAGAGTTTGTTGTCACATAGGAATCATACATGAAGATTATGTGTGCTGGTATTATAACAGTAGGGAATCTGTATCACTTCTCTACAAGAGTTTGTTGTCACATAGGAATCATACATGAAGATTCTGTGTGCTGGCATTATAACAGTAGGGAATCTGTATCACTTCTCTACAAGAGTTTGTTGTCACATAGGAATCATACATGAAGATTCTGTGTGCTGGCATTATAACAGTAGGGAATCTGTATCACTTCTCTACAAGAGTTTGTTGACACATAGGAATCATACATGAAGATTCTGTGTGCTGGTATTATAACAGTAGGGAATCTGTCTCACTTCTCTACAAGAGTTTGTTGTCACATAGGAATCATACATGAAGATTCTGTATGCTGGTATTATAACAGTAGGGAATCTGTCTCACTTCTCTACAAGAGTTTGTTGTCACATAGGAATCATACATGAAGATTCTGTGTGCTGGTATTATAACAGTAGGGAATCTGTATCAATTCTCTACAAGAGTTTGTTGACACATAGGAATCATACATGAAGATTCTGTGTGCTGGCATTATAACAGTAGGGAATCTGTCTCACTTCTCTATAAGAGTTTGTTGTTACATAGGAATCATACATGAAGATTCTGTGTGCTGGTATTATAACAGTAGGGAATCTGTCTCACTTCTTTACAAGAGTTTGTTGTTACATAGGAATCATACATGAAGATTCTGTGTGCTGGCATTATAACAGTAGGGAATCTGTCTCACTTCTCTACAAGAGTTTGTTGTCACATAGGAATCATACATGAAGATTCTGTGTGCTGGTATTATAACAGTAGGGAATCTGTATCAATTCTCTACAAGAGTTTGTTGACACATAGGAATCATACATGAAGATTCTGTGTGCTGGCATTATAACAGTAGGGAATCTGTCTCACTTCTCTACAAGAGTTTGTTGTCACATAGGAATCATACATGAAGATTCTGTGTGCTGGTATTATAACAGTAGGGAATCTGTATCAATTCTCTACAAGAGTTTGTTGACACATAGGAATCATACATGAAGATTCTGTGTGCTGGCATTATAACAGTAGGGAATCTGTCTCACTTCTCTACAAGAGTTTGTTGTTACATAGGAATCATACATGAAGATTATGTGTGCTGACATTATAACAGCAGGGAATCTGTCTCACTTCTCTACAAGAGCTTGTTGTTACATAGGAATAATACATGAAGATTATGTGTGCTGACATTATAACAACAGGGAATCTGTCTCACTTCTCTACAAGAGTTTGTTGTTACATAGGAATCATACATGAAGATTATGTGTGCTGACATTATAACAACAGGGAATCTGTCTCACTGCTCTACAAGAGCTTGTTGTTACATAGGAATAATACATGAAGATTATGTGTGCTGACATTATAACAACAGGGAATCTGTCTCACTTCTCTACAAGAGTTTGTTGTAACATAGGAATCATACATGAAGATTCTGTGTGTTGGTATTATAACAACAGGGAATCTGTCTCACTTCTCTACAAGAGTTTGTTGTCATATAGGAATCCTACATAAAGATTCTGTGAGTTGACATTACAACAACAGGGAATCTGTCTCACTTCTCTACAAGGGTTTGTTGTCACATACAAATCATACATGAAGATTCTGTGTGTTAACTTTATAACAGCAGGGAATCTGTCTCACTTCTTTACAAGAGTTTGTTGTCTCACAGGAATCATACATGAAGATTCTGTGTGCTGACATAACAGGTGGGAATCTGTCACACTTCTCTACAAGAGTTTGTTGTCACATAGGAATCATACATGAAGATTCTGTGTGTTGACATTATAACAACAGGGAATCTGTCTCACTTCTCTACAAGAGTTTGTTGTCACATAGGAATCATACATGAAGATTTTGTGTGCTGGCATTATAACAGCAGGGAATCTGTCTCACTTCTCTACAGGAGTTTGTTGTCACATAGGAATCATACATGAAGATTCTGTGTGTTGACATTATAACAGGTGGGAATCTGTCTCACTTCTCTACAAGAGTTTGTTGTCACATAGGAATCATACATGAAGATTCTGTGTGTTGACATTATAACAGGTGGGAATCTGTCTCACTTCTCTACAAGAGTTTGTTGTCACATAGGCATCATACATGAAGATTCTGTGTGTTGACATAACAACAGGGAATCTATCTCACTTCTCTACAAGAGTTTGTTGTCACATAGGAATCATACATGAAAATTCTGTGTGTTGACATTATAACAGCAGGGAATCCGTCTCACTTCTCTACATGAGTTTGTTGTCACATAGGAATCATACATGAAGATTCTGTGTGCTGGTATTATAACAGCAGGGAATTTGTCTCACTTCTCTACAAGAGTTTGTTGTCACATAGGAATCATACATGAAGATTCTGTGTGTTGACATTATAACAATAGGGAATCTGTCTCACTTCTCTACAAGAGGTTGTTGTCACATAGGAATCATACATGAAGATTCTGTGTGCTGGCATTATAACAGCAGGGAATCTGTCTCACTTCTCTACAAGAGTTTGTTGTCACATAGGAATCATACATGAAGATTCTGTGTGCTGACATAACAGCAGGGAATCGGTCTCACTTCTCTACACGAGTTTGTTGTCACATAGGAATCATACATGAAGATTCTGTGTGCTGACATAACAGCAGGGAATCTGTCTCACTTCTCTACAAGAGTTTGTTGTCACATAGGAATCATACATGACGATTCTGTGTGTTGACATTATAATAACAGGGAATCTGTCTCACTTCTCTACAAGAGTTTGTTGTCACATAGGAATCATACATGACGATTCTGTGTGTTGACATTATAATAACAGGGAATCTGTCTCACTTCTCTACAAGAGTTTGTTGTCACATAGGAATCATACATGAAGATTCTGTGTGCTGACATTATAATAACAGGGAATCTGTCTCACTTCTCTACAAGAGTTTGTTGTCACATAGGAATCATACATGACGATTCTGTGTGTTGACATTATAATAACAGGGAATCTGTCTCACTTCTCTACAAGAGTTTGTTGTCACATAGGAATCATACATGACGATTCTGTGTGTTGACATTATAATAACAGGGAATCTGTCTCACTTTTCTACAAGAGTTTGTTGTCACATAGGAATCATACATGAAGATTCTGTGTGCTGACATTATAATAACAGGGAATCTGTCTCACTTCTCTACAAGCGTTTGTTGTCACATAGGAATCATACATAAGGCTTCTGTGTGTTCACATTATAACAACAGGGAATATGTCTCACTTCTCTACAAGCGTTTGTTGTCACATAGGAATCATACATAAGGCTTCTGTGTGTTCACATTATGACAACAGGGAATATGTCTCACTTCTCTACAAGAGTTTGTTACATAGGAATCATACATAAGGCTTCTGTGTGTTCACATTATAACAACAGGGAATATGTCTCACTTCTCTACAAGAGTTTGTTGTTACATAGGAATCATACATAAGGCTTCTGTGTGTTCACATTATAACAACAGGGAATATGTCTCACTTCTCTACAAGCGTTTGTTGTCACATAGGAATCATACATGAAGATTCTGTGTGCTGGTATTATAACAACAGGGAATATGTCTCACTTCTCTACAAGCGTTTGTTGTCACATAGGAATCATACATGAAGATTCTGTGTGTTGACATTATAACAACAGGGAATATGTCTCACTTCTCTACAAGAGTTTGTTGTCACATAGGAATCATACATGAAGATTCTGTGTGTTGACATTATAACAACAGGGAATCTGTCTCACTTCTCTACAAGCGTTTGTTGTCACATAGGAATCATACATGAAGATTCTTTGTGCTGGTATTATAACAGTAGGGAATCTGTCTCACTTCTCTACAAGAGTTTGTTGTCACATAGGAATCATACATGAAGATTCTGTGTGCTGGCATTATAACAGTAGGGAATCTGTATCACTTCTCTACAAGAGTTTGTTGTCACATAGGAATCATACATGAAGATTATGTGTGCTGGTATTATAACAGTAGGGAATCTGTATCACTTCTCTACAAGAGTTTGTTGTCACATAGGAATCATACATGAAGATTCTGTGTGCTGGCATTATAACAGTAGGGAATCTGTATCACTTCTCTACAAGAGTTTGTTGTCACATAGGAATCATACATGAAGATTCTGTGTGCTGGCATTATAACAGTAGGGAATCTGTATCACTTCTCTACAAGAGTTTGTTGACACATAGGAATCATACATGAAGATTCTGTGTGCTGGTATTATAACAGTAGGGAATCTGTCTCACTTCTCTACAAGAGTTTGTTGTCACATAGGAATCATACATGAAGATTCTGTATGCTGGTATTATAACAGTAGGGAATCTGTCTCACTTCTCTACAAGAGTTTGTTGTCACATAGGAATCATACATGAAGATTCTGTGTGCTGGTATTATAACAGTAGGGAATCTGTATCAATTCTCTACAAGAATTTGTTGACACATAGGAATCATACATGAAGATTCTGTGTGCTGGCATTATAACAGTAGGGAATCTGTCTCACTTCTCTATAAGAGTTTGTTGTTACATAGGAATCATACATGAAGATTCTGTGTGCTGGTATTATAACAGTAGGGAATCTGTCTCACTTCTTTACAAGAGTTTGTTGTTACATAGGAATCATACATGAAGATTCTGTGTGCTGGCATTATAACAGTAGGGAATCTGTCTCACTTCTCTACAAGAGTTTGTTGTCACATAGGAATCATACATGAAGATTCTGTGTGCTGGTATTATAACAGTAGGGAATCTGTATCAATTCTCTACAAGAGTTTGTTGACACATAGGAATCATACATGAAGATTCTGTGTGCTGGCATTATAACAGTAGGGAATCTGTCTCACTTCTCTACAAGAGTTTGTTGTCACATAGGAATCATACATGAAGATTCTGTGTGCTGGTATTATAACAGTAGGGAATCTGTATCAATTCTCTACAAGAGTTTGTTGACACATAGGAATCATACATGAAGATTCTGTGTGCTGGCATTATAACAGTAGGGAATCTGTCTCACTTCTCTACAAGAGTTTGTTGTTACATAGGAATCATACATGAAGATTATGTGTGCTGACATTATAACAGCAGGGAATCTGTCTCACTTCTCTACAAGAGCTTGTTGTTACATAGGAATAATACATGAAGATTATGTGTGCTGACATTATAACAACAGGGAATCTGTCTCACTTCTCTACAAGAGTTTGTTGTTACATAGGAATCATACATGAAGATTATGTGTGCTGACATTATAACAACAGGGAATCTGTCTCACTTCTCTACAAGAGCTTGTTGTTACATAGGAATAATACATGAAGATTATGTGTGGTGACATTATAACAACAGGGAATCTGTCTCACTTCTCTACAAGAGTTTGTTGTAACATAGGAATCATACATGAAGATTCTGTGTGTTGGTATTATAACAGGGAATCTGTCTCACTTCTCTACAAGAGTTTGTTGTCATATAGGAATCCTACATAAAGATTCTGTGAGTTGACATTACAACAACAGGGAATCTGTCTCACTTCTCTACAAGGGTTTGTTGTCACATACAAATCATACATGAAGATTCTGTGTGTTAACTTTATAACAGCAGGGAATCTGTCTCACTTCTTTACAAGAGTTTGTTGTCTCACAGGAATCATACATGAAGATTCTGTGTGCTGACATAACAGGTGGGAATCTGTCACACTTCTCTACAAGAGTTTGTTGTCACATAGGAATCATACATGAAGATTCTGTGTGTTGACATTATAACAACAGGGAATCTGTCTCACTTCTCTACAAGAGTTTGTTGTCACATAGGAATCATACATGAAGATTTTGTGTGCTGGCATTATAACAGCAGGGAATCTGTCTCACTTCTCTACAGGAGTTTGTTGTCACATAGGAATCATACATGAAGATTCTGTGTGTTGACATTATAACAGGTGGGAATCTGTCTCACTTCTCTACAAGAGTTTGTTGTCACATAGGAATCATACATGAAGATTCTGTGTGTTGACATTATAACAGGTGGGAATCTGTCTCACTTCTCTACAAGAGTTTGTTGTCACATAGGCATCATACATGAAGATTCTGTGTGTTGACATAACAACAGGGAATCTATCTCACTTCTCTACAAGAGTTTGTTGTCACATAGGAATCATACATGAAAATTCTGTGTGTTGACATTATAACAGCAGGGAATCCGTCTCACTTCTCTACAAAAGTTTGTTGTCACATAGGAATCATACATGAAGATTCTGTGTGTTGCTATTATAACAGCAGGGAATCTGTCTCACTTCTCTACATGAGTTTGTTGTCACATAGGAATCATACATGAAGATTCTGTGTGCTGGTATTATAACAGCAGGGAATTTGTCTCACTTCTCTACAAGAGTTTGTTGACACATAGGAATCATACATGAAGATTCTGTGTGTTGGTATTATAACAACAGGGAATCTGTCTCACTTCTCTACAAGAGTTTGTTGTCACATAGGAATCATACATGAAGATCGGGTATGTTGACATTATAACAACTGGGAATCTGTCTCACTTCTCTACAAGTGTTTGGTGTCACATAGGAATCATACATGAAGATTCTGTGTGCTGGTATTATAACAGTAGGGAATCTGTCTCACTTCTGTACAAGAGTTTGTTTTCACATAGGAATCATACATGAAGATTCTGTGTGCTGGTATTATAACAGCAGGGAATCTGTCTCACTTCTCTACAAGAGTTTGCTTTCACATAGGAATCATACATGAAGATTCTGTGTGTTGACATTATAACAGTAGGGAATCTGTCCCACTTCTCTACAAGAGTTTGTTGTCACATAGGAATCATACATGAAGATTCTGTGTGTTGACATTATAACTGTAGGGAATCTGTCTCACTTCTCTAGAAGAGTTTGTTGTCACATAGGAATCATACATGAAGATTCTGGGTGTTGACATTATAACAACAGGGAATCTGTCTCACTTCTCTACAAGAGTTTGTTGTCACATAGGAATCATACATGAAGATTCTGTGTGTTGACATTATAACAACAGGGAATCTGTCTCACTTCTATACAAGGGTTTGTTGTCACATAGGAATCATACATTAAGATTCTGGGTGTTGACATTATAACAACAGGGAATCTGTCTCACTTCTCTACAAGAGTTTGTTGTCACATAGGAATCATACATGAAGATTCTGTGTGTTGACATTATAACAACAGGGAATCTGTCTCACTTCTCTACAAGAGTTTGTTGTCACATAGGAATCATACATAAAGATTCTGTGTGTTGACATTATAACAGCAGGGAATCTGTCTCACTTCTCTACAAGAGTTTGTTTTCACATAGGAATCATACATGAAGATTCTGTGTGTTGACATTATAACAGCAGGGAATTTGTCTCACTGCTCTACAAGAGTTTGTTGACACATAGGAATCATACATGAAGATTCTGTGTGTTGGTATTATAACAACAGGGAATCTGGCTCACTTCTCTACAAGAGTTTGTTGTCACATAGGAATCATACATGAAGATTCTGTGTGTTGACATTATAAGAGTAGGGAATCTGTCTCACTTCTCTACATGAGTTTGTTGTCACATAGGAATCATACATGAAGATTCTGTGTGTTGACATTATAACAGTAGGGAATCTGTCTCACTTCTCTACATGAGTTTGTTGTCACATAGGAATCATACATGAAGATTCTGTGTGCTGGCATTATAACAGCAGGGAATCTGTCTCACTTCTCTACAAGAGTTTGTTTTCACATAGGAATCATACATGAAGAAGGGAATCTGTCTCACTTCTCTACAAGAGTTTGTTGTCACATAGGAATCATACATGAAGATTCTGTGTGTTGACATTATAACAATAGGGAATCTGTCTCACTTCTCTACAAGAGGTTGTTGTCACATAGGAATCATACATGAAGATTCTGTGTGCTGGCATTATAACAGCAGGGAATCTGTCTCACTTCTCTACAAGAGTGTGTTGTCACATAGGAATCATACATGAAGATTCTGTGTGCTGGTATAACAGCAGGGAATCTGTCCCACTTCTCTACAAGAGTTTGTTGTCACATAGGAATCATACATGAAGATTCTGTGTGCTGACATAACAGCAGGGAATCGGTCTCACTTCTCTACACGAGTTTGTTTTCACATAGGAATCATACATGAAGAAGGGAATCTGTCTCACTTCTCTACAAGAGTTTGTTGTCACATAGGAATCATACATGAAGATTCTGTGTGTTGACATTATAACAATAGGGAATCTGTCTCACTTCTCTACAAGAGGTTGTTGTCACATAGGAATCATACATGAAGATTCTGTGTGCTGGCATTATAACAGCAGGGAATCTGTCTCACTTCTCTACAAGAGTTTGTTGTCACATAGGAATCATACATGAAGATTCTGTGTGCTGACATAACAGCAGGGAATCGGTCTCACTTCTCTACACGAGTTTGTTGTCACATAGGAATCATACATGAAGATTCTGTGTGCTGACATAACAGCAGGGAATCTGTCTCACTTCTCTACAAGAGTTTGTTGTCACATAGGAATCATACATGAAGATTCTTGTGTGCTGGTATTATAACAACAGGGAATCTGTCTCACTTCTCTACAAGAGTTTGTTGTCACATAGGAATCATACATGAAGATTCTTATGTGCTGGTATTATAACAACAGGGAATATGTCTCTCTTCTCTACAAGAGTTTGTTCTCACATGGGAATCATACATGAAGATTCTGTGTGCTGGCATTATAACAACAGGGAATATGTCTCACTTCTCTACAAGAGTTTGTTGTCACATAGGAATCATACATGAAGATGCTTGTGTGCTGGTATTATAACAACAGGGAATCTGTCTCACTTCTCTACAAGAGTTTGTTGTCACATAGGAATCATACATGAAGATTCTTGTGTGCTGGTATTATAACAACAGGGAATCTGTTTCACTTGTCTACAAGAGTTTGTTGTCACATAGGAATCATACATGAAGATTCTTGTGTGCTGGCATTATAACAACAGGGAATCTGTCTCTCTTCTCTACAAGAGTTATTTGTCACATAGGAATCATACATGAAGATTCTGTGTGCTGGCATTATAACAACAGGGAATATGTCTCACTTCTCTACAAGAGTTTGTTGTCACATAGGAATCATACATGAAGATTCTGTGTGCTGGCATTATAACAACAGGGAATATGTCTCACTTCTCTACAAGAGTTTGTTGTCACATAGGAATCAGAAATTAAGATTCTGTGTGCTGGTATTATAACAGCATGGAATCTGTCTACGAGAGTTTGTTGTCACATAGGAATCATACAAGAAGATTCTGTGTGCTGGTATTATAACAACAGGGATTCTGTCTCACTTCTCTACAAGAGTTTGTTGTCACATAGGAATCATACATGAAGATTCTGTGTGCTGGTATTATAACAATAGGGAATATGTCTCTCTTCTCTACAAGAGTTTGTTCTCACATAGGAATCATACATGAAGATTCGGTGTGCTGGCATTATAACAGGGAATCTGTCTCACTTCTCTACAAGAGTTTGTTGTCACATAGGAATCATAAATTAAGATTCTGTGTGTTGACATTATAACAACAGGGAATCTGTCTCACTTCTCTACAAGAGTTTGTTGTCACATAGGAATCAGAAATTTAGATTCTGTGTGCTGGTATTATAACAGCATGGACTCTGTCTCACTTGTCTACGAGAGTTTGTTGTCACATAGGAATCATGCATGAAGATGCTGTTTGCTGGCATTATAACAGCAGGGAATCTGTCTCACTTCTATACAAGAGTTTGTAGTCACATAGGAATCATACATGAAGATTCTGTGTGCTGGCCTTATAACAGCAGGGAATCTTTCTCACTTCTATACAAGAGTTTGTAGTCACATAGGAATCATACATGAAGATTCTGTCTGCTGGCATTATAACAACAGGGAATCTGTCTCACTTCTCTATAAGAGTTTGTTGTCACATAGGAATCATACATGAAGATTCTGTGTGCTGGCATTATAACAACAGGGAATCTGTCTCACTTCTCTACAAGAGTTTGTTGTCACATAGGAATCATACATGAAGATTCTGTGTGTTGACATAACAACAGGGAATCTGTCTCACTTCTCTACAAGAGTTTGTTGTCACATAGGAATCATACATGAAGATTCTGTGTGTTGACATTATAACAACAGGGAATCTGTCTCACTTCTCTACAAGAGTTTGTTGTCACATAGGAATCATACATGAAGATTCTGTGTGCTGGCATTATAACAACAGGGAATCTGTCTCACTTCTCTACAAGAGTTTGTTGTCACATAGGAATCATACATGAAGATTCTGTGTGTTGACATTATAACAGCAGGGAATCTGTCTCACTTCTCTACATGAGTTTGTTGTCACATAGGAATCATACATGAAGATTCTGTGTGCTGGCATTATAACAGCAGGGAATCTGTCCCACTTCTCTACAAGAGTTTGTTGTCACATAGGAATCATACATGAAGATTCTGTGTGCTGGCATTATAACAACAGGGAATCTGTCCCACTTCTCTACAAGAGTTTGTTGTCACATAGGAATCATACATGAAGATTCTGTGTGTTGACATTATAACAACAGGGAATCTGTCTCACTTCTCTACAAGCGTTTGTTGTCACATACGAATCATACATGAAGATTCTTTGTGCTGGTATTATAACAGTAGGGAATCTGTCTCACTTCTCTACAAGAGTTTGTTGTCACATAGGAATCATACATGAAGATTCTGTGTGCTGGTATTATAACAGTAGGGAATCTGTATCAATTCTCTACAAGAGTTTGTTGTCACATAGGAATCATACATGAAGATTCTGTGTGCTGGCATTATAACGGTAGGGAATCTGTATCACTTCTCTACAAGAGTTTGTTGTCACATAGGAATCATACATGAAGATTCTGTGTCCTGGTATTATAACAGTAGGGAATCTGTATCACTTCTCTACAAGAGTTTGTTGTCACATAGGAATCATACATGAAGATTCTGTGTGTTGACATTATAACAACAGGGAATCTGTCTCACATCTCTACAAGAGTTTGTTGTCACATAGGAATCAGAAATTAAGATTCTGTGTGCTGGTATTATAACAGCATGGAATCTGTCTCACTTGTCTACGAGAGTTTGTTGTCACATAGGAATCATGCATGAAGATGCTGTTTGCTGGCATTAAAACAGCAGGGAATCTGTTTCACTTCTATACAAGAGTTTGTAGTCACATAGGAATCATACATGAAGATTCTGTGTGCTGGCCTTATAACAGCAGGGAATCTGTCTCACTTCTATACAAGAGTTTGTAGTCACATAGGAATCATACATGAAGATTGTGTCTGCTGGCATTATAACAACAGGGAATCTGTCTCACTTCTCTACATGAGTTTGTTGTCACATAGGAATCATACATGAAGATTGTGTCTGCTGGCATTATAACAGTAGGGAATCTGTCTCACTTCTATACATGAGTTTGTTGTCACATAGGAATCATACATGAAGATTGTGTCTGCTGGCATTATAACAACAGGGAATCTGTCTCACTTCTCTACATGAGTTTGTTGTCACATAGGAATCATACATGAAGATTGTGTCTGCTGGCATTATAACAGTAGGGAATCTGTCTCACTTCTCTACATGAGTTTGTTGTCACATAGGAATCATACATGAAGATTCTGTGTGCTGGCATTATAACAGCAGGGAATCTGTCCAACTTCTCTACAAGAGTTTGTTGTCACATAGGAATCATACATGAAGATTCTGTGTGCTGACATAACTGCAGGGAATCTGTTTCACTTCTCTACAAGAGTTTGTTGTCACATAGGAATCATACATGAAGATTCTTGTGTGCTGGCATTATAACAACAAGGAATCTGTCTCACTTCTCTACAAGAGTTTGTTGTCACATAGGAATCATACATGAAGATTCTTGTGTGCTGGCATTATAACAACAGGGAATCTGTCTCTCTTCTCTACAAGAGTTATTTGTCACATAGGAATCATACATGAAGATTCTGTGTGCTGGCATTATAACAACAGGGAATATGTCTCACTTCTGTACAAGAGTTTGTTGTCACATAGGAATCATACATGAAGATTCTGTGTGCTGACATTATAACAACATGGAATCTGTCTTACTTCTCTACAAGAGGTTGTTGTCACATAGGAATCATACATGAAGATTCTGTATGCTGGTATTATAACAGCAGGGAATCTTTCTCACTTCTATACAAGAGTTTGTAGTCACATAGGAATCATACATGAAGATTCTGTGTGCTGGCCTTATAACAGCAGGGAATCTGTCCCACTTCTCTACAAGAGTTTGTTGTCACATAGGAATCATACATGAAGATTCTGTGTGCTGACATAACAGCAGGGAATCGGTCTCACTTCTCTACACGAGTTTGTTTTCACATAGGAATCATACATGAAGAAGGGAATCTGTCTCACTTCTCTACAAGAGTTTGTTGTCACATAGGAATCATACATGAAGATTCTGTGTGTTGACATTATAACAATAGGGAATCTGTCCCACTTCTCTACAAGAGGTTGTTGTCACATAGGAATCATACATGAAGATTCTGTGTGCTGGCATTATAACAGCAGGGAATCTGTCTCACTTCTCTACAAGAGTTTGTTGTCACATAGGAATCATACATGAAGATTCTGTGTGCTGACATAACAGCAGGGAATCGGTCTCACTTCTCTACACGAGTTTGTTGTCACATAGGAATCATACATGAAGATTCTGTGTGCTGACATAACAGCAGGGAATCTGTCTCACTTCTCTACAAGAGTTTGTTGTCACATAGGAATCATACATGACGATTCTGTGTGTTGACATTATAATAACAGGGAATCTGTCTCACTTCTCTACAAGAGTTTGTTGTCACATAGGAATCATACATGACGATTCTGTGTGTTGACATTATAATAACAGGGAATCTGTCTCACTTCTCTACAAGAGTTTGTTGTCACATAGGAATCATACATGAAGATTCTGTGTGCTGACATTATAATAACAGGGAATCTGTCTCACTTCTCTACAAGAGTTTGTTGTCACATAGGAATCATACATGACGATTCTGTGTGTTGACATTATAATAACAGGGAATCTGTCTCACTTCTCTACAAGAGTTTGTTGTCACATAGGAATCATACATGACGATTCTGTGTGTTGACATTATAATAACAGGGAATCTGTCTCACTTTTCTACAAGAGTTTGTTGTCACATAGGAATCATACATGAAGATTCTGTGTGCTGACATTATAATAACAGGGAATCTGTCTCACTTCTCTACAAGCGTTTGTTGTCACATAGGAATCATACATAAGGCTTCTGTGTGTTCACATTATAACAACAGGGAATATGTCTCACTTCTCTACAAGCGTTTGTTGTCACATAGGAATCATACATAAGGCTTCTGTGTGTTCACATTATGACAACAGGGAATATGTCTCACTTCTCTACAAGAGTTTGTTACATAGGAATCATACATAAGGCTTCTGTGTGTTCACATTATAACAACAGGGAATATGACTCACTTCTCTACAAGAGTTTGTTGTTACATAGGAATCATACATAAGGCTTCTGTGTGTTCACATTATAACAACAGGGAATATGTCTCACTTCTCTACAAGCGTTTGTTGTCACATAGGAATCATACATGAAGATTCTGTGTGCTGGTATTATAACAACAGGGAATATGTCTCACTTCTCTACAAGCGTTTGTTGTCACATAGGAATCATACATGAAGATTCTGTGTGTTGACATTATAACAACAGGGAATATGTCTCACTTCTCTACAAGAGTTTGTTGTCACATAGGAATCATACATGAAGATTCTGTGTGTTGACATTATAACAACAGGGAATCTGTCTCACTTCTCTACAAGCGTTTGTTGTCACATAGGAATCATACATGAAGATTCTTTGTGCTGGTATTATAACAGTAGGGAATCTGTCTCACTTCTCTACAAGAGTTTGTTGTCACATAGGAATCATACATGAAGATTCTGTGTGCTGGTATTATAACAGTAGGGAATCTGTATCAATCCTCTACAAGAGTTTGTTGTCACATAGGAATCATACATGAAGATTCTGTGTGCTGGCATTATAACAGTAGGGAATCTGTATCACTTCTCTACAAGAGTTTGTTGTCACATAGGAATCATACATGAAGATTATGTGTGCTGGTATTATAACAGTAGGGAATCTGTATCACTTCTCTACAAGAGTTTGTTGTCACATAGGAATCATACATGAAGATTCTGTGTGCTGGCATTATAACAGTATGGAATCTGTATCACTTCTCTACAAGAGTTTGTTGTCACATAGGAATCATACATGAAGATTCTGTGTGCTGGCATTATAACAGTAGGGAATCTGTATCACTTCTCTACAAGAGTTTGTTGACACATAGGAATCATACATGAAGATTCTGTGTGCTGGTATTATAACAGTAGGGAATCTGTCTCACTTCTCTACAAGAGTTTGTTGTCACATAGGAATCATACATGAAGATTCTGTATGCTGGTATTATAACAGTAGGGAATCTGTCTCACTTCTCTACAAGAGTTTGTTGTCACATAGGAATCATACATGAAGATTCTGTGTGCTGTTATTATAACAGTAGGGAATCTGTATCAATTCTCTACAAGAATTTGTTGACACATAGGAATCATACATGAAGATTCTGTGTGCTGGCATTATAACAGTAGGGAATCTGTCTCACTTCTCTATAAGAGTTTGTTGTTACATAGGAATCATACATGAAGATTCTGTGTGCTGGTATTATAACAGCAGGGAATCTGTCTCACTTCTTTACAAGAGTTTGTTGTTACATAGGAATCATACATGAAGATTCTGTGTGCTGGCATTATAACAGTAGGGAATCTGTCTCACTTCTCTACAAGAGTTTGTTGTCACATAGGAATCATACATGAAGATTCTGTGTGCTGGTATTATAACAGTAGGGAATCTGTATCAATTCTCTACAAGAGTTTGTTGACACATAGGAATCATACATGAAGATTCTGTGTGCTGGCATTATAACAGTAGGGAATCTGTCTCACTTCTCTACAAGAGTTTGTTGTCACATAGGAATCATACATGAAGATTCTGTGTGCTGGTATTATAACAGTAGGGAATCTGTATCAATTCTCTACAAGAGTTTGTTGACACATAGGAATCATACATGAAGATTCTGTGTGCTGGCATTATAACAGTAGGGAATCTGTCTCACTTCTCTACAAGAGTTTGTTGTTACATAGGAATCATACATGAAGATTATGTGTGCTGACATTATAACAGCAGGGAATCTGTCTCACTTCTCTACAAGAGCTTGTTGTTACATAGGAATAATACATGAAGATTATGTGTGCTGACATTATAACAACAGGGAATCTGTCTCACTTCTCTACAAGAGTTTGTTGTTACATAGGAATCATACATGAAGATTATGTGTGCTGACATTATAACAACAGGGAATCTGTCTCACTTCTCTACAAGAGCTTGTTGTTACATAGGAATAATACATGAAGATTATGTGTGGTGACATTATAACAACAGGGAATCTGTCTCACTTCTCTACAAGAGTTTGTTGTAACATAGGAATCATACATGAAGATTCTGTGTGTTGGTATTATAACAGGGAATCTGTCTCACTTCTCTACAAGAGTTTGTTGTCATATAGGAATCCTACATAAAGATTCTGTGAGTTGACATTACAACAACAGGGAATCTGTCTCACTTCTCTACAAGGGTTTGTTGTCACATACAAATCATACATGAAGATTCTGTGTGTTAACTTTATAACAGCAGGGAATCTGTCTCACTTCTTTACAAGAGTTTGTTGTCTCACAGGAATCATACATGAAGATTCTGTGTGCTGACATAACAGGTGGGAATCTGTCACACTTCTCTACAAGAGTTTGTTGTCACATAGGAATCATACATGAAGATTCTGTGTGTTGACATTATAACAACAGGGAATCTGTCTCACTTCTCTACAAGAGTTTGTTGTCACATAGGAATCATACATGAAGATTTTGTGTGCTGGCATTATAACAGCAGGGAATCTGTCTCACTTCTCTACAGGAGTTTGTTGTCACATAGGAATCATACATGAAGATTCTGTGTGTTGACATTATAACAGGTGGGAATCTGTCTCACTTCTCTACAAGAGTTTGTTGTCACATAGGAATCATACATGAAGATTCTGTGTGTTGACATTATAACAGGTGGGAATCTGTCTCACTTCTCTACAAGAGTTTGTTGTCACATAGGCATCATACATGAAGATTCTGTGTGTTGACATAACAACAGGGAATCTATCTCACTTCTCTACAAGAGTTTGTTGTCACATAGGAATCATACATGAAAATTCTGTGTGTTGACATTATAACAGCAGGGAATCCGTCTCACTTCTCTACAAAAGTTTGTTGTCACATAGGAATCATACATGAAGATTCTGTGTGTTGCTATTATAACAGCAGGGAATCTGTCTCACTTCTCTACATGAGTTTGTTGTCACATAGGAATCATACATGAAGATTCTGTGTGCTGGTATTATAACAGCAGGGAATTTGTCTCACTTCTCTACAAGAGTTTGTTGACACATAGGAATCATACATGAAGATTCTGTGTGTTGGTATTATAACAACAGGGAATCTGTCTCACTTCTCTACAAGAGTTTGTTGTCACATAGGAATCATACATGAAGATCGGGTGTGTTGACATTATAACAACTGGGAATCTGTCTCACTTCTCTACAAGTGTTTGGTGTCACATAGGAATCATACATGAAGATTCTGTGTGCTGGTATTATAACAGTAGGGAATCTGTCTCACTTCTGTACAAGAGTTTGTTTTCACATAGGAATCATACATGAAGATTCTGTGTGCTGGTATTATAACAGCAGGGAATCTGTCTCACTTCTCTACAAGAGTTTGCTTTCACATAGGAATCATACATGAAGATTCTGTGTGTTGACATTATAACAGTAGGGAATCTGTCCCACTTCTCTACAAGAGTTTGTTGTCACATAGGAATCATACATGAAGATTCTGTGTGTTGACATTATAACTGTAGGGAATCTGTCTCACTTCTCTACAAGAGTTTGTTGTCACATAGGAATCATACATGAAGATTCTGGGTGTTGACATTATAACAACAGGGAATCTGTCTCACTTCTCTACAAGGGTTTGTTGTCACATAGGAATCATACATGAAGATTCTGTGTGTTGACATTATAACAACAGGGAATCTGTCTCACTTCTATACAAGGGTTTGCTGTCACATAGGAATCATACATGAAGATTCTGGGTGTTGACATTATAACAACAGGGAATCTGTCTCACTTCTCTACAAGAGTTTGTTGTCACATAGGAATCATACATGAAGATTCTGTGTGTTGACATTATAACAACAGGGAATCTGTCTCACTTCTCTACAAGAGTTTGTTGTCACATAGGAATCATACATGAAGATTCTGTGTGTTGACATTATAACAGCAGGGAATCTGTCTCACTTCTCTACAAGAGTTTGTTTTCACATAGGAATCATACATGAAGATTCTGTGTGTTGACATTATAACAGCAGGGAATTTGTCTCACTGCTCTACAAGAGTTTGTTGACACATAGGAATCATACATGAAGATTCTGTGTGTTGGTATTATAACAACAGGGAATCTGGCTCACTTCTCTACAAGAGTTTGTTGTCACATAGGAATCATACATGAAGATTCTGTGTGTTGACATTATAAGAGTAGGGAATCTGTCTCACTTCTCTACATGAGTTTGTTGTCACATAGGAATCATACATGAAGATTCTGTGTGTTGACATTATAACAGTAGGGAATCTGTCTCACTTCTCTACATGAGTTTGTTGTCACATAGGAATCATACATGAAGATTCTGTGTGCTGGCATTATAACAGCAGGGAATCTGTCTCACTTCTCTACAAGAGTTTGTTTTCACATAGGAATCATACATGAAGAAGGGAATCTGTCTCACTTCTCTACAAGAGTTTGTTGTCACATAGGAATCATACATGAAGATTCTGTGTGTTGACATTATAACAATAGGGAATCTGTCTCACTTCTCTACAAGAGGTTGTTGTCACATAGGAATCATACATGAAGATTCTGTGTGCTGGCATTATAACAGCAGGGAATCTGTCTCACTTCTCTACAAGAGTGTGTTGTCACATAGGAATCATACATGAAGATTCTGTGTGCTGGTATAACAGCAGGGAATCTGTCCCACTTCTCTACAAGAGTTTGTTGTCACATAGGAATCATACATGAAGATTCTGTGTGCTGACATAACAGCAGGGAATCGGTCTCACTTCTCTACACGAGTTTGTTTTCACATAGGAATCATACATGAAGAAGGGAATCTGTCTCACTTCTCTACAAGAGTTTGTTGTCACATAGGAATCATACATGAAGATTCTGTGTGTTGACATTATAACAATAGGGAATCTGTCTCACTTCTCTACAAGAGGTTGTTGTCACATAGGAATCATACATGAAGATTCTGTGTGCTGGCATTATAACAGCAGGGAATCTGTCTCACTTCTCTACAAGAGTTTGTTGTCACATAGGAATCATACATGAAGATTCTGTGTGCTGACATAACAGCAGGGAATCGGTCTCACTTCTCTACACGAGTTTGTTGTCACATAGGAATCATACATGAAGATTCTGTGTGCTGACATAACAGCAGGGAATCTGTCTCACTTCTCTACAAGAGTTTGTTGTCACATAGGAATCATACATGAAGATTCTTGTGTGCTGGTATTATAACAACAGGGAATCTGTCTCACTTCTCTACAAGAGTTTGTTGTAACATAGGAATCATACATGAAGATTCTGTGTGTTGGTATTATAACAGGGAATCTGTCTCACTTCTCTACAAGAGTTTGTTGTCATATAGGAATCCTACATAAAGATTCTGTGAGTTGACATTACAACAACAGGGAATCTGTCTCACTTCTCTACAAGGGTTTGTTGTCACATACAAATCATACATGAAGATTCTGTGTGTTAACTTTATAACAGCAGGGAATCTGTCTCACTTCTTTACAAGAGTTTGTTGTCTCACAGGAATCATACATGAAGATTCTGTGTGCTGACATAACAGGTGGGAATCTGTCACACTTCTCTACAAGAGTTTGTTGTCACATAGGAATCATACATGAAGATTCTGTGTGTTGACATTATAACAACAGGGAATCTGTCTCACTTCTCTACAAGAGTTTGTTGTCACATAGGAATCATACATGAAGATTTTGTGTGCTGGCATTATAACAGCAGGGAATCTGTCTCACTTCTCTACAGGAGTTTGTTGTCACATAGGAATCATACATGAAGATTCTGTGTGTTGACATTATAACAGGTGGGAATCTGTCTCACTTCTCTACAAGAGTTTGTTGTCACATAGGAATCATACATGAAGATTCTGTGTGTTGACATTATAACAGGTGGGAATCTGTCTCACTTCTCTACAAGAGTTTGTTGTCACATAGGCATCATACATGAAGATTCTGTGTGTTGACATAACAACAGGGAATCTATCTCACTTCTCTACAAGAGTTTGTTGTCACATAGGAATCATACATGAAAATTCTGTGTGTTGACATTATAACAGCAGGGAATCCGTCTCACTTCTCTACAAAAGTTTGTTGTCACATAGGAATCATACATGAAGATTCTGTGTGTTGCTATTATAACAGCAGGGAATCTGTCTCACTTCTCTACATGAGTTTGTTGTCACATAGGAATCATACATGAAGATTCTGTGTGCTGGTATTATAACAGCAGGGAATTTGTCTCACTTCTCTACAAGAGTTTGTTGACACATAGGAATCATACATGAAGATTCTGTGTGTTGGTATTATAACAACAGGGAATCTGTCTCACTTCTCTACAAGAGTTTGTTGTCACATAGGAATCATACATGAAGATCGGGTGTGTTGACATTATAACAACTGGGAATCTGTCTCACTTCTCTACAAGTGTTTGGTGTCACATAGGAATCATACATGAAGATTCTGTGTGCTGGTATTATAACAGTAGGGAATCTGTCTCACTTCTGTACAAGAGTTTGTTTTCACATAGGAATCATACATGAAGATTCTGTGTGCTGGTATTATAACAGCAGGGAATCTGTCTCACTTCTCTACAAGAGTTTGCTTTCACATAGGAATCATACATGAAGATTCTGTGTGTTGACATTATAACAGTAGGGAATCTGTCCCACTTCTCTACAAGAGTTTGTTGTCACATAGGAATCATACATGAAGATTCTGTGTGTTGACATTATAACTGTAGGGAATCTGTCTCACTTCTCTACAAGAGTTTGTTGTCACATAGGAATCATACATGAAGATTCTGGGTGTTGACATTATAACAACAGGGAATCTGTCTCACTTCTCTACAAGGGTTTGTTGTCACATAGGAATCATACATGAAGATTCTGTGTGTTGACATTATAACAACAGGGAATCTGTCTCACTTCTATACAAGGGTTTGCTGTCACATAGGAATCATACATGAAGATTCTGGGTGTTGACATTATAACAACAGGGAATCTGTCTCACTTCTCTACAAGAGTTTGTTGTCACATAGGAATCATACATGAAGATTCTGTGTGTTGACATTATAACAACAGGGAATCTGTCTCACTTCTCTACAAGAGTTTGTTGTCACATAGGAATCATACATGAAGATTCTGTGTGTTGACATTATAACAGCAGGGAATCTGTCTCACTTCTCTACAAGAGTTTGTTTTCACATAGGAATCATACATGAAGATTCTGTGTGTTGACATTATAACAGCAGGGAATTTGTCTCACTGCTCTACAAGAGTTTGTTGACACATAGGAATCATACATGAAGATTCTGTGTGTTGGTATTATAACAACAGGGAATCTGGCTCACTTCTCTACAAGAGTTTGTTGTCACATAGGAATCATACATGAAGATTCTGTGTGTTGACATTATAAGAGTAGGGAATCTGTCTCACTTCTCTACATGAGTTTGTTGTCACATAGGAATCATACATGAAGATTCTGTGTGTTGACATTATAACAGTAGGGAATCTGTCTCACTTCTCTACATGAGTTTGTTGTCACATAGGAATCATACATGAAGATTCTGTGTGCTGGCATTATAACAGCAGGGAATCTGTCTCACTTCTCTACAAGAGTTTGTTTTCACATAGGAATCATACATGAAGAAGGGAATCTGTCTCACTTCTCTACAAGAGTTTGTTGTCACATAGGAATCATACATGAAGATTCTGTGTGTTGACATTATAACAATAGGGAATCTGTCTCACTTCTCTACAAGAGGTTGTTGTCACATAGGAATCATACATGAAGATTCTGTGTGCTGGCATTATAACAGCAGGGAATCTGTCTCACTTCTCTACAAGAGTGTGTTGTCACATAGGAATCATACATGAAGATTCTGTGTGCTGGTATAACAGCAGGGAATCTGTCCCACTTCTCTACAAGAGTTTGTTGTCACATAGGAATCATACATGAAGATTCTGTGTGCTGACATAACAGCAGGGAATCGGTCTCACTTCTCTACACGAGTTTGTTTTCACATAGGAATCATACATGAAGAAGGGAATCTGTCTCACTTCTCTACAAGAGTTTGTTGTCACATAGGAATCATACATGAAGATTCTGTGTGTTGACATTATAACAATAGGGAATCTGTCTCACTTCTCTACAAGAGGTTGTTGTCACATAGGAATCATACATGAAGATTCTGTGTGCTGGCATTATAACAGCAGGGAATCTGTCTCACTTCTCTACAAGAGTTTGTTGTCACATAGGAATCATACATGAAGATTCTGTGTGCTGACATAACAGCAGGGAATCGGTCTCACTTCTCTACACGAGTTTGTTGTCACATAGGAATCATACATGAAGATTCTGTGTGCTGACATAACAGCAGGGAATCTGTCTCACTTCTCTACAAGAGTTTGTTGTCACATAGGAATCATACATGAAGATTCTTGTGTGCTGGTATTATAACAACAGGGAATCTGTCTCACTTCTCTACAAGAGTTTGTTGTCACATAGGAATCATACATGAAGATTCTTATGTGCTGGTATTATAACAACAGGGAATATGTCTCTCTTCTCTACAAGAGTTTGTTCTCACATGGGAATCATACATGAAGATTCTGTGTGCTGGCATTATAACAACAGGGAATATGTCTCACTTCTCTACAAGAGTTTGTTGTCACATAGGAATCATACATGAAGATTCTTGTGTGCTGGTATTATAACAACAGGGAATCTGTCTCACTTCTCTACAAGAGTTTGTTGTCACATAGGAATCATACATGAAGATTCTTGTGTGCTGGTATTATAACAACAGGGAATCTGTTTCACTTGTCTACAAGAGTTTGTTGTCACATAGGAATCATACATGAAGATTCTTGTGTGCTGGCATTATAACAACAGGGAATCTGTCTCTCTTCTCTACAAGAGTTATTTGTCACATAGGAATCATACATGAAGATTCTGTGTGCTGGCATTATAACAACAGGGAATATGTCTCACTTCTCTACAAGAGTTTGTTGTCACATAGGAATCATACATGAAGATTCTGTGTGCTGGCATTATAACAACAGGGAATATGTCTCACTTCTCTACAAGAGTTTGTTGTCACATAGGAATCAGAAATTAAGATTCTGTGTGCTGGTATTATAACAGCATGGAATCTGTCTACGAGAGTTTGTTGTCACATAGGAATCATACAAGAAGATTCTGTGTGCTGGTATTATAACAACAGGGATTCTGTCTCACTTCTCTACAAGAGTTTGTTGTCACATAGGAATCATACATGAAGATTCTGTGTGCTGGTATTATAACAATAGGGAATATGTCTCTCTTCTCTACAAGAGTTTGTTCTCACATAGGAATCATACATGAAGATTCGGTGTGCTGGCATTATAACAGGGAATCTGTCTCACTTCTCTACAAGAGTTTGTTGTCACATAGGAATCAGAAATTAAGATTCTGTGTGCTGGTATTATAACAGCATGGAATCTGTCTCACTTGTCTACGAGAGTTTGTTGTCACATAGGAATCATGCATGAAGATGCTGTTTGCTGGCATTATAACAGCAGGGAATCTGTCTCACTTCTATACAAGAGTTTGTAGTCACATAGGAATCATACATGAAGATTCTGTGTGCTGGCCTTATAACAGCAGGGAATCTTTCTCACTTCTATACAAGAGTTTGTAGTCACATAGGAATCATACATGAAGATTCTGTCTGCTGGCATTATAACAACAGGGAATCTGTCTCACTTCTCTATAAGAGTTTGTTGTCACATAGGAATCATACATGAAGATTCTGTGTGCTGGCATTATAACAACAGGGAATCTGTCTCACTTCTCTACAAGAGTTTGTTGTCACATAGGAATCATACATGAAGATTCTGTGTGTTGACATAACAACAGGGAATCTGTCTCACTTCTCTACAAGAGTTTGTTGTCACATAGGAATCATACATGAAGATTCTGTGTGTTGACATTATAACAACAGGGAATCTGTCTCACTTCTCTACAAGAGTTTGTTGTCACATAGGAATCATACATGAAGATTCTGTGTGCTGGCATTATAACAACAGGGAATCTGTCTCACTTCTCTACAAGAGTTTGTTGTCACATAGGAATCATACATGAAGATTCTGTGTGTTGACATTATAACAGCAGGGAATCTGTCTCACTTCTCTACATGAGTTTGTTGTCACATAGGAATCATACATGAAGATTCTGTGTGCTGGCATTATAACAGCAGGGAATCTGTCCCACTTCTCTACAAGAGTTTGTTGTCACATAGGAATCATACATGAAGATTCTGTGTGCTGGCATTATAACAACAGGGAATCTGTCCCACTTCTCTACAAGAGTTTGTTGTCACATAGGAATCATACATGAAGATTCTGTGTGTTGACATTATAACAACAGGGAATCTGTCTCACTTCTCTACAAGCGTTTGTTGTCACATAGGAATCATACATGAAGATTCTTTGTGCTGGTATTATAACAGTAGGGAATCTGTCTCACTTCTCTACAAGAGTTTGTTGTCACATAGGAATCATACATGAAGATTCTGTGTGCTGGTATTATAACAGTAGGGAATCTGTATCAATTCTCTACAAGAGTTTGTTGTCACATAGGAATCATACATGAAGATTCTGTGTGCTGGCATTATAACGGTAGGGAATCTGTATCACTTCTCTACAAGAGTTTGTTGTCACATAGGAATCATACATGAAGATTCTGTGTGCTGGTATTATAACAGTAGGGAATCTGTATCACTTCTCTACAAGAGTTTGTTGTCACATAGGAATCATACATGAAGATTCTGTGTGTTGACATTATAACAACAGGGAATCTGTCTCACATCTCTACAAGAGTTTGTTGTCACATAGGAATCAGAAATTAAGATTCTGTGTGCTGGTATTATAACAGCATGGAATCTGTCTCACTTGTCTACGAGAGTTTGTTGTCACATAGGAATCATGCATGAAGATGCTGTTTGCTGGCATTAAAACAGCAGGGAATCTGTTTCACTTCTATACAAGAGTTTGTAGTCACATAGGAATCATACATGAAGATTCTGTGTGCTGGCCTTATAACAGCAGGGAATCTGTCTCACTTCTATACAAGAGTTTGTAGTCACATAGGAATCATACATGAAGATTGTGTCTGCTGGCATTATAACAACAGGGAATCTGTCTCACTTCTCTACATGAGTTTGTTGTCACATAGGAATCATACATGAAGATTGTGTCTGCTGGCATTATAACAGTAGGGAATCTGTCTCACTTCTATACATGAGTTTGTTGTCACATAGGAATCATACATGAAGATTGTGTCTGCTGGCATTATAACAACAGGGAATCTGTCTCACTTCTCTACATGAGTTTGTTGTCACATAGGAATTATACATGAAGATTGTGTCTGCTGGCATTATAACAGTAGGGAATCTGTCTCACTTCTCTACATGAGTTTGTTGTCACATAGGAATCATACATGAAGATTCTGTGTGCTGGCATTATAACAGCAGGGAATCTGTCCAACTTCTCTACAAGAGTTTGTTGTCACATAGGAATCATACATGAAGATTCTGTGTGCTGACATAACTGCAGGGAATCTGTTTCACTTCTCTACAAGAGTTTGTTGTCACATAGGAATCATACATGAAGATTCTTGTGTGCTGGCATTATAACAACAAGGAATCTGTCTCACTTCTCTACAAGAGTTTGTTGTCACATAGGAATCATACATGAAGATTCTTGTGTGCTGGCATTATAACAACAGGGAATCTGTCTCTCTTCTCTACAAGAGTTATTTGTCACATAGGAATCATACATGAAGATTCTGTGTGCTGGCATTATAACAACAGGGAATATGTCTCACTTCTGTACAAGAGTTTGTTGTCACATAGGAATCATACATGAAGATTCTGTGTGCTGACATTATAACAACATGGAATCTGTCTTACTTCTCTACAAGAGGTTGTTGTCACATAGGAATCATACATGAAGATTCTGTATGCTGGTATTATAACAGCAGGGAATCTTTCTCACTTCTATACAAGAGTTTGTAGTCACATAGGAATCATACATGAAGATTCTGTGTGCTGGCCTTATAACAGCAGGGAATCTGTCTCACTTCTATACAAGAGTTTGTAGTCACATAGGAATCACACATGAAGATTCTGTGTGCTGACATTATAACAGAAGGGAATCTGTATCACTTCTCTACAAGAGTTTGTTGTCACATAGGAATCATACATGAAGATTCTGTGTGTTGGTATTATAACAACAGGGAATCTGTCTCACTTCTCTACAAGAGTTTGTTGTCACATAGGAATCATACATGAAGATTCTGTGTGTTGGTATTATAACAACAGGGAATCTGTATCACTTCTCTACAAGAGTTTGTTGTCACATAGGAATCATACATGAAGATTCTGTGTGTTGGTATTATAACAACAGGGAATCTGTCTCACTTCTCTACAAGAGTTTTATGTCACATAGGAATCATACATGAAGATTCTGTGTGTTGACATTATAACAACAGGGAATCTGTCTCACTTCTCTACAAGAGTTTGTTGTTACATAGGAATCATACATGAAGATTCTGTGTGTTGACATTATAACAACAGGGAATCTGTCTCACTTCTCTACAAGAGTTTGTTGTTACATAGGAATCATATATGAAGATTCTGTGTGCTGGTATTATAACAGCAGGGAATCTGTCTCACTTCTCTACAAGAGTTTGTTGTCACATAGGAATCAGAAATTAAGATTCTGTGTGTTGACATTATAACAACACTAACACACTATAGCACTTGGGGCACTTTACACCGTGTTGTAGTAAATCAGTTCATAAGTGATGTTTGCTAATGAAGTTCATTGGATAGGATTGTGAAGAGAGGGGATTTAGCAGCAATCGAAGAATGAGGATATTGTACCAATGTCACAGGATGAGGTGAAGTGAGACACGGGCGACTGGAGTGGCAGCACAGCAATGACAGTTTCCAGATTGACATGTCCCACACAGGCCCCAATGCCCCTTGGGGGACAGTATTTGTAATCTGGTAACCACCTGAAGGCCAAGGGACTGTAAAAGTTTACAGAGAGCATCATTTTCTCTCGCCATGGTAAAACAGATCATCAATATAATCCATGAACATGTGAAAATATCTCCCTCCAAATACGATATTGCATTGTAGTTCAGTTGACAGCTGAGTTACTCCAACCAAGTCACAAGAGTAGATTCTAACCTATATTTGTGCTGTTTACTTCCATAGTAATACACTACACGAGAGTGCTCTCTGACTTTACCTTGGTAGTAATTTACTTTGGCAGTATCTGAAAAAGGTAAAAGCTTCAGAAGCTGTTTGCTCTTGTGTGGAAGTGTTGGCTTTTGTGGTAGTGGATGGTATTCCTTGGTCTCTGTACAGTGTCAACTGATTACCGGCACATGGAGAGGTGACACTGCAGTGCAGGGCAAGCAATTCCCCGTAATGTGGCCAAGCGTTGATATAAAGTTTCTGTATTTTAAATGTAATAAGTTTTTGTTAGTTATTTTCAGTGCCAGGAAAACACTGGTGTGCAGTTGCTTGGAAGTATAAATGTTACTGAATGTAGTGCAGAGCCATGTGAAGCTTAATAAGTAAACTTTATCAGGCTTATGGAACAAGATTCGAGTCATGTCAATTTCTATGGAACAGGCCTCAGTTGTTTGTGTGCAAGTGATCCTATACTTTCTATGTTCATTGTCTTTGTTTTAAGTAACAGTGAATTAACGATCATGTAATGTCATTGACAAGGAGTGCGTACTTGAACCCTGATGTTACAGAGTGCTAATAAATAAAGTTTGGAAGTAACAAAACCTCTTTTTAAGGTCTAGCTACCTATTTGTATTAAGAAATACACTTTTTGTCTTTTTAAAACCACTTAAGTCTTATTAATTTTTGCATTGTATTATATTCGGTAAACTCAATGTGGCTATCTGCTAAGAACTGAAACTAGGCTCCTGTGTTTGAATTCTGGGGCTAGCCACTATTCATCGGGAAATGCTGGCATGGTTTCCTACTACCACAGATTTCCTTTCCCTCATTTCACAACCCTCTTCATGTTCCTGCTCTGTCAGTCTCGGACAGATGCTTGGTCATTGCAAAGTTCTTCTCGGGCCTCCCTGCTGGATAGACTTCGTAGTTCCGCCAGAGGGGAGCCTCTCTGAGCAGCAGGCCGGTATGATCGTCCTCAAGTTTAAAATCATTAGGGGCCTCTATCAGCCTCCTGCATTTTCTTCACCTCATTGTTGTTAAGCATTGGGTCAAGACACAAGGTGTTCCCTTTGTTTGTAAAGGGGGTGTCAAAAATTGGGTCAAGATGCAAGGTGTTCCCTTTGTTTGTAAAGGGGGTGTCAGAAATTGAGTCAAGATGCAAGGTGTTCCCTTTGTTTGTAAAGGGGGTGTCAAAAATTGGGTCAAGACACAAGGTGTTCCCTTTGTTTGTAAAGGGGGTGTCAGAAATTGGGTCAAGATGCAAGGTGTTCCCTTTGTTTGTAAAGGGGGTGTCAAAAATTGGGTCAAGATGCAAGGTGTTCCCTTTGTTTGTAAAGGGGCTGTCAAAAATTGGGTCAAGATGCAAGGTGTTCCCTTTGTTTGTAAAGGGGGTGTCAAAAATTGGGTCAAGATGCAAGGTGTTCCCTTTGTTTGTAAAGGGGGTGTCAGAAATTGGGTCAAGATGCAAGGTGTTCCCTTTGTTTGTAAAGGGGGTGTCAAAAATTGGGTCAAGATGCAAGGTGTTCCCTTTGTTTGTAAAGGGGCTGTCAGAAATTGGGTCAAGATGCAAGGTGTTCCCTTTGTTTGTAAAGGGGGTGTCAAAAATTGGGTCAAGATGCAAGGTGTTCCCTTTGTTTGTAAAGGGGGTGTCAGAAATTGGGTCAAGACACAAGGTGTTCCCTTTGTTTGTAAAGGGGCTGTCAAAAATTGGGTCAAGATGCAAGGTGTTCCCTTTGTTTGTAAAGGGGGTGTCAGAAATTGGGTCAAGATGCAAGGTGTTCCCTTTGTCTGTAAAGGGGGTGTCAGAAATTGGGTCAAGATGCAAGGTGTTCCCTTTGTTTGTAAAGGGGGTGTCAAAAATTGGGTCAAGATGCAAGGTGTTCCCTTTGTTTGTAAAGGGGGTGTCAAAAATTGGGTCAAAATGCAAGGTGTTCCCTTTGTTTGTAAAGGGGGTGTCAGAAATTGGGTCAAGATGCAAGGTGTTCCCTTTGTTTGTAAAGGGGGTGTCAAAAATTGGGTCAAGATGCAAGGTGTTCCCTTTGTTTGTAAAGGGGGTGTCAGAAATTGGGTCAAGATGCAAGGTGTTCCCTTTGTTTGTAAAGGGGGTGTCAAAAATTGGGTCAAGATGCAAGGTGTTCCCTTTGTTTGTAAAGGGGGTGTCAAAAATTGGGTCAAGATGCAAGGTGTTCCCTTTGTTTGTAAAGGGGGTGTCAAAAATTGGGTCAAGATGCAAGGTGTTCCCTTTGTTTGTAAAGGGGGTGTCAAAAATTGGGTCAAGATGCAAGGTGTTCCCTTTGTTTGTAAAGGGGGTGTCAGAAATTGGGTCAAGATGCAAGGTGTTCCCTTTGTTTGTAAAGGGGGTGTCAAAAATTGGGTCAAGATGCAAGGTGTTCCCTTTGTTTGTAAAGGGGGTGTCAAAATTGGGTCAAGATGCAAGGTGTTCCCTTTGTTTGTAAAGGGGGTGTCAGAAATTGGATCAAGATGCAAGGTGTTCCCTTTGTTTGTAAAGGGGGTGTAAAAATTGGATCAAGATGCAAGGTGTTCCCTTTGTTTGTAAAGGGGGTGTCAAAAATTGGGTCAAGATGCAAGGTGTTCCCTTTGTTTGTAAAGGGGGTGTCAAAAATTGGATCAAGATGCAAGGTGTTCCCTTTGTTTGTAAGGGGGTGTCAAAAATTGGGTCAAGATGCAAGGTGTTCCCTTTGTTTGTAAAGGGGGTGTCAGAAATTGGATCAAGATGCAAGGTGTTCCCTTTGTTTGTAAAGGGGGTGCCAGAAATTGGATCAAGATGCAAGGTGTTCCCTTTGTTTGTAAAGGGGGTGTCAGAAATTGGGTCAAGATGCAAGGTGTTCCCTTTGTTTGTAAAGGGGGTGTCAAAAATTGGGTCAAGATGCAAGGTGTTCCCTTTGTCTGTAAAGGGGCTGTCAAAATTGGGTCAAAATGCAAGGTGTTCCCTTTGTTTGTAAAGGGGATGTCAAAAATTGGGTCAAGATGCAAGGTGTTCCCTTTGTTTGTAAAGGGGGTGTCAAAAATTGGATCAAGATGCAAGGTGTTCCCTTTGTTTGTAAAGGGGGTGTCAAAAATTGGGTCAAGATGCAAGGTGTTCCCTTTGTTTGTAAAGGGGGTGTCAAAAATTGGGTCAAGATGCAAGGTGTTCCCTTTGTTTGTAAAGGGGCTGTCAAAAATTGGGTCAAGATGCAAGGTGTTCCCTTTGTTTGTAAAGGGGCTGTCAAAAATTGGGTCAAGACGCAAGGTGTTCCCTTTGTTTGTAAAGGGGTGTCAGAAATTGGGTCAAGATGCAAGGTGTTCCCTTTGTTTGTAAAGGGGCTGTCAAAAATTGGGTCAAGATGCAAGGTGTTCCCTTTGTTTGTAAAGGGGGTGTAAAAATTGGGTCAAGATGCAAGGTGTTCCCTTTGTTTGTAAAGGGGGTGTCAAAAATTGGGTCAAGATGCAAGGTGTTCCCTTTGTTTGTAAAGGGGGTGTCAAAAATTGGGTCAAGATGCAAGGTGTTCCCTTTGTTTGTAAAGGGGGTGTCAAAAATTGGATCAAGATGCAAGGTATTCCCTTTGTTTGTAAAGGGGGTGTCAAAAATTGGGTCAAGATGCAAGGTGTTCCCTTTGTTTGTAAAGGGGGTGTCAAAAATTGGATCAAGATGCAAGGTGTTCCCTTTGTTTGTAAAGGGGGTGTCAAAAATTGGGTCAAGATGCAAGGTGTTCCCTTTGTTTGTAAAGGGGGTGTCAAAAATTGGGTCAAGATGCAAGGTGTTCCCTTTGTTTGTAAAGGGGGTGTCAAAAATTGGGTCAAGATGCAAGGTGTTCCCTTTGTTTGTAAAGGGGGTGTCAAAAATTGGATCAAGATGCAAGGTGTTCCCTTTGTTTGTAAAGGGGGTGTCAAAAATTGGGTCAAGATGCAAGGTGTTCCCTTTGTTTGTAAAGGGGGTGTCAAAAATTGGATCAAGATGCAAGGTGTTCCCTTTGTTTGTAAAGGGGGTGTCAAAAATTGGGTCAAGATGCAAGGTGTTCCCTTTGTTTGTAAAGGGGGTGTCAGAAATTGGATCAAGATGCAAGGTGTTCCCTTTGTTTGTAAAGGGGGTGTCAGAAATTGGGTCAAGATGCAAGGTGTAACCTTTGTTTGTAAAGGGAGTGTCAAAAATTGGGTCAAGATGCAAGGTGTTCCCTTTGTCTGTAAAGGGGCTGTCAAAAATTGGGTCGAAATGCAAGGTGTTCCCTTTGTTTGTAAAGGGGGTGTCAAAAATTGGGTCAAGATGCAAGGTGTTCCCTTTGTTTGTAAAGGGGGTGTCAAAAATTGGATCAAGATGCAAGGTGTTCCCTTTGTTTGTAAAGGGGGTGTCAAAAATTGGGTCAAGATGCAAGGTGTTCCCTTTGTCTGTAAAGGGGCTGTCAAAAATTGGGTCAAAATGCAAGGTGTTCCCTTTGTTTGTAAAGGGGGTGTCAAAAATTGGGTCAAGATGCAAGGTGTTCCCTTTGTTTGTAAAGGGGGTGTCAAAAATTGGGTCAAGATGCAAGGTGTTCCCTTTGTTTGTGAAGGGGGTGTCAAAAATTGGGTCAAGATGCAAGGTGTTCCCTTTGTTTGTAAAGGGGGTGTCAGAAATTGGATCAAGATGCAAGGTGTTCCCTTTGTCTGTAAAGGGGCTGTCAAAAATTGGGTCAAAATGCAAGGTGTTCCCTTTGTTTGTAAAGGGGGTGTCAAAAATTGGGTCAAAATGCAAGGTGTTCCCTTTGTTTGTAAAGGGGGTGTCAAAAATTGGGTCAAGATGCAAGGTGTTCCCTTTGTTTGTAAAGGGGGTGTCAAAAATTGGGTCAAAATGCAAGGTGTTCCCTTTGTTTGTTAGGGGCTGTCAAAAATTGGGTCAAGATGCAAGGTGTTCCCTTTGTTTGTAAAGGGGGTGTCAAAAATTGGGTCAAGATGCAAGGTGTTCCCTTTGTTTGTAAAGGGGGTGTCAAAAATTGGGTCAAGATGCAAGGTGTTCCCTTTGTTTGTAAAGGGGGTGTCAGAAATTGGGTCAAGATGCAAGGTGTTCCCTTTGTTTCTAAATGGGATGTCAAAAATTGGGTCAAGATGCAAGGTGTTCCCTTTGTTTGTAAACGGGATGTCAAAAATTGGGTCAAGATGCAAGGTGTTCCCTTTGTTTGTAAACGGGATGTCAAAAATTGGGTCAAGATGCAAGGTGTTCTATTTGTTTGTAAACGGGATGTCAAAAATTGGGTCAAGATGCAAGGTGTTCCCTTTGTTTGTAAACGGGATGTCAAAAATTGGGTCAAGATGCAAGGTGTTCTATTTGTTTGTAAACGGGATGTCAAAAATTGGGTCAAGCTGCAAGGTGTTCCCTTTGTTTGTAAAGGGGGTGTCAAAAATTGGGTCAAGATGCAAGGTGTTCTATTTTTTTGTAAACGGGATGTCAAAAATTGGGGAAAGATGCAAGATGTTCCCTTTGTTTGTAAATGGGATGTCAAAAATTGGGGAAAGATGCAAGGTGTTCCCTTTGTTTGTAAAGGGGGTGTCAAAAATTGGGTCAAGATGCAAGGTGTTCCCTTTGTTTGTAAACGGGGTGTCAAAAATTAGGAAAAGATGCGAGGTGTTCCCTTTGTTTGTAAAGTGGGTGTCAAAAATTAGGAAAAGATGCAAGGTGTTCCCTTTACCCGTCCCCTTTTTCTTGTGCATTTTATTTGTTACTAGTTTTTGAACATCCAGGCTGTAAGTGCCTACTCTATACACGGAGCTAAGAAACAAAATGGTGACTCCTAGAAGCTGTAAAGCAATATGAACATGTTTAGCTTGCGAATGTGAAAGTAAAGACTGAAAATTATAATATCTTGTTGTTCACTTAATGCGCTAAATTTAAAATTTCATACTTTATTACACATTTAAGGCTAGTTTGGGATATTAAGAATGGCAAGTTTAAAGGACATATATAATAATGTATTGAGGGACGCTCCACACATTTCTGGGAATTGGGTATAAGATTCTGACACATTTTAAGTTCTTGTTTTCGAGCACAGCATGTTATATCCATGTTGTGTTTATTAAAGACACTTCGCTACATAAATTATTGAAAGTGGTCATGAAATGAAACAGCTTCTGGAGCTGCAAACTGGGAAGAAATTGCAGCAAGCATGTGTCCTGAAACCCTCAGATCCATTAAGTGTTGATTCTTGTAGTGAACGTGTCATCTGAGTTTGTTTATATACAGTGTTGCTAATCTGACCATCGAAAATCACAACTGTTCTTAGTATTAGTTTAAAGAAATGTGCTTTTATTTAATAATCTGAGTTTTGGAAGCACTGGTTTATTGTATTTTACCTTAAGTGAGTATTAAATGTATGAACATGTAAGTTTGTTTATACCAGTCGTGTTTCTCAGAAGCTGGAATATAAGAGTTTATAAAACTCACTACAACTTCCTTTCTGAGCACTCACGACGGAAAAACCTCTCTGTACATTGGTGTTGTGACCAGCAGTGACAAAATAATATCACACAGCAACTGAATACTGGTCACTGGATATGCAGTTATGAATGAAGGCAACCTATTTCTTATGTCACAACTATCAATCATCCCCCCCAAAGAAAAACCTCTCTGTACATTGGTGTTGTGACCAGCAATGACAAAATAATATCCCACAGCAACTGAATACTGGTCACTGGATATGCAGTTATGAATGAAGGCAACCTATTTCTTATGTCACAACTATCAATCATCCCCCCCAAACAAAAACCTCTCTGTACATTGGTGTTGTGACCAGCAATGACAAAATAATATCCCACAGCAACTGAATACTGGTCACTGGATATGCAGTTATGAATGAAGGCAACCTATTTCTTATGTCGCAACTATCAATCATCCCCCCCCAAAGAAAAACCTCTCTGTACATTGGTGTTGTGACCAGCAATGACAAAATAATATCCCACAGCAACTGAATACTGGTCACTGGATATGCAGTTATGAATGAAGGCAACCTATTTCTTATGTCACAACTATCAATCATCCCCCCCAAAGAAAAACATTACATTTATTGAATTTGAGCTGCGGTATAAAAAAGCAATTGTGAACTTTTGTCTTTATGGCCTGAATATTTACATTTACCATTAAATTGTGCGCAGTCTGCAAAATGCGTGGCATGTGGCAGCCCTATATATATATGTGGAATTGAAAACTAGCTCTTGTCTGTAAATTAAGGTTACCAGAAATGTAGGGACGATGCTCGGCTTGACAGCATCTGAAGCTAGAGCTTACAAGGAAGCATATGACGTTAAAATGGTTGCTACTCTATAAGCCACATGGTGTCAACATTTGCTATACAGTTATGAAATTAAAAGACGAACAAGTATCTCACTTATTCGGACACAAGATCACACACACTTTTAGCATGTCTTTTCTGGAGGCTAGTTTTGTAGCAAATTCCTGACATGTCATTGTGAAAGTTATTGATGGCAGGCAACATACATTGAACTGTTTTAACACACGCCTTGAACATTGCGATATCCACATCATCTGAGACATTACTTGCTAGCAAACTAGAAGCCACGATAAATTAAATATGTAGCAATACTGTGTATGTGATTATCCTGCCATTTAGTGAACGAATGCCTCAATTGCATCTGCTGCTGGCTCCAATGTCTTAATCAATATACATCTTTATGCTTGTTAATAATGAAACTGCATTAAAAAATGTGGACATTTTTAGAAGTTTATTAAAATTTGGGGACAAAAGTGTGAATTTGGAGACTGTCCCTTGGACGTCTGGTAACCTTACTCTAAACAATAGCAGATAACTTTAATCTGAACTATTGGTAAAGGAATGACAACTAGAAGAATCACAAATAGCACTGGATCTGCATTTACAAAATGTTTTCATTATCAAATTTTAACATTGACTTACCTACATTACTTTACTAAACTAGAAGCAGGGAGAAAATGTTATAAACGATGTTTGAATGCACAGAATTAACTTTGCTGTGAACCAGAGTTCTACTGTGTTTGTTTAGCTTCACTAAAAGAGTATTCTGTGGACAGTTACAGACGAGGAGAGGGAGCAGACGTCTGCAGTCGTGGTGTTGAGCTTTCCACGCTATTGTCGATATAGAGGCATCATCAAGCGTCTAGAAGGAGTGACCAACAAATGGCTAAGGAATGCCCTCATAGTAGCTCTAGGGGGCTTTGCTGTCCCTTGTCGCAATACTCGCATTCTCTTCTGTAAGGACACATTTGATTACCCAGACCTTGAAGGTCACGAACTACTCTGCAACCATCTTGGTAAGTATCACGGCTGAATAGGGCATACTACCATTTATGTTGCACTAAATAAATAGCTTAGAGAAATGCTGTAAATTAAATATTCATGTGTTCAGTTTAATTTTTCCAAGAAAACACCATCTAGGGACTCTATTAATGGCTCATTCACTAAGAATGTGGTAAAATTATAATTATATCTAAAGAAACTGCAAGTGACAACATTTGTGTTTAAGAAATAAATTACTTTTTAAAACTTCTTGAGAGAAAATTCAGTGGACAAGTGTTATTAAAACATTACTTCACGCCAGGACTGATTCAAAATGTTGCATCCAGAACATGAAAAAACATTAATTTTTGTTATATTATATTGTAATTTAAGAATACAGAATGTATGGTATACAGTGCTATAATAGACCAGAGCTTATCTCTCAGTCTATCCTCCGTCATGATCATGGTCCCCCTTCACTGGGCTACAACAAAATGTATAGCACCACTAGTGACCTCCAGTTAATGGTATACAGTACTATGTTAGACCAGAGCTTATCTCTCAGTCTATCCTCCGTCATGATCATGGTCCCCCTTCACTGGGCTACAACAAAATGTATAGCACCACTAGTGACCTCCAGTTAATGGTATACAGTGCTATGTTAGACTAGAGCTTATCTCTCAGTCTATCCTCCGTCATGATCATGGTCCCCCTTCACTGGGCTGTAACAAAATGTATAGCACCACTAGTGACCTCCAGTTAATGGTATACAGTGCTATGTTAGACTAGAGCTTATCTCTCAGTCTATCCTCCGTCATGATCATCGTCCCCCTTCACTGGGCTGTAACAAAATGTATAGCATCACTTGTGACCTCTAGTAAATGGTATAAAGTGCTATGATAGACCAGAGCTTATCTGGTGTCTATCCTTCATCATGATCATGGTCCCCCTTCACTGGGCTGCAACAAAATGTATAGCACCACTAGTGACCTCTAGTTAATGGTATACAGTACTATGTTAGACCAGAGCTTATCTCTCAGTCTATCCTCCGTCATGATCATGGTCCCCCTTCACTGGGCTACAACAAAATGTATAGCACCACTTGTGACCTCTAGTAAATGGTATACAGTGCTATGTTAGACCAGAGCTTATCTCTCAGTCTATCCTTCATCATGATCATGGCCCCCTTCACTGGGCTACAACAAAATGTATAGCACCACTAGTGACCTCTAGTAAATGGTATATAGTGCTATGTTAGACCAGAGCTTATCTCTCAGTCTATCCTTCATCATGATCATGGTCCCCCTTCACTGGGCTGCAACAAAATGTATAGAACCACTAGTGACCTCTAGTTAATGGTATACAGTGCTATGATAGACCAGAGCATATCTGTGTGTCTATCCCTCATTATGATCATGGTCCCCCTTCACTGGGCTGCAACAAAATGTATAGCACCACTAGTGACCTCTAGTTAATGGTATACAGTGCTATGATAGACCAGAGCTTATCTGTGTGTCTATCCCTCATTATGATCATGGTCCTCCTTCACTGGGCTGCAACGAAATGTATAGCACCACTAGTGACCTCTAGTAAATGGTATATAGTGCTATGTTAGACCAAAGCTTATCTCTCAGTCTATCCTCCGTCATGATCATGGTCCCCCTTCACTGGGCTGCAACAAAATGTATAGCACCACTAGTGACCTCTAGTTAATGGTATACAGTGCTATGATAGACCAGAGCTTATCTGTGTGTCTATCCCTCATTATGATCATGGTCCTCCTTCACTGGGCTGCAACAAAATGTATAGCACCACTAGTGACCTCTAGTTAATGGTATACAGTGCTATGATAGACCAGAGCTTATCTGTGTGTCTATCCCTCATTATGATCATGGTCCCCCTTCACTGGGCTGCAACAAAATGTATAGCACCACTAGTGACCTCTAGTTAATGGTATACAGTGCTATGATAGACCAGAGCTTATCTGTGTGTCTATCCCTCATTATGATCATGGTCCCCCTTCACTGGGCTACAACAAAATGTATAGCACCACTTGTGACCTCTAGTAAATGGTATACAGTGCTATGTTAGACCAGAGCTTATCTCTCAGTCTATCCTTCATCATGATCATGGCCCCCTTCACTGGGCTACAACAAAATGTATAGCACCACTAGTGACCTCTAGTAAATGGTATATAGTGCTATGTTAGACCAGAGCTTATCTCTCAGTCTATCCTTCATCATGATCATGGTCCCCCTTCACTGGGCTGCAACAAAATGTATAGCACCACTAGTGACCTCTAGTTAATGGTATACAGTGCTATGATAGACCAGAGCTTATCTGTGTGTCTATCCCTCATTATGATCATGGTCCCCCTTCACTGGGCTGCAACAAAATGTATAGCACCACTAGTGACCTCTAGTTAATGGTATACAGTGCTATGATAGACCAGAGCTTATCTGTGTGTCTATCCCTCATTATGATCATGGTCCTCCTTCACTGGGCTGCAACAAAATGTATAGCACCACTAGTGACCTCTAGTAAATGGTATATAGTGCTATGTTAGACCAAAGCTTATCTCTCAGTCTATCCTCCGTCATGATCATGGTCCCCCTTCACTGGGCTGCAACAAAATGTATAGCACCACTAGTGACCTCTAGTTAATGGTATACAGTGCTATGATAGACCAGAGCTTATCTGTGTGTCTATCCCTCATTATGATCATGGTCCCCCTTCACTGGGCTGCAACAAAATGTATAGCACCACTAGTGACCTCTAGTTAATGGTATACAGTGCTATGATAGACCAGAGCTTATCTGTGTGTCTATCCCTCATTATGATCATGGTCCTCCTTCACTGGGCTGCAACGAAATGTATAGCACCACTAGTGACCTCTAGTAAATGGTATATAGTGCTATGTTAGACCAAAGCTTATCTCTCAGTCTATCCTCCGTCATGATCATGGTCCCCCTTCACTGGGCTGCAACAAAATGTATAGCACCACTAGTGACCTCTAGTTAATGGTATACAGTGCTATGATAGACCAGAGCTTATCTGTGTGTCTATCCCTCATTATGATCATGGTCCTCCTTCACTGGGCTGCAACAAAATGTATAGCACCACTAGTGACCTCTAGTTAATGGTATACAGTGCTATGATAGACCAGAGCTTATCTGTGTGTCTATCCCTCATTATGATCATGGTCCCCCTTCACTGGGCTGCAACAAAATGTATAGCACCACTAGTGACCTCTAGTTAATGGTATACAGTGCTATGATAGACCAGAGCTTATCTGTGTGTCTATCCCTCATTATGATCATGGTCCCCCTTCACTGGGCTACAACAAAATGTATAGCACCACTTGTGACCTCTAGTAAATGGTATATAGTGCTATGTTAGACCAGAGCTTATCTCTCAGTCTATCCTTCATCATGATCATGGTCCCCCTTCACTGGGCTACAACAAAATGTATAGCACCACTAGTGACCTCTAGTAAATGGTATATAGTGCTATGTTAGACCAGAGCTTATCTCTCAGTCTATCCTTCATCATGATCATGGTCCCCCTTCACTGGGCTGCAACAAAATGTATAGCACCACTAGTGACCTCTAGTAAATGGTATATAGTGCTATGTTAGACCAGAGCTTATCTCTCAGTCTATCCTTCATCATGATCATGGTCCCCCTTCACTGGGCTACAACAAAATGTATAGCACCACTAGTGACCTCTAGTAAATGGTATATAGTGCTATGTTAGACCAGAGCTTATCTCTCAGTCTATCCTTCATCATGCTCATGGTCCCCCTTCACTGGGCTACAACAAAATGTATAGCACCACTAGTGACCTCTAGTAAATGGTATATAGTGCTATGTTAGACCAGAGCTTATCTCTCAGTCTATCCTTCATCATGATCATGGTCCCCCTTCACTGGGCTGCAACAAAATGTATAGCACCACTAGTGACCTCTAGTTAATGGTATACAGTGCTATGATAGACCAGAGCTTATCTGTGTGTCTATCCCTCATTATGATCATGGTCCCCCTTCACTGGGCTGCAACAAAATGTATAGCACCACTAGTGACCTCTAGTTAATGGTATACAGTGCTATGATAGACCAGAGCTTATCTGTGTGTCTATCCCTCATTATGATCATGGTCCTCCTTCACTGGGCTGCAACAAAATGTATAGCACCACTAGTGACCTCTAGTAAATGGTATATAGTGCTATGTTAGACCAAAGCTTATCTCTCAGTCTATCCTCCGTCATGATCATGGTCCCCCTTCACTGGGCTGCAACAAAATGTATAGCACCACTAGTGACCTCTAGTTAATGGTATACAGTGCTATGATAGACCAGAGCTTATCTGTGTGTCTATCCCTCATTATGATCATGGTCCTCCTTCACTGGGCTGCAACAAAATGTATAGCACCACTAGTGACCTCTAGTTAATGGTATACAGTGCTATGATAGACCAGAGCTTATCTGTGTGTCTATCCCTCATTATGATCATGGTCCTCCTTCACTGGGCTGCAACAAAATGTATAGCACCACTAGTGACCTCTAGTAAATGGTATATAGTGCTATGTTAGACCAAAGCTTATCTCTCAGTCTATCCTCCGTCATTATCATGGTCCCCCTTCACCGGGCTGCAACAAAATGTATAGCACCCCTAGTGACCTCTAGTAAATGGTATATAGTGCTATGATAGACCAGAGCTTTACTGTATGTCTATCCTTCATCATGATCATGGTCCCCCTTCACTGCACTGCAATAAAATGTATAGCACCACTAGTGACCTCTAGTAAATGGTATATAGTGCTATGATAGACCAGAGCTTATCTGTGTGTATATCCTTCATCAAGATCATGGTCCACCTTCACTGGGCTGTACAAATTGTATAGCACCACTAGTGACCTCTAGTAAATGGTATAGAGTGCTATGATAGACCAGAGCTTATCTGTGTGTCTATCCTTCATCATGATCATGTCCCCCTTCACTGGGCTGAAACAAAATGTATAGCACCACTAGTGACCTCTAGTAAATGGTATACAGTGCTATGTTAGACCAGAGCTTATCTCTCAGTCTATCCTCTGTCATGATCATGGTCCCCCTTCACTGGGCTGCAACAAAATGTATAGCACACTAGTGACCTCTAGTAAATGGTATATAGTGCTATGATAGACCAGATCTTATCTGTATGTCTATCCTTCATCATGATCATGGTCCTCCTTCACTGGGCTGCAACAAAATGTATAGCACCACTAGTGACCTCTAGTAAATGGTATATAGTGCTATGATAGACCAGATCTTATCTGTGTGTCTATCCTTCATCATGATCATGGTCCCCCTTCACTGGGCTGCAACAAAATGTATAGCACCACTAGTGACCTCCAGTTAATGGTATACAGTACCATGTTAGACCAGAGCTTATCTCTCAGTATATCCTCCGTCATGATCATGGTCCCCCTTCACTGGGCTGCAACAAAATGTATAGCACACTAGTGACCTCTAGTAAATGGTATACAGTGCTATGATAGACCAGAGATTATCTGTGTGTCTATCCCTCATCATGATCATGGTCCCCCTTCACTAACTGCAACAAAATGTATAGAACCACTAGTGACCTCTAGTAAATTGTATACCTTGCTATGATAGACCAGAGCTTATCTGTGTGTCTATCCTTCATCATGATCATGGTCCCTCTTCACTGCGCTGCAGTAAAATGTATAGCACCACTAATGACCTCTAGTAAATTATATACCTTGCTATGATAGACCAGAGCTTATCTGTGTGTCTATCCTTCATCATGATCATGGTCCCTCTTCACTGCGCTGCAGTAAAATGTATAGAACCACTAGTGACCTCTAGTAAATTATATACCTTGCTATGATAGACCAGAGCTTATCTGTGTGTCTATCCTTCATCATGATCATGGTCTGTCTTCACTGAGCTGTAGCAACATATATAGCACCACTAGTGACCTCTAGTAAATGGTATATAGTGCTATGATAGACCAGAGCTTATCTGTGTGTATATCCTTCATCAAGATCATGGTCTACCTTCACTGGGCTGTAACAAGTTGTATATCACCACTAGTGACCTCTAGTAAATGGTATACAGTGCTATGATAGACCAGAGCTTATCTGTGTGTCTATCCTTCATAATGATCATGGTCCCCCTTCACTGGGCTGAAACAAAATGTATAGCACCACTAGTGACCTCTAGTAAATGGTATACAGTGCTATGTTAGACCAGAGCTTATCTCTCAGTCTATCCTCGTCATGATCATGGTCCCCCTTCACTGGGCTGCAACAAAATGTATAGCACCACTAGTGACCTCTAGTAAATGGTATATAGTGCTGTGATAGACCAGATCTTATCTGTATGTCTATCCTTCATCATGATCATGGTCCCCCTTCACTGGGCTGAAACAAAATGTATAGCACCACTAGTGACCTCTAGTAAATGGTATACAGTGCTATGATAGACCAGAGCTTATTTGTGCGTCTATCCTTCATCATGATCATGGTCCCCCGTCACTGAGCTGTAACAAAATGTATAGCACCACTAGTTACCTCTAGTAAATGGTTTACAGTGATATGTTAGGGCAGAGCTTATCTTTTGGTCTATCCATCATGATGATGGTCCCCCTTAACTGGGCTGCAGCAAAATGTATAGCACCACTAGTGACCTCTAGTAAATGGTATACAGTGCTATGATAGACCAGATCGTATCTGTGTGTCTATCCTTCATCATGATCATGGTCCCTCTTCAGTGAGCTGTAACAAAATGTTAAGAACCACTAGTGACCTCTAGTAAATGGTATACAGTGTTATGATAGACCAGATCGTATCTGTGTGTCTATCCTTCATCATGATCATGGTCCCTCTTCAGTGAGCTGTAACAAAATGTTAAGAACCACTAGTGACCTCTAGTAAATGGTATACAGTGTTATGATAGACCAGATCGTATCTGTGTGTCTATCCTTCATCATGATCATGGTCCCCCTTCACTGGGCTGAAACAAAATGTATAGCACCACTAGTGACCTCTAGTAAATGGTATACAGTGTTATGATAGACCAGATCGTATCTGTGTGTCTATCCTTCATCATGATCATGGTCCCTCTTCAGTGAGCTGTAACAAAATGTTAAGAACCACTAGTGACCTCTAGTAAATGGTATACAGTGTTATGATAGACCAGATCGTATCTGTGTGTCTATCCTTCATCATGATCATGGTCCCTCTTCAGTGAGCTGTAACAAAATGTTAAGAACCACTAGTGACCTCTAGTAAATGGTATACAGTGTTATGATAGACCAGATCGTATCTGTGTGTCTATCCTTCATCATGATCATGGTCCCTCTTCAGTGAGCTGTAACAAAATGTTAAGAACCACTGGTGACCTCTAGTAAATGGTATACAGTGTTATGATAGACCAGATCGTATCTGTGTGTCTATCCTTCATCATGATCATGGTCCCTCTTCAGTGAGCTGTAACAAAATGTTAAGAACCACTAGTGACCTCTAGTAAATGGTATACAGTGTTATGATAGACCAGATCGTATCTGTGTTTCTATCCTTCATCATGATCATGGTCCCCCTTCACTGGGCTGAAACAAAATGTATAGCACCACTAGTGACCTCTAGTAAATGGTATACAGTGCTATGATAGACCAGAGCTTATTTGTGCGTCTATCCTTCATCATGATCATGGTCCCCCGTCACTGAGCTGTAACAAAATGTATAGCACCACTAGTTACCTCTAGTAAATGGTATACAGTGTTATGATAGACCAGATCGTATCTGTGTGTCTATCCTTCATCATGATCATGGTCCCACTTCACTGAGCTGTAACAAAATGTATAGAACCACTAGTGACCTCTAGTAAATCGTATACAGTGCTATGATAGACCAGATCGTATCTGTGTGTCTATCCTTCATCATGATCATGGTCCCTCTTCAGTGAGCTGTAACAAAATGTTAAGAACCACTAGCGACCTCTAGTAAATGGTATACAGTGTTATGATAGACCAGATCGTATCTGTGTGTCTATCCTTCATCATGATCATGGTCCCACTTCACTGAGCTGTAACAAAATGTATAGAACCACTAGTGACCTCTAGTAAATCGTATACAGTGCTATGATAGACCAGATCGTATCTGTGTGTCTATCCTTCATCATGATCATGGTCCCTCTTCAGTGAGCTGTAACAAAATGTTAAGAACCACTAGTGACCTCTAGTAAATCGTATAAAGTGTTATGATAGACCAGATCTTATCTGTGTGTCTATCCTTCATCATGATCATGGTCCCACTTCACTGGGCTGTAACAAAATGTATAGCACCACTAGTGACCTCCAGTAAATGGTATACAGTGCTATGATAGACCAGATCTTATCTGTGTGTCTATCCTTCATCATGATCATGGTCCCACTTCACTGAGCTGCAGCAAAATGTATAGCACCACTAGTGACCTCTAGTAAATGGTATACAGTGCTATGATAGACCAGATCTTATCTGTGTGTCTATCCTTCATCATGATCATGGTCCCACTTCACTGAGCTGCAGCAAAATGTATAGCACCACTAGTGACCTCTAGTAAATGGTATACAGTGCTATGATAGACCAGATCGTATCTGTGTGTCTATCCTTCATCATGATCATGGTCCCTCTTCAGTGAGCTGTAACAAAATGTTATGAACCACTAGTGACCTCTAGTAAATGGTATACAGTGTAATGATAGACCAGATCTTATCTTTGTGTCTATCCTTCATCATGATCATGGTCCCACTTCACTGAGCTGTAACAAAATGTATAGAACCACTAGTGACCTCTAGTAAATGGTATACAGTGTTATGATAGACCAGAGCTTATCTGTGTGTCTATTCTTCATCATGATCATGGTCCCCCTTCACTGGGCTGTAACAAAATGTATAGCACCACTAGTGAACTCTAGTAAATGGTATACAGTGCTATGATAGACCAGATCTTATCTGTGTGTCTATCCTTCATCATGATCATGGTCCCACTTCACTGAGCTGTAACAAAATGTATAGAACCACTAGTGACCTCCAGTAAATGGTATACAGTGCTATAATAGACCAGAGCTTATGTGTGTGTCTATCCTTCATCTTGATCATGGTCCCCCTTCACTGGACTGCAACAAAATATATAGCACCATTAGTGACCTCTAGTAAATGGTATACAGTGTTATAATAGACCAGAGCTTATCTGTTTGTCTATCCTTCATCATTATCATGCTCCCCCTTCACTGGACAGCCACAAAATATATAGCACCATTAGTGACCTTATAGTAAATGGTATACAGTGCTATAATAGACCAGAGCTTATCTGTGTGTCTGTCCTTCATTATGATCATGGGCCCCCTTCATTAGGCTACAACATAATATATAGCACCACTTTTGACCTCTAGTAAATGGTATACAGTGTTATAATAGACCAGAGGTTATCTGTTTGTCTATCCTTCATCATGATCATGCTCCCCCTTCACTGGACAGCCACAAAATATATAGCACCATTAGTGACCTCTAGTAAATGGTATACAGTGCTATGTTAGGGCAGAGCTTATCTGTGTGTCTATCCTTCATCATGATCATGGTTCCCCTTCACTGGACTGCAACAAAATATATAGCTACATTAGTGACCTCTAGTATATGGTATACAGTGCTATGATAGACCAGAGCTTATCTGTGTGTCTATCCTTCATCATGATCATGGTTCCCCTTCACTGGACTGCAACAAAATGTATAGCACCACTAGTGACCTCTAGTAAATGGTATACAGCACTATGATATACCAGGGCTCACCTGTGTATCTATCCTTCATCATGAGCATGGTCACTCTTCACTGGCTGTAACAAAATCTATAGCACCACTAGTGACCTCCAGCAAATGGTATAGTGTTATGATAGACCAGAGCTTACCTGTGTGTCTATTCTTCATCATGATCATAGTGCCCCTTCACGTGGCTGCAACAAAATGTATAACACCACTATTGACCTCCAGTAACTAGTATAGTGCTATGATGGACCAGACCTTATCTCTTTGTCTATCCATCATGATCATGGTCCCCCTTCACTGGACTGCAACAAAATGTATAACACCATTAGTGACCTCCAGTAACCAGTATAGTGCTATGATATACCAGACCTTATCCCTGCATCTATCCATCATGAACATAGTCCCCCTTCATTGGGCTATAACAAAATGTATAGCACCATTAGTGACCTCTAGTAAATGATATACGGTGCTATGATACAGCAGAGCTTATCTGTGTGTCTATCCGTCAACATGATCATGGTCCCTCTTCACTGGGCTGTAACAAAATATATAGAACCACTAGTGACCTCTAGTAAATGGTATACAGCGCTATGATAGACCAGAGCTTATCTGTGTGTCTATCCATCATCATGATCATGGTCCCACTTCACTGGGCTGTAACAAAATGTGTAGCACCACTAGTGACCTGCAGTAAATGGTATAGTGCTCAGATAGACCAGAGCTTATGTGTGGGTCTATCCTTCATCATGATCATGGTCCCCCTTCAATGGCTACAACAAAATGTACACCTCCATTAGTAACCTCTAGTAAATGGTATACAGTGCTATGATAGACCAGAGCTTATTTCTATGTCTATCCTTCATCATGATCATGGTCCCTCTTCACTGGCCTGCAACAAAATGTATAGCACCACTAGTGACCTCTAGTAAATGGTATACAGTGTTTTGATAGACCAGAGCTTATTTGCGTGTCTATCCTTCATCATGATCATGGTGCCTCTTCATTGGGCTGCAATAAAATATATAGCACCACTAGTGACATGTAGCAAGTGGTATACAATACTATGATAGACCAGAGCTTATCTGTGTGTCTATCCTTCATTATGATCATGGGCCCCCTCATTGGGCTACAACAAAATATAGCACCACTATTGACCTCTAGTAAATGTATACAGTGCTATGATAGACTGGAGCCTATTTGTGTGTCTATCCTTCATCATGATCATGGTCCCCCTTCACTGGCTACAACAAAATGTATAGCACCACTATTGACCTCTAGTAAATGGTATACAGTGCTAAGATAGACCAGAGCTTATCTGTGGGTCTATGCTTCATAATGATCATGGTCCGCCTTCATTGCGCTACAACAAAATGTATAGCACCACTGGGGACTTCCGGTAAATGGTATACAGTTCTATGATACACCAGAGCTTATCTGTGTGTCTATCCTTCATCGTGTTCATTTTCCCCCTTCATTGGGCTACAACAAAATGTATAGCATCACTAGGGACCTCTAGTAAATGGTATACGGTGCTATGATAGACCAGATCTTATCTGTGTGTCTATCCTTCATCATGATCATGGTCCCACTTCACTGAGCTGTAACAAAATGTATAGAACCACTAGTGACCTCTAGTAAATGGTATACAGTGTTATGATACACCAGAGCTTATATGTGTGTCTATCCTTCATCATGATCATGGTCCCTCTTCACTGGGCTGCAACAAAATGTATAGCACCACTAGTGACCTCTAGTAAATGGTATACAGTGTTATGATAGACCAGAGCTTATCTATGTGTCTATCCTTCATCATGATCATGGTTCCCCTTCACTGGGCTGCAATAAAATGTATAGCACTACTAGTGACATCTAGCAAATGGTGTACAGGTGTTATGATAGACATGAGCTTATACGTGTGTTTATCCTTCATCATGATCATGGTTCCCCTTCACTGGGCTGCAATAAAATGTATAGCACTACTAGTGACATCTAGCAAATGGTGTACAGGTGTTATGATAGACATGAGCTTATACGTGTGTTTATCCTTCATCATGATCATGGTTCCCCTTCACTGGGCTGCAATAAAATGTATAGCACTACTAGTGACATCTAGCAAATGGTGTACAGGTGTTATGATAGACATGAGCTTATATGTGTGTCTATCCTTCATCATGATCATGGTTCCCCTTCACTGGGCTGCAATAAAATGTATAGCACTACTAGTGACATCTAGCAAATGGTGTACAGGTGTTATGATAGACATGAGCTTATACGTGTGTTTATCCTTCATCATGATCATGGTTCCCCTTCACTGGGCTGCAATAAAATGTATAGCACTACTAGTGACATCTAGCAAATGGTGTACAGGTGTTATGATAGACATGAGCTTATATGTGTGTCTATCCTTCATCATGATCATGGTTCCCCTTCACTGGGCTGCAATAAAATGTATAGCACTACTAGTGACATCTAGCAAATGGTGTACAGGTGTTATGATAGACATGAGCTTATATGTGTGTCTATCCTTCATCATGATCATGGTTCCCCTTCACTGGGCTGCAATAAAATGTATAGCACTACTAGTGACATCTAGCAAATGGTGTACAGGTGTTATGATAGACATGAGCTTATACGTGTGTTTATCCTTCATCATGATCATGGTCCCCCTTCTTTGGACTGCAAGAAAATGCATAGCACCACTAGTGACATCTAGTAAATGGTATACAGTGTTATGATAGACCAGAGCTTATCTGTGTGTTTATCCTGCATCATGATCATGGTCCCCCTTGACTGGGCTGTAACAAAATGTATAGCACAACTAGTGACCTCTAGTAAATGGTATATAGTGCTATGATAGACCAGAGCTTATCTGTGTGTCTATCCTGCATCATGATCATGGTCCCCCTTGACTGGGCTGTAACAAAATGTATAGCACAACTAGTGACCTCTAGTAAATGGTATACAGTGTTATGATAGACCAGAGCTTATCTGTGTGTCTATCCTGCATCATGATCATGGTCCCCCTTGACTGGGCTGTAACAAAATGTATAGCACAACTAGTGACCTCTAGTAAATGGTATATAGTGCTATGATAGACCAGAGCTTATCTGTGTGTCTATCCTTAATCATGATCATGCTCCCTCTTCACTAGGCTGTAACAAAGTGTATAGCACCACTAGTGACCTCTAGTAAATCATATACAGTGCTATGATAGACCAGAGCTTATCTGTGTGTCTATCCTTCATCATGATCATGGTTCCCCTTGATTGGGCTGTAACAAAATGTGTAGCACCACTAGTGACCTGCAGTAAATGGTATAGTGCTCAGATAGACCAGAGCTTATTTGTGGGTCTATCCTTCATCATGATCATGGTCCCCCTTCAATGGCTACAACAAATGTCCACCTTCATGAGTTACCTCTAGTAAATGGTATACAGTGCTATAATAGACCAGAGCTTATCTGTGTGTCTATCCTTAATCATGATCATGGTCCCCCTTCAATGGCTACAACAAAATGTCCACCTCCATTAGTTACCTCTAGTAAATGGTATATAGTGCTATGATAGACCAGAGCTTATCTGTGTGTCTATCCTTAATCATGATCATGGTCCCCCTTCAATGGCTACAACAAAATGTCCACCTCCATTAGTTACCTCTAGTAAATGGTATACAGTGCTATGATAGACCAGAGCTTATTTGTGGGTCTATCCTTCATCATGATCATGGTCCCCCTTCAATGGCTACAACAAAATGTCCACCTCCATTAGTTACCTCTAGTAAATGGTATATAGTGCTATGATAGACCAGAGCTTATCTGTGTGTCTATCCTTAATCATGATCATGGTCCCTCTTCACTAGGCTGTAACAAAGTGTATAGCACCACTAGTGACCTCTAGTAAATCATATACAGTGCTATGATAGACCAGAGCTTATCTGTGTGTCTATCCTTCATCATGATCATGGTTCCCCTTGATTGGGCTGTAACAAAATGTGTAGCACCACTAGTGACCTGCAGTAAATGGTATAGTGCTCAGATAGACCAGAGCTTATTTGTGGGTCTATCCTTCATCATGATCATGGTCCCCCTTCAATGGCTACAACAAAATGTCCACCTCCATTAGTTACCTCTAGTAAATGGTATACAGTGCTATGATAGACCATAGCTTATTTCTATGTCTATCCTTCATCATCATCATGGTCCCTCTTCACTGGCCTGCAAATGTATAGTACCACTAGTGACCTCTAGTAAATTTTGTACAGTGTTATGATAGACCAGAGCTTATTTGTGTGTCTATCCTTCATCATGATCATGGTCCCTCTTCACTGGCCTGCAAATGTATAGTACCACTAGTGACCTGTAGTAAATTTTGTACAGTGTTATGATAGACCAGAGCTTATTTGCGTGTCTATCCTTCATCATGATCATGGTCCCTCTTCACTGGGCTGCAATAAAATATATAGCACCACTAGTGACATCTAGCAAATGGTATACAATACTATGATAGACCAGAGCTTATCTGTGTGTCTATCCTTCACCGTGATCATGGCTCTCCTTCACTGCACTGCAAGAAAATGCATAGTACCACTAGTGACCTCTAGTAAATTTTGTACAGTGCTATGATAGACCAGAGCTTTTCTGTGTGTCTATCCTTCATCATGATCATGGTCCCTCTTCACTGGCCTGCAACAAAATGTATAGCACCACTAGTGACCTCTAGTAAATGGTATACAGTTCTATGATAGACCAGAGCTTATCTGTGTGTCTATCCTTCATCATGATCATGGTTCCCTTCATTCGGCTATAACAAAATGTATAGCACCACTAGTGACCTCTAGTAAATGGTGTACAGTGCTATGATAGACCAGAGCTTTTCTGCGTGCCTATCCTTCATCATGATCATGGTCCCCCTTCATTGGGCTGCAACAAAATATATAGCACCACTAGTGACCTCTAGTAAATGGTGTACAGTGCTGTGATAGACCAGAGCTTTTCTGTGTGTCTATCCTTCATCATGATCATGGTCCCCCTTCACTGGGCCACAACAAAATGTATAGCATACTAGTGACCTCTAGTAAATGGTATACAGTGCTACGATAGACCAGAGCTTATCTGTGTGTCTATCCTTCATCATGATCATGGTCCCCCTTCACTGGGCCGCAACAAAATGTATAGCACCACTAGTGATATCTAGTAAATGGTATACAGTGCTATGATAGACCAGAGCTTATCTGTGTGTCTATCCTTCATCATGAACATGGTCCCCCTTGACTGGGCTACACCAAAATGTACAGCACCACTTGTGACCTCTAGTAAATGGTGTACAGTACTATGATAGACCAGAGCTTATCTGTGTGTCTGTCCTTCATTATGATCATAGGCCCCCTTCATTAGGCTACAACAAAATATATAGCACCACTATTGACCTCCAGTAAATGGTATACAGTGCTATGATTGACCAGAGCCTATTGGTGTGTCTATCCTCCATCATTATCATGGTCCCCCTTCACTGGACTGCAACAAAATGTATAGCACCACTAGTGACCTCTAGTAAATGGTATACAGTACTATGATAGACCAGAGCTTATCTGTGTGTCTGTCCTTCATTATGAGCATGGTCCCCATTCATTGGGCTACAAAAAAATGTATAGCACCACTAATGACCTCTAGTAAATGCTATACAATTTTATGATAGACCAGAGCTTATCTGTGTGCCTATCCTTCATCATGATCATGGTCCCCCTTCACTGGTCTGCATCTAAATGTATAGCACCACTGGTGACCCCTCGTAAATGGTATACAGTACTATGACAGCCCACAGCTTATCTGTGTGTCTATCCTTTTAATGATCATGGTGCCCCTTCACTGGGCCGCAACAAAATGTATAGCACCACTAGTGATATCTAGTAAATGGTATACAGTGCTATGGTAGACCAGAGCTTATCTGTGTGTCTATCCTTCATCATGATCATGGTCCCCCTTCACTGGGCCGCAACAAAATGTATAGCACCACTAATGACCTCTAGTAAATGGTATACAGTGCTATGATAGACCAGAGCTTATCTGTGTGTCTATCCTTCATCATGATCATGGTCCCCCTTCACTGGGCCGCAACAAAATGCATAGCACCACTAGTGACCTCTAGTAAATGGTATACAGTGCTATGACAGACCAGAGCTTATCTGTGTGTCTATCCTTCATCATGATCATGGTGCCCCTTCACTGGGCCGCAACAAAATGTATAGCACCACTAGTGATATCTAGTAAATGGTATACAGTGCTATAATAGACCAGACCTTATCTGTGTGTCTATCCTTCATCATGAACATGGTCCCCCTTGACTGGGCTACACCAAAATGTACAGCACCACTTGTGACCTCTAGTAAATGGTGTACAGTACTATGATAGACCAGAGCTTATCTGTGTGTCTGTCCTTCATTATGATCATGGGCCCCCTTCATTAGGCTACAACAAAATATATAGCACCACTATTGACCTCCAGTAAATGGTATACAGTGCTGTGATTGACCAGAGCCTATTGGTGTGTCTATCCTTCATCATGATCATGGTCCCTCTTCACTGGACTTCAACAAAATATATAGCACCATTAGTGACCTCTAGTAAATGGTATACAGTGCTATGATGGACCAGAGCTTATCGCTGTGCCTATCCTTCATCATGATCATGTTCCCCCTTCACTGGCTGTAACAAAATGTATAGCACCACTAGTGACCTCTAGTAAATGGTATACAACGCTATGATATACCAGGGCTCACCTGTGTGTCTATCCTTCATCATGATCATGGTCCCCCTTCACTGGACTGCAAGAAAATGTATAGCACCACTAGTGACATCTAGCAAATGGTATACAATACTATGATAGACCAGCGCTTATCTGTGTGTCTATCCTTCATCATGATCATGGTCCCTCTTCAATGGGCTGCAACAAAATGTATAGCACCACTAGTGACCTCTAGTAAATGGTATACAGTGTTATGATAGACCAGAGCTTATCTGTGTGTTTATCCTTCATCATGATCATGGTCCCTCTTCACTGGGCTGCAACAAAATGTATAGCACTACTAGTGACATCTAGTAAATGGTATACAGTGTTATGATAGACCAGAGCTTATCTGTGTGTATATTCTTCATCATGATCGTGGTCCCCCTTCACTGGGCTGCAACAAAATGTATAGCACCACTAGTGACATCTAGTAAATGGTGTATAGTGTTATGATAGACCCGAGCTTATACGTGTGTCTATCCTTCTTCATGATCATGGTCCCCCTTCACTGGGCTACAACAAAATGTATAGCACCACTAGTGACATCTAGTAAATGGTGTATAGTGTTATGATAGACCAGAGCTTGTCGATGTGTCTATCCTTCATCATGATCATCGTTCCCCTTCATTGGACTGCAAGAAAATGTATAGCACCACTAGTGACCTCTAGTAAATGGTATACAGTACTATGATAGACCAGAGCTTATCTGTGTGTCTATCCTTCATCATGATCATGGTCCCTCTTCACTGGGCTGCAACAAAATGTATAGCACCACTAGTGACCTCTAGTAAATGGTATACAGTGTTATAATAGACCAGAGCTTATCTGTGTGTCTATCCTTCATCATGATCATGGTCCCCCTTCCCTGGGCTGCAACAAAATGTATAGCACCACTAGTGACATCTAGTAAATGGTGTACAGTGTTATGATAGACCAGAGCTTATATGTGTGTCTATCCTTCATCCTGATTATGGTCCCTCTTCACAGGGCTGCAACAAAATGTATAGCACCACTTGTGACATCTAGTAAATGGTGTACAGTGTTATGATAGACCAGAGCTTATATGTGTGTCTATCCTTCATCCTGATTATGGTCCCTCTTCACAGGGCTGCAACAAAATGTATAGCACCACTAGTGACATCTAGTAATTGGTGTACAGTGTTATGATAGACCAGAGCTTATATGTGTGTCTCTCCTTCATCATGATCATGGTCCCTCTTCACTGGGCATCCTTCATCATGATCATGGTCCCCCTTCACTGGGCTGCAACAAAATGTATAGCACCACTTGTGACATCTAGTAAATGGTGTACAGTGTTATGATAGACCAGAGCTTATATGTGTGTCTATCCTTCATCATGATCATGGTCCCTCTTCACTGGGCTGCAACAAAATGTATAGCACCACTAGTGACCTCTAGTAAATGGTATACAGTTTTATGATAGACCAGAGCTTATCTGTGTGTCTATCCTTCATGATGATCATGGTCCCTCTTCATTGGGCTGTAACAAAATATATAGCACCACTAGTGACCTCTAGTAAATGGTATACAGTGTTATGATAGACCAGAGCTTATCTGTGTGTCTATCCTTCATCATGATCATGGCTCCCTTCACTGGGTTGTAACAAAATGTATAGCACCACTAGTGACCTCTAGTAAATGGTATACATTGGTATGATAGACCAGAGCTTATCTGTGTGTCTATCGTTCATCATGATCATGGTCCCCCTTCACTAGCCTACAACAAAATGTATAGCACCACTAATGACCTCTAGTAAATGGTATACAGTGTTATGATAGACCAGAGCTTATCTGTGTGTCTATCCTTCATCATGATCATGGTCCCCCTTCACTAGTCTACAACAAAATGTATAGCACCACTAGTGACCTCTAGTAAATTGTATACAGTGTTATGATAGACGAAAGCTTATCTTTGTGTCTATCCTTCATCATGATCATGATGCCCCCATCACTAGTCTACAACAAAATGTATATCACCACTAGTGACCTCTAGTAAATGGTATACAGTGTTATGATAGACCAAAGCTTATCTTTGTGTCTATCCTTCATCATGATCATGATGCCCCCATCACTAGTCTACAACAAAATGTATAGCACCACTAGTGACCTCTAGTAAATGGTATACAGTGTTATGATAGACCAAAGCTTATCTGTGTGTCTATCCTTCATCATGATCATGATGCCCCCTTCACTAGTCTACAACAAAATGTATATCACCACTAGTGACCTCTAGTAAATGGTACACAGTCCTATGATAGACCAGAGCTTATCTGTGTGTATCCTTCATCATGATCATGGTGCCCCTTCACTGGGCTACAACAAAATGTATAGCACCGCTAGTGACTAGGTCGCAAACATACAATATTTGGTAGTAACTTCCTCATATAATTTGTTTATTATTCACGTTCTATGGCTGTGGCTTACAAGTTTGTCATTTTTATAACGGGTTCTGTTTATGTTGATGTTGTAGAGTAGTAATCTGTGTGTAACCTAGAAAAAGGTGTTTATTGTGGTACCAGAAAGAATTTCAGCAGAACCAAGGTTCGGGATATGTAAAACAGAATTCCCATGTAATGTTTTGTGCACATTTTGTCACCGAAAAAGAATTATGGTTTACTGGACAAGGGTATAATTATACATTTATAAGCTGGCCTTTGGATCTGTTATTTGAACAGGCCTCACATGTGGTTTTGACTTTGTATTCAGCCTAGCCTGTTTACCAATAATATTCTTGTATTATCAGTATCAATTCATTTGGTTTAATTAGCTAACACTTTGTTTCTCACTAATTCTGTATGTTGGTTAAACAGTGTTCTACTGTCTGTGCAAAACATTTTTATCAATGCTATACTACGCACAGTAGGGCGAGAAGGTATTGCATTCCATCCAGAGATTCAATATGAAGACTTCTCCAAAAATACATGTTTTGAGGCTCCCAGAATCCCAAAATGTGTGCGTCTGTGTGTGAACATTGTAACTCAAAATGCAAAAGGTGGTGAATGAGAAACTTGCTATTTAAGTTCAGTATCTTCCAAAGGTGTGACAAGAAGATAAGTTTCTCATGAGTATAAGCCATTTGCAAGATAACATTTATTAAGAGTTTGAACCGTTCAATACTTGTCATTCTTTTAAAGTGCTGTCTACATTGATATCTTTCTCGCGATGTCATGGAAACAGTATGGAATTTTAAGGGCAGCCTATAGCGTCCACTTCTTAAACATGTGACTATCAGTATTCTCTATGTATTTATAATGGAATGTTTATTTCCCTATTTCTGCGAAGGTTTATCTCGATTAAAATGAGGTAGATAGAAAAATAACTTTCATAAGAACAGTTTGTATACTCACTGATGTGGGTAGACAAAGTATGTGAATGCTACACCTCACATTTTTTTTATTCTCTATACTTTGTACAGATTCCAATGTATAAACTCTTTTCTGCATTACCATTCCTTAAATATCAGTTTTCCTTCTCCCATTTGCATTCTTTTGATCTATAAAAGGTTTTATAAACCACTACTTTGTAGCTATTCTTTGTTCCATTATTTTGCATTCTTTGTCAAAGTACTCCTCATTCCTTCTGCAAATCCTCTCTCCAATCCTTTGCGTAACAGAGTTTAAGATGTTGAGTGCTTTCTTGGTTTTATTTTCCTTTGACAGACGTATTTGTCCATGTTCCTCTTTCCATTTGAATCTGCCGAATTTATTTAACATGTGAAGAAAGAGATAAGGAGCCAACTGAAATACTGTTTCGGTCCAGTCACTTTACATGCAGGCATCTGTTGCTAAATGTTGACTGGTCCTGATGAGATCTCTTCCAGATGGTATTTAGTTGTTCTTGGAACTTTTTAATGTATAGTTTAGTTGTAATGGTCTCTTGGTGTGCTTAACCTCTCTTTCTTTCAAAAAATGGTTAGTTACTGCAAACTTTTTCAACCGTTTGTATGTGATATTGCAATGTTGTTCTATTAATCTAGTTCCTATGTTCTTCTTGGGCTTATATAGTAGAATTGCAGTGGGTACTTGGACACACAGGTATCATGGGAAATGAAAAGCCTGATTCCTTGGCAAAGAAACGAGTATCTCTCCCTTTTATAGCACTAGAGCCAACCTGTGGAATAAGCATGTTAAATGTGAAAAGCACAGCTACACTTTGGGTATGAAAAGTAATCAAAAAGAAATGGAAAATGATACCCAATTAATTAATAAGCATAGAGAAGAATTAAGTAATTTACTTACTAAGCTTAACAAGCCCTCACTCAGAAGAGTTATAAGCTTCATAACTGACATGGAAAGTTCAGAAAACACCTGAAGACAATGGGATTATACCATTTGTTGTCTTATGTTTATAAGCCATTGAAGCAGTGACACACACTCTACTAGAATGCAAAGCCACAGAAGAGACAAGATACCAAATTCTTGGAGCTATCACAAAATTAGAAACAGTCCCTAATCTAGTGAGACTACAAATAACCAAAAATGTAGATATTGATCTCTAAATTAGAAATTAGCAAGTGCATAAAAAGGGAAACCTGCGTGCAAGTACTACTAACTCATTCCTCTTGGTCTTTCGTACATGTGTGTTGGCAGTACATAGGAAATACCAAGAGGAACACTGCAATATCAGTTAAAAAAGCTTGCATTAGCTAAGCATAATCACACAATAGAAAGAGACCATTAGAACTAAACTTGTGAGAGAAACTATATAAGGTGTGATCAAAAAGTTTCCGGAATGGCTTCACAACAATGCTGATGCTGAGATTTCTTTAATTCTTACCCAGACTGTACATGCAGCGTTCCTTCCCTATAAAAATGAGAGGTCACGTGACTTCCTGTGACCATGCAGTGACAAGGTAGATGCTCTGAAGTTAACACGTGTTTTGCATGTGCTGCGATTTTTCTGCGTAGCAAAAATGTCAGATTACGAAGAACAAAGAACAAACATCAAATTTTGCTTTAAACTTAGTAAAACTGCAACAGAAGCCTATGAAATGTTAAGAACAGCTTATGGGGAGGAAGTTATAGGCAAAACTCAAGCATTTGAGTGGTTTTTGAAATTTAAAAGTGGTGTGACATAAATTAAAGATGCAGATCGTTCGGGGCGACCCTGTTCCAGCAAAACTGATGAAAATATGAATCAGGTGAGGGGAAATGGTCTTAAATGATAGGTGCATTACAATAAGAGAACTTTCTGACTCATTAGGACTCTCCTTTGGAAGTGTTCAAAGCATTTTGAAAGACAATTTGGACATGAGAAGAATTGCCGCCAAGTTCGTGCCCCACCTGCTTTCAAATGACCAAAAGGAAAGCCGTGTGATTACCTGCACAGATCTTAAAGAACAGCTACAAAATGACCCACAGTTTATGGAGAAAATTATTACTGGTGGTGAAACGTGGATTTATGAGTACAATCCAGAAAAGAAGCAACGTTGTTCACAACGGAAGAGTCCTTTATCTCCACACCCGAAAAAGGCTAGACAAGTTCGATCCAAAGTGAAGTCAATAATGATTGTGTTTTTTGGCATTAAAGGCATTGTACATAAGGAATTTGTGTCACAGGGTCAAACAGTGAATCAAGTGTCCTACAAACAAGTGCTGCAAAGATTAAGGGAGAATGTGCGACGCAAATGGAGGAGTGGTGACTGGTTCCTGCATCATGACAATGTGCCCGCGCACAAAGCCCTTTCTGTTTGCCAACTTTTGAATAAAAATAAGATGAATACTGTTCCCCATCCCACCTATTCTCCAGATTTGGCACCAGCGGACTTTTTTATTTTCCCACGACTTAAAATGCAGCTCCGAGGACATCGTCTTGAGGAGATTAATGTCATCCATCGTGAATCGCAGAAGGCTCTGAACTTGTTGAAAGAAGAGGACTTCCAGAGGTGCTTCCAGCAGTGGCAGAAGCGCTGGGACAAGTGTATCAACTCCCAAGGAGACTACTTCGAGGGTGACAGTGCAGATTACACAAAACAAACTGTTGTGTAGTATTTATGACGTCATTCCAGAAACTTTTTGATCACACCTTGTACATTAAAAAGTTCCAAGAACAACTAAAGAACTTCAAAATACCATCTGGAAGTTCATTGACCAGTCAGCAGTCGACCATTAGCAGCAGTCTGTCTCTTCAGATTGATGTTAAGTTGCAATTTTTTAATAAAACTTTTACATGTTTGTAAAATGTTGTTAATAACAATTTCAGCTCCGAACTTAAAAGCTCGGCCAAGAAGAAAACGCAAAAAGAGAAGTGTTTCTCCTGGAGGCTCAGAATCCAATGAGTCGGAAGAATCTTCCTCTGTATCAACGGCTTCCACAATAACAAAGGTAAGTAATTATCAGACAAACAGCTTCTAGGGCATGTCTAACAAAAATAGTTGGTGGCACATCCAAGGTGCAGGTGATGCCAACAGCATCACAGTTAGACACTAACAAAATTATCAAGCATATACTTACAATTACAGAGATATTAATAACAAAATACTTCAGTATTCACGACTAAAAGCAGCTTTACAACAGTAACTAAAGCAGAAACAACAACAGGCAGCAATGTAGCATATAAGATTTTGCTTCACAATGGTCCAGTAACGAGAATGGGAATGCATAACGATCACAAAGTGGAAAGTCAATTTTGCCCATTGCAATTTCATTTGTTTTTGTTTTAACTGAAAAATTATATTTTTTCACTTTCTTCCAATTCACCAACAAAATTCAAGTTAGGCAATGTTATCTAAATACAGATCCATTAGTATTTCCGATTCCTCTAATCATAACAGGCTTCCATTCCTTTATTTTATTTTTTTTTTATTATGTACGCTCTTTAACTGCTGTGGTCTTTAGCATCCCAATCTATAGTGGGCGTGAAAGACCGGTAATTTTGCTCAGAGGCCTCTTTATCAGGCTTGAGGTTGTTTTATGTGCCGTAAATCTGTGACACGGGACCACCGGCTTTACTTCCCTTCCGAAGAAAGCCATGCTAAGGATTTTTACACCTGAAAAATCCATCGCCCTCCCACAACCTATTTCCTTTATTTGATGGCATACATTGGAGTACTGTACTGTTCTTTGTTAATTTCTTTTGTTATTGTTGCTGAGGCAATAGCCAGTTTTTAGTTACATATAAACAAACCACAGATGGCCCTTTTACTAGAGGAACTAACGTTCAATGGATCTGCGACTGTCAGGATCTGAGGTTAGGATGCGCATATACTACTAATTTTTTCCAGTTTCATGTTTCCAGCTTGCAACTAAAGAGAGCTCTAGTGGCTGTTTGATGTCATGCCCACCTAGAATAACCTCTACAGTTAAAACTTGGCCAAGTCTTCTTTCCCATTCCTGGAAGGGCTTCCTCTTAATTGTGAGACGCTCACATTATAATAACTTTCGTTGTGGTTGCTGTGGGTGAGGCTGAAAGCAGTCGGTAATAACCTGGATTTGGGGCCAATAAGTCTATGCAAGAACTAGCTTAGATGTAACCAATAGTGGTAATACATTGGAAGCAGGTTTCCCTTTAACCACCTCGGCCTAAAAGCACTTTTTGTGCTTTGCCTGGTTTCTAATCTACATTCTTGGTTATTTGTAGTCTTTGTCTCACTAGATTAACACCTGTTTCTAGTTTTGAGGTAGCTCCTAGAAGCTGTGGCTTCACATTCTAGTAAAATATGTTTCACTGTTTCATTCGCTTGTAGACGCAGACAGCAAATGGGCTCCACTTGGTATAATCGTGTTTTCTGAACTTTTTATGTCCAGTTATGAAGACTATAACTGTTCTAAGTGAAGGTTTATCAAGCCTAATAAGTAAGTTACTTAATTTTTCTCTAGGCTTATTAATTAATCGCCTCTAGAGTTTATTTATGGGTATATCTTCATCGCTTTTGGATTTCATTTCGGACCCAAAGTTTTACTGTGTTTTCTTTGGTAGGGAATCAGCTTTTTCATTTCTCGCAATACCCATGTGTCCATGTACCCACCGCAATTCAACTGTATTGTGGCTAGAAAGGTTTGATAAAAATTGATAACATTTCCACACTAATTGGAATTTAAAGTGGTGGGAACTGAGAGCTTCAAGTACAGCCCTGCTATCAGAGTTTATAAGGAGTATTTCCCTACTATATCTCAAGTGTACTTTCAAGCGTATCTGCCTGAAAGACAGAAGCTTATCTTCCTAGGCTTGTGCTATAGTATTTATATGTGAACCATCAGTATAAATTACCCGATGCTTCTTATGCATTGAGTGAGGTTTTTCTTCAGTGTGTCTTTCAGGAATACTTATGGGAAAATTAAACTACTTCTGTCATGGTCGGATTTGTTAAGGATGGAGGGTTGGCCTGTTTAACTCTCCACATTCCTACCTGGATGATTCTGTATGCCATTAGACTAGCCTCAATTTCAATGCATAGTTCTAGTGAGCTAGTACGGTTCCCAAAATAAAGGAGGGTGTGATTCTAAGCCTGTATCAAAATCAAAAAATGAGGATTAGTTCCTTAAAATTTAAATGATTTGGTTGTTTTTCAAAATATTCCCCTTTAACATTAATACCTTTTTTGCATTGGATGAGACCAGCCCTTAAAGCTCTTCCTGAGGCACTGAAGAAACCAGGTTTTTATAATGCTCCAGTGCATCTGATGACGACATAGTGATTCCATGTATTTTATTTTTAATTTTTGGAAACAAAAAGAAATCACAAGGTCAGAGGTTTCATGGTGCTGACGTTTGGGATATTCAGTTGTTAGTCTTACTGTATGTGACGATGTATTGACATTTGTGTAGCAATCGGCAGTAACAGTACGTCATCTTCCAATGCTATAGTAACAATATGGTCCATTTTAGAAAAAGAACTAGCACCATCTTTGCAAATTCATCAGACTTTTGTAGTTTCAGGTTCTGTTTGAAAGACCAGTTGAGTCGATTTACGTATCTTTTCAGAATCATAACATTCATCACCAGTAACGATATTCCAGAGTTTTATTGCACCAATCAGTGCGTTGTTGTTGATAGGGAGACAGTTACTAGGCACACACATTCCCCAGACAATAGCCCGCAAACTCAGTTGAGGACATGCTGACGATGGGAGCAAACCATCTCCCGAAACGCATTCAAGCAACAACATTTTAGTGATGTAGTGTAACAACCTCCAACTCTCTTTATTTTAAATTATGACACATCACTGTTACGGGCTTCTCAATCTTCAAAATTAATTAAAAAAAAGTTTATGTGGAATCTATCGACTAAATGTTTTGGAATTTGACTCATAGCAATGCCCAATGTTACCCGAATAAATTCATAAGATATCCGTTCGATCTTCTTCAAGCATTGCTCGAACGGTGGCAATATTTTCATCAGTAACAGCAGTTCTTGGCCATCCTTCATGAAATTCATCACTAAGAGAAAATCGATCTCCTTTGAATTCACTGTATGAATGGTTGCTTTAGATGGGGTTTGTTCACCAAATGCCGACCTTCACATTGTATCACAGCCTGCAAATGTTCTGTAGTGAAATGCATTTTTGGGTGACACAAAATCTTCAAATGAAGAAAATTAGCAAACTATTAGAGCAAATCGAACACACTACACGCCAATCAACTCACAAAACAATAGAAAGTAGCTCTCAAATATAAAGAAATTTCATTTGTTTTCAGAAGGATGGCAGTATCGCTGTTGGAATGTTGCAATGTTGCAATGATATGTAAACGTGGAAGACCCAGTCGACATGTTTTGAGGGCCACTGTGTAGTTATATAAATGTTATGTTGCAGAGTAAACCTGTGTCAGTAGGCAACGGGAAGAATGGGTTGCGATGTAACAATTTGGTGCAGCCGAGACGAAGCGTAAGGAGTGGTAACCCAAGTCCCGAAGAAAAGGAATTCCTGATAAAGTTACATCGCTTCATGAAGTTGCGGCAGACGCCCATCGGTCGAGTGCCTCACCTGGGATTCAAAGAGAGTTAGTATTGTAAAGTTGATGCCTGCTACATATTAGTGCTTATGATGTGCAACGTGACGTTGACACTAATGTCTCAATATCATTTCAGTTGATCTGTTTGCATTCTTTACAAAAGTTCAGAAACTTGGAGGTTATAATGCAGTTACTGCAAATCGCATGTGGAAGCCCATATATGACGACTTGGGAGGTCATCAGGGGAGTACAAGTGCTGCCACCTGTACGCGGAGGCATTATGAGAGGTACGTTTTACTTCACATGACCATCTCTGCTTCTTCTTCTTCTTCTTTACACATTTCAGTGTAGCTAAAACAAGTGTGTCACTAGGTGATGACTTTGAAATTCCATGCTGTTTGCATGACCACAGAAAGAAATGAATGGCGACTGACCACTTGGGAAAAAAGTATAACTAATTTGAAAATTCAGACCAATAATCTGGTTTATACCAGAAGAAATTATATTTCACTGCGCTTGTAACGAGGTGTAGTAAGATTTTGTTAGCTCTTTACAGTTATGAGTTCAACACATATATTTTATCAGTCCTGGAAATATCTTAAAACATACGCCATCATTTTAATCAAAATCGTTAACAGCCATTTTTGTTTTGAAAAATGTTTGTGTTGCATCATTGAACTTCAATACCAAGATTAGATTGCATCTCGTGAGTTTACTAGCAGCCATAAAGGCTTGTGAACATAGGAAATGTACAAAAATCACATATAAACATAAATATTACACAGAATATAGAACATTTGAAATAAAATAGTGACATGCTATATACAAAATGAAACAAATCAGGTGTAAGTTTGTACAAAATCGAATACCTCCCTACTATTACCAGGCTAACATTATATTTATAGGCAAGAACAGTTATTTTAACTTTCACTAGGCTTGTACCTTTGTTTGTCTGATCGTTTTGTTCTATTTGATTTGTAATGCATAGCATTTACTGTCAGTTCTTAATATACATACATTTAAATAGCTTCATTAATTCTAGAGCAGGCAATTGGAAAACTGGCAATTGTCATTAATATTTACTGATACTACTTACAGAGCTATATAAGTATTATCATCAGGATAATTTGTCATTCAGATAATCTTGTACAGAATAATATGCTTTTGAGCATAGCTACTCTTTAACAGCAGTTTTAAAGACATTGAAATTGTCAACTTTTCCCTTAAGAATCATTAAATATTTTTATGGTCTCATAATATACACCTTTCTGGAAGCAAGAAAGCTTTGCACTGGGATGATGGATGTTACCCTTTTGTCTAGTGTTTATTTCATGAATTTCCATGTTTGTAATAAATGTGGTTCGATTGCATACGCAGAATTTTGGTATTTATGCAATTTTTCGAGTTACACTGTTCACTTACACACATGGACCTTTTCCTAAAAATGCTTGCTTTGGGCTGAGGAGGCTCAAAATGTGCATTTCCATATCAAGCTGTTGGCTGGAATACAATAATTCTTATGCTAAAACATGCTAGGAATTAGAGCATCAACGTGCTTGAGTTAGTTGCTGGAGTAGAAATTAGTTACTGCACAAAGAAAAAGCTGAGCAACTGAGCAGTACGTTATCTAATTCTACAGATGCATCTGGCTGTCCAAAGCAAGTTCATTACCAGCATATGAGAAATACGAGGGCGGATCGAAAAGTAACGTACAATAATTTTTTTGCCTTGGTATTGCAGCTGGAATGTTGCAATTTCACACAGATATAGTTTCAAGTTTTCACTACAGAGGGTATATATTGCTTCATGTGCAGCTCTAGCGAGAGAAGCATGAACTACGCAACTAAGATGGTGCGCATGTGAAGAGCAGAGAGGTATGGTTCGATATTTGTGGGCCAAAGGGCATACACCGAGTGATATTCACAGGGGCATGTATGGACTGTAGCAATGTCTCAGGTGGTGTGCATTCTTCCTAGAGGGCCGTGTGAACCTTAGTGCTCCGGGAGGCTGGTAACAGCTGCAACCCCGCACAATGTCAGGCATTAAGGCGGCAATTTTTAATGACTGGTGTGTGCAACTGCGAACCTTATCACAACAGTTCAACATTTCCTATGGTGCAGTGTACGATGTTGAAATTTCGTAAAGTTAGTGCTTGCTGGATGCTTAAGAAGCTGGCAGACAGCAATGACAAGGGCCAGCAAATGATGACAAGCTTGGATCACCGCAGAGGGGCATGACTTTCTGAAAGGAATCATCAGTAGTTATGATTTGTTGGCATACCACTACACACCCGAAACCAAGCAGGCAAGTATGGAGTGGAAACATGCTGGTTCCCCAGTGACTCAATCTGCTAGGAAAGTGCTTGTGACGGTGTTCTGGGATATGCATTGGTGGACTTTGCTGAACACTGTGAATGCTGCAGCCTACAAGAAACTGTGGTGAAGTTGCGTCGTGCCCTTCCTGACAAATGTCACAACATGAATGCTGACGATGTAAAAATTCTTCATGACAATGCTCGCCACCATGTTGCTGCTGCTGTTCGTCAGAAAATCACCAAATTTGATTGGGAGGTGCTCCAGCATCCACCATACAGTCCGGACTTTCATCTGTTTGGTCCCATGAATAAATTCCTGGCCGACCAACGCTTTGCGATAGATGCGGAAGTGAAGTCAGCAGTCCGCAGATGGCTATAGTCCAAAGAAACAGACTTCTACGAACAGGGCATATTGAAACTGACATCACGATGGGAGAAATGTGTTGAGAAACTTGGTGACTATGTCGAAAAGTAGGTAAAAGGTGCAAGTTCATTAGTGATTTCTGTTATTGTTTTAACTATTAAACTTTTTTGTAAAAAAAAATCTTGTGCATTACTTTTTGATCCGCCCTCGTAATTACCTAGTCTAGCCATAAGTTTTTCTATAGTGGCAACAGTGTATTACACTGATTTTTTAGTTTAACTATGGCACATGTATTGTGATATATTATTATTCCAAATGTCGTCTTATACAGGACCTAAGTCTATCGGGCCATTCATCAACAGGAGCACACACTGTCTCCATGGGGAAATGCTGTCTCCAGAGACTCTGTATTCTTACAAGCACTGAGCACAACTTGTAATCCAAGGGGTTGAGGTCTTGGGCAGCAATAAACCCTGCAATATGTTTCTCAAGTCAACATTGAGTGGGTGGAAAGTCCTATGCCCATTCTTGAACAAAATGCTGTCTTCAGAGACTCTGTATTCTTACAAGCACTGAGCACAACTTGTAGTCCAAGGGGTTGAGGTCTTGGGCAGCAATAAAACCTGCAACATGTTTCTCAAGTCAACATTGAGTGGGTGGAAAGTCCTATGCCCATTCTTGAACAAAATGCTGTCTTCAGGGATTGCTCCAGGGACTCGGTATTCTTACAAGCACTGAGCACAACTTGTAATCCAAGGGGTTGAGGTCTTGGGCAGCAATAAAACCTGCAACATGTTTCTCAAGTCAACATTGAGTGGGTGGAAAGTCCTATGCCCATTCTTGAACAAAATGCTGTCTTCAGGGACTCGTATTCTTACAAGCACTGAGCACAACTTGTAACCCAAGGGGTTGAGGTCTTGGGCAGCAATAAAACCTGCAACATGTTTCTCAAGTCAACATTGAGTGGGTGGAAAGTCCTATGCCCATTCTTGAACAAAATGCTGTCCAAGTGTTTCACCACAACCTCAAGCAAGGTTGTTTCATATACTCGGGCCTTTTTTAGAAATGCACTCCCTCCCAAACCATCACATGAGCTTCTTCAGAGGTCATTTTGGCGGTTGTAGCTATGTTGAATTGTGAACATTTTCTCATCTGTAAAAAAGGCTCAAGCAAATAGTGCTGAAGTAGGCATTTGCATTTTGACTCTCTCTGCTGCTTAAGTGTTGGAGTTAAGAAATATGCTGTACCCAGTCCGTCTTGTGTGAACATTGATCTCCTGGAGACGTTCATCTCACGACCATTAATGTTTGCTTTCACCACTGTCCTCATCTTGTTCATCACCAATTGTAAGACTTTCATTAAAGCACTGAATGGGGTGGTACACAAACATCCTGTCAGCTTCTCAAAAAATCTCAGGTGGAATTTGCCGACCCTGTGGACGGCTATCACTGCAACACTAATCCATGACTAAACCTTTAACTAGCGTGTTCACTTAGTTGCAGCAGTTGAAGTCAATAGTTTAGCAGCAGGTGCCTGGCACAGTACCTACGGCCACACTGCTTGTACAAAGAGAGGAAATCATGTTTGGCATAAACTCCTCAACCAATATTTATTTATATTTGACAGCTGAGAAGATGATATGTTCCATTTGCATTAAATAACAGCCGTGTGAAAGAGAAGATGTAAAAGTTTATATTTTCATCATTCCGATAAATGTTTCACTACTAAAACACATTTCCAGGACTACAAGACTGTCAGGACAGCTTTCGTAAATATCATAAGGTACAGTCTGCACAGATTTAAGCTTATTTTGAAAAGTGTTTGTCTGGCTTTGGCTTGAAAAATAACAAAAGCTTTTCCATGTAAAGGGAAAAAAATCTGAAGTATTACATTCACATGACTTTCTCTATCACTTATTACCGAATAGACAATTTACTCTTATGAATATTTATTTTCCCATTTAATTTGTTTTAATTGAGGGAAACCTTTACATTGCATTACAGATACAAAGGGAATAGTGGTAGTCAAATATTTAAAAATAGACGCTATTTAATTGCCTTCAACATCAAATATTCTTTGCATGACATCACAAGAAACAACTAAATGTTTACAGGAAGGAATGACTAAGTATTGAACAATTCAAATCATTAATAACGGATAACTTGGAAGTAGCTGATGCCACAAAAAAGAGACACTTTAAATAAATTGTGTGTTTTAAAGAGATCTACATTTTTTGTCTATCCCTTAACGTTTACCAGCTATACAACATTACATAAATTTCCTTCCAAAGGAGAAAGAAATCCAGATAATCCAGCATACATTTTGTCATGTACATATTTTGTAATATGTGGTATAATAAAAATCATTAGTGATTTTTTAGAAAATCCAAAAATCTGAAAAATGTTCCATGTAAAGAATAGTTGCTGGTAGGGGATTTTTTTGAAAATGTTGGTATCGTATCTTTGGAAAGTACTGAACTTCAATACAAAGTTTGGTATTTATCTGACGTTTCATTTTTGAGTTATGCTGATCACAGACACACACATGGACATTTTTCTAAAAGTAATTCTTTGGATTCCGGAGGCGTCAGAACATATATTTTCGCTGAAATCTTGATATCAATGTTCTTGTTGGAATGTAATATCTTCTCTAGCTACTACGTACATGTTAGAGAAAGTAAAAAAAAAAAAAAAATTATTTATCACAGTATTTGGTGTGCGATGTTGAGATGCCCAGAATAGCATAATTATTGCATCATGCACACATTCATAGCCGTAGTAATGATAAATAAATGCTCACTTCGGCCACCGTTACAACAGTATGGCAACTCCCTCCCTCCACCCACACCCAGGACATGCTGGGACAGAGTGCAGTAATTGGGGCAGTCAACTTGTAGATTCTGAGCCACCAGTATTTGCTGTAAAGTGTGTTCTCAGTTGATCTTAAGGACTTGAATGCATCTTTGCCTCACAGGAAGGGAAAAATTTGCATGTTGGTACTGGGAATTGAACACAGGTCCCTCCACACTGTAGGCAGCAGCACTTCATGGACTGAGAATAGTCTATAACTACAAAATTAGACCATCAGACCTCGACCAGGTGGTACCTCTGCCTGGGTAGATGTCTATTCAGCATCAATGCGTTCCAGATCATTGTATAGTAATTTCATAAAGAATGGTGGGGGGGGGGGGAAGATGACTGAAATGCTCATAAAGCCACTCGAGCAAGTCATTTATTTGCATTATTGATTCTCTGCAGGTAGCGACCAATCAGGTTATGATCTCTGTTTACAGACTTCTGCTGCCATATGAGAAGAGTGTCAAGAGTGATGAGGCTAAAGAACGAAGACGAAGCAGATCTCAGGAAGATTCACCAACAAAACTGGAGGATATGGATGTGAAACCACCAGTGACGACAAGTTGTAAGGTATGTCACAACAATTACTGTTTTGGGATCAATCATACTCTTGCTCAACAAATTTCAAGTTTATACTACGAATGAAAGTTTGAAGTACAAACTTAACCCTGGAGTATCTTTCTTTGATTGAAACTTTTAAAAATCTAGCTTTCTCAGGTCGTATGTATGAGATAAAAGTATTGTCCACTCACATTTTGATTGCTATTATTTCTCTGTTTTGTGTTACAAATATCATCTCTCCATCTTTTAGCCAATGCAAAATACTACCCAATTTGTTACACATCTCCCCGAGCAATTATTTCATATCCTTTTTAAAAATATTACTCCCATGCCCATACAAGCAGGACCTGTTCCTTCAAATTGATTACATACTTCTCCCTCCCCCAATTTCTTTTAAATTATTTGTACAAAGTCAACAAACTTTTATCCTCAAAACTAGTTCATATCTCTGTGTCTTCCACCCTTGCACAACATCTATACCAAATTCTCTCCATTATTACACCTTTTCTCCCTACCCTTAGGCAGACCACAACTTCTCTATGGACTAGCCACCCCTGGAGGATAAACTTAAATAACTATGTGAATAAAAGAGAGCATGTACTTCTCTTGGTCAATAGCAGACACAACCTCCCAGTTAAACATGATGACTGGAAAAGTGTATTCAGTGCGTTGTGACATAATTACAAGAGTTTGTGGTTGGGGTGCTGGGATCAGTGCATGATTGTTGAATTTGAAAGAATTAAAATGTGTATAGAGTTATTAAACAGAATCCAACTTGTGGTCTTCTTCTGCATGGTCAAGGACTCGCCTTAGCAATGCTGCAAAATATCCAGGTATGCAACATGTCTTCTAGTTGTTAATTTTTTTGATTATCTGATTTTCCATTGTTCATGTCAATATTGCTTAGTGCAGTTTTGTTTTCTTCCCTTGTGCTTGGGGTTTGCAATTTGAAAAATACCACAGGATATTGTTTAAGCACACTTAAGAAAACTTCATCTGTTAAATTAAGCTCACTGATGTATCTGACATCATTATTCATTTACACATAAACCCAGTGCAGGGGCAACGAGGATGTGCATTTTCTAGCCAACAATGTGAATTTAAACCATGTATAAACTCCGAGCGTGCATATATACTCAGGTAACTTTTTCATACGTTTCTGAGTAAAACAATGAAATAGTTGCCTATATTAGAGTATTTAAAGTGTGGAGATAGCATTTACAAAGCTTAAACAAAGAGATTTAAATTACTCACATTTAACATGTCAATATCCAGCGGAAAGACACTGCACTCCTCGTAGATGTCCATTTCTTCATCATTAGTGTCACTACTGTCGACATTTAATGAAATAACTAATTCTTTTACGCGTTCTTCCAAAACACCTTCAGCTTTTTTTGCTTGAAGTAGAAGTTCCCACGTATGTTTCACAACACTGTGACACCTGTCAACCTCTTGTTGTGTTCTGAAACGTACCCCTTGACTTGTGTCCATGTCTAGCAACAATGGTGTCTATCTTTCCCTCAGGAATCTGCTACTATATCACCTCTTTCCTACCTGAAAAGTTCTTGTAGCACCTTGCTTAAACTTGTCTTACCTCCATCAAATAATCTGGCTTGTTTCAAAGAACCCAGAAGTTTCTCTCAAGTAGGAAATTCTTTCCTCATATAAAACCGGCAAATATGCTACCTTATTGCATCAATCTGAAAGCCATCCAGTGTTGTCTTAGGCCTGACTTTAGATCTCGATTTTCCTGCTGATTGCAGTTCTTCTGATGGCATATTCAAATCGGCCAGACATTTTTCCTTCGTCACAGTTGTTTTACCCGCCTTCAGTGCATCACAAACTCTATCCACTAATCTTGCCAAAGGAAGAAGAGGTGCCCCGTTGTCTCGCTCCTTATCAAAATATTCATGAAGCCTGGCTTTGGCTCTGGTAAGACCGATTTTTTTCTTTGTTTCTGAAGAACCACTAGCCATAAAGATATAATTATAACAACTGTTACAACAATAGCGATAACTATAACAACTATAATGATCAATAACAATAACTACAAGAATAACTATAACAACAATAGAGATAACGATCGATAACAATAACTATAAGAATGACTATAATAACAATAACTATAATGATCGATAACAATAACTATAAGAATAACTATAAAAACAATAACCATCGATATCAATAATTATAAGAATGACTATAACAACAATAGCGATACTATAACGATCGATAACAATAACTATAAGAATGACTATAACAAGAATAACGATAACTATAACAACAATCGATAACAATAACTATAAGAATGACTATAATAAGAATAATGATAGCTATAACAACAATAACAATCGATTACAATAACTATAAGAATGACTATAATAAGAAAAACGATAGCTATAACAACTAAAATGATTGATAACAATAACTATAAGAATGACTATAACAACAATAGTGATAACTATAACAACTATAACAATCGATAACAATAACAACAATAGTGATTACTATAATAACTATAATGATCAATAACTATAACAACAATAGCAATTACTATAATAACAATCGATAACAATAACTATAACAACAATAGCAATTACTATAATAACTATAATGATCAATAACAATAACTATAACAACAATAGTGATTACTATAATAACTATAACAATCGATAACAATAACAACAATAGCGATTACTATAATAACTAACAATCGATAACAATAACTATAACAACAATAGTGATTGTTATAATAACTATACTGATCAATAACAATAACAACAATAGTGATTACTATAATAACTATAACAATCGATAACAATAACTATAACAACAATAGTGATTACTATAATAACTATAATGATCAATAACTATAACAACAATAGCAATTACTATAATAACTATAATGATCAGTAACTATAACAACAATAGCGATTACTATAATAACTATAATGATCAATAACAATAACAACAATAGTGATTACTATAATAACTATAATGATCAATAACAATAACAACAATAGTGATTACTATAATAACTATAATGATCAGTAACTATAACAACAATAGTGATTACTATAATAACTATAATGATCAATAACAACAATAGCGATTACTATAATAACTATAATGATCCATAACAATAACAACAATAGTGATTACTATAATAACTATAATGATCAATAACAATAATAACAATAGTGATTACTATAATAACTATAATGATCAATAACAATAACAACAATAGCGATTACTATAATAACTATAATGATCAGTAACTATAACAACAATAGTGATTACTGTAATAACTATAATGATCAGTAACTATAACAACAATAGTGATTACTATAATAACTGTAATGATCAATAACTATAACAACAATAGTGATTACTATAATAACTATAATGATCAATAACAATAACAACAATAGTGATTACTATAATAACTATAATGATCAGTAACTATAACAACAATAGCGATTACTATAATAACTATAATGATCAGTAACTATAACAACAATAGCGATTACTATAATAACTATAATGATCAATAACAATAACAACAATAGCGATTACTATAATAACTATAATGATCAATAACAATAACAACAATAGTGATTACTATAATAACTATAATGATCGGTAACTATAACAACAATAGTGATTACTATAATAACTATAATGATCAGTAACTATAACAACAATAGTGATTACTATAATAACTATAATGATCAGTAACAATAACAACAATAGTGATTACTATAATAACTATAATGATCAGTAACAATAACAACAATAGTGATTACTATAATAACTATAATGATCAATAACAATAACAACAATAGTGATTACTATAATAACTATAATGATCAGTAACTATAACAACAATAGTGATTACTATAATAACTATAATGATCAGTAACTATAACAACATTAGGGATTACTATAATAACTATAATGATCAATAACAATAACAACAATAGTGATTACTATAATAACTATAATGATCATAACAATAACAACAATAGCGATTACTATAATAACTATAATGATCAGTAACTATAACAACAATAGCGATTACTATAATAACTATAATGATCAGTAACTATAACAACAATAGTGATTACTATAATAACTATTGATGCAGTAATTTGTATCACAAATTACTTAAATGTAAATAATGATTGTAATATGAATATGCATTTTTATGTGATATTGATTTCAGATGTTTATTAATTGTAATTATTATTGGGAAATAAGTTTATATGGCCTTACTGAAACTGTCAATAATAGCGCAATAATGCAGAGAGGGGGGGTGAGCTGTTTATCATTATTGGAAATGAGGAAGTTACGTAATGTTGGCGTGTTTTTCCGTTTAGAACCTTCTGGAATATTTTCTCCCTAAAGCATATGTATTCAAATTTTAATTGGATATTAAAATAGACGCTAATGTTGGCGCGTTTTATTAGCCAATTGCAGTTCAGTTATAATCTTTAGGCGTATCTGCGTGAAGGAGTATAAATAGGGTAGGTTAGAGGTAGCTTGTGGCCAGTTCATCAAAATTCTTTGTACACTACACGTCGTCTTCAGTTCGTCAGTTTGTCAAAATATTTGTATGAGATACGTCGGCTATAGATTCACAAGTTATGAAAAATCTAAAGTGTTGTAAAGTTAATAATACACAAAGTTGAAGTACCCGAATTAAAAGTGATAAGTAAGAAGTTATTATAACAGTTTCAGTTTGGCGAGTGTTAAGATCAATGTGTAAATGTGATAGTTAACGTGTTCGACAATAAATGTGTAAAACAAAATTTCTTCATCAGTGTAATTTTTGGATAAAAGATTCCTTTCCGTTTACACAACCTGTATAGAGATACGTGCTCAAGCCAACAGGATAATAGCTAGCCGGAGGAAAGTAAACAAAACTTAAAAATTCTTTCAAACACTAATACTAGGTACCACAAATTGCTAACACTAGATGGAGTTACAAACCGAACAAATGAATGACGTCACAAGATGGCTTCGCGTGAAGTAAACACACATACACAAGCATCAAACATTACAAGAAAACCGTTACAAATTGGCTACCACAACGTGGGGCTACAATAATGTTAACTAAATATAACATCAAGTATACTACTACAAATTGGCGCCCAACGTGCGGCAGAGTAACCAGGAAAGGAACACGATGACCAGGAAAGTAGCAGAATTAACCAGGATGTGGGGCAAATGGAGAAGTGAACTGAACTACAAGACGCAGATTCCAGAAACAACAAAAGGGACGACAGACTACGCGGATGATTGGACATCGTAATTCCGAGATTTCAAGGCAACAGGGAAATTCAAACTACAGGACAACAAAACGACGCAGATTCATCGAAGCGACATACAAATCTAGGAGAGAGGGGCAGGAAGCTGGACATCAAAGTAACAGCAACAGACAGCATCACAAAGGTCAGAGTATCGTAATTTTTTTGTTAGAAAACAAAATTGTAACCCTCAAATGTACTTAAGGAGTGGTAGGATAAAGAAAACAATGGCTACTAATAATACAGAAGAAATAATTATGGAGGGAGATAATGTAACAGTTAGCTGTAATTCAATACAGGATACAGAAAATAGCTTAATCAATGTAGTATTTGATGGAGGAAATGTTAGTGCAGAAAGTCAGAATAGAATAGCAGGAAATGTTAATTTTGATGCTGGTATGATGATGGAAATGCTGAGAAATTTTGGTGAAACATTAAATAAGACTAATAAGAAAATAGATCAAAACAGGGAAGATATGCAAAAGAATAATGAGAAATTAGAAAAACTAACTCAGGATATGGAAAAGAATAATAGGGAATTGAGGGAAGATATTAGTAAGAGTGTAGAACAAAAACTAGATCAGAATAAGAAAGAATTAAGAGAAGAAATTGGTAAGAGTAATGAGAAATTAGAGCATAAATTAGATCAAAATAGGGAAGAGATTGAAAAGAAATTCATGGAGCTAGATAGTAGTATGATGAGAATGAGAAATGAAAATCAGGAAATGATAGCAAATGAAATAGGAGAAGTTTCAAAGAAAATGCTAGACATGAGCAGGGAAATAGGTAACAAAGAAAGTGAGGTTAATACTAAAAGTGAACATGTTGATGTAGAATGTACAGAGTCAGGTAGTAGAATGAGTAACATTTCAAGTGAGCTAAGAGAGATGAAAGAGGTTATGAATGTAGATGTGAATCAGGCGCAAGTTAATTTCAGAGGGGAGATATCTGAAATTCAGAAAGAATCAGTAATGCAAAGAAATAAATTGTACGAAGAAGTTAAAGTTTTGCCTATAAATATTCAAAAGCTAATTTCTGAAATTAACAAGTACCAAGCTGTTCAGAATGAAAACTCCAATCCAGTACAATTTATAACAGATTTGTCAGAGTATTCTCAGATTAAAAAGATAGCAGAAGAATTGAAAATGAAAGTTGGTAAAAGATGTATTGTTCAGGAAGCTTTAGATTGTTTTCAAATGTTATCATGGGACGAAATTTCATATGAATACAAGAGGTTATCCATTAACAAAAATTTGAAGGTTAGGATACGGCTACGAGTAATGTTTAGCCACACACAATTTGATCCAGGAGGGTAAATAGCAATGAGATGTAAAGTAAATGCTGGATAGGTAAAGATGACTTGCAGAGAAATGTATTGGAACGTAAGAGGGTTAACTAAATATATATGTCATTTGAAAAAACAGAAATTTAATTAAAAAAAAAAAAAAAGGAGAAATAAATATTTAAAAGAAAAAAATAACATTTTTTTTTGTAACTATAACAGTATTTGAAAATTAAGAATGTAAAGATTGAAACATGATGTTATATTAAAGTAAAGTACATAAATACTATTCCAAGAGTATTGTTAAGATAAAGTACAAAATAACAAAAATTGGTAAATATAATTAAAAACAAATATTTATGTAGCAAATAGAACATGTGAAACAGTACCTAGATTTAAGAGATATCAATATATTTGTGTAAAGGGTGAATATTTTTAGTAAATATGTTTAATAATTACAAAAAATTCTTGAATTTATAAATTTTTGTTAACAATGTAAGAAATTAAACCATTTTTTTTGTAACAGTAATTAAATAATTCAGGGTACAGTATTTGCTATAAAAAAATTTTTTTTTTGTAATGTCAGATTAAAGTCTAAACACATTAAACCAGAGCCAGTAAGTAGTGGCAAGATAGAGGAAAAACATGTCGTGTGTTAAATACGTGTGAAGTGTTAAGTGAAAGTGATAGCGTGTGTTCCAAGATTTAGGAGACTAAAAACACAATTATAAAATTTCCAAACAAGTTGTAAATATTCATAATTATGTTTCTAGTGGGGCATATGATGCAGTAATTTGTATCACAAATTACTTAAATGTAAATAATGATTGTAATATGAATATGCATTTTTATGTGATATTGATTTCAGATGTTTATTAATTGTAATTATTATTGGGATATAAGTTTATATGGCCTTACTGAAACTGTCAATAATAGCGCAATAATGCAGAGAGGGGGGGTGAGCTGTTTATCATTATTGGAAACGAAGTTACGTAATGTAAGAACGTAGGTTTTCACGGCCGGTGTCACAATTATAACTAATATGATTTTCCGGGCTGTTATGCCGTGGTCTGCTGAAGAAAGATTTCCCAGACGTTTCGTCCACAACTGCGGTGGACATCTTCAGTGGCGCGGACGAAGTCTTCTCGGTGAAAGTATCGCAGCGTCTGATGCGTTGGCCGTTAGTGCCATCTAGTCATCAAAAACAAGAAAGGTCATACAAAACCGAAAAAACACTGCGAGCCAATCAGAAGAGAGCAACAACACAGCCGGCGCCAGCCCCCTCATACCAGCGGGCCAATCAGCAGAGAGCGCCCACACTATAAAGAGAGCAGCACTAACGGCCAACGCATCAGACGCTGCGATACTTTCACCGAGAAGACTTCGTCCGCGCCACTGAAGATGTCCACTGCAGTTGTGGACGAAACGTCTGGGAAATCTTTCTTCAGCAGACCACGGCATAACAGCCCGGAAAATCATATTAGTTATAGAAGTTACGTAATGTTGGCGCGTTTTTCCGTTTAGAACCTTCTGGAATATTTTCTCCCTAAAGCATATGTATTCATAATTTTAATTGGATATTAAAATAGACGCTAATGTTTGCGCCTTTTATTAGCCAATTGCAGTTCAGTTATAATCTTTAGGCGTATCTGGATGAAGGAGTATAAATAGGGTAGGTTGGAGGTAGCTTGTGGCCAGTTCATCAAAATTCTTTGTACACTACACGTTGTCTTCAGTTCGTCAGTTTGTCAAAATATTTGTATGAGATACGTCGGCTATAGATTCACAAGTTACGAAAAATCTAAAGTGTTGTAAAGTTAATAATACACAAAGTTGAAGTACGCGAATTAAAAGTGATAAGTAAGAAGTTATTATAACAGTTTCAGTTTGGCGAGTGTTAAGATCAATGTGTAAATGTGATAGTTAACGTGTTCGACAATAAATGTGTAAAACAAAATTTCTTCATCAGTGTAATTTTTGGATAAAAGATTCCTTTCCGTTTACACAACCTGTATAGAGATACGTGCTCAAACCAACAGGATAATAGCTAGCTGGAGGAAAGTAAACAAAACTTAAAAATTCTTTCAAACACTAATACTAGGTACCACAAATTGCTAACACTAGATGGAGTTACAAACCGAACAAATGAATGACGTCACAAGATGGCTTCGCGTGAAGTAAACACACATACACAAGCATCAAACATTACAAGAAAACCGTTACAAATTGGCTACCACAACGTGGGGCTACAATAATGTTAAATAAATATAACATCAAGTATACTACTACACTATAATGATCAATAACAATAACAACAATAGTGATTACTATAATAACTATAATGATCAATAACAATAACAACAATAGTGATTACTATAATAAGTATAATAATCAATAACTAATAACAACAATAGTGATTACTATAATAACTATAATGATCAGTAACTATAACAACAATAGTGACTACTATAATAACTATAATGATCAATAACAATAACAACAATAGTGATTACTATAATAACTATAATGATCAATAACAATAACAACAATAGTGATTACTATAATAACTATAATGATCAATTATGTCTTTCATACGTGCGGCAGATAAATAGTAGCATCTTTCGACTACAAACATTAATACCATTACATATTGTTTCCACAACGTGGGGTGAACAATAATAATACCGCCGCAAATTGGCTACCACAACGTGGGGCTAACAAACAAACAATAATGTCACTACAAATTGGCACCCAGAACGTGGGGCGAATTAACCAGGAAGGAGTGAAATAACTAGGAAGGGGCGAAGGAACCAGGACGTGGAGCGAATGGAGCAGTGAACTGAACTACAAGACGCAGATTCCAGAAACAACAACAGGAACGACAGACGACGCGGATGAGTGGACATCGTAATTCCGAGATTAAAAGGCAACAGGGGAATTCAACTACAGGACACAAAAACATCGAGACGACATAGATTCATCATAATACGACGCAGAAGCGACATATACATCTAAGAGAGAGGGGCAGGAAGCTGGACATCAAAGCAACATCATCAGAGAGCATCAGAAAGGTTCGAAAATAGTAAATTTTTTTATGCTAAAAAAAAAAAATTGTAACAATCAAATGTACTTCAGGAGTGGCAGGATTAAGAAAACAATGTCCACTAATAATACTGAAGAAACAATTGTGGAGGGAGATAATGTAACAGTTAGCTGTAATTCAATACAGGTTACAGAAAATATCTCAAACAATATAGGATTTGAGGGAGGAAATGTTAGTGAAGAAAGTCAGAATAGAACAGCAGGAAATGTTAATTTTGATGCTAGTATGATGATGGAAATGCTGAAAGATATTGTTAAGAGTAATGAGAAATTAAGGGAAGATATGCAAAAGAATAATAGGGAATTGAGGGAAGACATTGGTAGGAGTATTACAGATCAATTAAGGGAAGATATGCAAAAGAATAATAGGGAATTGAGGGAAGATATTAGTAAGAGTATTACAGATCATTTAAGGGAAGATATGCAAAAGAATAATAGGGAATTGAGGGAAGACATTGGTAGGAGTATTACAGATCAATTAAGGGAAGAAATTGGTAAGAGCAATGAAAAATTAGAGTATAAATTAGATCAAAACAAGGAAGAAATTGAAAAGAAGTTTATGGAGCTAGATAGCAGTATAATAAAAATGAGAAATGAAAATCAGGAAATGATAGCAAATGAGATAGGGGAAGTTTCAAAGAAAATGTCAGACATGAGCAGGGAAATATCTAACCAAAAAAATGAGGTTAATAATAAAATTGAACATGTTGATGTAAAATGTACAGAGTTAGGTAGCCGAATGAGTAGCATTTCAAGTGAGTTAAGAGAGATGATGGAGGCTACAAATGCAGATTTAATTCAGGTGCAAGTTAATTTCAGAGGGGAGATATCTGAAATACAGAAGGAGTCAGAAACACAAAGAAATAAATTGTCTGAAGAAGTTAAAGTTTTGTCTATAGATTTGAATCAAAAGCTAACTTCTGAAATTAACACTTACCAAGCTGTTCAGAATGAAAACTCCAATCCAGTACAGTTTATTACAGACTTGTCAGAGTACTCTCAGATTAAAAAGATACCGGAAGAATTGAAAATGACAGTTGTTAAAAGATGTGTGGTTCAGAAAACTTTAGATTGGTTTCAAATGGTATCAGGGGGTGAAATTTCATATGAATCCTTAAAGAGGTTATCCATGAACAAATTTTGGAAGGGTACAATACAGCTACAAGTAATGTTTAGCCACAGACAATTTGATCCAGGAGGGGGAATAGCAATGACCGCTAAAAAAAAAAAAAAAGAAAGCAAATCCAGCATAGTTAAAGCTGAATTGCAGAACAAAGTATTGGAATGTAAGAGGGTTAACTATTTATATATGTCATAAGAAAGGAGAAATAAATTCAGGACAAAAATAAATGCAATAAAAAAAAATTAATGTCATATTAAAGTAAAAGTATGTAGATATAATTCAAATAGTAATTTGAATATTAAAGTACAAAACAATAAAAAAAAGGGTAAAGATAATTAAAACAAATACTTATGTAGCACACAGATAATGTGAAATTATGTCTAAAATTAAGAGATGTAAATATATTTGTGTAGAGGATAAATATTTTGGTAAATGTGTTCAATAATTACAAAATGAACCAGATTAAAAATTCTTGAATGTATAAATTTTTGTCAACAACCTAAGACAGTAAACCAATTTGTAACAGTAACTAAATAATTCAGGGTACAATATTTGCTATAAAAAAATTGTAATGTCAGATGTACGTACATAAACACATTAGACCAGAGCCATTAAATAGTGGCGAGATAAAGGCAAAACATATGTCGTTTGTTAAATGCGTGTGAAGTGTTAAGTGAAAGTGATAAATAGCGTGTGTTCCAAGATTCAGGAGACTAAAAACCCAATTATAAAATTTCCAAACAAGTTGTAAATATTTATAATTATGTTTCTAGTGGGGCATATGACGCAGTAATTTGTATCACAAAAATGTAAATGTCAGAGTGATTGTAGTGTGAATATGCATTGTTGTGTGACATTGATTTGAGATGTTTGTTGATTGTAATCATTGTCGAGAAGTGGGTTTATACGGCCTTACTGAAACTGACAATAATAGCGTGCAATAATGTAGCGAGGGGGTGAGCTGTTTATCATTATTAGAGACGAGCAAATGACGTCAGAGTGGCGTGTTTTTCTTAGAATTTGCTGGAACATTTTCCCCAGAGGCATATGTTTTCGTAATTTTCATTGGATATAAATATAGACGCTAATGTTGGCGCGTTTTATTAACCAATAGCAGCTCGGTTATAATCTTTAGGCATATTGGGGCGAGGAAGTATAAATTCAGTGTCAGAATCAAGTTTCACGTAGTTCTACGGAGGCATTCATGGAGTATACATCGCATACAGTTCATCAAGGTTACGCATAGCAAATTTGTGACAAATCTGTCGTGTCGTAAAGTCAATTACATAAAAAGTTGAAGTACGCGAATTAATAATGGGCAGTAAAGAAGTTATAACAGTTTCATTTTGGCGAGTGTCAAGATTAATAGGTGAAAGTGAATAATGTGTTACGACAATAAAAGTGTAAAACAAATTCTTTTATCAGTGTTATCTTTGGATAAAAACTCCTTTCCGTTTACACACCTGTACAAGATAAGTGCTTGACCGAAAAATCATAGCTAGCCGGAGGACAGTGAACCCCAAATTAAATACAATAACAGGCGCTCAGCAAAAGATAACATGAAGTGACCGCAATAAATTGTCTTTTATACGTGCGGCAAATAAACAGTAGCATTTTCAATTACAAACATTAATACCGCCGCAAATTGGCTCCACAACGTGGGGCTAACAAACAAATATACCACTTTACAATTGATAACAATAACTATAAGATTGACTACAACAATAGCGATAACGATCGATAACAATAAGTATAAGAATAACTATAACAACAATAGCAATAACTATAACAACTATAACGATCGATAACAATAACTATAAGAATAACTATAACAATCGATAACAATAACTATAAGAATAACTATAACAACAATAGCTATAACTATAATAACTATAATGATCGATAACAATAACTATAAGAATAACTATAACAATCGATAACAATAACTATAAGAATAACTATAACAACAATAGCTATAACTATAATAACTATAATGATTGATAACAATAACTATAAGAATAACTATAACAACAATAGCAATAACTATAACGATCGATAACAATAACTATAAGAATAACTATAACAACAATAGCTATAACTATAATAACTATAATGATCGATAAGAATAACTATAACAACAATAGCAATAACTATAATGATCGATAACAATAACTATAAGAATAACTATAACAACAATAGCAATAACTATAATGATCGATAAGAATAACTATAACAACAATAGCAATAACTATAATAACTATAATGATCGATAAGAATAACTATAACAACAATAGCTATAACTATAATAACTATAATGATTGATAAGAATAACTATAACAACAATAGCAATAACTATAATAACTATAATGATCGATAAGAATAACTATAACAACAATAGCTATAACTATAATAACTATAATGATCGATAACAATAACTATAAGAATAACTATAACAACAATAGCAATAACTATAATAACTATAATGATCGATAAGAATAACTATAACAACAATAGCAATAACTATAATAACTATAATGATCGATAAGAATAACTATAACAACAATAGCAATAACTATAACAACTATAAGAATAACTATAACAACAATAGCTATAACTATAATAACTATAATGATCGATAACAATAACTATAAGAATAACTATAACAACAATAGCAATAACTATAACAACTATAACGATCGATAACAATAACTATAAGAATAACTATAACAACAATAGCTATAACTATAATAACTATAACGATCGATAACAATAACTATAAGAATAACTCACTACCTTAGGATCAGACTGACGTAACTACATGAATGCATGTTTTGAGATATTTAAGTTTTTAAGTTTGTGATGATGCTATATGTATATTAGCTTTGCTGAACACAAACTTTGTTATGAAATTCGATAACCTAGTTCATTTGCCCAATGATTGGCATTGATGTTCAGTTTATAATAATCATTTATTAAGTAGATATTTAATATTTTAATAAAAACATGCTGTAGTTACGTCTCTTTGATCCTAAATAAATTAGAATTTCCTGCTGCGACTCTATGGGTATTGCAATCTTATAATGAAACTGCACACGCTTTGTTGTTGTTGTAAGACATTTTTATTAAAGCATAAAATAAATGATAAGCAAAATTACATTGATATTACACTGCTGTAATGGGAGTGAAGTGAGGAATAAAACTGATGGTACTTCTGTGGAATTATCCCTTTCTGGCATAACTCTTTCAGATAGGATAGTTTCTCTTTGGTGACTGGCAGGGGACCATGCTAACTCCTCTGCTTGATTTCTCTACTGTGCCCAGCTCTTATGGTCCGCAACTCATCGTAACAATACTTGAAATATATTTTGTATGGTTCACCCTTACAACTTTCAACAAGCCCACTGCTTCTCCTTTTTCATCCGTCTTTCTATTCCTAATTGTTCAGTAAAGTTTACGAATTTCGTAGAATCCATCTCTATGACAGTGTGTCTCTTTGATGCCATGCGTACTACAATGAACCATCCTATGGGATCGAACACGTGCTTGCTCTAATTTTCTATGAGGCATGTACAGAGTCCACTTCCATGTGTATGAGAGTGTCTCTCTTTGATGCCATGCGTACTACAATGAACCATCCTATGGGATCGAACACGTGCTTGCTCTAATTTTCTATGAGGCATGTACAGAGTCCACTTCCATGTGTATGAGAGTGTGTCTCTTTGATGTCATGCGTACTACAATGAACCATCCTATGGGATCGAACACGTGCTTGCTCTAATTTTCTATGAGGCATGTACAGAGTCCACTTCCATGTGTATGAGAGTGTGTCTCTCTTTGATGCCATGCGTACTACAATGAACCATCCTATGGGATCGAACACGTGCTTGCTCTAATTTTCTATGAGGCATGTACAGAGTCCACTTCCATGTGTATGAGAGTGTGTCTCTCTTTGATGCCATGCGTACTACAATGAACCATCCTATGGGATCGAACACATCTACGTGCTTGCTCTAATTTTCTATGAGGCATGTACAGAGTCCACTTCCATGTGTATGAGAGTGTGTCTCTCTTTGATGCCATGCGTACTACAATGAACCATCCTATGGGATCGAACACATCTACGTGCTTGCTCTAATTTTCTATGAGGCATGTACAGAGTCCACTTCCATCTGTATGAGAGTGTGTCTCTTTGATGCCATGCGTACTACAATGAACCATCCTATGGGATCGAACACGTGCTTGCTCTAATTTTCTATGAGGCATGTACAGAGTCCACTTCCATGTGTATGAGAGTGTGTCTCTCTTTGATGCCATGCGTACTACAATGAACCATCCTATGGGATCGAACACGTGCTTGCTCTAATTTTCTATGAGGCATGTACAGAGTCCACTTCCATCTGTATGAGAGTGTGTCTCTTTGATGCCATGCGTACTACAATGAACCATCCTATGGGATCGAACACATCTACGTGCTTGCTCTAATTTTGTATGAGGCATGTACAGAGTCCACTTCCATCTCTATGACAGTGTGTCTCTTTGATGCCATGCGTACTACAATGAACCATCCTATGGGATCGAACACATCTACGTGCTTGCTCTAATTTTCTATGAGGCATGTACAGAGTCCACTTCCATGTGTATGACAGTGTCTCTCTTTGATGCCATGCGTACTACAATGAACCATCCTATGGGATCGAACACGTGCTTGCTCTAATTTTCTATGAGGCATGTACAGAGTCCACTTCCATGTGTATGACAGTGTCTCTCTTTGATGCCATGCGTACTACAATGAACCATCCTATGGGATCGAACACATCTACGTGCTTGCTCTAATTTTCTATGAGGCATGTACAGAGTCCACTTCCATCTGTATGAGAGTGTGTCTCTCTTTGATGCCATGCGTACTACAATGAACCATCCTATGGGATCGAACACGTGCTTGCTCTAATTTTCTATGAGGCATGTACAGAGTCCACTTCCATCTGTATGAGAGTGTGTCTCTCTTTGATGCCATGCGTACTACAATGAACCATCCTATGGGATCGAACACGTGCTTGCTCTAATTTTCTATGAGGCATGTACAGAGTCCACTTCCATGTGTATGAGAGTGTGTCTCTCTTTGATGCCATGCGTACTACAATGAACCATCCTATGGGATCGAACACATCTACGTGCTTGCTCTAATTTTCTATGAGGCATGTACAGAGTCCACTTCCATCTGTATGAGAGTGTGTCTCTCTTTGATGCCATGCGTACTACAATGAACCATCCTATGGGATCGAACACATCTACGTGCTTGCTCTAATTTTCTATGAGGCATGTACAGAGTCCACTTCCATCTGTATGAGAGTGTGTCTCTCTTTGATGCCATGCGTACTATAATGAACCATCCTATGGGATCGAACACGTGCTTGCTCTAATTTTCTATGAGACATGTACAGAGTCCACTTCCATCTCTATGACAGTGTCTCTCTTTGATGCCATGCGTACTACAATGAACCATCCTATGGGATCGAACACGTGCTTGCTGTAATTTTCTATGAGGCATGTACAGAGTCCACTTCCATGTGTATGAGAGTGTGTCTCTTTGATGCCATGCGTACTACAATGAACCATCCTATGGGATCGAACACGTGCTTGCTGTAATTTTCTATGAGGCATGTACAGAGTCCACTTCCATGTGTATGAGAGTGTGTCTCTTTGATGCCATGCGTACTACAATGAACCATCCTATGGGATCGAACACGTGCTTGCTCTAATTTTCTATGAGGCATGTACAGAGTCCACTTCCATGTGTATGAGAGTGTCTCTCTTTGATGCCATGCGTACTACAATGAACCATCCTATGGGATCGAACACGTGCTTGCTCTAATTTTCTATGAGGCATGTACAGAGTCCACTTCCATCTGTATGAGAGTGTGTCTCTTTGATGCCATGCGTACTACAATGAACCATCCTATGGGATCGAACACGTGCTTGCTCTAATTTTCTATGAGGCATGTACAGAGTCCACTTCCATCTGTATGACAGTGTGTCTCTTTGATGCCATGCGTACTACAATGAACCATCCTATGGGATCGAACACATCTACGTGCTTGCTGTAATTTTCTATGAGGCATGTACAGCGTCCACTTCCATCTGTATGACAGTGTGTCTCTTTGATGCCATGCGTACTACAATGAACCATCCTATGGGATCGAACACGTGCTTGCTCTAATTTTCTATGAGGCATGTACAGAGTCCACTTCCATCTCTATGACAGTGTCTCTCTTTGATGCCATGCGTACTACAATGAACCATCCTATGGGATCGAACACGTGCTTGCTCTAATTTTCTATGAGGCATGTACAGAGTCCACTTCCATGTGTATGAGGGTGTGTCTCTTTGATGCCATGCGTACTACAATGAACCATCCTATGGGATCGAACACGTGCTTGCTCTAATTTTCTATGAGGCATGTACAGAGTCCACTTCCATCTGTATGAGAGTGTGTCTCTTTGATGCCATGCGTACTACAATGAACCATCCTATGGGATCGAACACGTGCTTGCTCTAATTTTCTATGAGGCATGTACAGAGTCCACTTCCATCTGTATGACAGTGTGTCTGTTTGATGCCATGCGTACTACAATGAACCATCCTATGGGATCGAACACGTGCTTGCTCTAATTTTCTATGCAGGCATGTACAGAGTCCACTTCCATCTCTATGACAGTGTGTCTGTTTGATGCCATGCGTACTACTGTGAACCATCCTATGGGATCGAACACGTGCTTGCTCTAATTTTCTATGAGGCATGTACAGAGTCCACTTCCATCTGTGTGAGAGTGTGTCTGTTTGATGCCATGCGTACTACAATGAACCATCCTATGGGATCGAACACGTGCTTGCTCTAATTTTCTATGAGGCATGTACAGAGTCCACTTCCATCTCTATGACAGTGTCTCTCTTTGATGCCATGCGTACTACAATGAACCATCCTATGGGATCGAACACGTGCTTGCTCTAATTTTCTATGAGGCATGTACAGAGTCCACTTCCATCTGTATGAGAGTGTGTCTCTCTTTGATGCCATGCGTACTACAATGAACCATCCTATGGGATCGAACACGTGCTTGCTCTAATTTTCTATGAGGCATGTACAGAGTCCACTTCCATCTCTATGACAGTGTCTCTCTTTGATGCCATGCGTACTACAATGAACCATCCTATGGGATCGAACACGTGCTTGCTCTAATTTTCTATGAGGCATGTACAGAGTCCACTTCCATGTGTATGGCAGTGTCTCTCTTTGATGCCATGCGTACTACAATGAACCATCCTATGGGATCGAACACGTGCTTGCTCTAATTTTCTATGAGGCATGTACAGAGTCCACTTCCATGTGTATGACAGTGTCTCTCTTTGATGCCATGCGTACTATAATGAACCATCCTATGGGATCGAACACGTGCTTGCTCTAATTTTCTATGAGGCATGTACAGAGTCCACTTCCATCTGTATGAGAGTGTGTCTCTTTGATGCCATGCGTACTACAATGAACCATCCTATGGGATCGAACACGTGCTTGCTCTAATTTTCTATGAGGCATGTACAGAGTCCACTTCCATCTGTATGAGAGTGTGTCTCTTTGATGCCATGCGTACTACAATGAACCATCCTATGGGATCGAACACGTGCTTGCTCTAATTTTCTATGAGACATGTACAGAGTCCACTTCCATCTGTATGAGAGTGTGTCTCTTTGATGCCATGCGTACTACAATGAACCATCCTATGGGATCGAACACGTGCTTGCTCTAATTTTCTATGAGGCATGTACAGAGTCCACTTCCATCTGTATGAGAGTGTGTCTCTTTGATGCCATGCGTACTACAATGAACCATCCTATGGGATCGAACACGTGCTTGCTCTAATTTTCTATGAGGCATGTACAGAGTCCACTTCCATGTGTATGAGAGTGTCTCTCTTTGATGCCATGCGTACTACAATGAACCATCCTATGGGATCGAACACGTGCTTGCTCTAATTTTCTATGAGGCATGTACAGAGTCCACTTCCATGTGTATGAGAGTGTGTCTCTTTGATGCCATGCGTACTACAATGAACCATCCTATGGGATCGAACACGTGCTTGCTCTAATTTTCTATGAGGCATGTACAGAGTCCACTTCCATGTGTATGAGAGTGTGTCTCTTTGATGCCATGCGTACTACAATGAACCATCCTATGGGATCGAACACGTGCTTGCTCTAATTTTCTATGAGGCATGTACAGAGTCCACTTCCATCTGTGAGTGGCCTGGTGCGAAAAACCGCTGATTGATTACTAGAATGTTCATATTCTGGACGGCATATAACAACATCGCACACATGTTAATATTTCGGTTTTGTCCACTACATGTATCTGAAAATAGTGTTATTTCCTTTCCATTTGCAACATCTCTCAGAAAGTCCAAAACACGCAATGCCCTTCTGTTGAACCCCTTTTTGCTGTTGAGTCATCTCACATGTTGGCTTGGTTGTTTGGTAAATTCAAAATTGTCAAGTTGTAGACAAAAAATTTTCTTTTATAAAACAAAGACTTGGAATTTGTCTTAGGACAGTACAGTAACGCCTGCAACTCATATTCTGCCATAACACATTCACCTTTTTTTGCTTAATCCTTTTTCTTATTCTTCATTTCTGTGCCAATTCTTTCTTCTTGATGTGATCATGGTTTTCTTCGTATTTTCATCTTCATTCTCCATCTGTGTAAGATTAGAATATTTGAAACATTCATTGTTATACATGATCCGAATATTTAAATATGCAGGTAAGTATTCCTTGTTAAACTTCTTCCTGGAATAATGTGATGGGAGAATTGGAAATTTCCGGATATGGTTTCTGATTTCCTCCTCATCTTCCAGTGGTTTCCAACCAGGTGCATGGTAACCTCTTTTCTTAATCGATGTCCTCACAAATGTTTCTGATATGTCAAAGGTAGTAAAGAAAAATTGCTTGTATACCTGAATTTTATCAAATCCCTTAACTAGGAAAAGACATTTACTATTTTTTCTTCTAGAATGTTCTGATTGTGTTTAGATACTTTCCTTTTCATCAACTAATGAACTTAAATATTGTCTCTGAAGTTCAGTAGAACCAAGGTCCCAGAAAGCTTCATGGAATTTTTGTCTATCATCGTTAATGAAATTATCATTACATTTTCGAATACACCTTGCACAACCTTTTTCACGCACCCTTCGAGCTGGAACATCTTGATATGTGGTAGAAGTGTATGCTATCCCTGACTGTCCATTAAGTCTTTTTTTTGTTCCTTTTCCATTCTTCCATAACAACCCTCTTCTTTCTTTTCCTTGTAACGGGGTCTTCACTGATTTTAGCATTAGTTTCTTTAGATTCTGCAACCTGCTCTCTACATTTTCATTGACATCCCTTCCTGTTTGTTCATCATAGTTGAAATCTGTAATAAATTAATAATAAATGGTAGCTATAAACAGGCCTATTTGTAAATATAGGAATAAATATGGTTTTATAAAAAGATAGTTTCCTAGGTTCTATGATGACTCACCCTTTCACACAGATCATCAAGGACAGGCTCTTTGCCTGAATTAGTATTGTGCAACCTGAACCATGTTTACAGTAATAATGCCTCTCTGCGTCTGTAATACATTATATTCCAAAATATAGTACCTATGTTGATGAGAGGAACTCTCAGAAGGTTATAAGATCATCACCCTTCTCATCCAGATAATTAGAATTGTTACTGGCTTCATTAACTGTCTCAGGACTATATAGTACCTATGTTGATCAGAAGAACTCTCAGAAGGCTATAAGATCATCACCCTTCTCATCCAGATAATTAGAATTGTTACTGGCTTCATTAACTGTCTCAGGACTATATAGTACCTATGTTAATGAGAGGAACTCTCAGAAGGCTATAAGATCATCACCCTTCTCATCCAGATAATTAGAATTGTTACTGGCTTCATTAACTGTCTCAGGACTATATAGTACCTATGTTGATGAGAGGAACTCTCAGAAGGCTATAAGATCATCACCCTTCTCATCCAGATAATTAGAATTGTTACTGGCTTCATTAACTGTCTCAGGACTATATAGTACCTATGTTAATGAGAGGAACTCTCAGAAGGCTATAAGATCATCACCCTTCTCATCCAGATAATTAGAATTGTTACTGGCTTCATTAACTGTCTCAGGACTATATAGTACCTATGTTGATGAGAGGAACTCTCAGAAGGCTATAAGATCATCACCCTTCTCATCCAGATAATTAGAATCGTTACTGGCTTCATTAACTGTCTCAGGACTATATAGTACCTATGTTGATGAGAGGAACTCTCAGAAGGCTATAAGATCATCACCCTTCTCATCCAGATAATTAGAATTGTTACTGGCTTCATTAACTGTCTCAGGACTATATAGTACCTATGTTAATGAGAGGAACTCTCAGAAGGCTATAAGATCATCACCCTTCTCATCCAGATAATTAGAATTGTTACTGGCTTCATTAACTGTCTCAGGACTATATAGTACCTATGTTGATGAGAGGAACTCTCAGAAGGCTATAAGATCATCACCCTTCTCATCCAGATAATTAGAATTGTTACTGGCTTCATTAACTGTCTCAGGACTATATAGTACCTATGTTAATGAGAGGAACTCTCAGAAGGCTATAAGATCATCACCCTTCTCATCCAGATAATTAGAATTGTTACTGGCTTCATTAACTGTCTCAGGACTATATAGTACCTATGTTGATGAGAGGAACTCTCAGAAGGCTATAAGATCATCACCCTTCTCATCCAGATAATTAGAATTGTTACTGGCTTCATTAACTGTCTCAGGACTATATAGTACCTATGTTAATGAGAGGAACTCTCAGAAGGCTATAAGATCATCACCCTTCTCATCCAGATAATTAGAATTGTTACTGGCTTCATTAACTGTCTCAGGACTATATAGTACCTATGTTGATGAGAGGAACTCTCAGAAGGCTATAAGATCATCACCCTTCTCATCCAGATAATTAGAATCGTTACTGGCTTCATTAACTGTCTCAGGACTATATAGTACCTATGTTGATGAGAGGAACTCTCAGAAGGCTATAAGATCATCACCCTTCTCATCCAGATAATTAGAATTGTTACTGGCTTCATTAACTGTCTCAGGACTATATAGTACCTATGTTAATGAGAGGAACTCTCAGAAGGCTATAAGATCATCACCCTTCTCATCCAGATAATTAGAATTGTTACTGGCTTCATTAACTGTCTCAGGACTATATAGTACCTATGTTGATGAGAGGAACTCTCAGAAGGCTATAAGATCATCACCCTTCTCATCCAGATAATTAGAATTGTTACTGGCTTCATTAACTGTCTCAGGACTATATAGTACCTATGTTAATGAGAGGAACTCTCAGAAGGTTATAAGATCATCACCCTTCTCATCCAGATAATTAGAATCGTTACTGGCTTCATTAACTGTCTCAGGACTATATAGTACCTATGTTGATGAGAGCAACTCTCAGAAGGTTATAAGATCATCACCCTTCTCATCCAGATAATTAGAATTGTTACTGGCTTCATTAACTGTCTCAGGACTATATAGTACCTATGTTGATCAGAAGAACTCTCAGAAGGTTATAAGATCATCACCCTTCTCATCCAGATAATTATAATCGTTACTGGCTTCATTAACTGTCTCAGGACTATATAGTACCTATGTTGATCAGAAGAACTCTCAGAAGGTTATAAGATCATCACCCTTCTCATCCAGATAATTAGAATTGTTACTGGCTTCATTAACTGTCTCAGGACTATATAGTACCTATGTTGATCAGAAGAACTCTCAGAAGGTTATAAGATCATCACCCTTCTCATCCAGATAATTATAATCGTTACTGGCTTCATTAACTGTCTCAGGACTATATAGTACCTATGTTGATCAGAAGAACTCTCAGAAGGTTATAAGATCATCACCCTTCTCATCCAGATAATTAGAATTGTTACTGGCTTCATTAACTGTCTCAGGACTATATAGTACCTATGTTGATCAGAAGAACTCTCAGAAGGTTATAAGATCATCACCCTTCTCATCCAGATAATTAGAATTGTTACTGGCTTCATTAACTGTCTCAGGACTATATAGTACCTATGTTGATCAGAAGAACTCTCAGAAGGTTATAAGATCATCACCCTTCTCATCCAGATAATTATAATCGTTACTGGCTTCATTAACTGTCTCAGGACTATATAGTACCTATGTTGATCAGAAGAACTCTCAGAAGGTTATAAGATCATCACCCTTCTCATCCAGATAATTAGAATTGTTACTGGCTTCATTAACTGTCTCAGGACTATATAGTACCTATGTTGATCAGAAGAACTCTCAGAAGGTTATAAGATCATCACCCTTCTCATCCAGATAATTATAATCGTTACTGGCTTCATTAACTGTCTCAGGACTATATAGTACCTATGTTGATCAGAAGAACTCTCAGAAGGTTATAAGATCATCACCCTTCTCATCCAGATAATTATAATCGTTACTGGCTTCATTAACTGTCTCAGGACTATATAGTACCTATGTTGATCAGAAGAACTCTCAGAAGGTTATAAGATCATCACCCTTCTCATCCAGATAATTAGAATTGTTACTGGCTTCATTAACTGTCTCAGGACTATATAGTACCTATGTTGATCAGAAGAACTCTCAGAAGGTTATAAGATCATCACCCTTCTCATCCAGATAATTAGAATTGTTACTGGCTTCATTAACTGTCTCAGGACTATATAGTACCTATGTTAATGAGAGGAACTCTCAGAAGGTTATAAGATCATCACCCTTCTCATCCAGATAATTAGAATCGTTACTGGCTTCATTAACTGTCTCAGGACTATATAGTACCTATGTTGATCAGAAGAACTCTCAGAAGGTTATAAGATCATCACCCTTCTCATCCAGATAATTAGAATTGTTACTGGCTTCATTAACTGTCTCAGGACTATATAGTACCTATGTTAATGAGAGGAACTCTCAGAAGGTTATAAGATCATCACCCTTCTCATCCAGATAATTAGAATCGTTACTGGCTTCATTAACTGTCTCAGGACTATATAGTACCTATGTTAATGAGAGGAACTCTCAGAAGGTTATAAGATCATCACCCTTCTCATCCAGATAATTAGAATCGTTACTGGCTTCATTAACTGTCTCAGGACTATATAGTACCTATGTTAATGAGAGGAACTCTCAGAAGGTTATAAGATCATCACCCTTCTCATCCAGATAATTAGAATCGTTACTGGCTTCATTAACTGTCTCAGGACTATATAGTACCTATGTTGATCAGAAGAACTCTCAGAAGGTTATAAGATCATCACCCTTCTCATCCAGATAATTAGAATTGTTACTGGCTTCATTAACTGTCTCAGGACTATATAGTACCTATGTTAATGAGAGGAACTCTCAGAAGGTTATAAGATCATCACCCTTCTCATCCAGATAATTAGAATCGTTACTGGCTTCATTAACTGTCTCAGGACTATATAGTACCTATGTTGATCAGAAGAACTCTCAGAAGGTTATAAGATCATCACCCTTCTCATCCAGATAATTAGAATCGTTACTGGCTTCATTAACTGTCTCAGGACTATATAGTACCTATGTTAATGAGAGGAACTCTCAGAAGGTTATAAGATCATCACCCTTCTCATCCAGATAATTAGAATCGTTACTGGCTTCATTAACTGTCTCAGGACTATATAGTACCTATGTTGATCAGAAGAACTCTCAGAAGGTTATAAGATCATCACCCTTCTCATCCAGATAATTAGAATCGTTACTGGCTTCATTAACTGTCTCAGGACTATTCATTTCCATAGATTGTGCCACCAGAACTCTGGCTTTCACATTAGGATTGACAACGCCCCTCTATACTTGTTCATCATTAGAATCTGTAATAAGTATAGTGTAGATCTCCAAAACATAATAATAACAACCACAACAACAATGATAATAACAAGGTGTAGGAGTAATAGTAACTAGCCCAAAACCATAACATCACAATTATTACTCACCATGGATCACTTTTTGGCTCATAATCAGGATCAGTATCTGAGTCAGCTGCTGCTTCTCCTTCCTCATCTTCTGATGTCCCACTGTCATAAACTATAAAATAACAAAGTACTGAATGCTTTAACTAAGTTACAACGTTTAAATGACAGCTCATATATAATTCAATTATTATTTCAATATTGTATATACAAGTTTAATAAATATATTTATTTATATTTTGTTCCCATGTATTTTATACTTACATTTATCATTATTATCATTATTCTTCTGTTCACTTACTAACTGAACCATTCTTCTCCCTCTGGATTCCATAAGAGTGTTTCACTAATTTTTAAATCTACAAATGTAATGCTTGTGAGCTAAAAACACACTGCTAAGCAATATTGCACTAAATAACAAATTGTCTTTAAATACATGCGCTTTCATGCGCGATTTGGTGATCTGCACTCCTTCAAATGTGGAATTGTGTATGTAAAGGCAATAATTAAAAAATAACAGGAAAATTACAATGGTCGGTCACGTAGGCAGGAAGGATGAGACAAACGTAAGAGCTATCAGGTGTCAATAATAAAACAAACCGTTAGGGTCAGACAAACGTATCAGCTTTTACCATCCTCTGCTCCTTAACAAAATTGTTATTTTGAAGATAGCATTAGGGTCAGTCAAACGTAACAGCTTTTACGTTCCTTTGACTCTTACAAAAACTATGACATTGTAGTTACGTCGATGCTTAACTTCGACACTATTATAACTAGAGATACGATTGTTTGATCCTAAGATAGAGCGCAACTTTCTGATTATGGAAGTAGTCATAACTCAAAAACAGCAAAAAGTGTAGTTACGTCAGTCTGATCCTAAGGTAGTGAACTATAACAACAATAGCGATAACGATCGATAACAATAACTATAAGAATGACTATAACAACAATAGCAATAACAATCGATAACAATAACTATAAGAATGACTAACAACAATAGTGCTAACAGTCAATAACAATAACTATAAGAATTACTATAACAACAATAGCGATAAGGATCGATAACAATAACTATAAGAATGACTAACAACAATAGTGATAACGGTCGATAGCAATAACTATAAGAATGACTAACAACAATAGTGCTAACGGTCAATAACAATAACTATAAGAATGACTATAACAACAATAGCGATAAGGATCGATAGCAATAACTATAAGAATGACTAACAACAATAGCGATAAGGATCGATAGCAATAACTATAAGAATGACTAACAACAATAGTGCTAACGGTCAATAACAATAACTATAAGAATAACTAACAACAATAGCGATAATGGTCAATAACAATAACTATAAGAATGACTATAACCACAATAGGGATAACGGTCGATAACTATAACTATAAGAATGAATATAACAACAATGGTGATAATGGTCAATAACAATAACTATAAGAATGACTAACAACAATAGCGATAAGGATCGATAGCAATAACTATAAGAATGACTAACAACAATACTGATAACGGTCGATAGCAATAACTATAAGAATGACTAACAACAATAGTGCTAACGGTCAATAACAATAACTATAAGAATAACTAACAACAATAGCGATAATGGTCAATAACAATAACTATAAGAATGACTATAACCACAATAGGGATAACGGTCGATAACTATAACTATAAGAATGAATATAACAACAATGGTGATAATGGTCGATAACAATAACTATAAAAATGACTAATAACAATAGCGATAATGGTCGATAACAATAGCGATAATGGTCGATAACAATAACTATAAGAATGACTATAACCACAATAGCGATAACTATAACAACTATAATGAGTGCGAGTGTTTTCTTGTATTGTTTGTGTATTTGTGTTTACTTCACGCATTGAAGCCATCTTGTGATGTCATTCATTTGTTAGGTTTGTTAGCTCCATCTGGTGTTAGCAATTTGCGGTAGTATTAGTGTTTGAAAGAATGCGACTGTTATTTGTTTTAATTTTTATTTACTGTCCTCCGGCTAGCTATTATCTTTTTTTGGGTCAAGTACTTCTCTTAATACAGGTTGTGTAAACGGAAAGGAATCTTTTATCCAAATATTACACTGATGAAGAAATTTGTTTTACACTTTTATTGTCGAACACGTTAACTATCACATTTATACATTGATCTTAACACTCGCCAAACTGAAACTGTTATAATAACTTCATTACTGATAATTCTTAATTCGTGTACTTCAACTTTTCGTATAATTAACTTTATAACACTTGAGATTTTTCATAATTCTGTTACGCGTAACCTGCAAATTGATATACGAAGTGTGCCGTGCAAATACTTTCGACGAACTAATGGGAATGCGACGTGTAGTATACAAAGAATTTTGATGAACTGACCGACTGACTGACTTTACCTCTAACCTAGCCTCTATTTATACTCCCACTCCCCGATATGCCTAAAGATTATAACTAAACTGCAATTGGCTAATAAAACGCGCCAACATTAGCGTCTATTTTTATATGCAATGAAAATTATGAATACATATGCTCTAGGGAAACGTTCCAGAAGATTCTCAACGAAAAAACGCGCCAACATTACGTAAGTTCCTCGTTCCCAATAATGATAAACAGCTCACCCCCTCGCTGCATTATTGCACGCTATTATTGTCAGTTTCAGTAAGGCAGTATAAACTTACTTCCCAACAATAATTACAATCAACAAACATCTCAAATCAATGTCACATAAAAATGCATATTCATATTACAATCATTATTTACATTTAAGTAATTTGTGATACAAATTACTGCATCATATGCCCCACTAGAAACATAATTATAAATATTTACAACTTGTTTGGAAATTTTATAATTGGGTTTTTAGTCTCCTAAATCTTGGAACACACGCTATCACTTTCACTTAACACTTCACACGCATTTAACACACGACATATGTTTTTTTTTTGTTTGTTTGTTTTTTTTGTTGTTTTTTTTTATCTCGCCACTACTTACTGGCTCTGGTTTAATGTTTTTAGACATTAATCTGACATCACAATTTTTATAGCAAATACTGTACCCTGAAGTATTTAATTACTGTTACCAAATTGTTTACTTTCTTAAGTTGTTGACAAAAATTTATACATTTAAGATTTTTGTAATTATTACACATATTTACCAAAATATTCACCCTCTATACAAATATATTTACATCTCTTAAATCTAGACACTGTTTCACATGTTATGTTTGCTACATAAGTATTTGTTTTTTTAAATTATTTTTACCCCATTTTTGTTGTTTTGTACTTTATTTTAACAATACTCTTGGAATTGTATTTACGTACTTTTACTTTAATATCATATTAAGTTTCAATCTTTACATTCTTAATTTTCAAATACTGTTATAGTTACAAAAAAAATGTTATTTTCCTTTTTTTTAAAAAAATTTAATTATATCCAAAATTTATTTCTCCTTTCACATGACGTACATATTTATTTAACCCTCTTACGTTCCAATACATTTCTCTGCAAGTCATCTTTAACTATCCAGCATTTACTTTACATCTCATTGCTATTTACCCTCCTGGATCAAATTGTGTGTGGCTAAACATTACTCGTAGCTGTATCCTAACCTTCCAAAATTTGTTCATGAATCGCCTCTTGTATTCATATGAAATTTCGTCCCCTAATAACATTTGAAAACAATCTAAAGTTTCCTGAACAACACATCTTTTAACAACTTTCATATTCAATTCATCTGCTATCTTTTTAATCTGAGAATACTCTGACAAGTCTGTAATAATCTGTACTGGATTGGAGTTTTCATTCTGAACAGCTTGGTACTTGTTAATTTCAGAAGTTAGCTTTTGATTATTTACAGGCAGAACTTTAACTTCTTCGTACAATTTATTTCTTTGCATTTCTGATTCTTTCTGAATTTCTGATATCTCCCCTCTGAAATTATCTTGCGCCTGGTTCACATCTACATTCATAACCTCTTTTATCTCTCTTATCTCACTTGAAATGATACTCATTCTACTACCTGACTCTGTACATTCTACATCAACATGCTCTATTTTATTATTAACCTCACTTTTTTTGTTACCTATTTCCCTGCTCATGTCTAACATTTTCTTTGAAACTTCTCCTATTTCATTTGCTATTACTTCCTTATTTTCATTTCTCATTCTCATCATACTACTATCTAGCTCCATGAATTTCTTTTCAATCTCTTCCCTATTTTGATCTAATTTATGCTCTAATTTCTCATTACTCTTACCAATTTCTTCTCTTAATTCTTTCTTATTCTGATCTAGTTTTTGTTCTAAACTCCTATCAATATCTTCTCTTAATTCCCTATTATTCTTTTGCATATCTTCCCTTAATTTCTCATTACTCTGAGTTAATTTTTGTAATTTCTCATTATTCTTTTGCATATCTTCACCTAAATTTCTCAACATTTCCATAATCATACTAGCATCAAAATTTACATTTCCTGCTATTCTATTCTGACTTTCTGCACTAACATTTCCTCCCTCAAATATTACATTGTTTGAGCTATTTTCTGTAATCTGTATTGAATTACAGCTAACTGTTACATTATCTCCCTCCATAATTATTTCTTCTGTATTATTAGTAGCCATTGTTTTCTTTATCCTACCGCTCCTAAGGTACATTTAAATTTTTACACCTTTTTTTTTTTTAGAATAAAAATCACACATTTCTAACCTTTCTGATGGTATCTGCTGATGTTGCTTTGATGTCCAGCTTTCTGCCCCTCTCTCCTAGATGTATATGTAGCCTCTGCGTTGTCTCGATGTTTTTGTGTCCACTCATCCGCATCGTCTGTCGTTCCTCTAGTTGTTTCTGGAATCTGCGTCTTGTAGTTCAGTTTACTACTCCATTCGCTCCACGTCCTGATTCCTTTGCTCCTTCCTGGTTATTTCACTCCTTTCCTGGTCACTCTGCCCCACGTTCTGGGTGCCAATTTGTAATGGTATTAATGTTTTGTTATATTTATTTAACATTATTGTAGCCCCACGTTGTGGTAGCCAATTTGCGAGTCTATTCTTGTAATGTTTGTTTGTGTATACTTCACGCGTTGAAGCCATCTTGTGACGTCATTCATTTGTTAGGTTTGTTAGCTCCATCTGGTGTTAGCAATTTGCGGTAGTATTAGTGTTTGAAAGAATGCGACTGTTATTTGTTTTAATTTTTATTTACTGTCCCCCGGCTAGCTATTATCTTTTCTTGGGTCAAGTACTTCTCTTAATACAGGTTGTGTAAACGGAAAGGAATCTTTTATCCAAATATTACACTGATGAAGAAATTTGTTTTACACTTTTATTGTCGAACACGTTAACTATCACATTTATACATTGATCTTAACACTCGCCAAACTGAAACTGTTATAATAACTTCATTACTGATAATTCTTAATTCGTGTACTTCAACTTTTCGTATAATTAACTTTATAACACTTGAGATTTTTCATAATTCTTTTACGCGTAACCTGCAAATTGATATACGAAGTGTGCCGTGCAAATACTTTCGACGAACTAATGGGAATGCGACGTGTAGTATACAAAGAATTTTGATGAACTGACCGACTGACTGACTTTACCTCTAACCTAGCCTCTATTTATACTCCCACTCCCCGATATGCCTAAAGATTATAACTAAACTGCAATTGGCTAATAAAACGTGCGAACATTAGCGTCTATTTTTATATGCAATGAAAATTATGAATACATATGCTCTAGGGAAACGTTCCAGAAGATTCTCAACGAAAAAACGCGCCAACATTACGTAAGTTCCTCGTTCCCAATAATGATAAACAGCTCACCCCCTCGCTGCATTATTGCACGCTATTATTGTCAGTTTCAGTAAGGCAGTATAAACTTACTTCCCAACAATAATTACAATCAACAAACATCTCAAATCAATGTCACATAAAAATGCATATTCATATTACAATCATTATTTACATTTAAGTAATTTGTTGCATCATGAGCGATAACAATAACTATAAGAATAACTATAACAACAATAGCAATAACTATAACAACAATAGCGATAACTATAACAGCTATAATGAGCGATAACAATAACTATAAGAATAACTATAACAACAATAGCAATAACTATAACAACTATAATGAGCGATAACAATAACTATAAGAATAACTATAACAACAATAGCAATAACTATAACAACTATAATGAGCGATAACAATAACTATAAGAATAACTATAACAACAATAGCAATAACTATAACAACTATAATGAGCAATAACAATAACTATAAGAATAACTATAACAACAATAGTAATAACTATAACAACTATAATGAGCGATAACAATAACTATAAGAATAACTATAACAACAATAGTGATAACTATAACAACTATAACGATCGATAACAATAACTATAACAACAATATTGATAACTATAACGATCGATAACGAAAACTATAACAACAATAGCGATAACTATAAAAACTATAACATTCGATAACAATAACTATAACAACAATAGTGATAACTGTAACAACTATAACGATCGATAACAATAACTATAACAACAATATCGATAACTATAACTATAATGATCGATAACAATAACTATAACAACAATAGCGATAACTATAACAACTACAACGATCGATAGCAATAACTACAACAATAGCGATACTATAACAACTATAACGATCGATAACTATAACTATAACAACTATAATTATCGATAACAATAACTATAACAACAATTGTGATAACTATAAGAACTATAACGATCGATAACAATAACTATAAGAATGATTAAAATAACAAAAATAATGCAGTAAATCACACAACACAAAAAACCAACTTCACCTAAACTAAAGCAAACAGCTACTGACCACACATGCTTCACTTACAAGAGAATTGGCAACACTGTCCAAAATGCAGTGGATGCACATGGGGAAGAAGCGTGTAATTGGTCCTAGCAGACAGGTTCCACCCTTTGCTGTGCGAGTCAACCCAGCACTGCAAACCTTGCCAGATTTTCGATTTTTTTCTTTCGTGCTGTGTTTTGCATGTAGCAAAGCTGTAAACAAGAACAGTAAACTATATTTATTAAAAATGTTAGAAGAAATCAAATTAGAATCCTGATCTATCTGTTTAAAGGAAACAGAATAGATTCCTTTACTGTGGAATTTCACAGCGCTAGTATTGTTAGAGGTGGCCATTCTGATATATACCTATCTCTTTCTTTACCCTCACGAAACGTCAGGGCCAGAGATACAGCGGTGTGATTATAGTATAAACTCATTTTTGTTCATACCACCCGCTGTGTTGCAATAGGTCAAGAGATATGCAATACTCATTTGTTTTTCTACGTGTAGAAACAACTTTTTGGAACACCCAATGCTCTTCGCAGTACTTGGCAGCAATTGTTCCATCTGATGTGCTGGGTTTGGGTTGTAAATGTTTTTACGAGATAAAACCTCAGATTAAATACAAAGGTAAAAGATTCAGCCCAGTAGCTCTGTATTATTTAATAATAAAACACATAATGGTTTAAAAGTTGACAAACACTCGTAAGGAGCTTGTTACTTTCATCATCACCTGCTGTTGACTGGTTTGAACATGGCACGTGGCAGTGGAGGCGTATCAGAGTTCATAAGTAGATGTTGACACTTGTGATGAAAGTTTTCTGCCATACATCCAAATCCTTGACATTACTTGTCGTTTTTAACACTTTAATATCATTGTTTGTATCTTCCAAAAATGGTCAGCTGCTGTAGATTTGTCCGTTTGCTTATATTTAATGTTTCTTAGGTGTTCTTCCAATTTGACATCTGCAACTGTAACCCTTTTGTTTCATCCTGTCTATGCTCAAGTGTGCATGTTTATAAAAAAATCTCATTTATGTCATACATTTGTAGTTTCCTCATAAGTACAGTATGTCACAAAACAAATGTATTTTAATACTGCACATTTTCTGTTTTTATGCTGAGCAGTTTTCATATTATTTTATTAAAAATGACACATAAAGTGTATGACCAAAAATGTTTTTCTGAAATAGACAGTGTCTGATTTGGGCAGGTTTCTCTCTACATAATTGTAACACAACATACTGTCTACGATGAGAGATCTTCTTTCGGAACTGAATAAGTGCACCATTGGCATTTTCTGAAACATACTATTGACTGTGAGACATTTGTTGAAACTGAAGGTTGGTGGAAACTATAAACAAGTTTGTTCTAATTGGAAATGTAGAATTAGACCAGGATTTGATGGATCTTATGCCATTGCTCTGTGTAAACACGTGATATCAGTTAGGACGGGTGGGTACGTTGTAGTTTGCTTGAATTGTGTTAGATACCCATTAACTACCAAGAGACCTGTTCATATTCATTGCTATAAATATGAAAGTTTTTTGTTACAAATTAATTCTCATAGTGTTAGCTTGTGATGACAATGGGATTGACCAAGCAAAGTTGAAGGCTCACACACACCACTGCTGCCAGCGTAGTAGGTAACTCTGCACATCAGAACACTTAAAATCTTACCTTGATGGCGTTAACAAGGGACACGAAGCAGTTCGGGGTATTCTTCAAAACCGCTTAATTCGGAGTCATCAGCTTCAAGCCTTATATTAATGATAATGCCATGCCTGGCAATTTCTTTGTTGAAATGTTCCTCCTGAAGCTGTTCTGAACGCCTAACTCGTGCAATCCAGTCGTCTTAAGTTACAGTTTTTCTTTGAAGTTGTGTAGATGCATCAAATACAATTTTCTGCCTTAAACATGAATTGTTATTAAAACAAATCACTTGTCTCAGCTTTGATGGACATAGAGCAATATCAAAGAGATAATATTAATATTTGAGGTCAAGTTTGAAACACGACTAAGATATAAAATACTGTGAACATTAGTTGATGGTTTGACATGGCAATAACCATTGAAGATAAAGTTGTGTCAAATTATGTCTCAGTTGAGCCTGCCTTTAACTTTTCACTTGCTCTAATGAGCTTGTTGTGTTACAACTATGAAACTGTCACAATAGGTATACTAACCTATGAATGGTACATTCAAATACAAAATGTTGCATACCACCACTGCGCTGAACAAATCATGTTTCTGCACAGTGGCACTATCAACATTAAGTTCCCCAGTAAAGCAGAGGCATCATCAACATACTCCAATGTCGTAACCTGAAAATGAATGTTTACCAGGAAAAGTGTTTGAGTTGCACATGACGAAGCAACATTTGCTCCAGCTATAGTGAAAAGTCAGGCTGCTTTCCTGTCTCCCAGGAATGGCAACAAGACTTGGCCACGTTTTTGCTTCCTGATTTTTGAAATTAAATTGAATTTTATTTATCTACTTTGGTTCTGAGCATCCCATTCTATACTGGGTGTGAAAGACCAGAAAGTTTGCTCAGAGGCCTCTTTATCAGGCTTGAGGTTCTTTTACATGCCATAAATCTATGACAAGATACCACCGGCTTTAATTCCCTTCCAAAGGAAGCTATGCTAAGAATTTGTATAGCTGAAAAAATCCATCATCCTCTACCAGGTTTGAAACTGTACCCTCAGGAACTAGATCACAGAGAACAAGTTTCTGGTTCCTGGGCTCAACATATTACACTCTCCACTGTAGAGATTATTCAAGACAACCACTGGAACTCTTTCTACTTCACAAGCTGAAGAAATTCCAGCAAAAGTGTGCCCTGGTTCTTCTAGTGAAAATGTCAGCTGTTATACACACCTCAAAACAACAAACAACTTTAATGTAAGCTATTAATAGCAAATGATGCTTGGTTCCACTAGAGGAATTGGAAACAGTAATGGATCTGCATATAGAAAATGTTTCTCAAATTTTGACGTTGATTAACATGCATTATGTCAGATGAAAAAATATCACTGTTCGGTTGGGAACAAACAACTGCTATCAATATGCTTTTCAATTCTCATTAGCAGAGTATTTTGCTTCCTGTTCTTGGTTATTGTGAAGGGTGTAATTGTTTGTTACAGAATGGAGTGACACCTGAAGGGAAGACGTCCTCTCTCAGGAGCGTCAGAACGAAGGCAGACAAGAGCCAGCAAGATGGCAGCATGTCGCAGCAACCGAAGGATAAAGAGAACATACCATTACTGAACAGGACAGAGCTGGAAATCAAGCAGGAACCGGGCAGCAGTGAACGACCTACGCCAGAGCTGATAGACCTTGTCTCGGAACAGGACTCATCACCAACCAAAGCGCCAGTGCCGGCGTTAAAGAAACGTAAGCTGGACATTCTTAAGGAAGGTGGTTTGGAAGTGACTGCCATAACACCCCCATTGTCAGCATCAACGTCAATTGGTTCTGTTACAATAACGCCGGACAGACGACCTTCAGTCATCCAACATGCGGCTCCTGCCCTGGGGCAGGTCTCCATAACAGTAACTCCAGACCTTAGCCACATGCTTGGATCACCACCAGCTGATCTAACGTCGTCATCTTCCACACCCTCCCCGACCGCAGGATGTGACTCAAGGCAGAATCCATATGTGCGATCTCAAACCCCAAGTTCAAACAGTAGTTCTGATGGGTGGGCTCCTCCCCGTGTAATGCAGTCTCGCTCAATATATGCGCATTCTGAGAAAACTGTGTATGGTAACCCAAAGGACGCCATTGAACCACCATCTAGTTTGTTGTATCGTAGAAAAACGTGCATGAAACCGGCGGCAGTAGCAACGGTAACGGCAGCACCTCCTGGTGGTGAAGTTCTTGACCTGCGGGTCAGCAATTCACGGAAACCTGCCATTAGTATTAGCAGAGTGTCAGTAGCGCCATCTCCTCAGAACAATGTAAGGAATACTGTTAGGCTGCCACAGTCAAAAACCAATGGTGTCTCTCCGTTTCCCCTTATAGATGGACGTGCAATGGTGGGCTCCAATCTGGAGATAACGGTTGTAGATGTTCCCAAATCCTCGTCAGTACTACCTCAGAGGAGCATGTCACAGCAACAGCAGCGGAGGGCAATAAACGCCAAACCTTCAATATCTGCTCGTCCGCTACCTAACAATAAACATAGCAGTCTCACAATATCTCACATTTCACCCCACAGAAACAACAATGCTCAGTTGGTGATACCCAATCCGTACGGGTCGACAGGCAGCAGCTCCAGATCACGCCAGCAGCCACCAAGTGCTACGCCAACATCATCGCAGCCTGCTACACCCACTTCAAGTTCCATGCCATACCTACCATCAAATTCGTCTCTGTTTCCAAACTTTTTGTCGCAGTTAACGTCAACTTCTGGAGGGGGCAACACCTCGAAGAGCGCCTCTCAATACCATCTTCCATTGCTAGATCCCGTGTATTACTCTGCTCTGTACGGAAACCCAGGGTTATACCCCCAATCAGCAGCAGCTGCTGCAGCGGCATTTCTCTCACCACCAATGTTTGCGCCAACAGCGGAACAGTTGCAATTGTATAAAGAGTTAATGAACCATCATCATGCAAATCCTCACTTTACGCCACAAGGAAGTACTAGTGCCATCGGTAGTATCCTAGGTCTGCCCCGTGATGGTTCAACGTCAATAACTCCAATTGGTCGCTCGTCCACCCCCACCTCCAAATGACATACTTCGTAGACCAGCAGCAGATTGTGCCATACAGTATTCTCCCAATATTTATCTATTTTTGTGATAATGTACATATAAACACTGTAAATGTCCACCTTCCCATAACTGTTGGTAGCATAAAAAACTGTACATAAAAACGTGTATCATAGCTCCACATATTCAAGAAGCTCAAGTACAAATCAAATTGGGGCTACGCTTTGATTAGATCAGATTTTTATAAGTGAGTACGTCTGTAATGCATGCACAGTGAATTTGTATATGCCCATAGAAAAATAAATTTTAATATGAACATAACAAAACAGTACAACGTTATTAGCAGCGTGCAATATTACTTTCTTCTGTTACAAGTATTTTATATTTTATATACTTTGTTCTTTTTATAAATGTTTGAATGTTGTGGAATGTGTTTGGAGCTTGAATTATGGGCATTAATATGAAATTATGATGATTTGCTAATGCTCTTGTTTTTCCTGCTTTCTTTACCTTTGATATCAGCTATATGCCAAAGAATGTACATATATAGAGATGCATGTTCTATTCCTTTATCATCTAGAAGGAGCTGTCAACAGAAAATGATTGTATTTGGTAAGGAATGCCCAACATGTTGTGTGTGTTAGTTGAATGCATCAGCTGTAATAATAAATTCTTTTACTTTTATAATAAAAACCATGCTATATTCTTTGAATATTTTAAAACTTACATATAACATTTTGTTTTTGTTTTGCTTACATATGATTTGGTATCCAAAATATTCAGGACTAGTGCTGACATCTGGTCGTCACTGGACCTAACGTTTGCATGTACACACAGGCCGGAGCTTTTCTGCTGTTTCCAAATGCATCCTAGAAGACATGCTGGCCAGAAAATTATTAACGGGGTTGAGGTTATGTATACGGATCCATTTTTTAAACAATTTGTATCAATTAAATATGAATTAATCCTGAGTTGAAATCTTTAAATAAACTGATTATATATTCACAAATTAAACTGCAGCAATTGGAACTCAAATTAGAAGAGGATGTTTGTGTATTCTAAGGGCAAATGTGTTGTTGCATGAGAATTGATGAGTATTTTATATTAGTGTTGCAGGTTATTTTATTTCACTACAAAATAGTGTTTCTGTTATGTTCAAAACTGGGAGATACTGCACTCAAATTAAGTCAGTAACGCTACACAAGCTTGCACTGAATTGAGTATTTGGGAAACATTATTTCAAAGGAAATATCAACCACACTTAATTGAATTTGAGATCCCAGTGGACCAAAATCTCATTACTAGCAGAGCGACAAGTAGTCAGTTGTGATCATCAGGGGCGGGCTATCCATTCATATTCAGCTAATGATGAGGAGCACATTCCTAAACACTAGTTCTACTTTAGTGAAATTTGTATACTTGCAACCACATCTAAACGTTCGTTGTTATGACTTTCTGTGTTTTCATAGTCTTTAAAGGATGTACTGCTAGTCCTAGACAGAACATGTAATACAAACACACATGTACTGTTAGCCCTAGACTGAACATGACATACAAGCACACATGTACTGTTAGCCCTAGACAGAACATGACATACAAACACACATGTACTGTTAGCTCTAGACAGAACATGACATACAAACACACATGTACTAGTAGCCCTAGACAGAACATGACATACAAACACACATGTACTGTTAGCTCTAGACAGAACATGACATACAAGCACACATGTACTGTTAGCCCTAGACAGAACATGACATACAAACACACATGTACTTTTAGCTCTAGACAGAACATGACATACAAACACACATGTACTGTTAGCCCTAGACAGAACATGACATACAAGCACACATGTACTGTTAGCTCTAGACAGAACATGACATACAAACACACATGTACTGTTAGCCCTAGACAGAACATGACATACAAACACACATGTACTGTTAGCTCTAGACAGAACATGACATACAAACACACATGTACTGTTAGCCCTAGACAGAACATGACATACAAGCACACATGTACTGTTAGCTCTAGACAGAACATGCCATACAAGCACACATGTACTGTTAGCCCTAGACAGAACATGACATACAACCACACATGTACTGTTACCTCTAGACAGAACATGACATACAAACACACATGTACTGTTAGCCCTAGACAGAACATGACATACAAGCACACATGTACTATTAGCTCTAGACAGAACATGACATACAAACACACATGTACTGTTAGCCCTAGACAGAACATGACATACAAACACACATGTACTGTTAGCTCTAGACAGAACATGACATACAAACACACATGTACTGTTAGCCCTAGACAGAACATGACATACAAGCACATATATACTGTTAGCTCTAGACAGAACATGACATACAAACACACATGTACTGTTAGCCCTAGACAGAACATGACATAAAAACACACATGTACTGTTAGCTCTAGACAGAACATGACATACAAACACACATGTACTGTTAGCTCTAGACAGAACATGACATACAAACACACATTTACTGTTAGCCCTAGACAGAACATGACATACAAACACACATGAACTGTTAGCTCTAGACAGAACATGACATACAAGCACACATGTACTATTAGCTCTAGACAGAACATGACATACAAGCACACATGTACTGTTAGCTCTGGACAGAACATGACATACAAGCACACATGTACTGTTAGTTCTAGACAGAACATGATATACAAACACACATGTACTGTTAGCTCTAGACAGAACATGATATACAAACACACATGTTCCGTTAGCCCTAGACAGAACATGACATACAAACACACATGTACTGTTAGCTGTAGAGAGAACATGATATACAAACACACATGTACTGTTAGCTCTAGACAGAGCATGATATACAAACACACATGTACTGTTAGCATTAGACAGAACATGACATACAAACACACATGTACTGTTAGCTCTAGACAGAACATGATATACAAACACACATGTACTGTTAGCATTAGACAGAACATGATATACAAACACACATGTACTGTTAGCTCTAGACAGAACATGATATACAAACACACATGTACTGTTAGCATTAGACAGAACATGATATACAAACACACATGTACTGTTAGCTCTAGACAGAACATGATATACAAACACACATGTACTGTTAGCCCTAGACAGAGCATGATATACAAACACACATGTACTGTTAGCATTAGACAGAACATGACATACAAACACACATGTACTGTTAGCTCTAGACAGAACATGATATACAAACACACATGTACTGTTAGCATTAGACAGAACATGATATACAAACACACATGTACTGTTAGCTCTAGACAGAACATGACATACAAGCACACATGTACAGTTAGTTCTAGACAGAACATGACATACAAGCACACATGTACTGTTAGCTCTAGACAGAACATGACATACAAGCACACATGTACTGTTAGCTCTAGACAGAACATGTAATACAAACACACATGTACTGTTAGCTCTAGACAGAACATGACATACAAACACACATGTACCGTTAGCCCTAGACAGAACATGACATACAAGCACACATGTACTGTTAGCTCTAGACAGAACTTGACATACAAGCACACATGTACTGTTAGTTCTAGACTGAACATGATATACAAACACACATGTACTGTTAGCTCTAGACAGAACATTATATACAAACACACATGTTCCGTTAGCCCTAGACAGTACATGACATACAAGCACACATGTACTGTTAGCTCTAGACAGAACATGACATACAAACACACATGTACTGTTAGCCCTAGACAGAACATGACATACAAACACACATGAACTGTTAGCTCTAGACAGAACATGACATACAAGCACACATGTACTATTAGCTCTAGACAGAACATGACATACAAGCACACATGTACTGTTAGCTCTAGACAGAACATGACATACAAGCACTCATGTACTGTTAGTTCTAGACAGAACAAGATATACAAACACACATGTACTGTTAGCTCTAGACAGAACATGATATACAAACACACATGTTCCGTTAGCCCTAGACAGAACATGACATACAAGCACACATGTACTGTTAGCTCTAGACAGAACATGACATACAAACACACATGTACTGTTAGCTCTAGAGAGAACATGATATACAAACACACATGTACTGTTAGCTCTAGACAGAACATGATATACAAACACACATGTACTGTTAGCATTAGACAGAACATGATATACAAACACACATGTACTGTTAGCTCTAGACAGAACATGATATACAAACACACATGTACTGTTAGCATTATACAGAACATGATATACAAACACACATGTACTGTTAGCTCTAGACAGAACATGATATACAAACACACATGTACTGTTAGCATTAGACAGAACATGATATACAAACACACATGTACTGTTAGCTCTAGACAGAACATGATATACAAACACACATGTACTGTTAGCCCTAGACATAACATGATATACAAGCACACATGTACTGTTAGTTCTAGACAGAACATGACATACAAACACACATGTACTGTTAGCTCTAGACAGAACATGACATACAAGCACACATGTACTGTTAGCTCTAGACAGAACATGATATACAAACACACATGTACTGTTAGCATTAGACAGAACATGATATACAAACACACATGTACTGTTAGCTCTAGACAGAACATGATATACAAACACACATGTACTGTTAGATCTAGACAGAAGATGATATACAAACACACATGTACTGTTAGCTCTAGACAGAACATGATATACAAACACACATGTACTGTTAGCTCTAGACAGAACATGATATACAAACACAGTTGTACTGTTAGCTCTAGACACAACATGATATACAAACACACATGTACTGTTAGCTCTAGACAGAACATGATATACAAACACACATGTACTGTTAGCTCTAGACAGAACATGACATACAAGCACACATGTACTGTTAGTTCTAGACAGAACATGATATACAAACACACATGTACTGTTAGCTCTAGACAGAACATGACATACAAACACACATGTACTGTTAGCCCTAGACAGAACATGACATACAAGCACACATGTACTGTTAGCTCTAGACAGAACATGACATACAAGCACACATGTACTGTTAGCTCTAGACAGAACATGTAATACAAACACACATGTACTGTTAGCTCTAGACAGAACTTGACATACAAGCACACATGTACTGTTAGTTCTAGACTGAACATGATATACAAACACACATGTACTGTTAGCTCTAGACAGAACATTATATACAAACACACATGTTCCGTTAGCCCTAGACAGTACATGACATAGAAGCACACATGTACTGTTAGCCCTAGACAGAACATGACATACAAACACACATGAACTGTTAGCTCTAGACAGAACATGACATACAAGCACACATGTACTATTAGCTCTAGACAGAACATGACATACAAGCACACATGTACTGTTAGCTCTAGACAGAACATGACATACAAGCACACATGTACTGTTAGTTCTAGACAGAACATGATATACAAACACACATGTACTGTTAGCTCTAGACAGAACATGATATACAAACACACATGTTCCGTTAGCCCTAGACAGAACATGACATACAAGCACACATGTACTGTTAGCTCTAGACAGAACATGACATACAAACACACATGTACTGTTAGCTCTAGAGAGAACATGATATACAAACACACATGTACTGTTAGCTCTAGACAGAACATGATATACTAACACACATGTACTGTTAGCATTAGACAGAACATGATATACAAACACACATGTACTGTTAGCTCTAGACAGAACATGATATACAAACACACATGTACTGTTAGCATTAGACAGAACATGATATACAAACACACATGTAATGTTAGCTCTAGACAGAACATGATATACAAACACACATGTACTGTTAGCATTAGACAGAACATGATATAAAAACACACAGGTACTGTTAGCTCTAGACAGAACATGATATACAAACACACATGTACTGTTGCCTCTAGACAGAACATGATATACAAACACACATGTACTGTTAGCTCTAGACAGAACATGATATACAAACACACATGTTCCGTTAGCCCTATACAGAACATGACATACAAACACACATGTACTGTTAGCTGTAGACAGAACATGATATACACACATGTACTGTTAGCTCTAGACAGAAAATGATATACAAACACACATGTACTGTTAGCTCTAGCAGATCATGATATACACACATGTACTGTTAGCTCTAGACAGAACATGACATACAAACACACATGTACTGTTAGCTCTAGACAGAACATGATATACAAACACACATGTACTGTTAGCTGTAGACAGAACATGACATACAAACACACATGTTCCGTTAGCCCTAGACAGAACATGACATACAAGCACACATGTACTGTTAGCTCTAGACAGAACATGACATACAAACACACATGTACTGTTAGCTCTAGAGAGAACATGATATACAAACACACATGTACTGTTAGCTCTAGACAGAACATGATATACAAACACACATGTACTGTTAGTATTAGACAGAACATGATATACAAACACACATGTACTGTTAGCTCTAGACAGAACATGATATACAAACACACATGTACTGTTAGCATTAGACAGAACATGATATACAAACACACATGTAATGTTAGCTCTAGACAGAACATGATATACAAACACACATGTACTGTTAGCATTAGACAGAACATGATATACAAACACACAGGTACTGTTAGCTCTAGACAGAACATGATATACAAACACACACGTACTGTTAGCTCTAGACAGAACATGATATACAAACACACATGTACTGTTAGCTCTAGACAGAACATGATATACAAACACACATGTACTGTTACCTCTAGACAGAACATGATATACAAACACACATGTACTGTTAGCTCTAGACAGAACATGATATACAAACACACATGTTCCGTTAGCCCTATACAGAACATGACATACAAACACACATGTACTGTTAGCTGTAGACAGAACATGATATACACACATGTACTGTTAGCTCTAGACAGAAAATGATATACAAACACACATGTACGGTTAGCTCTAGACAGATCATGATATACACACATGTACTGTTAGCTCTAGACAGAATATGACATACAAACACACATGTACTGTTAGCTCTAGACAGAACATGATATACAAACACACATGTACTGTTAGCTCTATACAGAACATGATATACAAACACACATGTACTGTTAGCTCTAGACAGAACATGGTATACAAACACACATGTACTGTTAGCCCTAGACATAACATGATATACAAGCACACATGTACTGTTAGTTCTAGACAGAACATGATATACAAACACACATGTACTGTTAGCATTATACAGAACATGATATACAAACACACTAGTACTGTTAGCTCTAGACAGAACATGATATACAAACACACATGTACTGTTAGCATTAGACAGAACATGATATACAAACACACATGTACTGTTAGCTCTAGACAGAACATGATATACAAACACACATGTACTGTTAGCTCTAGACAGAAGATGATATACAAACACACATGTACTGTTAGCATTAGACAGAACATGATATACAAACACACATGTACTGTTAGCTCTAGACAGAACATGATATACAAACACACATGTACTGTTAGCTCTAGACAGAACATGATATACAAACACACATGTACTGTTAGCTCTAGACAGAACATGATATACAAACACACATGTTCCGTTAGCCCTAGACAGAACATGACATACAAGCACACATGTACTGTTAGCTCTAGAAAGAACATTACATACAAACACACATCTACTGTTAGCTCTAGACAGAACATGATATACACACACACATGTACTGTTAGCTCTTGACAGAATATGATATACAAACACACATGTACTGTTAGCATTAGACAGAACATGATATACAAACACACATGTACTGTTAGCTCTAGACAGAACATGATATACAAACACACATGTACTGTTAGCTCTAGACAGAACATGATATACAAACACACATGTACTGTTAGCATTAGACAGAACATGATATATAAACACATATGTACTGTTAGCTCTAGAGAGAACATGATATACAAACACACATGTACTGTTAGCTCTAGACAAAACATGATATACAAACACACATGTACTGTTAGCATTAGACAGAACATGATATACAAACATACATGTACTGTTAGCTCTAGACAGAACATGATATACAAACACACATATACTGTTAGCTATAGACAGAACATGAAATACAAACACACATGTACTGTTAGCTATAGACATAACATGATATACAAGCACACATGTACTGTTAGCTATAGACAGAACATGATATACAAACACACATGTACTGTTAGCTCTAGACAGAACATGATATACAAACACACATGTCCTGTTAGCTCTAAACAGAACATGATATACAAACACACATGTCCTGTTAGCTCTAAACAGAACATGATATACAAACACACATGTACTGTTAGCATTAGACAGAACATGATATACAAACACACATGTAATGTTAGCTCTAGACAGAACATGATATACAAACACACATGTACTGTTAGCATTAGACAGAACATGACATACAAACACACATGTACTGTTAGCCCTAGACAGAACATGACATACAAGCACACATGTACTGTTAGCTCTAGACAGAACATGACATACAAACACACATGTACTGTTAGCTCTAGAGAGAACATGATATACAAACACACATGTACTGTTAGCTCTAGACAGAACATGATATACAAACACACATGTACTGTTAGCATTAGACAGAACATGATATACAAACACACATGTACTGTTAGCTCTAGACAGAACATGATATACAAACACACATGTACTGTTAGCATTAGACAGAACATGATATACAAACACACATGTAATGTTAGCTCTAGACAGAACATGATATACAAACACACATGTACTGTTAGCTCTAGACAGAACATGATATATACACATGTACTGTTAGCTCTAGACAGAACATGATATACAAACACACATGTACTGGTAGCTCTAGACAGCACATGATATACAAACACACATGTACTGTTAGCTCTAGACAGAACATGATATACAAACACACATGTACTGTTACCTCTAGACAGAACATGATATACAAACACACATGTACTGTTAGCTCTAGACAGAACATGATATACAAACACACATGTTCCGTTAGCCCTATACAAAACATGACATACAAACACACATGTACTGTTAGCTGTAGACAGAACATGATATACACACATGTACTGTTAGCTCTAGACAGAAAATGATATACAAACACACATGTACTGTTAGCTCTAGACAGATCATGATATACACACATGTACTGTTAGCTCTAGACAGAACATGACATACAAACACACATGTACTGTTTGCTCTAGACAGAACATGATATACAAACACACATGTACTGTTAGCTCTAGACAGAACATGATATACAAACACACATGTTCCGTTAGCCCTAGACAGAACATGACATACAAGCACACATGTACTGTTAGCTCTAGACAGAACATGACATACAAACACACATGTACTGTTAGCTCTAGAGAGAACATGATATACAAACACACATGTACTGTTAGCTCTAGACAGAACATGATATACAAACACACATGTACTGTTAGCATTAGACAGAACATGATATACAAACACACATGTACTGTTAGCTCTAGACAGAACATGATATACAAACACACATGTACTGTTTGCATTAGACAGAACATGATATACAAACACACATGTAATGTTAGCTCTAGACAGAACATGATATACAAACACACATGTACTGTTAGCATTAGACAGAACATGATATACAAACACACAGGTACTATTAGCTCTAGACAGAACATGATATACAAACACACACGTACTGTTAGCTCTAGACAGAACATGATATACAAACACACATGTACTGTTAGCTCTAGACAGAACATGATATACAAACACACATGTACTGTTACCTCTAGACAGAACATGATATACAAACACACATGTACTGTTAGCTCTAGACAGAACATGATATACAAACACACATGTTCCGTTAGCCCTATACAGAACATGACATACAAACACACATGTACTGTTAGCTGTAGACAGAACATGATATACACACATGTACTGTTAGCTCTAGACAGAAAATTATATACAAACACACATGTACTGTTAGCTCTAGACAGATCATGATATACACACATGTACTGTTAGCTCTAGACAGAACATGACATACAAAGACACATGTACTGTTAGCTCTAGACAGAACATGATATACAAACACACATGTACTGTTAGCTCTATACAGAACATGATATACAAACACACATGTACTGTTAGCTCTAGACAGAATATGGTATACAAACACACATGTACTGTTAGCCCTAGACATACATGATATACAAGCACACATGTACTGTTAGTTCTAGACAGAACATGATATACAAACACACATGTACTGTTAGCATTATACAGAACATGATATACAAACACACTAGTACTGTTAGCTCTAGACAGAACATGATATACAAACACACATGTACTGTTAGCATTAGACAGAACATGATATACAAACACACATGTACTGTTAGCTCTAGACAGAACATGATATACAAACACACATGTACTGTTAGCTCTAGACAGAACATGATATACAAACACACATGTACTGTTAGCTCTAGACAGAACATGATATACAAACACACATGTTCCGTTAGCCCTAGACAGAACATGACATACAAGCACACATGTACTGTTAGCTCTAGACAGAACATGACATACAAACACACATGTACTGTTAGCTCTAGACAGAACATGATATACACACACATGTACTGTTAGCTCTTGACAGAATATGATATACAAACACACATGTACTGTTAGCATTAGACAGAACATGATATACAAACACACATGTACTATTAGCTCTAGACAGAACATGATATACAAACACACATGTACTGTTAGCTCTAGACAGAACATGACATACAAACACACATGTACTGTTAGCATTAGACAGAACATGATATATAAACACATATGTACTGTTAGCTCTAAAGAGAACATGATATACAAACACACATGTACTGTTAGCTCTAGACAAAACATGATATACAAACACACATGTACTGTTAGCATTAGACAGAACATGATATACAAACATACATGTACTGTTAGCTCTAGACAGAACATGATATACAAACACACATGTACTGTTAGCTCTAGACAGAACATGATATACAAACACACATGTTCCGTTAGCCCTAGACAGAACATGACATACAAGCACACATGTACTGTTAGCTCTAGACAGAACATGACATACAAACACACATGTACTGTTAGCTCTAGACAGAACATGATATACACACACACATGTACTGTTAGCTCTTGACAGAATATGATATACAAACACACATGTACTGTTAGCATTAGACAGAACATGATATACAAACACACATGTACTGTTAGCTCTAGACAGAACATGATATACAAACACACATGAACTGTTAGCTCTAGACAGAACATGATATACAAACACACATGTACTGTTAGCATTAGACAGAACATGATATATAAACACATATGTACTGTTAGCTCTAGAGAGAACATGATATACAAACACACATGTACTGTTAGCTCTAGACAAAACATGATATACAAACACACATGTACTGTTAGCATTAGACAGAACATGATATACAAACATACATGTACTGTTAGCTCTAGACAGAACATGATATACAAGCACACATATACTGTTAGCTATAGACAGAACATGAAACACAAACACACATGTACTGTTAGCTATAGACATAACATGATATACAAGCACACATGTACTGTTAGCTATAGACAGAACATGATATACAAACACACAAGTACTGTTAGCTCTAGACAGAACATGATATACAAACACACTTGTCCTGTTAGCTCTAAACAGAACATGATATACAAACACACATGTCCTGTTAGCTCTAAACAGAACATGATATACAAACACACATGTACTGTTAGCTCTAAACAGAACATGACATACAAGCACACATGTACTGTTAGCCCTAGACAGAACATGACATACAAACACACATGTACTTTTAGCTTTAAACAGAACATGACATACCAGCACACATGTACTGTTAGCTCTAAACAGAACATGATATACAAACACACATGTACTGTTAGCATTAGACAGAACATGATATACAAGCACACATGTACTGTTAGCTCTAAACAGAACATGATATACAAGCACACATGTACTGTTAGCATTAGACAGAACATGATATACAAACACACTAGTACTGTTAGCTCTAGACAGAACATGATATACAAACACACATGTACTGTTAGCTCTAGACAGAACATGATATACAAACACACATGTACTGTTAGCTCTAGAGAGAACATGATATTCAAGCACACATGTACTGTTAGTTCTATACAGAACATGATATACAAACACACATGTACTGTTAGCTCTAGACAGAACATGACATACAAACACACATGTACTGTTAGCATTAGACAGAACATGATATACAAACACACATGTACTGTTAGCTCTAGACAGAACATGATATACAAACACACATGTACTGTTAGCATTAGACAGAACATGATATGCAAACACGCATGTACTGTTAGCTCTAGACAGAACATGATATGCAAACACACATATACTGTTAGCTCTAGACAGAACATGATATACAAACACACATGTACTGTTAGATCTAGACAGAACATGATATACAAACACACATGTACTGTTAGCTCTAGACAGAACATGATATACAAACACACATGTACTGTTAGCTCTAGACAGAACATGATATACAAACACACATGTACTGTTAGCTCTAGACAGAACATGATATACAAACACACATGTAGTTTTAGCCCTAGACAGAACATGATATACAAACACACATGTAGTTTTAGCCCTAGACAGAACATGATATACAAATACACATGTAGTTTTAGCCCTAGACAGAACATGATATACAAACACACATGTACTGTATGCTCTAGACAGAACATGACATACAAGCACACATGTACTGTTAGCCCTAGACAGAACATGACATACAAACACACATATACTGTTAGCTGTAGACAGAACATGATATACACACATGTACTGTTAGCTCTAGACAGAAAATGATATACAAACACACATGTACTGTTAGCTCTAGACAGATCATGATATACACACATGTACTGTTAGCTCTAGACAGAACATGACATACAAACACACATGTACTGTTAGCTCTAGACAGAACATGATATATACACATGTACTGTTAGCTCTAGACAGAACATGATATACAAACACACATGTACTGTTAGCTCTAGATAGCACATGATATACAAACACACATGTACTGTTAGCTCTAGACAGAACATGGTATACAAACACACATGTACTGTTAGCCCTAGACCTAACATGATATACAAGCACACATGTACTGTTAGTTCTAGACAGAACATGATATACAAACACACATGTACTGTTAGCATTATACAGAACATGATATACAAACACACTAGTACTGTTAGCTCTAGACAGAACATGATATACAAACACACATGTACTGTTAGCATTAGACAGAAAATGATATACAAACACACATGTACTGTTAGCTCTAGACAGAACATGATATTCAAACACACATGTACTGTTAGCTCTAGACAGACGATGATATACAAACACACATGTACTGTTAGCATTAGACAGAACATGATATACAAACACACATGTACTGTTAGCATTAGATAGAACATGATATACAAACACACATGTACTGTTAGCTCTAGACAGAACATGATATACAAACACACATGTACTGTTAGCTCTAGACAGAAGATGGTATACAAACACACATGTACTGATAGCATTAGACAGAACATGATATACAAACACACATGTACTGTTAGCTCTAGACAGAACATGGTATACAAACACACATGTACTGTTAGCTCTAGACAGAACATGATATACAAACACACATGTACTGTTAGCTCTAGACAGAACATGATATACAAACATACATGTTCCGTTAGCCCTAGACAGAACATGACATACAAGCACACATGTACTGTTAGCTCTAGACAGAACATGACATACAAACACACATGTACTGTTAGCTCTAGACAGAACATGATATACACACGCACATGTACTCTTAGCTCTTGACAGAATATGATATACAAACACACATGTACTGTTAGCATTAGACAGAACATGATATACAAACACACATGTACTGTTAGCTCTAGACAGAACATGATATACAAACACACATGTACTGTTAGCTCTAGACAGAACATGATATACAAACACACATGTACTGTTAGCATTAGACAGAACATGATATATAAACACATATGTACTGTTAGCTCTAGAGAGAACATGATATACAAACACACATGTACTGTTAGCTCTAGACAAAACATGATATACAAACACACATGTACTGTTAGCATTAGACAGAACATGATATACAAACATACATGTACTGTTAGCATTAGACAGAACATGATATACAAACACACATGTACTGTTAGCATTAGACAGAACATGATATACAAACACACATGTACTGTTAGCATTAGACAGAACATGATATACAAACACACATGTTCCGTTAGCCCTAGACAGAACATGACATACAAGCACACATGTACTGTTAGCTCTAGACAGAACATGACATACAAACACACATGTACTGTTAGCTCTAGACAGAACATGATATACACACACACATGTACTGTTAGCTCTTGACAGAATATGATATACAAACACACATGTACTGTTAGCATTAGACAGAACATGATATACAAACACACATGTACTGTTAGCTCTAGACAGAACATGATATACAAACACACATGTACTGTTAGCTCTAGACAGAACATGATATACAAACACACATGTACTGTTAGCTCTAGACAGAACATGATATACAAACACACATGTACTGTTAGCTCTAGACAGAACATGATATACAAACACACATGTTCCGTTAGCCCTAGACAGAACATGACATACAAGCACACATGTATGTTAGCTCTAGAGAGAACATGATATACAAACACACATGTACTGTTAGCTCTAGACAAAACATGATATACAAACACACATGTACTGTTAGCATTAGACAGAACATGATATACAAACACACATGTACTGTTAGCTCTAGACAGAACATGATATACAAACACACATGTTCCGTTAGCCCTAGACAGAACATGACATACAAGCACACATGTACTGTTAGCTCTAGACAGAACATGACATACAAACACACATGTACTGTTAGCTCTAGACAGAACATGATATACACACACACATGTACTGTTAGCTCTTGACAGAATATGATATACAAACACACATGTACTGTTACCTCTTGACAGAATATGATATACAAACACACATGTATTGTTAGCATTAGACAGAACATGATATACAAACACACATGTACTGTTAGCTCTAGACAGAACATGATATACAAACACACATGTACTGTTAGCTCTAGACAGAACATGATATACAAACACACATGTACTGTTAGCATTAGACAGAACATGATATATAAACACATATGTACTGTTAGCTCTAGAGAGAACATGATATACAAACACACATGTACTGTTAGCTCTAGACAAAACATGATATACAAACACACATGTACTGTTAGCATTAGACAGAACATGATATACAAACATACATGTACTGTTAGCTCTAGACAGAACATGATATACAAACACACATATACTGTTAGCTATAGACAGAACATGAAATACAAACACACATGTACTGTTAGCTATAGACATAACATGATATACAAGCACACATGTACTGTTAGCTATAGACAGAACATGATATACAAACACACATGTACTGTTAGCTCTAGACAGAACATGATATACAAACACACTTGTCCTGTTAGCTCTAAACAGAACATGATATACAAACACACATGTCCTGTTAGCTCTAAACAGAACATGATATACAAACACACATGTACTGTTAGCTCTAAACAGAACATGACATACAAGCACACATGTACTGTTAGCCCTAGACAGAACATGACATACAAACACACATGTACTTTTAGCTTTAAACAGAACATGACATACCAGCACACATGTACTGTTAGCTCTAAACAGAACATGATATACAAACACACATGTACTGTTAGCATTAGACAGAACATGATATACGAGCACACATGTACTGTTAGCTCTAAACAGAACATGATATACAAGCACACATGTACTGTTAGCATTAGACAGAACATGATATACAAACACACTAGTACTGTTAGCTCTAGACAGAACATGATATACAAACACACATGTACTGTTAGCTCTAGACAGAACATGATATACAAACACACATGTACTGTTAGCTCTAGAGAGAACATGATATTCAAGCACACATGTACTGTTAGTTCTATACAGAACATGATATACAAACACACATGTACTGTTAGCTCTAGACAGAACATGACATACAAACACACATGTACTGTTAGCATTAGACAGAACATGATATACAAACACACATGTACTGTTAGCTCTAGACAGAACATGATATACAAACACACATGTACTGTTAGCATTAGACAGAACATGATATGCAAACACGCATGTACTGTTAGCTCTAGACAGAACATGATATGCAAACACACATGTACTGTTAGCTCTAGACAGAACATGATATACAAACACACATGTACTGTTAGATCTAGACAGAACATGATATACAAACACACATGTACTGTTAGCTCTAGACAGAACATGATATACAAACACACATGTACTGTTAGCTCTAGACAGAACATGATATACAAACACACATGTACTGTTCGCTCTAGACAGAACATGATATACAAACACACATGTACTGTTAGCTCTAGACAGAACATGATATACAAACACACATGTAGTTTTAGCCCTAGACAGAACATGATATACAAACACACATGTAGTTTTAGCCCTAGACAGAACATGATATACAAATACACATGTAGTTTTAGCCCTAGACAGAACATGATATACAAACACACATGTACTGTATGCTCTAGACAGAACATGACATACAAGCACACATGTACTGTTAGCCCTAGACAGAACATGACATACAAACACACATGTACTGCTAGCTGTAGACAGAACATGATATACACACATGTACTGTTAGCTCTAGACAGAAAATGATATACAAACACACGTGTACTGTTAGCTCTAGACAGATCATGATATACACACATGTACTGTTAGCTCTAGACAGAACATGACATACAATCACACATGTACTGTTAGCTCTAGACAGAACATGATATATACACATGTACTGTTAGCTCTAGACAGAACATGATATACAAACACACATGTACTGTTAGCTCTAGACAGCACATGATATACAAACACACATGTACTGTTAGCTCTAGACAGAACATGGTATACAAACACACATGTACTGTTAGCCCTAGACCTAACATGATATACAAGCACACATGTACTGTTAGTTCTAGACAGAACATGATATACAAACACACATGTACTGTTAGCATTATACAGAACATGATATACAAACACACTAGTACTGTTAGCTCTAGACAGAACATGATATACAAACACACATGTACTGTTAGCATTAGACAGAACATGATATACAAACACACATGTACTGTTAGCTCTAGACAGAACATGATATACAAACACACATGTACTGTTAGCTCTAGACAGAACATGATATACAAACACACATGTACTGTTAGCTCTAGACAGAACATGATATACAAACACACATGTTCCGTTAGCCCTAGACAGAACATGACATACAAGCACACATGTACTGTTAGCTCTAGACAGAACATGACATACAAACACACATGTACTGTTAGCTCTAGACAGAACATGATATACACACACACATGTACTGTTAGCTCTTGACAGAATATGATATACAAACACACATGTACTGTTAGCATTAGACAGAACATGATATACAAACACACATGTACTGTTAGCATTAGACAGAACATGATATATAAACACATATGTACTGTTAGCTCTAGACAGAACATGACATACAAGCACACATGTACTGTTAGCTCTAGACAGAACATGACATACAAACACACATGTACTGTTAGCATTAGACAGAACATGATATACAAACACACATGTACTGTTAGCTCTAGACAGAACATGATATACAAACACACATGTACTGTTAGCTATAGACAGAACATGATATACAAACACACATGTACTGTTAGCTCTAGACAGAACATGATATACAAACACACATGTACTGTTAGCTCTAGACAGAACATGATATACAAACACACATGTACTGTTAGCATTAGACAGAACATGATATATAATTACATATGTACTGTTAGCTCTAGAGAGAACATGATATACAAACACACATGTACTGTTAGCTCTAGACAGAACATGATATACAAACACACATGTACTGTTAGCATTAGACAGAACATGATATACAAACACACATGTACTGTTAGCTCTAGACAGAACATGATATACAAACACACATGTACTGTTAGCTATAGACATAACATGATATACAAGCACACATGTACTGTTAGCTATAGACAGAACATGATATACAAACACACATGTACTGTTAGCCCTAGACAGAACATGACATACAAACACACATGTACTTTTAGCTTTAAACAGAACATGACATACCAGCACACATGTACTGTTAGCTCTAAACAGAACATGATATACAAGCACACATGTACTGTTAGCATTAGACAGAACATGATATACAAACACACTAGTACTGTTAGCTCTAGACAGAACATGATATACAAACAGACATGTACTGTTAGCTCTAGACAGAACATGATATACAAACACACATGTACTGTTAGCTCTAGAGAGAACATGATATACAAGCACACATGTACTGTTAGTTCTAAACAGAACATGATATACAAACACACATGTACTGTTAGCTCTAGAGAGAACATGATATACAAGCACACATGTACTGTTAGTTCTAAACAGAACATGATATACAATCACACATGTACTGTTAGCTCTGGACAGAACATGACATACAAACACACATGTACTGTTAGCATTAGACAGAACATGATATACAAACACACATGTACTGTTAGCTCTAGACAGAACATGATATACAAACACACATGTACTGTTAGCATTAGACAGAACATGATATGCAAACACGCATGTACTGTTAGCTCTAGACAGAACATGATATGCAAACACACATGTACTGTTAGCTCTAGACAGAACATGATATACAAACACACATGTACTGTTAGATCTAGACAGAACATGATATACAAACACACATGTACTGTTAGCTCTAGACAGAACATGATATACAAACACACATGTACTGTTAGCTCTAGACAGAACATGATATACAAACACACATGTACTGTTAGCTCTAGACAGAACATGATATACAAACACACATGTACTGTTAGCTCTAGACAGAACATGATATACAAACACACATGTAGTTTTAGCCCTAGACAGAACATGATATACAAACAAACATGTAGTTTTAGCCCTAGACAGAACATGATATACAAATACACATGTAGTTTTAGCCCTAGACAGAACATGATATACAAACACACATGTACTGTTAGCTCTAGACAGAACATGACATACATTCACACATGTACTGTTAGCCCTAGACAGAACATGACATACAAACACACATGTACTTTTAGCTCTAGACAGAACATGACATACAAACACACATGTACTGTTAGCCCTAGACAGAACATGACATACAAGCACACATGTACTGTTAGTTCTAGACAGAACATGACATTACAAACACACATATAGTTTTAGCTCTGCTAACTGCTTTCTTCCCCAAACACTTGTTGAATCATTGCCAGTGTCTTGTTAGCAATTTTCCCGAGATTTGCACACTAGCCATTTTATTCTTGGATGCATTGTGAAATCGCTATACATTACTACAGCTGCATAAAGATGGCAGCACCAGTGCTTAATATTTTGGATACCACCTCGTAGCATGCACAATAGTACAGATTTTTTTAACCCACTACACCATTGCCATCTCTGAACTTGAGGAGTCTTTGTTTAGTATTTTATTTATCATGGTGAACAACATAGCATGTGTCAGGCTTTACTGTTTAAACCAGCGCGATAATTGGAGACCAGTGTTTAATGGTAACACCAGCTTTGGATGTTTAAGAGGCCTTCTCTGTTTCCAGTTGAGTAGCAATATCTTTCCTCTGTTTTCTACTATTACGTACAGGAGGTATTTGGTACTCAAGATACGCATTTTGAGGTCCACTGAACTTAAAAAATGGAATATGTGTGTCTGTGAACAAAAACAAGTTCAGCTAAATACGTAGTATTTGTTATTATGTCTTTCAAATATATGACACAAGCACTTTAACAAACTGACTCCACACCACCTGCCCTTTATATGGCAAATGTGTATGTTGCGTTTTCAACAAACTGTTATCATTGGCTGCTCATGTTAATCGAGATGAGCATTTGTTGAAGTTACAATGAGAACACAGTAGACTTAAGCACGATAGTCAAACGTTTTAAGTGTGGTGTGCTATGTTGCTGCTTTCAATTTCCATTCTCTTTGGAAGATGAGCAGAAAAACAGAATAGAAATTTATCACTTCAAAAAAGTATAAGTATTTGAGAATTCAAAGTAATAACAAAGAATATCTCATGAATGGGTAAGGTCACAAAAAAGAATTATTTGTCATAAATTACGTGCTTTAACAAGATCTAAATTTTTTGTGCAGTAAGATTTTGCCTATGTCTTACGGTTTACCAATTATACAAAATTCCTTCTGAATGAAGAGGACTTCACAGGCTGTTCCCAGTAAATTCAAGATATAAAGGGTCTTTCAACATGAGTGTCCTATCTTTGAACTTAAATAAAACACATTCTATAAATGATAGAGGTTTATTTTGGAACATAATTAATGTCATTACGTGTGGAAGAGAACATCAGTTAAGTGACTACCTCGACTTTGTTGGGTTGCACGTATACAGTTGAGCCAATTTTCAATGACAGAAGAATGTAAATTAGGTCCAACTTCACAAATAACACGTGTGATGTTATAAGATATTTACTGTTTCTAGCTTGTTGACATAAACTCGAGATTTAACATACCCCACGGCGTTAAATCACATGACCTCGGGGGCCAGTTAACATCACCACCACCACGGGAAATGATGAAACCTCTGAACTTCTCCTTCAAAAGATAGATTGTTTCAAGAGCAGTATGACATGTGGCACCATCTTGCTGGAACCAAATGTTTCTGAGATCCATACCATCCAATGGAGGCTAAAAATAGTCCCTAATAAGAGCCCGGTATCTTTCTCTATTGACAGAGCTTCTCCATCTTCATCTTGGAAAAAATATGGACCAATGATTCCACCGTACCAAAATCCACACCACCAGTAACCTTTTGGGGAAGAAGTGGTCGTTCTTGAATCTCTATTGGATTGTGATTGCTCCAATAGCGGCAATTTTGTTTGTTAACACAACCATCCATCCAAAACTAGGCTTCGTCGCTGAAGATGATTTTTTGACAAAAATCCGGGTCAGCTTCCAGTTGCTCCATAGCCCAGTCAGCGAATACACTGTGCAACCTATGGTCGTTGGGCTTTAGTTCTTGAGTTAACACTATTTTGTAAGCGTGAAACTTCAAGTCCAGATGCAGAATTTGCCAAGTTGTGGTCGGTGAAAGCCCCAATTCTTGCGCTCGACGAGCAATTGATTTGTTTCCGTTCTCTGTACACTCTCTCTCGAACGGCGCCTATGTTTTCGTTGGAGCGCTTATGTCGATTACGTAGAGGCGTTCTTTGATCGCTGACAGAACCACTTCTTTCAAATTTATTGATCAAACGGCGAATGGTTCTCTCGCAGGGATGATTATGCACACCGTAAACTTCACGCAATACACGGAAGGTTTTGGCGAACAGATGATGCATTTTGATAATAAATGTTCACAATTTCTACACGTTGCTGAATGCTGTAACGTTCCATGGCTATTTGTCAATAACAACTGTAACAAATGACTGCTGTAACTCATTAACAACGGCAGCTAAAGATAGGACTCTCTTGTTGAAAGAGCCTTTATGTTTTATTTGCCATGTAACTGTCTTAACCATGTGGTATTTTAAACAAAATCATTATACCCATTTTGAAAAATATTTCATGTAAAGGGGAGTGGGGAGATATGGTTAAAATATTCGTGTCACATCTTGAGAGTATACTGAAGCTAAGTACCAAGTTTGGCATTTATCAAACTTATTGTTTTTTAATTATACTGTTCATATACACTTAAACATCTTTTTCTGAAAATGCTTTCTTTGGGTACAGGGAACCTCAAAACGTGTATTTCTAGTGAAATCTTGACATCACATTTTTGTATAGAGTAAAATATATGCACTAATTATTAAGGAAAGTAAAGGTGGATTAAGATACAACACACAACAAATAAAATGTATATGTTTTGAATTTTCTGGCAGCAGCCTGTGAAGGAATTGTATGTATAGAGAATGCCAACTGTGACATATTTCCCTTAGTTTTGGTAACATCAGTAGTACCAACTGCTCCTCAAGTACGCACTTGGTAAAGGTAGGACCAAGTTGGCAACACAGGCCTCATATAGCAGGTATGTAAAGTATTCACTTTAAACCCAAGAATCCTTATCTGTGTAGGTGCCATTGTCTTCTATGTGTGTTTATTTGGAAATGTTTTAGTACTTACATTAGCGCTCCACATTTTCTAATTGTTTTTACAGCAATAAATAGAATAGTTGTTTTTGTTAACAAATTACGTTTTGGTCTGCTTTTTTTTCCCACTGCCAAGAAGTGACTAAGACTTTTTTATTATTATTATTTAAGTGTGGGGCTATAATTCATTCATAAATTTGAATATGAAAATATACCAGATCTATCCAGTGAATGGCTTATACTGAAGAAGTTATGTAACGTTTATAAATTGTAGGAGTCTTTGTATCCATTTTTATTTATACAGCTGTTAAAATGGGCAAGGTATTTGAAAACGCATGTCCTCTTTCCATAGGTTGTATTGACTGCCTTGGAAATGGTAATACCGTTTGTAAGGTTGGCAGTACTTCACTTTATGTAAGTTGTCCATGTTCGGTTTTTGGGTACTTTATTTAATCAACCAATTTTTAGGTTACATTGCACTTGCCATTATACAATATTGTTGGTATAGTTTTGTTGTATTTCTGCGCAATAAACTTGTGCATTTGTTTTCCAGAATATTAATATTTATTAGAAGTATGATTTTTTTTTGTATTTAGAACAAAAGAAAAAGGTAGTATTAATGATTACAAAGAAAAGAAAGCATATACTTGTATGTTTGAGACTAATCGGCAAAGGAATGTACAGTTTTCTTTAACAAGTTGTAGTCTACTTTTCAGCCTGATTCATCGTATTTACTGTGAAAAAGCCAAGTATACCTTAAAGAACATCAAGTTGTTGCTCATTGGATTACAGCAACTTCCAGACATAGTATTTAGTGGGTGTATTCTGGACATGTTGAAAATGCTGTTTCTTTTAAAAACATTTTGGTAGGTACCAGAGTGCCCCCTTAGGGCTAGAAGCAAAGGGTGACTTGGTGGTGGACATGCAGAGGTCAGGGTCCCTACCTTTTAAAGATTTAAACACCCTAGATGACAGTTGGTGCAGGGGCCCAGGACTTCCTCACAGTCCAGGGATGAAGGTTTATTGAGAACATCCTTTTCCCCTGCTGTGCACGCACTGAGATCTCCCGCTGACGCTTGCAACCAACAGATGTAATGATCCTTCCCAGCACTTGCCTAGTAACCCCCAAAAAATGAAGGTCGACCATGGGAAGCGCACCCCTGTATGTAGTGCCTCAGCCGCCGTAACAAAAACTTACTTCACGAAAATGTACATGTCGGTAAAATTGGCAGCTCGTGTGATGGACAAGTTTCTAATTGTTGGTCACAAAAGTAGAGTTATTTGTAATAATTATTGTACATGTCAGTAAAATTGGCAGCTCATGTGATGGACAAGTTTCTAATTGTTGGTCACAAAAGTAGAGTTATTTGTAATAATCAATGTACATGTCGGTAGAATTGGCAGCTCGTGTGATGGACAAGTTTCTAATTGTTGGTCACAAAAGTAGAGTTATTTGTAATAATCAATGTACATGTCGGTAGAATTGGCAGCTCGTGTGATGGACAAGTTTCTAATTGTTGGTCACAAAAGTAGAGTTATTTGTAATAATTATTGTACATGTCGGTAGAATTGGCAGCTTGTGTGATGGACAAGTTTCTAATTGTTGGTCACAAAAGTAGAGTTATTTGTAATAATCAATGTACATGTCGGTAGAATTGGCAGCTCGTGTGATGGACAAGTTTTTCTAATTGTTGGTCACAAAAGTAGAGTTATTTGTAATAATCAATGTACATGTCGGTAGAATTGGCAGCTCGTGTGATGGACAAGTTTGTAATTGTTGGTCACAAAAGTAGAGTTATTTGTAATAATTATTGTACATGTCGGTAGAATTGGCAGCTCGTGTGATGGACAAGTTTGTAATTGTTGGTCACAAAAGTAGAGTTATTTGTAATAATTATTGTACATGTCGGTAGAATTGGCAGCTCGTGTGATGGACAAGTTTGTAATTGTTGGTCACAAAAGTAGACTTATTTGTAATAATTATTGTACATGTCGGTAAAATTGGCAGCTCGTGTGATGGACAAGTTTGTAATTGTTGGTCACAAAAGTAGAGTTATTTGTAATAATTATTGTACATGTCGGTAAAATTGGCAGCTCGTGTGATGGACAAGTTTGTAATTGTTGGTCACAAAAGTAGAGTTATTTGTAATAATTATTGTACATGTCGGTAGAATTGGCAGCTCGTGTGATGGACAACTTTCTAATTGTTGGTCACAAAATTAGAGTTATTTGTAATAATTATTGTACATGTCGGTAGAATTGGCAGCTCGTGTGATGGACAAGTTTCTAATTGTTGGTCACAAAAGTAGAGTTATTTGTAATAATTATTGTACATGTCGGTAGAATTGGCAGCTCGTGTGATGGACAAGTTTCTAATTGTTGGTCACAAAAGTAGAGTTATTTGTAATAATTATTGTACATGTCGGTAGAATTGGCAGCTCGTGTGATGGACAAGTTTGTAATTGTTGGTCACAAAAGTAGAGTTATTTGTAATAATCAATGTACATGTCGGTAGAATTGGCAGCTCGTGTGATGGACAAGTTTCTAATTGTTGGTCACAAAATTAGACTTATTTCTAATAATCAATGTATATGTCGGTAGAATTGGCAGCTCGTGTGATGGGCAAGTTTCTAATTGTTGGTCACAAAAGTAGAGTTATTTGTAATAATCAATGTACATGTCGGTAGAATTGGTAGCTCGTGTGATGGACAAGTTTCTTATTGTTGGTCACAAAAGTAGAGTTATTTGTAATAATCAATGTACATGTCGGTAGAATTGGCAGCTCGTGTGATGGACAAGTTTGTAATTGTTGGTCACAAAAGTAGAGTTATTTGTAATAATCAATGTACATGTCGGTAGAATTGGCAGCTCGTGTGATGGACAAGTTTGTAATTGTTGGTCACAAAAGTAGAGTTATTTGTAATAATCAATGTACATGTCGGTAGAATTGGCAGCTCGTGTGATGGACAAGTTTTTCTAATTGTTGGTCACAAAAGTAGAGTTATTTGTAATAATCAATGTACATGTCGGTAGAATTGGCAGCTCGTGTGATGGACAAGTTTGTAATTGTTGGTCACAAAAGTAGAGTTATTTGTAATAATTATTGTACATGTCGGTAGAATTGGCAGCTCGTGTGATGGACAAGTTTGTAATTGTTGGTCACAAAAGTAGAGTTATTTGTAATAATTATTGTACATGTCGGTAGAATTGGCAGCTCGTGTGATGGACAAGTTTGTAATTGTTGGTCACAAAAGTAGACTTATTTGTAATAATTATTGTACATGTCGGTAAAATTGGCAGCTCGTGTGATGGACAAGTTTGTAATTGTTGGTCACAAAAGTAGAGTTATTTGTAATAATTATTGTACATGTCGGTAAAATTGGCAGCTCGTGTGATGGACAAGTTTGTAATTGTTGGTCACAAAAGTAGAGTTATTTGTAATAATTATTGTACATGTCGGTAGAATTGGCAGCTCGTGTGATGGACAACTTTCTAATTGTTGGTCACAAAATTAGAGTTATTTGTAATAATTATTGTACATGTCGGTAGAATTGGCAGGTCGTGTGATGGACAAGTTTCTAATTGTTGGTCACAAAAGTAGAGTTATTTGTAATAATTATTGTACATGTCGGTAGAATTGGCAGCTCGTGTGATGGACAAGTTTCTAATTGTTGGTCACAAAAGTAGAGTTATTTGTAATAATTATTGTACATGTCGGTAGAATTGGCAGCTCGTGTGATGGACAAGTTTGTAATTGTTGGTCACAAATGTAGAGTTATTTGTAATAATTATTGTACATGTCGGTAGAATTGGCAGCTCATGTGATGGACAAGTTTCTAATTGTTGGTCACAAAAGTAGAGTTATTTGTAATAATTATTGTACTACATGTAGAGTGGGACACTAACATCTGCAGGAAGTGATTTAAAAACGCAATGCAATCAATCATCTCCCCAACTAGCGACTGGCCTTTCTTCTTCATTTACACCCCTTTTTACTTGAGCATGGGTATGAACCAGTCGCATAGGGATAGGTGTTCACTTTTGACAAAAGACACGTCCATCTCTTTCTCTGTAAGAATTGAAAGAGTTTTCCCGTACAGCTCGGCCTACACCACTTTGCGAAACAAGACTGGTCCACCAAATGTTTTAGTCCTTGTGTATGTTAAGAAGAAACCACTTAACACTGCTGTACTACTTCCAGAAGGTACCAGTCTTCATTGGACGAGAAAAGAAGGGGTGTGCTCGGTCCACAGACCATTCACCAGCCTTCTACCTACAATGGTGTACCTTTCCATTTTAGTGGAAAGTTAATTTCCAAAAACTGATAAAATAGGCATTAAAGACAAAAACAGGCAAAATCATCTTTGATGTTGAGAGCGCTACTATCATGATGTGAATTTATTTTATGACATTTGTAATATAAAGTCTCCTTGCCACCCTATTAGGGTTGGCGTTAATAGACACCCACATTGCAGTATAATGAGAAGACATGTGCACAAACAATCAGAGAGGAATGATGACTATAAACTGTTACAGCTGGGCACTGAATCATAAGCAGATGGTATAATGTGATAGAGCTTGGCAGCCTAGGTGCTATGACAACAGTTTGCTTTTGATTGGTGGATTACTGGTTGCTAGGCGACCGTAAACACATGTTTATCTAGTTTCCGCAGCTGGGAAAGGGCACTCTCCAACTTAATGTGGGGCATGCAGGAAATAAAGTATATTGGTTGCTTTTTATGAACATCCAATACACTTGTGCAGGTGTACAGGGATCGGAAGGTATTAAAACATGGCGCTAAATGTTACCACGAGGGACATACGCTGTATTTATATATCACACTGCTGCCAAACCTTGGAAAATTATACAACAAATATTTAAAAAATCTGGCATGTTAAATTCATATGACTGGCCACTGGCTTTTACTTTCTAGAAACTATTTTTGCAAAAGCTTATTTTTGTACCTACTTCATGTAAACTGAAATAAATCTTTGCAGAAACAGTTTCATTATACGTTTCGTTGATCACGTGTTTATAAATACGTGCTTATCCATGATGTCGCAACAAACAACTGAGTGACAATAGCACTTAACATTTACAAAGTTACTGAAAAATTCAATAAACATCTCTGGGAGGGGGGATATTATTTGAAATAAATTGTATGTTTTAAGCAGATTTATATTCTTCATATCATATGTTTTTGTCGACCGTAACGACATTTACCAGCGCCAGATTTGACAACGTCGCCGATATACGTGGTGAGCGATCACATCTTTTTCTCAGGGTATGCGTGCGTGGGTATAGACGACACCAGTTAATTTACCTCAGAAATTTAGTGTAAACTAATATCTGAGCTATTGAAGCTGTTTGAGATGAAGTGAAGCGATTCTGAATCTTAACTCGAGAAACTGTAATAACTGAATTATTATATCTGCTAACTTCGGAAATACAAGCGTTATAAGGCCGCAATTCCTGCAGTTTCATCTGTTATAGAAAAATAAGTAGTGTGCGGTAACGCTAACATGCGGTTTGCAACTGTACAGAGTTTCAACCACCCGCCACCTACATACAGCCTAATTGTAGGTAAACACAAATTAGGGTTGGGTCGAGCGATTCTTTTGCAGTAATCGTTTCATGCGATTCGTTCAAGGTTCATGAATCGTCCTCTTGCTACCTGTCTGCTAGTCTCTCCTAGCGCACGATTCGTTCATGAATCGTCCCCTTGCCTGCTGGTATAACCTACTGTACGATTCAATCATGAATCGCACCATTGTCTGCCTCCTATTCTCACTCACGATTCTTATATGAATCGTCCCCATTTGTACTTTGCAGTTTGCAGCCAAAATACGCAATCAGGTGTTATGATGGATCTATGATCTTTTTTCTTTTTTGCATAAAAAAAGACAATGTATGTAAATGCGCTTTCTGCATTATTTTGGGAGTGCACTTGGAGTTTTTGTCAATATAAATCATCCTGTGTGACTCCACTTAACTTACGATTACATAACGTATTATGCAAACTAATTATTATTATTATATTCTTCAGTTTGATGATTAGGCATTTCACCTGTCTTCGCATTCTTTACTTTGCTCCCACCTTTTTCTGGGGTATACGATGTCTCTTTTTCCTGACGGTTTGTATTTATTAATTAATAGTGCTATTCTTTCTTCAGTCATGTAGTTCATATCGCTTTCCAGTTAAGTACATTTTCTTCAATTTTATCATTTTATTTCTTATTAGGTCTAATCTAGTGCATTCTTAAATTCTTCGTAAAACTCTCATTTCCGCTGTCTAATTGTACTACTACTACTACTATTATTATTATTATTATTATTATTATTATTATTATTATTATTATTATTATTATTATTATTATTTGTCACCACTACCGAGGTTGCACGCGCAAATAAGCCCTATAATTTTTATAAATACATGAAAAGGTATAAGTCCGGTATGCAGAGAATAATCATTTTTGATATAAATTTTACATCAGCATATTTGAGCTGCATTAGAATTGGCTTAGTTATATCGATGCTTTCCTATACTTTTAATGCAGATTATAGTATACAAATTAATGTTCTTAAATTATATCATTTTAAAAGTTTTAATATTTTTATAATCAAAATTTTATTCAAATAAAAAATTCTAATATTCTCTATTTTTCCTCCATTATGCATATATTTTGGTATTGCATATTATAATACTTACTACACTGTAATCATGCAATACTGTGTATCAGATCTCTCAGTAAAGTGCTGAAAATTACTTCTATTGTTTATACTGCAGCCTCCATTCAACCATTGGTAATGCTTACCATTCATTTTACTGTGCTTTACAGCTATTTACGCAATTTGTTTTTAAAAATTAATCTTCCTTGGCTGAACTCGATACTCCTAGGTTATGACATCAGCATCTCAAAGAATCGTGTTGATCTACCAATTCACATTATAAATTCTAACGATTCTTTCAACCTGTGCAATTCACTCTCTACTATGAATCGACAGAACTCGGCAATATTTTTTACTTTCTGTACTATGTATAGTAAGTAGGGGAAGTATTGTATTCCACCGAAAAATTCAATACCTAGATTTCACCGGAAATATATTGTTTTGAGACCCCCTGAATCCAAAAAAAGCATTTTTGGAAACATGTCCGTGTGTGTGTCTGTGAACAGCATAACTCAGAAACAAACAGTCGGATAAACACCAAACTTGGTATTTAGGTTCAGTATCTTCCAGAGATGCGACATGAAGGTTTTCAAGAAAATACCCCCACCCCAGGCTACCCTTTACATGGAACATTTTTTGAAAATTTTAATTTTCTCAAAAATGGCCCTAACGATTAAGATATTTTCATGACAAATGAAATATATATCTCGAATTTTCTGGGAATGTCTCCAAAAGTATTCATTGTGAACGACTCTTGCATAAGAGATAGACAAAATTTTACTACACAAAAAATGTAGATCGCATTAAAATACATAGTTTATGTCATATACATTTTTTTTTGTTGGGTGAATCATTTTCGAGATATTGCTTGTTATTCCCTTAAATTTCTAATACTTATACTTTTTCTCAAATTCGTTATTTATTTATTTTTTTTCTGTTCTGGTAATGCAAAGAGAATGGAATACTCCACATAGCAACCAGCGCTTAAAATATTTGACTATCGCTTATAACCTACCATATTCCCCTTGCATCTACAAGAAAATTAGCAATAAGATTAACATCTCGATTAACATGAAGCATATGGAGAATAAGCGTTTGTAAAAATAGTTTGTACAAGAGTAGAGAAAGTCATGTAAGTGTAACACATCAGATTTTTTTTTAGTTACAATGTTCACAAAGATAGACATATTCATAACATTTTTAGAAAAATAAGGGTATGACCTCAAAAGGTGTATTTTTGGTGATACCAGATTGTAGGGTGGAATAGGATTTAGGTTGGAGCACAAAACAAGAGCACTCTATGTGCTCTAGACCGGCCTGTTTGCCGTAGCTCTATACAGGCATTTTTAAAACACGCTGTAGTCACTACGGCAATATTGATCTGCTCTTAGGAAGCGGGCACAGATTGCCCCTACCAAGTCAAGCCACATAGTCCCTGTATGTAAGGAAGTGAATCTTTATTAGTAACTCTAGGAGGAAGTAAGAAAGGCAACGAAGGCATAATCAACCATAATTTCTTCGCACGCTGCCAATTATAACAGAATGGACGAAAGTAGCTGGAACAATGTGAAACATGGGTAACTTCTTATTACCTTTCCAGTTGCTGGAACTACGCCAAGACAAACTGAAGGAATCTACTTTTATTATATGTCTCTTTCAGAGAAAATAAACGATAACACGTGTAAGTTCTAAAAAACCTTCTTTAGGAGTTTTTTTTTCATATTCTTCAAAGACTAAAGATGAAAATTTGAAATGGAGATACATGTTATGCTAAATGGTTGTCTATTCTCGGTTTTCTATAGCATGTAAAGAAAGTATAACATTGTTAGACAGTATATTTAAATCTTTACAATTTAAGTTGGAAGTGAATCTTTTTCTTCTCTTTTCTGATTTTCCAGGAAAAACGTGCATTAATTTAATATTTATACCCAATTTCAGCAAGGTTCCTCTCATTAATTGCTGAAAAATGCTAATGTAGTGCAGGATTAAAATTTTGAAAATGTGTAGAACATCATTAACAAGTTTTATTTTAAATTTGCATGTTGTTTTTGTTATTTTATATTATTAATTTTGGCCTTCATATAAAATACATAGTTTTTAACAACTGTTCTGTAAATTATATCATTAACACAGTTCGTATTTCAGCTTTAATCACTGTAAACGATTGGATTTAAAATGATTTTTTGGGTGAAACATTGTGCTCAGTACTGATAATTTTAAATTCACACAAAGGATTTAAGCTCCATGGACGTTTCTCATAATAAAAGTGAAATATCTGAATACTAATTTTCTTCAGTGAGACGCAGTCACCTATTCAACCCCAGCATATTCAGCAAATCCATTAAAAGAAGAAATGGAGAATTGTCTTACTCGAGTATTAAATACGCTTTAATTAGATTTCGTGCCTTCATAATTACCAAACATTTTCATTTTGGCGAATCCACATGGATTTTCTACGACTTCTTCAATTTGTAAACTCAGGGAAGCAGTGACGTGTTTTCTTTGAGTTCTGTCCAAACTTAAGAACTTGGTAATCATTAGATCGGCGAATTGAAGAAATGGAAGAGTTAATTGTTCATGACCAAGTTAGAGCTTGATAATATATTTAGTTCTCCTAGGATCGACGTATGCTAGATTTCTACGAAAAAGATTCTAAAGGATACACCTTCGACTTAGCAACCAACAACAAGTTTTGTGGATTCCCTAAACGTTTTTAAATCATACAGAATTTGATTATTCGTATATTCATTGTATGATTTTTATATTTACAATTATTTTCATAGTATTAGAAATTGTCTAAATTAAAATTAAAATCAAGTCAGGTTAGTCCTTTTTGTTGTTAAGTTTTAGTTTATAACAAGTTGAGATGTACATTTACTGTTTTAACTTAATTAGCAACTTGTAAACGCACATTTTCCAACAATCTTACTGAAACATAACATAGTTAAGGAATCCATGTAGCATCTCCGCCATGTTTAACAACCTTTTCTAGAAAGCTAAACTTATAACTTTATCAAATAAATATGCCAGTTGTATTTAAACGGTGTATTTACAGAGTGAGCCAAAAATTTACGAACCGCCTGTTTTTTTCCTGTCCTCGTCCTCGGCGCTCGTTGACGTCTGCTGCTATCATAGAAAGGCGCAGATGAAACCATACATTTTAAAACTACTCTTAAAGGCTTTACTTACCAACTTTATGAAAGGAGATGCTGAAACTGGCCACCGTCGTTGCCCATACATTTTTGGCACCTCTTTAGGAAACTATCCATCACTCACCGTAGTTCACGTTGGGAAATGCTGGCAATTTCCTTGCGGATATTTTGTTTTAATTTTTCCAAGGTGTGTGGGTTTGTCTTGTACACTTTGTTTTAAGTTACCCCAGTTATAGAAATCGCAGGGGGTTAGGTTGGGGACCGAGGGGGCCAAAAATCTCTACCTACTAATAATTCTGTACTCAAACACACTTTCATAAAGTTGTTAAGTAAAGCTTTAAAAGTAGTCGTAAAAATGTTATATGGTTTTATCCGCGCCTTTCTATGATAAGGGCAAACGGCAACGAGCGCACAGCACAAACACCGCACAGCCGGTTCGTAGTATTTTGGCTCTCCCTGTATATGTATATATATATATATATATACACACATATAATGTTTCTCCTAATGTTCTATTTAAAAAAATAGCTTTGTATTTTTATAAAGTATTGGAATTTTGAACCGTTGCACGTAGTAGTTTGATATAGATATTTCAAATATATTCCAAAAATATTTTGTGAGAAAGCTTCAATTAATACAAAATTCCCATTTTTATAAACTGATTATGAAGTTCATATATTGTTAATGCGCTGTATGCTGCGTATTTTGGAGCTTTGAGATTTTCATATAATGTCTGATCATTTGTAGTCATGCTTTCAAATTTGTTGCTTCTCTGGGACTTATTTCTTATGCGAACGTTGTGAATTTTACTACTTGTAGTAACATTTGGTGTATTTTTGTTTTACAATGTTTAAAATGACATTCATGGAGTTTTAAGTCGTTTAGATACATAATGCAGTTGTTCCAATTGGCTTTATAGAATTACATTAGCAGTAAATAAAAGCAATTTTCTCTATCACGTACTTAGTAGGCAGGGAAGGTATTGCATTCCACCCATAGTTTGATACAGGGATTTCAACATAAATACATGTTTTGAGGCCCGTAAATAAATAAAGCCGTTTTAGAAAAAGACCTCTGTGTGTGTGTGTGTGTGTGTGTGTGTGTGTGTGTGTGTGTGTGTGTGGGTGGGTGTGCGTGTGCGCGCGCGAACAGTGTAACTCAAAAACGAAAAGTCGAATAAATACCAAACTTGCTATTTAGATTCAGCATCCTCCAAAGATGCAATACGAAGATTTTCAAGAAAATCCCCACAACAAACTACCGTTTGCTGGAACACGTTTCGAAAGTTTTGATTTTCTAAAAATTGGCTATAACAATTTTAATTATAATGCCATATATTAACGGTATTTACATGAGAAATAAAATGTATATCTTTGATTTGGTAAGAATAGCCTGCGAATTCCTTCTTATTTAAAAGGAATTTTATGTAATCTTCTATAACTGGTAAACTTAAACGATAGGGGAAGATGTACTACACCAAAATGTACAACTCTTTAAAACAGGCAATTTATTTCAAATAACTTTTTTGTGGCATCAGCCATTTCCGAGATATCCATTATTAATAGTCTGATTTATTCAATATTTTGTCTTCTTTTAAAGTCCCGTCGATTTTCAATTGTTTCTCGTGATTGCATGGAAACAATGGAATTTTAAGGTCGGCGTACACGTCCCTTTCTTAAATATCCGATTTTTACTTTCTCTACTGCGTATAGTAAGTAGGGGAAGTATTGTATTCCACCCAAAAATTCGATACCGAGATTTCACCGGAAATACATGTTTTGAGACCCCCTGAATCCAATAAAAGCATTTTTGGAAACGTGTGTGTGTGTGTGTGTGAACAGCATAACTCAGAAACGAACAGTCGGAAAAACACCAAACTTGGTATTTAGGTTCAGTATCTTCCAGAGATGTGACACAAAGGTATTCAAGAAAATTCCCCCACCCCAGATTATCCTTTACATGGAAGATTTTTCGAAAATTTTAATTTTCTCAAAAATGGCTCTAATGATTTTGATTAAAATAATCATATGTTTAAGATATTTTCATGACAAATAAAATGTATATCTTGAATTTTCTGGGAATGTCTCCAAAAGTATTCTTCATTATGAACGACTTTTGCATAACTGGTAAACCATAAGAGATAGACAAAATTTTACTACACAAAAAATGTAGATCGCATTAAAATACACAATTTATGTCATATACATTTTTTTGTTGAGTGAACCATTTTCGAGATATTGCTTGTTATTCCCTTAAATTTTTCAATACTTATTTTCTCAAATGGGAATTCGTTATTCATTTTTACTTTCTCTACTACGTATAGTAAGTAGGGGAAGTATTGCATTCCACCCAAAAATTCGATACCGAGATTTCACCGGAAATACATGTTTTGAGAATCACTGAATCCAAAAAAAGCATTTTTGGAAACATGTCCGTGTGTGTGTCTGTCTGTGTGTCTGTGTGTCTGTCTGTGTGTCTGTGAACAGCATAACTCAGAAACGAACAGTCGGATAAACACCAAACTTGGTATTTAGGTTCAGTATCTTCCAGAGATGCGACACGAAGGTTTTCAAGAAAATCCCCCCACCCCAGACTACCCTTTACATGAAACATTTTTCGAAAATTTTAATTTTCTCAAAAACGGCTCTAACGATTTTGATTAAAATATCATATGTTTAAGATATTGTCATGACAAATAAAATGTATATCTCCAATTTTCTGGGAATGTCTCCAAAAATATTCTTCATTGTGAACGACTTTTGCATAACTGGTAAACCATAAGAGATAGACAAAATTTTACTACACAAAAAATGTAGATCGCGTTAAAATACACAACTTATGTCATATACGTTTCTTTTGTTGAGTGAACCGTTTTCGAGATATTGCTTGTTATTTCCTTAAATTTTCCAATACTTATACTTTTTCTCAAATTCGTTATTCATTTTCTTTATGTCCTGAACATGCAAAGAGAATGGAATTCGCCACATAGCAACCAGCGTTAAAACATTTGACTATCGCTTAAAAGCTACCATATTCCCCTTGCATCTACAAGAAAATTACCAATAAGATTGACATCTCGATTAACATGAAGCATATGGAGAATAGGCGTTTGTAAACATAGTTTGTACAAGAGTAGAGAAAGTCATGTGAGTGTAACACATCAGATTTTTACTTTCTCTACCACGTATAGTAAGTAGGGGAAGTATTGTATTCCACCCAAAAATTTGATACTGAGCTTTCACCGGAAATAATGTTTTGAGACTCCCTGAATCCATAAAAAGCACTTTTGGAAACGTGTGTGTGTGTGTGTGTGTGTGTGTGTGTGTTTGTGTTTGTCTGTGAACAGCATAACTCGGAAACGAACAGACGGATAAACACCAAACTTGGTATTTAGGATCAGCATCTTCCAGAGATGCGACACGAAGGTTTTAAAGAAAATCCCCCCACCCCAGATTACCCTTTACATGGAACATTTTTCGAAAATTTTAATTTTCTCTAAAATGGCTCTAACGATTTTTATTAAAATATCATATGTTTAAGAAATTGTCATGAGAAATGAAATGTATATCTCGAATTTTCTGGGAATGTCTCCAAAAGTATTCTTCATTGTGAACGACTTTTGCATAACTGGTAAACCATAAGAGATAGACAAAATTTTACTATACAAAAAATGTAGCTCATGTTAAAATACACAATTTATGTCATATACATTTATGTTGTTGAGTGAACCATTTTCGAGATATTGCTTGTTATTGCCTTAAATTTTCCAATAGTTATACTTTTTCTCAAATTCGTTATTCATTTTTTACTTTCTCTACTACGTATAGTAAGTAGGGGAAGTATTGTATTCCACCCAAAAATTCGATACCGAAAACATGTTTTGAGACTCCCTGAATCCAAAAAAAAGCATTTTTGGAAACATGTCCGTGTGTGTGTGTCTGTGAACAGCATAACTCAGAAACGAACAGTCGGATAAACACCAAATTTGGTATTTATGTTTAGTATCTTCCAGAGATGCGACACGAAGGTTTTCAAGAAAATCCCCCTACCCCAGACTACCCTTTACATGGAACATTTTTCGAAAATTTTAATTTTCTCAAAAATGGCTCTAACGATTTTGATTAAAATATCATATGTTTAAGATATTGTCATGAGAAGTGAAATCTAAGTAGGTTATTATAGAGAGATCGAACGCAGTTTTTTGGGCATATATGGGGAAGGATAGGGAAAACGCGGCTAGATACGGCGGTTCATGGAGGAAAATGGGTTTATATGGGAGAGATAGGGAACACGACGACTGATACTATGCTAGACAGGGTTGAACGAGGGATGTGCGTTTATATGGAAGAGATTAGTAGAGAGGTGTTAGGCTAGACAGAGGTTGAGGAGTAGAGTATGGTTTATATGAAAGGTATAGGAAAACGAGGAGAGGTGTTAGACTAGACAGGTGTTAAAGGTAGAAGGTGTTTTATATGAGAGATATAGGAAACCAATGACAGATCCTAAGCTAGACAGGGGGGCAGGGGGAATGCGCTTTATGAGAGGTAGGGATACGAGGAGAAGTACTAGGCTAGCCAGAGGTTAAGGAGTAGAATAAGCGTTTATACGGAAAAGATAGGGAAAACGAAGAGAGCTGTTAGGCTAGACAGGGGTTGAACGAGGGAAGTGCGTTTATATGGAAGAGATAGTGGAGAGGTGTTAGGCTAGACAGAGATGAAGTGTAGAGTATGTCTTTTATATGAGAGAGGTAGGGAATACGAGGAGAAGTACTAGGCTAACCAGAGGTTAAGGAGTAGAGTAAGCGTTTATAGGGGAAAGATAGGGATACGAGGAGAGGTGCTAGACTAGACAGAGGTTTAGAGTAGAGTATGCGTTTATATGTATGAGAGGTATAGGAACAGGAGGAGAGGTATTAGGCTAAGGAGGTTGAGTATGCGTTTATAAGGAGAGACGAGAAAACGGAGACAGATCCTATGCTAGGATAGGCAGGTGTTAAAGGTAGAATGTGTTTTATATAGGTTAGATAAGAACCAAATGAGAGATACTCAGCTAGATTTGGGGACAGAAGGGGAATGCGCTTATGAGAGGTAGGGGATACGGAGAGAGATGCTAGACTAGACAGAGGTTGAGAGTAGAGTATGCGTTTATATGTATGAGAGGTATAAGAACAGGAGGAGAGGTGTTAGGCTAGACAGATACTAAAGGAGTAGCAATACGGGTTATATACAGGAGAGATAAGGAATAGGAGAGCGAGGTGCTAGACTTTAAAAGTGACTTTAGACGAGAACTTCATGGAAAGCTGTTTGCATCAATGCTAGGACACAAATTCTAGACAGCTGCAGCACTTAACCCTCTCATGCTAAAAAGGTAACCCGCTCACGCATAAAGGTGACCCACTCAGGGAAAAAGGTGACCCACTCATGCAAAAAGGTGACCCGCACAGGGAAAAAGGTCACCCTCTCATGCTAAAAAGGTAACCCACTCACGCGAAAAGGTGACCCGCTCACGCAAAAAGGTGACCCACTAACGTAAAAAGGTAAGTAATTCAGGTAGCATCACAGGGTAGGACAGATTCCGGGAAGCGGATATAGCATAGTTCCGTATGATTTCACAGGTAATTTACATAGTATCGTAGGTATTTAGGATAATTCAAGTATCATAGGTGTTTAGAGTCACTCAGCCAGTATCACAGGAGGCTAGATTCCAGAGACTAACTGCATCATAGCTGTGCATGGTTTCACAGGTAATTCAGCTAGTATCATAGGTATTTAGGCTAATTCAGCTAGTATCACAGGACGATAGATTCCAGGGTTGGGTATAGCATAGTTTCATATTTCACAGGTAATTCAGAGTATCGTAGGTATTTAGGATCATTCAAGTATCATAGGTGTTTAGAGTCACTCAGATAGTATCACAGGAGGCTAGATTCCAGGGGCAGCAGGTATCATAGTTGTATATGATTTCACAGACAATTCAGCTAATATCACAGGAGGCTAGATTTCAGAGACTAACTGCATCATAGCTGTGCATGGTTTCACAGGTAATTCAGCTAGTATCGTAGGTAGTTAGGCTAATTCAGCTAGTATCGTAGGTATTTAGGCTAATTCAGCTAGTATCGCAGGAGGATAGATTCCAGGGTTGGGTATAACATAGTTTCGTATTTCACAAGTAATTCAGAGAGTATCATAGGTATTTAGGCTAATTCAGCTAGTATCGCAGGAGGATAGATTCCAGGGTTGGGTATAGCATAGTTTCGTATTTCACAAGTAATTCAGAGAGTATCATAGGTATTTGGGCTAATTCAGGTAGTATCGCAGGAGGATAGATTCCAGGGTTGGGTATAGCATAGTTTCGTATTTCACAAGTAATTCAGAGAGTATCATAGGTATTTGGGCTAATTCAGGTAGTATCGCAGGAGGATAGATTCCAGGGTTGGGTATAGCATAGTTTCGTATTTCACAAGTAATTCAGAGAGTATCATAGGTATTTGGGCTAATTCAGGTAGTATCGCAGGAGGATAGATTCCAGGGTTGGATATAACATAGTTTCGTATTTCACAAGTAATTCAGAGAGTATCATAGGTATTTAGGCTAATTCAGCTAGTATCGCAGGAGGATAGATTCCAGGGTTGGGTATAGCATAGTTTCGTATTTCACAAGTAATTCAGAGAGTATCATAGGTATTTAGGCTAATTCAGGTAGTATCGCAGGAGGATAGATTCCAGGGTTGGGTATAGCATAGTTTCGTATTTCACAAGTAATTCAGAGAGTATCATAGGTATTTAGGCTAATTCAGCTAGTATCGCAGGAGGATAGATTCCAGGGTTGGGTATAGCATAGTTTCGTATTTCACAAGTAATTCAGAAAGTATCATAGGTATTTGGGCCAATTCAGGTAGTATCGCAGGAGGATAGATTCCAGGGTTGGGTATAGCATAGTTTCGTATTTCACAAGTAATTCATAGAGTATCATAGGTATTTAGGATCATTCAAGTATCATAGGAGGATAGATTCCAGGGTTGGGTATAGCGTAGTTTCGTATTTCACAAGTAATTCAGAGAGTATCATAGGTATTTGGGCTAATTCAGGTAGTATCGCAGGAGGATAGATTCCAGGGTTGGGTATAGCATAGTTTCGTATTTCACAAGTAATTCATAGAGTATCATAGGTATTTGGGCTAATTCAGCTAGTATCGCAGGAGGATAGATTCCAGGGTTGGGTATAGCATAGTTTCGTATTTCACAAGTAATTCATAGAGCATCATAGGTATTTGGGCTAATTCAGGTAGTATCGCAGGAGGATAGATTCCAGGGTTGGGTATAGCATAGTTTCGTATTTCACAAGTAATTCAGAGAGTATCATAGGTATTTGGGCTAATTCAGGTAGTATCGCAGGAGGATAGATTCCAGGGTTGGGTATAGCATAGTTTCGTATTTCACAAGTAATTCAGAGAGTATCATAGGTATTTGGGCTAATTCAGGTAGTATCGCAGGAGGATAGATTCCAGGGTTGGATATAACATAGTTTCGTATTTCACAAGTAATTCAGAGAGTATCATAGGTATTTAGGCTAATTCAGCTAGTATCGCAGGAGGATAGATTCCAGGGTTGGGTATAGCATAGTTTCGTATTTCACAAGTAATTCAGAGAGTATCATAGGTATTTAGGCTAATTCAGGTAGTATCGCAGGAGGATAGATTCCAGGGTTGGGTATAGCATAGTTTCGTATTTCACAAGTAATTCAGAGAGTATCATAGGTATTTAGGCTAATTCAGCTAGTATCGCAGGAGGATAGATTCCAGGGTTGGGTATAGCATAGTTTCGTATTTCACAAGTAATTCAGAAAGTATCATAGGTATTTGGGCCAATTCAGGTAGTATCGCAGGAGGATAGATTCCAGGGTTGGGTATAGCATAGTTTCGTATTTCACAAGTAATTCATAGAGTATCATAGGTATTTAGGATCATTCAAGTATCATAGGAGGATAGATTCCAGGGTTGGGTATAGCGTAGTTTCGTATTTCACAAGTAATTCAGAGAGTATCATAGGTATTTGGGCTAATTCAGGTAGTATCGCAGGAGGATAGATTCCAGGGTTGGGTATAGCATAGTTTCGTATTTCACAAGTAATTCATAGAGTATCATAGGTATTTGGGCTAATTCAGCTAGTATCGCAGGAGGATAGATTCCAGGGTTGGGTATAGCATAGTTTCGTATTTCACAAGTAATTCATAGAGTATCATAGGTATTTGGGCTAATTCAGGTAGTATCGCAGGAGGATAGATTCCAGGGTTGGGTATAGCATAGTTTCGTATTTCACAAGTAATTCATAGAGTATCGTAGGTATTTAGGCTAATTCAGGTAGTATCGCAGGAGGATAGATTCCAGGGTTGGGTATAGCATAGTTTCGTATTTCACAAGTAATTCATAGAGTATCATAGGTATTTGGGCTAATTCAGGTAGTATCGCAGGAGGATAGATTCCAGGGTTGGGTATAGCATAGTTTCGTATTTCACAAGTAATTCATAGAGTATCATAGGTATTTAGGATCATTCAAGTATCATAGGAGGATAGATTCCAGGGTTGGGTATAGCATAGTTTCGTATTTCACAAGTAATTCAGAGAGTATCATAGGTATTTGGGCTAATTCAGGTAGTATCGCAGGAGGATAGATTCCAGGGTTGGGTATAGCATAGTTTCGTATTTCACAAGTAATTCAGAGAGTATCATAGGTATTTGGGCTAATTCAGGTAGTATCGCAGGAGGATAGATTCCAGGGTTGGGTGTAGCATAGTTTCGTATTTCGCAAGTAATTCAGAGAGTATCATAGGTATTTCGGCTAATTCAGCTAGTATCGCAGGAGGATAGATTCCAGGGTTGGGTGTAGCATAGTTTCGTATTTCGCAAGTAATTCAGAGAGTATCATAGGTATTTCGGCTAATTCAGCTAGTATCGCAGGAGGATAGATTCCAGGGTTGGGTATAGCATAGTTTCGTATTTCACAAGTAATTCAGAGAGTATCATAGGTATTTGGGCTAATTCAGCTAGTATCGCAGGAGGATAGATTCCAGGGTTGGGTGTAGCATAGTTTCGTATTTCACAAGTAATTCAGAGAGTATCATAGGTATTTGGGCTAATTCAGCTAGTATCGCAGGAGGATAGATTCCAGGGTTGGGTGTAGCATAGTTTCGTATTTCACAAGTAATTCAGAGAGTATCATAGGTATTTGGGCTAATTCAGCTAGTATCGCAGGAGGATAGATTCCAGGGTTGGGTATAGCATAGTTTCGTATTTCACAAGTAATTCAGAGAGTATCATAGGTATTTGGGCTAATTCAGGTAGTATCGCAGGAGGATAGATTCCAGGGTTGGGTATAGCATAGTTTCGTATTTCACAAGTAATTCAGAGAGTATCATAGGTATTTGGGCTAATTCAGCTAGTATCGCAGGAGGATAGATTCCAGGGTTGGGTATAGCATAGTTTCGTATTTCACAAGTAATTCAGAGAGTATCATAGGTATTTGGGCTAATTCAGGTAGTATCGCAGGAGGATAGATTCCAGGGTTGGGTATAGCATAGTTTCGTATTTCACAAGTAATTCATAGAGTATCATAGGTATTTAGGATCATTCAAGTATCATAGGAGGATAGATTCCAGGGTTGGGTATAGCGTAGTTTCGTATTTCACAAGTAATTCAGAGAGTATCATAGGTATTTGGGCTAATTCAGGTAGTATCGCAGGAGGATAGATTCCAGGGTTGGGTATAGCATAGTTTCGTATTTCACAAGTAATTCATAGAGTATCATAGGTATTTGGGCTAATTCAGCTAGTATCGCAGGACAGATTCCAGGGTTGGGTATAGCATAGTTTCGTATTTCACAAGTAATTCATAGAGTATCGTAGGTATTTAGGCTAATTCAGCTAGTACCGCAGGAGGATAGATTCCAGGGTTGGGTATAGCATAGTTTCGTATTTCACAAGTAATTCAGAGAGTATCGTAGGTATTTAGTATCATTCAAGTATCATAGGTGTTAGAGTAATTGAGCTAGCATTACAGGAGAGTAGGTTCCAGGGGTCGGTTATAATACAGTTTCGTATTTCACAGGTAGTTCAGGTAATATCGTAAGTATTTGTGGTAATCGACATTGTTTCACGGATATTAGTGTTAATTTTGATCAACGATTTGTATCACAGCTATTTAAGGCAATTGCAGGTGATTCAGGTTGTATCAATGGTATTTGAGTCATTTTAACAGGTAATTCAGATAGTATCACAGGTGCTCGTGCTAATTTAGAGCAGAAATTCGTATCAGAGCTAATTAAGGTTATTTTACATGTTTAGGGTAGTATCACAGGTATTTAAGTCATAGCAGCAGCATCCAATCCGACAACTGTAGATTCAGTAACATCAAGCATCACAACAGCAACAGCAAATACGACAGATGTAGTAGGAGATACAGCATCTATAACAACAGCAGCTACAACGATAGCAGCAATAGATCCCGCAGCTACAGAAACATCAGTCGCAACCTGCACAATAGCCGTAGCAGATGCAAATACAACAGCTACCGCAGCAGATACAAAAGCTGTAGAACAATAGATGTAACAGATCCTACAGCTGTAGCAACATCTACAATAATAGCAGTGACAACCGGTTATATAACAGCTGTAACAACAGCAGTCATCACGGCAGCTTTAACATCAAATGCGAGAGATGTAGTAGATACAAGGCTGTAACATCAGTTGCAACAATAACAGTATCAGATCAGGTAGCTGTAGCAGCATTAGACACAGTCAGCACAATAGCTGTAGCAGAAGCAAATACAGCAGCTATCGTAGCAGATACAGAGACTGTACAACGATGGCTGTAACAGATCCTACAGCTGTAGCAGCGTCTGCTACAACAATAGCAGCAGCAGTCGCATTACATAACAACTGTTGCAGCAGCAGCAGCAGCAGTAAATCCGACAACTGTAGATTCAGTATCCTCAGTAACAGCAAGCATCACAACAGCAACAGCAAACACGACAGATGTAGTAGGAGATACAGCATCTATAACAACAGCAGCTACAACGATAGCAGCAATAGATCCCGCAGCTACAGAAAGATCAGCCTACAGCCTGCACAATAGCCGTAGCAGAAGCAAATACAACAGCTACCGTAGCAGACACAGCAGCTGTACAACAATAGATGTAACATCTTACAGCTGTAGCAACATCTGTTACAATAATAGCAGCGACAACAACCAGTTACATAACAGTTGTAGCAGCAGCAGCTAATCTAGCAGTTATAGATTCACCCACCACAGCAACAGCAGTCATCACAGCAGCTGTAACATCAAATACGAGATCTGTAGTTGTAGATACAATGCTGTAACATCAGTTACAACAATAACGGTATCAGATCAGGTAACTGTAGCAGCATTAGACACAGTCAGCACAATAGCTGTAGCAGAAGCAAATACAGCAGCTATCGTAGCAGACACAGAGACTGTACAACAATAGCTGTAAAAGATCCTACATCTGTAGCATCTGCTACAACAATAGCAGCAGCAGTCGCATTACATAACAGCTGTAGCAGCAGCAGCAAATCCATCAACTGTAGATTCAGCATCCTCAGCAGCAGCAAGCATCACAACAACAGCAACAGCAAATACGAGAGATTTAGTGGCAGATACAGCATCTATAGCAACAGCAGCTACAATGATAGCAGCAATAGATCCTGCAGCTACAGAAACATCAGTCGCAGCCTGCACAATAGCTGTAGCAGAAGCAAATACAGCAGCTATCGTAGCAGACACAGAGACTGTACAACAATAGCTGTAAAAGATCCTACATCTGTAGCATCTGCTACAACAATAGCAGCAGCAGTCGCATTACATAACACCTGTAGCAGCAGCAGCAAATCCATCAACTGTAGATTCAGCATCCTCAGCAGCAGCAAGCATCACAACAACAGCAAATACGAGAGATTTATTGGCAGATACAGCATCTATAGAAACAGCAGCTACAATGATAGCAGCAATAGATCCTGCAGCTACAACAATAGCAGCAGCAGTCGCATTACATAACACCTGTAGCAGCAGCAGCAAATCCATCAACTGTAGATTCAGCATCCTCAGCAGCAGCAAGCATCACAACAACAGCAAATACGAGAGATTTATTGGCAGATACAGCATCTATAGAAACAGCAGCTACAATGATAGCAATACATCCTGCAGCTACAGAAACATCAGCCGCAGCCTGCACAATAGCCGTAGTAGAAGCAAATACAACAGCTACCGTAGCAGATACAGCAGCTGTAAGACAATAGATGTAACAGGCCTTACAGCTGTAGCAACATCTGCTACAATAATAGCAGCGACAACAACCAGTTACATAACAGCTGTAGCAGCAGCAAATCCGACAACTATAGATTCAGTATCCTCAGCAACAGCAAGCATCACAACAACAACAGTAAATACGACAGATGTAGTAGCAGATACAGCATCTATAGCAACAGCAGGTACAACGATAGCAGCAATAGATCTTGCAGCTGTAGCAGCATTAGACGCAGTCAGCACAATAGCTGTAGAAGAAGCAAATACAGCAGCTATCGTTGCAGTTACAGAGAATATACAATAATAGCTGTAACAGATCCTACAGCTGTAGCAGCATCTGCTAAAACAATAGCAGCATCAGCAAATCCGACAACTATAGATTCAGTATCCTCAGCAACAGCAAGCATAACAACAACAACAACCGTAAATACGACAGATGTAGTAGCAGATACAGTATCTATAGCAACAGCAGCTACAACGATAGCAGCAATAGATCCAACAGCTGTAGCAGCATTAGACACAGTCAGCACAATAGCTGTAGCAGAAGCAAATACAATAGCTGTCGTAGTAGATCTTACAGCTGTAGCAACATCATGCTACATTAATAGCAGCGACAGCAACCGCTTACTTTACAGCTGTAGCAGCATTAGACACAGTCAGCACAATAGCTGTAGCAGAAGCAAATACAATAGCTGTCGTAGTAGATCTTACAGCTGTAGCAACATCATGCTACATTAATAGCAGCGACAGCAACCGCTTACTTTACAGCTGTAGCAGCATTAGACACAGTCAGCACAATAGCTGTAGCAGAAGCAAATACAATAGCTGTCGTAGTAGATCTTACAGCTGTAGCAACATCATGCTACATTAATAGCAGCGACAGCAACCGCTTACTTTACAGCTGTAGCAGCAGCAGCTAATACATTTTTTGTTCAAGTGTAGCAGCTTTATCAATTAAACCATTGCTTCATTAAACAAGGATTGCAAGGGTAGACATCTGTCCCCTTTATCTAGGGTTGAGACTAACACTAGCATTTGCTCCTAATGGCAGGGTTACCGCCTCCCCTTCCATCTCCTTTCTTCACCATTTGTCTGCTATGTGCATATACAGCACATGAGTAAACTTCAATTTTTAAAGGTTGTAGACTCGCGGAGAAAATCTTCATCTTCGACTTGCATTCTCTTAAGCACTGTTTGCAATACTGTAATGTCCATACGCATAGGTAGTTACTCCATCCTCGGCAATAACTCCTTTATCATCAAAGGGATTAAACGTAATTTTATTCACTTGCACAGTAGTAACAGCGTGTTTTCGTGATAAGATTAGACTCATAGGCGTTCTGATGATTTCACAGGTTTTAAGACAGTCTGTATAGCTGTCAAACGTAATGTACTGCTTAATAGCATTACGTTTTATACCCTTAAATCTTTTTACCGTTGAGCCATGAATATCTAGTGCATACAGTGATTATAAATTCATATTCTAATAACTCAGGAACTAATTAAGATAAAGACGCCAAATAAACTTTATTACATTAATGTCATTAGGTACTTTCTTGTGAATGTATATTTTGGTACCTGGTCCTGGGTTCGATCCTTAATTTTTAAATCACTATTATCTCGGAAACTAAGAAAGGTAGAGGTGAACCAAAGCATGATTGATAGTTCCTGTGATGGGTAATTAATACTGTATATAATTTCCAATCAGTTGTCCTTAGTTCGAATCCCGATCTTTCAATCACTTCCTTAATTTTTCTCTATACTGTAGAATATATCACTTAGATGGATGCTGTAACTGCATACAGCTCTTTTAAACATATCAAACTAATATTGTAAATAATTTTGTTTCTGGTGTTCTGGGTTCGAATACCGATAAAATGTAATTTACTTATAAATTTAATAACTCCTAAACTACTTTAGATAAAGACGTCAAATAAACTTTATTACATTTATGTTATTAGGTGGTTTTTTGTGGATGCATACTTAGATTCCTGACCTCCTGGGTTCGATTCTTAATTTTTAAAACTCCATTATCTCGAGAACTAAGCGAGGTAGAGAAGTGGACCAAAGCATGATTGATAGGTTCTGTAGTGGGTGATTAATGCTGTATATAATTGCTAATCACTTGTGCTTGGTTCGAATCCCCATCTTTTAATGGCTTTCTTAATTTTCCTCTATACTCTAGAATATATCACTTAGATTGATAGCGTAACTGCACACAGCTTTGCTTAACATGTCAAGCTAATATCATAAATTATTTTGTTCCTGGTGTTCTGGGTTCGAATACCGATTCAATGAAATTTACTTGCAAATTTAATAACTCGTAATTTAATTTAGATAGACACGTCAAGTAAACCGTAAACAGACTACCTAGTCCCTAAATATCGTTATCATGACAAAAATTACTTTAAAGTACTCAGATCGAATCCCGAAGGGGTGATTTCATATATCTTCAAGCCTATGGATCATATCGGGTTCGAGTAGAGATTAAATGGTTGATGTTGATGCGAGGAAGTTAAACTACTAAAACACATTTATTAAAAGTATTATCGAGTTCGATTCTAGAAGCTTAGGATCTCTGTAACTCTGGAAAAATTGCTTTGCTCGTGATTGTAGTGAAATGTAATGGTCTTTCTGGGAGAAGATGGAAAGGAAGAATTGAAAGGGGAATGAAAACATTAAATAATACAGTATATACATACATTTAACTAAATAAGGGGAAAATCTTCTAGGTTTCCTTTTAAGATTTTACTTTTAAGTATTGTGATAATAGAGCTGGAGTTAACCTTGGTGCAATGGATAGTGGTAGTGGTGATGGCGGTGGCTGTTGTGGTAGGCTTTGAATGGAAACATCTGTCTCAATGAGCGTGTGGGAATACTTCTCTTGTTGGTGTGACAGCATATATAGCTAGTTACGGGACGAGTTTAAACATGTGATACTGCCAGACATCCTGTCTCTGTGTGTGACGTCATAAACATCCTGTCTCTGGGTGTGACGTCATAGACATCGAGTATCCCATAGAACTTCACGATCTACCTTTCCTGCCTGAGGGTATGAAACCATTGAAATCATATACAAAGAAACTGATACCTCGTCTTGGACCTCGAAAGAAGTATGTAGTACATTACATGGCTTTGAAGCAGGCTCTTAATCATGGGTTACAACTAAAAAATACATCGTGTGCTACAATTCCACGTCACAGTGGTTAAAACCTTATGTGGAATTTAACAGCAGGCTACTACAACCGGCTGCAAATGATTTTGAGGACCTCTACAAGCTCTTTAACAACGTCATCTTTGGAAAAACTGGAGAATCTGCCTGACCGTATGGATACACGACTGGTGACAAATGAGAAGACTCTAGAGAAGCTGATCGCCAAGCCTACGTTTATCGATAGGACAATATATGCTGCTATTCTAGCTGCTGTACATATGGCCTCTCGACAAGCCTATATACATTGATATGAGTGTGTTGGACATCTCCAAGACATTAATGTATCACCATCATTATGATGTGTTGTTACCACATTACGAAGGTGGAAACCTGAAGCTTATGTACATGGACACTGATTCATTCATTCATCGTGTAACAACTGAAGATGTGTACCAGGACAATCTACGTTTTCTTGAGCATCTCGATACAGCCGATTACCCTGTTAAGCATATATGTCACTTTACTCAGAACAAGAAGGTATTGGGAAAATTTAAAGATGAGGCTAATGGTAAAATCATCCCCCCTTTTGTTGGACTACGAGCTAAGATGTATGCACTAGATATCCATGGCTCAATGGTAAAAAGATTTAAGGGTATAAAACGTAATGCTATTAAGCAGTACATTACGTTTGACAGCTATACAGACTGTCTTAAAACCTGTGAAATCATCAGAACGTCTATGAGTCTAATCTTATCACGAAAACACGCTGCTACTACTGTGGTTACTCAACCCTAGATAAAGGGGACAGATGTCTACCCTTGCAATCCTTGTTTAATGAAGCAATGATTTAATTGATAAAGCTGCTACACTTGAACAAAAAATGTATTAGCTGCTGCTGCTGCTGCTGCTACAGCTGTAAAGTAAGCGGTTGTTGTCGCTGCAAATGTTGCTACAGCTGTAAGATCTGCTACGACAGCTATTGTATTTGCTTCTGCTACAGCTATTCTGCTGACTGTGTCTAATGCTGCTACAGCTGCAGGATCTATTGCTGCTATCGTTGTAACTGCTGTTGTTATAGATGCTGTATCTGCTACTACATCTGTTGTATTTACTGTTGTTGTTGTTGTGATGCTTGCTGTTACTGAGGATACTGAATCTATAGTTGTCGGATTTGCTGCTGCTGCTATTTTTAGCAGATGCTGCTACAGCTGTAGGATCTGTTACAGCTATTATTGTATAGTCTCTGTAACTGCAACGATAGCTGCTGTATTTGCTTCTGCTACAGCTATTGTGCTGACTGTGTCTAATGCTGTTACAGCTACCTGATCTGATACTGTTTTTGTTGTAGCTGATGTTACAGTGTTGTATCTACTACTACAGCTCTCATATTTGATGTTACAGCTGCTGTGATGATTGCTGTTGCTGTGGTGGGTGAATCTACAGCTGGAATATCATTGCTGTGATGCCTGCTATTGCTAAGAGTGCTAAATCTATAGCTGCTGGATTAGCTGCTGCTACAGCTGTTATGTAACTGGTTGTTGTCGCTGCTATTATTGTAGCAGATGTTGCTACAGCTGTAAGACCTGTTACATCTATTGTCTTACAACTGCTGTATCTGCTACGGTAGCTATTGTATTTGCTTCTGCTACGGCTATTGTGCAGGCTGTGACTGATGTTTCTGTAGCTGCAGGATCTATTGCTGCTATCATTGTAGCTGCTGTTGCTATAGATGCTGTATCTGCCACTAAATCTCTCGTATTTGCTGTTGCTGTTGTGATGCTTGCTGCTGCTGAGGATGCTGAATCTACAGTTGATGGATTTGCTGCTGCTGCTACAGCTGTTATGTAATGCGACTGCTGCTGCTGCAATTGTTGTAGCAGATGCTACAGATGTAGGATCTTTTACAGCTATTGTTGTACAGTCTCTGTATCTGCTACGATAGCTGCTGTATTTGCTTCTGCTACAGCTATTGTGCTGACTGTGTCTAATGCTGCTACAGCTACCTGATCTGATACCGTTATTGTTGTAACTGATGTTACAGCCTTGTATCTACTACTACATCTCTCGTATTTGATGTTACAGCTTTGTTACAGCTGTTATGTAATGAGGCTGCTGCTGCTATGACATAATACCTGTGATACTACCCTAATCATGTAAAATTACCTTAATTAGCTCTGATACAAATTCCTGCTCTAAATTAGCACGAGCACCTGTGATACTATCTGAATTACCTGTTAAAATGACTCAAATACCATTGATACAACCTGAATCACCCGCAATTACCTTAAATAGCTGTGATACAAATCGCTGATCAAAATTATCACTAATATCTGTGAAACTATGTCGATTACCCCAAATACTTACGATATTACCTGAACTACCCGTGAAATACGAAACTGTGTTATAACCGACCCCTGGAACCTACCCTCCTGTGATACTAGCTGAATTAGCCTAAATACCTACGATACTAGCTGAATTTCCTGTGAAATCATGCACAGCTATGATGCAGTTAGCCTCTGGAATCTAGCCTCCTGTGATACTAGCTGAATTAGCCGAAATACCTACGATACTAGCTGAATTACCTGTGAAATCATGCACAGCTATGATGCACTTAGCCTCTGGAATCTAGCCTCCTGTGATACTAGCTGAATTAGCCTAAATACCTATGATACTAGCTGAATTACCTGTGAAACCATGCACAGCTATGATGCAGTTAGCCTCTGGAATGTAGCCTCCTGTGATACTAGCTGAATTAGCCTAAATACCTATGATACTAGCTGAATTACTTGTGAAATCATGCACAGCTATGATGCAGTTAGTCTCTTGGAATCTAGCCTGCTGTGATACTAGCTGAATTAGCTTAAATGCCTACGATACTATCTGAATTGTCTGTGAAATCATATACAACTATGATACGTGCTGCCCCTGGAATCTAGCCTCCTGTGATACTATCTGAGTGACTCTAAACACCTATGATACTTGAATGATCCTAAATACCTACGATACTCTGAATTACCTGTGAAATATGAAACTATGCTATACCCAACCCTGGAATCTATCGTCCTGTGATACTAGCTGAATTAGCCTAAATACCTATGATACTAGCTGAATTACTTGTGAAACCATGCACAGCTATGATGCAGTTAGTCTCTGGAATCTAGCCTCCTGTGATACTGGCTGAGTGACTCTAAACACCTATGATACTTGAGTGATCCTAAATACCTACGATACTATGTAAATTACCTGTGAAATCATACGGAACTATGCTATATCCGCTTCCCGGAATCTGTCCTACCCTGTGATGCTACCTGAATTACTTACCTTTTTACGTTAGTGGGTCACCTTTTTCCCTGAGTGGGTCACCTTTTCGCGTGAGCGGGTCACCTTTTCGCGTGAGCGGGTTACCTTTTTAGCATGAGAGGGTCACCTTTTTCCCTGATTGGACCACCTTTTTTCGTGAGCGGGTCACCGTTTTGCATGAGTGAGTCACCTTTTTCCCTGAGTGAGTCACCTTTTTGCGTAAGCGGGTTACCTTTTTAGCATGAGAGGGTTAAGTGCTGCAGCTGTCTAGAATTTGTGTCCTAGCATTGATGCAAACAGCTTTCCATGAAGTTCTCGTCTAAAGTCACTTTTAAAGTCTAGCACCTCGCTCTCCTATTCCTTATCTCTCCTGTATATAACCCGTATTGCTACTCCTTTAGTATCTGTCTAGCCTAACACCTCTCCTATTCCTATACCTCTCATACATATAAACGCATACTCTACTCTCAACCTCTGTCTAGTCTAGCATCTCCCTCCGTATCCCCTACCTCTCATAAGCGCATTCCCCTTCTGTCCCCAAATCTAGCTGAGTATCTCTCATTTGGTTCTTATCTAACCTATATAAAACACATTCTACCTTTAACACCTGCCTATCCTAGCATAGGATCTGTCTCCGTTTTCTCGTCTCTCCTTATAAACGCATACTCAACCTCCTTAGCCTAATACCTCTCCTCCTGTTCCTATACCTCTCATACATATAAACGCATACTCTACTCTAAACCTCTGTCTAGTCTAGCACCTCTCCTCCTGTTCCTATACCTCTCATACATATAAACGCATACTCTACTCTCAACCTCTGTCTAGTCTAGCATCTCTCTCCGTATCCCCTACCTCTCATAAGCGCATTCCCCTTCTGTCCCCAGTCTAGCTGAGTATCTCTCATTTGGTTCTTATCTAACCTATATAAAACACATTCTACCTTTAACACCTGCCTATCCTAGCATAGGATCTGTCTCAGTTTTCTCGTCTCTCCTTATAAACGCATACTCAACCTCCTTAGCCTAATACCTCTCCTGTTCCTATACCTCTCATACATATAAACGCATACTCTACTCTAAACCTCTGTCTAGTCTAGCACCTCTCCTCCTGTTGCTATACCTCTCATACATATAAACGCATACTCAACCTCCTTAGCCTAATACCTCTCCTCCTGTTGCTATACCTCTCATACATATAAACGCATACTCAACCTCCTTAGCCTAATACCTCTCCTCCTGTTCCTATACCTCTCATACATATAAACGCATACTCTACTCTAAACCTCTGTCTAGTCTAGCACCTCTCCTCCTGTTCCTATACCTCTCATACATATAAACGCATACTCTACTCTAAACCTCTGTCTAGTCTAGCACCTCTCCTCGCATCCCCTACCTCTCATAAGCGCATTCCCCTTCTGTCCCCAAATCTAGCTGAGTATCTCTCATTTGGTTATCTAACCTATATAAAACACATTCTACCTTTAACACCTGTCAATCCTAGTATAGGATCTGTCTCCGTTTTCTCGACTCTCCTTATTAACATACTCAAACTCTCCTGGCCTAATACCTCTCCTCGGTTTGCTATATCTCCCATATAAAAGGTTTATTCTACCCTTCAAGCCCTGTCTAGCCTAACAGCTCTCTTCGTTTTCCGTATCTTTCCCCTATAAACGCATACTCTACTCCTTAACCTCTGGCTAGCCTAGTACTTCTCCTCGTATTCCCTACCTCTCTCATATAAAAGACATACTCTACACTTCATCTCTGTCTAGCCTAACACCTCTCCACTATCTCTTCCATATAAACGCACTTCCCTCGTTCAACCTCTGTCTAGTCTAGCACCTCTCCTCGTATCCCTATCTTTTCCCTATAAACGCTTACTCTACTCCTTAACCTCTGGCTAGCCTAGTACTTCTCCTCGTATTCCCTACCTCTCTCATATAAAAGACATACTCTACACTTCATATCTGTCTAGCCTAACACCTCTCCACTATCTCTTCCATATAAGCGCACTTCCCTCGTTCAACCCCTGTCTAGCCTAACAGCTCTCTTCGTTTTCCCTATCTTTCCCCTATAAACGCATACTCTACTCCTTAACCTCTGGCTAGCCTAGTATTTCTCCTCGTATTCCCTACCTCTCTCATATAAAAGACATACTCTACACTTCATCTCTGTCTAGCCTAACACCTCTCCACTATCTCTTCCATATAAACGCACTTCCCTTGTTCAACCCCTGTCTAGCCTAACAGCTCTCTTCGTTTTCCCTATCTTTTCCCTATAAACGCTTACTCTACTCCTTAACCTCTGGCTAGCCTAGTACTTCTCCTCGTATCCCTACCTCTCATAAAGCGCATTCCCCCTGCCCCCCTGTCTGGCTTAGGATCTGTCATTGGTTTCCTATACCTCTCATATAAAACACCTTCTACCTTTAAAACCTGTCTAGTCTAACACCTCGCCTCGTTTTCCTATACCTTTCATATAAACCATACTCTACTCCTCAACCTCTGTCTAGTCTAACACCTCTCCTCGTTTTCCTATACCTTTCATATAAACCATACTCTACTCCTCAACCTCTGTCTAGCCTAACACCTCTCTACTATCTCTTCCATATAAACGCACATCCCTCGTTCAACCCTTTCTAGCATAGTATCAGTCGTCGTGTTCCCTATCTCTCCCATATAAACCCATTTTCCTCCATGAACCGCCGTATCTAGCCGCGTTTTCCCTATCCTTCCCCATATATGCCCAAAAAACTGCGTTCGATCTCTCTATAATAACCTACTAATGTATATCTCGAATTTTCTGGGAATGTCTCAAAAAGTGTTCTTCATTGTGAACGACTTTTGAATAACTGGTAAACCATAAGAGATAGACAAAATATTACTACACAAGAAATGGAGATCGCGTTAAAATACACAATTTATGTCATATTCATTTTTGTTGTTGAGTGAACCATTTTCGAGATATTGCTTGTTATTCCCTTAAATTTGCCAATACTTATACTTTTTCTCAAATTCGTTATTCATTTTTTTTATATCCTGGACATGCAAAGAGAATGGAATACGCCACATAGCAACCAGCACCTAAAAGATTTGACTATCGCTTAAAACCTACCATATTCCCCTTGCACCTACCAGAAAATTAGCAGTAAGATTAACGTCTCGATTAACATGAAGCATATTCAGGATAAGCCTTTGTAAAAACAGTTTCTACAAGAGTAGAGAAAGTCATGTGAGTGTAACACATCAGATTTTTTTATATAAATTTTACATCAGTATATTCGAGGTACGTGCATTAGAATGCATTAGAATTGGCTTTCTTATATCGATGCATTTCCTATACTTTTAATGTAGATTATAGTATACAAATTAATGCTTTTAAATTATATCATTTTAAAAGTTTTAATATTTTTATAATCAAAATTTTATTCAAATAAAAAGTTCTAATATTCCCTATTTTCCCTCCATTTTCCATATATTTTGGTATTGCATATTATAATACTGCACTGTAATCATGCAATACTGTGTATCAGATCTCTCAGTAAAGTGCTGAAAATTACTTCTATTGTTTATACTGCAGCCTCCGTTCATCCATTGGCAATGCTTACCATTCATTTTACTGCGCTTTACAGCTATTTACACAATTTGTTTTTAAGAATTAATCTTTCTCGGCTGAACTCGATACTCCTAGGTTATGAAATCAGCATCTCAAAGAATCGTGTTGATCTACCAATTCACATTATAAATTCTAACGAATCTTTCAACCTGTGCAATTCACTACTACGAATCGACAAAACTCGGCAATATATATTATTGCGGTGCTGTTCTGTTTTCGTATACTATGATATAGCATCACAATGCTTGTTAAGTTCCCTGCTCATCCTCGTACTCACTCGGCAGCATTCGGCAGGGCTCGGCTTGGAAGCCAAAGCAGAGTGGGTAGTAAACAAAGCGCAAGCGAGATGCCTTGATCACGATTCTTTTTGAACGACGATTCATGCACGATTCTTGTGATTCTTTTTGAACGACGATTCATGCATGATTCTTACGATTCATTTTGAACGACAATTCATACTCGATTCTTTTTGAACGACGATTCATACGCGATTCTTACGATTCTTTTTGAACGACGATTCATGCACGATTCTTACGATTCATTTTGAATGACAATTCATACACGATTCATTTTGAACGACAATTCATTCACGATTCTTTTTGAACGACAATTCATACACGATTCATTTTGAACGACAATTCATACACGATTCTTTTTGAACTACGATTCATGCACGATTCTTTTTGAACGACAATTCATACACGATTCTTTTTGAACGACAATTCATACACGATTCATTTTGAACGACAATACATCCACGATTCATTTTGAACGACAATTCATACACGATTCTTTTTGAACGACGATTCATGCACGATTCTTTTTGAACGACGATTCATGCACAATTCATTTTAGCGACAATTCATACACGATTCTTTTTGAACGATTCATGCACGATTCATTTTGAACGACAATTCATGCACGATTCTTTTTGTACGACAATTCATGCACGATTCTTTTTGAACGACGATTCATGCACGATTCTTTTTGAACGACGATTCATGCACGATTCTTGCGATTCATTTTGAACGACAATTCATACACGATTCTTTTTGAACGACGATTCATACACGATTCATTTTGAACGACAATTCATACACGAGTCATTTTGAACGACAATTCATACACGATTCTTTTTGAACGACGATTCATACACGAGTCATTTTGAACGACAATTCATACACGATTCATTTTGAACGACAATTCATACACGAGTAATTTTGAACGACGATTCATACACGAGTCATTTTGAACGACGATTCATACACGATTCTTTTTGAACGACGATTCATACACGATTCTTTTTGAACGACAATTCATACACGAGTCATTTTGAACGACAATTCATACACGATTCTTTTTGAACGACGATTCATGCACGATTCTTGCGATTCATTTTGAACGACGATTCATGCACGATTCTTTTTGAACGACGATTCACGCAGGATTCTTTTTGAACGACGATTCATGCACGATGCTTTTTGAAGGACGATTCATGCACGATTCTTGCGATTCTTTTTGAACGACAACTCATGCACGATTCATTTTGAACGACGATTCATGCACGATTCTTTTTGAACGACGATTCATGCACGATTCTTGCGATTCTTTTTGAACGACGATTCATGCACGATTCTTTTTGAACGACAATTCATGCACGATTCATTTTGAACGAGAATTCATACAGGATTCTTTTTGAACCACGATTTATGCACGATTCTTGCGATTCATTTATAACGACGATTCATGCACGAGTCTTGCGATTCTTTTTGAACGACGATTCATGCACGATTCTTTTTTAACGACGATTCATACACGATTCATACGATTCTTTTTGAACGACGATTCATGCACGACTCTTACGATTCATTTTGAACGACAATTCATACACGATTCTTTTTGAACGACGATTCCTACACGATTCTTACGATTCTTTTTGAAGATTCTTTTTGAACGACGATTCATACACGATTCTTACGATTCTTTTTGAACGACGATTCATACACGATTCTTACGATTCTTTTTGAACGATGATTCATACGATTCATTTTGAACGACAATTCATACACGATTCTTTTTGAACGACAATTCATACACGATTCATTTTGAACGACAATTCATACACGATTCTTTTTGAACGACAATTCATACACGATACTTTTTGAACGACAATTCATACACGATTCATTTTGAACGACAATTCATACACGATTCTTTTTGAACGACAATTCATACACGATTCTTTTTGAACGACAATTCATTCACGATTCTTTTGAACGACAATTCATACACGATTCTTTTTGAACGACGATTCATTCACGAAACTTTTAGAACGACAATTCATGCACGAATCATTTTGAACGACAATTCATACACGATTCTTTTTGAACGACAATTCATACACGATTCTTTTTGAGCGACAATTCATACACGATTCTTTTTGAGCGACAATTCATACACGATTCTTTTTGAACGACAATTCATACACGATTCTTTTTGAACGACGATTCATTCACGAAACTTTTAGAACGACAATTCATGCACGAATCATTTTGAACGACAAATCATACACGATTCTTTTTGAACGACAATTCATACACGATTCTTTTTGAGCGACAATTCATACACGATTCTTTTTGAGCGACAATTCATACACGATTCTTTTTGAGCGACAATTCATGCACGATTCTTTTTGAGCGACAATTCATACACGATTCTTTTTGAACGACAATACATCCACCATTCATTTTGAACGACAATTCATACACGATTCTTTTTGAACGACGATTCATACACGATTCTTTTTGAACGACATTTCATACACGATTCTTTTTGAACGACAATACATCCACCATTCATTTTGAACGACAATTCATACACGATTCTTTTTGAGCGACAATTCATACACGATTCTTTTTGAACGACAATACATCCACCATTCATTTTGAACGACAATTCATACACGATTCTTTTTGAGCGACAATTCATACACGATTCTTTTTGAACGACAATTCATACACGATTCTTTTTGAACGACAATACATCCACCATTCATTTTGAACGACAATTCATACACGATTCTTTTTGAACGACGATTCATGCACGATTCTTTTTGAACGACGATTCATGCACGATTCTTTTTGAACGACAATTCATACACGATTCACTTTGAACGACAATACATCCACCATTCATTTTGAACGACAATTCATACACGATTTTTTTTGACCGACGATTCATAAACGATTCTTTTTGAACGACAATACATCCACCATTCATTTTGAACGACAATTCATACACGATTCATTTTGAACGACAATTCATAAACGATTCTTTTTGAACGACAATTCATACACGATTCTTTTTGAACGACGATTCATACACGATTCTTACGATTCTTTTTGAACGACGATTCATGCACGATTCTTACGATTCATTTTGAACGACAATTCATAAACGATTCTTTTTAAACGTCGATCAATACACGATTCTTACGATTCTTTTTGAACGACGATTCATGCACGACTCTTACGATTCATTTTGAACGACAATTCATGCACGATTCATTTTGAACGAGAATTCATACACGATTCTTTTTGAACGACGATTTATGCACGATTCTTGCGATTCTTTTTGAACGACAATTCATACACGATTCTTTTTGAACGACGATTCATACACGATTCATTTTGAACGACAATTCATACACGATTCATTTTGAACGACAATTCATACACGAATCTTTTTGAACGACAATTCATACACGATTCTTTTTGAACGACAATTCAAGCACGATTCATTTTGAGCGACAATTCATGCACGATTCTTTTTGAACGACAATTCATGCACGATTCATTTTGAACGACAATTCATACACGATTCATTTTGAGCGACAATTCATGCACGATTCTTTTTGAACGACAATTCATGCACGATTCATTTTCAGCGACAATTCATGCACGATTCTTTTTGAACGACAATTCATACACGATTCTTTTTGAACGACAATTCATACACGATTCTTTTTGAACGACAATTCATGCACGATTCATTTTGAACGACAATTCATAAACGATTCTTTTTGAACGACGATTCATGCACGATTCTTTTTGAACGACGATTCATGCACGATTCTTTTTGAGCGACAATTCATACACGATTCTTTTTGAACGACAATTCATGCACGATTCATTTTGAGCGACAATTCATGCACGATTCATTTTGAACGACAATTCATTCACGATTCTTTTTTAACGACGATTCATGCACGATTCTTTTTGAACGACGATTCATGCAAGATTCTTTTTGAACGACGATTCATGCACGATTCATTTTGAACGACAATTCATACACGAGTCTTTTTGAACGACAATTCATACACGATTCATTTTGAACGACAATTCATACACGATTCTCTTTGAACGACGATTCATGCACGATTCATTTTGAACGACAATTCATACACGAATCTTTTTGAACAACGATTCATGCACGAATCATTTTGAACGACAATTCAACGATTCTTTTTGAACGACGATTCATGCACGATTCTTTCTGAACGACGATTCATGCACGATTCTTGCGATTCATTTTGAACGACAATTCATACACGATTCTTTTTGAACGACGATTCATGCACGATTCATTTTGAACGACAATTCATACACGATTCTTTTTGAACGACGATTTATGCACGATTCTTGCGATTCTTTTTGAACGACAATTCATGCAAAATTCTTGCGATTCTTTTTGAACGACGATTTATGCACGATTCTTTTTTAACCACGATTCATGCACGATTCTTGCGATTCATTTTGAACGACGATTCACGCACGATTCTAGCGATTCTTTTTGAACAGCGATTCACGCACGATTCTTGCGATTCTTTTTGAACGACGATTCATGCACGATTCTTTTTGAACGACAATTCATGCACGATTCATTTTGAACGAAAATTCATACACGATTCTTTTTCAACAACGATTTATGCACGATTCTTGCGATTCATTTTGAACGACGATTCATGCACGATTTTTGCGATTCTTTTTGAACGACGATTCATACACGATACATTTTGAACGACGATTCATGCACGATTCTTGCGATTCTTTTTGAACGACGATTCATGCACGATTCTTGCGATTCATTTTGAACGACGATTCATGCACGATTCTTGCGATTCTTTTTGAACGACGATTCATGCACGATTCTTTTTGAACGACAATTCATGCACGATTCATTTTGAACGAGAATTCATACACGATTCTTTTTGAACGACGATTTATGCACGATTCTTGCGATTCTTTTTGAACGACAATTCATACACGATTCTTTTTGAACGACAATTCATACACGATTCATTTTGAACGACAATTCATACACGATTCATTTTGAACGACAATTCATACACGATTCTTTTTGAACCACGATTCAGTTTGAACGACAATTCATGCACGATTCTTTTTGAACGACGATTCATGCACGATTCTTTTTGAACGAGGATTCATGCACGATTCATTTTGAACGACAATTCATACTCGATTCTTTTTGAACGACGATTCATGCACGATTCTTTTTGAACGACAATTCATACACGATTCTTTTTAAACGACGAATCATGCACGATTCTTTTAGAACGACGATTCATGCACGATTCTTGCGATTCATTTTGAACGACAATTCATACACGATTCTTTTTGAACGCCGATTCATGCACGATTCTTTTTGAACGACAATTCATACACGATTCTTTTTGAACGACGATTTATGCACGATTCTTGCGATTCTTTTTGAACGACAATTCATGCACGATTCTTTTTGAACGACGATTCATGCACGATTCTTGCGATTCATTTTGAACGACAATTCATACACGATTCTTTTTGAACGACGATTCATACACGATTCATTTTGAACGACAATTCATACACGATTCTTTTTGAACGACAATTCATACACGATTCATTTTGAACGACAATTCATACACTATTCTTTTTGAACGACAATTCATACACGATTCTTTTTGAACGACAATTCATACACGATTCTTTTTGAACGACAATTCATACACGAATCTTTTTGAACAACGATTCATGCACGAATCATTTTGAACGACAATTCAACGATTCTTTTTGAACGACGATTCATGCACGATTCTTTCTGAACGACGATTCATGCACGATTCTTGCGATTCATTTTGAACGACAATTCATACACGATTCTTTTTGAACGACGATTCATGCACGATTCATTTTGAACGACAATTCATACACGATTCTTTTTGAACGACGATTTATGCACGATTCTTGCGATTCTTTTTGAACGACAATTCATGCAAAATTCTTGCGATTCTTTTTGAACGACGATTTATGCACGATTCTTTTTTAACCACGATTCATGCACGATTCTTGCGATTCATTTTGAACGACGATTCACGCACGATTCTAGCGTTTCTTTTTGAACAGCGATTCACGCACGATTCTTGCGATTCTTTTTGAACGACGATTCATGCACGATTCTTTTTGAACGACAATTCATGCACGATTCATTTTGAACGAAAATTCATACACGATTCTTTTTCAACAACGATTTATGCACGATTCTTGCGATTCATTTTGAACGACGATTCATGCACGATTTTTGCGATTCTTTTTGAACGACGATTCATACACGATACATTTTGAACGACGATTCATGCACGATTCTTGCGATTCTTTTTGAACGACGATTCATGCACGATTCTTGCGATTCATTTTGAACGACGATTCATGCACGATTCTTGCGATTCTTTTTGAACGACGATTCATGCACGATTCTTTTTGAACGACAATTCATGCACGATTCATTTTGAACGAGAATTCATACACGATTCTTTTTGAACGACGATTTATGCACGATTCTTGCGATTCTTTTTGAACGACAATTCATACACGATTCTTTTTGAACGACAATTCATACACGATTCATTTTGAACGACAATTCATACACGATTCATTTTGAACGACAATTCATACACGATTCTTTTTGAACCACGATTCAGTTTGAACGACAATTCATGCACGATTCTTTTTGAACGACGATTCATGCACGATTCTTTTTGAACGAGGATTCATGCACGATTCATTTTGAACGACAATTCATACTCGATTCTTTTTGAACGACGATTCATGCACGATTCTTTTTGAACGACAATTCATACACGATTCTTTTTAAACGACGAATCATGCACGATTCTTTTAGAACGACGATTCATGCACGATTCTTGCGATTCATTTTGAACGACAATTCATACACGATTCTTTTTGAACGCCGATTCATGCACGATTCTTTTTGAACGACAATTCATACACGATTCTTTTTGAACGACGATTTATGCACGATTCTTGCGATTCTTTTTGAACGACAATTCATGCACGATTCTTTTTGAACGACGATTCATGCACGATTCTTGCGATTCATTTTGAACGACAATTCATACACGATTCTTTTTGAACGACGATTCATACACGATTCATTTTGAACGACAATTCATACACGATTCTTTTTGAACGACAATTCATACACGATTCATTTTGAACGACAATTCATACACTATTCTTTTTGAACGACAATTCATACACGATTCTTTTTGAACGACAATTCATACACGATTCTTTTTGAACGACAATTCATACACGATTCTTTTTGAACGACAATTCATACACGATTCTTTTTGAACGACAATTCATACACGATTCTTTTTGAACGACGATTCATACACGATTCATTTTGAACGACAATTCATACACGATTCATTTTGAGCGACAATTCATACACGATTCTTTTTGAACGACAATTCATACACGATTCTTTTTGAACGACAATTCATACACGATTCATTTTGAACGACGATTCATGCACGATTCTTTTTGAACGACGATTCATACACGATTCTTTTTGAACGACGATTCATTCACGATTCTTTTTGAACGACAATTCATACACGATTCATTTTGAGCGACAATTCATACACGATTCTTTTTGAACGACAATTCATAAACGATTCTTTTTGAACGACAATTCATACACGATTCTTTTTGAGCGACGATTCATGCACGATTCTTTTTGAACGACAATTCATACACGATTCATTTTGAACGACAATTCATACACGATTCATTTTGAACGACAATTCATACACGATTCTTTTTGAACCACGATTCAGTTTGAACGACAATTCATGCACGATTCTTTTTGAACGACGATTCATGCACGATTCTTTTTGAACGAGGATTCATGCACGATTCATTTTGAACGACAATTCATACTCGATTCTTTTTGAACGACGATTCATGCACGATTCTTTTTGAACGACAATTCATACACGATTCTTTTTAAACGACGAATCATGCACGATTCTTTTAGAACGACGATTCATGCACGATTCTTGCGATTCATTTTGAACGACAATTCATACACGATTCTTTTTGAACGCCGATTCATGCACGATTCTTTTTGAACGACAATTCATACACGATTCTTTTTGAACGACGATTTATGCACGATTCTTGCGATTCTTTTTGAACGACAATTCATGCACGATTCTTTTTGAACGACGATTCATGCACGATTCTTGCGATTCATTTTGAACGACAATTCATACACGATTCTTTTTGAACGACGATTCATACACGATTCATTTTGAACGACAATTCATACACGATTCTTTTTGAACGACAATTCATACACGATTCATTTTGAACGACAATTCATACACTATTCTTTTTGAACGACAATTCATACACGATTCTTTTTGAACGACAATTCATACACGATTCTTTTTGAACGACAATTCATACACGAATCTTTTTGAACAACGATTCATGCACGAATCATTTTGAACGACAATTCAACGATTCTTTTTGAACGACGATTCATGCACGATTCTTTCTGAACGACGATTCATGCACGATTCTTGCGATTCATTTTGAACGACAATTCATACACGATTCTTTTTGAACGACGATTCATGCACGATTCATTTTGAACGACAATTCATACACGATTCTTTTTGAACGACGATTTATGCACGATTCTTGCGATTCTTTTTGAACGACAATTCATGCAAAATTCTTGCGATTCTTTTTGAACGACGATTTATGCACGATTCTTTTTTAACCACGATTCATGCACGATTCTTGCGATTCATTTTGAACGACGATTCACGCACGATTCTAGCGATTCTTTTTGAACAGCGATTCACGCACGATTCTTGCGATTCTTTTTGAACGACGATTCATGCACGATTCTTTTTGAACGACAATTCATGCACGATTCATTTTGAACGAAAATTCATACACGATTCTTTTTCAACAACGATTTATGCACGATTCTTGCGATTCATTTTGAACGACGATTCATGCACGATTTTTGCGATTCTTTTTGAACGACGATTCATACACGATACATTTTGAACGACGATTCATGCACGATTCTTGCGATTCTTTTTGAACGACGATTCATGCACGATTCTTGCGATTCATTTTGAACGACGATTCATGCACGATTCTTGCGATTCTTTTTGAACGACGATTCATGCACGATTCTTTTTGAACGACAATTCATGCACGATTCATTTTGAACGAGAATTCATACACGATTCTTTTTGAACGACGATTTATGCACGATTCTTGCGATTCTTTTTGAACGACAATTCATACACGATTCTTTTTGAACGACAATTCATACACGATTCATTTTGAACGACAATTCATACACGATTCATTTTGAACGACAATTCATACACGATTCTTTTTGAACCACGATTCAGTTTGAACGACAATTCATGCACGATTCTTTTTGAACGACGATTCATGCACGATTCTTTTTGAACGAGGATTCATGCACGATTCATTTTGAACGACAATTCATACTCGATTCTTTTTGAACGACGATTCATGCACGATTCTTTTTGAACGACAATTCATACACGATTCTTTTTAAACGACGAATCATGCACGATTCTTTTAGAACGACGATTCATGCACGATTCTTGCGATTCATTTTGAACGACAATTCATACACGATTCTTTTTGAACGCCGATTCATGCACGATTCTTTTTGAACGACAATTCATACACGATTCTTTTTGAACGACGATTTATGCACGATTCTTGCGATTCTTTTTGAACGACAATTCATGCACGATTCTTTTTGAACGACGATTCATGCACGATTCTTGCGATTCATTTTGAACGACAATTCATACACGATTCTTTTTGAACGACGATTCATACACGATTCATTTTGAACGACAATTCATACACGATTCTTTTTGAACGACAATTCATACACGATTCATTTTGAACGACAATTCATACACTATTCTTTTTGAACGACAATTCATACACGATTCTTTTTGAACGACAATTCATACACGATTCTTTTTGAACGACAATTCATACACGATTCTTTTTGAACGACAATTCATACACGATTCTTTTTGAACGACAATTCATACACGATTCTTTTTGAACGACGATTCATACACGATTCATTTTGAACGACAATTCATACACGATTCATTTTGAGCGACAATTCATACACGATTCTTTTTGAACGACAATTCATACACGATTCTTTTTGAACGACAATTCATACACGATTCATTTTGAACGACGATTCATGCACGATTCTTTTTGAACGACGATTCATACACGATTCTTTTTGAACGACGATTCATTCACGATTCTTTTTGAACGACAATTCATACACGATTCATTTTGAGCGACAATTCATACACGATTCTTTTTGAACGACAATTCATAAACGATTCTTTTTGAACGACAATTCATACACGATTCTTTTTGAGCGACGATTCATGCACGATTCTTTTTGAACGACGATTCATGCACGATTCTTTTTGAACGACGATTCATACACGATTCTTTTTGAACGACGATTCATACACGATTCTTTTTGAACGACGATTCATGCACGATTCTTTTTGAACGACGATTCATGCACGATTCTTTTTGAACGACGGCTCATGCACGATTCTTGCGATTCTTTTTGAACGACGATTTATGCACGATTCTTTTTTAACCACGATTCATGCAGGATTCCTACGATTCTTTTTGAACAGCGATTCACGCACGATTCTTGCGATGCTTTTTGAAGGACGATTCATGCACGATTCTTTTTGAACGACAATTCATGCACGATTCTTTTTGAACAACAATTCATACACGATTCATTTTGAAAGACAATTCATACACGAGAGATTTTGAACGACAATTCATACACGATTCATTTTGAAAGACAATTCATACACGATTCATTTTGAAAGACAATTCATACACGATTCTTTTTGAAAGACAATTCATACACGATTCTTTTTGAAAGACAATTCATACACGATTCTTTTTGAAAGACAATTCATACACGATTCTTTTTGAAAGACAATTCATACACGATTCATTTTGAACGACAATTCATACACGATTCTTTTTGAACGACAATTCATACACGATTCTTTTTGAAAGACAATTCATACACGATTCTTTTTGAAAGACAATTCATACACGATTCATTTTGAACGACAATTCATAGGAGATTCATTTTGAACGACAATTCATACACGATTCTTTTTGAACGACAATTCATAGGAGATTCATTTTGAACGACAATTCATACACGATTCTTTTTGAACGACAATTCATACACGATTCTTTTTGAACGACAATTCATACACGATTCTTTTTGAACGACAATTCATACACGATTCTTTTTGAACGACAATTCATACACGATTCTTTTTGAACGACAATTCATACACGATTCTTTTTGAACGACAATTCATACACGATTCTTTTTGAACGACAATTCATACACGATTCTTTTTGAACGACAATTCATACGAGATTCTTTTTGAACGACAATTCATACACGATTCTGTTTGAACGACAATTCATACACGATTCTTTTTGAAAGACAATTCATACACGATTCTTTTTGAACGACAATTCATACGAGATTCATTTTGAACGACAATTCATACACGATTCTTTTTGAAAGACAATTCATACACGATTCTTTTTGAACGACAATTTATACGAGATTCTTTTTGAAAGACAATTCATACACGATTCTTTTTGAACGACAATTCATACGAGATTCTTTTTGAAAGACAACTCATACACGATTCATTTTGAAAGACAATTCATACACGATTCATTTTGAAAGACAACTCATACACGATTTATTTTGAAAGACAACTCATACACGATTCATTTTGAACGACAATTCATACACGATTCTTTTTGAAAGACAATTCATACACGATTCTTTTTGAAAGACAATTCATACACGATTCTTTTTGAAAGACAATTCATACACGATTCTTTTTGAACGAGATTTCATACACGATTCATTTTGAAAGACAACTCATACACGATTCTTTTTGAAAGACAACTCATACACGATTCTTTTTGAAAGACAACTCATGCACGATTCATTTTGAGCGACAATTCATGCACGATTCATTTTGAACGACAATTCATTCACGATTCTTTTTTAACGACGATTCATGCACGATTCTTTTTGAACGACGATTCATGCAAGATTCTTTTTGAACGACGATTCATGCACGATTCATTTTGAACGACAATTCATACACGAGTCTTTTTGAACGACAATTCATACACGATTCATTTTGAACGACAATTCATACACGATTCTCTTTGAACGACGATTCATGCACGATTCATTTTGAACGACAATTCATACACGAATCTTTTTGAACAACGATTCATGCACGAATCATTTTGAACGACAATTCAACGATTCTTTTTGAACGACGATTCATGCACGATTCTTTTTGAACGACGATTCATGCACGATTCTTGCGATTCATTTTGAACGACAATTCATACACGATTCTTTTTGAACGACGATTCATGCACGATTCATTTTGAACGACAATTCATACACGATTCTTTTTGAACGACGATTTATGCACGATTCTTGCGATTCTTTTTGAACGACAATTCATGCACGATTCTTGCGATTCTTTTTGAACGACGATTTATGCACGATTCTTTTTTAACCACGATTCATGCACGATTCTTGCGATTCATTTTGAACGACGATTCACGCACGATTCTAGCGATTCTTTTTGAACAGCGATTCACGCACGATTCTTGCGATTCTTTTTGAACGACGATTCATGCACGATTCTTTTTGAACGACAATTCATGCACGATTCATTTTGAACGAAATTTCATACACGATTCTTTTTCAACAACGATTTATGCACGATTCTTGCGATTCATTTTGAACGACGATTCATGCACGATTTTTGCGATTCTTTTTGAAGGACGATTCATACACGATACATTTTGAACGACGATTCATGCACGATTCTTGCGATTCTTTTTGAACGACGATTCATGCACGATTCTTGCGATTCATTTTGAACGACGATTCATGCACGATTCTTGCGATTCTTTTTGAACGACGATTCATGCACGATTCTTTTTGAACGACAATTCATGCACGATTCATTTTGAACGAGAATTCATACACGATTCTTTTTGAACGACGATTTATGCACGATTCTTGCGATTCTTTTTGAACGACAATTCATACACGATTCTTTTTGAACGACAATTCATACACGATTCATTTTGAACGACAATTCATACACGATTCATTTTGAACGACAATTCATACACGATTCTTTTTGAACCACGATTCAGTTTGAACGACAATTCATGCACGATTCTTTTTGAACGACGATTCATGCACGATTCTTTTTGAACGACGATTCATGCACGATTCATTTTGAACGACAATTCATACTCGATTCTTTTTGAACGACGATTCATGCACGATTCTTTTTGAACGACAATTCATACACGATTCTTTTTAAACGACGAATCATGCACGATTCTTTTAGAACGACGATTCATGCACGATTCTTCGATTCATTTTGAACGACAATTCATACACGATTCTTTTTGAACGCCGATTCATGCACGATTCTTTTTGAACGACAATTCATACAGGATTCTTTTTGAACGACGATTTATGCACGATTCTTGCGATTCTTTTTGAACGACAATTCATGCACGATTCTTTTTGAACGACGATTCATGCACGATTCTTGCGATTCATTTTGAACGACAATTCATACACGATTCTTTTTGAACGACGATTCATACACGATTCATTTTGAACGACAATTCATACACGATTCTTTTTGAACGACAATTCATACACGATTCATTTTGAACGACAATTCATACACTATTCTTTTTGAACGACAATTCATACACGATTCTTTTTGAACGACAATTCATACACGATTCTTTTTGAACGACAATTCATACACGATTCTTTTTGAACGACAATTCATACACGATTCTTTTTGAACGACAATTCATACACGATTCTTTTTGAACGACGATTCATACACGATTCATTTTGAACGACAATTCATACACGATTCATTTTGAGCGACAATTCATACACGATTCTTTTTGAACGACAATTCATACACGATTCTTTTTGAACGACAATTCATACACGATTCTTTTTGAACGACAATTCATACACGATTCATTTTGAACGACGATTCATGCACGATTCTTTTTGAACGACGATTCATACACGATTCTTTTTGAACGACGATTCATTCACGATTCTTTTTGAACGACAATTCATACACGATTCATTTTGAGCGACAATTCATACACGATTCTTTTTGAACGACAATTCATAAACGATTCTTTTTGAACGACAATTCATACACGATTCTTTTTGAGCGACGATTCATGCACGATTCTTTTTGAACGACGATTCATGCACGATTCTTTTTGAACGACGATTCATGCACGATTCTTTTTGAACGACGATTCATTCACGATTCTTTTTGAACGACGATTCATGCACGATTCTTTTTGAACGACGATTCATGCACGATTCTTTTTGAACGACGATTCATGCACGATTCTTGCGATTCTTTTTGAACGACGATTCATGCACGATTCTTGCGATTCATTTTGAACGACGATTCTTGCACGATTCTTGCGATTCTTTTTGAACGACGATTCATGCACGATTCTTTTTGAACGACAATTCATGCACGATTCATTTTGAACGAGAATTCATACACGATTCTTTTTGAACGACGATTTATGCACGATTCTTGCGATTCTTTTTGAACGACAATTCATACACGATTCTTTTTGAACGACAATTCATACACGATTCATTTTGAACGACAATTCATACACGATTCATTTTGAACGACAATTCATACACGATTCTTTTTGAACCACGATTCAGTTTGAACGACAATTCATGCACGATTCTTTTTGAACGACGATTCATGCACGATTCTTTTTGAACGACGATTCATGCACGATTCATTTTGAACGACAATTCATACTCGATTCTTTTTGAACGACGGTTCATGCACGATTCTTTTTGAACGACAATTCATACACGATTCTTTTTAAACGACGAATCATGCACGATTCTTTTAGAACGACGATTCATGCACGATTCTTGCGATTCATTTTGAACGACAATTCATACACGATTCTTTTTGAACGCCGATTCATGCACGATTCTGTTTGAACGACAATTCATACACGATTCTTTTTGAACGACGATTTATGCACGATTCTTGCGATTCTTTTTGAACGACAATTCATGCACGATTCTTTTTGAACGACGATTCATGCACGATTCTTGCGATTCATTTTGAACGACAATTCATACACGATTCTTTTTGAACGACGATTCATACACGATTCATTTTGAACGACAATTCATACACGATTCTTTTTGAACGACAATTCATACACGATTCATTTTGAACGACAATTCATACACTATTCTTTTTGAACGACAAATCATACACGATTCTTTTTGAACGACAATTCATACACGATTCTTTTTGAACGACAATTCATACACGATTCTTTTTGAACGACAATTCATACACGATTCTTTTTGAACGACAATTCATACACGATTCTTTTTGAACGACGATTCATACACGATTCATTTTGAACGACAATTCATACACGATTCATTTTGAGCGACAATTCATACACGATTCTTTTTGAACGACAATTCATACACGATTCTTTTTGAACGACAATTCATACACGATTCTTTTTGAACGACAATTCATAAACGATTCTTTTTGAACGACAATTCATACACGATTCTTTTTGAGCGACGATTCATGCACGATTCTTTTTGAACGACGATTCATGCACGATTCTTTTTGAACGACGATTCATACACGATTCTTTTTGAACGACGATTCATACACGATTCTTTTTGAACGACGATTCATGCACGATTCTTTTTGAACGACGATTCATGCACGATTCTTTTTGAACGACGATTCATGCACGATTCTTGCGATTCTTTTTGAACGACGATTTATGCACGATTCTTTTTTAACCACGATTCATGCACGATTCCTACGATTCTTTTTGAACAGCGATTCACGCACGATTCTTGCGATGCTTTTTGAAGGACGATTCATGCACGATTCTTTTTGAACGACAATTCATGCACGATTCTTTTTGAACGACAATTCATACACGATTCATTTTGAAAGACAATTCATACACGAGAGATTTTGAACGACAATTCATACACGATTCATTTTGAAAGACAATTCATACACGATTCATTTTGAAAGACAATTCATACACGATTCTTTTTGAAAGACAATTCATACACGATTCTTTTTGAAAGACAATTCATACACGATTCTTTTTGAAAGACAATTCATACACGATTCTTTTTGAAAGACAATTCATACACGATTCATTTTGAACGACAATTCATACACGATTCTTTTTGAACGACAATTCATACACGATTCTTTTTGAAAGACAATTCATACACGATTCTTTTTGAAAGACAATTCATACACGATTCATTTTGAACGACAATTCATAGGAGAGTCATTTTGAACGACAATTCATACACGATTCTTTTTGAACGACAATTCATAGGAGATTCATTTTGAACGACAATTCATACACGATTCTTTTTGAACGACAATTCATACACGATTCTTTTTGAACGACAATTCATACACGATTCTTTTTGAACGACAATTCATACACGATTCTTTTTGAACGACAATTCATACACGATTCTTTTTGAACGACAATTCATACGAGATTCTTTTTGAACGACAATTCATACACGATTCTTTTTGAACGACAATTCATACACGATTCTTTTTGAAAGACAATTCATACACGATTCTTTTTGAACGACAATTCATACGAGATTCATTTTGAACGACAATTCATACACGATTCTTTTTGAAAGACAATTCATACACGATTCTTTTTGAACGACAATTTATACGAGATTCTTTTTGAAAGACAATTCATACACGATTCTTTTTGAACGACAATTCATACGAGATTCTTTTTGAAAGACAACTCATACACGATTCGTTTTGAAAGACAATTCATACACGATTCATTTTGAAAGACAACTCATACACGATTCATTTTGAAAGACAACTCATACACGATTCATTTTGAACGACAATTCATACACGATTCTTTTTGAAAGACAATTCATAGACGATTCTTTTTGAAAGACAATTCATACACGATTCTTTTTGAAAGACAATTCATACACGATTCTTTTTGAACGAGAATTCATACACGATTCATTTTGAAAGACAACTCATACACGATTCTTTTTGAAAGACAACTCATACACGATTCTTTTTGAAAGACAACTCATGCACGATTCATTTTGAGCGACAATTCATGCACGATTCATTTTGAACGACAATTCATTCACGATTCTTTTTTAACGACGATTCATGCACGATTCTTTTTGAACGACGATTCATGCAAGATTCTTTTTGAACGACGATTCATGCACGAATCATTTTGAACGACAATTCAACGATTCTTTTTGAACGACGATTCATGCACGATTCTTTTTGAACGACGATTCATGCACGATTCTTGCGATTCATTTTGAACGACAATTCATACACGATTCTTTTTGAACGACGATTCATGCACGATTCATTTTGAACGACAATTCATACACGATTCTTTTTGAACGACGATTTATGCACGATTCTTGCGATTCTTTTTGAACGACAATTCATGCACGATTCTTGCGATTCTTTTTGAACGACGATTTATGCACGATTCTTTTTTAACCACGATTCATGCACGATTCTTGCGATTCATTTTGAACGACGATTCACGCACGATTCTAGCGATTCTTTTTGAACAGCGATTCACGCACGATTCTTGCGATTCTTTTTGAACGACGATTCATGCACGATTCTTTTTGAACGACAATTCATGCACGATTCATTTTGAACGAAATTTCATACACGATTCTTTTTCAACAACGATTTATGCACGATTCTTGCGATTCATTTTGAACGACGATTCATGCACGATTTTTGCGATTCTTTTTGAAGGACGATTCATACACGATACATTTTGAACGACGATTCATGCACGATTCTTGCGATTCTTTTTGAACGACGATTCATGCACGATTCTTGCGATTCATTTTGAACGACGATTCATGCACGATTCTTGCGATTCTTTTTGAACGACGATTCATGCACGATTCTTTTTGAACGACAATTCATGCACGATTCATTTTGAACGAGAATTCATACACGATTCTTTTTGAACGACGATTTATGCACGATTCTTGCGATTCTTTTTGAACGACAATTCATACACGATTCTTTTTGAACGACAATTCATACACGATTCATTTTGAACGACAATTCATACACGATTCATTTTGAACGACAATTCATACACGATTCTTTTTGAACCACGATTCAGTTTGAACGACAATTCATGCACGATTCTTTTTGAACGACGATTCATGCACGATTCTTTTTGAACGACGATTCATGCACGATTCATTTTGAACGACAATTCATACTCGATTCTTTTTGAACGACGATTCATGCACGATTCTTTTTGAACGACAATTCATACACGATTCTTTTTAAACGACGAATCATGCACGATTCTTTTAGAACGACGATTCATGCACGATTCTTCGATTCATTTTGAACGACAATTCATACACGATTCTTTTTGAACGCCGATTCATGCACGATTCTTTTTGAACGACAATTCATACACGATTCTTTTTGAACGACGATTTATGCACGATTCTTGCGATTCTTTTTGAACGACAATTCATGCACGATTCTTTTTGAACGACGATTCATGCACGATTCTTGCGATTCATTTTGAACGACAATTCATACACGATTCTTTTTGAACGACGATTCATACACGATTCATTTTGAACGACAATTCATACACGATTCTTTTTGAACGACAATTCATACACTATTCTTTTTGAACGACAATTCATACACGATTCTTTTTGAACGACAATTCATACACGATTCTTTTTGAACGACAATTCATACACGATTCTTTTTGAACGACAATTCATACACGATTCTTTTTGAACGACAATTCATACACGATTCTTTTTGAACGACGATTCATACACGATTCATTTTGAACGACAATTCATACACGATTCATTTTGAGCGACAATTCATACACGATTCTTTTTGAACGACAATTCATACACGATTCTTTTTGAACGACAATTCATACACGATTCATTTTGAACGACGATTCATGCACGATTCTTTTTGAACGACGATTCATACACGATTCTTTTTGAACGACGATTCATTCACGATTCTTTTTGAACGACAATTCATACACGATTCATTTTGAGCGACAATTCATACACGATTCTTTTTGAACGACAATTCATAAACGATTCTTTTTGAACGACAATTCATACACGATTCTTTTTGAGCGACGATTCATGCACGATTCTTTTTGAACGACGATTCATGCACGATTCTTTTTGAACGACGATTCATACACGATTCTTTTTGAACGACGATTCATACACGATTCTTTTTGAACGACGATTCATGCACGATTCTTTTTGAACGACGATTCATGCACGATTCTTTTTGAACGACGATTCATGCACGATTCTTGCGATTCTTTTTGAACGACGATTTATGCACGATTCTTTTTTAACCACGATTCATGCAGGATTCCTACGATTCTTTTTGAACAGCGATTCACGCACGATTCTTGCGATGCTTTTTGAAGGACGATTCATGCACGATTCTTTTTGAACGACAATTCATGCACGATTCTTTTTGAACAACAATTCATACACGATTCATTTTGAAAGACAATTCATACACGAGAGATTTTGAACGACAATTCATACACGATTCATTTTGAAAGACAATTCATACACGATTCATTTTGAAAGACAATTCATACACGATTCTTTTTGAAAGACAATTCATACACGATTCTTTTTGAAAGACAATTCATACACGATTCTTTTTGAAAGACAATTCATACACGATTCTTTTTGAAAGACAATTCATACACGATTCATTTTGAACGACAATTCATACACGATTCTTTTTGAACGACAATTCATACACGATTCTTTTTGAAAGACAATTCATACACGATTCTTTTTGAAAGACAATTCATACACGATTCATTTTGAACGACAATTCATAGGAGATTCATTTTGAACGACAATTCATACACGATTCTTTTTGAACGACAATTCATAGGAGATTCATTTTGAACGACAATTCATACACGATTCTTTTTGAACGACAATTCATACACGATTCTTTTTGAACGACAATTCATACACGATTCTTTTTGAACGACAATTCATACACGATTCTTTTTGAACGACAATTCATACACGATTCTTTTTGAACGACAATTCATACACGATTCTTTTTGAACGACAATTCATACACGATTCTTTTTGAACGACAATTCATACACGATTCTTTTTGAACGACAATTCATACACGATTCTTTTTGAACGACAATTCATACGAGATTCTTTTTGAACGACAATTCATACACGATTCTGTTTGAACGACAATTCATACACGATTCTTTTTGAAAGACAATTCATACACGATTCTTTTTGAACGACAATTCATACGAGATTCATTTTGAACGACAATTCATACACGATTCTTTTTGAAAGACAATTCATACACGATTCTTTTTGAACGACAATTTATACGAGATTCTTTTTGAAAGACAATTCATACACGATTCTTTTTGAACGACAATTCATACGAGATTCTTTTTGAAAGACAACTCATACACGATTCATTTTGAAAGACAATTCATACACGATTCATTTTGAAAGACAACTCATACACGATTCATTTTGAAAGACAACTCATACACGATTCATTTTGAACGACAATTCATACACGATTCTTTTTGAAAGACAATTCATACACGATTCTTTTTGAAAGACAATTCATACACGATTCTTTTTGAAAGACAATTCATACACGATTCTTTTTGAACGAGAATTCATACACGATTCATTTTGAAAGACAACTCATACACGATTCTTTTTGAAAGACAACTCATACACGATTCTTTTTGAAAGACAACTCATGCACGATTCATTTTGAGCGACAATTCATGCACGATTCATTTTGAACGACAATTCATTCAGGATTCTTTTTTAACGACGATTCATGCACGATTCTTTTTGAACGACGATTCATGCAAGATTCTTTTTGAACGACGATTCATGCACGATTCATTTTGAACGACAATTCATACACGAGTCTTTTTGAACGACAATTCATACACGATTCATTTTGAACGACAATTCATACACGATTCTCTTTGAACGACGATTCATGCACGATTCATTTTGAACGACAATTCATACACGAATCTTTTTGAACTTCGATTCATGCACGAATCATTTTGAACGACAATTCAACGATTCTTTTTGAACGACGATTCATGCACGATTCTTTTTGAACGACGATTCATGCACGATTCTTGCGATTCATTTTGAACGACAATTCATACACGATTCTTTTTGAACGACGATTCATGCACGATTCATTTTGAACGACAATTCATACACGATTCTTTTTGAACGACGATTTATGCACGATTCTTGCGATTCTTTTTGAACGACAATTCATGCACGATTCTTGCGATTCTTTTTGAACGACGATTTATGCACGATTCTTTTTTAACCACGATTCATGCACGATTCTTGCGATTCATTTTGAACGACGATTCACGCACGATTCTAGCGATTCTTTTTGAACAGCGATTCACGCACGATTCTTGCGATTCTTTTTGAACGACGATTCATGCACGATTCTTTTTGAACGACAATTCATGCACGATTCATTTTGAACGAAATTTCATACACGATTCTTTTTCAACAACTATTTATGCACGATTCTTGCGATTCATTTTGAACGACGATTCATGCACGATTTTTGCGATTCTTTTTGAAGGACGATTCATACACGATACATTTTGAACGACGATTCATGCACGATTCTTGCGATTCTTTTTGAACGACGATTCATGCACGATTCTTGCGATTCATTTTGAACGACGATTCATGCACGATTCTTGCGATTCTTTTTGAACGACGATTCATGCACGATTCTTTTTGAACGACAATTCATGCACGATTCATTTTGAACGAGAATTCATACACGATTCTTTTTGAACGACGATTTATGCACGATTCTTGCGATTCTTTTTGAACGACAATTCATACACGATTCTTTTTGAACGACAATTCATACACGATTCATTTTGAACGACAATTCATACACGATTCATTTTGAACGACAATTCATACACGATTCTTTTTGAACCACGATTCAGTTTGAACGACAATTCATGCACGATTCTTTTTGAACGACGATTCATGCACGATTCTTTTTGAACGACGATTCATGCACGATTCATTTTGAACGACAATTCATACTCGATTCTTTTTGAACGACGATTCATGCACGATTCTTTTTGAACGACAATTCATACACGATTCTTTTTAAACGACGAATCATGCACGATTCTTTTAGAACGACGATTCATGCACGATTCTTCGATTCATTTTGAACGACAATTCATACACGATTCTTTTTGAACGCCGATTCATGCACGATTCTTTTTGAACGACAATTCATACACGATTCTTTTTGAACGACGATTTATGCACGATTCTTGCGATTCTTTTTGAACGACAATTCATGCACGATTCTTTTTGAACGACGATTCATGCACGATTCTTGCGATTCATTTTGAACGACAATTCATACACGATTCTTTTTGAACGACGATTCATACACGATTCATTTTGAACGACAATTCATACACGATTCTTTTTGAACGACAATTCATACACGATTCATTTTGAACGACAATTCATACACTATTCTTTTTGAACGACAATTCATACACGATTCTTTTTGAACGACAATTCATACACGATTCTTTTTGAACGACAATTCATACACGATTCTTTTTGAACGACAATTCATACACGATTCTTTTTGAACGTCAATTCATACACGATTCTTTTTGAACGACGATTCATACACGATTCATTTTGAACGACAATTCATACACGATTCATTTTGAGCGACAATTCATACACGATTCTTTTTGAACGACAATTCATACACGATTCTTTTTGAACGACAATTCATACACGATTCTTTTTGAACGACAATTCATACACGATTCATTTTGAACGACGATTCATGCACGATTCTTTTTGAACGACGATTCATACACGATTCTTTTTGAACGACGATTCATTCACGATTCTTTTTGAACGACAATTCATACACGATTCATTTTGAGCGACAATTCATACACGATTCTTTTTGAACGACAATTCATAAACGATTCTTTTTGAACGACAATTCATACACGATTCTTTTTGAGCGACGATTCATGCACGATTCTTTTTGAACGACGATTCATGCACGATTCTTTTTGAACGACGATTCATACACGATTCTTTTTGAACGACGATTCATACACGATTCTTTTTGAACGACGATTCATGCACGATTCTTTTTGAACGACGATTCATGCACGATTCTTTTTGAACGACGATTCATGCACGATTCTTGCGATTCTTTTTGAACGACGATTCATGCACGATTCTTGCAATTCATTTTGAACGACGATTCTTGCACGATTCTTGCGATTCTTTTTGAACGACGATTCATGCACGATTCTTTTTGAACGACAATTCATGCACGATTCATTTTGAACGAGAATTCATACACGATTCTTTTTGAACGACGATTTATGCACGATTCTTGCGATTCTTTTTGAACGACAATTCATACACGATTCTTTTTGAACGACAATTCATACACGATTCATTTTGAACGACAATTCATACACGATTCATTTTGAACGACAATTCATACACGATTCTTTTTGAACCACGATTCAGTTTGAACGACAATTCATGCACGATTCTTTTTGAACGACGATTCATGCACGATTCTTTTTGAACGACGATTCATGCACGATTCATTTTGAACGACAATTCATACTCGATTCTTTTTGAACGACGGTTCATGCACGATTCTTTTTGAACGACAATTCATACACGATTCTTTTTAAACGACGAATCATGCACGATTCTTTTAGAACGACGATTCATGCACGATTCTTGCGATTCATTTTGAACGACAATTCATACACGATTCTTTTTGAACGCCGATTCATGCACGATTCTTTTTGAACGACAATTCATACACGATTCTTTTTGAACGACGATTTATGCACGATTCTTGCGATTCTTTTTGAACGACAATTCATGCACGATTCTTTTTGAACGACGATTCATGCACGATTCTTGCGATTCATTTTGAACGACAATTCATACACGATTCTTTTTGAACGACGATTCATACACGATTCATTTTGAACGACAATTCATACACGATTCTTTTTGAACGACAATTCATACACGATTCATTTTGAACGACAATTCATACACTATTCTTTTTGAACGACAATTCATACACGATTCTTTTTGAACGACAATTCATACACGATTCTTTTTGAACGACAATTCATACACGATTCTTTTTGAACGACAATTCATACACGATTCTTTTTGAACGACAATTCATACACGATTCATTTTGAACGACGATTCATGCACGATTCTTTTTGAACGACGATTCATACACGATTCTTTTTGAACGACGATTCATTCACGATTCTTTTTGAACGACAATTCATACACGATTCATTTTGAGCGACAATTCATACACGATTCTTTTTGAACGACAATTCATAAACGATTCTTTTTGAACGACAATTCATACACGATTCTTTTTGAGCGACGATTCATGCACGATTCTTTTTGAACGACGATTCATGCACGATTCTTTTTGAACGACGATTCATACACGATTCTTTTTGAACGACGATTCATACACGATTCTTTTTGAACGACGATTCATGCACGATTCTTTTTGAACGACGATTCATGCACGATTCTTTTTGAACGACGATTCATGCACGATTTTTGCGATTCTTTTTGAACGACGATTTATGCACGATTCTTTTTTAACCACGATTCATGCAGGATTCCTACGATTCTTTTTGAACAGCGATTCACGCACGATTCTTGCGATGCTTTTTGAAGGACGATTCATGCACGATTCTTTTTGAACGACAATTCATGCACGATTCTTTTTGAACAACAATTCATACACGATTCATTTTGAAAGACAATTCATACACGAGAGATTTTGAACGACAATTCATACACGATTCATTTTGAAAGACAATTCATACACGATTCATTTTGAAAGACAATTCATACACGATTCTTTTTGAAAGACAATTCATACACGATTCTTTTTGAAAGACAATTCATACACGATTCTTTTTGAAAGACAATTCATACACGATTCTTTTTGAAAGACAATTCATACACGATTCATTTTGAACGACAATTCATACACGATTCTTTTTGAACGACAATTCATACACGATTCTTTTTGAAAGACAATTCATACACGATTCTTTTTGAAAGACAATTCATACACGATTCATTTTGAACGACAATTCATAGGAGAGTCATTTTGAACGACAATTCATACACGATTCTTTTTGAACGACAATTCATAGGAGATTCATTTTGAACGACAATTCATACACGATTCTTTTTGAACGACAATTCATACACGATTCTTTTTGAACGACAATTCATACACGATTCTTTTTGAACGACAATTCATACACGATTCTTTTTGAACGACAATTCATACACGATTCTTTTTGAACGACAATTCATACGAGATTCTTTTTGAACGACAATTCATACACGATTCTTTTTGAACGACAATTCATACACGATTCTTTTTGAAAGACAATTCATACACGATTCTTTTTGAACGACAATTCATACGAGATTCATTTTGAACGACAATTCATACACGATTCTTTTTGAAAGACAATTCATACACGATTCTTTTTGAACGACAATTTATACGAGATTCTTTTTGAAAGACAATTCATACACGATTCTTTTTGAACGACAATTCATACGAGATTCTTTTTGAAAGACAACTCATACACGATTCATTTTGAAAGACAATTCATACACGATTCATTTTGAAAGACAACTCATACACGATTCATTTTGAAAGACAACTCATACACGATTCATTTTGAACGACAATTCATACACGATTCTTTTTGAAAGACAATTCATAGACGATTCTTTTTGAAAGACAATTCATACACGATTCTTTTTGAAAGACAATTCATACACGATTCTTTTTGAACGAGAATTCATACACGATTCATTTTGAAAGACAACTCATACACGATTCTTTTTGAAAGACAACTCATACACGATTCTTTTTGAAAGACAACTCATGCACGATTCATTTTGAGCGACAATTCATGCACGATTCATTTTGAACGACAATTCATTCACGATTCTTTTTTAACGACGATTCATGCACGATTCTTTTTGAACGACGATTCATGCAAGATTCTTTTTGAACGACGATTCATGCACGAATCATTTTGAACGACAATTCAACGATTCTTTTTGAACGACGATTCATGCACGATTCTTTTTGAACGACGATTCATGCACGATTCTTGCGATTCATTTTGAACGACAATTCATACACGATTCTTTTTGAACGACGATTCATGCACGATTCATTTTGAACGACAATTCATACACGATTCTTTTTGAACGACGATTTATGCACGATTCTTGCGATTCTTTTTGAACGACAATTCATGCACGATTCTTGCGATTCTTTTTGAACGACGATTTATGCACGATTCTTTTTTAACCACGATTCATGCACGATTCTTGCGATTCATTTTGAACGACGATTCACGCACGATTCTAGCGATTCTTTTTGAACAGCGATTCACGCACGATTCTTGCGATTCTTTTTGAACGACGATTCATGCACGATTCTTTTTGAACGACAATTCATGCACGATTCATTTTGAACGAAATTTCATACACGATTCTTTTTCAACAACGATTTATGCACGATTCTTGCGATTCATTTTGAACGACGATTCATGCACGATTTTTGCGATTCTTTTTGAAGGACGATTCATACACGATACATTTTGAACGACGATTCATGCACGATTCTTGCGATTCTTTTTGAACGACGATTCATGCACGATTCTTGCGATTCATTTTGAACGACGATTCATGCACGATTCTTGCGATTCTTTTTGAACGACGATTCATGCACGATTCTTTTTGAACGACAATTCATGCACGATTCATTTTGAACGAGAATTCATACACGATTCTTTTTGAACGACGATTTATGCACGATTCTTGCGATTCTTTTTGAACGACAATTCATACACGATTCTTTTTGAACGACAATTCATACACGATTCATTTTGAACGACAATTCATACACGATTCATTTTGAACGACAATTCATACACGATTCTTTTTGAACCACGATTCAGTTTGAACGACAATTCATGCACGATTCTTTTTGAACGACGATTCATGCACGATTCTTTTTGAACGACGATTCATGCACGATTCATTTTGAACGACAATTCATACTCGATTCTTTTTGAACGACGATTCATGCACGATTCTTTTTGAACGACAATTCATACACGATTCTTTTTAAACGACGAATCATGCACGATTCTTTTAGAACGACGATTCATGCACGATTCTTCGATTCATTTTGAACGACAATTCATACACGATTCTTTTTGAACGCCGATTCATGCACGATTCTTTTTGAACGACAATTCATACACGATTCTTTTTGAACGACGATTTATGCACGATTCTTGCGATTCTTTTTGAACGACAATTCATGCACGATTCTTTTTGAACGACGATTCATGCACGATTCTTGCGATTCATTTTGAACGACAATTCATACACGATTCTTTTTGAACGACGATTCATACACGATTCATTTTGAACGACAATTCATACACGATTCTTTTTGAACGACAATTCATACACTATTCTTTTTGAACGACAATTCATACACGATTCTTTTTGAACGACAATTCATACACGATTCTTTTTGAACGACAATTCATACACGATTCTTTTTGAACGACAATTCATACACGATTCTTTTTGAACGACAATTCATACACGATTCTTTTTGAACGACGATTCATACACGATTCATTTTGAACGACAATTCATACACGATTCATTTTGAGCGACAATTCATACACGATTCTTTTTGAACGACAATTCATACACGATTCTTTTTGAACGACAATTCATACACGATTCATTTTGAACGACGATTCATGCACGATTCTTTTTGAACGACGATTCATACACGATTCTTTTTGAACGACGATTCATTCACGATTCTTTTTGAACGACAATTCATACACGATTCATTTTGAGCGACAATTCATACACGATTCTTTTTGAACGACAATTCATAAACGATTCTTTTTGAACGACAATTCATACACGATTCTTTTTGAGCGACGATTCATGCACGATTCTTTTTGAACGACGATTCATGCACGATTCTTTTTGAACGACGATTCATACACGATTCTTTTTGAACGACGATTCATACACGATTCTTTTTGAACGACGATTCATGCACGATTCTTTTTGAACGACGATTCATGCACGATTCTTTTTGAACGACGATTCATGCACGATTCTTGCGATTCTTTTTGAACGACGATTTATGCACGATTCTTTTTTAACCACGATTCATGCAGGATTCCTACGATTCTTTTTGAACAGCGATTCACGCACGATTCTTGCGATGCTTTTTGAAGGACGATTCATGCACGATTCTTTTTGAACGACAATTCATGCACGATTCTTTTTGAACAACAATTCATACACGATTCATTTTGAAAGACAATTCATACACGAGAGATTTTGAACGACAATTCATACACGATTCATTTTGAAAGACAATTCATACACGATTCATTTTGAAAGACAATTCATACACGATTCTTTTTGAAAGACAATTCATACACGATTCTTTTTGAAAGACAATTCATACACGATTCTTTTTGAAAGACAATTCATACACGATTCTTTTTGAAAGACAATTCATACACGATTCATTTTGAACGACAATTCATACACGATTCTTTTTGAACGACAATTCATACACGATTCTTTTTGAAAGACAATTCATACACGATTCTTTTTGAAAGACAATTCATACACGATTCATTTTGAACGACAATTCATAGGAGATTCATTTTGAACGACAATTCATACACGATTCTTTTTGAACGACAATTCATAGGAGATTCATTTTGAACGACAATTCATACACGATTCTTTTTGAACGACAATTCATACACGATTCTTTTTGAACGACAATTCATACACGATTCTTTTTGAACGACAATTCATACACGATTCTTTTTGAACGACAATTCATACACGATTCTTTTTGAACGACAATTCATACACGATTCTTTTTGAACGACAATTCATACACGATTCTTTTTGAACGACAATTCATACACGATTCTTTTTGAACGACAATTCATACGAGATTCTTTTTGAACGACAATTCATACACGATTCTGTTTGAACGACAATTCATACACGATTCTTTTTGAAAGACAATTCATACACGATTCTTTTTGAACGACAATTCATACGAGATTCATTTTGAACGACAATTCATACACGATTCTTTTTGAAAGACAATTCATACACGATTCTTTTTGAACGACAATTTATACGAGATTCTTTTTGAAAGACAATTCATACACGATTCTTTTTGAACGACAATTCATACGAGATTCTTTTTGAAAGACAACTCATACACGATTCATTTTGAAAGACAATTCATACACGATTCATTTTGAAAGACAACTCATACACGATTCATTTTGAAAGACAACTCATACACGATTCATTTTGAACGACAATTCATACACGATTCTTTTTGAAAGACAATTCATACACGATTCTTTTTGAAAGACAATTCATACACGATTCTTTTTGAAAGACAATTCATACACGATTCTTTTTGAACGAGAATTCATACACGATTCATTTTGAAAGACAACTCATACACGATTCTTTTTGAAAGACAACTCATACACGATTCTTTTTGAAAGACAACTCATGCACGATTCATTTTGAGCGACAATTCATGCACGATTCATTTTGAACGACAATTCATTCAGGATTCTTTTTTAACGACGATTCATGCACGATTCTTTTTGAACGACGATTCATGCAAGATTCTTTTTGAACGACGATTCATGCACGATTCATTTTGAACGACAATTCATACACGAGTCTTTTTGAACGACAATTCATACACGATTCATTTTGAACGACAATTCATACACGATTCTCTTTGAACGACGATTCATGCACGATTCATTTTGAACGACAATTCATACACGAATCTTTTTGAACTTCGATTCATGCACGAATCATTTTGAACGACAATTCAACGATTCTTTTTGAACGACGATTCATGCACGATTCTTTTTGAACGACGATTCATGCACGATTCTTGCGATTCATTTTGAACGACAATTCATACACGATTCTTTTTGAACGACGATTCATGCACGATTCATTTTGAACGACAATTCATACACGATTCTTTTTGAACGACGATTTATGCACGATTCTTGCGATTCTTTTTGAACGACAATTCATGCACGATTCTTGCGATTCTTTTTGAACGACGATTTATGCACGATTCTTTTTTAACCACGATTCATGCACGATTCTTGCGATTCATTTTGAACGACGATTCACGCACGATTCTAGCGATTCTTTTTGAACAGCGATTCACGCACGATTCTTGCGATTCTTTTTGAACGACGATTCATGCACGATTCTTTTTGAACGACAATTCATGCACGATTCATTTTGAACGAAATTTCATACACGATTCTTTTTCAACAACTATTTATGCACGATTCTTGCGATTCATTTTGAACGACGATTCATGCACGATTTTTGCGATTCTTTTTGAAGGACGATTCATACACGATACATTTTGAACGACGATTCATGCACGATTCTTGCGATTCTTTTTGAACGACGATTCATGCACGATTCTTGCGATTCATTTTGAACGACGATTCATGCACGATTCTTGCGATTCTTTTTGAACGACGATTCATGCACGATTCTTTTTGAACGACAATTCATGCACGATTCATTTTGAACGAGAATTCATACACGATTCTTTTTGAACGACGATTTATGCACGATTCTTGCGATTCTTTTTGAACGACAATTCATACACGATTCTTTTTGAACGACAATTCATACACGATTCATTTTGAACGACAATTCATACACGATTCATTTTGAACGACAATTCATACACGATTCTTTTTGAACCACGATTCAGTTTGAACGACAATTCATGCACGATTCTTTTTGAACGACGATTCATGCACGATTCTTTTTGAACGACGATTCATGCACGATTCATTTTGAACGACAATTCATACTCGATTCTTTTTGAACGACGATTCATGCACGATTCTTTTTGAACGACAATTCATACACGATTCTTTTTAAACGACGAATCATGCACGATTCTTTTAGAACGACGATTCATGCACGATTCTTCGATTCATTTTGAACGACAATTCATACACGATTCTTTTTGAACGCCGATTCATGCACGATTCTTTTTGAACGACAATTCATACACGATTCTTTTTGAACGACGATTTATGCACGATTCTTGCGATTCTTTTTGAACGACAATTCATGCACGATTCTTTTTGAACGACGATTCATGCACGATTCTTGCGATTCATTTTGAACGACAATTCATACACGATTCTTTTTGAACGACGATTCATACACGATTCATTTTGAACGACAATTCATACACGATTCTTTTTGAACGACAATTCATACACGATTCATTTTGAACGACAATTCATAGACTATTCTTTTTGAACGACAATTCATACACGATTCTTTTTGAACGACAATTCATACACGATTCTTTTTGAACGACAATTCATACACGATTCTTTTTGAACGACAATTCATACACGATTCTTTTTGAACGTCAATTCATACACGATTCTTTTTGAACGACGATTCATACACGATTCATTTTGAACGACAATTCATACACGATTCATTTTGAGCGACAATTCATACACGATTCTTTTTGAACGACAATTCATACACGATTCTTTTTGAACGACAATTCATACACGATTCTTTTTGAACGACAATTCATACACGATTCATTTTGAACGACGATTCATGCACGATTCTTTTTGAACGACGATTCATACACGATTCTTTTTGAACGACGATTCATTCACGATTCTTTTTGAACGACAATTCATACACGATTCATTTTGAGCGACAATTCATACACGATTCTTTTTGAACGACAATTCATAAACGATTCTTTTTGAACGACAATTCATACACGATTCTTTTTGAGCGACGATTCATGCACGATTCTTTTTGAACGACGATTCATGCACGATTCTTTTTGAACGACGATTCATACACGATTCTTTTTGAACGACGATTCATACACGATTCTTTTTGAACGACGATTCATGCACGATTCTTTTTGAACGACGATTCATGCACGATTCTTTTTGAACGACGATTCATGCACGATTCTTGCGATTCTTTTTGAACGACGATTCATGCACGATTCTTGCAATTCATTTTGAACGACGATTCTTGCACGATTCTTGCGATTCTTTTTGAACGACGATTCATGCACGATTCTTTTTGAACGACAATTCATGCACGATTCATTTTGAACGAGAATTCATACACGATTCTTTTTGAACGACGATTTATGCACGATTCTTGCGATTCTTTTTGAACGACAATTCATACACGATTCTTTTTGAACGACAATTCATACACGATTCATTTTGAACGACAATTCATACACGATTCATTTTGAACGACAATTCATACACGATTCTTTTTGAACCACGATTCAGTTTGAACGACAATTCATGCACGATTCTTTTTGAACGACGATTCATGCACGATTCTTTTTGAACGACGATTCATGCACGATTCATTTTGAACGACAATTCATACTCGATTCTTTTTGAACGACGGTTCATGCACGATTCTTTTTGAACGACAATTCATACACGATTCTTTTTAAACGACGAATCATGCACGATTCTTTTAGAACGACGATTCATGCACGATTCTTGCGATTCATTTTGAACGACAATTCATACACGATTCTTTTTGAACGCCGATTCATGCACGATTCTTTTTGAACGACAATTCATACACGATTCTTTTTGAACGACGATTTATGCACGATTCTTGCGATTCTTTTTGAACGACAATTCATGCACGATTCTTTTTGAACGACGATTCATGCACGATTCTTGCGATTCATTTTGAACGACAATTCATACACGATTCTTTTTGAACGACGATTCATACACGATTCATTTTGAACGACAATTCATACACGATTCTTTTTGAACGACAATTCATACACGATTCATTTTGAACGACAATTCATACACTATTCTTTTTGAACGACAATTCATACACGATTCTTTTTGAACGACAATTCATACACGATTCTTTTTGAACGACAATTCATACACGATTCTTTTTGAACGACAATTCATACACGATTCTTTTTGAACGACAATTCATACACGATTCATTTTGAACGACGATTCATGCACGATTCTTTTTGAACGACGATTCATACACGATTCTTTTTGAACGACGATTCATTCACGATTCTTTTTGAACGACAATTCATACACGATTCATTTTGAGCGACAATTCATACACGATTCTTTTTGAACGACAATTCATAAACGATTCTTTTTGAACGACAATTCATACACGATTCTTTTTGAGCGACGATTCATGCACGATTCTTTTTGAACGACGATTCATGCACGATTCTTTTTGAACGACGATTCATACACGATTCTTTTTGAACGACGATTCATACACGATTCTTTTTGAACGACGATTCATGCACGATTCTTTTTGAACGACGATTCATGCACGATTCTTTTTGAACGACGATTCATGCACGATTTTTGCGATTCTTTTTGAACGACGATTTATGCACGATTCTTTTTTAACCACGATTCATGCAGGATTCCTACGATTCTTTTTGAACAGCGATTCACGCACGATTCTTGCGATGCTTTTTGAAGGACGATTCATGCACGATTCTTTTTGAACGACAATTCATGCACGATTCTTTTTGAACAACAATTCATACACGATTCATTTTGAAAGACAATTCATACACGAGAGATTTTGAACGACAATTCATACACGATTCATTTTGAAAGACAATTCATACACGATTCATTTTGAAAGACAATTCATACACGATTCTTTTTGAAAGACAATTCATACACGATTCTTTTTGAAAGACAATTCATACACGATTCTTTTTGAAAGACAATTCATACACGATTCTTTTTGAAAGACAATTCATACACGATTCATTTTGAACGACAATTCATACACGATTCTTTTTGAACGACAATTCATACACGATTCTTTTTGAAAGACAATTCATACACGATTCTTTTTGAAAGACAATTCATACACGATTCATTTTGAACGACAATTCATAGGAGATTCATTTTGAACGACAATTCATACACGATTCTTTTTGAACGACAATTCATAGGAGATTCATTTTGAACGACAATTCATACACGATTCTTTTTGAACGACAATTCATACACGATTCTTTTTGAACGACAATTCATACACGATTCTTTTTGAACGACAATTCATACACGATTCTTTTTGAACGACAATTCATACACGATTCTTTTTGAACGACAATTCATACACGATTCATTTTGAACGACAATTCATACACTATTCTTTTTGAACGACAATTCATACACGATTCTTTTTGAACGACAATTCATACACGATTCTTTTTGAACGACAATTCATACACGATTCTTTTTGAACGACAATTCATACACGATTCTTTTTGAACGACAATTCATACACGATTCTTTTTGAACGACGATTCATACACGATTCATTTTGAACGACAATTCATACACGATTCATTTTGAGCGACAATTCATACACGATTCTTTTTGAACGACAATTCATACACGATTCTTTTTGAACGACAATTCATACACGATTCTTTTTGAACGACAATTCATAAACGATTCTTTTTGAACGACAATTCATACACGATTCTTTTTGAGCGACGATTCATGCACGATTCTTTTTGAACGACGATTCATGCACGATTCTTTTTGAACGACGATTCATACACGATTCTTTTTGAACGACGATTCATACACGATTCTTTTTGAACGACGATTCATGCACGATTCTTTTTGAACGACGATTCATGCACGATTCTTTTTGAACGACGATTCATGCACGATTCTTGCGATTCTTTTTGAACGACGATTTATGCACGATTCTTTTTTAACCACGATTCATGCAGGATTCCTACGATTCTTTTTGAACAGCGATTCACGCACGATTCTTGCGATGCTTTTTGAAGGACGATTCATGCACGATTCTTTTTGAACGACAATTCATGCACGATTCTTTTTGAACGACAATTCATACACGACTCATTTTGAAAGACAATTCATACACGAGAGATTTTGAACGACAATTCATACACGATTCATTTTGAAAGACAATTCATACACGATTCATTTTGAAAGACAATTCATACACGATTCTTTTTGAAAGACAATTCATACACGATTCTTTTTGAAAGACAATTCATACACGATTCTTTTTGAAAGACAATTCATACACGATTCTTTTTGAAAGACAATTCATACACGATTCATTTTGAACGACAATTCATACACGATTCTTTTTGAACGACAATTCATACACGATTCTTTTTGAAAGACAATTCATACACGATTCTTTTTGAAAGACAATTCATACACGATTCATTTTGAACGACAATTCATAGGAGAGTCATTTTGAACGACAATTCATACACGATTCTTTTTGAACGACAATTCATAGGAGATTCATTTTGAACGACAATTCATACACGATTCTTTTTGAACGACAATTCATACACGATTCTTTTTGAACGACAATTCATACACGATTCTTTTTGAACGACAATTCATACACGATTCTTTTTGAACGACAATTCATACACGATTCTTTTTGAACGACAATTCATACGAGATTCTTTTTGAACGACAATTCATACACGATTCTGTTTGAACGACAATTCATACACGATTCTTTTTGAAAGACAATTCATACACGATTCTTTTTGAACGACAATTCATACGAGATTCATTTTGAACGACAATTCATACACGATTCTTTTTGAAAGACAATTCATACACGATTCTTTTTGAACGACAATTTATACGAGATTCTTTTTGAAAGACAATTCATACACGATTCTTTTTGAACGACAATTCATACGAGATTCTTTTTGAAAGACAACTCATACACGATTCATTTTGAAAGACAATTCATACACGATTCATTTTGAAAGACAACTCATACACGATTCATTTTGAAAGACAACTCATACACGATTCATTTTGAACGACAATTCATACACGATTCTTTTTGAAAGACAATTCATACACGATTCTTTTTGAAAGACAATTCATACACGATTCTTTTTGAAAGACAATTCATACACGATTCTTTTTGAACGAGAATTCATACACGATTCATTTTGAAAGACAACTCATACACGATTCTTTTTGAAAGACAACTCATACACGATTCTTTTTGAAAGACAACTCATGCACGATTCATTTTGAGCGACAATTCATGCACGATTCATTTTGAACGACAATTCATTCAGGATTCTTTTTTAACGACGATTCATGCACGATTCTTTTTGAACGACGATTCATGCAAGATTCTTTTTGAACGACGATTCATGCACGATTCATTTTGAACGACAATTCATACACGAGTCTTTTTGAACGACAATTCATACACGATTCATTTTGAACGACAATTCATACACGATTCTCTTTGAACGACGATTCATGCACGATTCATTTTGAACGACAATTCATACACGAATCTTTTTGAACTTCGATTCATGCACGAATCATTTTGAACGACAATTCAACGATTCTTTTTGAACGACGATTCATGCACGATTCTTTTTGAACGACGATTCATGCACGATTCTTGCGATTCATTTTGAACGACAATTCATACACGATTCTTTTTGAACGACGATTCATGCACGATTCATTTTGAACGACAATTCATACACGATTCTTTTTGAACGACGATTTATGCACGATTCTTGCGATTCTTTTTGAACGACAATTCATGCACGATTCTTGCGATTCTTTTTGAACGACGATTTATGCACGATTCTTTTTTAACCACGATTCATGCACGATTCTTGCGATTCATTTTGAACGACGATTCACGCACGATTCTAGCGATTCTTTTTGAACAGCGATTCACGCACGATTCTTGCGATTCTTTTTGAACGACGATTCATGCACGATTCTTTTTGAACGACAATTCATGCACGATTCATTTTGAACGAAATTTCATACACGATTCTTTTTCAACAACGATTTATGCACGATTCTTGCGATTCATTTTGAACGACGATTCATGCACGATTTTTGCGATTCTTTTTGAAGGACGATTCATACACGATACATTTTGAACGACGATTCATGCACGATTCTTGCGATTCTTTTTGAACGACGATTCATGCACGATTCTTGCGATTCATTTTGAACGACGATTCATGCACGATTCTTGCGATTCTTTTTGAACGACGATTCATGCACGATTCTTTTTGAACGACAATTCATGCACGATTCATTTTGAACGAGAATTCATACACGATTCTTTTTGAACGACGATTTATGCACGATTCTTGCGATTCTTTTTGAACGACAATTCATACACGATTCTTTTTGAACGACAATTCATACACGATTCATTTTGAACGACAATTCATACACGATTCATTTTGAACGACAATTCATACACGATTCTTTTTGAACCACGATTCAGTTTGAACGACAATTCATGCACGATTCTTTTTGAACGACGATTCATGCACGATTCTTTTGGAACGACGATTCATGCACGATTCATTTTGAACGACAATTCATACTCGATTCTTTTTGAACGACGATTCATGCACGATTCTTTTTGAACGACAATTCATACACGATTCTTTTTAAACGACGAATCATGCACGATTCTTTTAGAACGACGATTCATGCACGATTCTTCGATTCATTTTGAACGACAATTCATACACGATTCTTTTTGAACGCCGATTCATGCACGATTCTTTTTGAACGACAATTCATACACGATTCTTTTTGAACGACGATTTATGCACGATTCTTGCGATTCTTTTTGAACGACAATTCATGCACGATTCTTTTTGAACGACGATTCATGCACGATTCTTGCGATTCATTTTGAACGACAATTCATACACGATTCTTTTTGAACGACGATTCATACACGATTCATTTTGAACGACAATTCATACACGATTCTTTTTGAACGACAATTCATACACGATTCATTTTGAACGACAATTCATACACTATTCTTTTTGAACGACAATTCATACACGATTCTTTTTGAACGACAATTCATACACGATTCTTTTTGAACGACAATTCATACACGATTCTTTTTGAACGACAATTCATACACGATTCTTTTTGAACGACAATTCATACACGATTCTTTTTGAACGACGATTCATACACGATTCATTTTGAACGACAATTCATACACGATTCATTTTGAGCGACAATTCATACACGATTCTTTTTGAACGACAATTCATACACGATTCTTTTTGAACGACAATTCATACACGATTCTTTTTGAACGACAATTCATACACGATTCATTTTGAACGACGATTCATGCACGATTCTTTTTGAACGACGATTCATACACGATTCTTTTTGAACGACGATTCATTCACGATTCTTTTTGAACGACAATTCATACACGATTCATTTTGAGCGACAATTCATACACGATTCTTTTTGAACGACAATTCATAAACGATTCTTTTTGAACGACAATTCATACACGATTCTTTTTGAGCGACGATTCATGCACGATTCTTTTTGAACGACGATTCATGCACGATTCTTTTTGAACGACGATTCATACACGATTCTTTTTGAACGACGATTCATACACGATTCTTTTTGAACGACGATTCATGCACGATTCTTTTTGAACGACGATTCATGCACGATTCTTTTTGAACGACGATTCATGCACGATTCTTGCGATTCTTTTTGAACGACGATTCATGCACGATTCTTGCAATTCATTTTGAACGACGATTCTTGCACGATTTTGCGATTCTTTTTGAACGACGATTCATGCACGATTCTTTTTGAACGACAATTCATGCACGATTCATTTTGAACGAGAATTCATACACGATTCTTTTTGAACGACGATTTTGCACGATTCTTGCGATTCTTTTTGAACGACAATTCATACACGATTCTTTTTGAACGACAATTCATACACGATTCATTTTGAACGACAATTCATACACGATTCATTTTGAACGACAATTCATACACGATTCTTTTTGAACCACGATTCAGTTTGAACGACAATTCATGCACGATTCTTTTTGAACGACGATTCATGCACGATTCTTTTTGAACGACGATTCATGCACGATTCATTTTGAACGACAATTCATACTCGATTCTTTTTGAACGACGGTTCATGCACGATTCTTTTTGAACGACAATTCATACACGATTCTTTTTAAACGACGAATCATGCACGATTCTTTTAGAACGACGATTCATGCACGATTCTTGCGATTCATTTTGAACGACAATTCATACACGATTCTTTTTGAACGCCGATTCATGCACGATTCTTTTTGAACGACAATTCATACACGATTCTTTTTGAACGACGATTTATGCACGATTCTTGCGATTCTTTTTGAACGACAATTCATGCACGATTCTTTTTGAACGACGATTCATGCACGATTCTTGCGATTCATTTTGAACGACAATTCATACACGATTCTTTTTGAACGACGATTCATACACGATTCATTTTGAACGACAATTCATACACGATTCTTTTTGAACGACAATTCATACACGATTCATTTTGAACGACAATTCATACACTATTCTTTTTGAACGACAATTCATACACGATTCTTTTTGAACGACAATTCATACACGATTCTTTTTGAACGACAATTCATACACGATTCTTTTTGAACGACAATTCATACACGATTCTTTTTGAACGACAATTCATACACGATTCATTTTGAACGACGATTCATGCACGATTCTTTTTGAACGACGATTCATACACGATTCTTTTTGAACGACGATTCATTCACGATTCTTTTTGAACGACAATTCATACACGATTCATTTTGAGCGACAATTCATACACGATTCTTTTTGAACGACAATTCATAAACGATTCTTTTTGAACGACAATTCATACACGATTCTTTTTGAGCGACGATTCATGCACGATTCTTTTTGAACGACGATTCATGCACGATTCTTTTTGAACGACGATTCATACACGATTCTTTTTGAACGACGATTCATACACGATTCTTTTTGAACGACGATTCATGCACGATTCTTTTTGAACGACGATTCATGCACGATTCTTTTTGAACGACGATTCATGCACGATTTTTGCGATTCTTTTTGAACGACGATTTATGCACGATTCTTTTTTAACCACGATTCATGCAGGATTCCTACGATTCTTTTTGAACAGCGATTCACGCACGATTCTTGCGATGCTTTTTGAAGGACGATTCATGCACGATTCTTTTTGAACGACAATTCATGCACGATTCTTTTTGAACAACAATTCATACACGATTCATTTTGAAAGACAATTCATACACGAGAGATTTTGAACGACAATTCATACACGATTCATTTTGAAAGACAATTCATACACGATTCATTTTGAAAGACAATTCATACACGATTCTTTTTGAAAGACAATTCATACACGATTCTTTTTGAAAGACAATTCATACACGATTCTTTTTGAAAGACAATTCATACACGATTCTTTTTGAAAGACAATTCATACACGATTCATTTTGAACGACAATTCATACACGATTCTTTTTGAACGACAATTCATACACGATTCTTTTTGAAAGACAATTCATACACGATTCTTTTTGAAAGACAATTCATACACGATTCATTTTGAACGACAATTCATAGGAGATTCATTTTGAACGACAATTCATACACGATTCTTTTTGAACGACAATTCATAGGAGATTCATTTTGAACGACAATTCATACACGATTCTTTTTGAACGACAATTCATACACGATTCTTTTTGAACGACAATTCATACACGATTCTTTTTGAACGACAATTCATACACGATTCTTTTTGAACGACAATTCATACACGATTCTTTTTGAACGACAATTCATACACGATTCATTTTGAACGACAATTCATACACTATTCTTTTTGAACGACAATTCATACACGATTCTTTTTGAACGACTATTCATACACGATTCTTTTTGAACGACAATTCATACACGATTCTTTTTGAACGACAATTCATACACGATTCTTTTTGAACGACAATTCATACACGATTCTTTTTGAACGACGATTCATACACGATTCATTTTGAACGACAATTCATACACGATTCATTTTGAGCGACAATTCATACACGATTCTTTTTGAACGACAATTCATACACGATTCTTTTTGAACGACAATTCATACACGATTCTTTTTGAACGACAATTCATAAACGATTCTTTTTGAACGACAATTCATACACGATTCTTTTTGAGCGACGATTCATGCACGATTCTTTTTGAACGACGATTCATGCACGATTCTTTTTGAACGACGATTCATACACGATTCTTTTTGAACGACGATTCATACACGATTCTTTTTGAACGACGATTCATGCACGATTCTTTTTGAACGACGATTCATGCACGATTCTTTTTGAACGACGATTCATGCACGATTCTTGCGATTCTTTTTGAACGACGATTTATGCACGATTCTTTTTTAACCACGATTCATGCAGGATTCCTACGATTCTTTTTGAACAGCGATTCACGCACGATTCTTGCGATGCTTTTTGAAGGACGATTCATGCACGATTCTTTTTGAACGACAATTCATGCACGATTCTTTTTGAACGACAATTCATACACGACTCATTTTGAAAGACAATTCATACACGAGAGATTTTGAACGACAATTCATACACGATTCATTTTGAAAGACAATTCATACACGATTCATTTTGAAAGACAATTCATACACGATTCTTTTTGAAAGACAATTCATACACGATTCTTTTTGAAAGACAATTCATACACGATTCTTTTTGAAAGACAATTCATACACGATTCTTTTTGAAAGACAATTCATACACGATTCATTTTGAACGACAATTCATACACGATTCTTTTTGAACGACAATTCATACACGATTCTTTTTGAAAGACAATTCATACACGATTCTTTTTGAAAGACAATTCATACACGATTCATTTTGAACGACAATTCATAGGAGAGTCATTTTGAACGACAATTCATACACGATTCTTTTTGAACGACAATTCATAGGAGATTCATTTTGAACGACAATTCATACACGATTCTTTTTGAACGACAATTCATACACGATTCTTTTTGAACGACAATTCATACACGATTCTTTTTGAACGACAATTCATACACGATTCTTTTTGAACGACAATTCATACACGATTCTTTTTGAACGACAATTCATACGAGATTCTTTTTGAACGACAATTCATACACGATTCTTTTTGAACGACAATTCATACACGATTCTTTTTGAAAGACAATTCATACACGATTCTTTTTGAACGACAATTCATACGAGATTCATTTTGAACGACAATTCATACACGATTCTTTTTGAAAGACAATTCATACACGATTCTTTTTGAACGACAATTTATACGAGATTCTTTTTGAAAGACAATTCATACACGATTCTTTTTGAACGACAATTCATACGAGATTCTTTTTGAAAGACAACTCATACACGATTCATTTTGAAAGACAATTCATACACGATTCATTTTGAAAGACAACTCATACACGATTCATTTTGAAAGACAACTCATACACGATTCATTTTGAACGACAATTCATACACGATTCTTTTTGAAAGACAATTCATACACGATTCTTTTTGAAAGACAATTCATACACGATTCTTTTTGAAAGACAATTCATACACGATTCTTTTTGAACGAGAATTCATACACGATTCATTTTGAAAGACAACTCATACACGATTCTTTTTGAAAGACAACTCATACACGATTCTTTTTGAAAGACAACTCATGCACGATTCATTTTGAGCGACAATTCATGCACGATTCATTTTGAACGACAATTCATTCACGATTCTTTTTTAACGACGATTCATGCACGATTCTTTTTGAACGACGATTCATGCAAGATTCTTTTTGAACGACGATTCATGCACGATTCATTTTGAACGACAATTCATACACGAGTCTTTTTGAACGACAATTCATACACGATTCATTTTGAACGACAATTCATACACGATTCTCTTTGAACGACGATTCATGCACGATTCATTTTGAACGACAATTCATACACGAATCTTTTTGAACAACGATTCATGCACGAATCATTTTGAACGACAATTCAACGATTCTTTTTGAACGACGATTCATGCACGATTCTTTTTGAACGACGATTCATGCACGATTCTTGCGATTCATTTTGAACGACAATTCATACACGATTCTTTTTGAACGACGATTCATGCACGATTCATTTTGAACGACAATTCATACACGATTCTTTTTGAACGACGATTTATGCACGATTCTTGCGATTCTTTTTGAACGACAATTCATGCACGATTCTTGCGATTCTTTTTGAACGACGATTTATGCACGATTCTTTTTTAACCACGATTCATGCACGATTCTTGCGATTCATTTTGAACGACGATTCACGCACGATTCTAGCGATTCTTTTTGAACAGCGATTCACGCACGATTCTTGCGATTCTTTTTGAACGACGATTCATGCACGATTCTTTTTGAACGACAATTCATGCACGATTCATTTTGAACGAAATTTCATACACGATTCTTTTTCAACAACGATTTATGCACGATTCTTGCCATTCATTTTGAACGACGATTCATGCACGATTTTTGCGATTCTTTTTGAAGGACGATTCATACACGATACATTTTGAACGACGATTCATGCACGATTCTTGCGATTCTTTTTGAACGACGATTCATGCACGATTCTTGCGATTCATTTTGAACGACGATTCATGCACGATTCTTGCGATTCTTTTTGAACGACGATTCATGCACGATTCTTTTTGAACGACAATTCATGCACGATTCATTTTGAACGAGAATTCATACACGATTCTTTTTGAACGACGATTTATGCACGATTCTTGCGATTCTTTTTGAACGACAATTCATACACGATTCTTTTTGAACGACAATTCATACACGATTCATTTTGAACGACAATTCATACACGATTCATTTTGAACGACAATTCATACACGATTCTTTTTGAACCACGATTCAGTTTGAACGACAATTCATGCACGATTCTTTTTGAACGACGATTCATGCACGATTCTTTTTGAACGACGATTCATGCACGATTCATTTTGAACGACAATTCATACTCGATTCTTTTTGAACGACGATTCATGCACGATTCTTTTTGAACGACAATTCATACACGATTCTTTTTAAACGACGAATCATGCACGATTCTTTTAGAACGACGATTCATGCACGATTCTTCGATTCATTTTGAACGACAATTCATACACGATTCTTTTTGAACGCCGATTCATGCACGATTCTTTTTGAACGACAATTCATACACGATTCTTTTTGAACGACGATTTATGCACGATTCTTGCGATTCTTTTTGAACGACAATTCATGCACGATTCTTTTTGAACGACGATTCATGCACGATTCTTGCGATTCATTTTGAACGACAATTCATACACGATTCTTTTTGAACGACGATTCATACACGATTCATTTTGAACGACAATTCATACACGATTCTTTTTGAACGACAATTCATACACGATTCATTTTGAACGACAATTCATACACTATTCTTTTTGAACGACAATTCATACACGATTCTTTTTGAACGACAATTCATACACGATTCTTTTTGAACGACAATTCATACACGATTCTTTTTGAACGACAATTCATACACGATTCTTTTTGAACGACAATTCATACACGATTCTTTTTGAACGACGATTCATACACGATTCATTTTGAACGACAATTCATACACGATTCATTTTGAGCGACAATTCATACACGATTCTTTTTGAACGACAATTCATACACGATTCTTTTTGAACGACAATTCATACACGATTCTTTTTGAACGACAATTCATACACGATTCATTTTGAACGACGATTCATGCACGATTCTTTTTGAACGACGATTCATACACGATTCTTTTTGAACGACGATTCATTCACGATTCTTTTTGAACGACAATTCATACACGATTCATTTTGAGCGACAATTCATACACAATTCTTTTTGAACGACAATTCATAAACGATTCTTTTTGAACGACAATTCATACACGATTCTTTTTGAGCGACGATTCATGCACGATTCTTTTTGAACGACGATTCATGCACGATTCTTTTTGAACGACGATTCATACACGATTCTTTTTGAACGACGATTCATACACGATTCTTTTTGAACGACGATTCATGCACGATTCTTTTTGAACGACGATTCATGCACGATTCTTTTTGAACGACGATTCATGCACGATTCTTGCGATTCTTTTTGAAAGACGATTTATGCACGATTCTTTTTTAACCACGATTCATGCAGGATTCCTACGATTCTTTTTGAACAGCGATTCACGCACGATTCTTGCGATTCTTTTTGAACGACGATTCATGCACGATTCTTTTTGAACGACAATTCATGCACGATTCTTTTTGAACGACAATTCATACACGATTCATTTTGAAAGACAATTCATACACGAGAGATTTTGAACGACAATTCATACACGATTCATTTTGAAAGACAATTCATACACGAGAGATTTTGAAAGACAATTCATACACGATTCATTTTGAACGACAATTCATACACGATTCTTTTTGAACGACAATTCATACACGATTCTTTTTGAACGACAATTCATAAACGATTCATTTTGAACGACAATTCATACACGATTCATTTTGAACGACAATTCATACACGATTCTTTTTGAACGACAATTCATACACGATTCTTTTTGAAAGACAAATTATACACGATTCTTTTTGAAAGACAATTCATACACGATTCATTTTGAACGACAATTCATAGGAGATTCATTTTGAACGACAATTCATACACGATTCTTTTTGAACGACAATTGATAGGAGATTCATTTTGAACGACAATTCATACACGATTCTTTTTGAACGACAATTCATACACGATTCTTTTTGAACGACAATTCATACACGATTCTTTTTGAACGACAATTCATACACGATTCTTTTTGAACGACAATTCATACACGATTCTTTTTGAACGACAATTCATACACGATTCTTTTTGAACGACAATTCACACACGATTCTTTTTGAACGACAATTCATACACGATTCTTTTTGAACGACAATTCATACGAAATTCTTTTTGAAAGACAACTCATACACGATTCATTTTGAAAGACAATTCATACACGATTCATTTTGAAAGACAACTCATACACGATTCATTTTGAAAGACAACTCATACACGATTCATTTTGAACGACAATTCATACACGATTCTTTTTGAAAGACAATTCATACACGATTCTTTTTGAAAGACAATTCATACACGATTCTTTTTGAAAGACAATTCATACACGATTCTTTTTGAACGAGAATTCATACACGATTCATTTTGAAAGACAACTCATACACGATTCTTTTTGAAAGACAACTCATACACGATTCTTTTTGAAAGACAACTCATGCACGATTCATTTTGAAAGACAATTCATACACGATTCATTTTGAAAGACAATTCATACGAGATTCATTTTGAAAGACAATTCATACACGATTCTTTTTGAAAGACAACTCATACACGATTCATTTTGAAAGACAACTCATACACGATTCATTTTGAAAGACAACTCATACACGATTCATTTTGAAAGACAACTCATACACGATTCATTTTGAAAGACAACTCATACACGATTCTTTTTGAAAGACAATTCATACACGATTCATTTTGAAAGACAACTCATACACGATTCATTTTGAACGAGAATTCATACACGATTCTTTTTGAAAGACAACTCATACACGATTCATTTTGAAAGACAATTCATACACGATTCATTTTGAAAGACAACTCATACACGATTCATTTTGAAAGACAACTCATACACGATTCATTTTGAAAGACAACTCATACACGATTCATTTTGAAAGACAACTCATACACGATTCATTTTGAAAGACAACTCATACACGATTCATTTTGAAAGACAATTCATACACGATTCATTTTGAAAGACAACTCATACACGATTCATTTTGAAAGACAACTCATACACCATTCATTTTGAAAGACAACTCATACACGATTCATTTTGAAAGACAACTCATACACGATTCTTTTTAAAGACAATTCATACACGATTCATTTTGAAAGACAATTCATACGAGATTCTTTTTGAACGACAATTCATACACGATTCTTTTTGAAAGACAATTCATACACGATTCTTTTTGAAAGACAATTCATACGAGATTCTTTTTGAACGACAATTCATACACGATTCATTTTGAACGACAATTCATACGAGATTCTTTTTGAAAGACAATTCATACGAGATTCTTTTTGAAAGACAATTCATACGAAATTCTTTTTGAAAGACAATTCATACACGATTCATTTTGAAAGACATTTCATACACGATTAATTTTGAAAGACAATTCATACACGATTCATTTTGAAAGACAATTCATACGAGATTCATTTTGAAAGACAATTCATACACGATTCATTTTGAAAGACAATTCATACACGATTCATTTTGAAAGACAATTCATACACGATTCATTTTGAAAGACAATTCATACACGATTCATTTTGAAAGACAATTCATACACGATTCTTTTTGAAAGACAATTCATACACGATTCTTTTTGAACGACAATTCATACACGATTCATTTTGAAAGACAATTCATACACGATTCTTTTTGAAAGACAATTCATACACGATTCTTTTTGAAAGACAATTCATACACGATTCTTTTTGAAAGACAATTCATACACGATTCTTTTTGAAAGACAATTCATACACGATTCTTTTTGAACGACAATTCATACACGATTCATTTTGAAAGACAATTCATACACGATTCTTTTTGAACGACAATTCATACGAGATTCTTTTTGAAAGACAATTCATACGAGATTCTTTTTGAACGACAATTCATACACGATTCTTTTTGAAAGACAATTCATACACGATTCTTTTTGAACGACAATTCATACACGATTCTTTTTGAAAGACAATTCATACACGATTCTTTTTGAAAGACAATTCATACACGATTCTTTTTGAAAGACAATTCATACGAGATTCTTTTTGAAAGACAATTCATACACGATTCTTTTTGAACGACAATTCATACACGATTCTTTTTGAAAGACAATTCATACACGATTCTTTTTGAACGACAATTCATACGAGATTCTTTTTGAACGACAATTCATACACGATTCTTTTTGAACGACAATTCATACACGATTCTTTTTGAAAGACAATTCATACACGATTCTTTTTGAAAGACAATTCATACGAGATTCTTTTTGAAAGACAATTCATACACGATTCTTTTTGAACGACAATTCATACACGATTCTTTTTGAAAGACAATTCATAAACGATTCTTTTTGAAAGACAATTCATACGAGATTCTTTTTGAAAGACAATTCATACGAGATTCTTTTTGAAAGACAATTCATACACGATTCTTTTTGAAAGACAATTCATACGAGATTCTTTTTGAAAGACAATTCATACACGATTCATTTTGAAAGACAATTCATACACGATTCTTTTTGAAAGACAATTCATACACGATTCTTTTTGAAAGACAGTTCATACACGATTCTTTTTGAAAGACAATTCATACACGATTCTTTTTGAACGACAATTCATACGAGATTCTTTTTGAACGACAATTCATACACGATTCTTTTTGAACGACAATTCATACACGATTCTTTTTGAAAGACAATTCATACACGATTCTTTTTGAAAGACAATTCATACGAGATTCTTTTTGAAAGACAATTCATACACGATTCTTTTTGAAAGACAATTCATACGAGATTCTTTTTGAAAGACAATTCATACACGATTCTTTTTGAAAGACAATTCATACACGATTCTTTTTGAAAGACAATTCATACGAGATTCTTTTTGAAAGACAATTCATACGAGATTCTTTTTGAAAGACAATTCATACACGATTCTTTTTGAAAGACAATTCATACGAGATTCTTTTTGAAAGACAATTCATACGAGATTCTTTTTGAAAGACAATTCATACGAGATTCTTTTTGAAAGACAATTCATACGAGATTCTTTTTGAAAGACAATTCATACGAGATTCTTTTTGAAAGACAATTCATACGAGATTCTTTTTGAAAGACAATTCATACACGATTCTTTTTGAAAGACAATTCATACGAGATTCTTTTTGAACGACAATTCATACACGATTCATTTTGAACGACAATTCATACACGATTCATTTTGAAAGACAATTCATACGAGATTCATTTTGAAAGACAATTCATACACGATTCTTTTTGAAAGACAATTCATACGAGATTCTTTTTGAAAGACAATTCATACGAGATTCATTTTGAAAGACAATTCATACGAGATTCATTTTGAAAGACAATTCATACGAGATTCTTTTTGAAAGACAATTCATACGAGATTCTTTTTGAAAGACAATTCATACGAGATTCATTTTGAAAGACAATTCATACACGATTCTTTTTGAAAGACAATTCATACACGATTCATTTTGAACGACAATTCATACACGATTCTTTTTGAAAGACAATTCATACGAGATTCATTTTGAAAGACAATTCATACACGATTCTTTTTGAAAGACAATTCATACGAGATTCATTTTGAAAGACAATTCATACACGATTCTTTTTGAAAGACAATTCATACACGATTCTTTTTGAAAGACAATTCATACACGATTCATTTTGAACGACAATTCATACACGATTCTTTTTGAACGACAATTCATACACGATTCTTTTTGAACGACAATTCATACACGATTCATTTTGAAAGACAATTCATACACGATTCTTTTTGAAAGACAATTCATACACGATTCTTTTTGAAAGACAATTCATACGAGATTCTTTTTGAAAGACAATTCATACGAGATTCTTTTTGAAAGACAATTCATACGAGATTCATTTTGAAAGACAATTCATACACGATTCATTTTGAAAGACAATTCATACACGATTCATTTTGAAAGACAATTCATACACGATTCTTTTTGAAAGACAATTCATACACGATTAATTTTGAAAGACAATTCATACACGATTCATTTTGAAAGACAATTCATACACGATTCATTTTGAAAGACAATTCATACACGATTCATTTTGAAAGACAATTCATACACGATTCATTTTGAAAGACAATTCATACACGATTCTTTTTGAAAGACAATTCATACAAGATTCTTTTTGAAAGACAATTCATACGAGATTCTTTTTGAAAGACAATTCATACGAGATTCTTTTTGAAAGACAATTCATACACGATTCTTTTTGAACGACAATTCATACGAGATTCTTTTTGAAAGACAATTCATACACGATTCTTTTTGAAAGACAATTCATACGAGATTCATTTTGAAAGACAATTCATACGAGATTCTTTTTGAAAGACAATTCATACGAGATTCATTTTGAAAGACAATTCATACACGATTCTTTTTGAAAGACAATTCATACACGATTCTTTTTGAACGACAATTCATACGAGATTCTTTTTGAAAGACAATTCATACACGATTCTTTTTGAACGACAATTCATACACGATTCTTTTTGAAAGACAATTCATACACGATTCTTTTTGAAAGACAATTCATACGAGATTCTTTTTGAAAGACAATTCATACACGATTCTTTTTGAACGACAATTCATACGAGATTCTTTTTGAAAGACAATTCATACGAGATTCTTTTTGAAAGACAATTCATACACGATTCTTTTTGAACGACAATTCATACACGATTCATTTTGAAAGACAATTCATACACGATTCATTTTGAAAGACAATTCATACGAGATTCTTTTTGAAAGACAATTCATACGAGATTCTTTTTGAAAGACAATTCATACACGATTCTTTTTGAACGACAATTCATACACGATTCTTTTTGAAAGACAATTCATACGAGATTCTTTTTGAACGACAATTCATACACGATTCTTTTTGAACGACAATTCATGCACGAGAGATTTTGAACGACAATTCATACACGATTCTTTTTGAAAGACAATTCATACACGATTCTTTTTGAAAGACAATTCATACGAGATTCTTTTTGAACGACAATTCATACACGATTCTTTTTGAACGACAATTCATACACGATTCTTTTTGAAAGACAATTCATACACGATTCTTTTTGAACGACAATTCATACACGATTCGTTTTGAACGACAATTCATACGAGATTCATTTTGAACGACAATTCATACACGATTCTTTTTGAACGACAATTCATACGAGATTCTTTTTGAACGACAATTCATACACGATTCTTTTTGAACGACAATTCATACACGATTCTTTTTGAAAGACAATTCATACACGATTCTTTTTGAACGACAATTCATACGAGATTCATTTTGAAAGACAATTCATACACGATTCTTTTTGAACGACAATTCATACGAGATTCATTTTGAACGACAATTCATGCACGAGAGATTTTGAAAGACAATTCATACACGATTCTTTTTGAAAGACAATTCATACACGATTCTTTTTGAACGACAATTCATACGAGATTCATTTTGAACGACAATTCATACACGGTTCTTTTTGAACGACAATTCATGCACGATTCTTTTTGAAAGACAATTCATACGAGATTCATTTTGAAAGACAATTCATACACGATTCTTTTTGAACGACAATTCATACACGATTCTTTTTGAAAGACAATTCATGCACGATTCTTTTTGAAAGACAATTCATACACGATTCTTTTTGAACGACAATTCATGCACGAGAGATTTTGAACGACAATTCATACACGATTCTTTTTGAACGACAATTCATACACGATTCATTTTGAACGACAATTCATACACGATTCTTTTTGAACGACAATTCATGCACGAGAGATTTTGAACGACAATTCATACACGATTCCTTTTGAAAGACAATTCATACACGATTCTTTTTGAAAGACAATTCATACACGATTCTTTTTGAAAGACAATTCATACACGATTCTTTTTGAACGACAATTCATACGAGATTCTTTTTGAAAGACAATTCATACACGATTCTTTTTGAAAGACAATTCATACGAGATTCATTTTGAACGACAATTCATACGAGATTCATTTTGAACGACAATTCATACACGATTCTTTTTGAACGACAATTCATACGAGATTCATTTTGAACGACAATTCATACACGATTCTTTTTGAACGACAATTCATGCACGAGAGATTTTGAACGACAATTCATACACGATTCTTTTTGAAAGACAATTCATACACGATTCTTTTTGAAAGACAATTCATACACGATTCATTTTGAAAGACAATTCATACACGATTCTTTTTGAACGACAATTCATACGAGATTCATTTTGAACGACAATTCATACACGATTCTTTTTGAACGACAATTCATACGAGATTCATTTTGAAAGACAATTCATACACGATTCTTTTTGAACGACAATTCATGCACGAGAGATTTTGAACGACAATTCATACACGATTCTTTTTGAAAGACAATTCATACACGATTCTTTTTGAACGACAATTCATACGAGATTCATTTTGAACGACAATTCATACACGATTCTTTTTGAACGACAATTCATGCACGAGAGATTTTGAACGACAATTCATACACGATTCTTTTTGAAAGACAATTCATACACGATTCTTTTTGAACGACAATTCATACACGATTCTTTTTGAACGACAATTCATACACGATTCTTTTTGAACGACAATTCATACGAGATTCATTTTGAACGACAATTCATACACGATTCTTTTTGAACGACAATTCATACACGATTCTTTTTGAACGACAATTCATACACGATTCATTTTGAACGACAATTCATACACGATTCTTTTTGAACGACAATTCATACACGGTTCTTTTTGAAGGACAATTCATACGAGATTCATTTTGAACGACAATTCATACACGATTCTTTTTCAACGACAATTCATACGAGATTCTTCTTGAACGACAATTCATACACGATTCTTTTTGAACGACAATTCATACGAGATTCATTTTGAACGACAATTCATACACGATTCTTTTTGAACGACAATTCATACGAGATTCTTTTTGAACGACAATTCATACACGATTCTTTTTGAACTACAATTCATACGAGATTCATTTTGAACGACAATTCATACACGATTCATTTTGGACGACAATTCATACACGATTCATTTTGAACGACAATTCATACACGATTCATTTTGAACGACAATTCATACACGATTCATTTTGAACGACAATTCATACACGATTCATTTTGAACGACAATTCATACACGATTCTTTTTGAAAGACAATTCATACACGAGAGATTTTGAACGACAATTCATACACGATTCTTTTTGAAAGACAATTAATACACGATTCATTTTGAACGACAATTCATACACGATTCTTTTTGAAAGACAACTCATACACGATTCATTTTGAACGACAATTCATGCACGATTCATTTTGAACGAGAATTCATACACGATTCTTTTTGAACGACGATTCATACACGATTCTTTTTGAAAGACAACTCATGCACGATTCATTTTGAACGAGAATTCATACACGATTCTTTTTGAACGACAATTCATGCACGATTCATTTTGAACGAGAATTCATACACGATTCATTTTGAACGACAATTCATACACGATTCTTTTTGAAAGACAACTCATGCACGATTCATTTTGAACGAGAATTCATACACGATTCATTTTGAACGAGAATTCATACACGATTCATTTTGAAAGACAATTCCTACACGATTCATTTTGAACGAGAATTCATACACGATTCTTTTTGAACGAGAATTCATACACGATTCATTTTGAACGACGATTCATACACGATTCTTTTTGAAAGACAACTCATGCACGATTCATTTTGAACGACAATTCATACACGATTCTTTTTGAACGAGAATTCATACACGATTCATTTTGAACGAGAATTCATACACGATTCATTTTGAACGAGAATTCATACACGATTCATTTTGAACGAGAACTCATACACGATTCATTTTGAACGAGAACTCATACACGATTCATTTTGAACGAGAATTCATACACGATACTTTTTGAACGAGAACTCATACACGATTCATTTTGAACGAGAATTCATACACGATTCATTTTGAACGAGAACTCATACACGATTCATTTTGAACGAGAATTCATACACGATTCATTTTGAACGAGAACTCATACACGATTCATTTTGAACGAGAACTCATACACGATTCATTTTGAACGAGAACTCATACACGATTCATTTTGAACGAGAATTCATACACGATACTTTTTGAACGAGAATTCATACACGATTCATTTTGAACGAGAATTCATACACGATTCATTTTGAACGAGAATTCATACACGATACTTTTTGAACGAGAACTCATACACGATTCATTTTGAACGAGAACTCATACACATTTCATTTTGAACGAGAACTCATACACGATTCATTTTGAACGAGAACTCATACACGATTCATTTTGAACGAGAATTCATACACGATTCTTTTTGAAAGACAACTCATGCACGATTCATTTTGAACGACAATTCATACACGATTCTTTTTGAACGACAATTCATACGAGATTCTTTTTGAACGACAATTCATACACGATTCTTTTTGAACGACAATTCATACACGATTCTTTTTGAAAGACAATTCATACACGATTCTTTTTGAACGACAATTCATACGAGATTCATTTTGAAAGACAATTCATACACGATTCTTTTTGAACGACAATTCATACGAGATTCATTTTGAACGACAATTCATGCACGAGAGATTTTGAAAGACAATTCATACACGATTCTTTTTGAAAGACAATTCATACACGATTCTTTTTGAACGACAATTCATACGAGATTCATTTTGAACGACAATTCATACACGGTTCTTTTTGAACGACAATTCATGCACGATTCTTTTTGAAAGACAATTCATACGAGATTCATTTTGAAAGACAATTCATACACGATTCTTTTTGAACGACAATTCATACACGATTCTTTTTGAAAGACAATTCATGCACGATTCTTTTTGAAAGACAATTCATACACGATTCTTTTTGAACGACAATTCATGCACGAGAGATTTTGAACGACAATTCATACACGATTCATTTTGAACGACAATTCATACACGATTCATTTTGAACGACAATTCATACACGATTCTTTTTGAACGACAATTCATGCACGAGAGATTTTGAACGACAATTCATACACGATTCCTTTTGAAAGACAATTCATACACGATTCTTTTTGAAAGACAATTCATACACGATTCTTTTTGAAAGACAATTCATACACGATTCTTTTTGAACGACAATTCATACGAGATTCTTTTTGAAAGACAATTCATACACGATTCTTTTTGAAAGACAATTCATACGAGATTCATTTTGAACGACAATTCATACGAGATTCATTTTGAACGACAATTCATACACGATTCTTTTTGAACGACAATTCATACGAGATTCATTTTGAACGACAATTCATACACGATTCTTTTTGAACGACAATTCATGCACGAGAGATTTTGAACGACAATTCATACACGATTCTTTTTGAAAGACAATTCATACACGATTCTTTTTGAAAGACAATTCATACACGATTCATTTTGAAAGACAATTCATACACGATTCTTTTTGAACGACAATTCATACGAGATTCATTTTGAACGACAATTCATACACGATTCTTTTTGAACGACAATTCATACGAGATTCATTTTGAAAGACAATTCATACACGATTCTTTTTGAACGACAATTCATGCACGAGAGATTTTGAACGACAATTCATACACGATTCTTTTTGAAAGACAATTCATACACGATTCTTTTTGAACGACAATTCATACGAGATTCATTTTGAACGACAATTCATACACGATTCTTTTTGAACGACAATTCATGCACGAGAGATTTTGAACGACAATTCATACACGATTCTTTTTGAAAGACAATTCATACACGATTCTTTTTGAACGACAATTCATACACGATTCTTTTTGAACGACAATTCATACACGATTCTTTTTGAACGACAATTCATACGAGATTCATTTTGAACGACAATTCATACACGATTCTTTTTGAACGACAATTCATACACGATTCTTTTTGAACGACAATTCATACACGATTCATTTTGAACGACAATTCATACACGATTCTTTTTGAACGACAATTCATACACGGTTCTTTTTAAAGGACAATTCATACGAGATTCATTTTGAACGACAATTCATACACGATTCTTTTTCAACGACAATTCATACGAGATTCTTCTTGAACGACAATTCATACACGATTCTTTTTGAACGACAATTCATACGAGATTCATTTTGAACGACAATTCATACACGATTCTTTTTGAACGACAATTCATACGAGATTCTTTTTGAACGACAATTCATACACGATTCTTTTTGAACTACAATTCATACGAGATTCATTTTGAACGACAATTCATACACGATTCATTTTGGACGACAATTCATACACGATTCATTTTGAACGACAATTCATACACGATTCATTTTGAACGACAATTCATACACGATTCATTTTGAACGACAATTCATACACGATTCATTTTGAACGACAATTCATACACGATTCTTTTTGAAAGACAATTCATACACGAGAGATTTTGAACGACAATTCATACACGATTCTTTTTGAAAGACAATTAATACACGATTCATTTTGAACGACAATTCATACACGATTCTTTTTGAAAGACAACTCATACACGATTCATTTTGAACGACAATTCATGCACGATTCATTTTGAACGAGAATTCATACACGATTCTTTTTGAACGACGATTCATACACGATTCTTTTTGAAAGACAACTCATGCACGATTCATTTTGAACGAGAATTCATACACGATTCTTTTTGAACGACAATTCATGCACGATTCATTTTGAACGAGAATTCATACACGATTCATTTTGAACGACAATTCATACACGATTCTTTTTGAAAGACAACTCATGCACGATTCATTTTGAACGAGAATTCATACACGATTCATTTTGAACGAGAATTCATACACGATTCATTTTGAAAGACAATTCCTACACGATTCATTTTGAACGAGAATTCATACACGATTCTTTTTGAACGAGAATTCATACACGATTCATTTTGAACGACGATTCATACACGATTCTTTTTGAAAGACAACTCATGCACGATTCATTTTGAACGACAATTCATACACGATTCTTTTTGAACGAGAATTCATACACGATTCATTTTGAACGAGAATTCATACACGATTCATTTTGAACGAGAATTCATACACGATTCATTTTGAACGAGAACTCATACACGATTCATTTTGAACGAGAACTCATACACGATTCATTTTGAACGAGAATTCATACACGATACTTTTTGAACGAGAACTCATACACGATTCATTTTGAACGAGAATTCATACACGATTCATTTTGAACGAGAACTCATACACGATTCATTTTGAACGAGAATTCATACACGATTCATTTTGAACGAGAACTCATACACGATTCATTTTGAACGAGAACTCATACACGATTCATTTTGAACGAGAACTCATACACGATTCATTTTGAACGAGAATTCATACACGATACTTTTTGAACGAGAATTCATACACGATTCATTTTGAACGAGAATTCATACACGATTCATTTTGAACGAGAATTCATACACGATACTTTTTGAACGAGAACTCATACACGATTCATTTTGAACGAGAACTCATACACGATTCATTTTGAACGAGAACTCATACACGATTCATTTTGAACGAGAACTCATACACGATTCATTTTGAATGAGAATTCATACACGATTCTTTTTGAAAGACAACTCATGCACGATTCATTTTGAACGAGAATTCATACACGATTCATTTTGAACGACGATTCAAGCACGATTCATTTTGAACGAGAATTCATACACGATTCATTTTGAACGACAATTCATACACGATTCTTTTTGAAAGAAAACTCATACACGATTCATTTTGAACGAGAACTCATACACGATTCATTTTGAACGAGAATTCATACACGATTCTTTTTGAAAGACAACTCATGCACGATTCATTTTGAACGAGAATTCATACACGATTCATTTTGAACGACGATTCAAGCACGATTCATTTTGAACGACAATTCATACACGATTCTTTTTGAACGACAATTCATACACGATTCATTTTGAACGACAATTCATACACGATTCATTTTGAACGACGATTCATGCACGATTCTTGCGATTCTTTTTGAACGACGATTCATGCACGATTCTTGCGATTCATTTTGAACGACGATTCATGCACGATTCTTGCGATTCTTTTTGAACGACGATTCATGCACGATTCTTTTTGAACGACAATTCATGCACGATTCTTGCGATTCTTTTTGAACGACGATTCATGCACGATTCTTTTTGAACGATAATTCATGCACGATTTATTTTGAACGAGGATTCATGCTCGATTATTTTTGAACGACGAATCATGCAAGATTCTTTTTGAACGACGATTCATGCAAGATTCTTACGATTCATTTTGAACGAGGATTCATGCTCGATTATTTTTGAACGACGATTTATGCACGATTCTTGCGATTCTTTTTGAACTACGATTCCTGCACGATTCTTTTTGAACGACGATTCATGCACGATTCTTTTTGAACGACGATTCATGCACGATTCTTTTTGAACGACGATTCATGCAAGATTCTTTTTGAACGACGATTCATGCAAGATTCTTTTTGAACGACGATTCATGCACGATTCTTACGATTCTTTTGGAACGACGATTTATGCACGATTCTTTTTGAACGACGATTCATGCAAGATTCTTTTTGAACGACGATTCATGCACGATTCTTACGATTCTTTTGGTACGACGATTCATGCACGATTCTTACGATTCTTTTGGAACGACGATTCATGCAAGATTCTTTTTGAACGACGATTCATGCACGATTCTTACGATTCTTTTGGAACGACGATTCATGCACGATTCTTTTTGAACGACGATTCATGCACGATTCTTGCGATTCTTTTTGAACGACGATTCATGCACGATTCTTGCGATTCTTCATGAACGACGATTCATGCACGATTCTTTTTGAACGACGATTCATGCACGATTCTTGCGATTCTTCTTGAACGACGATTCATGCACGATTCTTACGATTCTTCTTGAACGACAATTCATGCACGATTCTTTTTGAACGACGATTCATGCACGATTCTTACGATTCTTTTTGAACGAGATTCATGTACGATTCTTGCGATTCTTCTTGAACGACGATTCATGCACGATTCTTACGATTCTTTTTGAACGACGATTCATGCACGATTCTTAGGATTCATTTTGAACGACAATTCATACACGATTCTTACGATTCATTTTGAACAAGGATTCATGCACGATTCTTTTTGAACGACGATTCATGCACGATTCTTGCGATTCTTCTTGAACGACGATTCATGCACGATTCTTTTTGAACGACGATTCATGCACGATTCTTGCGATTCTTCTTGAGCGACGATTCATGCACGATTCTTACGATTCTTTTTGACCGACAATTCATGCACGATTCTTAAGATTCTTTTTGAACGACGATTCATGCACGATTCTTACGATTCTTTTTGAACGACGATTCATGCTAAGACTGACACTATTCATGGGATTCTTTCCTTGTAGTGATTGATATGAACGATTCGTTCATGAATCGCCCCATGTGTAACACAAATGGCGACTAGCTTGGAAAAGCCGTGTGGCGAAGAAATGCGAAACATTTAACCGCGGCAGGCGCTAGAGGTTAACTGCAATGTCGCAGAATGGTGTCGTAAGTTTTCGGCGGTAGAGAAAGCGTCACCGACGTAGATCACAGTGGCCGACCCAGCACGCCATCAACAGTTTTGAACACACGTAACGACATTGGGAATGTCTTTCGCTACATTGTTCACGATATTCTGCAGTACTGGAAAGTTTGTTCCCAATGCGTTCCACGGTAATCTATTGAAACCAACACAAAGAGAAACGCGTGGGGGCAAGTGTACAACATTTGCATGGAAGGGTGACGAAACATGGATCCATCACTACACCCCCAGCAGTAAGCGGTTGTCACTGGAGTAGAAACACCCCTCCTCTCGAAAGACAAAAAAGTTTAAGGTGACGTGAGCTGCCTGGAAGGTGATAGCCAGAGTGTTTTGGAACAGCTCAGGTGTCATACTCGTGGAGGTTTTCTTGGAAAAGGCCGCTGACCTACACTGCGAGACCTTGACACGGTTGCGCGAAGCAAACGGCCAGGACATCTGACCGAGGGCGTCTTCTTCTTCTTCTTCTTCTTCTTCACGGCAACGCACGACCTCATATAACCCAGAAGCCTACCACGCTGTTGAAGCACTTTTGCTGGGATATAATCGAACACCCTCCCTACAGTCCGGACCTCGTTCCAAGCGACTTTCACTTTTTTTCTCACTTGAAGGTGCACCTAGGTGAAACACCTCGCGACAACGTGGCTGAACACGCAAGGACAGGATTTTTACCAAGAAGCAATATTCAAACTCATCCCACAAAGCGATAATTGCCTAAGCCGACTATGTCGAAAATTAACCTAACGTATGTACTATCAGTTGGTTGTATGTACACGCTTTAAAATAACAGAGTACAAACAAGTCTGCTGATCACCGTCAAGGCCCGCTTTCACAGGTTAAGCTGAAGCTTGTGCTATCTGAACAAGAGGACATGTAAACTATTTTAACCCATAAACAGAAGACGTAGCTATCTACTTAGAATGTGTCCAAACCATTTTCACGTATGGAATAACCGAGAATTCTACGACAGATTTCGATTAAGCAACAATTGACAATTATGGTACCAGTAGATATAACATAGCGACTCTGGCGCAAAGGATTTGCCGCCATCTGATAAGGTTCTTTGATCTATGCCGCTAGCCCCGCCCCCTCCCTTTGTGCGCTACTATTTGCCGACCGGTCGCGTGCCGCTAGCTCCGCCCCCTTCCCTTTGTGCGCTTACCTAATGCCGACAGTGTCTGTGCCGGCAGGTCCTCCTCCCTCCCCCTGTGGTCACGTGCCGGTTACCCGCCCCCTCCCTCCCCCATACGCGTGTCCTCCCTCCCCTTTGTGTTCTGGTTGGTTCCCTGTGGATAGGTGGGAGAGTGTGTATTGATCCTATACGTCGGTCGCGTACCTTCCCTAGGTCTAAATCCCTGCCGTGTGATTGGCTTGGGGTAGGGGATGTGCCGCTCGGGTGATGGGGTATAAGGGAATGGGGTTCTCGGTGCGTGACGTTGGCTTGGAAATCCACCCTGGCGATGTGGGAATGCGATTCTCGATGCCTGCCGCACATCGGCAAATCGTTTGAGTACATAATTGCCTCAATCAATTAGGTAATGTGTGTTATTGAAAAAAAAATAAGAATGCCCATCATATTACTACTAATGCAATTAAACGCTGTTCGTCGAGCAATTAAGTATTTTTGATTGAATCGCGCGCACCTGCCCCTAAACCGTTATTTATAACCTACTATTGTCAATAAATTACACGTCTAATGAAACAAGGCTAGTCTGTCGATGAAAACAATTAAGTATTTTTGAATGATTAATTGACTCGCACGCAACTGTTCGTTATCGTATATGTGTGGTAGCATGTGTATAATTATTACGAGTAATAACATTTATTTAATTCTACTTTTGAGGGAAAATATATTTTGGATTTATAAGAATATTACAACACTTAGATGAAAGGACAGACTTGACGTAACACTCGTTATCGCGTGATAATTGCGGTGGAACACCGACCGCAACCTTCCGCTGCGACACGTTTCACTGGAATGACTGGCTCACTGTGCTTTCAAGGAACAAGTCGACTAGCGCACCCCCTCCACTCACGCTTCAGCTCGCTACCTACACTAGCGCGCCAAGTGGTAATATGAGTGAAACTCCAGCGAGTGTTCCCTCACAGCGCCCCTGGTGGTCATACCCGAAAGTTGTGAATTCACCATATTTAAACTCATTATGGGTGCAAGACGGCCATCTTAACTCTATATAATTCTGCGAAATATGATTCCGGAAAAAAAATAAAGGCGAATTAACATGCGAGGTGCGTTCATGTTGGCTCCGGAGGAATTGATTATGAAATAAATAAATAAATACGCTATTAAAAATAAATAAGACTCTCGCTGATCGATGAATACAATTAAATATTTTTAATAATTAATGTAATTGACTCGCGCTCCTAGAGATATCTCACCCAATTATTCATCTACCATGAATATCTCACTTCTAATGAAACGACGCAGTCTATCGATTAAAAACAATTAAGTTTTTTTTTGATTGATTAATGTAATTGACTCGCGTGCAACTGCTCGTTATCGTATATGCGCGATTATTACGCGTATATATAACTATTACGGCTAATAACGTGTGTTTAATTCTTCTTTTGACTGGAGGGTTTATAAAAAATATTACATTGCTTAGATGAATTAAAAAGCAACTTAAAGCGAAATTGCAAATAGCTTGTATGAGACGTTAACACGAGAACCCTTTACGAAAAAACAAGACGCAATGTGACAGCAATGCCCCGTCCATCATGAGAAGCGGTTAAACCAGGACGCTTGGGTTTTCCCCCAGTACCTGCTCTTAATGGCTAGGGGTATCCAGCACATCGAGTACGCTTCAACTGATGTTAAAAAATAAAAGCCCTCTATGTCTCTTCTCGCACGAGAGAAGTAATAATTACAATTCAAAACAGACGTACCTGTAAGTAACACGCACGAAGGCTTCAAATATAAATTTTATATTCGTTTTAAATGTTCTTTCTAAAGACGTAGCGAACTTTGAGAAATTCAAGGAATTATTCACTTGCGTACACTGCTTGAAAGAAATATGGTGTACACCCCTGAAGAATGCATATGTAGACACATTAGCAGACGACAGTCCCTTCCGCACCATTAATTATCTTCAGACGAAGGTAAAACCAAGGTCTTGAATAGAGCTCTTAGTGAACAATGACACTCGTTTCCAGTTGATTAAACAGGCTAAGTGCTCTGAAAAACCACAGACCCTCGGGGTAAATAACTATTAGCGACACAAAAGATTTTCTTAAGAGCTTCCCCTGTGCAGAAATTCCATCATAGACAGTGGAAAACCAAGTCTAGACATGTTTTAAGCTTACCACAAAAAATGTTTTCCCGATAATTAATATAATTCTACATGAAGAATATTAATGATTAAGTTTTCAGTTAAACGTATACTGTATAGATTCTGTACTTAAACATTCGATTGTATCTTTGTCATTATTTAAATACTCGCATACAAGAATTGCAAACATGATATCAAAAAATTAAATTGATTTTTTTTCAGAATGTTAAACAAAGAAATATGATTTGGCGAGAGTAATATGAAGAATAAAAAGTATTCAGAATGATAGATATTACATACGTTATTAAAAATAAATAAGGCTCTCGCTGATCGATGAAAACAATTAAATATTTTTTATTAATTAATTGTATATGAATTGACTTGCGCATCTGATTGGTAACGCATGTGCATGATTATTACGACTAATAGCATTTGTTTAATTCTAAATAAATAATGAAATATGGAGCCTAGCCTAAACAATCCTCGTTACTCTTAATTTATTCCATTTTAAAAAGATTGGGCTTAGTAAATATAGGACGAGTACGATTTTAAATACCCCGTCCATTCGAGAGATATTTTTTCGAATATTCCAACATGTTAATATAAACTTAATACACACACACACAAATTCATTTCAAGTAATCTAACGATATTGAATAAAATATTGATTGTTTAAGATATTGTAATGAGAAATGAAATGTATATCTCGAATTTTCTGGGCCGCAGGCTGCAGGATCGCTCATCAAATACCGTAATGATTCAGACACCCGAACACCCGAATGGTAAGCATTCTTCAGAGTTTTTAAATAAGTAATGTAACAATTCATATTAACTTCTTGTTCATATTCTTTATTATTATTTGTATTATTATTTCCAGGAAGTGGACTTTATTTTGGTATCGACCATCCATCGAGCGCCGCACAGGCACCGCCAGGCTTCCAAACCTTCCTGGTACCAAATCATCATGGAGGCGGCTCTGCCATCCGTACATGCAGCAACACTCGTAAGGTAAGAATTTACAGACTGGTGTTTGAGCATTTGTAAATAAAAATTACATGATAGTAGACATACATTGGCGATTCTAGCACACAAGCCCTACCTCCGACAGCATAGAGTTCTGGATTGTATAAGGAGAAAAGGATATATTTAAGGGGAGTTTCTCACCCATATGCAGTCACATAACTCTATCGATCTCCCAGAATGCTATGTATTTTTAACGCAGGTGTTTAAAACATGTATTTTTTTCACGTATAGAGTGTAGATTCTTTAGAACTCTATACTTAAACATGCTATACTATTATTATTTATTTTTTCCAGGAAATGGACTTTATTTCGGAGGCGGTATCGGTCAACATGCGAGCGCTGCACCGGTACCATCAGGCTTCGCGACCGTTGCACCAGTAGGCTTCGCGACCGCTGCACCGCGACCCCCAGGCTTCCAGACCTACCTGGTACCAAATCAGCAGGGATGGGGGCCCTGCCCCATACATGCAGCAAGCACCGAACGGTAAGAATTTTTTCAATATTTTACGAAGTTCTTTTACACATTCTATATTATTATTAATATTGTTATTATTTTCAGGAAGTGGACTTTATTTCGGAGGCGGGTTTTCTGGGAATGTCTCCAAAAGTATTCTTCATTCTGAACGACTTTTGCAAAATTGATAAACCATAAGAGATAGACAAAATTTTACTACACAAAAAATGGAGATCGCGTTAAAATACATAATTTATATCATATACATTCTTGTTGTTGAGTAAATCGTTTTCGAGATATTGCTTGTTATTCCCTTTAAAATTTTCCAATACTTATACTTTTTCTCAAATTCATTATTCTTGTTTTATGTCCTCGATATGCAAAGAGAATGGAATGCACCACATAGCAACCAGCGTTAAAATATTTGACTATCGCTTAAAACCTACCATATTCACATTGTATCGACATGAAAATTACCAATAACATTGACATCTCGATTAACATGAAGCATATAGGGAATAAGTGCTTGTAAAAATAGTTTGTACAAGAGTAGAGAAAGTCATGTGAGTGTATCACATCAGATTTTTTGATATTGGTTTAAATTTTCAAATACTTTTAACTTTTCTTAAGCGGTAACTCGCTATTCGTTTTTCCCGTGGTAATGCATAGAGAATAGAATTATAAAGCCATCACATAGCATCAGACGTTTTTTAAACATCTGTAACGTGTCTATTCACAATCGAAAGGTTGCTGGTTCGAGGAAAATTATATCTACAGAAACAATACATTATTTTCGCTCTGTGATTAATTTGGTAATGTAACAATAATTAACATTGAATTTTTAGCGGTAAATGTAAAAAATAAAATATATTTTTTATTTCCTAGCGTCATACGCAGAAGCATTCCCCTTAAGGAACGCTGGCGTGAGCGATGGTTTCCCCCATAACAGGTTTAGACTTGCTTACGAAATGTCCCTGTGCGAGGCTAGCATTTCCCTCTCCTTCTCGAATTTTTGGAGTAGCCAATCAAAATTGCTGTATTATATACCGTCACACCTCTCACCCCTTCAGATTTTATCAGGCGAAGCGATATAAAAGCAATAGCTTCTCCGGCGATTTCACTGTATTGTGACAACACAGCGAGCTAAGATCTCTGCAAACTTTTCTCATTCAAAGTGAAATTTCAACGAACATCATGTCTGGTAAGTTGTAACAAAACACATCATTTACTTTAAAAGTTAAATTATTACTCTGTACATTTAACTTATATTCGCGTTCTTGTTTTTAATGCATGGCATTTATATGCGAATAGCTGAGTATTCTAAAAGTTAATAGCTAGACAAGTGAATTTTCTGAAATGTGAACAGTTTAGTTAAGTATTCATTTTAGGCAAGCTTATTCTACATTTAATAGCTAACTGCGCGAATTCTCAAAATGGGAACAATTTAGTTAAGTATTCACCTTGTTGAGTAATTATTATTCCAGATATTTAAATACAGGATTTCACAGAGTGAATTATATTCCTTTTTGGAGAAAATACAATTATTTGAATACCTTATTAACGTTTTTGCTTTAGAATATTACAAAAAGTCTGTTGCGCGAATCATTGGCTCTAACAAAGTAAATATCTACATTATATTAAAACATTTAAATTGAAAAATACAGTACTTAATGAACTTCATTAGTGAATCAGAACCTCAATTATATTTACACATATTATCATTTTCAGAAAAAAGTTAATAAGTTTGTAACTTTCAAATAAATGAAATTTTGTTATGCAACACATTCTCTAATAAAGAATATGTTTTTTTCTCTTCCTAATGCAGAAAGTTTGACATCTCAACTTAACACATTGGCTGAGGGTAGCATTTACCCAACCGTTCAAAGACTACAAGATCTTCAGCCAGAGGAGCCTTATAATATAAAATCCTTAAGAAAAATTGATACTCGATACGGTGCTAGAGTCGTTGCACTTTTAGAGAATAAGCAAGTGTTTCTCCCGACAAGATATTCAACCCTAACAAGCCAACAGTTGGAGGAAATGCCTGGGAAGTTTCAAATGGTATATCATGGAGTAGTACCAGCCGGCAAGTTTAAGACATGTAAATTGTCTTTTCTTCCTATTAAGGTTTGTAGAAATAATTCAGCTATCCTTTCAAAGCTTCATTTAGAGTTACATTCGTTGAGTTTATAAATTCGCACTTCAGTAGGATAACATTTGTCTAAAGTATACATCAATATGTAAAAAAATAACGTCCAGGATGTAGTCTGAGCGAGGATCTGCAGAAAGAAGTTTAATAGTCTATTCACTGATTCTTTACCTCAAAGCAGATACCTACAGCAAGTTTCAAATAATTTCCAGCAGGATAGCAGTTGTCAAAAGCATGCATCACTGTATTAAAAAAATATGTGTAAATAATGTCTAGATTGTACTCTGTGTGATTTCGTGCAGAAAGAACTTTAATACCCCTTGCAGTGATTCTCCACATCGAAGTATATACCTACAAGAAGTTGCAAATAATGCGAATGTGTGTTACAGGAATGCCCAGCTGAATGTAAATGAAGAGGAAGAACGAGATAGCTTAAAACATCATAAACAGAAATGTGATAGGAACATTCTCAACACCTCCCAGTAACCTCAATCAATGAAGAATTGCACCAGCGCGGAACATACATGGAAAAAACATCCGCGTGTGTAGAATATAACAATAATATATATATATATAAATTATGTACTCATTATTACTGCTATACCAGCCTATACCATTGATTTCATAAATAATTTCATAATTGTTTAAGGAGAATGCCTATCTTAAAAACATTGATGCTACATGAAATCTAAACAAAAAGATTATTGAACTATTACTGAAAGAGACTTGAATAAATGGGAATCTAGAAGCCAGAACCATCTTAATATTGGGCTGTATGATATGAGGTGTATAAAAAGATTAATAAAAAAATGAGGTCTATGTAATATAAACAACATTTATTTTTTATAAACATTTTCCTATTACATTCCTATACAAAAAAACATACATATTTCCTAAAGACAAAGGTGATAGTCTAGACATTCTAAAACACTCAGTTATATAATCATATACATCACACAGAAAGAGACCTGCATTATCCATAAAAAACTAATCTCAAGAATGTCTGGATGATGTATTTTATAAGTACAAGGTTTTGATATTTCAAAGTTCCTGTTAACCATGACTGTAATTGATTAACACAATTTCTCGATCCTGTCATGCTATAACTTTAGAAGCTTTCAGCTTACTTATAATCTCCTCAATCTCTCGTGTGTGACTATTATTACCAGCATTCCTCGATGCAATTAGTAACCTCAATATATTTACTAGTCTATTTGGATTTTCAAGCGTAGATATCACTGAATCATCATCATATGAAGATTTCATATTCTCGCGACTCCCGCTGTATCCAGATTTTTCACCATCAGTAGTCTCCAGTGAAGGACAGAGGCTTGATCCGGTATAACATCCCCCTCTATACATCTTCGGATCTTCGAGTGTAGGAGAGAGAGTCGATCCAGTATAACATCTTGCTCTATGAAGATTAAATCTTGACAAAGAACGATTCTTAAAAATCCGCTCGCATATACAGCATCTAATGACGTGTTTTCCTCCATGTGTAATGTATGAAAAATTGAGTTTCTCATCCGCTAGTTGCACAGATTTTCTCCGGCAGGAGCTCATGCTAAAACTAAAAGAAATTAAATGAATACGGGAATGCTAACGCTCGAAGGAATTAAAAGCGAATGAATGAATTCATAACACGCAGCTATGTATATATCCAGTGTGAGGACGCCGGAGGGAATCGCAATCTTCGCATAGCAGCGGGAAAGGATGCTCTCTGGTAACATTTGTGGAGAAGGAGGCTCTCAACAGAACATGGCGAATGCGAGCATGGAAAAAGGATGCTCTCTGGGAACATTCGTGGAAAAAGGATGCTCTCAAAAGAACATAACGAGTGCGAGCATGGAAAAAGGATGCTCTCTGGAAACGTATGTAGAAAAGGCTGCGTAACAATGGAATCACGCTATGTAACAAACTGATCAGGCTATGTAACAAAGGAATCGCTCTATGTAACAAAGGAATCCCGCTATGTAACAAAGGAATCACGCTATGTAACAAAGGAATCACGCTATGTAACAAAGGAATCACGCTATGTAACAAAGGAATCACGCTATGTAACAAAGGAATCACGCTATGTAACAAAGGAATCACGCTATGTAACAAGCTCATCACGCTATGTAACAAACTGATCAGGCTATGTAACAAAGGAATCACGCTATGTAACAAAGGAATCACGCTATGTAACAAAGGAATCACGGTATGTAACAAAGGAATCGCGCTATGTAACAAAGGAATCGCGCTATGTAACAAAGGAATCACGCTATGTAACAAAGGAATCACGCTATGTAACAAAGGAATCGCGCTATGTAACAAAGGAATCCCGCTATGTAACAAAGGAATCACGCTATGTAACAAACTGATCACGCTATGTAACAAAGGAATCACGCTATGTAACAAAGGAATCACGCTATGTAACAAAGGAATCGCGCTATGTAACAAAGGAATCGCGCTATGTAACAAAGGAATCACTCTATGTAACAAAGGAATCCCGCTATGTAACAAAGGAATCGCGCTATGTAACAAAGGAATCACGGTATGTAACAAAGGAATCACGCTATGTAACAAAGGAATCACGCTATGTAACAAAGGAATCACGCTATGTAACAAAGGAATCACGCCATGTAACAAAGGAATCACGCTATGTAACAAACTGATCACGCTATGTAGCAAAGAAATCACGCTATGTAACAAAGGAATCGCGCTATGTAACAAAGGAATCACGGTATGTAACAAAGGAATCACGCTATGTAACAAAGGAATCACGCTATGTAACAAAGGAATCGCGCTATGTAGCAAAGGAATCACGGTATGTAACAAAGGAATCACGCTATGTAACAAAGGAATCACGCTATGTAACAAAGGAATCACGCTATGTAACAAAGGAATCACGCCATGTAACAAAGGAATCACGCTATGTAACAAACTGATCACGCTATGTAACAAAGAAATCACGCTATGTAACAAAGGAATCGCGCTATGTAACAAAGGAATCACGGTATGTAACAAAGGAATCACGCTATGTAACAAAGGAATCACGCTATGTAACAAAGGAATCACGCTATGTAACAAAGGAATCGCGCTATGTAACAAAGGAATCGCGCTATGTAACAAAGGAATCACGCTATGTAACAAAGGAATCACGGTATGTAACAAAGGAATCACGCTATGTAACAAAGGAATCCCGCTATGTAACAAAGGAATCGCGCTATGTAGCAAAGGAATCACGGTATGTAACAAAGGAATCACGCTATGTAACAAAGGAATCACGCTATGTAACAAAGGAATCACGCTATGTAACAAAGGAATCACGCCATGTAACAAAGGAATCACGCTATGTAACAAACTGATCACGCTATGTAACAAAGAAATCACGCTATGTAACAAAGGAATCGCGCTATGTAACAAAGGAATCACGGTATGTAACAAAGGAATCACGCTATGTAACAAAGGAATCACGGTATGTAACAAAGGAATCGCGCTATGTAACAAAGGAATCACGCTATGTAACAAAGGAATCACGCTATGTAACAAAGGAATCGCGCTATGTAACAAAGGAATCGCGCTATGTAACAAAGGAATCACGCTATGTAACAAAGGAAACACGCTATGTAACAAAGGAATCACGCTATGTAACAAAGGAATCACGCTATGTAACAAGCTCATCACGCTATGTAACAAACTGATCAGGCTATGTAACAAAGGAATCACGCTATGTAACAAAGGAATCGCGCTATGTAACAAAGGAATCACGCTATGTAACAAAGGAATCACGGTATGTAACAAAGGAATCACGCTATGTAAGAAAGGAATCACGCTATGTAACAAAGGAATCGCGCTATGTAACAAAGGAATCACGTTATGTAACAAAGGAATCACGCTATGTAACAAAGGAATCGCGCTATGTAACAAAGGAATCACGGTATGTAACAAAGGAATCACGCTATGTAACAAAGGAATCACGCTATTTAACAAAGGAATCACGCTATGTAACAAAGGAATCACGCCATGTAACAAAGGAATCACGCTATGTAACAAGCTCATCACGCTATGTAACAAGCTGATCAGGCTATGTAACAAAGGAATCGCGCTATGTAACCAGCTCACACGCTATGTAACAAACTGATCACGCTATGTAACAATGGAATCACGCTATGTAACAAAGGAATCACGCTATGTAACAAAGGAATCACGCTATGTAACAAAGGAATCACGCTATGTAACAAAGGAATCACGGTATGTAACAAAGGAATCACGCTATGTAACAAGCTCATCACGCTATGTAACAAACTGATCAGGCTATGTAACAAAGGAATCGCGCTATGTAACAAGCTTACACGATATGTAACAAACTGATCACGCTATGTAACAAAGGAATCACGCTATGTAACAAAGGAATCACGCTATGTAACAAAGGAATCACGCTATGTAACAAAGGAATCACGCTATGTAACAAAGGAATCGCGCTATGTAACAAAGGAATCGCGCTATGTAACAAAGGAATCGCGCTATCTAACAAATGAATCACGCTATGTAACAATGGAATCACGCCTTGTAACAAACTGGTCAGGTACATAGCGCAATCAGGTTATTACGCAGCCTTTTCCACAAACGTTTCCAGAGAGCATCCTTTTTCCATGCTCGCACTCGTTATGTTCTGTTGAGAGCATCCTTTTTCCACGAATGTTCCCAGAGAGCATCCTTTTTCCATGCTCGCATTCGTCATGTTCTGTTGAGAGCCTCCTTCTCCACAAATGTTACCAGAGAGCATCCTTTCCCGCTGCTATGCGAAGATTGCGATTCCCTCCGGCGTCCTCACACTGGATATATACATAGCTGCGTGTTATGAATTCATTCATTCGCTTTTAATTCCTTCGAGCGTTAGCATTCCCGTATTCATTTAATTTCTTTTAGCTTTAGCATGAGCTCCTGCTGGAGAAAATCTGTGCAACTAGCGGATGAGAAACTCAATTTTTCATACATTACACATGGAGGAAAACACGTCATTAGATGCTGTATATGCGAGCGGATTTTTAAGAATCGTTCTTTGTCAAGATTTAAGCTTCATAGAGCAAGATGTTATACTGGATCGACTCTCTCTCCTACACTCGAAGATCCGAAGATGTATAGAGGGGGATGTTATACCGGATCAAGCCTCTGTCCTTCACTGGAGACTACTTATGGTGAAAAATCTGGATACAGCGGGAGTCGCGAGAATATGAAATCTTCATATGATGATGATTCAGTGATATCTACGCTTGAAAATCCAAATAGACTAGTAAATATATTGAGGTTACTAATTGCATCGAGGAATGCTGGTAATAATAGTCACACACGAGAGATTGAGGAGATTATAAGTAAGCTGAAAGCTTCTAAAGTTATAGCATGACAGGATCGAGAAATTGTGTTAATCAATTACAGTCATGGTTAACAGGAACTTTGAAATATCAAAACCTTGTACTTATAAAATACATCATCCAGACATTCTTGAGATTAGTTTTTTATGGATAATGCAGGTCTCTTTCTGTGTGATGTATATGATTATATAACTGAGTGTTTTAGAATGTCTAGACTATCACCTTTGTCTTTAGGAAATATGTATGTTTTTTTGTATAGGAATGTAATAGGAAAATGTTTATAAAAAATAAATGTTGTTTATATTACATAGACCTCATTTTTTTATTAATCTTTTTATACACCTCATATCATACAGCCCAATATTAAGATGGTTCTGGCTTCTAGATTCCCATTTATTCAAGTCTCTTTCAGTAATAGTTCAATAATCTTTTTGTTTAGATTTCATGTAGCATCAATGTTTTTAAGATAGGCATTCTCCTTAAACAATTATGAAATTATTTATGAAATCAATGGTATAGGCTGGTATAGCAGTAATAATGAGTACATAATTTATATATATATATTATTGTTATATTCTACACACGCGGATGTTTTTTCCATGTATGTTCCGCGCTGGTGCAATTCTTCATTGATTGAGGTTACTGGGAGGTGTTGAGAATGTTCCTATCACATTTCTGTTTATGATGTTTTAAGCTATCTCGTTCTTCCTCTTCATTTACATTCAGCTGGGCATTCCTGTAACACACATTCGCATTATTTGCAACTTCTTGTAGGTATATACTTCGATGTGGAGAATCACTGCAAGGGGTATTAAAGTTCTTTCTGCACGAAATCACACAGAGTACAATCTAGACATTATTTACACATATTTTTTTAATACAGTGATGCATGCTTTTGACAACTGCTATCCTGCTGGAAATTATTTGAAACTTGCTGTAGGTATCTGCTTTGAGGTAAAGAATCAGTGAATAGACTATTAAACTTCTTTCTGCAGATCCTCGCTCAGACTACATCCTGGACGTTATTTTTTTACATATTGATGTATACTTTAGACAAATGTTATCCTACTGAAGTGCGAATTTATAAACTCAACGAATGTAACTCTAAATGAAGCTTTGAAAGGATAGCTGAATTATTTCTACAAACCTTAATAGGAAGAAAAGACAATTTACATGTCTTAAACTTGCCGGCTGGTACTACTCCATGATATACCATTTGAAACTTCCCAGGCATTTCCTCCAACTGTTGGCTTGTTAGGGTTGAATATCTTGTCGGGAGAAACACTTGCTTATTCTCTAAAAGTGCAACGACTCTAGCACCGTATCGAGTATCAATTTTTCTTAAGGATTTTATATTATAAGGCTCCTCTGGCTGAAGATCTTGTAGTCTTTGAACGGTTGGGTAAATGCTACCCTCAGCCAATGTGTTAAGTTGAGATGTCAAACTTTCTGCATTAGGAAGAGAAAAAAACATATTCTTTATTAGAGAATGTGTTGCATAACAAAATTTCATTTATTTGAAAGTTACAAACTTATTAACTTTTTTCTGAAAATGATAATATGTGTAAATATAATTGAGGTTCTGATTCACTAATGAAGTTCATTAAGTACTGTATTTTTCAATTTAAATGTTTTAATATAATGTAGATATTTACTTTGTTAGAGCGAATGATTCGTGCAACAGACTTTTTGTAATATTCTAAAGCAAAAACGTTAATAAGGTATTCAAATAATTGTATTTTCTCCAAAAAGGAATATAATTCACTCTGTGAAATCCTGTATTTAAATATCTGGAATAATAATTACTCAACAAGGTGAATACTTAACTAAATTGTTCCCATTTTGAGAATTCGCGCAGTTAGCTATTAAATGTAGAATAAGCTTGCCTAAAATGAATACTTAACTAAACTGTTCACATTTCAGAAAATTCACTTGTCTAGCTATTAACTTTTAGAATACTCAGCTATTCGCATATAAATGCCATGCATTAAAAACAAGAACGCGAATATAAGTTAAATGTACAGAGTAATAATTTAACTTTTAAAGTAAATGATGTGTTTTGTTACAACTTACCAGACATGATGTTCGTTGAAATTTCACTTTGAATGAGAAAAGTTTGCAGAGATCTTAGCTCGCTGTGTTGTCACAATACAGTGAAATCGCCGGAGAAGCTATTGCTTTTATATCGCTTCGCCTGATAAAATCTGAAGGGGTGAGAGGTGTGACGGTATATAATACAGCAATTTTGATTGGCTACTCCAAAAATTCGAGAAGGAGAGGGAAATGCTAGCCTCGCACAGGGACATTTCGTAAACAAGTCTAAACCTGTTATGGGGGAAACCATCGCTCACGCCAGCGTTCCTTAAGGGGAATGCTTCTGCGTATGACGCTAGGAAATAAAAAATATATTTTATTTTTTACATTTACCGCTAAAAATTCATTGTTAATTATTGTTACATTACCAAATTAATCACAGAGCGAAAATAATGTATTGTTTCTGTAGATATAATTTTCCTCGAACCAGCAACCTTTCGATTGTGAATAGACACGTTACAGATGTTTAAAAAACGTCTGATGCTATGTGATGGCTTTATAATTCTATTCTCTATGCATTACCACGGGAAAAACGAATAGCGAGTTACCGCTTGAGAAAAGTTAAAAGTATTTGAAAATTTAAACCAATATCAAAAAATCTGATGTGATACACTCACATGACTTTCTCTACTCTTGTACAAACTATTTTTACAAGCACTTATTCCCTATATGCTTCATGTTAATCGAGATGTCAATGTTATTGGTAATTTTCATGTCGATACAATGTGAATATGGTAGGTTTTAAGCGATAGTCAAATATTTTAACGCTGGTTGCTATGTGGTGCATTCCATTCTCTTTGCATATCGAGGACATAAAACAAGAATAATGAATTTGAGAAAAAGTATAAGTATTGGAAAATTTTAAAGGGAATAACAAGCAATATCTCGAAAACGATTTACTCAACAACAAGAATGTATATGATATAAATTATGTATTTTAACGCGATCTCCATTTTTTGTGTAGTAAAATTTTGTCTATCTCTTATGGTTTATCAATTTTGCAAAAGTCGTTCAGAATGAAGAATACTTTTGGAGACATTCCCAGAAAACCCGCCTCCGAAATAAAGTCCACTTCCTGAAAATAATAACAATATTAATAATAATATAGAATGTGTAAAAGAACTTCGTAAAATATTGAAAAAATTCTTACCGTTCGGTGCTTGCTGCATGTATGGGGCAGGGCCCCCATCCCTGCTGATTTGGTACCAGGTAGGTCTGGAAGCCTGGGGGTCGCGGTGCAGCGGTCGCGAAGCCTACTGGTGCAACGGTCGCGAAGCCTGATGGTACCGGTGCAGCGCTCGCATGTTGACCGATACCGCCTCCGAAATAAAGTCCATTTCCTGGAAAAAATAAATAATAATAATAGTATAGCATGTTTAAGTATAGAGTTCTAAAGAATCTACACTCTATACGTGAAAAAATACATGTTTTAAACACCTGCGTTAAAAATACATAGCATTCTGGGAGATCGATAGAGTTATGTGACTGCATATGGGTGAGAAACTCCCCTTAAATATATCCTTTTCTCCTTATACAATCCAGAACTCTATGCTGTCGGAGGTAGGGCTTGTGTGTTAGAATCGCCAATGTATGTCTACTATCATGTAATTTTTATTTACAAATGCTCAAACACCAGTCTGTAAATTCTTACCTTACGAGTGTTGCTGCATGTACGGATGGCAGAGCCGCCTCCATGATGATTTGGTACCAGGAAGGTTTGGAAGCCTGGCGGTGCCTGTGCGGCGCTCGATGGATGGTCGATACCAAAATAAAGTCCACTTCCTGGAAATAATAATACAAATAATAATAAAGAATATGAACAAGAAGTTAATATGAATTGTTACATTACTTATTTAAAAACTCTGAAGAATGCTTACCATTCGGGTGTTCGGGTGTCTGAATCATTACGGTATTTGATGAGCGATCCTGCAGCCTGCGGCCCAGAAAATTCGAGATATACATTTCATTTCTCATTACAATATCTTAAACAATCAATATTTTATTCAATATCGTTAGATTACTTGAAATGAATTTGTGTGTGTGTGTATTAAGTTTATATTAACATGTTGGAATATTCGAAAAAATATCTCTCGAATGGACGGGGTATTTAAAATCGTACTCGTCCTATATTTACTAAGCCCAATCTTTTTAAAATGGAATAAATTAAGAGTAACGAGGATTGTTTAGGCTAGGCTCCATATTTCATTATTTATTTAGAATTAAACAAATGCTATTAGTCGTAATAATCATGCACATGCGTTACCAATCAGATGCGCAAGTCAATTCATATACAATTAATTAATAAAAAATATTTAATTGTTTTCATCGATCAGCGAGAGCCTTATTTATTTTTAATAACGTATGTAATATCTATCATTCTGAATACTTTTTATTCTTCATATTACTCTCGCCAAATCATATTTCTTTGTTTAACATTCTGAAAAAAAAATCAATTTAATTTTTTGATATCATGTTTGCAATTCTTGTATGCGAGTATTTAAATAATGACAAAGATACAATCGAATGTTTAAGTACAGAATCTATACAGTATACGTTTAATTGAAAACTTAATCATTAATATTCTTCATGTAGAATTATATAAATTATCGGGAAAACATTTTTTGTGGTAAGCTTAAAACATGTCTAGACTTGGTTTTCCACTGTCTATGATGGAATTTCTGCACAGGGGAAGCTCTTAAGAAAATCTTTTGTGTCGCTAATAGTTATTTACCCCGAGGGTCTGTGGTTTTTCAGAGCACTTAGCCTGTTTAATCAACTGGAAACGAGTGTCATTGTTCACTAAGAGCTCTATTCAAGACCTTGGTTTTACCTTCGTCTGAAGATAATTAATGGTGCGGAAGGGACTGTCGTCTGCTAATGTGTCTACATATGCATTCTTCAGGGGTGTACACCATATTTCTTTCAAGCAGTGTACGCAAGTGAATAATTCCTTGAATTTCTCAAAGTTCGCTACGTCTTTAGAAAGAACATTTAAAACGAATATAAAATTTATATTTGAAGTCTTCGTGCGTGTTACTTACAGGTACGTCTGTTTTGAATTGTAACTATTACTTCTCTCGTGCGAGAAGAGACATAGAGGGCTTTTATTTTTTAACATCAGTTGAAGCGTACTCGATGTGCTGGATACCCCTAGCCATTAAGAGCAGGTACTGGGGGAAAACCCAAGCGTCCTGGTTTAACCGCTTCTCATGATGGACGGGGCATTGCTGTCACATTGCGTCTTGTTTTTTCGTAAAGGGTTCTCGTGTTAACGTCTCATACAAGCTATTTGCAATTTCGCTTTAAGTTGCTTTTTAATTCATCTAAGCAATGTAATATTTTTTATAAACCCTCCAGTCAAAAGAAGAATTAAACACACGTTATTAGCCGTAATAGTTATATATACGCGTAATAATCGCGCATATACGATAACGAGCAGTTGCACGCGAGTCAATTACATTAATCAATCAAAAAAAAACTTAATTGTTTTTAATCGATAGACTGCGTCGTTTCATTAGAAGTGAGATATTCATGGTAGATGAATAATTGGGTGAGATATCTCTAGGAGCGCGAGTCAATTACATTAATTATTAAAAATATTTAATTGTATTCATCGATCAGCGAGAGTCTTATTTATTTTTAATAGCGTATTTATTTATTTATTTCATAATCAATTCCTCCGGAGCCAACATGAACGCACCTCGCATGTTAATTCGCCTTTATTTTTTTTCCGGAATCATATTTCGCAGAATTATATAGAGTTAAGATGGCCGTCTTGCACCCATAATGAGTTTAAATATGGTGAATTCACAACTTTCGGGTATGACCACCAGGGGCGCTGTGAGGGAACACTCGCTGGAGTTTCACTCATATTACCACTTGGCGCGCTAGTGTAGGTAGCGAGCTGAAGCGTGAGTGGAGGGGGTGCGCTAGTCGACTTGTTCCTTGAAAGCACAGTGAGCCAGTCATTCCAGTGAAACGTGTCGCAGCGGAAGGTTGCGGTCGGTGTTCCACCGCAATTATCACGCGATAACGAGTGTTACGTCAAGTCTGTCCTTTCATCTAAGTGTTGTAATATTCTTATAAATCCAAAATATATTTTCCCTCAAAAGTAGAATTAAATAAATGTTATTACTCGTAATAATTATACACATGCTACCACACATATACGATAACGAACAGTTGCGTGCGAGTCAATTAATCATTCAAAAATACTTAATTGTTTTCATCGACAGACTAGCCTTGTTTCATTAGACGTGTAATTTATTGACAATAGTAGGTTATAAATAACGGTTTAGGGGCAGGTGCGCGCGATTCAATCAAAAATACTTAATTGCTCGACGAACAGCGTTTAATTGCATTAGTAGTAATATGATGGGCATTCTTATTTTTTTTTTCAATAACACACATTACCTAATTGATTGAGGCAATTATGTACTCAAACGATTTGCCGATGTGCGGCAGGCATCGAGAATCGCATTCCCACATCGCCAGGGTGGATTTCCAAGCCAACGTCACGCACCGAGAACCCCATTCCCTTATACCCCATCACCCGAGCGGCACATCCCCTACCCCAAGCCAATCACACGGCAGGGATTTAGACCTAGGGAAGGTACGCGACCGACGTATAGGATCAATACACACTCTCCCACCTATCCACAGGGAACCAACCAGAACACAAAGGGGAGGGAGGACACGCGTATGGGGGAGGGAGGGGGCGGGTAACCGGCACGTGACCACAGGGGGAGGGAGGAGGACCTGCCGGCACAGACACTGTCGGCATTAGGTAAGCGCACAAAGGGAAGGGGGCGGAGCTAGCGGCACGCGACCGGTCGGCAAATAGTAGCGCACAAAGGGAGGGGGCGGGGCTAGCGGCATAGATCAAAGAACCTTATCAGATGGCGGCAAATCCTTTGCGCCAGAGTCGCTATGTTATATCTACTGGTACCATAATTGTCAATTGTTGCTTAATCGAAATCTGTCGTAGAATTCTCGGTTATTCCATACGTGAAAATGGTTTGGACACATTCTAAGTAGATAGCTACGTCTTCTGTTTATGGGTTAAAATAGTTTACATGTCCTCTTGTTCAGATAGCACAAGCTTCAGCTTAACCTGTGAAAGCGGGCCTTGACGGTGATCAGCAGACTTGTTTGTACTCTGTTATTTTAAAGCGTGTACATACAACCAACTGATAGTACATACGTTAGGTTAATTTTCGACATAGTCGGCTTAGGCAATTATCGCTTTGTGGGATGAGTTTGAATATTGCTTCTTGGTAAAAATCCTGTCCTTGCGTGTTCAGCCACGTTGTCGCGAGGTGTTTCACCTAGGTGCACCTTCAAGTGAGAAAAAAAGTGAAAGTCGCTTGGAACGAGGTCCGGACTGTAGGGAGGGTGTTCGATTATATCCCAGCAAAAGTGCTTCAACAGCGTGGTAGGCTTCTGGGTTATATGAGGTCGTGCGTTGCCGTGAAGAAGAAGAAGAAGAAGAAGACGCCCTCGGTCAGATGTCCTGGCCGTTTGCTTCGCGCAACCGTGTCAAGGTCTCGCAGTGTAGGTCAGCGGCCTTTTCCAAAAAAACCTCCACGAGTATGACACCTGAGCTGTTCCAAAACACTCTGGCTATCACCTTCCAGGCAGCTCACGTCACCTTAAACTTTTTTGTCTTTCGAGAGGAGGGGTGTTTCTACTCCAGTGACAACCGCTTACTGCTGGGGGTGTAGTGATGGATCCATGTTTCGTCACCCTTCCATGCAAATGTTGTACACTTGCCCCCACGCGTTTCTCTTTGTGTTGGTTTCAATAGATTACCGTGGAACGCATTGGGAACAAACTTTCCAGTACTGCAGAATATCGTGAACAATGTAGCGAAAGACATTCCCAATGTCGTTACGTGTGTTCAAAACTGTTGATGGCGTGCTGGGTCGGCCACTGTGATCTACGTCGGTGACGCTTTCTCTACCGCCGAAAACTTACGACACCATTCTGCGACATTGCAGTTAACCTCTAGCGCCTGCCGCGGTTAAATGTTTCGCATTTCTTCGCCACACGGCTTTTCCAAGCTAGTCGCCATTTGTGTTACACATGGGGCGATTCATGAACGAATCGTTCATATCAATCACTACAAGGAAAGAATCCCATGAATAGTGTCAGTCTTAGCATGAATCGTCGTTCAAAAAGAATCGTAAGATTCGTGCATGAATCGTCGTTCAAAAAGAATCTTAAGAATCGTGCATGAATTGTCGTTCAAAAAGAATCGTAAGAATCGTGCATGAATAGTCGTTCAAAAAGAATCGTAAGAATCGTGCATGAATTGTCGGTCAAAAAGAATCGTAAGAATCGTGCATGAATCGTCGCTCAAGAAGAATCGCAAGAATCGTGCATGAATCGTCGTTCAAAAAGAATCGTGCATGAATCGTCGTTCAAGAAGAATCGCAAGAATCGTGCATGAATCGTCGTTCAAAAAGAATCGTGCATGAATCCTTGTTCAAAATGAATCGTAAGAATCGTGTATGAATTGTCGTTCAAAATGAATCCTAAGAATCGTGCATGAATCGTCGTTCAAAAAGAATCGTAAGAATCGTGCATGAATCGTCGTTCAAGAAGAATCGCAAGAATCGTACATGAATCGTCGTTCAAAAAGAATCGCAAGAATCGTGCATGAATCGTCGTTCAAAAAGAATCGTGCATGAATTGTCGTTCAAGAAGAATCGTAAGAATCGTGCATGAATCGTCGTTCAAGAAGAATCGCAAGAATCGTGCATGTATCGTCGTTCAAAAAGAATCGTGCATGAATCGTCGTTCATGAAGAATCGCAAGAATCGTGCATGAATCGTCGTTCAAAAAGAATCGCAAGAATCGTGCATGAATCGTCGTTCAAAAAGAATCGTGCATGAATCGTCGTTCCAAAAGAATCGTAAGAATCGTGCATGAATCGTCGTTCAAAAAGAATCTTGCATGAATCGTCGTTCCAAAAGAATCGTAAGAATCGTGCATGAATCGTCGTACCAAAAGAATCGTGCATGAATCGTCGTTCAAAAAGAATCTTGCATGAATCGTCGTTCAAAAAGAATCGTGCATAAATCGTCGCTCCAAAAGAATCGTAAGAATCGTGCATGAATCGTCGTTCAAAAAGAATCTTGCATGAATCGTCGTTCAAAAAGAATCTTGCATGAGTCGTCGTTCAAAAAGAATCGTGCATGAATCGTCGTTCAAAAAGAATCGTGCATGAATCGTCGTTCAAAAAGAATCGTGCAGGAATCGTAGTTCAAAAAGAATCGCAAGAATCGTGCATAAATCGTCGTTCAAAAATAATCGAGCATGAATCCTCGTTCAAAATGAATCGTAGGAATCTTGCATGAATCGTCGTTCAAAAAGAATCTTGCATGATTCGTCGTTCAAAAATAATCGAGCATGAATCCTCGTTCAAAATAAATCGTGCATGAATTATCGTTCAAAAAGAATCGTGCATGAATCGTCGTTCAAAAAGAATCGCAAGAATCGTGCATGAATTGTCGTTCAAAAAGAATCGTGCATGAATCGTCGTTCAAAAAGAATCGCAAGAATCGTGCATGAATCGTCGTTCAAAATGAATCGCAAGAATCGTGCATGAATCGTCGTTCAAAAAGAATCGCAAGAATCGTGCATGAATCGTCGTTCAAAATGAATCGTGTATGAATTGTCGTTCAAAATGAATCGTGTATGAATTGTCGTTCAAAAAGAATCGTGTATGAATTGTCGTTCAAAATGAATCGTGCTTGAATCGTCGTTCAAAATGAATCGTGTATGAATTCTCGTTCAAAATTAATCGTGCATGAGTTGTCTTTCAAAAAGAATCGTGTATGAATTCTCGTTCAAAATGAATCGTGTATGAGTTCTCGTTCAAAATGAATCGTGTATGAGTTGTCTTTCAAAAAGAATCGTGTATGAATTGTCGTTCAAAATGAATCGTGTATGAATTCTCGTTCAAAATGAATCGTGCTTGAATCGTCATTCAAAATGAATCGTGTATGAATTCTCGTTCAAAATGAATCGTGCATGAGTTGTCTTTCAAAAAGAATCGTGTATGAATTCTCGTTCAAAATGAATCGTGTATGAGTTCTCGTTCAAAATGAATCGTGTATGAGTTCTCGTTCAAAATGAATCGTGTATGAGTTCTCGTTCAAAATGAATCGTGTATGAGTTCTCGTTCAAAAAGTATCGTGTATGAATTCTCGTTCAAAATGAATCGTGTATGAATTCTCGTTCAAAATGAATCGTGTATGAATTCTCGTTCAAAAAGTATCGTGTATGAATTCTTGTTCAAAATGAATCGTGTATGAGTTCTCGTTCAAAATGAATCGTGTATAAGTTCTCGTTCAAAATGAATCGTGTATGAGTTCTCGTTCAAAATGAATCGTGTATGAATTCTCGTTCAAAATGAATCGTGTATAAGTTCTCGTTCAAAATGAATCGTGTATGAATTCTCGTTCAAAATGAATCGTGTATGAGTTCTCGTTCAAAAAGTATCGTGTATGAATTCTCGTTCAAAATGAATCGTGTATGAGTTCTCGTTCAAAATGAATCGTGTATGAGTTCTCGTTCAAAATGAATCGTGTATGAATTCTCGTTCAAAATGAATCGTGTATGAATTCTCGTTCAAAATGAATCGTGTATGAATTCTCGTTCAAAAAGAATCGTGTATGAATTGTCGTTCAAAATGAATCGTGCATGAGTTGTCTTTCAAAAAGAATCGTGTATGAATCGTCGTTCAAAATGAATCGTGTATGAATTCTCGTTCAAAAAGAATCGTGTATGTATTCTCGTTCAAAATGAATCGTGTATGAATTGTCTTTCAAAATGAATCGTGTATGAATTCTCGTTCAAAATGAATCGTGTATGAATTCTCGTTCAAAATGAATCGTGCATGAGTTGTCTTTCAAAAAGAATCGTGTATGAATTCTCGTTCAAAATGAATCGTGTATGAATTCTCGTTCAAAATGAATCGTGCATGAATTGTCGTTCAAAAAGAATCGTGTATGAATTCTCGTTCAAAATGAATCGTGCATGAGTTGTCTTTCAAAAAGAATCGTGTATGAATCGTCGTTCAAAAAGAATCGTGTATGAATTCTCGTTCAAAATGAATCGTGCATGAATTGTCGTTCAAAATGAATCGTGTATGAGTTGTCTTTCAAAAAGAATCGTGTATGAATTGTCGTTCAAAATGAATCCTAAGAATCGTGCATGAATCGTCGTTCAAAAAGAATCGTAAGAATCGTGCATGAATCGTCGTTCAAGAAGAATCGCAAGAATCGTACATGAATCGTCGTTCAAAAAGAATCGCAAGAATCGTGCATGAATCGTCGTTCAAAAAGAATCGTGCATGAATTGTCGTTCAAGAAGAATCGTAAGAATCGTGCATGAATCGTCGTTCAAGAAGAATCGCAAGAATCGTGCATGTATCGTCGTTCAAAAAGAATCGTGCATGAATCGTCGTTCATGAAGAATCGCAAGAATCGTGCATGAATCGTCGTTCAAAAAGAATCGCAAGAATCGTGCATGAATCGTCGTTCAAAAAGAATCGTGCATGAATCGTCGTTCCAAAAGAATCGTAAGAATCGTGCATGAATCGTCGTTCAAAAAGAATCTTGCATGAATCGTCGTTCCAAAAGAATCGTAAGAATCGTGCATGAATCGTCGTACCAAAAGAATCGTAAGAATCGTGCATGAATCGTCGTTCAAAAAGAATCTTGCATGAATCGTCGTTCAAAAAGAATCGTGCATAAATCGTCGTTCCAAAAGAATCGTAAGAATCGTGCATGAATCGTCGTTCAAAAAGAATCTTGCATGAATCGTCGTTCAAAAAGAATCTTGCATGAATCGTCGTTCAAAAAGAATCGTGCATGAATCGTCGTTCAAAAAGAATCGTGCATGAATCGTCGTTCAAAAAGAATCGTGCAGGAATCGTAGTTCAAAAAGAATCGCAAGAATCGTGCATAAATCGTCGTTCAAAAATAATCGAGCATGAATCCTCGTTCATAATGAATCGTAGGAATCTTGCATGAATCGTCGTTCAAAAAGAATCTTGCATGATTCGTCGTTCAAAAATAATCGAGCATGAATCCTCGTTCAAAATAAATCGTGCATGAATTATCGTTCAAAAAGAATCGTGCATGAATCGTCGTTCAAAAAGAATCGCAAGAATCGTGCATGAATTGTCGTTCAAAAAGAATCGTGCATGAATCGTCGTTCAAAAAGAATCGCAAGAATCGTGCATGAATCGTCGTTCAAAATGAATCGCAAGAATCGTGCATGAATCGTCGTTCAAAAAGAATCGCAAGAATCGTGCATGAATCGTCGTTCAAAATGAATCGTGTATGAATTGTCGTTCAAAATGAATCGTGTATGAATTGTCGTTCAAAAAGAATCGTGTATGAATTGTCGTTCAAAATGAATCGTGCTTGAATCGTCGTTCAAAATGAATCGTGTATGAATTCTCGTTCAAAATGAATCGTGCATGAGTTGTCTTTCAAAAAGAATCGTGTATGAATTCTCGTTCAAAATGAATCGTGTATGAGTTCTCGTTCAAAATGAATCGTGTATGAGTTGTCTTTCAAAAAGAATCGTGTATGAATTGTCGTTCAAAATGAATCGTGTATGAATTCTCGTTCAAAATGAATCGTGCTTGAATCGTCGTTCAAAATGAATCGTGTATGAATTCTCGTTCAAAATGAATCGTGCATGAGTTGTCTTTCAAAAAGAATCGTGTATGAATTCTCGTTCAAAATGAATCGTGTATGAGTTCTCGTTCAAAATGAATCGTGTATGAGTTCTCGTTCAAAATGAATCGTGTATGAGTTCTCGTTCAAAATGAATCGTGTATGAGTTCTCGTTCAAAAAGTATCGTGTATGAATTCTCGTTCAAAATGAATCGTGTATGAATTCTCGTTCAAAATGAATCGTGTATGAATTCTCGTTCAAAAAGTATCGTGTATGAATTCTTGTTCAAAATGAATCGTGTATGAGTTCTCGTTCAAAATGAATCGTGTATAAGTTCTCGTTCAAAATGAATCGTGTATGAGTTCTCGTTCAAAATGAATCGTGTATGAATTCTCGTTCAAAATGAATCGTGTATAAGTTCTCGTTCAAAATGAATCGTGTATGAATTCTCGTTCAAAATGAATCGTGTATGAGTTCTCGTTCAAAAAGTATCGTGTATGAATTCTCGTTCAAAATGAATCGTGTATGAGTTCTCGTTCAAAATGAATCGTGTATGAGTTCTCGTTCAAAATGAATCGTGTATGAATTCTCGTTCAAAATGAATCGTGTATGAATTCTCGTTCAAAATGAATCGTGTATGAATTCTCGTTCAAAAAGAATCGTGTATGAATTGTCGTTCAAAATGAATCGTGCATGAGTTGTCTTTCAAAAAGAATCGTGTATGAATCGTCGTTCAAAATGAATCGTGTATGAATTCTCGTTCAAAAAGAATCGTGTATGTATTCTCGTTCAAAATGAATCGTGTATGAATTGTCTTTCAAAATGAATCGTGTATGAATTCTCGTTCAAAATGAATCGTGTATGAATTCTCGTTCAAAATGAATCGTGCATGAGTTGTCTTTCAAAAAGAATCGTGTATGAATTCTCGTTCAAAATGAATCGTGTATGAATTCTCGTTCAAAATGAATCGTGCATGAATTGTCGTTCAAAAAGAATCGTGTATGAATTCTCGTTCAAAATGAATCGTGCATGAGTTGTCTTTCAAAAAGAATCGTGTATGAATCGTCGTTCAAAAAGAATCGTGTATGAATTCTCGTTCAAAATGAATCGTGCATGAATTGTCGTTCAAAATGAATCGTGTATGAGTTGTCTTTCAAAAAGAATCGTGTATGAATTGTCGTTCAAAATGAATCGTGTATTAATTGTCTTTCAAAAAGAATCGTGTATGAATTGTCGTTCAAAATCTCTCGTGTATGAATTGTCTTTCAAAAAGAATCGTGTATGAATTGTCGTTCAAAATGAATCGTGTATGAATTGTCGCTCAAAATGAATCGTGTATGAATTGTCGTTCAAAATGAATCGTGTATGAATTGTCGTTCAAAATGAATCGTGTATGAATTGTCGTTCAAAATGAATCGTGTATGAATTGTTGTTCAAAATGAATCTCGTATGAATTGTCGTTCAAAAAGAATCGTGTATGAATTGTCGTTCAAAAAGAATCTCGTATGAATTGTCGTTCAAAAAGAATCGTGTATGAATTGTCGTTCAAAATGAATCTCGTATGAATTGTCGTTCAAAAAGAATCGTGTATGAATTGTCGTTCAAGAAGAATCTCGTATGAATTGTCGTTCAAAAGGAATCGTGTATGAATTGTCGTTCAAAATGAATCTCGTATGAATTGTCGTTCAAAAAGAATCGTGTATGAATTGTCGTTCAAAATGAATCGTGTATGAGTTGTCGTTCAAAATGAATCGTGTATGAATTGTCGTTCAAAAAGAATCGTGTATGAATTGTCGTTCAAAAAGAATCGTGTATGAATTGTCGTTATAAATGAATCTCGTATGAATTGTCGTTCAAAAAGAATCGTGTATGAATTGTCGTTCAAAAAGAATCGTGTATGAATTGTCGTTCAAAAAGAATCGTGTATGAATTGTCTTTCAAAAAGAATCGTGTATGATTTGTCGTTCAAAATCTCTCGTGCATGAATTGTCGTTCAAAAAGAACCGTGTATGAATTCTCGTTCAAAATGAATCTCGTATGAATTGTCGTTCAAAAAGAATCGTGTATGAATTGTCTTTCAAAAAGAATCGTGTATGAATTGTCGTTCAAAATCTCTCGTGCATGAATTGTCGTTCAAAAAGAATCGTGTATGAATTGTCGTTCAAAATGAATCTCGTATGAATTGTCGTTCAAAAAGAATCGTGTATGAATTGTCGTTCAAAATGAATCTCGTATGAATTGTCGTTCAAAAAGAATCGTGTATGAATTGTCTTTCAAAATGAATCGTGTATGAATTGTCTTTCAAAAAGAATCGTGTATGAATTGTCTTTCAAAAAGAATCGTGTATGAATTGTCGTTCAAAATCTCTCGTGCATGAATTGTCGTTCAAAAGAAATCGTGTATGAATTGTCGTTGAAAATGAATCTCGTATGAATTCTCGTTCAAAAAGAATCGTGTATGAATTGTCGTTCAAAATGAATCTCGTATGAATTGTCGTTCAAAATGAATCTCGTATGAATTGTCTTTCAAAAAGAATCGTGTATGAATTGTCTTTCAAAAAGAATCTCGTATGAATTGTCGTTCAAAAAGAATCGTGTATGAATTGTCTTTCAAAAAGAATCTCGTATGAATTGTCTTTCAAAAAGAATCTCGTATGAATTGTCTTTCAAAAAGAATCGTGTATGAATTGTCTTTCAAAAAGAATCGTGTATGAATTGTCTTTCAAAAGGAATCGTGTATGAATTGTCGTTCAAAATCTCTCGTGCATGAATTGTCGTTCAAAAAGAATCGTGTATGAATTGTCGTTCAAAATGAGTCGTGTATGAATTGTCGTTCAAAAATAATCGTGTATGAATTGTCGTTCAAAATCTCTCGTGCATGAATTGTCGTTCAAAAAGAATCGTGTATGAATTGTCTTTCAAAAAGAATCGTGCATGAATTGTCTTTCAAAAAGAATCGTGTATGAATTGTCGTTCAAAAAGAATCGTGTATGAATTGTCTTTCAAAATGAATCTCGTATGAATTGTCGTTCAAAAAGAATCTCGTATGAATTGTCTTTCAAAATGAATCTCGAATGAATTGTCGTTCAAAATGAATCTCGTATGAATTGTCGTTCAAAAAGAATCGTGTATGAATTGTCTTTCAAAAAGAATCGTGTATGAATTGTCGTTCAAAAAGAATCGTGTATGAATTGTCTTTCAAAATGAATCTCGTATGAATTGTCGTTCAAAAAGAATCTCGTATGAATTGTCTTTCAAAATGAATCTCATATGAATTGTCGTTCAAAATGAATCTCGTATGAATTGTCGTTCAAAAAGAATCGTGTATGAATTGTCGTTCAAAATCTCTCGTGCATGAATTGTCGTTCAAAAAAATCGTGTATGAATTGTCTTTCAAAATGAATCGTGTATGAATTGTCTTTCAAAATGAATCTCGTATGAATTGTCTTTCAAAAAGAATCTCGTATGAATTGTCTTTCAAAAAGAATCTCGTATGAATTGTCGTTCAAAAAGAATCGTGTATGAATTGTCTTTCAAAATGAATCTCGTATGAATTGTCTTTCAAAAAGAATCGTGTATGAATTGTCGTTCAAAAAGAATCGTGTATGAATTGTCTTTCAAAAAGAATCGTGTATGAATTGTCGTTCAAAAAGAATCGTGTATGAATTGTCGTTCAAAAAGAATCTCGTATGAATTGTCGTTCAAAAAGAATCATGTATGAATTGTCGTTCAAAATGAATCTCGTATGAATTGTCGTTCAAAAAGAATCGTGTATGAATTGTCGTTAAAAAGAATCGTGTATGAATTGTCTTTCAAAAAGAATCGTGTATGAATTGTCTTTCAAAAAGAATCGTGTATGAATTGTCGTTCAAAAAGAATCGTGTATGAATTGTCTTTCAAAAAGAATCTCGTATGAATTGTCTTTCAAAAAGAATCTCGTATGAATTATCTTTCAAAATGAATCGTGTATGAATTGTCTTTCAAAATGAATCGTGTATGAATTGTCGTTCAAAAAGAATCGTGTATGAATTGTCTTTCAAAAAGAATCTCGTATGAATTGTCTTTCAAAAAGAATCTCGTATGAATTGTCGTTCAAAAAGAATCGTGTATGAATTGTCTTTCAAAATGAATCGTGTATGAATTGTCGTTCAAAAAGAATCGTGTATGAATTGTCTTTCAAAAAGAATCTCGTATGAATTGTCGTTCAAAAAGAATCGTGTATGAATTGTCTTTCAAAATGAATCTCGTATGAATTGTCTTTCAAAAAGAATCGTGTATGAATTGTCTTTCAAAATGAATCGTGTATGATTTGTCTTTCAAAAAGAATCTCGTATGAATTGTCGTTCAAAATGAATCGTGTATGAATTGTCTTTCAAAATGAATCTCGTATGAATTGTCTTTCAAAAAGAATCGTGTATGAATTGTCTTTCAAAAAGAATCGTGTATGAATTGTCGTTCAAAAAGAATCGTGTATGAATTGTCTTTCAAAAAGAATCTCGTATGAATTGTCTTTCAAAAAGAATCTCGTATGAATTGTCTTTCAAAAAGAATCTCGTATGAATTGTCTTTCAAAAAGAATCTCGTATGAATTGTCTTTCAAAAAGAATCGTGTATGAATTGTCTTTCAAAAAGAATCTCGTATGAATTGTCGTTCAAAAAGAATCGTGTATGAATTGTCTTTCAAAAAGAATCTCGTATGAATTGTCTTTCAAAAAGAATCTCGTATGAATTGTCTTTCAAAAAGAATCTCGTATGAATTGTCTTTCAAAATGAATCTCGTATGAATTGTCTTTCAAAAAGAATCGTGTATGAATTGTCTTTCAAAATGAATCTCGTATGAATTGTCTTTCAAAAAGAATCTCGTATGAATTGTCTTTCAAAAAGAATCGTGTATGAATTGTCTTTCAAAAAGAATCTCGTATGAATTGTCTTTCAAAAAGAATCTCGTATGAATTGTCTTTCAAAAAGAATCTCGTATGAATTGTCTTTCAAAATGAATCTCGTATGAATTGTCTTTCAAAAAGAATCTCGTATGAATTGTCTTTCAAAAAGAATCGTGTATGAATTGTCTTTCAAAAAGAATCTCGTATGAATTGTCGTTCAAAAAGAATCGTGTATGAATTGTCTTTCAAAATGAATCTCGTATGAATTGTCTTTCAAAAAGAATCGTGTATGAATTGTCGTTCAAAAAGAATCGTGTATGAATTGTCTTTCAAAAAGAATCTCGTATGAATTGTCGTTCAAAAAGAATCGTGTATGAATTGTCTTTCAAAAAGAATCGTGTATGAATTGTCTTTCAAAAAGAATCGTGTATGAATTGTCTTTCAAAAAGAATCTCGTATGAATTGTCGTTCAAAAAGAATCGTGTATGAATTGTCTTTCAAAAAGAATCTCGTATGAATTGTCTTTCAAAAAGAATCTCGTATGAATGGTCTTTCAAAAAGAATCTCGTATGAATTGTCTTTCAAAAAGAATCTCGTATGAATTGTCTTTCAAAAAGAATCGTGTATGAATTGTCTTTCAAAATGAATCGTGTATGAATTGTCTTTCAAAATGAATCGTGTATGAATTGTCTTTCAAAATGAATCTCGTATGAATTGTCTTTCAAAAAGAATCTCGTATGAATTGTCTTTCAAAAAGAATCTCGTATGAATTGTCGTTCAAAAAGAATCGTGTATGAATTGTCTTTCAAAATGAATCTCGTATGAATTGTCTTTCAAAAAGAATCGTGTATGAATTGTCGTTCAAAAAGAATCGTGTATGAATTGTCTTTCAAAAAGAATCTCGTATGAATTGTCGTTCAAAAAGAATCGTGTATGAATTGTCTTTCAAAAAGAATCGTGTATGAATTGTCTTTCAAAAAGAATCGTGTATGAATTGTCTTTCAAAAAGAATCTCGTATGAATTGTCGTTCAAAAAGAATCGTGTATGAATTGTCTTTCAAAAAGAATCTCGTATGAATTGTCTTTCAAAAAGAATCTCGTATGAATGGTCTTTCAAAAAGAATCTCGTATGAATTGTCTTTCAAAAAGAATCTCGTATGAATTGTCTTTCAAAAAGAATCGTGTATGAATTGTCTTTCAAAATGAATCGTGTATGAATTGTCTTTCAAAATGAATCGTGTATGAATTGTCTTTCAAAATGAATCTCGTATGAATTGTCTTTCAAAAAGAATCTCGTATGAATTGTCTTTCAAAAAGAATCAATTCCTCCGGAGCCAACATGAACGCACCTCGCATGTTAATTCGCCTTTATTTTTTTTTCCGGAATCATATTTCGCAGAATTATATAGAGTTAAGATGGCCGTCTTGCACCCATAATGAGTTTAAATATGGTGAATTCACAACTTTCGGGTATGACCACCAGGAGCGCTGTGAGGGAACACTCCAGGACCCTCCGCTGGAGTTTCACTCATATTACCACTTGGCGCGCTAGTGTAGGTAGCGAGCTGAAACGTGAGTGGAGGGGGTGCGCAGTCGACTTGTTCCTTGAAAGCACAGTGAGCCAGTCATTCCAGTGAAACGTGTCGCAGCGGAAGGTTGCGGTCGGTGTTCCACCGCAATTATCACGCGATAACGAGTGTTACGTCAAGTCTGTCCTTTCATCTAAGTGTTGTAATATTCTTATAAATCCAAAATATATTTGCCCTCAAAAGTAGAATTAAATAAATGTTATTACTCGTAATAATTATACACATGCTACCACACATATACGATAACGAACAGTTGCGTGCGAGTCAATTAATCATTCAAAAATACTTAATTGTTTTCATCTACAGACTAGCCTTGTTTCATTAGACGTGTAATTTATTGACAATAGTAGGTTATAAATAACGGTTTAGGGGCAGGTGCGCGCGATTCAAACAAAAATACTTAATTGCTCGACGAACAGCGTTTAATTGCATTAGTAGTAATATGATGGGCATTCTTATTTTTTTTTTCAATAACACACATTACCTAATTGATTGAGGCAATTATGTACTCAAACGATTTGCCGATGTGCGGCAGGCATCGAGAATCGCATTCCCACATCGCCAGGGTGGATTTCCAAGCCAACGTCACGCACCGAGAACCCCATTCCCTTATACCCCATCACCCGAGCGGCACATCCCCTACCCCAAGCCAATCACACGGCAGGGATTTAGACCTAGGGAAGGTACGCGACCGACGTATAGGATCAATACACACTCTCCCACCTATCCACAGGGAACCAACCAGAACACAAAGGGGAGGGAGGACACGCGTATGGGGGAGGGAGGGGGCGGGTAACCGGCACGTGACCACAGGGGGAGGGGGGAGGACCTGCCGGCACAGACACTGTCGGCATTAGGTAAGCGCACAAAGGGAAGGGGGCGGAGCTAGCGGCACGCGACCGGTCGGCAAATAGTAGCTCACAAAGGGAGGGGGCGGGGCTAGCGGCATAGATCAAAGAACCTTATCAGATGGCGGCAAATCCTTTGCGCCAGAGTCGCTATGTTATATCTACTGGTACCAAAAATTACCAAGATACAATTAAGCGTAAAATCGGCTGTCAGAAGCAATTCCTTAATTTTAAAATACGAATAGTTCATACTTTTGTCGTATACATGAGTGCAGTGCCACCGCCCAAAGTGAAAACAAATCCCTCAAATGCAACATGTTTACCAACCCCGTGCACTAGCATCGAACATAACCTTGTCAATAATTCACATATTCCATAGTATATTGTATCAAACAAAATGTATAGGTAAACAGAAATAAACATTTGTTAAAGAGTTTGATATAATAGTTGCTGGAGAATGTGGTACTTGTGCCAGTATATTACAAGTAAAATGTAACAGCAAATCCGAAAATCTCTCAATCATAACTAATCACTAGGGCCCGGGTTTTTAGGTGGAATAAATCGGTTTCTTATATGCTTAAAATAGGTTGTTTTTTTAGATTTTTTCTTGATTAAAATAGTCTTTTTGTGTGTGTGTGTTTTGCTTCGTGGATCAATACAGGATCAATAATTTTGTTTTTCTACTACTTATTTCTGAGATTTATTATTTGGCATGGCAGTAGATACATACGTTCCCAAATTTTCTGGCATAAACTATTTCCTATTATCACATAACACATTCTTGTATGAAGAAAACGTTCTTTCAAGGAACATGGCGTCATTGGAGCGTAGAACATAGATGCCAGTGGAGCAGGTTCTAGGGGTAGTTTTCCTGTATAGTTTTCTCCCTGCAATACTGAATTTATCATTTTCATATCTTCAAAAGCAGGATTTCGTTGAAGAATCTTCTGCAACTTCGAAGAACATGCAAGTGCCACTGGTCCAGGTATTTCTTTACTGGAAACATTGCCAATGATATCTAGAGCAGCCATGGCGAAACAGTGCTTCGCGAGTCAATTTGCGCTTCAGTTGACTCGCGCACTACCCCTCCGTAGCTTCTCCCGCCCCTCCACCTCCTGCTCATGTCAGCGTGGTCAGTACTACGTCAAACAGTGGCGCTTGCAAAGCAACGTTCGAAGAGCTGAACATTTCATGGAATGGGAGCAGGAGTTCTTCGATGAGGATGGTGGCAATGCAAAATGTTTTATATGTGCCAAAGCGGAGTAATGCAATTCAACATGAAACGCCATTACAATGCTTATCATTCCGAATATGCCAAGTTACAAGGCAAGTTGGGTCTGTAATTACTATTATTATTAAACATTTTATTTAATGAGACTTCAATTCTTATTTAAACTACAAGTCAGACTGCTAATTTTCAATATGTTCACAGGACGCGAAAGAACGCAAGAAATTTTGAAATTGGTAAAAAACATTGGACCTAAACCAACTATAAAGACTCAAAATATGGCAGAGGAAAGAAATCATGCTAGTTATATTGTTATCCGGGAAATTGCAAAGGCCTTAAGGCATTTCAGGAAGGAGAATTTATTAAAACATGTTCAATAAAAATTGCTGGGTTTTTATGTCCTCAATTTCGAGTGTTTGCATATTTTGCGAAAAACCATTGCAAAGAAAGTTGAAATGCTTTCTGCCGAGGTAATAAGGCAGATGGATTTGAAAATGGCTGACTTTGTGAAGTTTTCTCTTGCACTGGACGAGAGTACAGATGTAACTGACACCTCAATTGGCCATTTTCATTCGAGGTGTTGATAAGGAACCTAATGTTGAGTATTTGCTCGATTTAGTCCTACTAAAAGGCAGTATTACTGGCTAGGAGATATTTAAAGCTCTAAAAACTAGTATTGAAAGATATTGTTTACAGTGGTCAAAATTAGTATCAGACGGAGCAAAGGCCATGGTTGGGGAAAAAGCAGGTTAAAACATTTTTTTCAGTGATAAACGTATTTCGAACAATTTTTATGCTTGCCATTGTCTGTTGCATCAAGAAGCACTTTGTGCCAAGTCAGTTACACTACAATAGTGGTGGATTATGTTGTGAACAAAATAAAAGGAAGTGCTTTGAAACATAGACAGTTTCGAAATATGTATACTTAAAAATACGGGAGAATCATTTAAGATATTAAGTATTTGTGTGATATTAGATGGCTTAGCAGAGGTGCAATGTTACGTCGGTTCTTCGACCTCAGAGATGCATTCCCCGGATTCATGAAAGAAAAGGCAAATTATTTTAGCTTTACATTTACATTATTCTCATATGCTTTAAGGTCATTTTATTGTAATTTTCTTGTTTCCTTGTTTTAGGGAATGGAAATTTAGGAACCAAATAACGAGGTCTGGGTCTGCGACTTAGCTTTCTTATGCGATATATGTACGCACTTAAACAAACTGAATACTACATTTCAACGACGCAATCAAAATACTGTTGATAAGTATAGTTCAGTGCAGGCGTTCGTAAACACACTTTCACTCTGGGTAGATCACTTGAAAGAGGGGCACGTGTACTATTTTCCATGTTTAAATCTCCTTTCAAATTTCTCCTCAGATAAATTCAGTACTTGCATTAGTATTCTCTTCACACTTAAAAGTGAATTTTGTGATTACAGATTTCGTGATTTCAGGGTTCTTAAATATGATATATCAGTGTATGTCTATCCATTAAACATAGACGTAAGAAAGGCCAGAATCAATCTGCAAGAGGAGCTGATTCATTTACAGTCTGACGAAATTATGAAAGTCAGATGCAAGGATTTAATAGAAGTGGAATGTTTTAAAATCTTATGCAACAATAAATATCCGAAGCTTCGATCATATTCAATTTTCATGGAAGCAATGTTTTGTACAACGTACGTCTATAAATAGTTATTTTCCATGATTTAATTAGTAAAAAGCAAATGCAGATCCCGACAGACGAACGAACATCTTCATGACCAGTTACGTCTAGCTGTAAACAACATAATTCCCGATTTCGAATTTCCCATTGTAAACGACATCGGAGAAGCTTAATTTACTTTAAATACAGAGTACAGGACGCCACTGAATCAGTTCGTTCCTTACCACTACCCCGCTCGCCTTCCAAATTCTCCCCATTCCATAGCTTTGTTATTCAGGTTGCATCAAGGTGCTTCGGGGCAGGCTTACAGTCTCGCCATGCCTGATCTAGAGCATCTTTAGTGGCAAAGTTGTACTTTCCAACCGGAGACTGGTATAAAACAAAAATGTGTCTTAATATATGTAAGGGAAGCGGCAAGAGAGAGGCACTCGGGTGAGTTCTTAGCCTTGGCAATGCACGAAGCTTCTGTTTCATCCAATTCATTGACGACATTTTTTTAGTGCTCAGCATAGTAAATGACAAGTATCGGCTCAGGTGGAAGAGGGGTTGCTGGTACTTTTTCTTTGAACAATGGTATGCGTGTTGGGGCATGTAAGAAAACCTTCTTGACCGAAGATATCAGGCTGTGGTTTCTAATCTCCTCCACAAGACGGTGTAGGCCGTGGGCCAAGCACGTAACATCTAGCATGGTTGGGTGGAAGAACTGTAGAAACCCCTCCCCCCGGCCTTCAACATGTAAGCAGCAGCGTTTGTCACTAGCAAAAGTGAAGTGTGGATCTCCAGCATTCCATTTTTTCAATAAATGTGATTTAGGCATTGTTTCACTATATAACAATTACATTAAAAAGTACTCTCGGTGAACGATAGGAGGCGATTCCGTTACGCTCCTCCTGACCTTTCAGCTGCATCCACGTCACATGTGCTCCGTAACTGCAGTAACTTGAACTATCTGCTGGCTATAAGTGGTGCAAATAATTTTACAATGAGTTTCAATCCGAAAATAACATTCTTCATTTCAAAAAAGGAAAAACAGTTATTGAGGTTATTTTAGGTGTCATGAAATTCGCATATTCTGCTCCAGGAAGTGTGAAATGTGATGTGTTAATTAAATAGCAAGGGAAAATATAGGTTAAAACCTAAAAATGCGGGCCCTTCTGATCACCCTGCTGCTATAAAATATACAAATATACTGAAGTGATGCCTCTTAGCCTCAAAGCTGTATATAGCATATTTTGGTGTATTACTTCCGCATTCAACTTAATTGAGCATTAATTTAGGTTTCTAAATGCATTAGCTTGCAGTAAGACTGTAACACTGCATTAAAGCAATGTTGAGCGCGCAACATGCATTCCACAATTGACGCTACGTTGTGTGCTTTACTCCGCTCCGAGTCGGAGCAATCTTGGCTCCGTGTTGTAGAAAGTGCACACAACACCCCGCAGGGATTTACCTAATAAGTCCGATGTAGGTAGCTACAGCTTGTTCGGGGCATAAACAAGCTTCAGACTCCGATAGCTTGATTTTATTCCTAACATTTTGGATTTATAACACACTTGACAGCTCTGCCATGCGGCAGCAAACATCTAGATGTGCAGCGTGCGAAATATGTAAATAGAAAACAACCAAATTTCATAATCTGCAATAGCGTTCGATATAGCTCAAATTACTTTCTGGTTACCACTACCACAATAATTAAATTCCTCGCGTTCATGGTGATGACTCCAAGAGTCGAGTCGGTTTCTTCGTCAGCACAACAAGAGAAACAAAAAGAACCGCTGATGTGCATATTCATTTTATCCATGCACTCGTCTAAAATCCCTTCTTTTTTGATTGTTCTTCGACAAGCCTCTCGCTATGTAATACCACACCCACCCAATTGTCTGATAACAGCTCCATTTTGGTAATGGTAATCTCGTATATACATAGTATTCCTCGTCTACTAGTGTTGAGATGTTTTAAGACAACACTACTCTTAAGTTATTGTACACTGCTATTCTCTCCAAACACACGCCACTCAACAACGAGACTGAAGGAAATACAAATGAACGCTAGCAAGCAGCAGTAAACCACGCGATACAATGTAATACATAACATAGCAACACGTTATACCTCAAGTTCAGCTTGTAAGGAGGGTGGTGGCGCCTTACTGGGTTGTCATACAAACATACCCCTCTAAGTCTTACGTCGTTTAAATCTACCGTAACCTTACACACAATGCTAATGAGCGTAGATGGTGTCAATCTGGAATTGGCCCCTAGCTTCATGAAACTACCGGCAGAGCGCGCGCCTGTTCAAATGAGTGAACACTTACTGGGAAACAAAATTTTATGCGCAATCACTATACACTTCTCTTTCTTTCCTTTCGTAATTAATGGTTCTGCCGTCACATCTTCATACATAAGGTACTGCTTTGTATTTCCGTATAGTGGCGGCTCGTGACCTGTTGCAATGGGTTTATAGTTTGTTACATGCTCTCCGCTTCCACTCTCTCTGACACACACAATCTTATTAAGCTTCCAGTTTAGTTTCTTTCACTCAGCTTACGGGACATGACCATTCAGCGCTCTTACTTACTTGCAAACTGGTCTATTACTCTCTCGTTCAAGTCTGAGTATCCCTTACAAGGTTTTTCTCTATTGACAACATGGCTGGAGTAGCCAGGCGTTCTTCTCACATCGTGGACCGAAGGGAAGTTTTTATGCGCTTTAAACTTGAAAAATAACTTTCAGCTTTACTGGTTGACATTGGCAACGTGACAAGTATTTTCAGTAATTTAGAAACTTCAATGGACGCTTTCTGTAAATTATTTTCCACAATAAACCCTAAAAGATCTACAACACCCGATACATTTCTGCCATGTACATCAATTGCAACTCCGTTCGCGTCTATAATGGATATACTTTAGTTAATGTATACATGTATTTCTCAGGATACGTTTTGTTGTATTCGTCAAATCTTTCGGAAATGAGGAGATTTGACGCGACAAGTTGATTGTGAAACGAAAACCTCTCCTATGCCTGTAGCAGAATCACGTCACACTCCTCTTTCGTTGCAGCGTTTCTTAACAAATGGTCAACCACGTCGTTTTACAGCCTCTGCTGAATAACATGAGTTCTCGGCTATATCACCAATGTCTCGTCTAATATCCTTTATTGCAGTTTCAAATGTTTCAATGACAGATTTTGCAAATACTGCATCAACGGATCGTCTTTGGAACTGATTAGATAGCCCATCTACACGTGCCATTGTAATGAAGAATACTTCTAAACCAGAACAAGAAGTCTGGTTTTATCAGTTTCAGGCATAGTCCTCACTAGTAAGAAAACGCGGGCGTGAGCACACGTATGAATCTGTTTTAGAACCCGTCATAGAAATAAGCGGTGTTTGAAACCGCGTACGCGAGTAACGTGAGGAGATTACGTGAGGCTGAGAGTGTAAGGAGAAGTGTGAAGTCCGTCCCTCTCCTTGCGGTCCTCCCTCCAGCACGTTATTTCCCCTCGTGAAGTTGTTGATACACTTTATTTTTATGTTGTGTAGTTAATGAATAATAAAAATAATTAAAAACCGAAAAAATGTGAAATTTCCATCTGTGCGTGCGCGTGTGCGCTCACGTTCCCCCCGCCCGCGATTTTTCTTTTTAGTTTTGCTAAAACGAAATGTATGCCTCTGAAAAAATTGCAAGAAGAAGAAGAACCCCGTTCACAGGCAATGAACTATATATATAAGACAAAAAGACATGTGGTCTAATAATATTCGAGTTATGTGTACGGTTATCTCGTTGCTAAAAAAACCTAATGTATGCCTCTGAAATGCATCAAGAACCCCCTTCAGAGGCAATGAACTATATGAGATATGGTCTAATAATATTTTGCTAAAACTAAATGTATGACTGAAGTGTAGCAAGAAGAAAAAAAACACGTTCAGAGGCAATGATGTATGGTCTAATAATAATCAAGTTATGTGTACGGATATCTCGTCATATCAAAAGTTTTGTTTTGCTAAAACTAATGTATGACTCTGAAAAAATGCATCAAAGAAGAAGAGATCCCGTTCACACTGGATCAGTAAGAAGGCAATGAACTATATAGGGAAAAAAACACGTAAACGATTTCTAAGGGGGCTAATAACATTCGAGTCAGGTGTACCGTTACGTCGTCATAACAAAAGTACGTTTTCGAGTCCCCGCAGCTAAAAACTTGGAATCTTTCATCAAGAAGGCAATGAAGTATAAAATAAGAAAGCCATGTGAGTGATTCCTACGAGGCTAATAATATTAAAGAAGAAGAGATCCCGTTCACGCTGGATCAGTAACAGAAGGGGCAAGAAGGCAATGAACTATAAATTACTAAAATTAAATGCTTTAAAAACCATGTGAATGATTCCTCGGCATATCGAGCTCACAACTACCAGTACGTAATGAATGTTAGGCTGCATGAGTATGTTACAGAAGACTGTGTATGTGAGCAAGAGCCCACGTGCGTAACGGTATAAACTAGGTCAGTGCAAGAACGAGCATGTTCAATCCCCACCACCACCCTATCCATTAAATGTGAAACGAGAATGGATCGGCGTTCACAGTCGACTGTGAGCCAGCACGATGAGTAGTGAAAATATCAGAATCGCGAGCGATAGTGACAATTGTTGCTGGGTGAACCTCGAGGAGTACGAGCAAATGAAGCAGCACTGTCTCGATAAGCATGAGGAAATATGTGATGGCGATACGCATACCATCATCTGTAAGGAACCATCACAGCATCAACAAATGTCGCCATTCTTCCGTTGTGGAGAGTGCTGCGACGTGTATCTCAAAGCAAAAGGGTAAGTAAGTACAGAACATGTGATAGAATAGATGTAGTAGGGGAGAAAAAAGATAGCTAGCAAAAACTGTGCATTTTTTTACAGAACACCTGAAGATGTGCCGCCGCATCGCGACGTGGATCGGTCGGTGTCGACGTCCGAGCCCGTGGAGGAGAAAGAAGAAGAAAGGTAAGCAGAATCATTGTGAATAAAAAGAAAGCGTTTTTTTATTAATGACTCGCGTGTTAAAACAGAGATGTTGTGTATATGTCTACAGGTCCGAAAAAAGCCTGACAAGAAGAGGAACAAGGCAAAGGTCGTAAATAAGAAGATGTTGGAAGCCTCTCGAGAGAACGTTATAGTGCTCATCTTTGACCCCATTCCAGAAAAGTCAGAGAAAGATGAATCCAAATAGCCTGTTTATGCTCGACGACATCTCCATCAGCTCCAAGCATCGTGTGAATATAGGACTGCATTACGAACTCGCATCCCTCTTCATCAAAGCAGTTGACGAAACTTTTGTATACATAACAAAAGAGGACTGGCAGATAATAGTTCGAAATATAGCTGTGATTGAAACGTATGTGAAAGACGGTAAGCTTCCTCGTTTATCGTACAGTGAGAATATAATCTATGCGTATAACATAACAGTGCATATGAATAAAGTTAATGAAATAGCATTTGTGAATACGTGTCTAAACGAAAATGTCATAAACCTGGACATTGTTGCAATAGCAGGACTGAAGAGACTAATTCCATACATTGAAATATATTTATTTCAATTGCATGACGTTCATAAATCAATGTGTTCATACGATGTTAGAGGTAGGAGTGTCAGAAAAAAGTTAAAGGAGATGTATGCTAAAATCAATTAAAACATAAAAATTTCATTCTTTATTGATATAAATAAAATACATTTTCATTTCTTATATGATAGATTGAACAACATAAGTTAGGGGTTTATAAGTGAACAATTTATCATGAATAATTAAACAAAACAAAGATGTTTGTGCAGGAAAATTCGCCGATGCTTGAACTTCCAATCTGATGTTAACGGCTCCAGTCACGGTCTCCTCCGGTTGATGAGAACAGTCTATGACAAATAGTGGTGCATATTTCAGAAAATCGCCTTTCTTCAAAAGAGGGTAATTTTCTTTGCCATAATAAGAGTATTGAAATTTAGAATACCGATCATACAGAGATGCAAACTTTGAATTTGCAAAATCCAAATTCATGTCATGATACGGATAACATTCGCTGTTGAGATAAAGCTTCAGATTGGTGATATTGCAGTGATCAAAGATAGAGCTATTTTAGCAAGGTAGTTCAGTCTGTCGGTCTGTGCACCCACTATGACAAAACGCGGTTTCTCAAGCTTCGATGTCGTTGCAACGTTCCACGTGAACGCTTTAGTCTGCGGTACTGCAGGTTGAGTGTGAAGGTCCAGGATTCGAAAAGCAACGTGCAGTGGGCGATCTGACTGGACGAGTTTAAGTTTCCCCACCCTCTCGGCATCGGAGAGTCTAAGTACGGGCATCCTCCATTCGATACGGTTTAGTTTAATGATAGTCACATCGTTGCCCATCACACATTATTAGAATTTTTAGAACTAATGAGAACGAGTTCAAACTTCTATTAAGTATGAGCTCGTTGTGATCGTCTGCGAAACCCAGCAGCATCGAAAGAGGAACGATAGCGTTGAATATACCATTCAATGCGTTCACGATGTCTACAGCTTCTCCGGGTTACGTCCAGCCGGCGTTCTGCAGGCGATTGGAGTTCAAAGTGTTGAGAGCCGCATAGTTGCGCATAGAATAAGAAATTCCGGGATTTCTCGTTCTATCTATAGTAGTACCATTCATATCTAAGCGAACTTCATCGAACAGAAACGCCATGGCATTGTTGGTCAGTGTTGCAGATGAAGCTTCGCCAGTAGGTTTTGTCACATATCCCTCTATGTAGAGGTAACTTCTGCTAGGAAGCGTGTACAAATCCTCGGCTTGGCATGGTATTCTAATTTCATCATTCGCATCTAGAGCAGACGTATTGTAAGGTAGGAAGACATGTTCCTCCTCTTTACTAATCTTATCGTCAAACGTCGGAACCCCGGTCACATCTAAAACATCCATTACAGAACCTTGAATCCCAGACGCTCGAGGAACTCTCGGTTGGATGGTGTTAGCAGTTTGCGTGTCGAAGACTGAGTAGATATCAATCTCGAGAGAAGCTTTTTATTATAGTAATGCCTTATAAAATTTATTCCCATTCCGTCTTATGTGCAGTCTCACTGTTATAGTTTCGTTTCTGAAGTCGAGCGTATCCCCGTTCTGGTCTACCACACGAATGCTGAGATGATCAATGAGATTCGTGTCGATGATGGGTAGATATATAGGACTGGGCGATTCCTGCGAGATGTAGCCCGGAGGAACCGACGGGAAAAACTCGCAGAGAGAATGCCCGCTTTTACCGTTGATGAAGGATCCAGTGGCAAGGCTGCACTCGACGCGTATGATGCTGACCTTAAAGATGTTCACCAGTTCGTCAGACTCGGTCAGTACACCCGGCTCCACCGTGCGCTTGCCGGTGAAACCGAGAAGAGAGCCCACCGATCTCTCCCCCTCGAGCGAAATCGATAACGTAAGGGCACCGAACCTCAGCCTTCATAGTGTTATTATTGGGACGGAGAAAAAAGTCATCGCCGGCTTTGAGTCTATCCTTGAGGAAAGTGTTTATATCTTCTATTTCATAAGTTCCAGGTGGAATTTCGACGGTTTCAAGTTTTCCATCCCGCACGCAATGGAAAAAGGTTATTGCTAGGATCAACATGTGGTATCGAGTAAAATGTCTCGAAATTCAGTAGAGCAATCTCGTAAACTCCATCTGGATCCAGATGGAGTGGCGGATTCAAATGGGTAGATAAACTAGAATCAGATCCGCTCACAGTGATAGTGTAACTCATTTTGACCATTCGAACATCCTGTCGAAAGTTTTTTATAACAGAAACTGCAAGCACAGATGACCACAAATGACAGAATCGAAATTCTGATACCTGTGTCTGTTATACATGATCTTAACACCGTCGAGATAGGATTCTATCTCTCTTGGAGGTTTCAGATTGCCGAAACTGTCAAAATAAAAGGCTAAATTTCCATCCTTGCGTACAGCAACCCAATGGGTACCGGGATTCTGCAAGTTGTCCAAATTGACGACGATCCTCTCTGCACGTCTAGGTCTTAGAGGCAGTTTATCTAGCATGTATACGCCTCTAAAATTAGGAATGCGTAGACGTTCAGCATAAGTTTCAATCTTCGCACCGCTTAAGGCTTTTTCCGGGATAAGTACAGACCTCGCCCCGAGTTTTTTGGACGTAGATACAAGCCCCTTCCCTTCCTGCGCCGTCCACCTCCCTTCTTAAGACCTCTGCCCTTGCCCGTGGCTAATGCTTCCATGTGCTGATTGTGACGAACCAGCTCGTTCAGTTGCTTCTCCGCAGCACGTTTCTTATTCACCGAGGTAGCGATCTGTGCGGCTCCCCCTGCCAAGCTACCTGCAGCACCCAATGCTGCCAAAAGCGGTAGCAAAGGTAAGATCCCACCTCTAGCGGGTGGCGGTAGTATTCTCTTCCGACGTTTGCGCAATCCAGCACCGATGGCCAGCTTTCCCTTCAAGATTGCGGTCACAAGTCTAGCGGCAAGTTTCTCGCCAAAAGTAGCGTCGGCAGACTGCACCCGATTCCAGGCTTTTTCCACAAGAACCTTATCAGCCAAATGCCTCGGAGCAGTATCCTGATGTGCGGCGTAGGCGATATCGTGTTCTCGACACGCAGCGTCCAATTCGTTTATAGGAGGATCCTCTCGCTACAATCGCTTATGTAGCTTAGTTCCGGGACCGCAGTACCTGTAGCCGGCCAAATGAGCCTCAAACGGTAGAGAATTAATCAAAGAATTAAGTACTTCGGAACCCTTCCGAGCGCGTCCAGAGCTCATGATACACTATGAAAATAAAAAGCGAAAGATATAACTTATAATCTCAGTCGCACGATGGAAGTACTGAAGCAAAAGTGCTCGTTACCCATACAAGTTTTAGACTTCGACAATGACATTCGCGAGGGAAGTCACGGCTCTCTCTTCCCGAGCAACGTCAGAGCGCTCATTCTGGGTAGCTTAAATGCTGGAAAGACGAATATCTTACTCAACCTGCTAATCCACGAGAACGGACTAAGGTTCGAGAATCTTTACATTTACTCGAAATCACTGCATCAACCGAAATATCAGTACCTACTCAAAGTGCTGAAAGCCATACCCGATATAGGAGTGTACACGTTCAAGGACGGTGAAAAAGTACTGGAAACCTCCGAAGCCAGAGAAAATTCCATATTCGTATTCGATGACGTCATCAACGAGAAACGGTAAAATAGCTTCATATTACAGCATGGGTAGACACCGCAACGTCGATGCTGTATATCTAGCACAATCTTATGCAAAGGTACCCAAACATCTAATTAGAGACAATGCAAATATGATCGTGCTATTCCGACAAGATAATCTCAACTTAAAGCACATATACGACGATTACGTAAATACTGACATGTCTTTTACGGAATTCAGAGAGTTGTGTAAGCAAGTATGGGAGAGTAATGACAGATCGAACTCGAGAACCTTTGTTGTCACGGTACCTGAATTTCTGCTGAATGAAGGACGATACAGAAACGGTTTCGATGTATTTATCAGAGTGAATAAATAGAGAGTATCGCTCATTACAGCTATAAGTATCGACAGATTCGGATCGTGCAGGATCATCCCATCCAGGGGTGTGCTTAACCGTTATATTATAAATCGAGATGACACGGGAAACTATCAATTCAAGAAAAAGCGATTATGCAACATTCAGGTTCCTGAAGAAGAATATGATGCAACGACTAAACACTATGTGGATACGCTTACGACTATCGTCGAGCATCGAATGCAGACGTTCACCGAAAAGACTTCAGATCAGCGTATGGGCGAATTTGAAGCTATGCTTAGGCAGCACTTGCAAACATCGCTCGAAGGTCAACATCAGAGCCTAATGGAATACCTGAGTAAATATGCTTTCAAACGCGATGCAGAAAATAATGTAATTCTGGATACGATAAGAATGAAGGTACTATTGCCTCCAGTTGACGATCATGATGTTCCGAATAAAAAATATATTTTGGATTACATAAATGCACGCACACCGCTTCCCGATTCGAACGGTAACGTTTCCATTCGAAAGAAACGGATAAGGGAGATAGCCGATCCCGTGGACGATAACGATGCCGCAACTAAAAAATATGTTAGACATTTAGTTTTAAAGAAAAATGCCGAAACACAGACAGTTTTTAACCGAACTCTAGCTTCTATGCCTCAAGAAATTGTTGCAGCAGTAGAAAAAAAACTGGATACCGTGGTAGTCTCAATTATGACTAGTATTGCTAATCTTAATTCGCAAGTGAATCTAATAAATACTATTTTAGAGAAAATGAGTGGACAGCTCATCATTACATTGCAAACGAAACCGTACAGAGGTAACACACAGAGATAATGCTAACTTCGGGACTCGAATACTACAGGTCCTCGGTTAGCGAAGAGGTGATTGGCTGCTCTATGGCTTCATCATCGCATCCCAATACAAGAATGGATGCAATGTTTGCAATAAACGAAAAACGATTTGAAAGTTATCCCTCACCCATCATGATAGGCGATAAGTTGACCTTCACAGCTCCAGTTAATCGTGCTAAAGATGGACATATTCTAAGCATGGAATTAACAATCTCCTATATATTGACGGCAGCAGCTTAAATCTGCATTTATTTTAAGATGAATGTAGAAGGCATCAGACTCAAGCAGTCCATCGCTCGACACAGTAAAGCGATAAGGGAAAAGTTACGTTTCCTGAGGGGTCTCAAGTTCGAAACCCAACGTGTGATGTCCGAGGTTCTTCAGCCCGTCACCGTTCCTCTGAAGGATATACTAAAGAATCAAGAAAAAAGCAAAACCCCTCTCTCTCACCCCGAAGAAGAAGAAGCGATACCCTAATGAATTATCTGAAGAAGGTTCGAACAGCTAGCGGCAGCGATCTGGACGTTACCTTCGGAGTACGGTACTAAGACGGGGATTATAAGATAGGAAATAAATTAATTACATTTGCAGATAACAGTGTTCAGATAAGAGATGAGACTGGCTAGCCCCGGGCTGTACGAACTATTATTCAAGCGAGTACCTCAGACCTCATCGTATACGGAAGACGATCTGGATATTTATTCCCAGATTTTGAAACAAACTCTAATTCACAGACAGGGCTACAGCAGGAGCGGTCGTCTGAGATCGAACAAGGGGTATAAATATAAGAATATCATACGCAGGCTAATCGACACAACGACCGGTTCCGGTCTCGAATGGAAGCAGCACGTTCCGGGTAGGAAGTTGGACTACGTATACTGGTCCGATTCTAATAGTCTGATTAGCAGACTCAGATTGCTAATTGCATCGAGGGAGGCTGGCAATTTGAATCATACAACGGAAATTCAAGAGATCATCACAGAATTGAAAAACTCGAAAATAATGCCATGATTAGACGAAACATCGTTAGTGAATTACATTCCCCGGCCAAAAGGAAATTTCTACGTAGGAAAATAATTATTAAACGTCTTAATGACTTATTACAAATAGACCTTAATTGAAATGATACCATACGCAAAACAAAACAGAAACTATAAGTACATTCTTATTGCTGTTAATTTTTACTAAAAAATGACTTACGCAAGACCTGTGAAGGACAAGACCGGAGTGAATGTTACAAAAGCAATGCGAGATATACTGGAGGATACAACACTTAAGAATATTCAATCCGATAACGGCAAGGAATTTTACAATAAGCATTTCAGGCAATTAATGACCAGGTATGGAATTAATCACTATAGTACATTCAGTGTCATTAAGGCTGCTGCTGTCGAGCGTTTAATAAGAACGTTTAAAACTATGATGCATAAGGAATTTTTGACTAAAGGTTCATATAGATTGCTGGATCTCTTGTCAAGAATCATTAACATCTACAATAATACTTACCATTCGACGATTCAGATGAAGCCTCGCGACGTCAGGAACAACGATCTCCTCCTCAGGTGTATCGTCGTGATGTTATGAGGTACGAAAAGAGGAACGCCAGGAGGTTCAATGTTGGAGACAATGTGAGGATCCCTAGGCATAAGGGTCTACTCGAGAAAGGTACACACCTAATTGGAACACTGAAATCTTTCGCATTGTCAGGGTAAGACCCACAGCCCCACCCACCTATCATCTGGAAGATGGTGAGGGGAAGGTAATACAAGGTGGATTGTACGGTCATGAATTATTAAGAACTAGTTACCCTGACACATATCTCGTAGAAAAAGTACTACCTCGACGGGGGAATAGGTTACTCGTCAACTGGCTAGGTTTTTCAAAAGTGAATGGATAGAAAGGAATGCTGTAGTGTAGAAGATGCAAAAAACTAAGACTTTTTTTTAAAAACCTGTAAAAAAATTTAGGATTCAGGAAGTGTGTTGTATAATTTTATTTCTTAAGAAATAAAGCAGCAGAATCCAAAAGTAATTGAGCTTTATTTATTTTTAAAAAATAACCCTACTTATTCCCCCTCACCCCAAAAAGTATAAACATGTAAAAATGAGTACTTATTCAGGTGGACATGTGTTTGCATTTATAAAACAAGGTTTGTGAACTTCAAAGTATAAAAACATGTAATTACAAAGAAATCTCTCTAAAATGAGTAGTTATTGAGGAGGACATGTGAACTCGAAAAAGTATGGTTTACATATCATACATCATAAAAACTTTAAGTATAGAAATTGCACAACAATCTCTCACATTAAGCAGAATTACATTAAATGGGGAAGACATGTGATTGCATTCATAAACAAGACTCGTGAACTCAAAAAAGTATGGTTTACATAACATATACCATAAACTTTAAAGAAAATATAACCCTACTTATTCACCCTCACCCCAAAAAATTATAAACAGTAACAAATGAGTACTTATTCAGGTGGACATGTGTTTTCATTTATAAAACAAGATTTGTGAACTTCACAGTATAAAAAATGCAATTACAAAGAAATCTCTCTCTGTCTCTTTGAAAAAATGAGTACTGGACATGTGAACTCGAAAAAAGTATGGTTTACATATCATACACCATAAACTTTAAAGTATAACAATCTCTCTCTCATTAAGCAGAATTACAGGAAATGGCATACTTTCAATAAGGTAAAAACACATAGTCTCTCTCTCTCTCTTCAACGAGAAAAAAACTCTTTTTGCAGAATTACATGAAATGGAACACATTCATTCTCTCTCTCATTAAGCAGAATTACATGAAATGGCAGAAACATTATGACAATGTCAGCTGTGCTCAGAGGTAGCAGGATCTCTTGGAATAGAAAAATGTCCCCAGGCCATAGTTTTATGCGTGTTTTCAATCATATAACGTTTGGTATCAAGCCCTCTCAATGCAATTTTGTTCATTTCTACTGTGTGAACGTTATGCTTACGACTTTGGAAAGTTGTTTGTCTGGCATAATGCGCTACATTCATGTCATTGAGACAAGATAGGTAATCATCAAAAGTTATTGAACGTATTGCGGCCTTTGAAACGCCTTTTGACTTCTTAACGATCTGACCGTCAAAACGGTATGAATACAACTTAGATCTTAGCCCAGCGTATACTGTCATTATTTTACCCGATAATTCGTCTTTAAATAAGCCCATTACTTTCCTGTTTACCAGAGGTATCGAATATATGTTATCGGGAGGGTAATTGGTTGTATCAAAATGCTGAATGTTGGTTTCGATAAAATCATAAACATCTGTACTAGTTTCAAACAAAAATGAATCGGTATCCATGTAATTTAAAGACAAATCATTTAGGTTATTTTTCAGAATGTTATAATAAAATTGGTACATCACATATTTAGAAATGTCAAGTATTGCCTGTCCTATGTATATGGGCTTACACATGTGAATTTCTTCCTTTGACAGTTCGATACCCACAAGGTTCTCGTCAAATATAATGTAACGCAAAAACGTTTGACGCGATATCAGCTTATTCGCTTGTTTCCAACTGGTAACGAGACGAAAGTCGTTATACTTACGTACATTTTCCATAAACACAATTATTCATTTTTTCCATAGCTTCTGATCGAATTTAGATTTCTCCTCAGCACGTTTTGCAGCGTTCAAGTCAATGTATGTTTTAACCAGAAGGATTGTTTGTAAGCCACTGCTCTATGTATGTATTTCAACTTCATTCCTAATTCTACACATTGCTGTAGATTACGGTAATGCAAGACATACTTAGACTTATCAGATAGTGTTGCAAGGAGCTTATTGCATGTACCCTTTGGAGGTATTTCGCTCTTTGGACACAGTGGAAGATTGTTGTGTTCGTCGTGTATGGCTTTAGGATATTCGAGATCGACTTCGAGCACATAACCCGTTTCCGAATCTGGCGGTACGGTTAAGAATTCTATTGCATTAATTTCATCTCTATTTAACCATCTGAGTTCGCCACATGGCGTTGCATGCCTTGCCATTACATACCCGTATAAGTTTGTACAATCGAAAAGTGCTGGGTATTTAGGTGGTAGAGATTCGTTGTATTCATTCATGTACTTGTTATTGGCTTTGGAGTATCGCTGCGACACCGTGCAAAGCCCGCCCCTGATTCCTGACTCGAAAAACTCTAGCATTTCTTTGTCGGTGATTAGCGATAATTTTGTTTTAGTCGTCTTTAACATTGCCTGATAGGCCAACCCGGGAGCAGTGTAGAAATGGCACGGATCTAGTTTATATAAATTTAGGCATAAGTTTCTGAAAGTTTCAAAAAATCAGTCAATAACAATGTGTCAGTCTTAAGATATAGATCGCTGTATTCGCCTAAGTTTCTGATATTTAACTCTCGCCATACAGTTTGAGCATGCAAGTAATCTTCCGTTGTTATATAATCAAATTGTGATATATCTGGTAATGCGGTCTCTTTCAATTTCTCTACGCAATCCAGATATGTGTATGGAAATACGCCTTTGCGTCTCATTAGCTGCCGATGTGCAGGATTTTCGTATGCTCTGTTTGTATTTTTAAAGTTCTCGGGGTTTAGCATATCAGCTAAATTGCTCAATTTATCATCGAGGAATCTATAACTATCAAGAAATCTGAAATATATACTTTTTCCATTGGACGTATATCTCTTACTGAATGATAGATAGTTTTCAGATGTTTGTGAAATACATGATATGGGTTCTCGATCGTAAGCGAGATGTTTCACGAGAAAATGTGAATCGTAGTTTGGCAGACAATTAAAAAAAAATCGGTATGTAATTTGGTAACTTTCTATTCAGATTACACGAATTGTGGGCCGCTCCTATGAATCTACCGGTTAAATGGCAATAGTCTAATATTTTGTCAGATTCGGACTCGAATTTATCTTCACACAGATTGAGACGGTAATTTGTATCACAAATTACGTTAATATAAATAATTATTTTATTATGAATATGTATTTTTATGTAACATTGATTTCAGAGGTTTAATAATTGTAACTATTATTGGTAAATAATAATATATGGCTCTACTGAAACTGTCAACAATAACGCAATAATGCAATGAAGGGTTTGAGTTGTTTATCGTTACCGGGAACCAGGAAGTTACGTAATGTTTCGCGCCTTTTCGGTAAAAGCTTCCAGAATGTTCTATAAAAGTAATATGTATTAGTGGTTTTTATTGGGTATTAAAATAGACGCTAATGTTGGCGCGTTTTATTAGCCAATAGCAGTTCATTTATAATCTTTAGGCGTATCTTAAGGCAAGTCTATAAATAAGCCAGGTTGAGGTCACGATCCCTCAGTGTTCGGCAAGATTCTCAAAACATTACACATCGTCCCCCAGTGTGCAACAAAATTCTCAACACATAACACGTCAGCTCCCAGTTCATCAAGATTCTCATGTCGGTCTCTAAATTCATAAAGTTACGCGCAGCAGAAGTACGAGAAATCTTATAAAGGATTATACAGTTAAATATATAAAGTTGAAGTACGTGAGTTAAAAGTGAGAAGTTATTACAAACAGTTTCAGTATGGCGAGTATCCAAATTAATTTGTGAAAGTGTTCGTGAACGTGTTCTGCAATAAAGATTATAAAACCAGTTTCTTCATCAGTATCATTTATAGACAAAAGATTCCTTTCCGCTTCACAACCTGCAAGAGTTAAATGTCTACCTAAATAGCTAGCCGGAAGACAATATACATAACCTAAAACTAATTCATACAAATTGCTACGCCAGATGGAACTACAATCAGAACAAATGAACTAACCAACGTATGACGTCACACAAGATGGCTACACGCGTGATGTAAACAACATTACGTGAGAAACATTATCCACCACGTGGTGCTACAAATACATAAATACAACACTATACCTCTCTCAAATTGGCGCCCAACGTGGGGCTAACTATAAGATCTTCAAGATATAATAATTTACGTAAAACAGAATACGTAAGCAAATTTGTTATACTCGCAAATTGGTTCCACAACGTGGGGCTCAACAACAAATTACGTAAAAACATATTACGTAAGCTAGTTGCTATTGCAAATTGGCGCATCAACGTGGGGCTAGATGACTAGGAAAGGATCAACATAACCAGGAATGCAGCGGTGAAATCAACTACAAGACCCAGATTCAAGAAACGACAGGGACGACTGACTTCGATCGTAATTCCGAGATTACGATGCAACAGGGTAAATCAACTACAAAAACATCGAGACAACGTAGATTCATCACAACACAACGCAGAAGCGACATACAAACCTAGGAGAAAGGGGCAGAACGCTGGACATCAAAGCTACAGCAACATACAGCATCAAAGAGGTATCGTAATTTTTTTTTAGAAAACAAAAAGAATGGCTGCAAGTAATACAGAAGAAACAATGATGGAGGGAGATAGTGTAACAGTTAGCTGTAATTCAATACAGGTTACAAAAAAAAGCTCAAACAATGTAGGATTTGAGGGAGGAAATGTTAGTGCAGAAAGTAAGAATAGAATAGCAGGAAATATTAATATTGATGCCGGTATGATGATGGAAATTATGGAAATGCTGAGAAATATAGAAAAGAAATTAGATCAAGAAAGTGAATATATAAAAAAATGGAATAGGGAATTGAGTGAAGCTATAAAAAAAAGATAATAGGGAATTAAGGGAAGATATTGGTAGGAGTAATGAGATATTAGAGCAAACAGTAGATCAAAGCAGGGAAGAAATTGAAAAGAAAGTTACGAAGCTAGATAGTAGTATGCCACAAATGAGAGATAAAAATGAGGAAGTAATAGCAAGTGAGACAGGAGAAGTTTCAAAGAAAATGCTAGATATGAACAGGGAAATATGTGATAAAGAAAGTGAGGTTAATACTAAAAGTGAGGTTAATGTAGAAGGCGCAGAGTTAGGAAGTCAAATGAGTAGTATTTCAAGTGAGATAAGAGAGATAAATGAGGTTAGAAATGTAGATGTGAATAAGGCGCAAGTTAATTTCAGTGGGGAAATATCAGAAATACAGAAAGAATCAGAAATGCAAGGAAATAAATTGTACCAAGATGTTCAAATTGAAAACTCCAGTCCAGTACAGTTTAGTACAGATTTGTCAGAGTACTTTCAAAATAAAAAGATAGTAGATGAATTGAAAATGAAAGTTGTCAAAAGATGTGTTGTTCAAGAAACTTTAGATTGTTCTCAAATGTTATCATGTAATGAAATTTCATATGAATACAAGAGGTTATTCATGAACAAAAATTTGAAGGTTAGGTTACGGCTACGAGTAATGTTTAGCCACACACAATTTGATCCAGGAGGGTAAATAGCAATGTGATGTGATGTAAAGTAAATGCTGGATAGTTAAAGACGACTTGCAGAGAAATGTATTGGAACGTAAGAGGGTTAACTAAATATATATATATGTCATTTGAAAAGAGAAATAAATTATATATAAAAAAAAATTTAAATAAATAAATAAATAAAATTTTAGTAACTGTAACAACATTTGAAAAATAAGAATGCAAAGATTGAAATTTAAGATGGTATTAAATTAAAGGTACGTAAATACAATTCCAAGATTTAAAAATTAAGAATGCAAAGATTGAAACTTAAGATGATATTAAATTAAAAGTACGTAAATACAATTCAAAGAGTATTGTTAAAACAAAGTACAAAATAACAAAAAAATTGGTAAATATAATTAAAAATAATTAAAACAAATACTTATGTAGTAAACAGAAAATGTAAAGCATTATCTAGATTTAAGAGATGTAAATATATGTAAAGGGTGAATATTTTGGTAAATATGTATGGTAATTACAAAAAAATTCTTGAATTGATAAATTTTTGGTAACAATATAAGAAAGTAAACCATTTTTTGTAACACTAGTTAAATAATTTAGGGTAAAATATTTGCTATAAAAAAAAATTTGTGTCAGATTAATATCTAAATTAATTAAACCAAAGCCAGTAAGTAGTGGCGAGATAAAACATATGTCGTGTGTTAAACACGTGTGAAGTGTTTAGTGAAAGTGATAGCGTGTGTTACAAGATTTAGGAGACTAAAAACAAAATTATAAAATTTCCAAACAAGTTATAAATATTTATAATTATGTTTCTAGTGGGGCATATGAGACGGTAATTTGTATCACAAATTACGTTAATATAAATAATTATTTTATTATGAATATGTATTTTTATGTAACATTGATTTCAGAGGTTTAATAATTGTAACTATTATTGGTAAATAATAATATATGGCTCTACTGAAACTGTCAACAATAACGCAATAATGCAATGAAGGGTTTGAGTTGTTTATCGTTACCGGGAACCAGGAAGTTACGTAATGTTTCGCGCCTTTTCGGTAAAAGCTTCCAGAATGTTCTATAAAAGTAATATGTATTAGTGGTTTTTATTGGGTATTAAAATAGACGCTAATGTTGGCGCGTTTTATTAGCCAATAGCAGTTCATTTATAATCTTTAGGCGTATCTTAAGGCAAGTCTATAAATAAGCCAGGTTGAGGTCACGATCCCTCAGTGTTCGGCAAGATTCTCAAAACATTACACATCGTCCCCCAGTGTGCAACAAAATTCTCAACACATAACACGTCAGCTCCCAGTTCATCAAGATTCTCATGTCGGTCTCTAAATTCATAAAGTTACGCGCAGCAGAAGTACGAGAAATCTTATAAAGGATTATACAGTTAAATATATAAAGTTGAAGTACGTGAGTTAAAAGTGAGAAGTTATTACAAACAGTTTCAGTATGGCGAGTATCCAAATTAATTTGTGAAAGTGTTCGTGAACGTGTTCTGCAATAAAAATTATAAAACCAGTTTCTTCATCAGTATCATTTATAGACAAAAGATTCCTTTCCGCTTCACAACCTGCAAGAGTTAAATGTCTACCTAAATAGCTAGCCGGAAGACAATATACATAACCTAAAACTAATTCATACAAATTGCTACGCCAGATGGAACTACAATCAGAACAAATGAACTAACCAACGTATGACGTCACACAAGATGGCTACACGCGTGATGTAAACAACATTACGTGAGAAACATTATCCACCACGTGGTGCTACAAATACATAAATACAACACTATACCTCTCTCAAAACTTTCTATTCAGATTACACGAATTGTGGGCCGCTCCTATGAATCTACCGGTTAAATGGCAATAGTCTAATATTTTGTCAGATTCGGACTCGAATTTATCTTCACACAGATGACAGAAATCAGTATTCTGAATTTTATTTTATCAGCATCGGCCATATTTAACTCTTTGTTTTTCGAGTAAATATCAATTACATCGTCTGCAATTACAGTTAATTCGCTGAAAAAATCTTGAATCGCATTAGGATCTCTAAAGATTTTGAATTTCGATAAGGAATCGTCATAATTCCATACAAGATTTAAAGCTAATGGTGCTTCAATATTTTTTATTTGTATTTACTTTCATATTGGACGAGGAATATATTATGGGTCATATAAATTTTATTATACTGCTTCGTGTCTTTGTAGCGATCTCGTCCAACTGCTATCTGCGGAGGGCTGACATGAATGCACTTTTTTAAGTATTGATTCGATATCTGCATATATGACAAATGGCACCGGAGAGCACTTCGTGTATGAATTGAATCGAGTGGTGTCATGTACCCCTATTTCAGGCATACTAACAACTTGCGATTTCATGCATCTCCTTTTATGTTTAGCTAGGTTGCTTTCATTCGAGAAGTATTTCATGCATGCTTCACATATACACATTTTACACTTTCGTTTAGTTAGCTGCGAGGACAACAGGTGAGATAGATCATTTATTAAGCAATAGTGTGATCTAGCTTCATCGGCAATTCTTAAAAGGTTCACATGATGCTCTTTGCGTTCCGAGGTTTGATATAATGGAATAATTGAATATTCGTCTACACCATATACCGTGATAGATATATTATCATTTTGTTTTTCAAATTTTTCTGTCATCTAAAGATACTGGAAACTTTATTCCTGTGAAATTAAATTCTTTAAACGTATTGTACTTGGAGTACGAACTCACTCTATAGCTGTTACGCTTTACCGGAAATTTGGATGCCAGTAGGCAATATCCGAAACATTTGTTATCAGTATTCCTAATATTGGTCACTGCTCTCTTGTGTTTTATGAAATCGGGCACTTTTATGTTACAACCTGCATTTAACGGATCGTAGTGACAGAAATTTAGAATTAACGAAAATATTTGGTATAGTGATTTCGAACTGCTTTTCGATTCGAATGTATCAATGTTCAATAATATGGGATGTTTAAGTTTATTCTCATACCACTCGCTAATGTTTGTACCTTGTAAGATAGCATACATTTTACTATTGAAATTAAATGTCTCGATCTTTTCATTTTCGGGTGTTTGGATGACATATTTGCATGCTAATGTAGCACATAACTTTATTCCTGACAAACGACGAGCGAGATTGTTCCGAATTTCGCTGCTAACGAGCGGTTGCATTCATCTAGAAATGTTTCAGGGTCTATCATCCCCAGCGAGTTTTCTATTTGACTCGTATAGATCCGATTTTTAAATGCGGATTCAATAGTTATGCATGCAAGATCCTTCTGCCTCTGTTCACTCACCGAATCTGTTCTTGGATTCTTTGATGGAGACACGCTGTCATCTTTCGCGGTGCTCGTCGTCGTCCTGTTGTTCGGTGCTCCGGTCTTATTTGAGATCACGTGCACGTGTTCCTCTGAAATTGAAATAAATGAGGTGTCATCAGTAATACATATTTGATATCTTTTAAGCTGAAAAAAGTTCAGGTAAAGTTTTTTAAAAAACTGAAATTGAATTTTCTGTTTTCGTGATATTAATTTGTTACTTTTTTGAAGCATACATGAAAGCTGAATAATCTATAACAAATAGTTCATTTTTATTTAAAAGTAATGTTTGATGCCATATATATCAAAAGATCTTTAAGCTGGAAAAAATGTTGCTTTTATTTCAAGTAAAATTTTTTTAAAAAAAATGAAATCTAATTTTCTTTTTTCGTGATATTAATTTGTTACTTTTTTGAAGCATGCATGAAAACTGAAAAATCTATAACAAATAGTTCATTTTATTTAAAAGTAATGTTTGATGCCATATATCAAAATATCTATATTTTGGTTGATGTGTGAACATTTTTAAGCTGAAAAAAATCTACACACGTATGTAAAAAAATGTTGAGTTATTTTTGTTTACTTTTTTGAAGCATGCATGAAAGCTGAAAAAATCTATAGTTTATTTTATTAAGGCTGAAAAAAGAGAAAACATGTTTGATATCTTTTTAAGGTGAACGTATGTAAAAGGTGTTCATTTTATTTCAAAGTAAAGTTTAAAAACTGAAATCTAATTTTCTTTAAAGCTGAAAAGAAAAAAATATCCCCTTTCTAAGCATGCATGAAAGCTGAAAAAATCTATACACTTATATAACAAAAATGCTTCATTAGTAATGTTTGATGCTACTGCCATTAAAGTTAAAAATATCTATGCGTATATATATAAAACAACTGTTCATTTTATTTCAAAGTATTGTTTCATGTTATATATTAAAAAGATGAAATAGAATTTTACTTATAGCTGAAAAAGAAATATTATCAGGTTATATTTTTTGTTGAATGTTTAAGCTGAAAAAATTTATTCTCTTATCCCATTACTTCATTATTTTTCAAAAAGTAATGTTTTGTTTTAACACATACATGCAAACAATAAGAATATTTTTCACAAAAAACAATAACTCACCCTTTCTGGTCATGGAGTCTCTATTGTTGAATTTTCTGTGGATTTCTTGTTTTACTGCAGTGTCTGAAAAAATGATACAAAAAAGTACTGTGAATAAACTACATTTTTTGAACATGATTTTAAGCTTTATATATTACAGAAATAATGTTCCATTTTAACACTTTAGAAAGCCTTTTTTAGATAGAACCGCATGTAAACGATAATAACACGTTTTTTTCTGCTAGCTACACTCACCTTCTTCAGATGCGTTTCCTCCACTTGAGGATTCTCCTGCATGTTTGAACTCGTCTGAAAATTATACAATTCATTATTGTAACGATCTGGGAAGTGAAAATAGTAAGTCATAAATAACATATATGTTCATTTTATCGACTGGCTATAAAATGTCACATTTTTTACAAAATAGGACATCGTTCTAATCTGAAATTTCGAGATATTCATTTTTTACACGTACAAAAGACAAGATTTTATCCATGCATTATATTTATGTCAAATTGTTACAAATTAATCTTAAAAGGTCAAAAAGTTGGAACTATTCCATGCAAAAAATGACATTAAGAATTTTTTTCTCTTTTCCGAGATGCATTATTTTTTTCTGAACTGAGCTACATGTAAAAACTGTTTTAATATACATTGTTTTGTAAAAAAAGTTATCTTGTGACGTCGATACCCGCTAGCTAGCGTCTCTTGTCCCATATACACAAGCTGATAGCCGCCTTCGTTTATAGCGGTTTTCTGTTCTGTAGTCATACTCTTAAATCGCTCGGGAAGAAAGATCTGATACTGATGTAATATTACTACGATGCGTTCCCCCATATCTTGTGCAAAGCGTCTTCACCTTGTTTATTTTGAACGGTATGTTTATCTGCAAGTTTCTTTGTTGGTACTAATGGAGCACCTTCTCCAATTTCATTGAGCTGGCTTATGATTTGATCTCAAACATACAGACGTGTTTTAACAGGATTTGATTATTTAGGTCACGAAAAACACGGAAATAAAAGACACATCGAATGGATTGTTTAGGTCACTGAAGTATATGTACAAAACACGAATTAAAAAAGACACACAGATCGAAAATGTAACAAATAATAATTTTTTTCACTTACCATCCATGTTCTTTCCTGGGTTGTATCGAGCGGCGCGCTTCTCTTGCAAATGGTCTTTTTTGCATTCACTTACACATTTTTATATGTCCCCGACGTTGTTAACCCCCTCCCCCCACAAACACTTGTTCTATGCTACAGCCACATGTCCAGCGGAATAAGTACTAATTTCTTAAGAACTATATCCAATGTTTTTATACTTTCATGATACAATCTAGTTTTTTCCGGACTTTCCCCCTTCTCCATCACGTATGCGCACGCAGTTATTTGACTATTGGCTGAGCTTCGTACATAAAAAAATTACCTTGTCCATCGATTCGAGCTGGCCCCTGTACTTACGATAATTATAGCATAGGTAGGATCCGTGATGCTTCTTCCTTTTTTGCTACAGGCAATTTCTTACGCTACTTTCAGAGTTTTACTTAACCTATCATTAGGTTCAATTTATAAATTCTGACGTACCGAAGGAAGTTCTGGTTTCTCTCTGCCTTGAGGTTACAGAGACGAGAAGATGCTGCCTTTAACTGCCATGAACATTGCATTATGCATGCTTCAGAGACATACATTAGCTTTAGCTGTGAGCTCGATATGCCGAGGAATCATTCACATGGTTTTTTTCGATTTTTAAAGCATTTAGTTTTAGTAATTTATAGTTCATTGCCTTCTTGCCCCTTCTGTTACTGATTCAGCGTGAACGGGATCTCTTCTTCTTTAATATTATTAGCCTTGTAGGAATCACTCACATGGTTTTCTTATTTTATAGTTCATTGCCTTCTTGATGAAAGATTCCAAGTTTTTAGCTGCGGGGACTCGAAAACGTACTTTTGTTATGACGACGTAACGGTACACCTGACTCGAATATTATTAGCCCCCTTAGAAATCGATTACGTGTTTTTTTCCCTTTATAGTTCATTGCCTTCTTACTGAACCAGTGTGAACGGGATCTCTTCTTCTTTGATGCATTTTTTCAGAGTCATACATTAGTTTTAGCAAAACAAAACTTTTGATATGACGAGATAACCGTACACATAACTTGATTATTATTAGACCATATGTCTTATAGATCATTGCCTCTGAACGGGCTTTTTTCTTCTTGCTACATTTCAGAGTCATACATTTAGTTTTAGCAAAATATTATTAGACCATATCTCATATAGTTCATTGCCTCTGAAGGGGGTTCTTGATGCATTTCAGAGGCATACATTAGGTTTTTTAGCAACGAGATAACCGTACACATAACTCGAATATCATTAGACCACATGTCTTTTTGTCTCATATAGTTCATTGCCTTTGAGCGGGGTTCTTGATGCATTTCAGAGGCATACATTAGGTTTTTTAGCAACGAGATAACCGTACACATAACTCGAATATTATTTAGACCATATGTCTTTTTTTCTCATATATATACTTCATTGCCTCTGAACGGGGTTCTTCTTCTTGCAATTTTTTCAGAGGCATACATTTCGTTTTAGCAAAACTAAAAAGAAAAATCGTGGGCGGGGGGACGTGAGCGCACACGCACAGACAGAAATTTCACATTTTTTCGGTTTTTTATTATTCATTAACTACACAACATAACAATAAAGTGTATCAACAACTTCATGAGGGGAAATAACGTGCTGCAGGGAGGACCGCAAGGAGAGGGACGGACTTCACACTTCTCCTTACACTCTCAACCTCACGTAATCCCCTCGCGTTACTCGCATACGCGGTTTCTAACACCGTTTTTATTTCTATGACGGGTACTAAAACAGATTCATACGTGTGTTCACGCCCGCGTTTTCTTACTACTGTCATCTAGCCTAAACTATTGTGTTGCTTTGTTTACTGCTCCCTTTTATGTTCTTTAAACATTCCTTATGCTCGAAAACTGTTAGCACTAATCGGGATTTGAAATTCCATCTTATTGTTGAAAAGCCAGGTATCTTCCTACCCACAGTCTCATCCAAAACACGAACTTATTATTATCATCTTCTGCCCAGTTATTATTCAAATATATTAAATAAAATAAGTTTTCTGTTTCAGCTATAAGCAGAAAGTTTATTGATTTTTTTATTTCTTAATTTTTAATCAACAACTCATAGAAACTGTTGCAATCTAACTCCAAGGAGTATATAATCAAAGGAGAATATTTAATTTATAACATTGATATACCGTAAACTTCTTTAGAATGTGCATACTAGCATTACCGCCACAGACTCATTGCGGAGAGTTACAGAAAATGCAGAATTTCGTTTAAGTCCGCGAAATGTATTCGAACTTCCGTATTTTTACTTGCTGCTTGCCCATAATTAAATTCAATTTGTGTGCATATCAATGGGTGTAGTGAGCGAAATGCTTGTACACCAGCATACTGCGCACTCATGACATTTGCCCCGTCGTAACTTTGTTCTTTTTCAGTTTCAGATACCAACCATTGAGAGCGGGTTTTTCACACACAGGGAGAGAGCGTTCGCATCTTGTCCACCTGGATTCAAAAATGTTCAGAATCTTTCCACTGGCTTACCATTTGGTAACTGATAACGAAACACAGCCATCATTTGGAAGAGAGACATTTCGTCGGCAATTACACGGTACAGTCTGCTTTAGAAGTTTCTCTCTTAATTTCTTCTTGGCATACGTCAAGCATACACTGCAACAGATCACTCTGCATTTCTTTCGACGTTCCTCGAAAAACACTGGCCTGCTTGAGATCTAATTCTGCGGTGAAGTTTATCAGTCCACGAAACACTCCAGGGTTCAACGAACTTTGACTTTCTATCGTGTCTCCTGAGAGCTAACTCGAACGCTCCGCGCAATTTTATAATTAATTATCTGCGACAAGACGTGTCTGTTCTTAGTCATTTTTCCATTGTGTTTCCACATTACGCCTAAAAGCACTGTCTGACTGCTGAAATATATTTTCCCAGAACATATAATTGCAATTCATATGGGCAATTGAACTCTCGTGTTTTGTCATTTTTTGTTTTGTTTTAAATTACCAATATTACCAAAACCATTATTTGTCCAGGTGCCGTTTCTCTCGCTCACAAACAAAAGAGCCGATTGGTTGCTTCACAAGCACATAATATGCACAAACAACTTCTATACACAGTTTCGTTAAACTTTTTTGTAACGGTCTTCCCTTTACAATTATTCACTTGAACTAAATCGATTGGTGGCAGCCTTCGTTTTTAATTTGCAGCTTTTCTTCTAAGGATAAACGTGAAAGGTGTATCTCTTTTAGTTTCGCAACGCTATTCATTTCCACACTTGCACAGATTCGAGTTTACTGTTATGGACAGACTCAAATGCATGCCATTTGCCATCAGAAACACAAAAATAACAAATAAAAATGTAAACACCGTAAGCAAACAACGAACCCAAACTGAAGTATTGACCTTAGTATATTATGCAGAATAATTACATGCATTTATAATGTTTGAATCAAAATACATGTAATGTGTTTGCAACGTTAACATAACTCTCACGTTAATATAGAAAATAGCTAGGTTACATTTATAAACGTAAAGTTGGCTAAGTGTGTAGCAGGTTGATCGAAACTTCTGCTAGAGCTCGTTGACCAAATGCACTGGTGTTTGGCAAAGAAGGCGCGGAGAGTTTAAATAAGCAATTCATATAGAGGAAAGTTTGACATTTGCCCTTCTTGTGTACATAGGTACCTATAGAGGCAAATGCACATTCACACACAGGGAAAAATTAGTGGGTATGCGATCATGCAAGAACCGCCGCTGTTTCAGTAACAAAGTCCTCTCGTCAGAAACAATGATTCTCTTAACATTGAGATTATATACAAGTGAAACCATGCTAATTGCAGCTGGACATTTTACCGGCATCTCAAAATTTACACCCTGTCGAACTTTAAAAATTGTTTCACGCCATTCTAATCCACTTTTCGTATCACAATTTTTCCCCAAACTTCATACTCCATTTGTGATTTTTAGAACTGGCCTACATGCACTTTTACACAATTCGTATACCTCATACTGTTTTGCTGACCTCTTGAGAAGTAAAGTTCTTAACGTTTTGAACCTTGAGCTAATTGTGTCTTGTGGGCCGAGTTCGCCGGAGCACTTAATTTGCCTTAGTTACTATATCTTCTAACTGCTTTTCCTGAACACGTGATTTTCCTGGTAATGACTTCCTTATTCACTTACAAAAATATAACCCTTTCTTCTTCTACCATGCATTGATTTAATATTTGGAGCTTATTTATTGCAATTATTTATCTATATCCCTATCATGTCTTTATAAACTTATCCAATATACGAATTAATAATTCCCGTATTAGGTTTAGCAGTTACACAAAATTCCTTCGGAAACTCGAGGGCTTCCCAGAATGTTTATCTAAATCATTAGACACATTTTTGAGACAATAAAAATGCGTGGTATGTATTAGAGTTTAACTGTTCACGCACAAAAATACATACAAACATTTAAAAGGCTTTTTATTTTATTTAGGGCTCTCAAAACACGTATTTCTAATGAAATCTCAATATCAAATTTTTGGGTGAATGCATCCATCACTTCCACTTTTAGTAGATACAAGCAAGATACAGGAAAATAAATCACCAAAAATCTGTCAGAAACTAAAATGTATATTTTAATGAAAGGTGCTAGAAGCATAAAAAATAACATGTACGAGGGCGAGTCAATAAAGACCGAGAGTTATTTTTTTACCGCGCACAACAAAGTACATTGTGGAAACAATTTTGCATGATGCCAATGGATCAGCTCTTGCTTGCGTCTGTACACAGGGGACGAACGAAGCAGGCCAGTTTGCAGCCGCCTACAGAGGAAATGGAGGTGTTATGCGAAGAACAATGCGCTGCATTCAAGTTTTGCTTTCGTTTGCAGAAATCCGGCATGGAAGCTTACAGAATGTTGCAGGAGACATATGGTGATGATGATGTTCTGCCACAGAACTTCGATGGTTCGAGGAATTTAAGGAGGCCGTGTTTCAATAACAAAACAAGGTGGGCCAGCAACAGCAATAAACGAAACCAGGAGTAACACAGCTGGCATCGTTGTTCATGAAGACCGACCAGACATGGCAGTGTTTTTTCAGTTCTGCATAATCACTTAAACATGAGATGTGTTTGTGCGAGGTGGTGCCAAGATTATTGACTCCTGAACAGAAGCTGATGCGGGTGGAACTGCAACGTCTACTTGAGATGAATACCTGAATTCCATCATTGCAGGTGATGAAAGTTGGCTTCACCATTACGACCGGCCTCCTCAGTATGGAAATCACCTGATTCTCCGACGCCTAAGAAAGCAAAGGTTGTTCCGTCAGCAGGAAAAGTGATGGTCTATATTATATAGAGGCATTCTGATGTGACATTACAAACTAGGGTTCAGCAGTGCTTTCTCACAGCTCTTTGTTTAACACTTTTTAAATGGCTTCAAAGAAATGCAATTCGTTCTTCGACTGCCGTAGAATGGTGTCCCTTCTCATACGACGGTTAATGGGGTGTATTACGAGCAGGGTTAGGAAGTTCATACTCTAAAAATTCTTGTAATATGCATGCAAATATGCCCTTAAAATGTGAGAAATATGCATCAAAATATGCCCTAAAAATTCTTATATTTAAAGTCAATGTGCACATGAAAGTTACATTTATTGCTGAGAAGTAGATGCACATGACTCCACATCCAAAATGAGGGATGAATTACAATTTACCACTGCTCCATGACAGAGACTTTTCATGGTATATCTTTGTCTGTTGTCTCTCAATATACTTTTGTATCTTGAAAAACATGTTTCAGCGCCACATGAGGATATTGGTGCATACTTAAAAGTTAATAGTTTTTCCACAGAAAGAGGCAAGTCTTCAGGTATCCCTAAGGGCTTTCCTCCAAGAATGTCTCGTATTTTGGAGATTTGTTTATACCCAGGGTTTCTTAAAAGGACATAGTTTACTTTGTCTTTTATTTTCTACCCTACATTACTCGGAATGGACACCGAACCAGAAATGGTAGTATCAAATACAGTTAATGACTCATTTAAGGGAAGGCCTGTTGTTTCCAGGGATTTAATTGCTGCAGGCATATTGGAAAAATGTGTTAATATAAAGGCAACATTTCTTTCGAGCTCTTCATCTGAGAGAACATTCTGTGCTATATGAATTGAAACATCATTTGATTCTAATGAATTAATAACTCTTCTGACTGACGCTAAATGTTTAGCATAATACAATGCAGCTGTTATCCAACTCCCCCAACGGCTTAAAACAGGTTCAGGCGGTAGTGGAATAAACAGCTGGACCCTAGATGCAGATTTAAGAAACACTTTTTTTCACACTAGAGATTAACTTATCTACTTTAGGAAAACATAACCTAATTGTTTCTGCAATGCGATGAAGGGCATGAATAAGACAAGTTAAATGAATGCTCTTAGGAAAAATTTCTGTTAGTATTTTCCCTGCTTTGATCATATAGCTGTGGGGACTGATAAAGATAATCTTGAACGCGTCATACGCCGCCAGTACCGAGGTGACTATAGTACAGCATGCTACGCATATAGCCGGTCTGCGGCCTTACCTTAAAATGACCGCACTGTATAAAAACAAACTAGAAATGCAACTAACTGGCTGGAGAGAGCACCAACGATGATATACGCAAATCATATATAGAGAATTATTAGGGTTACCGAGGAAGGTAGTTTTAGTAGAGCTAGGAAGAACAAGAAGGAAAGCAATAATCATCAAATCTTCGTTTAGATGTTTGATAAGAGAAGAGGGAATAATTTTAAATATATGCATGAAGCAGCAAAATTTGGGAAGTCAAATAGCGGTACACTACACGTGCGCTCTTAACTCTGGCACCCAGCTGTGATCGGTCTACCAATTTAATGTCATCTTGTAAATCACCAAGTACTGAAATATCTGCACTGACATTTAAGGCATTGATTTTCACATGCACTTTATTTCTCTTTGTATTTTTAGTGCTTCAAAATTCGATTTTACAGACATAAATGTATTACTAAAGAAATATGGAGTTATATAATGATAAAATCTTTATGTTAGTAGGGTATTATGACTGTTTACCCTTGACAAAAGCACATTCAACATGGGTAGAATGTTATGCCAAACCCACTTTGCGCTTTTCCATCATATCACATTAAGCTAGCATGTTTTTGTTTGTTTTTTTCTTTTTGATGACGTCCTTTCATTTAACCATATGCTATTGCCCTAGCTATTTCTTTTACTACCTTACTAACACATTCATTATTGTATTGCATTTCTACTTAGTTTCATCTCTTGCAAGCTTTTCCCTCCATAAACGTGCCCACTTCCTTACAACTGATGTTAACCTTTCTGCCTCTTAGCTGAATGACTTTTGTTTATCATACACAATGAATGCAAGAACTTACAGGATTCAGCCTTCATTTAAAAACTGTCTCCAACCCTCATTTTCTCTTGCTTGGTCCCCGTTCTAAACCTAATAACAAAAACGTTTCTTGCTGGCTTACTTTTCTTACTGCAATGTAAAGAATTCTCCAAAAATATTTTTAAACAAAATCTGATGTGTTACACTCACATGACTTTCTCTACTCTTGTACAAACTATTTTTACAAATGCTTATTATCTATCTACTTCATGTTAATCGAGATAAACATTTGCAGACTCTTATCTTATTGCTAATTTTCTGGTAGGTGCAAGGGGAATATGGTAGGCTTTAAGGTGATAGTCAAATCTTTTAAGAGGTGGTTGCTATGTGGAGCATTCCATTCTCTTTGCATGTGTCTGTGAACAGCATAACTCAAAAACGAAAAGTCGGATAAACACCAAACTTGGTATTTAGGTTCAGTATGTTCCAGGGATATGACATGAAAGTTTTCAAGAAAATCCCCCTACCCCAAACCACCCTTTACATGTAACATAATTTCGAAAATTGTTATTTTCTCAAAAACGGCTCTAATGATTTTGATTAAAGTATCATATGTTTAAGACATTTTTATGGAAAATAAAATGTTTATCTTGAATTTTCTGGGGATGTCCCCTAAAGTCCTCTTCATTCTGAACAAATTTTGCATAACTGGTAAACCGCAAGAGATAGACAAACTTTTACTACATAAAAATGTAGATCTCGTCAAAACACACAATATGTCATAAACATTTTTTTGTAAAGTGAACCATTTTCGAGATATTCATTGTTATTTCTTTGAATTTTGCTTAAGGCGTACTATGTTCCCCTTGTTTTGTATTTGCAAGGGTAATATAGAAATACAGTAGCCTTTAAGCATAGAATATCTCTTACTAGCTGGTCTCTTTGCCACAGATTAATACTCTTTGCATATCCAAGACAAAAAAATGAATAACGAATTCCCATTTCAGAAAAAGTATTGAAAAATTTAAGGGAATAACAAGCAATATCTCGAAAATGGTTCACTCAACAACAAAAAAATTGTATATGACATAAATTGTGTATTTTAACGCGATCTACATTTTTTGTGTAGTAAAATTTTGTCTATCCGTTATGGTTTACCAGTTATGCAAAAGTCGTTCACAATGAAGAATACTTTTGGAGACATTCCCAGAAAATTCGAGATATACATTTTATATGCCATAAAAATGTCTTAAACATATGATAATAATAATAATAATAATAATAATAATAATAATAATAATAATAATAATAATAATAATAATAATAATAATAATAATAATAATAATAATAATAATAATAATAATAATCTTTATTTGCTTATAGACTTTTACAAGTTTCAAGTATCGTCATACAATGAAAAGTTACAAAATTTACATGTGTATACAATATTTACAATTCATTCAACCTGTACAAGCATTTCTGAATTAAGAATGTTTTTAACCTCCTTTGAAATTCTTTGCCCTCTAAACTTTAAATGTCATTGGGTAATTTGTTATATAGTATCCTACCCATCGTAATTGGATCCTTTTCAGTGGCCTTTTTATTTACATTATCTCTGTAGTAATTATTTTGTGTTCTAGTTTTATATATGTGACTATCTTTTATTTTTACAGAATGTGACTTACTTACTACATACATAATTACTTTATACACATATAGTGATACGACTGTTAAAACACTAGCCTCCACATAGATTTGTCTACATGATTCTCTACTATTTCGACCATAGATACATCTTAAACACTTTTTCTGCATTAACAGTACTCTGTTCATATTTACAATACCTGTGCTGCCCCAGACTTCAATCCCATATTGAAGATGGGGGTGAATTAGACCATAGTATACTAGCTTTAAATAATCAATGTCTAAATATTTTTTCATCTTTCTTAACAGATATAAACCAGTACTAATTTTATTACATACAAGGTCAATGTGATTTCTGAATGTCATATTCTCATCTATCATTACCCCTAAAAATTTTATTCTCTGTATTTGCTCTATATACTCATCGTTTCGTGTTGCATGTAATCTTTGAGTGGATCCCTTATTTCGGTGCTGGAACACGATCATATTTGTTTTTTGTAAATTTACCTTTAAGTTGTTATATTTTAGGTACTCACATATATCCTGTGTTTTTGTGGTTACTAACTTCTCTAAGCTATGTATATTTTTACTTGTCAATATAACTGAAGTGTCATCTGCATATATTATTTTATATTCTGAAGATTTAGGAATGTCATTTACATACAATATGAATAGGATTGGTCCAAGTACAGATCCTTGAGGTACACCCACCTTCATTGTTTCATAATTTGATCTTGCACATTTTGTCATGTGATGCTGTTGGTAATAAATTTCTGTGCATTGCATACGGTTTAACAAGTATGATTTTATGATTTCTAAGAATTTTCCCCTGATGCCCACTTTCTGAATCTTGTCCAGTAGTTTATCATGTGCTACACTATCAAATGCCTTGGATAGATCCAAGAAAACTCCTGCAGCTTTGTTATCTTTATCAAGTGCTTCGAGAATTTCCTGATAAAGTTCTGCAATAGCAGTGGTTGTTGATAATTTTCTCCTGAATCCATGTTGTGATGAGTTAAGCAGATTATATTTATTTAAGAATCGTATCAGTCTGCAGCTCAGTATATTTTCAAAAACTTTTGCAAAGACAGAAGTAAGACTGATTGGCCTATAGTTCCCTATTTGTGCTTTATCCCCTTTTTTAAAGATTGGCCGAACTATACTGAGTTTTAAGGAATCTGGAAAGTTTTCACTGTATAGCGAAGAGTTTATTAGATGTACCAGAATAGTAATAAGCGCCGTCTTACAATGTTTTAAGATTATCGGTGATATTTCATCCCATCCTGAAGAGGACTTATTTTTTAATTTATTTATTATCTTTTCCACTTCTTCGGCTGAAGTTTCTTCCAAATATATTGAATTTATGCAAACTGGAAGTTCTTTTTGAATGCTTTCTATCACGCTTTGTTCCCCCCTTGTTATGTTTAGGAAATATGTATTGAAATGTTGGCATACATCTTGTGGATTATCTATTGTTTGTCCTTTTTCAACTAATTTTATATTCTCGTGCTTATTTTTGTTAATATTACTTTGTTTTACTATTCCCCATACGGTCCTAACTTTATTATTTGAGCTTGTTATTTTATTACCATATTGTTGCTTCTTTAGGTTAGTTAGTGCTATTGAGTATTGGTTTTTCAGGTTTTTATATTTGCATTTGAATAGCTCTAATTTTGTAGACTTATAAAATGTGTAATAGTCTTTCATTTTTTCCCGCAATTTTTTAATTTCTATTGGTATTTGTATATACTGGTCTCCCTTCTCTTTATCCTTGACTTTCTTTATGGGGCAATGGTTATTTAGATGTTTTGTTAGAATTTTGAAGAAACGTTCCCATTTTTGGTTACTATCTTGCGTTTCATAAACTACTTCCCATTTTTCTTGTTTTAGGCTTTCAAGCATCCGGTTCAGATTTTTTACTGTTGTTTGTCTAATTGTTTTATAGTTTAATTGCTCAGAGAGTTTGCTAACATTTACTATATCCATTACCTGAGCGCAGTGATCAGATATAAAAAACTCCTGCACAGTCACAGCGTACCTACCACATTCTAAATTAGTTATCACATGATCAATGGCAGATGATGTACTTAGTGTGATTCTTGTTGGTTCGTTAACAGTGTCTTGTAAATTGAAGCTACAAAGTAGGTCGGACAGGCTTTTATAATCCCCTGTATTTGCTAATGAATTTATATTTAGGTCACCCATAAGTATGATATTTTTGTTCTTTTCATGCACTAGATTTAAAAGATTTTCGAGTCTATTCAAAAAATCCTCTACCTTAGAACCTGGGGATCTGTATAGACCAATAATTAGGTAATTTTCTGCTTTTGTTTGTATTTTTGTAATTGCAACTTCAAAAACCATTTCCATTTCATGACCCCCTACCCAGTTTTGCAAAGCAAAATTTATCCCATTCTTTATATATATTGCGACTCCTCCACCTTTGTGACTCTGTCTACAGAAACTAGATGCTAGTTTGTAGCTTTGCATATTGAGATATTTAATCTGCATTTCATCTTTTGATTAAAGTATCTGCATGATACTTTAATCAAAATCGTTAAGAGCCATTTTTGAGAAAATAAAAATTTTCGAAAAATGTTCCATGTAAAGGGTAATCTGGGGTGGGGGGATTTTCTTGAAAACCTTCGTGTCGCATCCTTGGAAGATACTGAACCTAAATACCAAGTTTGGTGTTTATCCGACTGTTCGTTTCTGAGCTATGCTGTTCACAGACATGTTTCCAAAAATACATTTTTTGGATTCAGGAGGCCTCAAAACATGTATTTCCGGTGAAATCTCAGTATCGAATTTTTTAAGGGAATGCAATACTTCCCCTACTTACTATACGTAGTAGAGAAAGTGATATAATGCTCATCTTATTAAAGATAAAGAATTCAAACTGGGCAAGTTTATTTAGTTTTATTAGTTACTGTATGATAAGCATACACACAGGAAATATCAGATTTTTATGGAAAAATGTGTTTCCTTTAGAAATTTGTGCTCACAGAAACCTACAAAGGCTCTTAAAATGATACAATCTGATAAACAAAAATATTCTGCATAAAGCTGAAATTTATAACAACTGAATATTTATATCATGTCATTGGCGTACGTTAAAGCAGAAAAATGAAGCATTCGCATAGGTTAATGTTAAAGAGTGATGAGAAGAATCTGTGATTTGTGTAGTAGAAGGGAAAATTCTGTATATTATCTGATAGAATGTAAAGAATTAATGCTATGGAGGCAAAAAGTGGGACCAACTGGATGATATAGTTGTGGCCATAAAATTCTTAACGGTGCAAGAGAAAAGGAGAATCAGAAACACAAAGGAGTTTTTAAGGAAAGTAAGAGATATAAGAAGAATAAGAAAGAGAGGAGAGCAAGGAAAGCTAAGCTTGGACAAAGATCTACGCAGTAGAGCTGAGAGACCTGGGTGCCATATAACAAATGGGAGAAGAAAACTTGTATGCACCATTTGGGGTAAACAAGATAATATGTTTCTGTGCTGGTGAAACAAGTGAAAGAAGAGTTATGTGCTTGGTTATACAGCCTGTCACTTCTTACCAGAAACAATCACATATGCTATGATACATCCAATTCACTATCACCCAATCTCTGTACCTTCTATTTTCTCAATAATATTGTAATATATCTGCAACTATTAGCTTAGCTTGAAAATGCAAACACTCTTTGTAATTCATAGCACGGACGAACTACTCTGCCCTTAAACAAAATAGCAAACAATCTGGTTACATCCACATGACTTTCTCTATCCTTTATTAGTAGGTATACAAATTATTGTTATAAAAGTTTATTTTCTTATCTACTTCATTTTAATTGAGATAAAGCTTTCTGGAAACAGCTACTTTACACATTTCGTTATAGAGAACAGCGACAGTCAAATGTTTAACAACTGGACGCTATATGCTGGCCTTCCATACTGTTTCAGTGACATCGCGAGAAACAAGTGAAAATGGACAGAACTTTAAGAGAATGGCCAAATATTGAACAATTCCAACCATTAATAAATGGGTATCTCAGAAATGGTTGAAGGCACAAAAAAAAATACATTGTGTGTTTTAAAGAGATCTACATTTCTTGTGTAGTACGTTTTTGTGTATCACTAATGTTTACCAGTTATACAAAGTTCCTTTCTTAATGAAGAGGCTATTCCGAGAAAATTCAAGTTTTGTTACATCTTTAATATAAAGTATTTTAATCAAAATCGTAAGAGCCATTTTTTTTAGAAAATCAAATATTAAACAAAATGTTCCATGTAAAGGGTAGTTTTGTTTTGAAAATCTTAATCTTTCATCTTTGAACTTAAATTTCAAGTTTGGTGTGTATCCGACTTTTGGTTTTTGAGTTATGCTGTTCACAGACGTTTTTCTAGATGCCTTTTTATTGAGGGATCCTCAAAACACGTATTTATGGTGACATTTTAGTACATAGCTTGTCTACCTACTAGGTATGAGGTAGAAAAAGTAACAGTCTAGATGAAAACAAGACTGTGATATATCTAAAGCATTTGATTGTGTATACCACAAGTAAACTCCACCAGTTCAAGTGATATCTGAGGGTAAAGCAGGTCCTATACTTACAACATGGTGTTCTGTACTTTACCTGTTGTATACAGATCATCTCTCACTCACTGTTAGCAGCCATCTCATATTTTATGCTGATGACTAGGGCCCTGATTTTTAGGTGGAATAAAACTTCATTTTAGGTTTCTTATATGTTTAAAATAGTTTTTTTTTATGTTTTGCTTTGTGGATCAATACAGGTATCAATAATTTTGCTTTTCTGGTAGTTAATTGTAAGATTTATTTCTTGGCTTGCCGAGGATAGTTAATAACATTCTCAAATTTTCTGGCGTAAACAATTTCCTATTATCACATAACACATTGTTGTATGTAGAAAAGGTTATTTCAACGGAACATGACGTCATTGGAGCGTAGAATATAAATGCCAGTGCAGCAGGATCTAGGGGTAGTTTTCTCCCTGCAATACTCAATTGATTATTTCCACATCTTCAAAAGCAGCATTTCGTTGAAGAATCTTGTGCAACTTCGAAGAACAGGTATTTCTTTACTGGAAACATTGCCAATGATATCTAGAGCATGTTTCAGTGGCAAAGTTGTACTTTCCAACCGGAGAGTAGCTTCTGGTACAAAACAAAAATGTGTCGTAATACACAGAAGGGAAGCGGCAAGGGTGGTACTCTCGAGTGATTTCTTAGCCTTGGCAATGGCTCAGGTGGAAGAGGGGTTGCTGGTACTTTCTCTTTGAACAATGGTATACGTGTAACCTTCTTGACCAAAGATATGTGACTTCTAATCTCCTCCGCTAGGTGGTGTAGGGTGTGAGCCAAGCACGTAACATGTAGCATGGTCGGGTGGAAGGACTATAGAGCCCCCTCCGGCCTTCAACATGTAGTCAGCACCATCTGTCACTAACAAAAGTGAACTGTGGATCTCCAGCAATCCACTTTTTCAATAAATGTGATTTAGGCATTGTTTCACTATACAACAATTACATTAGAAAAGTCATCTGTTGTACTCTCAGTAAACAATTGGAGGTGATCTCATTCCAGGGTCACCACGTCACATGTGCTGTGTTTAACTGTAGTAACTTGATCTAATGCCTACAAGTGGTGCAAATAATTTTACAATGAGTTTCAATCTGAAAATAACATTCTTCATTTCAAAAAAGGGAAAACAGCTACTTAGGTTTTTTAGGTGTAATGAAATTCACATATTCTGCTCCAGGAAGTGTGAGATGTGTTAATCAAATAGCGAGGAGAAATATAGGTTAAAACCTAAATATTTGGGCCCTACTGATGACACTTTAATTATTCTAAGTAGTTCAAACATTGAAAATTTAAAAGTAAACCTAGATCAAGTCATAAAACAATTGGAACCTTGATTTACATGCAACACTTTGGAGGGGAAAAAAAGCAAAACAAAACAGACATTTTATAATTTAAAACCTATTTTTGAGAATAGCTCTCAAATACGAGAGGCAAAACGTTTAGGAATAGTTGTAGATGAGCGCTTCAAATGCAGTATAGCCAATTAAATTATGTAGAAGATGCGGTACATACTGTCCTCCTTGGTCCAAGTTACACACAAGAAAGTGCATATATTACAGCTACTGTCATATGGGGAAATGCAGTATAGCCAATTAAATTATGTAGAAGATGCGGTACATACTGTCCTCCTTGGTCCAAGTTACACACAAGAAAGAGCATATATTACAGCTACTGTCATATGGGGAAATGCAGTATAGCCAATTAAATTATGTAGAAGATGCGGTACATACTGTCCTCCTTGGTCCAAGTTACACACAAGAAAGAGCATACAGCTACTGTCATATGGGGAAATGCAGTATAGCCAATTAAATTATGTAGAAGATACGGTACATACTGTCCTCCTTGGTCCAAGTTACACACAAGAAAGAGCATACAGCTACTGTCATATGGGGAAATGCAGTATAGCCAATTAAATTATGTAGAAGATACAGTACATACTGTCCTCCTTGGTCCAAGTTACACACAAGAAAGAGCATACAGCTACTGTCATATGGGGAAATGCAGTATAGCCAATTAAATTATGTAGAAGATACGGTACATACTGTCCTCCTTGGTCCAAGTTACACACAAGAAAGAGCATATATTACAGCTACTGTCATATGGGGAAATGCAGTATAGCCAATTAAATTATGTAGAAGATACAGTACATACTGTCCTCCTTGGTCCAAGTTACACACAAGAATGAGCATACAGCTACTGTCATATGGGGAAATGCAGTATAGCCAATTAAATTATGTAGAAGATACGGTACATACTGTCCTCCTTGGTCCAAGTTACACACAAGAAAGAGCATACAGCTACTGTCATATGGGGAAATGCAGTATAGCCAATTAAATTATGTAGAAGATGCGGTACATACTGTCCTCCTTGGTCCAAGTTACACACAAGAAAGAGCATATATTACAGCTACTGTCATATGGGGAAATGCAGTATAGCCAATTAAATTATGTAGAAGATACAGTACATACTGTCCACCTTGGTCCAAGTTACACACAAGAAAGAGCATACAGCTACTGTCATATGGGGAAATGCAGTATAGCCAATTAAATTATGTAGAAGATGCGGTACATACTGTCCACCTTGGTCCAAGTTACACACGAGAAACAGCACAGCTACTGTCATATGGGGAAATGCAGTATAGCCAATTAAATTATGTAGAAGATACAGTACATACTGTCCACCTTGGTCCAAGTTACACACAAGAAACAGCACAGCTACTGTCATATGGCGAAATGTAGTATAGCCAATTAAATTATGTAGAAGATACGGTACATACTGTCCACCTTGGTCCAAGTTACACACAAGAAACAGCACAGCTACTGTCATATGGGGAAATGCAGTATAGCCAATTAAATTATGTAGAAGATACGGTACATACTGTCCTCCTTGGTCCAAGTTACACACAAGAAAGAGCATACAGCTACTGTCATATGGGGAAATGCAGTATAGCCAATTAAATTATGTAGAAGATACGGTACATACTGTCCACCTTGGTCCAAGTTACACACAAGAAAGAGCATACAGCTACTGTCATATGGGGAAATGCAGTATAGCCAATTAAATTATGTAGAAGATACGGTACATACTGTCCTCCTTGGTCCAAGTTACACACAAGAAAGAGCATACAGCTACTGTCATATGGGGAAATGCAGTATAGCCAATTAAATTATGTAGAAGATACAGTACATACTGTCCACCTTGGTCCAAGTTACACACAAGAAACAGCACAGCTACTGTCATATGGGGAAATGCAGTATAGCCAATTAAATTATGTAGAAGATACGGTACATACTGTCCACCTTGGTCCAAGTTACACACAAGAAACAGCACAGCTACTGTCATATGGTGAAATGCAGTATAGCCAATTAAATTATGTAGAAGATACGGTACATACTGTCCTCCTTGGTCCAAGTTACACACAAGAAAGAGCATACAGCTACTGTCATATGGGGAAATGCAGTATAGCCAATTAAATTATGTAGAAGATACAGTACATACTGTCCACCTTGGTCCAAGTTACACACAAGAAAGAGCATACAGCTACTGTCATATGGGGAAATGCAGTATAGCCAATTAAATTATGTAGAAGATGCGGTACATACTGTCCACCTTGGTCCAAGTTACACACAAGAAACAGCACAGCTACTGTCATATGGGGAAATGCAGTATAGCCAATTAAATTATGTAGAAGATACAGTACATACTGTCCACCATGGTCCAAGTTACACACAAGAAACAGCACAGCTACTGTCATATGGGGAAATGCAGTATAGCCAATTAAATTATGTAGAAGATACGGTACATACTGTCCTCCTTGGTCCAAGTTACAGACAAGAAAGTGCATAAGCTACTGTCATATGGGGAAATGCAGTATAGCCAATTAAATTATGTAGAAGATGCGGTACATACTGTGCTCCTTGGTCCAAGTTACACACAAGAAAGAGCATACAGCTACTGTAATATGGGGAAATGCAGTATAGCCAATTAAATTATGTAGAAGATACGGTACATACTGTCCTCCTTGGTCCAAGTTACACACAAGAAAGAGCATACAGCTACTGTCATATGGGGAAATGCAGTATAGCCAATTAAATTATGTAGAAGATACGGTACATACTGTCCTCCTTGGTCCAAGTTACACACAAGAAAGAGCATACAGCTACTGTCATATGGGGAAATGCAGTATAGCCAATTAAATTATGTAGAAGATACGGTACATACTGTCCTCCTTGGTCCAAGTTACACACAAGAAAGAGCATATATTACAGCTACTGTCATATGGGGAAATGCAGTATAGCCAATTAAATTATGTAGAAGATACGGTACATACTGTCCTCCTTGGTCCAAGTTACACACAAGAAAGAGCATACAGCTACTGTCATATGGGGAAATGCAGTATAGCCAATTAAATTATGTAGAAGATACGGTACATACTGTCCTCCTTGGTCCAAGTTACACACAAGAAACAGCACAGCTACTATCATATGGGGAAATGCAGTATAGCCAATTAAATTATGTAGAAGATACGGTACATACTGTCCTCCTTGGTCCAAGTTACACACAAGAAAGAGCATACAGCTACTGTCATACGGGGAAATGCAGTATAGCCAATTAAATTATGTAGAAGATACGGTACATACTGTCCTCCTTGGTCCAAGTTACACACAAGAAAGAGCATACAGCTACTGTCATATGGGGAAATGCAGTATAGCCAATTAAATTATGTAGAAGATACGGTACATACTGTCCTCCTTGGTCCAAGTTACACACAAGAAAGTGCATACAGCTACTGTCATATGGGGAAATGCAGTATAGCCAATTAAATTATGTAGAAGATACGGTACATACTGTCCTCCTTGGTCCAAGTTACACACAAGAAAGAGCATATATTACAGCTACTGTCATATGGGGAAATGCAGTATAGCCAATTAAATTATGTAGAAGATGCGGTACATACTGTCCTCCTTGGTCCAAGTTACACACAAGAAAGAGCATATATTACAGCTACTGTCATATGGGGAAATGCAGTATAGCCAATTAAATTATGTAGAAGATACGGTACATACTGTCCTCCTTGGTCCAAGTTACACACAAGAAAGAGCATACAGCTACTGTCATATGGGGAAATGCAGTATAGCCAATTAAATTATGTAGAAGATACGGTACATACTGTCCTCCTTGGTCCAAGTTACACACAAGAAAGTGCATACAGCTACTGTCATATGGGGAAATGCAGTATAGCCAATTAAATTATGTAGAAGATACGGTACATACTGTCCTCCTTGGTCCAAGTTACACACAAGAAAGAGCATATATTACAGCTACTGTCATATGGGGAAATGCAGTATAGCCAATTAAATTATGTAGAAGATACAGTACATACTGTCCACCTTGGTCCAAGTTACACACAAGAAACAGCACAGCTACTGTCATATGGCGAAATGTAGTATAGCCAATTAAATTATGTAGACGATACGGTACATACTGTCCACCTTGGTCCAAGTTACACACAAGAAACAGCACAGCTACTGTCATATGGGGAAATGCAGTATAGCCAATTAAATTATGTAGAAGATACGGTACATACTGTCCACCTTGGTCCAAGTTACACACGAGAAACAGCACAGCTACTGTCATATGGGGAAATGCAGTATAGCCAATTAAATTATGTAGAAGATACAGTACATACTGTCCACCTTGGTCCAAGTTACACACAAGAAACAGCACAGCTACTGTCATATGGCGAAATGTAGTATAGCCAATTAAATTATGTAGAAGATACGGTACATACTGTCCTCCTTGGTCCAAGTTACACACAAGAAAGAGCATACAGCTACTGTCATATGGGGAAATGCAGTATAGCCAATTAAATTATGTAGAAGATACGGTACATACTGTCCACCTTGGTCCAAGTTACACACAAGAAAGAGCATACAGCTACTGTCATATGGGGAAATGCAGTATAGCCAATTAAATTATGTAGAAGATACGGTACATACTGTCCTCCTTGGTCCAAGTTACACACAAGAAAGAGCATACAGCTACTGTCATATGGGGAAATGCAGTATAGCCAATTAAATTATGTAGAAGATACAGTACATACTGTCCACCTTGGTCCAAGTTACACACAAGAAACAGCACAGCTACTGTCATATGGGGAAATGCAGTATAGCCAATTAAATTATGTAGAAGATACGGTACATACTGTCCACCTTGGTCCAAGTTACACACAAGAAACAGCACAGCTACTGTCATATGGTGAAATGCAGTATAGCCAATTAAATTATGTAGAAGATACGGTACATACTGTCCTCCTTGGTCCAAGTTACACACAAGAAAGAGCATACAGCTACTGTCATATGGGGAAATGCAGTATAGCCAATTAAATTATGTAGAAGATACAGTACATACTGTCCACCTTGGTCCAAGTTACACACAAGAAAGAGCATACAGCTACTGTCATATGGGGAAATGCAGTATAGCCAATTAAATTATGTAGAAGATGCGGTACATACTGTCCACCTTGGTCCAAGTTACACACAAGAAACAGCACAGCTACTGTCATATGGGGAAATGCAGTATAGCCAATTAAATTATGTAGAAGATACAGTACATACTGTCCACCTTGGTCCAAGTTACACACAAGAAACAGCACAGCTACTGTCATATGGGGAAATGCAGTATAGCCAATTAAATTATGTAGAAGATACGGTACATACTGTCCTCCTTGGTCCAAGTTACAGACAAGAAAGTGCATACAGCTACTGTCATATGGGGAAATGCAGTATAGCCAATTAAATTATGTAGAAGATGCGGTACATACTGTGCTCCTTGGTCCAAGTTACACACAAGAAAGAGCATACAGCTACTGTAATATGGGGAAATGCAGTATAGCCAATTAAATTATGTAGAAGATACGGTACATACTGTCCTCCTTGGTCCAAGTTACACACAAGAAAGAGCATACAGCTACTGTCATATGGGGAAATGCAGTATAGCCAATTAAATTATGTAGAAGATACGGTACATACTGTCCTCCTTGGTCCAAGTTACACACAAGAAAGAGCATACAGCTACTGTCATATGGGGAAATGCAGTATAGCCAATTAAATTATGTAGAAGATACGGTACATACTGTCCTCCTTGGTCCAAGTTACACACAAGAAAGAGCATATATTACAGCTACTGTCATATGGGGAAATGCAGTATAGCCAATTAAATTATGTAGAAGATACGGTACATACTGTCCTCCTTGGTCCAAGTTACACACAAGAAAGAGCATACAGCTACTGTCATATGGGGAAATGCAGTATAGCCAATTAAATTATGTAGAAGATACGGTACATACTGTCCTCCTTGGTCCAAGTTACACACAAGAAACAGCACAGCTACTATCATATGGGGAAATGCAGTATAGCCAATTAAATTATGTAGAAGATACGGTACATACTGTCCTCCTTGGTCCAAGTTACACACAAGAAAGAGCATACAGCTACTGTCATACGGGGAAATGCAGTATAGCCAATTAAATTATGTAGAAGATACGGTACATACTGTCCTCCTTGGTCCAAGTTACACACAAGAAAGAGCATACAGCTACTGTCATATGGGGAAATGCAGTATAGCCAATTAAATTATGTAGAAGATACGGTACATACTGTCCTCCTTGGTCCAAGTTACACACAAGAAAGTGCATACAGCTACTGTCATATGGGGAAATGCAGTATAGCCAATTAAATTATGTAGAAGATACGGTACATACTGTCCTCCTTGGTCCAAGTTACACACAAGAAAGAGCATATATTACAGCTACTGTCATATGGGGAAATGCAGTATAGCCAATTAAATTATGTAGAAGATGCGGTACATACTGTCCTCCTTGGTCCAAGTTACACACAAGAAAGAGCATATATTACAGCTACTGTCATATGGGGAAATGCAGTATAGCCAATTAAATTATGTAGAAGATACGGTACATACTGTCCTCCTTGGTCCAAGTTACACACAAGAAAGAGCATACAGCTACTGTCATATGGGGAAATGCAGTATAGCCAATTAAATTATGTAGAAGATACGGTACATACTGTCCTCCTTGGTCCAAGTTACACACAAGAAAGTGCATACAGCTACTGTCATATGGGGAAATGCAGTATAGCCAATTAAATTATGTAGAAGATACGGTACATACTGTCCTCCTTGGTCCAAGTTACACACAAGAAAGAGCATATATTACAGCTACTGTCATATGGGGAAATGCAGTATAGCCAATTAAATTATGTAGAAGATACGGTACATACTGTCCTCCTTGGTCCAAGTTACACACAAGAAAGAGCATATATTACAGCTACTGTCATATGGGGAAATGCAGTATAGCCAATTAAATTATGTAGAAGATGCGGTACATACTGTCCTCCTTGGTCCAAGTTACACACAAGAAAGAGCATATATTACAGCTACTGTCATATGGGGAAATGCAGTATAGCCAATTAAATTATGTAGAAGATGCGGTACATACTGTCCTCCTTGGTCCAAATTACACACAAGAAAGAGCATATATTACAGCTACTGTCATATGGGGAAATGCAGTATAGCCAATTAAATTATGTAGAAGATGAGGTACATACTGTCCTCCTTGGTCCAAGTTACACACAAGAAAGAGCATATATTACAGCTACTGTCATATGGGGAAATGCAGTATAGCCAATTAAATTATGTAGAAGATACAGTACATACTGTCCTCCTTGGTCCAAGTTACACACAAGAATGAGCATACAGCTACTGTCATATGGGGAAATGCAGTATAGCCAATTAAATTATGTAGAAGATACGGTACATACTGTCCTCCTTGGTCCAAGTTACACACAAGAAAGAGCATACAGCTACTGTCATATGGGGAAATGCAGTATAGCCAATTAAATTATGTAGAAGATGCGGTACATACTGTCCTCCTTGGTCCAAGTTACACACAAGAAAGAGCATATATTACAGCTACTGTCATATGGGGAAATGCAGTATAGCCAATTAAATTATGTAGAAGATACAGTACATACTGTCCACCTTGGTCCAAGTTACACACAAGAAAGAGCATACAGCTACTGTCATATGGGGAAATGCAGTATAGCCAATTAAATTATGTAGAAGATGCGGTACATACTGTCCACCTTGGTCCAAGTTACACACGAGAAACAGCACAGCTACTGTCATATGGGGAAATGCAGTATAGCCAATTAAATTATGTAGAAGATACAGTACATACTGTCCACCTTGGTCCAAGTTACACACAAGAAACAGCACAGCTACTGTCATATGGCGAAATGTAGTATAGCCAATTAAATTATGTAGAAGATACGGTACATACTGTCCACCTTGGTCCAAGTTACACACAAGAAACAGCACAGCTACTGTCATATGGGGAAATGCAGTATAGCCAATTAAATTATGTAGAAGATACGGTACATACTGTCCTCCTTGGTCCAAGTTACACACAAGAAACAGCACAGCTACTGTCATATGGGGAAATGCAGTATAGCCAATTAAATTATGTAGAAGATACGGTACATACTGTCCACTTTGGTCCAAGTTACACACAAGAAACAGCATATAGCTACTGTCATATGGGGAAATGCAGTATAGCCAATTAAATTATGTAGAAGATACAGTACATACTGTCCTCCTTGGTCCAAGTTACACACAAGAAAGAGCATACAGCTACTGTCATATGGGGAAATGCAGTATAGCGAATTAAATTATGTAGAAGATACGGTACATACTGTCCTCCTTGCTCCAAGTTACACACAAGAAACAGCACAGCTACTGTCATATGGGGAATTGCAGTATAGCCAATTAAATTATGTAGAAGATACGGTACATACTGTCCACCTTGGTCCAAGTTACACACAAGAAACAGCATATAGCTACTGTCATATGGGGAAATGCAGTATAGCCAATTAAATTATGTAGAAGATACGGTACATACTGTCCTCCTTGGTCCAAGTTACACACAAGAAAGAGCATATATTACAGCTACTGTCATATGGGGAAATGCAGTATAGCCAATTAAATTATGTAGAAGATACGGTACATACTGTCTTCCTTGGTCCAAGTTACACACAAGAAAGAGCATATATTACAGCTACTGTCATATGGGGAAATGCAGTATAGCCAATTAAATTATGTAGAAGATGCGGTACATACTGTCCTCCTTGGTCCAAGTTACACACAAGAAAGAGCATACAGCTACTGTCATATGGGGAAATGCAGTATAGCCAATTAAATTATGTAGAAGATACGGTACATACTGTCCTCCTTGGTCCAAGTTACACACAAGAAAGAGCATACAGCTACTGTCATATGGGGAAATGCAGTATAGCCAATTAAATTATGTAGAAGATGCGGTACATACTGTCCTCCTTGGTCCAAGTTACACACAAGAAAGAGCATATATTACAGCTACTGTCATATGGGGAAATGCAGTATAGCCAATTAAATTATGTAGAAGATGCGGTACATACTGTCCTCCTTGGTCCAAGTTACACACAAGAAAGAGCATACAGCTACTGTCATATGGGGAAATGCAGTATAGCCAATTAAATTATGTAGAAGATGCGGTACATACTGTCCTCCTTGGTCCAAGTTACACACAAGAAAGAGCATACAGCTACTGTCATATGGGGAAATGCAGTATAGCCAATTAAATTATGTAGAAGATGCGGTACATACTGTCCTCCTTGGTCCAAGTTACACACAAGAAAGAGCATACAGCTACTGTCATATGGGGAAATGCAGTATAGCCAATTAAATTATGTAGAAGATACGGTACATACTGTCCTCCTTGGTCCAAGTTACACACAAGAAACAGCACAGCTACTGTCATATGGGGAAATGCAGTATAGCCAATTAAATTATGTAGAAGATGCGGTACATACTGTCCTCCTTGGTCCAAGTTACACACAAGAAAGAGCATACAGCTACTGTCATATGGGGAAATGCAGTATAGCCAATTAAATTATGTAGAAGATACGGTACATACTGTCCTCCTTGGTCCAAGTTACACACAAGAAACAAAACAGCTACTGTCATATGGGGAAATGCAGTATAGGCAATTAAATTATGTAGAAGATACGGTACATACTGTCCTCCTTGGTCCAAGTTACACACAAGAAAGAGCATATATTACAGCTACTGTCATATGGGGAAATGCAGTATAGCCAATTAAATTATGTAGAAGATGCGGTACATACTGTCCTCCTTGGTCCAAGTTACACACAAGAAAGAGCATACAGCTACTGTCATATGGGGAAATGCAGTATAGCCAATTAAATTATGTAGAAGATACGGTACATACTGTCCTCCTTGGTCCAAGTTACACACAAGAAAGAGCATACAGCTACTGTCATATGGGGAAATGCAGTATAGCCAATTAAATTATGTAGAAGATGCGGTACATACTGTCCTCCTTGGTCCAAGTTACACACAAGAAAGAGCATATATTACAGCTACTGTCATATGGGGAAATGCAGTATAGCCAATTAAATTATGTAGAAGATGCGGTACATACTGTCCTCCTTGGTCCAAGTTACACACAAGAAAGTGCATATATTACAGCTACTGTCATATGGGGAAATGCAGTATAGCCAATTAAATTATGTAGAAGATACGGTACATACTGTCCTCCTTGGTCCAAGTTACACACAAGAAAGAGCATACAGCTACTGTCATATGGGGAAATGCAGTATAGCCAATTAAATTATGTAGAAGATGCGGTACATACTGTCCTCCTTGGTCCAAGTTACACACAAGAAAGTGCATACAGCTACTGTCATATGGGGAAATGCAGTATAGCCAATTAAATTATGTAGAAGATACGGTACATACTGTCCTCCTTGGTCCAAGTTACACACAAGAAAGAGCATACAGCTACTGTCATATGGGGAAATGCAGTATAGCCAATTAAATTATGTAGAAGATGCGGTACATACTGTCCTCCTTGGTCCAAGTTACACACAAGAAAGAGCATACAGCTACTGTCATATGGGGAAATGCAGTATAGCCAATTAAATTATGTAGAAGATGCGGTACATACTGTCCTCCTTGGTCCAAGTTACACACAAGAAAGAGCATATATTACAGCTACTGTCATATGGGGAAATGCAGTATAGCCAATTAAATTATGTAGAAGATACGGTACATACTGTCCTCCTTGGTCCAAGTTACACACAAGAAAGAGCATATATTACAGCTACTGTCATATGGGGAAATGCAGTATAGCCAATTAAATTATGTAGAAGATACGGTACATACTGTCCTCGTTGGTCCAAGTTACACACAAGAAAGAGCATATATTACAGCTACTGTCATATGGGGAAATGCAGTATAGCCAATTAAATTATGTAGAAGATGCGGTACATACTGTCCTCCTTGGTCAAAGTTACACACAAGAAAGAGCATATATTACAGCTACTGTCATATGGGGAAATGCAGTATAGCCAATTAAATTATGTAGAAGATACGGTACATACTGTCCTCCTTGGTCCAAGTTACACACAAGAAAGAGCATACAGCTACTGTCATATGGGGAAATGCAGTATAGCCAATTAAATTATGTAGAAGATACGGTACATACTGTCCTCCTTGGTCCAAGTTACACACAAGAAAGAGCATACATTACAGCTACTGTCATATGGGGAAATGCAGTATAGCCAATTAAATTATGTAGAAGATACGGTACATACTGTCCTCCTTGGTCCAAGTTACACACAAGAAAGAGCATATATTACAGCTACTGTCATATGGGGAAATGCAGTATAGCCAATTAAATTATGTAGAAGATACGGTACATACTGTCCTCCTTGGTCCAAGTTACACACAAGAAAGAGCATACAGCTACTGTCATATGGGGAAATGCAGTATAGCCAATTAAATTATGTAGAAGATACGGTACATACTGTCCTCCTTGGTCCAAGTTACACACAAGAAACAGCACAGCTACTGTCATATGGGGAAATGCAGTATAGCCAATTAAATTATGTAGAAGATACGGTACATACTGTCCTCCTTGGTCCAAGTTACACACAAGAAAGAGCATACAGCTACTGTCATATGGGGAAATGCAGTATAGCCAATTAAATTATGTAGAAGATACGGTACATACTGTCCTCCTTGGTCCAAGTTACACACAAGAAAGAGCATACAGCTACTGTCATATGGGGAAATGCAGTATAGCCAATTAAATTATGTAGAAGATACGGTACATACTGTCCTCCTTGGTCCAAGTTACACACAAGAAAGAGCATATAGCTACTGTCATATGGGGAAATGCAACACAAGTTTTCAAATTCCAAAGAAAATAATATGGATAATGACCCAATCATGTTACAGAGTTAAAACTCTTGACCCAACTTGCCTGTATGTGTATAATTTACATATATAATACAGGGTGTTAATGAAGTACACTGGAATATTTTCAGAGGATGTGAAGGTGTCTTAAACATAGGAGACATATGGCCTGTCTGTTGAAATTTCAAAGTTACGATGCTAAGTTTCTAAAGTGCCACTGGCTAGTGATGACAACACACGAGAATGAAGGCACCTTTACCTTTCGAGTAAAAGATAGTGATTGTTTTCGACTTTGACTGTTGCTCCTTACCACTTTTTTTTTAAGTAGAACATATTAATGGAGTTTTAAATTCATGTTTCAATGTACGCATTTTAATTGTACTGTATCCAAGATGTGTCACATACTGCTACTATTTGGGCAGTTAACTCCACTGACTGATGTGCACCCAGGAAAAAAAAAAAACAATTGCCTTGAGGTCTGGAGAGCATGATAGCCCAGTTAATGTTGGGCTCCCCCTTCCGACCCATCGGGCTTCAAATGCTCTCGCAGAAATGGGACACAGCTCTATCATGTTGTAGCCACGAATATGCAGATACATTCTGCATGAGGGGGGGAGAGCAGATATCAGACAATGACATGATCTGAAATAATTCTGACCCTTATGTTTACTGAAAACATCTGCATCACAGAACATAGTCCCACACATGGCTGTTTCTTCAATTGAAAACTGCTGAACAAGGCCTCATCAGTAAACAATACCGATGAAAACAATTTGGGCTGCTGGGGCAAAGCCCAGTTACAAAATTGTACCCGAGAACCAAAGTCTCCTGGGCTTAGTGCTTGCAACTTCTGATGACAAAGTTGTTCACGTATGACTTACAATACGTAACAAGGTTAGCACCCAGTGCACGTGGCATTGGTTCGTTTAACACCCGTATTGTCCCTGTTTATCTTGAGCGCTCCACATTGCCTATTGATGGACTGGAAAGTGGAGTAATGTGGTTGGTGCCTATCTGAATACCGTTCCCTGCAGCAGCTAAACCACTATTTCTTGATTCACCGTTGTCCATGTTGTCTCACAATCTTCAGTGAGCTGAATCAAGGAAGTGATATTGCACTGGCCAATCACAATCTCGTCCTGACTACATGTTTCAATGGAAATTAACTGCACGACAGGAAACGGATGTTGACCTTCGGGACATCAACTTTTGGCATTAAGCAATTAATTCATGTTCAGTGTCGCACTGTTAAGAGATTAGTTTGAGAGAGCTGGTTCTTGGCTGATCGTATTTCAAGACATCCACTATGCGAACTTTCTTTGTGGAAAAACAAGCAGTATTAACTGAGTAGTTGTGCAACAGGGCAAACTTGGTCGACATGTGATTTGTTTCTGTTTCCATTGCCGAGGCACATCCACCCCTCTCTTCCTTTATGTAGAGGAGGGGAAAGGCTTCCCACCCGGTTAGCCAACTTAACTTCTTAATCACAGTTGTGCCACTTTCTGCTTTAATATGATATACTTCATCCGGTTTAAATACGCATAACTACAGTAATAGCTTTAAGGTACTTACTTTCTTACTGTGATTATATCTTTCCTTACGTTTGTCTTATGTTTTGAGCCTGCTTCAAGCAGCGAGTAGTAAATTTGAAAACCTGTGGTAGTGTGAAATAAAAATGAACTGTGTTAAGGAACTAGAAAAATGAAACCTTTCAGGTTTATCCTTAGAATAAAAGTTACAAATTAAACGGAAAGAAAGACAGACTGTTGCCATCTAACAATTTAATTAAAGTAACTAACTGTAAAGGGAAGGCTGTTTGAGAAAATTCAATGCGTCTATCAACTAACTTAGCACACCCACTGAGATGTGCCACCGTCAATATTTCTATACTCGTCCAGCAGTATTAAAGACATTCTAAGCCAATTAGTATCTGATACCAATATGTTTAATACCATTTAACTGTGCTATGTTTAGCCGTGGATTATGCATTACATATCTCATATTGCTTTTATCAGACAACTCTACAATGTCTGAAATTATTTCAGTATAGCTTATTAACAACCTGTATATCACAATAGTCATAACATGATTACAATACAAGATAAATTGGCACTGCTTGAAAAAAGTCCACAATAAAGGGGGATGAAAATATTAACAAATTGCCACAAACTATTGGGAAAACACTTACTTGTCAATTAGACATATTATTAAGGAGTATGTGTCTATATAATTGTTAGGAATCTGATGTTTCACTTATACAATTATTTTATCTATATAAACTCTATAATGGTTCATTATTCACCAATTTACTGGTGGCTGCTCAATCATGCAGCTGTTATGTGATATAAATAAAAGGTTTTCTCGTTATATAAAATTCTGTATGAATGAAGAGGACTTCACACACTATCCCCAGAAAATTTAAGATATGCTTTTTGTCATGCAAATATCTTAAATTTTGACAAATGTTCCATGTAAACTTTAGTTTGTGTTCGTGGGATTTTCCTGTTGTGTCCTTGCAACATCCTCAACTTTCACACTGATTGTTTTTTTTTTTATGGCGAGTATGTTTTTCAGGAAAACCTTTAAATATGTATATGACAAATATGTAAAACAATGAATATCTCTGAGAAAATAAAAAATAACACAATTTGCAACCTAAAGGATAATTTGGGAATGTTTGGAAAATCTTTGTGCTGTATCGTTGGAACATGCTGAAAAATATAAAATTTGGCATTTATCCTTTTATCAGTGGCGGCTCGTGACCTGTTGCAATGGGTGTGCAGTTTGTTACTTGCTCTCTTTCTGATACACACGCACGCACGCACACACACACACACACACACACACATACTCATACACATACTCAATGCAAAAAAGAAAAGTTGACTCTCTAAAAAGCTCTTACAGCTTCCAATCTCTTTCACTGTTTCACATCAGCTTACAGGACATGGCAATGCATGAAGTCCATTCGGCAAGCTTCTTAGTTGCAAACTGGTCTATTACTCTCTCATTAAAGTCTGAAATATCCCTTACAAGGCTTTTCTCTATTGACAACATGGCTGGAGTAGCCAGGCGTTCTTCTGACATTGTGGACCGAAGGAAGGTTTTATGTGCTTTAAACTTGAAAAACACCTTTCAGTTTCACTAGTTGACATTGACACTGTCACAAGCGTTTCAGTAATTTAGAAACTTCACTGAACGTTTTCTCTAGATTATTTTCCACAAGAAATCCTAAACGATCTACAGCACTCGATGCATTTCTGAATGCTCTGCGCATGTACATCAACTCCGTTTGTAATCTGGTCGTGTCTATGAATGGATATACTTCAGTTAAGGTATATATATGTATTTCTCCGGATACGTTTTGTTGTATTCGTCAAATCTTTCGGAAATGAAGTAATTTGACGCGACAAGGTGATTGTGATATGAAAACCTCTCCTTTGCCTGTAGCAGAATCGCGTCACACACCTCTGTCACAACAGTTTTCTTGACAAGTGGTCAACCTTACGTCGTTTTACAGCCTCTTTGAATAACATGGATTCTCAGCTATATCATCAATGCTTCGTCTAACATCCTTTATTGCACTTTCAAATGTTCCAATGGCAGATTTTGCAAATACTGCATCAATGGATCGTCTTTGGAACTGATTAGATAGCATATCCACATGTGGCATTATAATGAAGAATATTTCTAGGCAGAACAAGAAATCTGGCCATATCAGTTTAAGGCACAGTCCTCTAGCCTGAACTATTGTGTTGCTTTGTTTACTGCTCCTCTCTATGTTCTCTAAATATTCGGTAATTGATTCCTTATGCTCGAAAACTGTTTGCATTAATTGGGATCTTATTGTTGAAACTCCAGGTATCCTCCTACCTACAATCTCATCCAAAACACGAACTCGTTGCGGAGAATTAGAAAAAAATGCAGGAATTTCATTTAATTCCGCGAAAAATATTCGAACTTCCGCATTTTGACTTGCTGCTTGTGCCATAATTAAATTCAACTTGTGTGCATAGCAATACATGTAGTGAGCGAAAGGGTAATCTTTCTTCACCAATGCTTGTACACCAGCATGCTGCCCACTCATGACATTTGCGCCGTCATAACTCTGAGACACGACTTTGTTTTTTTCAGTTCCAGATACCACCATTGAGAGCGCATTTTTTATACATAGGGAGAGAGCGTTCGCATCTTGTCCATCTGGATTTAAAAATGTCCAGAATCTTTCCGATGGCTTACCATTTGGTAACAGGTAACGAAACACAACCACCATTTGAAAAAGAGATGAAATATCAGATGTTTTGTCGGCAATTACAGCGGTATAGTCTGCTTTAGAAATTTCGCTCTTAATTTCTTCTTGGCATACGTCAAGCATACTGCAACAGATCATTCTATATTTCTTTCGACGTTCCTCGAAAAATGCTGGCCTGCTGGAGATGATCTTTCACCGCGGAATCTAATTCTGCGGTGAAGTTTATCAGTCCACGAAACACTCCAGGGTTCAATGAACTTTGACTTTCGTCGTGTCCCATGAGAGCTAACTTGAACGCTCCGCAGAATTTTATGCAATTAATTATCTGCGACAAGACATATCTGTTCTTAGTAACTTCCTGATTGTGTTTTCCACATTACGCCTAAAAGCACTGTCTAACTGCTGAGATATATTATATTTTCCCAGAACATTTAGTTCTAATTCGCAGTTTATATGGGCAATTGAGCTCTCATGTTTGGCCATTTTTTGTTTTAAATTACCAATATCACCACAATCATTATTTGTCCAGGTGCCGTTTCTCTCACTTGCAAACAATAAACACGGAAAACAGAAGAGCCGGTTAGTTGCTTCACGAGCACATATCCACGAACAACTTTTATACACACTTTCGTTAAACTTTCTTGTAAAAGTCTTCCCTTTACAATTAGTCACTTGAACTAAATCAATTGGTGGCAGCGGTCTGCCTTCGTTTTTAATTTGCAGCTTTTCTTCTAAGGATAAACCCGAAAGGTTTATCTCTTTTAGTTTCGCAACGCTATTCATTTTCACAGTTACACAGATTCAAATCTACTGCTAAGAGCCGACTCAGCCACTAGGAACACAAACATAACAAATAAAAATGTAAAGACCGTAAGAAATTAACTAACTTAAACTGAAATATTTACCTTAGTATATTATGCAGAATTATATGCATTTATAATAGTTTAATCTAAATAGATGTAATGTGTTTGCAGCATTAACATAACTCTCACGTTAATACAGAAAATGGCTAGATTGTACTTAGAAACGTAAAGTTGGCTAACTGTGGAGCAGGTTGATCGCACTTCTGCTAGACAACAGCGAGGGAAATGGTCGTAGCGAAATTGTATGGGAACACAGTGCGCTTGCGCCATAGCAATTGCATCTCTTGGGTTTGTCGATTACACTGCGTTAACTCGCTGTACTTTCAAATACAAGCGTTGCCCCGCTCCCCGCGACCTCTCGCCCTAAAGTTTCCTTCACCAGTCGCAAAATCTCGTTTGTGCGTCTCTACAGCTTGTTGACCAAATGCACTGGCGTTTGACAAAGAAGGCGCGGGGAGTTTAAATAAGTTCTTCATACAGAAGAAAGTTTGACATTTGCCCTTCTTGTATACATACCTATAGAGGCAAAGGCATATTCACATATAGGGAAAAATTAGTGGGTGTGCATTTGCGAGTATGCGATCACCCAAGAACCACCACTGCCTTTTATGCACCTTTTGTCACCTAAAGTTAATGTGATCTATTTTCTTTATTTTGGGTCTTTTAGCATTGTATGTATTTTTCCGTAATATGGGCAGCTAGCCCATCATTACAACTCCCAACCTCGAGGAGCAGCTTATTTTTATTCAAGGTTTTTTTCCTCTTCCTTGGCAGAGGGCTTCTTAAATCCTAAGATGGGATAAAATTATAAATACAAAAATTTGGTAAATAATGGATGTAAAAAAGAACATATTGTAAATAATAGAAGAGAAGAGATTAAAATGGTTCGGTCATGTGAAAACAAATAGTAAGAATGGTGCTTGAGATAGAGGACGGGGAAGACCAAGAGAATGGATGATGTAGAGGATACGGATTTATATACAAAAGTTGTGTATGTATGTTCCAATTTCAACCAAGCTTGGCACACACATCTCTCTGATAATGTAGTCAGAGTTTATATCCAATCATACTCCGATGTTCACTTATTATAATTTTTTGTAAGCAGTAGGTTTCTTTCTGTATGGGAGGTTTGTGGTGCTTTTGTAAGCATAAAAACAAAACGGCATCAAACCAGTCCAAGTACCACTTGTTGGCCTTCACTTTATTTTGTCTTTCTTAGTGTATGAACAAGGTTATGTTATATTATATAGAGGCATTCTGATGTGACATTACAAACTGGGGTTCAGCAGTGCTTTCTCACAGCTCTTTGTTTAACACTTTTTAAATGGCTTCAAAGAAATGCAAGGCTGTTGTGCAAGTGCAACGTGGGAAGAATGCCAGGTATTTCAGCTAGTGGAGAAGTAAAATTATGAATGGATTATAGGTAAACTACTGTATGGTAGATAATTCCTAAATTAAAAAAAACCTTTTCATTTATGATTTACGTTGTACATAGACACTCAGACCATTCACGGGATCTTATAAATGATGTTTAAGATGAATCCTTGATATTTAATTTTTTATTGGAATACAATACTTGTTCTGTCTATTATGTGATAGAGAAACTAAAATGAAAACATGCTTTTCTCAACTGTTTTCACCACTTTAATTGAATAACACTGTGGTAATGTATGCAATTTAAATGCTATTGTACCAATCTAAAATGTTGACAATTTTCTCCTTAATTACTTTTAATTTAATTACATACATTTTCTTTTTCATAGTGAACAAATAGATTACCATACATTGTCAGGCATATTTCATCATATGAAAATGATTTTCTTCAAATTCCTATCCTAAGAAAAAGTATTTGAAATTGACTTAATATACAGAGCCTTCGTTTTAACGTGTGCCATATTCGGGGGAATTGCCTGCCCCGCACAGAGATTGATGCATTGCGAGATGTTTGTTACTGCTGTTACATATAATACCAGCACACAGAATCTTCACAATTCCTATGCGACAACAAACTCTTGTAGACAAGTGGGACAGACTCCCTGCTGTTCGTGCGCCTCACATTGTAATATTGTGAATACATTTAGAGAAACAGGATCTATTTTTAATAAGAAACCTCCGTCTTCTTACTTTTCTCTTATTACAGAAAGGTAACATCTCTAAGAAAGCTTGCACACAAATCGGGAATTTCATAAACATTGACTTAGAATGCCACTAAATTTTTAAAATCAAAATGCTATAAGATAACTGCAGTTCAGGAATAATGTGAGTAAAGTTAATTTCTGCAATTGGGTGTTAGATAATGTTAAAAGGTGTGAGAGATGTGTGGACATCTTCTATGTGGTCACTATAGTCATAATTTGCAGGGCTACGAATATCAGCGTGTTTCCTATTATTAAGCTGAACACACAACCAAAGGAAGGCTCTGTACTTAGGATTTCATGGCACAGTATAACTCTTACTTCTCTCTTCAGTTTTCCTTGCAATCAATAAACTTACTTGTAGAGTTGCAAAGTATAATATTTATTGATATATTTTAATGTTCAACAACAAAAGCAGAGCTTTACAAATAAAGGAATGCACATTATTTCAACACAAAGAACATTTACGATCAGTGATTTTAAAAATACTGGTTTGCTAATATTATATTTAAACTCTTGTTTCATACAATTATTAGTGCCAACAAGATGGTGGTCAGCACATTGCAACATTCTTTCAGTAGCAGACTAGCACCATTTCTATGTAATTTTGTTTGAGGTCAGAACTGCTTGCCAACTGAAAACTCGTGCAGCCTGACAGGTCGTCCAGTAAGCAACTTAAAACTGGCTCTAAGCAGACCTTCTGATAAAACACTAAAATAATGAAAGTTGAGATGACTTACAGATCACACTGCAACATAAGGGATGTTCCAAAATGTACAATTTTTGTGTTGGTAGTAGACTGGGCACCTTACATCACAGCTCCATTTAATAACAATATCATGTATCTGACACTTATGTAATTTCTGCAAATTTTGCTTTCTTTCATAGCATAATGTCTTTTATAATGGGGCAGCAGTAGCCATGTGACTGATGTACTTGAATACTGCAAACCAGTGTTTATAAAATGAAGAATTGTGACTGCAGTAAATCATATGAAAACACACTTAGTGTGACTTGCAACTCGGCCAACACATATAAGAAATAATAACTATACCATCGATTGTTCACTTGAACAGCAAATAGCCTTGAAGTATTAGGTCTAGTATTGGAAAACAGTTTGGTACACTCTATTCAAACATTTTGTTATGTTAATATCAAGTAGTTTGTAACTTTATTGTGTAAAATATTTAACGTGTTTGCATGTATCTGTATTATAAACTCACGTTGTACCTAGTTACTTGACGTTATCTATTACTGTGAAGTTTAACGACAATAAAAGGTTGTTTATTATTATTAAGGAAGCAGTTTTCAGCAGTATAATCCAAACATTGGTAAACCTTCCACTAGACAGGGTCAAATAAGGACACATGCTCCTGAGAGCATGGCTTCAGAAAATTAAGGAGTTCAAGAAGCAAAACGAGATCCACGGACAAGACTGTTTTCAGGAAATTCACATTCCACCCTTCGGTAATGAGTATAACTTCTCCTTGATGTCATAGCTTTTAAAAAGATGTTAAAGATTAACAAAGGTGGTTGTGTTCCCCGACATTTATCAAATAGATTGCTTGGCAAGACGAAATGGAACCTAGAAACTTGTTTCAAGGAACATTGTAAACAAACAAATTGATAAACTGCAGCTTCATTACATTTCTGAAACAGGGGACATTAAATTACTTAAACCAGTTAACACAGCCATCAACCTCAGCACTCGGGAGGAGAAGTACAGTGAGAACCGTATAAATTTTGACAACCCTGAAGACGTCATCTTTAAGTTCATTAATCCACCACCAAAAGCGTCCTGTAGAGGTGGTTCACAACAAAGTTTAAATATGCATATTCTAATGGCCAATCAACGGGAAGCTTTCCCGGACCCTAGGAATGGGAAACAACACTTGAATATTAAACTTTTCACCGTAGAGGTTACTCTAGACTGCTAGCGCTCTCTCTAGTTGCAAGCTGGATACATGAAAAACGAAACAAGGTCAGATCCATTGGTTCAAAACAATAGCAATCTGCATTTAGAAAATGTTTACTCTCTAGAATTTTGTTGGCTGAATTGGAAGTATTGTCAGTGAACCAGCCTTAATTCTCATACTGGTCAGTCAACAAGGTGGGAAACTATCAGTCCCAACTTTCATTATTTCGCCTCACAATATTTTAATTCCTTTCATCAGAAATCGTAGGTACCAATAAATGAAAAGTGTCACAAGTATAAAATCTCAGAGTAAACACGAAAGAGGCACATTTCTGTTGGTAATATTGCAACCTCTCGATATCACGATGGCTCGTCTTTGGTTACTGTACAGGTCCAACTGTTTCACTGTCCGCATTGTTGAAGCGGTCAGCCAAACCAGCCGCTATGTAGTTCCAGTATCCGTTTCTTATCGTGTCGTACTCATTGGCTAGGTCGTCACACAGCTGTAAACAACAAATAGCGCAGATTTCAGCACTGTGGGAGGTTATGGTACAACTTGAGACAGCTTTTAAAACATTTATTACAACGCATCACAAACAAAGTTGTCACTTTTCGGGAAGCACTGGGCTTAAGTGATAGTGACTTTGAAGTTCTATGATCTTTGCACGAGCACAACAAAAAGTTCTGTATTATATTCATATGACTTTCACTACCCCCTATCTATCCTTACGAAAGCTTATTTCTCTATCAACTACATTTTAATACAGATAAAACCTTTACAGAAACAGCTACATTACACATTTTGTTATAGAGAACAGCGATAGTCAAATGTTTAACAACTGGATGCTGTTTCCATGACATCGCGAGAAACAACTGAATGTTGACACGACTTTAAGAGAATGACCCAAGTATTGAACAATGTGAACCATTAATAACAGATATCTTGGAATGGCTTATGCCATAGAAACATTATTTCAAATAAATTGTGTGTTTTAAAGAGATGTATATTTTTTTGTATACTAAGTTTCAGTCTATTGCCATAATAATCCAAATACAAGACTATCAAATATTTAGTTGTGAAAAGCACAGGTTGTGTTGTATTTGACTATCAGGGAAAGGCTGCGCTGTATCAGCCACATTTTATGTATTTAAAGTTAGTGAGTAACAGACGGATCATGACGTTTTTGTTGACAAAAAGCTTTCTTTTAAAGCTAGAATAGAAGTTTGAGGATTTCCTTCTGCACTGTGGCATATGATATTTACACATTAACAGGCAGTTCTCATTCCTGAGCTATCATTTGCATTTCTGTGCTAATTTCAATTATAACAAATTAAATTAAACAGAATTTTATTTATGAACGCTCTTTAACTGCTGTGGTCCTTAGTGTCCCTTTCTATATTGGGCGTGAAAGACCGAGAATTTTGCTCAGAGGCCTCTTTATCAGGCTTGAGGTACTTTTATGTGCTGTAAATCTACGACACAGGACCATGGCTTGAAGTAGTTTTTTGCTTCATGTAATATTTTTTAAACTTGAAGAGGGTTATGTTGTGCTGCTTTTGTTTTGTTTGGTTACGTATTATATTTTATGTAAGTATTAGTTGCTTTAAGGAGTTTGCAACAAGCTGCTACGTATGACAAGCTGATTTCAAGTTGTGTTTTTTTGTTATTACAGTCCAAGTTTTACACTATAATATTTAACTTTGTTATTAACACTGCTTCTACATATTATTTGTTTGAATTTGCCTTGGCTGCGTCAGTAATGTTTGTGCGGTATGACAACACAGAATTTAAGTTTCTAAATTCACTTCCTTTATTAATTCTTGCACATTTTTATAAAGTACTACACTTTTTAAGAGCTGTGAGAATCTTTAATACTTTCACTTAGCTAACGCGTATACATATTTTTGTAGAGAACACATCTTCCAAGTCTCGCCAGCAACTGAGTAACTTTCAATGGTTAAAACTCGTAAGCTTCGGCATTTCAAGTCTCTGATTGGCTAATTCTAGTCCAATAGAATATCTGCATTTTACTTAAAGCTTTTCTTTGCTGTTGATTGGCTAATTTTAAACTGTTAGAGAAATTACATTATTGTTGCTTTAATCATGACTAGTAATATTCAAACTCTCAAACTCATTGTTAGCAACTTAAAACTTATTATTCTCACAGTCTTGCATTATTAAAGTATGTAATGTATGCACATAACATTATTAAACATATTTTACAATAAAAATAAGCATTTGCAATGACTGTTACTTACAATTTAAATAATTATTACACACATATTGTTTCAGGGCGGGCTGTTATTGAATTTACTTATTATAAAATACAATTGAAATTATTCAGGTATTAAAATACTGCCTCAGGCTTTACTTTGCTTCTGAAGGAAGGTATCCATCGCCCTCCGCTGGGTTTGAATCAGTGACCTTGGGAACTAGAGGTCAGCATGGTACCCCTAGACCTCAGAGGACAACACAATCATAACAGTTTACAATGCACTGTACAGCATCTAAGACAAAAACTCTCACTCTTAATCCTGTCATCATAGTGGTAACCCCAACTTCTAAGTTCCAAAATTACATTCTCGAAAATGGGGGTTGTGCTTCATTCGGACAACTATTGTTTACAAAACAAAAGTGATTCAGTTTGGCGCACACAATGTTCACGTGTGATTCCTATGTGACAACAAACTCTTACAGAGAAATGAAGACAGATTCCCTGCTGCTCATGCGTCTCACATCGTAATCTGTGGACAGATTCAAGGAAACAGGATCTGTTCTTGATAAGAAACCCCTGTGTTCTTACAGAGGAAAAACTAGATGACACAAAGTGCACAGGAACTGCTACCAGGCGACATGAGTAGAGCTAATTCCTGCAATTGGATAATGTTAATGAGTATTAAAGAAAAACTTTCCTAAAAGGCGAGAGAGATGTGTGCACATATTTCCAACAACTTCTATGGCAAAGATATGTATAGGGTCCTATCTTTGAACTTAAACAAAACACGATCTATAAATGATAGAGGTTTATTTTGAAACATAATTAATGTCATTACGTGTGGAAGAGAACATCAGTTAAGTGACCGCCGCGACTTCGTTGGGTTGCGCGTATACAGTTGACCCAATTTTCAATGACAGGAGAACGTAAATTAGGTCCAACTTCACGAATAACACGCGTGGTGTTATAAGATCATTTACTGTTTCTGGCTTGTTAACATAAACCCACAAGAAGTAATCCAACAGCGTTAAATCACATGACCTCGGGGGTCAGTTAACATCACCACCACCACGGGAAATGATGAAACCTCTGAACTTCTCCTTCAAAAGATCGATTGTTTCAAGAGCAGTATGACATGTGGCACCATCTTGCTGGAACCAGATGTTTCTGAGATCCATACCATCCAACTGAGGCCAAAAATAGTCCCTTATAAGAGCACAATAGCTTTCTCCATTGACAGTTACAGTTTTTCCATCTTCATCTTGGAAAAAATATGGACCAATGATTCCACCATACCAAAATCCACACCACACAGTAACCTTTTGGGGATGAACTGGTCGTTCTTGAATCTGCATTGGATTGTCATTGCTCCAATAGTGGCAATTTTGTTTGTTAACAGCCATCCATCCAAAAGTGGGCTTTGTCGCTGAAGATGATTAAGCTTCCAATTGCTCCATAGCCCAGTCAGCGAATATACGGCACAACCTATGGTCGTTTGGCTTTAGTTCTTGAGTTAACACCATTTTGTAAGTGTGAAACTTCAAGTCCAGATGCAGAATTCGCCAAGATGTGGTCGGTGAAAGCCCCAATTCTTGCGCTCGACAAGCAATTGATTTGTTTCCGTTCTGGCGTACACTCTCACGAACAGCGCCTATGTTTTCGTTGGAGCGCTTACATTGATTATGTACAGGCATTCTTTGATCGCTGACAGAACCACTTCTTTAAATTTATTGATCAAACGCCGAATTGCTCTCTATCAGGGACGATTATACACACCGTAAACTCCACGCAATACACGGAAGGTTTGGCGAACAGATGATCCATTTTGATAATAAATGTTCACAATTTCTATGCGTTGCTGAATGCTGTAACGTTCCATTGCTATTTGTCAATAACAACTGTAACCACATGAAAAAAATGACTGCTGTAACTCAATAACAACGGCAGCTAACACATGCTAAAGATGGTACAGTCTTGTTGAAAGACCCTTTATTTATTGTATTTATAATTTGTATTAGAAACCCATGTCCTTGGATTTAAAGGACCATGAATATTGGACTCTGCTGTTAGTCTGGTCACATGTTAAACGAAGGCTGATGCTTGGAGGAACATTTAAAACTTAACCTTGTTATCTGTCACAAAACACTGTGGACGTACAAGCATAGCCCTGCACTAATATTCAACACAAACAATTACATCCCTATAAAGCACAAAGCACTAAGTGCATATTCTCTGTACATGAACCAGCTACCATAAGAAACAGGAAGAGACTTACGTTTGTGTGCATAAACTCTTATCATTGTTCTTAGCAACCTTTTTTGGGCTTTAAACAAGATTTTACATTTACACAACTCCATATCGCATGATGGCGGAAGGTGATGATTTTTTTGGGCGTAGAAATCCTTAGCTTGGCTTCCTTCAGAAGGGAAGTAAAGCCGGTGGTATCGTGTCGTAGATTTACAGCACGTAAAAGAACCTCAAGCCTGATAAAGAGGCCTCCAAGCAAAATTACCATCTCATGCCCAGTATAGAATGGGATGCTACGAACCACAGCAGTTAAAGAGCATCCACAAATAAAACCCAATTCAATTTTTGAATGGGCATAGGCAAAATAAACATTTCTCATTGTTTCAAGATTTACATTATTTATTAGCATTTGAAAAGTTTAACAGATAGGGCTAAGTTTATTGATGTGTTTTATTCTGTATCCAAATACCAACAAACTTTGTGTTGCTAACATTTTACATTTCTGTGTAATTGGATCAACTATGGATTCTTTCAAAATTTTATTCTGAGTGTAAAAATGCATTACAACAGTTTTCTCTGCATTTATTTTTAAACCATTGAAGGTTCTCTTGCTCCTTGCTTTCACAATTATATTTGTGTCATCACTTTATTTGTTGACAAGTTGCTCTGCAAGTCATTCACAAATAACAAGAAAGCTTATGCACTGCAATAGAATACAGTGAAGTAGTTCAATACATCAAGGAAAACTCCTGATATATTTTCTTTTCTGCCTTACAGTATTTACAAACTGAAAAATAACCACTTTCTGTGTATCTGCTCTTTCGACTTTCCGATATCAATTTATTCCCCTCAATGAAGTTTAATAGTCTCTTATTTTCATGTGATTGCCCTTCTTAAACAAGGGTTTTACTTTAGCTACTTTTAAAGAATTTGGAAAAACTGCGTGTTCAGAAGAGACATTGCATATATCAGTTATAGGATATGCTATTAAGTGAGAACATTTCTTAATTAGGAAATCTGAAATGTCGTAACTTTATGTGAATATTTAGTTTTTAGTTCAGCAATTACAGACAGTATTTCTATTGGATCTGTTGGTTTTAAAAACACTGATGAGTGAAATGAAGTTGACAGTGTTAAATTTGCATTTTTCTACTTTGTTTTCCCACACTCCAGTATTTATAAAATAATCATTAAATGCTTCTTATTGATGTTGGATTATTTATGATACCAGGGTTGCTTTTAGTTTAACATTATTGCTGCTGGATGTTTTGCCAACTTTACTTTTGTTATGTGCTGAACAGATATAATTACTATTTGCCATTCTTTAATTGCCTTGCTTAGTGTCGCCTGAAGTAGCCATTAAAGCGATAAGATGTGTATAACGAAAACTGTACCTGAAGTGCGTACTGCAATGTCTTGTTCTTATCCAAGGCCTCCCCACTCTCCAGCTTTTCTTCACATATGTCTATAAGAAATGCCAGAAGGAATGGCGAACGGCAGCCTGAAGAATAAAGCTGTTCACACATTTTCTTCGCATTTGGCTCATCACTCAAGCGTCCATTGCTATGATGCAGCAGCACACTGAAACACATGTTTGACGTGAGGAAATTTGCCAGAGTTACGTCAGCGACATTGAGGGCAACAACTTACAAAGGCATACCCTCTCAGATAGTTCCAAGCACTTTCGTTATTAGTGACCTTCTCGATGCTCCGCAGTGCAAACTTCACTTCCCTATCGACAACCTCAGGAGTGAAGCCCGTGGTGTGGTTGATGACGAAGTACCTCTGGTTCCAGGCAGAATTGTTGCGTATATCAGCAATCAGCAGATTATCCACGTGCTCCAACTCACTGTTAAACAAACTGAAGGATAAGAAATAGCATTAGTAAATAATGAGAAATGTGATTACGAGTAACTTTAATCCCCTCCCCACTGCAATGTGCTTCTTGCTTCCCTCAGCTTCATTATCACTTCTTGTAGTATTTCCCTCAGGCACTCATTCAGTCATAGAAAACTAATCAGTATTGCTTTCAGTTTTCACTTGGTCATTTGTGCTTTCTCATTCTTGGCGAGACTTCCAGTGCATTGATTGATGCTGTTTCATCATTTGACTTTTGTCATGTTCACCATGTGTGCGATCATCCGAAAGCTCAGACATCGACTCTTGCTTCAGTTGTTGAACTCCAAACTCATGCATGATAACGTTCTATTGGCAATGGCACTACTACACAAACACTGCTCCTCAAGGTTCACGTCAACTGCTGTGCAGTCTCGGTATTCAATTGCTACACGGCTTGTCTGAGCATTAACATATATGCACTGTAATTATATCTAAAGTGAGAAAGAAACATGAAATTGCAACTATAGCTTCAGCTTCAGCTAGTTAAAAATAAAATCAAAAAAATTGTCCACAAACTGCTCTAGCTGTCACCTTTGATTAGTTAATGCTTTTGCCAGTAGGCAGCACTTCAGAGCTGAAGGGCTATCACATGCAGTAAAATGACAGGGTCCTGCAGTTTCGAACACGATTCAAGTAACCAATTCTTGTAGGTTACACTTGTATGGTTGGGTTGGCAGTTTCCCTGGCATAACGCAGGATAGATGCTAAAGGACTGTCCCTTTAAAAGGTTCACAGATGCCCTGTTGTCGCTCCAGTTACAGCCTTCCACTCCTCTACTCAGCTATGTTTTGCAGCAGCACAACACAAACAATGATCCCATTGGATGCATATGCTAACCACAACATCCAGTAGTGTTCCTTATGTTTAACAACGTTATGGAAGTAATAAACATAATCCTGTACATGCCATGTGTGTAGCTCCTACTCATATACCATATGCTATATGTCACAAATTACTAAAATCTTAGTTTTTCTTTAAATGCCTTAATTGATTTGTATTATTCATTCTAAATACTATAGACTTTAATTGGAGATCAAGTGTACTTATTACAATAAATAAACACTTATCTGTGCATGCACAATAGTAACAAGATGGCGTCCTTCATTGTCAGTCTGCAGTCATTTTGGTATAAAAGAAACAGTCACTCAGAGGAAGTGGCTCTCATTCCTTTGGATGACAGATACAGCAGCTCAGTCAAATCTTTTCAACATTACATGTCAGTCTGAAGGTTCAACTACACAGAGACAAATGAATACTACATGTGCGTATTGTGATGCAGCGCCAGGAAGTCACAAATAAACAACAATAAGCGTAAACACTGCACGTGCTATTGCTAGATAAACTGGATGTTTCTCTTTCTTCAACGTTTGAGAACCCTGAGCTGAGTGACGGTCTGGAAGAAGAGGCTCAACTAGATGAAAACAGCAAAGTGACAATGACACAGTAAACACTGCACGTGCTATTGCTAGATAAACTGGATGTTTCTCTTTCTTCAACGTTTGAGAACCCTGAGCTGAGTGACGGTCTGGAAGAAGAGGCTCAACTAGATGAAAACAGCAAAGTGACAATGACACAGTAAACACTGCACGTGCTATTGCTAGATAAACTGGATGTTTCTCTTTCTTCAACGTTTGAGAACCCTGAGCTGAGTGACGGTCTGGAAGAAGAGGCTCAACTAGATGAAAACAGCAAAGTGACAATGACACAGTAAACACTGCACGTGCTATTGCTAGATAAACTGGATGTTTCTCTTTCTTCAACGTTTGAGAACCCTGAGCTGAGTGACAGTCTGGAAGAAGAGGCTCAACTAGATGAAAACAGCAAAGTGACAATGACACAGTAAACACTGCACGTGCTATTGCTAGATAAACTGGATGTTTCTCCTTCTTCAACGTTTGAGAACCCTGAGCTGAGTGACTGTCCGGAAGAAGAGGCTCAACTAGATGAAAACAGCAAAGTGACAATGACACAGTAAACACTGCACGTGCTATTGCTAGATAAACTGGATGTTTCTCCTTCTTCAACATTTGAGAACCCTGAGCTGAGTGACGGTCTGGAAGAACAGGCTCAGTGAAAGCTCAACTAGATGAAAACAGCAAAGTGACAATGACACAGTAAACACTGCACGTGCTATTGCTAGATAAACTGGATGTTTCTCCTTCTTCAACGTTTGAGAACCCTGAGCTGAGTGACTGTCCGGAAGAAGAGGCTCAACTAGATGAAAACAGCAAAGTGACAATGACACAGTAAACACTGCACGTGCTATTGCTAGATAAACTGGATGTTTCTCCTTCTTCAACGTTTGAGAACCCTGAGCTGAGTGACGGTCTGGAAGAACAGGCTCAGTGAAAGCTCAACTAGATGAAAACAGCAAAGTGACAATGTCACAGTAAACACTGCACGTGCTATTGCTAGATAAACTGGATGTTTCTCCTTCTTCAACGTTTGAGAACCCTGAGCTGAGTGACGGTCTGGAAGAACAGGCTCAGTGAAAGCTCAACTAGATGAAAACAGCAAAGTGACAATGACACAGTAAACACTGCACGTGCTATTGCTAGATAAACTGGATGTTTCTCCTTCTTCAACGTTTGAGAACCCTGAGCTGAGTGACTGTCCGGAAGAAGAGGCTCAACTAGATGAAAACAGCAAAGTGACAATGACACAGTAAACACTGCACGTGCTATTGCTAGATAAACTGGATGTTTCTCCTTCTTCAACGTTTGAGAACCCTGAGCTGAGTGACGGTCTGGAAGAACAGGCTCAGTGAAAGCTCAACTAGATGAAAACAGCAAAGTGACAATGTCACAGTAAACACTGCACGTGCTATTGCTAGATAAACTGGATGTTTCTCCTTCTTCAACGTTTGAGAACCCTGAGCTGAGTGACGGTCTGGAAGAACAGGCTCAGTGAAAGCTCAACTAGATGAAAACAGCAAAGTGACAATGTCACAGTAAACACTGCACGTGCTATTGCTAGATAAACTGGATGTTTCTCCTTCTTCAACGTTTGAGAACCCTGAGCTGAGTGACGGTCTGGAAGAACAGGCTCAGTGAAAGCTCAACTAGATGAAAACAGCAAAGTGACAATGTCACAGTAAACACTGCACGTGCTATTGCTAGATAAACTGGATGTTTCTCCTTCTTCAACATTTGAGAACCCTGAGCTGAGTGACGGTCTGGAAGAACAGGCTCAGTGAAAGCTCAACTAGATGAAAACAGCAAAGTGACAATGTCACAGTAAACACTGCACGTGCTATTGCTAGATAAACTGGATGTTTCTCCTTCTTCAACGTTTGAGAACCCTGAGCTGAGTGACTGTCTGGAAGAAGAGGCTCAACTAGATGAAAACAGCAAAGTGACAATGTCACAGTCAACATTGCAGGTAGAGGTGAAACTACTTACGTTAGTCCGATTTTGGAAGGGGCCCCACGCCCTCAAGATCCGAGTGCGCTCGTCTTAGACACACCAATGATTTCTAAGGTTAATGTCACAATGTTATCTATACAAGAACTTGGAACATTTACTAAACATGTTTAAAACAATAATATTTTTCTCCGCACTACTTAAAGGGTTGCCTTTTCTATGTTCCATAAGGCACACACTTTTTAACATGGTTGGTTCACATGGAAACTTGAACGAGAAGCAACCCCCCTGCAAATCTTTTTTAAAAATGTTGAATTGGTCGACTTAACACTCATACTTTTGAGAACATAAGCACCTCGTCTACATCATTAGCTGCTGCCGATGGTTTGAACATCTGGATCAAAGGTAGTTCAAAGTGTATCTCCTGGTGGCATACGTTGGAACAATTTTACATAGGCGTTGTCATTAGAAATTTTGAAGTTCATCACTTCATGCTTCTTAATAAAGATCTTCTCCCAAACATCTAATTCTCGGCATTTCTGATGCTTTTTAAGAGTTTAATTTCTTGATTTATATTGGGACTAGTTTTCCAGAAATACTGATTTCTCTATTTATATCTGATGTTTCTGAAATGTTCATTTTGCCTCAGTTTTAGGCTTCTCTTTGTTTTTCTACATAAATCTTATCACAATCCAAACAGCTAATCTGATGTTTTATTTGTTTCAGGTTGTCCAATTTGTTTGCTTTAACCAAGTTTCTTAAAGTTAATGTATTTTGAGGTGCCAAAATAATATTGTTTTTTTTTTAAAACTGGAAGAAATTCTACCAAATGTGCATCTGGACTCTCTTAGATCCATTAAGTATTGGTTTTTCTAGTGAAAGGGTCTTCTATGGTTTGTTTATATGCAACTCTCCTCAAAAATGACAAAGAACAACAAAATGTTTAAGGTGCACTTTTAATAAAGGAATAACGCTTGGTATAACTACAGAAATTGTAAATAGTACTGGATCTGCATTTAGAGAATGTTTATCACTTTTTGACATTGACTGACCTGCATTATCTTGACTGATTTGGAAGCAGGTAAAAAAATATCATGGTCAGCTAGAAACAAATAAAATTGACATTTCACTCTGTGATGAATACAATCAGAAACTGTCATGCATTCCCGGGCTATGTATATGTTTTGCTGCTGTTCTCGGGTTATTGGGAACCAGCCTACATCTGTAAAGCAGTGGACTGATTTGGGTGTAATGTTAGCCATACTGCAGCAGGGAATAACTAACCGTAATTCCTTTTTCTCTTAGTGTCATTTTTCTTCAATCCCCAATTCATATTGCTTAGTACTGAGGTAATATTTCACCTTTGTTACCTATCCAATATATGCAGGTGAACTATTTCTATGTGCTAAAGGATAGAACAAATATAAACACATAGCATCTCTCAGACAGGAATTAGTGGCCGGTCATTTTCAGAAACTTGAACCCATGTTTCATTGCTTTACATATAAAAGCTTGCAGTCAGCAGAATTTGGAAGGTATTGAGTATAACAGTGGCTGGTGTTGCCAACCCAAGAAACATCAACATGCACAATATAACATAAAATTTGCTGAGAAATGCAATTGTTTTTGTGGGGGAAATAAATCTTGCACATATTTTGTGTTACAAGTACGAAGTTTGGTATTTATTTTTTGGAACAATTTCAATCTAATAAATGGGGTTTTCTTGCTCTCCTAAGAAATTCATCTTTTTATTAAACAAAACTGAAAACGTTTTCAAGTTCTGTGCTTCTCACAAATACATTTTCTCATTGTTGTTTCTTTTCTTTTGTATATTTTAAGAAATTCATACGTATATTTAGAGAAATTGAAAATAAGTGCAACATTTAGTATTTATGCACTTTTTATTTTTGACTTCTGAATTTTAATAAAAATTTTTCTTCCTTCAGACCTGAGGAGTTGCCAAACAAACACATGGCAAAACGACAGGGTCCTATGGTTTCCACATTCAGCACAAGGTTAGGTTACGATGAGTGGGATCAAAATAACCAGTTCTCATGGATCACACTTGTATGGCTTTAAAACAAACTGTGTGTGTGCTCACATTTCTTCTACATCCCTAATTTACGTATTTTGATCACTTTCTTCTCCGTCTTTTACACCTTTTTTTAGAAAACACATACAGCAGCTTTAGGCACAAATAATACTATCTGTACAAAACGAGTATGAATTTGAGGTGGAGCTAGATAACGCTCAGCTAATAGAGCCAAGCTAGAGCGAGGTTGCCTAGTTAAGTGCCATGCGGTCTCGATCTAGGCTACAGTTTTTACTTCTCAACAGTTGTTAAGTACTCGCCATTTGTAGTATTATAGCTGAGCAGGACTACATTTATTTTTATCAGACTGTCCAAAAACCATGTCTCTGCGATGTTTGGTTCTTTAGTTATGTGTCAAAGCAGATATTTATGAGGGCCGCTGAAAGATCTTGATCACTGTACACCACCATTGCAAGAGCTTAGAGCAGTCGAGTTCCAAGAAGACGTGTCAACCTCAATTCTTAATTTGTTGCTTGTAATTTACGTTTTAGACAGCGTATTTACATGCTAAAGTTTCAAAGTTAGTGTTACAAGTGTTTGAACACATGCGCCAAGTGATCGGGGTGAATGCTACACTGGCCGTATCTTGCTTTATGCTGTGTGTCTCGCCCACAAACCATCCGCCAAGCTCCTGCTGGCGCTTCATTGGCTTGCTTCAGATTCCTTCTCGTTTCGTATGGATTATAATAAATGCAGTTCCATATATAGCTTCCGAATGAAATAAAGCTGACTTAAAGAAGGAAAATGCATACATTATACAGTTTAAAATGAGATATGGAGTTTTTTCCCCATCCAATTGGCAAAGTTTACTTTGCGCTTTGGCAGGAAGTAGGCACTTTGTGTCTGTTGTTCATACGGTAGAGCTGCCAACATCTGAACAAAAAAACACAGTGGTGATTGCACCAAAGCATATCAGCAAAGTGAGCATGCATTCCTTAATGATATTTACAATTATTTATGTAAGTTTAGATTTCTGATTCACGGTACTTGGTTTATTTATTTTTTTAATATAAAGTTAGGGTAATTAGCAACCAGTGGCTATACCAAGGCATGTGTTCCTTAATGATGTTTACAATTATTTATGTAAGTTTAGATTTCTGATTCACGGAAGGCTAGTACTTGGTTTATTTATTTTTTTTTAAATATAAACTTAGGGTAATTAGCAACCAGTGGCTATACCAAGGCATGTGTTCCTTAATGATGTTTACAATTATTTATGTAAGTTTAGATTTCTGATTCACGGAAGGCTAGTACTTGGTTTATTTATTTTTTTTAAATATAAACTTAGGGTAATTAGCAACCAGTGGCATGTGTTCCTTAATGATGTTCATGACTCACTATTTATACAAACTTAGGTTTCTGATTCACGGAAGGTTAGTACTTGGTTTAGTTTTTTCTTTATACAAACTTAGGTTAATTAGCATCTTGCAAATTTTCAGCTATAGAGTGTATTTTGGAACAAGAAAAATTGCTACTTTTGCTAATACTCATGGGTTGGCACTTTCTTCTGCGGATGCACACTAGTAACAAAATGGAGCACTTTGTTGACAATTTAGCAACTTATTTTGCATATAAGAAAGTGTCTTAAAGTGGTGGGTGGGTCAAATGCTTTCAAACTGTTCACATCTCATTAAAATTGTGTAATAAGTGCATTTTCATTCCTAAAGCATCATTTTGTGATATCTCCATTGCCGATTATTTATGAAACCGTTACCGGAGACATGAACAGTTGGAAAGCCTGTGACATACTGACCCTCGCTTTCTTCTATGCCCAATCACCAACCCTTTTGTTTACAAGAGCCGCTCCTGTCAATGAGCTATATTCTAAGAAGGACTTCTATCTAACGGAGCTATGATGCCATCAGAATGGAACAACTGTCACAACTCTGTTTCATTACCAGCTATCACAACTTGGATGTGTGCAAACTCAGGTCACAAAACATGTCTAACTGAACCTTGTGTATAAACTTACTTGCACACTCTTAATATTATTACTGTATACAAAATAAATCTTAAATACTCCATTCTGTTAGTATTGCAGATGAGCAGAAGGAAGTACTGTGTCATGAGTAATTACTTCTCGTTACAAAGTGTCACAATTCTTCATTGGGATTTGGCCTCATGGACCCTGTCATCATTCCGACTGCAACTGCTTTGCTCCTCTAAAACATCCTGGATTACTTACGGCCCTAAATCAATCCAAGGATGGCGGTGTTTATTAGCCTCACGTTGGAAACTTTGCAGCTGTGAATCACATAAACAGTGAGAGCCTCTCACTCCCTTGCTCTGATAATTACATACATTAGCTGATCCTAGTATTTTTGAGTTTTATTTATGGACGCTCTTTAACTGCTGTGGTCCTTAGCGTCCCATTCTATATTGGGTGTGAAAGACCGGTAATTTTGCTCAGAGGCCTCTTTATCAAGCTTGAGGTTCCTTTACGTAAATCTACAACATGGGACCACCAGCTTTACTTCCCTTCTGAAGGAAGCCAAACTAAGGATTTTTACACCTGCAAAAACTTCCATTGCCCTCTGTCGGCTTTCAAGCCGCGACCTCGGGAACTAGAGACTACACCACGGAGGTTTAGTTGTAGTTTATATTATGCCACACAAGTATGCTATTTCTACATATATAATTCATCTATGTTTTTACAATACGTCCTGTTGTGATGTTTTCATGTCGAAGTTAGCACTGTGTTAGTAGAGGAGTGTGTGTTAAATGTGGAGTGCCACAGTCATTTGAATGCAGTAGCAGATACATCATATGACGTGCAGGCACCTGTGTTGAAGGCAGGACAGGGTAAAAGTTCCTAGCAATGGAACAAACAACAAGCATTACAGTGGAATTCATGTTTAAGAGAGCCTATCCGAACCATCAATTCAAATGTTGTATCCTTCACTTCACATATAAAAGGCGAGTATTCATACTTTTAATAAATCTTCATGTTTTAGTGGAATATAGCACGTATTTCAGCATTAATACGAGTAGGCTGTCAGGCCATAGCGAACTGCAGTAAATCAAGTGAGTCCTCTGATTAACCCAAGGTTAGGTTAGGGTAGTGTGTGTAAAGATGCTGGTTTTTGTGAATATTAGGGTCTTAGCAATATGCACGTCTGTGCTTTAATAACAATATTAAAAAAGTTGGTGCCATAGTGGTGTTTGTGAATCTACTGGTATGTGTTCTAAGCTTCTTTTCCACATTTTCTAATAAGTCTGCAATTAAAGTAAGGGCTAATCTCCTCTTATAGTATCCCTGTTGAAAATGCTCTTAAAATCAAAAGGAAAGCCAATAAATTACCTTAGGAGTGAGTTTAGAACATGATGTGCTCTCTTCTATATCTGGTGCCCACCTGTCCGCCCGATTTAGGTGTTTTATTTATGTAGGCAAATCACGTCAGGAACACAACAAACATAGCCATTTTTCTGATAAATTGCATGCAAAGTGGGTACTGCCAACCTAAATAAAAAGTGAAATGCACTAAATATGCGATGTGCTGTTGTTTCTGCGAACGTGAATCATTTGAGTTTTAGACGTGCAGATCCCTCGGCTATGCCCTGTCGTCACTTCGCAGTTGCGACCTATTGGCTACAACTTGCTACACTCCTCTCCTTCTAAAAACATCCCTTGGCTACGCTTTGAGGCTGAGGGCCCTCAATCTCTCGGCTACGCCTTGAGGCTGAGTATCTTACCAGCTTCAGTGGCATTATTCATATGTTGGCAGCATTACATTAGAGCAAGTGTATGCATACAGTGACATCTGTTGGACTTTTTTCATCGCTGTGGGGCATACACTAAGAGGAGAATGTCGAAAATAAGGCCTAAACTTAGGCATTTTTTAAATGTTGGAGCTGCCATATTGGATCACCTAATGTATATAATTACTGTTTTTGTTTAAATATTGCTGACTCTTCCATATGAACAGCACAGCCACAAAGTGCTTGCTACTGGCCAAAGCGTGAACTAATTCTGGAAAGTAGACTTGGAACAAAGCCCCACAAAATTATAATGCTGGACACTGAAAAGTATGTCTGTCATATTGGACTTAGAAAAAAAATCTTGCATTACATGATGGAACCTTGAGCGCATACAGCTTAGCTGCAGGTTCGGCTAGTTATATGCCTTACCTGAATGTGCGAATGACCCACTGCCTGTGTTCCCAAGCATGGTAGTTCTTGGAGTCTTGCTCCAGGATGGCCTGCGTCAGTTCTAGTTCATGAGAAGGATCTCGAAGCCACTCCACTATCACTCTCCTGTGGTGCCTACAAAATAATAGCACATGCTGTTAGGTAATGTCATGTGCTAAACTGCATATACATGCAATACCCACTTCACATACCATACTTGATAGTTTTTGGGATTTTCCTCGATCATTTCTTGAACATATTCCAGCTCTTCAATCAAGTCTTTGTTAAGATGCTTCAAGATCTCCCGTCTGCAACAAAATGGCAACTTCATTATTCGGCAACATTACCTATACAAACTTCGGGTAAATTGTCATACTTTTGCCCGCATTAGGTCTTACGCTGTTCTAACGTAATGCTGCCAACATATGAATAATGCCACCGAAGCCGGTAAGATACTCAACCTCAAAGCGTAGCCGAGAGATTGAGGGACCTCAGCCTGAAAGCGTAGCCGAGGGATGTTTTTTAGAAGGAGAGGAGCGCAGCAAGTTGCGGCCGCGAAGCGACGACAGAGCGTAGCCCAGGGATCTGCGCGTCTAAAACTCCAATGATTCACGTTCACAAAACAACAGCACATCGCATATTCAGTGCATTTCACTGATTATTTAGGTTGGTAGTACCCACTTTGCATGGAAAAATGGCTACGTTTGTTGACTTTCTCACGCTATTTGCGTATATAAGTGAAACACCTTAAACGGGTAGGTAGGTGGGCACCAGATATTGGAGAGACCACATCATGTTCTAAACTCACTCCTAAGATAATTCATTTCATTACTTTTCACTTCCTTATTCCTAATTTAGGTGGACAAAACCAAGACCTAATGCGGGCAAAAGTATGACAATGTAGCCCAAACTTCACATGTTTTACTTCACCTGTATTGCCACACTGTGTAATTGGCTGGGTTCAGATTAAGGGCATCCTTTGTAAGTTCAAGTGCTCGTTCACTTTTCTCGTTTGACTCGAGAACAGCACGAAAATGGTCATAAACATCCCGAACTGAAAATAAAACATTTGCTAGACCCGACATGCTTCGCATTGAACTGACTTTAGAGCAAGATTCTTTGCCAAGTGTATTCTAACCTCAACGGAATTTTAATTTCACTTACATTTTTCAGAATATGCGATAGCCACAATGGGATGTGGGCCATCATCCTGTGGGACAGGTGTAACATCTTTCCAATCTAACCTGTCTTTATAAAATACCCATGTTGCTTCATCGTATAATTCTTCCGAACTGCTATCTGCCTCAGCCATATTTGTTTACCAAACCCTAAAGCTCAAGATAAATGAAGTACACAAGCGTTCACTTGTTCTCCTCTATTCAGCTGCAAAATAGTTTGCTGTTCTGTGGCTGCAAATGCGCAAGTCGGTGGGAGCACCTATCATGAACCACGGTTTTATGTTCTTAGGTTACTCCAAGTGATGATCTTGCTTATTTCATGTGAATTACGAACGTATAGAAATTTGGTACAGCTCTGTAGTCTGCAACACTGTAGCGCTTTATTCAGTAGGAAGTACATTTAAATATACACGAAACAGAACAAATTGACATTTAAAATAACATGTTGAAGTCAGAGAACACAAGTGAAAATCCAGTGAACAGATGAACAGACAACAGAGACGTGCGCACGCGGAGGGATTACATCTGGATTTAAAATAGTGAGGCTCTTAGAGAACCATGGCATTTATGCACCAATGTTTAGTGTTTCTAGCATGGAGGAATATTTGCAATAGGAAAAACTACTGGATCTGTTGCACAGCGATTGCCACCTTCTAAAAAGATTGTTTCTTATAAACATAGGCTTATAACCTTGCCCCGCTGAAACGTATTCTTCCGCACATTATTCCCTTCCTAGTATAGTATAGTATTTATTGTGCTATGAGTTTTACAAATTTGATTGTCTACTGCATTTTGACCCTGGCCACTTATTCAGTAGACAATCACTACAGTTTATTTACATTTTACAATCTCTTGTCACTAAATTATCTTGCTCTTTTTCAGTTTTTTTTTCATGTCCCATTTCCACTTTTTTTTTCACTTTCCATTTATTGATTACTTAACCATCACATATTCACTATAGTTTTCCATTCAAAGTAAGATGCACTACCTCTTACTTTTCTCTTTCCACTGTCCAAAGCCATTTATTTTTTACTTTACACAAAAACTGTCCAATGCTTCTAGCGTCCTTGCATATCATTTCAATTATAAGTGTATTTCTATCCCCCTTCAACCACTTCTTATTAAAAAATTCTTTTCTCCAATTTTCTGTTCCTTGGCACTTAAATACTATGTGTTCAATGTCTTCATTACCACCACATATCGGACATTGGTTCTGAGGAATAACCTGTCTTAGCCCTTTTAGCCTCCATGCTCCGGTTCTTAACCATGCAATAGATTCTCTCTCTTCTTTATTTACTATGTCTATATATTTTTCCCTACCCCATGAATTTTTCATTGGCCTATAATAAACTAGTGAGCTCTTTTCGGCAATCTCATTGAACATGATTTGTATTTCTATATCTTCCAGTCTTTTCCTTGCCTTTTTCCAAAAATGTTTTACGTTATTTTCTCTCCTTCTCCATATATCTCCTAACCCATTTTTCTACAAAATATTCCGTAATTTACTTACCCATCCATCATTCATTAAGCTCTTCTCTTGGTATTCAATACATTGTCTTAACACATTACTTTTTCCTAGATTTAAACTTCTGAACCAAAATTTCAAAGCTCTTTCCATTATCTTCCACTTAGTTGGCACCCTGCCCATCTCTAATTCTGCTACCTGTCTTACAATTGACTTCGGTAGCCCTAGTATTTCTCTACAAAACATCCTGTGCACCACGTCTATACATTCCCATCCTCTATCTAATCCCCATATTTCTATACCATACATCATTTTTGCCTCCACAATCATCTCATAAACTTTTTCCAGCCATTTAATATTTATATTAGGTACTTTATATTTGCAGCTTCTAATTGCTGCCATCGCCCCTTTACCTTTTGCCAATGCAAACTTCTTTTGTTTCTCCCATTTATTACCTCCATCTATTTTTACTCCTAAATAGATACAGTCACGCACTACCCTGTAATCTTTATTCTCTCCCTTCCACTTTTCATATTTGCCTAATTTTCCCCCCTTTTTGAAAACCACAATCTGTGTTTTCTCTTGATTCACTTTTAACCTCCATTCTTTACAATATACATCAATTACTTGTAATGATTGTTTTAAACCACTTACTGTAATAGATCCTACCACTAGGTCATCTGCAAAAAGAAGTCCTGGAATTTGGATGTTGTTAATTACTGATGCACAGTTATTATTCCTTCCAATTTCTAATAAGACATTATCTATGTATAAATTAAATAAAACTGGACTTAGCTTACATCCTTGCCGAAGGCCTTTCTTTTGTGGAATTTCGTTTGTTACACAGCCTGTCTCCACCCTTACACAGAAGGTGTTCTCAAAATACAGTGCTTTTAGAATATTCACCAATTGCTGACTTACACCCTTACACACTAATTTATGCCACAGAAGTTGTAGCTCAATTCGGTCATAAGCCTTCTCTAAGTCTACAAAAGCCATATACAGTTTACCCCTTTTTTCTTTTAAATATTTGTCTGCTAATGTCTTTATAATAAATAAATTATCAATTGTTCTCCTTCCCTTGCGAAAGCCCATCTGTAATTCCGAAACGATATTATATTCTTCAACCCAAGATTGTAGTCTCGCTGCCAAAATGCCCGCAAAAAGTTTTCCTATATTCGATAATAATGCAATACCTCTGTAGTTATTAGGTTTATCGACATTGCCCTTCCCTTCCTCTTACCCTGATTGGCGTGGTTTTTGACGCTATAGGTGTGGCTTTCACACCACGTGGAAACCTGCAGTAAACAACATAATATACTCGCTATCTTGGCTTTTAGAATACTTTTGCTCTTAAAAATCTATGCTCATTTGCAAGTATACGCTAACCGAAATCGGCGGCACTTTATTACGCAACAATACAAACTTTCACAGCGTTTTCGAGTTAACATTGTGTATAATGTTTCATTAGCTTCTATCGAATGTGCTGGTGGGCAGCGAGGAAGACCTTGGAAGCACAGAACACCAAAGTTGGAAGTGAGTGATGACATTGAAATAACGCTAGGGTTACCAGACGTCCCTTTTTACCCGGACATGTCCTCTTTTTACTTTCTCTACTACGTATAGTAAGTAGGGGAAGTATTGCATTCCACCCAAAAATTCGATACCGAGATTTCACCAGAAATACATGTTTTGAGACCTCCTGAATCCAAAAAAAGCATTTTTGGAAACATGTCCGTGTGTGTGTCTGTGTGTGTGTCTGTGAACAGCATAACTCAAAAACTAACAGTCGGATAAACACCAAACTTGGTATTTACGTTCAGTATCTTCCAGAGATGCGACACGAAGATTTTCAAGAAAATCCCCCCACCCCAGACTACCCTTTACATGGAACATTTTTCGAAAATTTTAATTTTCTCAAAAATGGCTCTAGCGATTTTGATGAAAATATCATATATTTAAGATAATGTCATGAGAAATGAAATGTATATCTCGAAATTTCTGGGAATGTCTCCAAAAGTATTCTTAATTATGAACGACTTTTGCATAACTGGTAAACCATAAGAGATAGACAAACTTTTACTACACAAAAAATGTAGATCGCGTTAAAATACACAACTTATATCATATACATTTTTGTTGAGTGAACCGTTTTCGAGATATTGCTTGTTATTTCCTTAAATTTTCCAATACTTATACTTTTTCTCAAATTCGTTATTCATTTTTTTATGTCCTGGACATGCAAAGAGAATGGAATGTGCCACATAGCAACCAGCGATAAAATATTTGACTATCGCTTAAAAGCTACCATATTCCCCTTGCATCTACAAGAAAATTACAAATAAGATTGACATCTCGATATCTCGATTAATATGAAGCATATGGAGAATAGGCGTTTGTAAAAATAGATTGTACAAGAGTAGAGAAAGTCATGTGAGTGTAACACATCAGATTTTTTAGTTATACAACTGCTTCAAACAGAAATACAACCCTCTGATCTCTCATAACCGCAAACTCGAAAGAATTTAACCTTTCTTCCAACATTGTGATATTTTTGCTTTCTCTACTACGTTTAGTAAGTAGGGGAAGTATTGTATTCCACCCAAAAATTCGATACCGAGATTTCAACGGAAATACATGTTTTGAGACCCCCTGAATCCAAAAAAAACATTTTTGGAAACATTTGTGTGTGTGTGTGTGTGTCTGTCTGTCTGTGAACAACATAACTCACAAACGAACAGTCGCATAAACACCAAACTTGGTATTTAGGTTCAGTAGCTTCCAGAGATGCGACACGAAGGTTTTCAAGAAAATCCCTCCCACCCCAGATTACCCTTTACATGGAAGATTTTTTGAAAATTTTAATTTTCTCAAAAATGGCTCTAACGATTTTGATTAAAATATCATATGTTTAAGATGTTTTCATGACAAATAAAATGTATATCTTGAATTTTCTGGGAATGTCTCCAAAAGTATTCTTCATTGTGAAGGAATTTTGCATAACTGGTAAACCATAAGAGATAGACAAAATTTTACTGCACAAAAAATGTAGATCGCATTAAAATACACAATTTATGTCATACACATTTTTTTTTGTTGAGTGAACCATTTTCGAGATATTTCTTGTTATTCCCTTAAATTTTTCAGTACTTATTTTCTCAAATGGGAATTCGTTATTCATCTTTTTGTCTTGGATATGCAAAGAGTATTAATCTGTGGCAAAGGGAATGGTGCTGCATCTAGCAACTAGCTATTAAGAGATATGTATGTGCTTAAAGACTACTGTTTTTCTATATTGCCCTTGTAAATATATTTTCCCCTTATATCTACAAGAAAATTAGCAATAAGATAGAGTCTGCAAATGTTTATCTCGATTAACATGAAGTAGATGGAGAATAAGAGTTGGTATAAATAGTTTGTACAAGAGTAGAGAAAGTCATGTGAGTGTAACACATCAGATTTTTTTTCTTTACTAGGTTGCCGGCCCGCCGAGCACAAGTTACAATTTCAGAGCAATTGAAGTGGCGTGGCAATTATCGTGAAATACGAGCTGCGAGGCGGCCAGTTAAAAGCATTACGTATGCAACTATGCAAGATACCTCGGCTCGGCTTCTAAAATGGTTATTTAGTTTTATTTTCAACTGCTCTACTCTCGGTTGCTTGTTATGAAGAGAAGCAGTGTTAATTTTAATCGAAATCATGCCAAAACACAAATGTGTCTTTACTGACGAATTACAAAAACGATTTCCTGATTTCAGGCCGGGAAGAATGTCTTCTAGGCAGAATGTCTTATCTGTCCACCTGGCACATTCGTTTCAGTTGCTAATAAAGGTAAGGTTTATTATCTTGCGGCCGTTTACGTAAATACCGTATTATGACATTGGAAATTTGCCTATAATAGTTCAGCTTTTGTTATACTGAATAATTTACAATACGCAAATTATTATTTAGAAGCTCACCAAAACACTGGTAAACACAAAACGCGAATTCGCACTGCGCATCTTCGGCCCAAGTTGACAATTTTTTGCAAAAAGGATTCCAAAGTTGGTGAACTGGCCCATGCAGCTGAAGGCACCCTATCCTTTCACACGGTCAAACACCATCAATGTACTGTACAGGAAAACTGCAGAAAGTGTTATTCAAAGACTCAAATGTCATGTGCTTGCAGTAAAACAGAAACAATTATTAATCCTGTATTGTCACTTATTTATGTGTCTATTGAGGTTTTAGAGGGTATTTCATATTTTAGTGTTGCAACAGACGGCAGTAACCATGGTCCTGTGAAACTATTCCCTTTTCTAATTCAATACAATGGCGTTCAATTTGGGAGGAATTCAAACGAAGGTGATAGAACTTAAAACACTTCAAATGAAAAATACACTTTATGTTTACACCCAGCACGCAAAGTTGCACGATTTCGTGTTGCACCACTAGAGAAGTAGCATGTTCCATAGAAATGTTGCACAAGCGTTTACATGATGCTATATTTGTGGAGGAAATTTTTGTGCATGCCAATTTCAAGTCAGCTGTATTCTTCGTGTGGCGAATATGTCGTCTGATGATGTCCGCAGCGTGTTTGTCTCTTATTTTATTTCGTCGACGTAGATGATGATATGGTGGTTAAGGGCGCTAAACAGCTAAGGTCATCAGCGCCCTGTCGACGTAGAGAAAAAGGTAAAGGGCGGCAAGAAAATGTCGGGTAAGAGAATGGATTCTAAGTCGCCAATATTGTGGGGTTGTAAGCAACCTGCTGCAAGACTTCTATGAGGGAGATAAACATTTCTTCGCATATGACCGGTTGATTTTAATTATTTGCTTAGAAGAGACAAGATAATGAGAAAGTCAATACCACCAACAGAACGTCTTGTGTTGACACCGAGATTTCTATTCGGCTTAAAATAATGGAGCGGCAAAATTACCGAGTTTAATATATAACACGCTCGGCTGTTATTATTTATAACTATGTAATCAATGTGATATTTTTAGGCAGCAGCTATCAGTCACAGATGTATTTATTTAGAATATTTGGCACAACGAGAACTAAGACTTTGTGCCGTTGCAAATAACTGTAAACATCCTCATACTGCAGCAAAAAACGTTAGCAATTCAAGAAGTATTTTTTGCCGTGAAGGAGAGGTACCATGCAATATCGCACATTTAAAGTGAGTGTGTTGGTACTTACCAAACAATCTACTGCATCATGATTGGTGCTGGTGTGGTAAAACATAAATTCAGTGCATCGTAAAACTCTCATTTTGTTTTATACTTGTCTTTAACACCACTTTCAGATTTCCCTGCCTTCATTTTGTTTCTTTCGTTGGTGAACTGGTTCTGAACCTGTGGATTTTTACTTTAATTTCCTCTGCTGACATGTTGAACTCTATTCCTATATCATGTAACGCATTTTGTCGCTTTTGTTTATTTCTGTAATCCGCAGTGTCTACTCTCCACAAGCAATCTTTGGTCTCAATCAGTTCAATCAACTTCTTTGTTCATTTCCCTCGTCCATTTATTGTTATGGACATTATTAGCTATGAAGAAATAAATTGTCACCGTACTACAATAAATTGTTCATATTGTTAAGCAAATAAAATGCACGTATCTGTCTTAATTCCGTATTTAATGTAACACAAATTATAATGCTTTTACCTACCTCTCAAACAGCTATTTACTATCACAGCAGACGACATAACAAAGTTGCACGGAATACGCCACAAAAGTTTTCTAAACTGTTCAAGCCACTTTCAGATGGCACAACTTTCTTTTTTTCGCTGCGTACACGAAGCAACTTCCTAAGTTGCACGCCACTTAAAAAAAATTGCGCTGAATTTGAGTTGCGCGTGCAATTTTCCTATAACTGGCGCAACAGTTCTAGACACGTGAAAATCTTAATGACAGCTATGAAGCGAGTTACATACCAGATCAAGAGGTGACCGGTCGTCTGCATGCTGCAGGAGTGCGTGGGACAATCATTGTCAAATATCCGCACACTGGTTATGCACTGCACTACACGATAAACTTATAGTTATATACAGTATATTTAAATCCACCGCTGTAAAATGCCCTTAATATAAAAACACTGTCAACCATCTGCCTCCAGTTCTTCTACACCTGACAGCCCTTCCTCTTCTGCGGAATCACTCACATCATTGCCGCAATCACTGCTGTCGCTACTTTCTGCACCATTATCCTGGATGAGATTTTTTTCTAATTGATTTTCTGCAATTCCGTATTTTTTGAAATAATGATTCTCAATTTATTCAACATGTCGATATACATTTTCCCATTCTGGCCTTCCAATTTCTGCAAATCGCTGGCGACATAACTGCTCCACATCTTTTAGTTTAAAAGTGATATTTCTGCAGGCCACCCAGTTTTGGACATCGGCCCAGATTAATTCGATTGGGTTTAGATCTGGGTGATACGGTGGCAGTCTAAGTACATTATGGCGATGTTGTATTAATATATGGCCAAGTATTATGAGTTATGACTTCTGAAGGGATTTGTTGGCTTTAACTAAGTTATATTTGTTTTACTTATGCTTTCATAAAAAATTATATTATGCCTAAGCAACCAGGTTTTTATTTCCTCTTTCAAGGAATTTGAGGTAGATTGTTTGTCAATTTGAGTGTTACCACATTGTGAAGCATTGTTGATAACCAGAATAGACCCAGCAGGCATATTAGGTATTAACATGGTTTTGATCCACTTCATGTAATTTTCTGTATTCATTTCTTGATGAAAACCTCCTGTTTTTTGTTGCGACTTGTAAAAGAAGGGCATTTGGAACGAACAGCATGAACGATAATAAGCATTTGCCCTTTGGCAACAGGTGCCTGAAAACCTAATTCGCTATCGTCACTTCAACTTTTAGATGTATGACTGCTGTGTATGTACGACTCATCTTCATACACTATAGTTTGACCCTCTAATTTGTACCTCTGAGTAAGGTACTCTTCCAGCTGAGATCGTATGTCGTGCTTTTCTATTAGAACTCTAGTTGGTTTCGTTTTCTTCCAATTAAACCCTAAATCTTTTATAATTTTTCTGAGATTTGTAGCAGCATCTTGAAAATGTATGTTGATATAAGTACATATAAAATTATAGTAATTTGGAAAGTTAGTATCAGACTGCAAAATTCAGTGCCATAGCCGGGATTTGAGACTTGTAGTACCGCCTTGAACATTTATGACATCTTTCAGATTGATGAGCAATCTGCTTATTGTTGGCACAGTTTTTTCTCCCACATAGAAATTGTGAATCGTGCACCAAATGACGCATTTGTCGAAATCGTCTACTTCTGTAATACGTTTAGGGACTTTATGTTTCTTCACAGGTGTGTCAAATGGTACTCTTTCATCCATATGGTTTTTCTTATCTTTGAGATCTCTGGAAACGGAACTCAGTGAAACAACAGTTGCTTTGGCTACTCTTTCTTTCACTCTCTTAAGGCTTTTGTGGAACTCGGGTAAACATATATTTTCTTCCTTCATCTCTGCTTCTTGCTTCATGAAGTCGAGGGCATTTGCAATTACTTCCCTGCTTTGAATACGTAATAGCTTACCGTTTAACTTTGAAAACGTATGAGCCATGGTTATAAATATCACAAATATAAAATAAGCACTATTTACGTACTGCTCTCTTTGAAATTACAAGATGCATACACTTTCTATGCAGACTGTATATGTTACGCACTGTGAGTAAGCAAAGGTATCATATCGCTTTCGTTGATTAAGCTAAACATAAACCATTCCTAGGCTCGGCAGCTGGGGTGGCAATCAAGGTCACGATTCCAGATGTTTTGCGCCAGTTATACTTGCTTATACTTTTGTGTTCTGTGCTTGCTTGGCAGTTTACACGGTGAAACTCCAGTCCGAAGTTGCAAGCCATTTAAGTTGCGTCGTGGAGGAGTACCTTTACGTATACGATACTCTTATAACTAGTGGTATTGATAACATTGTGTTGTTTTTTCCCGGGACAATACGAATACAAATTTTGGTGGAATTGGTAAGTGATCGGGAAATGTTTTCGTCCACCTGATGATGATTTGTGTTTAAAGGCGCTGAAAAACGATTTAAATGACATTACTAGGATTAGGCTGCCCTGATCACTGTTTGCGTACTGTATTCAACATGGTATTGATTCGGAACTCACATTAGATGTTGATCCCATAGTATTAAAAATATTTTATTACTTTCCTATTTACACAATACTTACTGAAAGTCTTAGGGACTTTTGTGATTTTGTTGTACAATATAGGCAACTATTGAGTCATTCTAGGCCTAGGTGACTGTCTCTTTTCCCTTGTGTTACAAGACCAATTGATATGTATTTTGCACTGAAATCATACTTCATTTATCAGGATGAATTTTGATTAGAATGTTTTTTTTTTTCAAGAGGAGCTTGGTGAAGCACAATTATGGTTTGTTCCTTCCTTAATATGATTATTTCACCATTATATTTTAGCCATAGAAAAAGAGAGAAATTCACTTGTAGAAATTATATATATATATATATTTGAGAGTGTGTTGTATGTTCTTCACGAAAGACAAATCCAGAATTACAAATCTTTGAAACTAAAAGAAATTTTGAGAAAAAAGAGAAATGAAGGTTATGGTTCTTAAGAAATTGTGTTGAAATGGATGGGTTTGAAGAATTTTCCAAACTGGGAAGATGCGGAACAAACAATTCTGTATCTAAATGATAAACTTAATACTAAGATAGGTGATATAAAGTGCTTTGACCAGTTCTGCAATTTTCAGAAGTTTTTGACGAATCAGGCTAATGCTAATGGAGGAGATGAGGTGTTGTGAAATTATATCTGGTGTAAATATTTCCAAAAGACAATGTTGCGTATTTCTCAGAGCTACTAAAATTGGAGAGTTTTTCTTTGTTATTCCTAATCACAATGCTAATGTAGAAAGGATTTTTTCACTTAGTAAACAGTCAATGAACCAAAGGCAGAAATAGATCAGTTTTGGGTCTGTTAGGAGAATTATAAGTTTGCAATATAATTATACTGATGTCTCTTGCGTGCAGTTTTATGATTATTTGTTGCAAAACAAGAAATTACTTTCAGAAATTGGGTCATCAAATAAATATTTCAGTACTTCTAAGAATTATGATATATATGAAGACGACTAGTTTACTAATGAGGATTTTTTATAGTTTGTATTAAAATCTGCTACAAATTATTGTAACGTTCTATGGTTAAATAAATTGATATGAAATACTACCGATTATGTATGTTTCAGTTGTAAATCATATGGTGCAGTATACATAATATAAATATTTTCATGATATAAAAGTGTAGTTGTAAAAATTATAATTTTTCTTAATGTCACTTAGGTAAATGCCAAGTAACCTGTAACACTTTTGCAAATTTTTTATGAATCTAGAAATGTCCCCTTTTTTGAAGACTCATTTGGTAACGCTAAATAACGCAAAATATGGCAATGAGTTTTGTGGCAATTTGATGTACTTATGCTAAGATAAATGTTTACGTACATGTAAGTACAAGAAAATAAACGTTTACACTCATTTTTCTTGCGTCAATCCAGATGCAGCATATTTTTGTGCAATTCCCCCCATCGAATTTAAAGGTGCGGCTTACATGCGAGGGCTACTTATATTTGGGCCAATAAGATAAGTGCTCTGTAATGCCGGGATTCCGATGAAATTTACTTTACGTGACGGAACGTAACATGAAGTTATGAAATGCTGTTGAAATAATGCCAGAATTACGATGAACATAACATAACGCGACTTACTTAACGCGGTGTAATGTGAAAGTCTAACACATTGTATTAAATGGAGCCATTTGGGGTCGACTTAGCGTGACTAGCTTGAGATTTTGGTAATGCCAGACTTTTCCTTCATCTTACGTCAAGTTTGACGTCACTGGTAATTAGAACCAATCGGCGTGAAGTTGTAACATGAAGTAATAAAACCAACTATCAATCGAGGGTCATTCTCGTTACGTTAAGTGTATCCTAATTAGACATTTAGTTTAGCAGCATTTCATAACTTCACGTTACATCCCGTCGCGGTAAGTCACATTAAGTAAAGTTCATCGTAATCCAGCATAAAGGTCTAACTAGGACGCACTTAATGTTACGAGAATGCTTCTCGATTGGTAGAAAATTAAATTAAAATGAGTTTTGTTTATGGACGTTCTTTAGCTGCTGTGGTTCTTAGCGTCCCATTCTATATTTTGGGCGTGAAAGACCGGTAATTTTGCTCAGAGGCCTCTTTATCAGGCTTGAGATTCCTTTACGTGCCGTAAATCTACGACATGGACCACCGGCTTTACTTCCCTTCCGAAGAAGCCCCTGCCTTTTCAAGTCTCATTACACAAGTAACTTAAGGGTTTGCAAATAATTCGTGAGCATGACTTTAATCACGATTAATTATCATAGCCTGCTAAAGATTGTACAGTTTTGGTGATTTCAAATGAATGCACGAGGCCAGTTCAAAATTCCCAATCGTGTGCTTCAAATACAGGGTCGGAACATTTGAGTAGCTGGATTATACAATTCCATGCTCTTGCAGAATAAGTACTTTGAACCGATTACGATTTTGCTTTTCTTTTAATCAGAAGAAGTAGCCACCTAGTTCGAAGTGGATTAGCGTGGAAGAACATCTGTTATCAAAGAGACACTTCTGCTTCTCATTCTTCCTTTCCTGCATTAGCCTGAGTCCAATCAGGTCAGCCAACCTCACATAGGTACGTGCGAAAATACTGACTCGAAACCAAAGCAGTAAAAGGAGAAAACGTGCAAACACAAAACTCCGTTTTATATATATATATACGAGATTACAACGAAATAAATGGCGAAATAAATAGGTAGTTTATAGGGAAGGCAGAGAGAACCAAATCTGTAAAACAAATAAATCAGAATAATACTGGTGTTCTGTGCATAACATTAGAACAAGTAGTGTGAAAGCATATCAGGTTTTCCACGGACAGAATGAGGTATTTTTCTACTGCAGTACAAATAAGTTAGAGCAGGAAAGAATAATGTCCCGCCCAAAGACGAGAAATTGGAGAAATAGAATAGCAACGTAAGCAAATTTCGGAAACCAAGTTTGGTTAATTGGATGAATGGGCTTGAAGGAAGAAAGGAAAAGTGAGTTAAACTAAGAAAATTACTACGATCATCATGCCACCGATCGTAAAAATTAGGGCGTATAGAGCAAAGTAGTTCATGAGGAGGTGGGGTAAACTGAGAATCCGCGGCAGACGTGCCGCCTCCTTCGCCAGCAAATTCGTCGCTGTTATGTGAGTATGACCCGACATCCACACAAAATTAAGTTTATCGGTTTCGATGGCCTGATAAAACTGCTTGACAAGAATGCTCAGCGGTGGGACAAGAGGAACCTTGTAAGACAGTTAATACCCTAAGGAAATCAGTAAATATGATAGTGAGATGAAAGGGAGAGAGAGAGAGAGAAAACGAAGAACCTGATAGATAGCGTAAAGTTCTGCAAAGTAGAACAGATAATATGAGGATTGTGGAAAATACGAAACAGGGATAATTCAGGGCAATAGAAAGTGTCTTTCACTCACGAGGATCAGAAAGCGGGAGTCATCTGCAGAGAGTGTGAAGTAATCATGATTATGAAAAGGAAGAGGGTGTCGAAGCAGAAGGTCGTGCTGAGCAGATGATGATGATGACGATGATGAAGTGAATGACCTCTTTTAAAACCTGTACATAGGATCTTAGAGCCATTTGTACAGCCTATACTAGGCTTCCAATCAAAGTCCCGATAAAGCGGACCACATCCTTGATATTTATCCTTCTTATATCTTCGGGTTTCAAGAAAAAGGAGCATAAAGTTACGCATTTATGCTTGACAAAACCTTCACACTCGCATAGTATATGTTGGGAGGTTTCATTTTCGCTTCCACATTTCCTACATAAGGGCGTTGCGTAAGTCCCATTATATGCATACGAAGTGTGTTGCGGTCTGCAAGATAGCCAACAACGCCTATTAGTTTAGATATAATTATATTCTAAAGAATATCGCTGTGCTTACTGCCTGGACCCGAAATTAATTCATGCGTTTGCCTGGCCTTAGTTTATTCCAATATTAAAAATGAGTCCTACTTGTTAATAAGTAATTTCATACTCTATATTTCCGAGAGATACGTCACAAATGGGATCTGGTCCTATGAAATTAAGACCCGAGCCACTCTTTGCGAGCATGTCCGCCATCTCATTAGCCCTAATACCTGCATGCTCAGGGAACCAAACAAGGGTGACCGGGCAACCGGCACAGTCTATCTAGCGCCCTTTGGCATTGCTACAACAATTTGGGTGTGGTTTTAACCGCCTTGAGGGCTTTTAAAGCTGCCTGGTTAACTGAACAGATGTTCACTTCCGTTTGTTTCCCTGGCTATTTCTGATATGCAATACAAAGGCTAAGATTGCATATATCTCAGTTTGAATTACATTGGTACACCTCAAGGGAACGTAAGCCTGATCTTAGGACCCCAGACTTCAGCCCCCAAACTGGGAACGATATTTAACCCCAAGCTTTCAGGAGAGATCCTTTCTCTGGTTGCCACTCGTTCCTAGGAGGTATTGCCACTATGAGCAGTTGACTTAAATTATAATAATACCTCATTAGGTTCCCTCCAATTAGGGTAATGGAACACGTGTCTTGAAGGTTAAAATAAGGGAGTGTCGCTTGACCGCTGACCTTCTAGACGCGGCTTCACCACCTCACTTCTTGTGGGCACAACCACATCCTCCGTCAGTATCACCCTGCAGATCCCTGGATGTTCGTTGCGGCTCCGGAGCGTCATTTCATTTCGGCAGTCTCAAGATCCTACTTTTGACGTCCACCGTCGCCTCATGGCTCTTGAGGCATCACATCCACGTTCTCATAATGCTCAGTCACAGGAAAGGTATCACCCAATGCCATCACTAGTGAAAGGGCATATTCGTTTCCTTGACGACAAGCCCTTCACGGCCACGGCTCCACTAGCATTCGGCACAGCCGTCCGCGACGAGGCTGTCATCTACTCTTGCCCAAGGCATGCAGCACCACTCGAGGAGGTGGTGATAATGATCCCAACGTGTCCCTCGCCACGCCAGTCGTTTTTCTTTCCCGCTTGGCTGTAAACAATCCTTCACCAGGTGATCCCATCTGAATATCTTCGTCGTCTCTTGGTTGATCCTCTGTCCCTCTCGTATCGAATGCGCCTGGTCTTCAAAGTGGGGACAGCTGTTACCGTGGCCGTTTCCATTCTTAATGCGGCCGTCAGCGCCTCGTAGATGTTCTTGTAGTCACCGAGAATCAGACGCTGTCGTATCTCGGCGTCACGCATCCCGTCGACAAAGGAGTTGGCAGCTTCCTGGGACTCATAACTAGGCGAGAGGTTCACCAGAGCCTTATTCACCAGCTGTTCAATTGCCAGGTCGAACTTCTGCAGCGTCTCCCCTGGCTGTTGCAGCCTTGACTACGGTAAGCTGCAGGCAAGCGTTTTCCCGAACCGGTTTTCGAGCGCCTCCCAAATGTCTCCGGATGCAACCGACGTCGGAATCGCATTCAGAGCCTCTGCCGCAGTCCCTGGAGGCTGGCTACCAGTTGTGCGGCGTCCTCCTCTGCTGATTATCGGTTGTGGGCGGCAACGTTGCCGAATTGTCGGCCGAAGATTCACGTTCCTTCGAATTTGGGCGGCAGATGTAGTGTCGCGTCCTGGCGTCTCGACTTTCCAGTCCTTTAGCCTCACGTCAAGTATTCCTTCCACGATGGCGTTCAGTTCCTTGGCGCTGCTGCCGACTCTTCTTTCCAGAACGTTAATGTGTTGGACAAGGTCGTCCTTGTTTCTGCCGAGCTGTTGCATATCTTTCTGCATGCTGTCCTGTCGTTCGTCAATTTTGTTCAGTAGCTCCGTCTTCATCTTGGGCATTTCCGTCTGCATCTTCTCCGTTACGGACTCCATCTTCTCCATTCCGGATTCTATTGCAGAATTCACTATCGTTATTTCATTTCCCATGTTCTCCTCCGTTTTCACCTCTTCTCCATGGAGAAACGCACTGTTGTTATTTCATTTCCCATGTTCTCCATTCTAAAGTCCATTTTCACCTCTTCTCCATGGAGAAACGCACTGTTGTTATTTCATTGCCCATTCTTGAGTTTAGCTAGTAAATATTTAATGATTGCCTCCATCAATCCCGCTCCTGACACCAGTGTAACAAATAATGACTTCAATTTGCTATCGAGCAACTTTTTACTTTCCATACTACGTATAGTAAGTAGGGAATGTATTGTATTCCACCCAAAAATTCGATGTCGAGATTTCACCTGAAGTATATGCTTTGAGAACCCAAGTAACGAAAAAAAAAGGAATTTTTGAAAAAGATCCGTGTGTGTCTGTGAACAGCACATAAAAACGAAAACTCGGATAAATACAAAATTTAGTACTTGGATTTCAAGAAAGCACCTCCACCACAACTACACGTCTTTCACGCCCATATAGAATGGGACGCTAAGGACCACGACTGTTAAACAGCGTCCATAAATAAAAAATCTGATGTGTTACACTCACATGACTTTTTCTACTCTTGTACAAACTAGTTTTACAAATTCTTATTATCCATCTGTTTCATATTAATTGAGATAAACATTTGCTGCAATGATCTTTTGACATGCAAAAGAATTACATTTTACACATAGCGACCAGTTCTAAAACTATTTGACTATCGCTTAAGGCCTACCATGTTCCCCTTGTTTTGTATTTGCAAGGGAAATATAGAATACAGTAGCCTTTAAGCATAGACATATCTCTTAATAGCTGGTTGCTAGGTGCAGCACCATTCTCTTTGCCACAGATTAATACTCTTTGCATATCCAAGACAAAAAAATGAATAAAGGATTCCCATTTGAGAAAATAAGTATTGAAAAATTTAAGGGAATAAAAAGCAATACCTCGAAAATGGTGCACTGAAAAAAATGTATATGACATAAATTGTGTATTTTAACGTGACTTACATTTTTTGTGTAGTAAAATTTTGTCTATCTCTTATGGTTTACCAGTTATGCAAAAGTCGTTCACATTGAAGAATACTTTTGGAGACATTCCCAAAAAATTCAGGATATACATTTTATTTGTCATAAAATATCTTAAACATATGATATTTTAATCAAAATTGTTAGAGCCATTTTTGAGAAAATTAAAATTTTCGAAAAATGTTCCATATAAAGGGTAATCTGGGGCGGGAGGGATTTTCTTGAAAACCTTCGTGTCGCATCTCTGGAAGATACTGAACCTAAATACCAAGTTTGGTGTTTATCCGACTGTTCGTTTCTGAGTTATGCCGTTCACACACGGAGATGTTTCCAAAAATGCTTTATTTGGATTCAGGGGTCTCAAAACATATATTTCCGGTGAAATATCGGTATCGAAATTTTGGGTGGAATACAATACTTTCCCTACTTGATAGATACTTTATTTGTACATTTTCTACATATACTTTTTACAATTTCGTTTTACAATATTCCTCTTACAAACTAACTTAAGCTATGTAAAAAATTTTTCTTGCCAGCTATACTGCTCTTTTTGCCTGGCACCCTGGCCTTCTGGCTCATCTAATCATCCCTTGCTATCTTTAATCCCTATTGCCCATCTTTTCCTTCCTCCGTTTGCCTTTCTACTTTTCTATTCCATTTCTCTTTTACTTTCTTTAGGAACTCCCCCATATTCTTATTTTGCTTTTCTTCTTTTCTCGTTAGCATTTTAATTGCTACCATTTTTCTATCCATTTTCCCCCATTTTTCCCCCATAATTCTTTTCTCCATTCTGCTAATTCTTTGCATTCTGTCATATAATGCTCTGTGCTTTCACTTCCTCCGCATAATTCACAAATTCCGTTTTTGTTACCCCTAATCCCTTTCAAGTACATTGATCCTGTTCTCATCCATGCAAACGCTTTTTTTCCCTGCCCTATTACAATAATCTACATACCATTCCCTTCCCCAATTCCTTTTTAATAATCTGTAGAACCCTAATGACTTTTTGTTTTCTAAGCTTCCCCAAATCTCTTGTCTTTCTATGTCCTCCACTCTGTTTCTTACTGTTATCCAGAAACCGTTGCTATTTCTTTCTCCTGCTCTCCAAATATCTCCCATTCCTATCTTCTCCATAATTTTTTCTACCCCTGTCCCCGAGCTATTTTTATTTTTTATACTCTTTTGTTTTACCATGCATATCTCTAAAGTTTCCTCTTTATCTTTTCTCAGGCATCTATACCAAAATTTTAATATCCCTTACAGTATCACTCCCTTTCTTCTTATTCTTCCTAATTCCACTAATGCTACTTCCCCTGGTGCTGATCTTGTTAACCCTAGTAGCTCTTTACAGAACGTTCTGTAGCTGTGGTCTATTTTCCTGCTTAAATCCGACCCCCCCCCAAATTTATACTGCAAATAGCATTCTTACTTCTACCAATGCTTCGTACATTCTTTCTATCCATTTAGTTGGCATTTCCAATTTATATTTGCACATTCTTACTCCTGTCATAGCTGCCTTTCCTTTAGCCGTAACCTTCCTGCTATGCACCCCCCATTCGCCATTACTGCTCATTCTCACCCCCAAATAATCCAACTGCTTGACAACTTCTAACTTTAACCCCCCCCCCCCATCTGCCATTTCTCTTCTCTTTTTAGTTTATTTCCTCTTTTAAATACCATAACTTTTGATTTATTTATATTTACTTTTATTCCCCATTCTTCGCAGAATTCTTGTATTCCATTAACTGCTTTCTGTAACCCAAATACCGTTATAGCCCCGACCATAGGATCATCCGCGTATAATAAACCTGGTATCTCTCTATTTGCTATTATGGGGCAGTGCAGATTTTTTCTTTCACTCTTTCTAATATGTCATCTATGAATATATTAAATACTATAGGACTCAATTTGCACCCTTGTCTTAATCGTATTTTTTGCTCTGTCATTTCCGTAGCTCCATTATTTTTACATCTTATACAGAATCTTATGTCTTTATAAATCTTTGTAATTTCTTTTATAAAGGTTTTGCTTACCCCTTTCTTACTTAATTTATACACTAATGCTTCCCTATTTATTGTATCAAATGCTTTTTCAAAATTAACAAAAAACATGTATATCCTTCCTCTTTTCCTGCTCAAGTATTTATCTATTATAGTCTTTATTATAAATATATTATCTATTGTTTGTTTACCTTTCCTAAACCCTGCTTGATATTCTGACAGTATTCCTTCCTCTTCTACCCAGCTTCTTAATCTGTCGGCCAGTATACCTGTGTATATTTTTCCTAATATTGATAATAAACTTATTCCCCTATAGTTTTCTGATTTATTTGCTCCTCCGTTTCCTTTGTAAATTGGTACCACCATACTTATTTTCCAACATTCTGGTATATCATTCTTTTCTTTGATTTTATTTAATAATTTTGTCATCACTTTTAGACCACTTTGCATTTCCGTATATATTTTCCAAAATTCCCGTGGTATTCCATCTATTCCTACTGCCTTGCCTTTGTTTATATTTCTTATTTGCTGATAAACTTCCAGCTCCATGAATTCACCATCTAATTTCTCATTAAATATTCCTCCTTGTCCTATCTCTTTTATATCTAACTTTACCTTCTTCCCTTCTCCAATTAGCTTTCTAAAATACCCTATCCATTCGTTCGATGTAATTTCATTTTTTCCCTCTTTTTTCTTGTTCATCATCCTCACTATTTCCCATATTTTTACTTTCTCTACTACGTATAGTAAGTAGGGGAAGTATTGTTTTCCACCCAAAAATTCGATACTGAGATTTCACCGGAAATATATGTTTTGAGACTCCCTGAATAAAAAAAAAGCATTTTTGGAAACATGTCCGTGTGTCTGTCTGTGTGTTTCTGTGTGTGTCTGTCTGTGAACAGCATAACTCAGAAACGAACAGTCGGATAAACACCAAACTTGGTATTTAGGTTCAGTATCTTCCAAGAATGCGCACGAAGGTTTTCAAGAAAATCACCCCACCCCAGATTAGCCTTTACATGGAAGATTTTTCGAAAAGTTTAATTTTCTCAAAAATGGCTCTAACGATTTTGGATTAAAATATCATATGTTTAAGATATTTTTATGAAAATAAAATGTATATCTTGAATTTCCTGGGAATGTCTCCAAAAGTATTCTTTATTGTGAACGACTTTTGCATAACTGGTAAACCATAATAGATAGACAAACTTTTACTACACAAAAAATGTAGATCGCGTTAAAATACACAATTTATGTAATATACATTTTTTTTGTTGAGTGAACCATTTTCGAGATATTACTTGTTATTCCCTTAAAGTTTTCAATACTTATTTTCCCAAATGGGAATTCGTTATTCATTTTTTTGTCTTGGATATGCAAAGAGTATTAATCTGTGGGAAAGGGAATGGTGCTGCACCTAGCAACCAGCTATTAAGAGATATGTATGTGCTTAAAGGCTACTGTATTTCTATATTGCCCTTGTAAATATATATTCCCCTTACATCTACAAGAAAATTAGCAATAAGATAGACTCCACAAATGTTTATCTCGGTTAACATGAAGTAGATGGAGAATAAGCGTTTGTATAAATAGTTTGTACAAGAGTGGAGAAAGTCATGTAAGTGTAACACATCAGATTTTTTCTATATCAATAATTTTTTCCATATCATTCTTTATAAACAAACCTACTCCTCCTGATGATCTTCCCCTACCACATCTTTTCCTTGCTTTTTTCTCTATAAATTAAAATCTGTTATCTCTACTACCTCTTCCTTTCCCAGCCAAGTCTCTGCTACTCCCACAACATCTATAGAACACATCATGTTTTTCATTTCCCCGTTGCCTATCCTATTTTTTAGCCCTTCCACATTCCAAAACATTATTTTTAGCCCCTTTCCCTATTTGTTCTTTTGTTCTTGAAATTTATAGCTCTCCAACATTTTCCCATATCTTGTAGTTCGAGGTTCCATTTCTTTTTCTTCTCTTACATCCTTAAGCTGAATGTAATCTTTAGATAATTTTTTAAACCTTTCTATTTTTTTATTCTTCTGTTTCACTTATGGACCCTACCAGTAACACTTCTTCACTTTGCGATTTACCCCTCTTTGCACTCTCACTCTCACTCACCCTTGCCTCCTTTCCTTCACTCAACACAGTTCCTGCTGCCACCCCTCCTTCTTCCGGCTCCTCCCTCTTGTTCAATTCGTCCACCAATGTTGCTCCTTCGTTTTCTTCCACCGCTTCCTCCTCTTCTTCCTTTCTTTCCATTGTCTCTTGTTGATGTGTCTCCCTTCTCTCTTCCTGTCGTCTCCCCTCAAAGCCGCTTCTCCCATTTCTTATAGTTTGTTCAGCTGTCGTTCTCTCGGTTTGCTGACCACTTCTCACCCATGTTTGACTTGGCTGAAATTCTGCTGATTATTTCTCCTGTCTTTGTCCTGTGTTTTCCGGTCGGTCTATATTTTGCTGTAATGCATATGCTCCTCTAGTTTTAATACTCATGTTCCAATTTTCACCTTCCACTATTAATTGCAGCCCTCTTATATATGCTTTTTTCCTGCTTCCCTTGTTCATTCATCCTTTCAATTAATTCTTTCCTTAGATCTTGTTCCTCTTTTGTATAGTCCTGTTCTATGAATATTTTTGTCCCCCTTAATCTTCTTGTTTGTCTTAATATCTCCCATTTTTTCTCATTGTTGTCAGTTTCACAATAATAGGTCTTGGTTTTCTTCCTTTCTTACCTATCCTAAACGTATCTTCAATTTTCCATCCAAACATCTGTATTCCCATCATATCTTCTATAATTTCATATATCGCGTCTTCCAGATTTCTTCTATCCTCTGCCACTCCAAATATTACGCAGTTTTTTCTTCTCTTTTCCCTTTCGGATCTTTTTTCTATCTTAACTATTCTTTCTTTACATTCTGATATTTGATTCTCCATTTCTTCTCTTTGTATTTTCATTGCTTCTTTCAACTCATTTGTATTTTTATCCATTCTTTTTCCTAGTTGCGTTCCTATCATTCTTATTTCTTCCATTATTTTGTTCATTTCCGTTGGTCCTGGGTTCTGTTCCACTCCTATTAACAGCAAAATCGTAATTATCATCGTGATGACTCTCCATAACTGAATTTCTATTTTTATTTTTCCGTCTTGTTTTATTTTTTTCCTGCCGAAACTTCCGATTCTGAATCTGTTCGTTTGTATATCCACTCCCATTTTTTTCTTTCGTGCTTGCTCTATTATACACCTTCCTCTCACGCTGCTGGGTTATAACTCCTCTAGTAAAAGATCTATATGTATCACAGTTCTAACGTAATGTCACTAATAATCTAACTTCATCCGTCTAACCTCAAAAAGCCTAATGTTTACTTCAGAGGTTTATACAGCTTCCAGAATTGCATAACATTACTGTACAGACCAGTATACTTCCAGATCCAGAGTTTATACGATATCTTTCATATTTTGTTAATGATAAAGTGTTCCTTACCTTGTAATGAAAATTAATACTCCATTACGCCTCGGAACAGCATAACCAATACTATTTCCCTTTGTTATATTTGTTATATATGATCCTATAGTTCAGTTCTCCTGTACCATACAACCATTTAGTGTAATCTAGAATTGCAAAATAAGTGAACACATTCAAACCACTTCAATATTGACGCACTTGAAAAAACTTTTTTATAAGGTACATCAAGAATCACGTTTTCCGTCAAATACAATTCAACAGTTCTCCACTTCACAGTTATAATGCGCTCCACATTGTATATAATTTATAATTACTGCACATGAAACAATCAAAGATATCGTATTTGAGGAACTAAATCCACCGCTGACCAGTTAAAGTTGCCGAGAAAATATTTTTTCGTACCCCTTTCCACATTTATCTTCTCACTTCGCAGCCATATTTAAACTCACTTCCCCTACTTACTATACGTAGTAGAGAAAGTAAAAAATGGAACATTGTTCGAAAATTTTAATTTTCTAAAAAAATGGCCCTAACATTTTTTTTATTAAAATACGAGTACCATATATTAAAGATATTTGCATAACAAATAAAATGTTTATATTGAATTCTGGAAATAGCGTTTGAAGTCCCCTACATTCGTAAGGCATTTTATATAACCTTGTATAAATGGTAAACGTTTAGCGATAGACGAAAGCCTACTACACAAAAAATGTAGATCTCTTTACAACAATTTATTGCAAATAATTTTTTTTTGGCAAAAGCCATTTCTGAGATATCCGTTATTAATGATTCGAATTGTTCATTTCTTGGCCATTTTTAAAATTTCTTTTAACATTCAGCTATTTCTCGCGATTGCATGGAAGCAGTATGGAAATTTAAGGCAGCGTATAGCGTCCAGTTCTAACACATTTGGCTATCACTGTACTCTTTGTATCTATAACGAAATGTGTAATGTGACTGTTTCTGCAAATGTTTATTTGGATTAAAATGTAGTAGACAAACAAATAAGCTTAGTAAGAATAGTTTGTATACCCATTAATTAAGGATAGAGGGCAGGGAATGTCATGTGAGTGTATTGTCGCACCCCAACACTGGGTGTGATCGGGAAGCGTAGGTGGACAGGACTAGAAGGCAAAGACACTCGCTTAAGCTACTGACTGCATGATTGTATTTTGAAAGAAACCCCTGAGATGGTGATGTACAATTATTGGGGCAATGACTTTGGTAACTACATGACACAGTTAGTAGAATCAATTACTGATAATACCCTTCTGGACTTACCTTGGAGATATGTTGGTTACGCATGAAGGAGCTGCAAGTTGATACCAATCGTGACCAGCTGTACACGATACCCATCCGTAAGAAGAGCAAGAAGACCGAGCCAGAGGCCAGAGGCCAGAGGCCAGAGGAATGTCAGGACGATCGGGGACTTTGCCCCGGTCGTGTGTCAGTTGCCGCAGTACCGAGCCGCTTTGCGGCTTAACCTGCGAAATGAGGACTAGGATGTGTATGTTCTGCAGGAATTTTTGTTTTAAGGTTGTGTTTTCGAGATGGAATGTAAAATTTTGGGTTTTGTGTTCAGTTTGGATAGATGGGACACGCCCACGGGTAGGCGCGCGGGCCAATCAGATGGCCGCGCGTTTCCTCCCGCCTAATTTGTTTAATCGGTCACTCAATTTGATGGTGACCAAGGTACTATTTAATTAACCCCGTCTTGATTACGGGTGATATGTCGCTTGTCCATTGTTACCAAAAATCGATGCCTTTTGATCGATTTTGGTGAATGGAGGCGTGGCTTAGCCGAGCGGACCAATGGCGTCCCTTGGCAGTTTGTATGATGGCAAGCGACGTGGCTCTCTCTGATTGTAATTTCCCAGAGTGTTGACCAGCTGATTTGGGTGGGAATTAATTTTGATGTACATTGATCGGGCCCTCGATCTGATGACGTCGATAATGTACGGGATGCCAGAATGTTCGTGGAGAATGTGAGATGGGAATCTCCAGCCGGTACCGTAGATTGTCCTGAGTGCCCTGTTCTGCAAAGTCTGGAGTCTGATGAGGGTGTAATTAGCCACCGTTCCCCAGATCTCACAGCCATACAGAACTAAGGGCGGCACTATCGCACGATATAGCTGGAGTTTCAGGCGTAGGGGCATGCTCTTTGAGCTCAGGATGGGATATAACTGCCGGAGAACTCCGTGACCCTGGGACACCTTGCCTCTGACATGATGGACGAAAGTTAGTTTCCGGTCCAACCTCACCCCGAGATACTTCGCCGTGTTCACCCAGGGGATTCGACGGCTCCGCAGCACGTAGTTTCGCTGGAGTCGGTTGGCTCTGGTTTTCGCCAGGAGAATCGCAGAGCTTTTCTCCGGGTTAATGGCCATTCGCCATTTCTCGCTCCATCTGCCAATGGCGCGGAGCTGGGTTTGTAGCTGCCGATAGCTGTAGCGGGCATTCCTGTTTATTGCGAAGATCATGAGATCGTCCGCATACTGACAAGTGTGGGTGTTGTGGTGGGTTGGGATGTCGGCCATGTAAGCTGCAAAGAGCGCCGGCGACAGTACACTGCCTTCCGGGACTCCCGCGCCAATGGGCCGCTCTGTGGAAAGCTCCCCCTCCACTTTTACTCGGAAGCTGCGGTTTTGTAGAAAACCGGCTACCAAGGAAATGTATGGAGAGGGGATGTCATGCTGTATGAGCTTATAGATGAGCCCTTCGTGCCAAGTTGTAGAGAAGGCTTTTTCCACGTCGAGCAATACCGCCACCGTTTTAGACCTTTCCTGAAAAGCCAGGGAAGTCTTTTCGGCTACTCGCAGCAATTGCTCGGTCGTGGAATGTCCAGGTCGAAAACCAAACTGATGTTCCGGTAGGAAGCCTCTTTCCTCTAGGTGAGGGGTGAGGCGGGCTAGGAGCAGTTTCTCGAAGACTTTCGAGACAACTGGCAGGAGGCTGATGGATCGGTAACTAGACGGGAAAACCGGATTTTTCCCCGGCTTCAGAACGCAGACCACACGCGCCTCCTTCCACGCTGCGGGGAAGTGGCGCATATGCAGACATGCGTTATAAATCCGGGTCAGGTGAATCACGGCTTTTCGGGGGAGGTGCTGGAGCATTTCCGCTGTTACACGGTCCTGTCCAGGGGCTTTTTTGGATTTTAGCTGTTAAGAACTGATGCTACCTCACTGGGTGTAGCTATGGGAATGTGGAAATCCTCGTGGTCTGCGGGGTGGGTTTCCAGGAAGTCCCCCACCACCTGTTCCACGAGGTCAGTTTGGTCGTCGTCCTGTGGCTCTTCTCTGGGCTGGAATTGATCTTCCAAGTAGTCTGCTAACGCATCTACTTTCTCCCGAGGCTCAAAGACGAGTTGTCCTCGGGGGCTATGAATGGGATGCTGGTGTGCTGTTTTGTCTTTCCGCAGGCCACGGTTTCCTCTCCTGGAGGTTTACGTGCCTTAACTTGTTTTCCCAGGCCTCTTGGCGGTGTGCTCTTAGGAGCCGTCTCACCAGGGTTTTGAACCTCTGGTGAACTTCTCCTATCCTGGGATGGCGAAATCTCTGCCACAGCTTTCTGACGGCGTTTTTGGCTTTTATGAGTTGCCTGATTGGAGGGGGAATGATAGAGGGGTTAGGCGGATCAAAGGGAATACGGTGTGTGTGAGCACGGACCGCATTTAGGACTGTGGTGGAGAACTGCGCAGCCGCTTCCTCTAGTGCCTCTATCGAGTCAATTCGAGGGCGCGGATCCACGCAGTTTTGTAGGTTTTGGACAGCAGCATCCCAGTCGACTTCCTCAAACCAGTCTGGGGTGACCAGAGCTGTGAGTGCTACGTCGGAGTCGACCACAACTGGGTTGTGATCGGAGTCCAACGCGTTCACTACCGAGAGGTCCAGATGAAATGGTATGTTTTTTGTGATTATGAAATCTATGACATCCGCCGCGCCGCTTGGCGGGAAAAACGTTGGTGATCTCGGGCCGTGCGCGAAGAGGGCCGGGTCTCCGCTAATGAAGCGATAGAGCCCGCGTCCCTTCCTGTTCTGGGTGCGGCTGTTCCAGCTTGGATGTTTCGCGTTAAAGTCGCCTGCGATGCATACTCTGTGGTGAAGGTTTAGGAGCGCCGTGATGTCCGCTTCGTAGAAGCGGTGGTCCGGCGGGTCATATACCGCTACGAGCACCAAGTCGGTTCCGCCTAAGGAAAGCCTTATGGCGGTCGCCTCTAGATGCTGCAGGGGTGGAATGGGAACAGGGGTGTGGGTAAGGTGGTTTTTAATGAAGATTGCTGTACCCCCGCCCTGTCGGCCGGCTCTATCCGACCGATGGACGGTGTAACTTGGCAGGTTGAACTGTACACCAACGTGCAGATGCGTTTCGCAGACCATCAGAATGTCAATTCCGTGATCATCTACAAACTCTAAGATGCCCGGCCTCTGCTCCCGGACCCCATTTGCGTTCCAGAACGCAGCCCTGAATGGTCGTCGAGTTCTTCTCGCCGCCATTACGAGCTGGAGTCAGGGAAGAGTTGTCGGGCCGTCTGATGCATGATTTGATGTTTCTGCATGGCAGATAGGCGGGGGTTTGTCAGTTGCTCCCTGCAGCGCCTAAGGATGGGGAGGGAACGTTGAATAAGGTCCGCAAACCAGGCTGACAGCTCCTGGAATTCAGCCATGTCGTCTGCGGATATTACTTCCTCCCAGGTGGAAGAGGACTGGTGATTTTGTGTTGCTGCAGCAGTCGCAGGGGCCTGACTGGAGGTTCCTGGCTGCTGATTGGCCGACCCGGCCACAGTGGTAGGCTGCGGTGGACGGGAGAGCGAGTCGGCACTACTGCCGGCGGCGCTCACCTGTGATGTTTCTCCCTGCTGCTCGACGGTTGCGGCTGCATTTGCCGGTGATACGGGCGTGTTTGTTCCGCCCTTTGCTTTCTTTGATTGACGTTGCTTCTTTGGAGCCTGGGAGCTGTGCGTGGCTGCCTGGGTCGCAGTGCTGTTAGCCTGGTTTGCTTGGGCTTGCAGAGTCGCCTCCGCCTGTCGCAGCACGGTTTCGTGCTTTGCCAGTGCATTGGCGAAACTGACGCCGGGACGCACTGTAGCTGAGCTCTGGGAGCTCCTGCCCTGTCTCGCCTGAATAATCTTCAGTCGAGTGGGACAACCGCCATAGATACCAATGTGGTTCTCATGGCAGTTGGCGCACTTTTTGTCCTCTCTGGGGTTCGGGCAGTCTTTAACGTGATGCGCACCTGAACAGCGCAAGTACGCGGTTTTTCGCTCGCACGCATGGCTCTAGTGGTGGAAGCCCAAGCATCGATAGCATTGAGCTGGCCCCTCTCTGCCATGGTACGGCTCAACCCTCACTCTCGTATTGTAGAGGTGCGTCACCTCGTCGATCTGGGGTATTCCCTCCCCTTGTTTCTCCACAATTACAAGGAATAGGGGCATAGGGACTCTTGTGGGTTCTTCGCCCTCAGTCCTCCGGATCTTGGTGAGTTGCACCACGGTCCTCGGATTGATTCCGTGTTCCTCTGCCAGGCCAACACGGATGTCCTCGGGGTCTGTCTCCGAATCAAGGCCTCTGATGACTCGGCGCACAAGGTTAGGCCTCTGTAGCGAGTAGGTGTGAAACTGAATTTCACACCTCCGCAGGACCTCCCTTGCCGCTTCATGGTCGTCAGGGGTCTTGGTGTGGATGACAACCCGCCTTGGGTATCGGGTTGCCTGAAATTCTGCCCTTAGCTTTTCCCTGAGTTCCCTCATGACTTTGACATGATTGGGAAACGGGTCGGACACAATGGGCGGTATTTTACCCGACCGTTGTGCGCGATGGCTTTGGGCTTGGTCTTGCGCTGCAGTGGTGGGGGAGGCGCCATCGACCGGGTTCGAACCGGAGGACTTTCTGCGCCTATGCTCCACTAGAGTGAAGCCATCGGCATCTTCGTCACTCTCCGGCAGATTTGCAGAGAGTGCTGGAAAGGAAACAGGGGATACAGCTGGTGTTGTGCTTGAGCCTGCTTCTGGTGTAATGGGGACAGCTGTCCCTTGGTTTAGGAGGCGGGAGGCCTTCTTCGGTGCACCTTGCTTTCGCTTGGTGGTCTTGGCTTTCATGGTTGTTTTGGCTTTTGCCAGGGTGACCCGTGGGCCAGAGGAAGAGGAAGAGGGTTGAGGCTGAGTGCTCATCTCGTCAGGTCTTACCTGGCGGCTGGTACTCGGCTGGTCTATTTGTCGTGCGGGTGCCATACGGCTCCCCACAGAGGGCCGGACGTCTTGCGACGCGCCTATTGGGGCGAACCCCGGGTCCAGACCGAGGTCCGGACCCTTGGCTTTGGCCTTGTGAGCCCGCGGTCTCGTCTGTCCGTCGGTCCGTCCCGAGTACTTATCCTGGCCGGACACTGGAAAGGCTGAAGGGGGAGAAGAAATCTCACTGACGGGCTGGCTGCTGGTCGACGAGCGAGTTGGCGTCGGTGATGCAGGGGGACGCGCCAATGGAGAAGCTCGACGAGCTTCCTCCAGGAGACAGGCTAGAAGGGGGCCAATGCCCACTGCCGTTCTCCTTTGGGCGCAAGCGGGTGCTGCCTGGGAGTGCGGGGGCTCCGGCGTTACTTGCCGGAGGGAGACAAGGCTAGAAGGGGGCCTGTGCCCACTGCCAGTCTCCGTTAGGGGTGCTGCTGGAGATCTCTGCTGTGCTGCCACCTGCTGTGCTGCCACTGCCTCGCTCGTTTGCTTATATAGAAGCCCGGCTTCTATCGGGGCCTTCATATTGTCTGAGCGGATAATACCTTATATGGTTCGGAGCCGTCCTAGAGCTACGCAAGAGCGCATGACTTTCCTGGATACACATATTCATTTCTGGAACATTGTTCCATGAGTTTCCAGTTTCCAGTGTTCAGTGAATGTTAAAATAACTGTTCTTGCCTATACGTATGTTAACCTTATAACAGTAAGGAGGTATACAACTCTGTAATAAATTACACTTGATTTGTTTCATTTTGTATATAATATGTCCTTATTTTATTTTAAATGTTCTGTATACTATGTAATATTTATGTATATATGTAACTTTATTGTACATTTCCTTAACACGCATATAGTATTTGTATTTTATTTCAAATGTTCCATATTCTATGTAATATTTATGTTTATATATAATTTTTGTACATTTCCTTGACATGTTCTATGTTCACAAGTCTTTATGGCTGCTAGTGAACTCACAGAATACAATCTAATCTAATCTAATCTAATCCATGGGGAAGCTGACGTCACTGTAAAGTCCGAGAAACACTCCTAGGAAATAAGCAACCGATAGCGTCCGGTCACGTACACAAGATTAACAGAAATGTCATAAACTAAGAAATAAGTAGAATAAGATTCTACATAAATTTAGAAGAATGTAACCGAATATTAAGATATTACCAATTGGTTTGTAATAATAAATTCAAGACCCAGCTCCTTACCGGTATAACGTGACAGTATCAAATTAGATTTGTTTCGTCGCTTATACGCTCAGTTGGCTTCAACTACTCTGTTGCTCTCAGCTGTCGACTGCACGCGACTATGTGACTCCTCAACAACGACAAACCTGCCGCGAAGGAAATGGCCAGAAAGGCGGGGAGCGCACATAAAGAGTTCGTTGTTTGGGACATTTGTTTTAAACGCAATTATTGCGCAGATCGCGGTCAGAATACACACCATACTACAAAGAAAGGGAGCGCACAGTAATGAGGTGGAAAGCGAATGATGAAAACAAGGATAGCGGGTTACGAGTGATAATAATATTAAAAGAAGTGAGAATTTATAGGCAGAAACAAGGTAAATTAAAACTTTAAGGTGGGGTAAACTGTGTACATAGATTGAGCAAGAGACACAGTTAAGGGAATAAGATGAAAACAAGCAAACCTCAACGGGATAGCAAGTAGCGCGATGCAAGATCGGGGCACGAAAATCCAATGGTGAAGGACCAAAATCACGATACATTACAGGTGTGTGTGTGTGTGTGTGTGTGTGTAGAAGTAGCTGGGTCGTCCTCCGTGGTGGGACGTAAAGCCGGTGGTCCTGTGTCGTAGATTTACGGCACATAAAAGATCCTCAAACCTGATAAAGAGGCCTCTGAGCAATATAGAATGGGGCGCTAAGGGCCAGGACAGTTAAAGAGCATCCATAAATAAAACTCAATTTAATTTAGAAGTAACCGGTAATTAGACGAGAAGTTTATGTAGAATAACGAGAAAAGGGCGAGGAATATTATAAGGGGTGGAAGGCCATTAGAAATTAGCATGAGTAGCCACTTAGGCCTGTATGGCGCAGTTGATCAAGTTCTTATTTTTTGTTTGCAATATCTAGAGTTCAATCCAGGCCACAGGTCCAGACGCAGGATTCCAATTCTTCTACATCACATAAAGAGTCAACACCGTCCTTGGAATGTACCAATTGTAATTGTCTCTTGGTACTTCAAAAGTTGGTCACACTGTGTAAATGAAAAAGACAAAAAGAGCGAAAATCAGCGTGTACTTCCAGGATATGTGGTGAAGAATATTTGATATCTGTAATGTACTAAAGTGAATTTTGTACATTATCTTGTGAACACCCATGTCTTCTGTATACGCTTATTTGTTCACTTTATAAGGACGGTTAGTGAATGGAGTGAAAGGAAGTGTGTGCATGCCTTGGTACGCTTTTGGTAGTAACAATATTAGTGGCAGCTTTTGAACTTCGTCTGTGCTTCTTGCTTTATTTAGAAAATGTATGGCATCTGGCAGTAAGCATCATGGATGACAATGAATATGTAGCCCAAGGTAAATGTTATGATCTCTCAAGAACTGAAGTTGCCTTAAGCCATTTTAACATAAAACTATTGTAAACGTACACTGTTGATACACAGTAGTGTGCGTAACCACAAAGGTAAAGCACAGTTTGTTTTGAAAGTGACATTGTTTTGTTTACCATTTTAATGCAGTAAACAAAGCAAATAATTCTGAACCTAGATCATATTTATTAAAGGTGACACAATGGAGGTTTGGATGCTTTTCGTTCATGTGATATGTCCATTGAAATGAAACCGTGTTGTTAATTTCAAGTACGTTTTCCAAGTCTAAAATAAATCGGGATCGTTTGATAAAGTTGTTACTAACTTTGGAAACCGTGATTATGCAGTGCCATTCATTTAAAAATTTAGGCGGTTATGTTGGTGGTGATGGGAAATACATGCAAAATATTTAGTTTGTACAAACTGTATTACTGATGAAAAGGTTAGGCTAAATTGCCTTTCTTGGGCCCACCTAGATAATGCTGAAGGAAGTGAAAAATAATGTAATAAATGAGCGAATATAAAAGTAGATGTGAAGTGTTGTACATCAGGCGCCCGCCTGCACGCCACTTTTTTGTGCCTCACCGATAAAGGGAAATTGGGAAACGAACTGGAAAAAACGTGGCCATCTTCATGGTAATACTGACGCTCATTCGGAAGTGCCAACTGAAGTAAGAAACTGGGAATCTGCTAAGTATGGGATGTGTTGTTACCTCTTCTTATTCATATGGTATAGCCGCTAAAAAAAGTGCCTCGCATTCAGAGCAAGCTGTGCACAGGCTGTCAAAATAGCGTATATACAGTTATGAAAGACTACATAGGTGGTGAAAACTTGCAGTTACTGCAGGAATTCCTGGTGCGATGTATGTGACGAAATTCTCCATTAAAACGGAGGAAAGGAAGACATGTTTTTGATGTGCCAAAGCGGTCACCCAAGGAGGAAACTAAGTGCAAGAAAAGGTAGTTTTATTAGTGACGCACATCTCTCTCCACAACAAATAATACATTAATGTGGTGCATACTAGATAATCCCAGAACTAGCACAATAATGTGCGAGATGAATGCAAACTCGCACACCGTAGTAAACTGGTCTAGCTATTGCCGACAAATCTGTGTGAATTCAGAAACGTAAGCATCTATTAAAAAAAAAAACCCAAACCGAGAGAGTTGGGGATATATTTCTCCATCTTTGGTGGCATTACTTATTCATATGTTGCCAGCATTGCATTAAAGCCAGAGAATGACATACAGTGACATCTGTTTGACTTATAAGACATCACTTCCATTGCTAATGTGGGCCCAAGAAAGGCAATTTACCCAAAGGGACTTGAGTATTCATTGTTAAAACAGTTAATATTCATTGCATATTAGTGCTTTATGGCCACAACTAATTGTTACTGTATAACAACAAGAGTACTTAAACTATATACACAGTTTTCCATCAAGTAATGTTTATTGCAGTAAATATGTGAGAAAATTGCATTTACCCTGAAGTCTAGAATATAGTAACATGCATTATAGTGAATTTGTCAGGACCCTGCATTTATCCAGCCATTTTCCGATAAGAAGGTGTCTGCACCACTATTTCGTCTCCTACCATGTGACTGTACCCATGATACCTAACCATGCGACCATGTGATTTCCCCTACTGCTATTTAATTTCTCCACTCTATTCCTTTCACATGCAAACTATCTGGCAAATCTCCTCTTATAGTATGCCCATTGAAAATACTCTTAAAATCAAAAGGAAATCCAATAAATTACTTTAGGAGTTGGTTTAGAACAGGATGTGCTCTCTACTATATCTGGTGCCCACCTGCCTGCCCCTTTTAGGTGTTTTACTTGTATAGGAAAATCGAGTCAGGAACACAACAAACGTAGCCATTTTTTAATAAATCACATGCAAAGTGGGTACTGCCAACCTAAATGAAAATGTGAAATCCATTAAAAATGCAATGCGCTGTTGTTACCACTATTTCTTCATCTTCATTTGTTTCCGCTGAAAAAATGCAATTCATTCATAGTAAGAAAGACTATCCATCAAAATTGTAATTTTTGTATTCTTTTTGTGAAAGTTTGTTATAATAATATGTTATTTCCATTAAATAAAGAAGTTCCTTTACTGCAACAGTGGTAGATAGTTAACGCAAGCTTACATAAAAGAAAACCTAACCTAAGGCTAACCTTCCGTGAATTCAGAAACCTAAGGTTGTATAAGATCCCTCAGCTACGTCCTGTGGTTGTTTCCGCAGTCGCGGCGCTTTGGCGGCATTAATTTTTCATGTGTTGGCAGCATAAGCGTATGACATACAGTGACATCATGTTGATCGCCGTGGGGGATACTGTAAGAGGAGATTGTCCAACTATCCTTCCAGTGCATTGATTAACAAAAGGGAAGTGTCAAACAATGTGAAGAAGGATAAATCTATCACATTGTTGTGAATTTAGTTTGCAACATTTTCTCCCTCTAATGTGGCTATGGCTCACTCCTCCAACACCACATGACCTACCCCACCCCGGTGGTGGGTGAACCATTTTGTATGGAGAGGAATCAGAAAATGCTTGAATATGGAAGGTAAGTGCAGGGTCCCAACTATTTCACTATTTCGGTCACATGTTTTACTTCCAGTCAAATTATTATGGTGCTGTGTTAAAATATGTTAAGGAGATATTGCTTCTGAACAATAGTGAGGCCACACAAAACATTTCTCAGCATTCTATCCACACTCAGAAAAGCTGTTTTGAGATTATGATAAGACAGGATCAGGAAGAGGAAAATAACTTTATTGCAGCATTTATTTTTGTAATGACCAAGACCGAAGAAAAGGGTTAAAATAAGGTATTGCATTAAGTATACACTTGGCAAACATATATCCGGGTCATTCTGTGTCAAATCAACACGGGCCACAACCTGACCTCTCTTAATTTTCATGAAACTTTGCAAAATTGAAGCTAGTAGAAAATAATTCAATATATATAATATTGAATCTCTGTGTCAAGTATTTTTTTTTGTAATAGTGATATGAATTTTGAAAAAAATGACGATTTTAGTAAAATGGCCTCCTCTGTAAATTGAAATAACTCGTGGTGTGTTGAAGGTGTAGTGCTGAGTGGCACATTATTTTTAAATAAATTACACATATTGTGGTTGTTACATTTAATCATAACTTTCTAAAAATTACATGTTAACCATACATATTGTCTCATTATATACTGGAAGTACTGTCTCAACAGCTTCTGAATGATAAAATGTTTTGTTTGTGTCCTTAGAACGTTAACTTTACATAGGAATAGCTAGGTGTCTTATTACACAACATTAAATCAGTTGATACAAAGGTTGGCTATCCTTTTATCCCAAACTCGTTAATTTTTAATCCTCAGATGGCAGTAGTAGCAACTTAAGTCTCAGATTGTTAAGGTGGTGGAGTATAGGTTATTGTCTTCATTGTCATCCTCCGTGTGTAGTGGCTAGCATGCTAGCTTCTAGTTCCTGAGGTTGCGGGTTCAAACCCAGTGGAGGGCAATGAATTTTTGCAGGTGTAAAAATCCTTAGCATGGCTACCTTTGGAAGGGAAGTAAAGCCGGTGGTCCTGTGTCGTAGATTAGATTTATGACACATAAAAGAGCCTCAAGCCTAATAAAGAGGTCTCTGAGCAAAATTTCTGGTCTTTTACGCCCAGTATAGAATGGGACGCTAAGGACACCGTAACAGTTAAAGAGCGCCCATAAATAAAACCGAATTTAATTTTTGTCTTGATTATCTGTATTTTGTGTATGTGAAGGCAGCAAGAGGTCACAGTTTATGTACTGTCTACTGTCCATTCCAAACCAGAATGCCTTTCACTGTAAACAAACTCTTTGTATTATCCACACGAAAGTAGTTCACAATCCCCGCCCTTAATGGCTGCTTGTTCCCCTCTCACGTACTTGTTGAACAGTCTTTCAATCTATAAAAAGGCACTGTGCACGAGAATCATACTTCAAAATGCAACCTGAGGTAACAATCAATTTTATAAGTATGCGGCAATGAACATTTTACTTACGTTAATCACAATCCTTGGGCAAAAGTGCAACATGCAAATCCGAATCCTCCGAAGATGACTCAGCTGCCATATCGGATTCAGAACTACTCTCCAAAATAATGACAAGCTTATCCACAGCACTGACGCACACAAAACAAGTTCCCACATTTTATCCACTTTTATGTTGTATTATGTCTGTTTATATTCCCTGCTCGCTTTGGTTACACTTCTCACTGAAACGCCTGTAAAAACGGATATTAGTTTCGTAATATGCACTAATGCAAGTGTCGGGTATTTTTGTAATAGTGAGTTGAATATATGAAGTATTGTTTGGTTTTAGCCACTTTTTAACTGTTTCCCGCTTTTGTGTTTGAGCCGTTTATTTGCACCACATGCACTTTCCTCTACCATGTGAGCTCAATTGACTAAATCACAAGATTTGACCTGAGCTGAGCATACGTGTTCTAGCGTATTATGAATGCCTGTTCGCTTATCACATTTCCTGTGTTACACAAAGTGTTTACTTGGTACTTAGATAGCACCTCTGGGAATTCATTGCTGCATTTCTTGTATATACAACAGAATGGCAGTCATGCAGACAGTTGGTATTAACAAGCAAGATACTCTTGGCATTAGCACAACAGCAGACGAAAATCATATTTTGTAATCTCTTAACAGTTAGTATGTATCCATTACCTTTAACAATGAGTTCTTATGATAACCGCAATAAAATGTGCAGTTCTAATCCTTTCCTGCTCTAATATTTTGTGATACAATACATGTATTGAGGAACTGTTTACGTTGGCGTAAGAGTGTGTTCTTGGGTTCGTGACAAGATGAAGCACGTGCTTCTGTTTACATCAGAGGGAACTCTGGTTTGGAATGGACAGTAGTATGAGAGTGCTAGAAATTGTAGGAATTCTATCTACTCCTAATCCAGAGCTGGCAAGATGATGCTGTGAAACTTGTACAAACTTTTTTTCAAAATGATGAAATTAAGTAGATGTAAATTGCATTTCTGTAAAAGAAGATGGGAGAAAATTTGAAAAGCAAAAATGGCCGCTTTTATGTAACTTGAGTGAAGCCTACATGTTTAAATAGCACTCTCCTAATGTGAAAATTAGAACTTCTAAATTCTGTGATTTAAGATCAAAATGCATTGCCACTCTGTCTTCACCTGGAGCTCACACTGTTGCAATGCTACCAGGAAGCAGATTCAGAGGGTTTAGAATGCAAGATACAATACTTCACTACCAGGTGAAGATAATTTAAGACATTTTCTATACTCGGTGCCAATCAAGAAGGTGATTGACATTTAGCGGGGAGAGAGAAAGAGAGAGAGGCGACGTTGCCGCTCATAGCGACCACGTGGAAAACGTGTTAGAACTGTGTCCAGAGCGACTGGGTTGCGCCTACCGAATGCTGCAGAGCAGATATTTATATTCGCATACGAAGACAATTGTAAAATATGAATCTACATGCAAGAATATATCAGTGTAAAGATCTGCATTAACAGAAGAGACGCTTATTCTAATGGAGAATGACAAGCTGTTCTATAGCTTCTTCCAAAACTTCATTTTCCTAAGGTGTATGAGTCACCGCTTTTAGCTTTTACTGCTATTAGTGCCTCTTCTGTAAGCTTTATTACTGACAACACATGAAACCTTTATTGTTTCGCCCAACATAACCCTTTATTCTGGCCCAAATAAATTCAATCGGGTTAAAATGACAAGGATGAGGGAGAAGCCTAATTATTTTGTGACCATATTCTGCAATGCCATCGACTACATAACTTGGAAACCGTGGTTTGTTTGCTTTCAGAAGTTCCATATCACACTTTTCTTCAGTCCCTTCTTCACCGGTATATTGTGGCGAACAAGCGGACTGCATTATTTAATTTTTTCTTGTTCCCATTGTTGGTGCTCTATCAGAAATTACTGAGTGGTATTTATCATTACTATTACAGATGGTCTGTGTAAATTTGGAAGAAGCTGTTCTTTGAATCATTTAAGAAAAGTGTTATGATTCATTTCCTCGTGATAATCCATTGTCTTTTTGGATTTAAAAAGAAGACAATTGGGAAGAAAACCCGATGCAGTTGGAGAAGTATTATTCTGCCTCCTTTACCTAACGCCACATTCATTGTTCCTGTCCAGCCTTTGCTGACAGAATGATTGTCATTTACCCACGTCCCATCGAGCCAAGCAATGTTCTCAAAATCATGCGTAAGAATCTCCCGAAGGAACCTACAGCGCCAAGCACAGATGTCAGGTTTTTCCATTAGCAATTTTCTGCCATTTACTTTTTTGTAACGAAAACCTAACTTCTTCACTATTCTACGCAAAGAAGACCTGCTACCTTGAAATGGCTCGTCTTCCTTTAAAGACACGTGGAGCTTGAAAATAGTGGGATGCTCCTTTCTCCTATAATAGGAATAAATGTGCCTGCGTATTGCATCCTGCTGGAAAGGATCTAAGTTGGTGACACGTTTACATCCTTTTCTTTTCTTTCCAGGAGTTTCAATTTAGACCCTGATGTCTGATTTTCTTCTTTATAATATTTTTGTTTCAGTATTCTTACAGCACATGAGGTCCTATCAAGTACATTAGAGAATCGAATAAGAGGCCCCCCGCTCAATTTCTCCTCTTCGAAATATTCTCTCACAGAGCATATTATTTCCCGTGCCTGGCCTTTAATTGGGATGCCTTTACCAAATACAGTTTTATTTGGTTTCTGAGTGTGTTCAGTTTTCGTTTGGCTGCACTATCTTTGTCACTATTTTTGAACATTGTTAAATATTCATTAAACGTGTTAACACAATTATAAATGCTCACACGCACACACACACACACAACATGGACTCAAATACACATAACACAAGGCAAATGTCATACATATAGGACGATGCAAAAGAACTTTTCAGTGCGCAGGCAATCTCTAAACTGATACAAAAACATAAACAAGCTGGGGCTAAAAGGAAGACATTGTTTAAGACTGCAGTTCATGTTTACTGCAACGGTCGCTTGCCCTGCACGTCATGCCAATCACGTGTTACAATATCGGCAACAAGGCATTTGCGTCAATCGTTGCTATAGAAATGTCTTAGTTGTAATTCGTCCTTCTAATGGTTGTTATGACGTATTCATCCCCTCCCATTCATTTAAAGCTTTCTGCTACGTGGATAGTAACTGTCAATCACCTTCTTGATTGGCGCCGAGTATAATAGATATATAAGAATCAAATGCAGTGGATGAAATCACATATAAACAATGGATAACAACTGACCGGCCAACATAGAAACAATTACTCGTTTCTGTCTGGAAAATTAAAGCTGTTATTACGCTGTTCTTACATAGCAATACAACAAATACATTTTCAAAATGAACTGAAGTTAGTGATTAATGCAAACGAATATCTTGTTGTATGTGATTTTGCCAAGAATTATTCTTTCGTTCTATGAGATGAAGTCCAGTCTTTTCACTGGAATAATTCTCAGCTGACAATACACCCTTTTATTTTAAAAATGTTGGCAACAAATTTTAAATCACATGTTACGTCGTCATGTCTTGACTGTTTATCTCGCTACACTACAGCTGTGCCTCTTTATCAGAAATATTTAATGCAATATATGAAGAGAATCAAACCAAAGCACATGTATTACTTCTCTGATGCCCCGCAGCTCAATTTAAAAAAGAATAAATTTCATTAATCTTTGCTTTCTTGTCTGGTGAATGGCATTTTTATCTACATCACATGGAAAAGGTCCATGTGACGGTGTAGGTGGAATAGTAAAACATTCAGCAGTAGCTGCGAAATTGATTTTGATGGTGTCACTTGGACACTCTTCCACATGCGGAGATCATCAGAAGCATATATCAACATGTAAATACTCTTTACAGATACATTGAGATTAAAACAAAAATTATTTCTGATGAACATTTACAAACCAAAAATACAGGTAGAATTGTGTATGTGGAAACGTTTTCAACAATAACTCCACAAGTATCTGCAGTTCCAAAATGAAACTTAGACAACATTTAAAGTTCATATAGACCAACATATATTTTTTTCAAAATTTTAAAATTCTCAAGTTTTTAATTTTTCAGGTTTGAATATCACATGCTATGACCTTGAATAGCATTAAAGGTCATAGCATGAATGGTGTTATATAAAATCAAAGGTCCTTTCTTATGCTTTAAGGTAAAACAAAGTTCATTTCTTTAACTTAAGTTGCTAAATAGCTATAAAAAGTTTCTTATACCTTGCTTGCCAAATTTTACTGCTTTTTTCACATTTTTAATGACTCATAACTCCAATAATGTTTACATTATACTTTTAATATCTTGCATTTTGATACTCCTTTGCATGCACAACATCCCACAAAATTTCATTAAAATCTAATTGGGTCAGGTTGAAATAATGTAAAAGTTTTTGGATTTGACATGGCATGACACATCCACATAATTATTTTTATTGCTTTCATAGCATTATGACACATCATCAACACTAATAGATGTGTGATTTCATTAAGTAATGCCACTTTTGTTCCACATTAACTAGTTACACAACTCCCTCACATGCACACCACTCAAAGATTTATGGGAGCATTGCTTGTGTTATCCTTTGAGGGCCCTGAGGAGCTGTAAAGTGTAACCGAGCATTGAGGGCCCTAAGCCGTCAAGCGTAGCCAAACATTGAGGGCCCTAAGCCGTCAAGCATAGCCAAACATTGAGGGCTCTAAGCCGTCAAGCATAGTTGAGCATTGAGGGCCCTAAGCTGCAAGGTATTGCTCAGCATTGAGGGCTCTAAGCCATCAAGCATAGCCAAACATTGAGCACCCTAAGCTGCAAGGTATTGCTCAGCATTGAGGGCTCTAAGCCATCAAGCATAGCCAAACATTGAGCACCCTAAGCTGCAAGGTATTGCTCAGCATTGAGGGCTCTAAGCCATCAAGCATAGCTAAACATTGAGGACCCTAAGCCACAAAGCATAGCCAAACATTGAGGACCCTAAGCCACAAAGCATAGCCAAACATTGAGGACCCTAAGCCACAAAGCATAGCCACAAACATTGAGGGCCCTAAGCCGTCAAGCATAGCCAAACATTGAGGACCCTAAGCCACAAATCATAGTTGAGCATTGAGGGCCCTAAGCTTCAAGGTATTGCTCAGCATTGAGGGCTCTAAGCCACAAAGCATAGCCAAACATTGAGGACCCTAAGCCACAAAGCATAGCCAAACATTGAGGACCCTAAGCCACAAAGCATAGCCAAACATTGAGGGCCCTAAGCCACAAAGCATAGTTGAGCATTGAGGGCCCTAAGCTGCAAGGTATTGCTCAGCATTGAGGGCTCTAAGCCATCAAGCATAGCCAAACATTGAGGGCCCTAAGCCATCAAGCATAGCCAAACATTGAGGGCCCTAAGCCATCAAGCATAGCCAAACATTGAGGACCCTAAGTCACAAAGCATAGCCACAAACATTGAGGGCTCTAAGCCGTCAAGCATAGCCAAACATTGAGGACCCTAAGCCACAAAGCATAGCCACAAACATTGAGGGCTCTAAGCCTTCAAGCATAGCCAAACATTGAGGGCCCAAAGCCACAAAGCATAGCCACAAACATTGAGGGCTCTAAGCCATCAAGCATAGCCAAACATTGAGGGCCCTAAGCCATCAAGCATAGCCAAACATTGAGGGCTCTAAGCCATCAAGCATAGCCAAACATTGAGGGCCCTAAGCCATCAAGCATAGCCAAACATTGAGGACCCTAAGCAACAAAATGTAGTCAAGTATTGAGGGCCCTAAGCCACAAAGCATAGTTGAGCATTGAGGCCCCTAAGCTGCAAGGTATTGCTCAGCATTGAGGGCTCTAAGCCATCAAGCATAGCCAAACATTGAGGACCCTAAGCCACAAAACGTAGTCAAGTATTGAGGGCCCTAAGCCACAAAGCATAGCTGAGCATCAAGGACCCTAAGCCACAAAGCGTAGCTGATTGGTTTTTTTGAGTATAAGTATAGAAATGGTGCAGTTACACAGGATGTAGCCTCTGAGACTAAACTCCCATTGGTGTATATTGTTACCTTTTATGGTGACTTTTGTGTTGTTTGGTTGGTAACTTGAAATTGTCGCCAGTAAGCAGTATATAAGAGTGGCCACTGATATGGGTTGTTGGGAGGACAAATGACTGTTGTGGCAACAACTCCACATTCTCTACAGGACATTCTGAATATAAAAAACCAGTCATAATGCGATACTATGAAGTGTAGATGGAAAATGTGGCAAAGAATAGTTTTGAAAGGGAAGCAGAGTTAATTTTAGACAAAGGAAATAACTTATTCTGGGCTTTTAGTTGCTGACACAGCAGCATTAATTGTGTGGTTTAGCACCCAGTAACGAATTTCCAAATATTTTCTAATATTTGCTAAATACTACCTACCATCCTAGTAACATTTCGACAATACTTCCATACTTACCTTGTAGTTAATTTTGTAATCATTGCTTACAAGATGGAAGGCTTTTGAATACTTGTATCCCCACCTTCTGTTTACCAAAGTTCTGCCCAAGATGATGTGTTAAATCTCTGTAGTTATACAGTTCCCATTACCAACAAAGTTTGTGGGAGTGATATTTTTGTGGTGAACGTTAACAACAGGATAATTTGTAAGTTGATAACGTGTTACATTTGATTTCAGGGTTTCCCATATTTTAATATGCGTGACCATTACTGTTGTTGACAAATGCACATGTTTCTGCTCTTGCAAATTAAAAACTACTCCCCAAATATAATAATCAGTACATTTCTAGATATTTAGTAGTTGGAGTTATTTGTCCCAGTGAAATCAAATTATAGTTTTGCTTCTCTGTATTCATTAAAAAACTGATATGTAAAGTAATTATGGTGTATTTTTGCATTTCATTATGTAAAACTGAAGACACAAAAGTCGGTGTCTCATTTCATAAGTTTTCAACAAAATGATGACGTGTGAAAATGGCTAAATGTTGACAGGGACCAGAAAAGAATCAAACCTTGCTGTGTATGACCACAATACAAGGCATGCGACCAGCAAATAGCTTAAAGCTGTTCCAAAAAGGATGTTACTATTCTGCAATAACAATTTATAATAACCGTCCATGTTACCTAAAACCATAGGCAATCCTAATCAACATTTAGTTACAAAATCAGGTTTTTTTTTTTTTATATTTAGAGTAATCCTTGTGTTATGAGGAATGTTTTGGTGTGTTAGATATTGCTGTGGCAGAAACCCTCTCCCTTTTATGCAACCGTTATACATTGGTTTCTGGCAGTTTTTGCCAACAGTTTGAAGGAAGTGCTGCCAACCTGAATCATTTGAGCTTGAGATGTGCAGATCGCTATGTTGCTGCACTCCTCTACTTTAAAAAAACATCCCTCAGCTATGCTTAGGGCCCTCAATCGTATTTTCATCTATGTTGGCAGCAGAAAGGTGATGCGACTTCTTAAGTGACGAAATATGCCATAAATTAATGAAAGTACGTAAAGCACCAGGTTGTTTATTATGTGTAATGATGGTATTATAGAAGTGCACTGTGTGTAATCTTACATACTCCCCATATACTATGCGATGCAACAATACATAGGGCAGATTGCATGTGATGGTGATTTACACTTAATCCTTATTGTTGTCCTACTATAATGCACGTTGAGAAGTTTACTCTAGAAATGTAGTTGTATGATGTGAGGCAGCCAAATGAACAAACAAGTAACTTAGAGAAGACAAATGCATATAACGGTGGTTTAAGAGGAGAAAGCTCTAACCCACCCAACAATAGGTCAGTAAATTACTCCATGTTAAAGGTGGCATATCCCAGTTACTATACACCTGCTGCTTGCTACGGCCTGACATGTCATTGGCCCTTCAGGAATTACAGTGCCCACTATTGTTCAAACTAATCAGGGAAGGTAAGTATGGAACAAAGTGAAACATTTTAATAATAATAATAATAATAATAATAATAATAATAATAATAATAATAATAATAATAATAATAATAATAAAAAAAGCTGCCAGAGTACATACAGTTTCAGCATAAGGACCTTGATTATAATTTTCACTCATACTTTTACTATGGTGTGGTCCTTTCTGTGCACCATTGGATGTGATACTTTCCACACAGTTCACATGCTTATGGTGAAACCCATGTATGCTGAGTGTGGTCACTACATGCCGTATCTCATAGTCTCTAAATATGAGAAGTGTTTTGGCTGCTTTTTCTCTTGTTTGAATGGCTTGATTCCATGGTATTGTTGCTGGTGGTTGCTCAGGTCTTCTAGGAAGAAATTTTCTCTTGCCATTTCATAAACATATCTGGAGGGAGTAATTGTTGAGACACGGAAAGCTCCTTTCACTCTTTCTATGCTTTCGTTGGGTTAGATTAGTGCTAGGCCATAGGTAATGGCGGAGGTGATTTTTACTTCATGTTTGTTTCTAGAGATAGTCGTGATAGGTTAAAAAAAATGAAATTGAGTTTTATTTATGGACGCTCTTTAACTACTATGGTTCTTGGCGTCCCATTCTATATTGGGCATGAAAGACCGGAAATTTTTCTCAGAGGGCTCTTTATGAGGCTTGAGGTTCTTTTACGTGAAGTAAATCTACGACACGGGACCACCAGCTTTACTCCCCTTCTGAAGGAACCATGCTAAGGATTTTTACGCCCAAAAAAAACCCATCGCCCTCCGCCAGGTTAGAACCTGTGACCTCAGGAACTAGAGGCTAGCACGGTACCACTTGTCCACGGAGGACGACATGATAGAGGTACGATATGTCATTCATGGTATATGAGCTGTGAAGGTTACTGCTGGTGATTGCAATGTTATGCCTAAGTATTTATTTCTAGGTGTTCTTCCGTGCAGCAAATATCTCTCGTAGTTTTTCAGCCTTCCTCCATTCATGAATATCATAGCTTTGCTTTTGGTCTTGTTGATGTATGAACTATTTTGGTTTGCCTATATTGAGAGGTTCTCGATGTTTGGATGTAACTACCATATCATCTGCGTATAAATAGACATTTACATTTTTTACCTCTTTTACTACGCCCCATGTTGCACCCTAAAGTACTCTGTTCGACTGGGCTACCTCTTCTCATGTTATGTTATAGTTGTGTGAAACAGTAAGGTGATGTTGTCCCTTTAATGCTCCTGTCAAAAGCCTTACTTTAGTCTACAAACACTGTCCTCTTTTAGACTTTTTGCTGTGTGAATGTTGCAAAAACAGGTCTGCTTTCTCTGATAGTTAGGAAAAGTGAAACATTGTGATGGCAAGAGCCATACTCGTGCATCACAACAAGACACTTGCCTCATTTTCATCTCTGAAATCCAGTATATTGGTATTCAGATAATATCATGTACTGAATATTGCTTTTTCACCAAGTGTTCAAGATTTGGGTAACGGTTCCACACTTACTTAACGGTAAGGAAGCTAAAAAATAGCGACTTTAAGAACTAAAAGGTAGCTATAGGGGATGTGTACATTTAAAAGATCTGTAATACTGTAAGCAAAGTACTCCATTTTGTTATTGCTGCAGAAGAAGCTGCCAACCCAACTGTATTAGCATACTCCACAAAAATAGTAGTTGAGCATCTAAAGTTCACCTGCACAGTTTCTGATATCATACCAGTTATTTGAATCCACTTTATACACACTGACCTAAACCCTGAAACCGCAGCACCCTGTCGATTTACTTGCTTGTTTCTTATGTTAATGACACTCTTGAATATTAATAATTATTCATTTAGTGTACACTGCTGCATGGTTGTTAAGAACACACACTCATTTTAATAATGTAACCATTTGATCTTGCTGTATTTGCCACTCCAGTGTTGGCAGCTCTTCAGGATCAGCTGCACAAAGTCCTTCTACTGGCCAGACTGTGAACTAAAGACAAGTATGGAACAGTATCACAGATTTTTCCCAACCACAGTACACTTTCACCTGTTACTGAGGTTTTCTAACACTGACAGATTGAATTACTGCGGAAACAATGTCCTCTTGCTCATAATTTTAAAAGTAGTCTGATCTTTCAAAATGCTGTTTTATAAAGGCTGGTTGAGCTGTAAACGCAACACCAATTACAGTACTACAAAGCTTCACAAAAAACATGGTTATAGAATTGGAACATGAGTTGAAAGCAATTACTCTAGCACAAAAACTACAAGTCATTGGAAACAGATACAAGTGGTACCACACAGCAGATACTCTAAGTAATTTAAAAACTCAAATAAGCTTCAGAACATATATTAATAACTTAAAATACAAGAATATAATTACAACAGAGGTAACGAGTCCAATAGAATATATTGATATACAATATCAGAATGACCTGATATATACAATACACAAACAAAACAATATACCAGATGAAATGAGAGCCATAGCAATAGCTACGGAAAATCAAAGATACCCAGAAAGAGAATGGATCTGAATATATACAGATGTATCCCTCATCAATAAAAACATGCCGGTGCAGGAGTATACTGTAAACATTTTGCACAGTATCTAACATTAGATGAAACGTCAAACCACTATGATGGAGAATTAACAGCTGTAAAAAGCAGCATTACAGAACATTTTATATAGACCATACATAAAACAAAAAATAGTTATCTTATCAGACTCAAAATCAGCCATAGATGGAATAGTAAATTACAATAATAAAACAATAAGTAATATTAAAGAAATAAGAAACCTAATTAAAGCAGTTGAAACTAGAAATCATGTCACTCTATAATGGATCCCAGCTCATGTCGGACTTTTGGGCAATGAACATGTGGATCAATTAGCAAAGAAAGGTGCAATACAACATATAAAACCTGTAGGACATATAGAAATAAACAAACAATTAAATAACATTAAACAACATTTCAAAAGACAGCAAGACTTGATGAAGATAAATTGCAGGATAAAGATTATAAGAATATTAAAGATAGAGTTGATATACAAAAAATGCCAAGGAAGACGGCAGTGGCCTATTTAGGATGGCAACTGGCCATGATTGCCTCGCAGAACATCTCTACAAGATAGGATGCCTACCTACACCCAAGTGCACTCTCTGTGAAGAAGATGTCATCCTGAATAAACAACATCTCACCAAATGCAAAGGCATTAGATTAGATTGTATTCTGTGAGTTCACTAGCAGCCGTAAAGGCTTGTGAACATAGAACATGTCAAGGAAATGTACAAAAATTATATATAAACATAAATATTACACAGAATATGGAACATTTGAAATAAAATAGACACATACTATATGTGTGTCAAGGAAATGTACAATAAAGTTACATACAAACATAAATATTACATAGTATACAGAACACTTAAAATAAAATAAAGACATATTATATACAAAATGAAACAAATAGGTGTAATTTTGTACAGAGTTGAATACCTCCTTACTGTTATAAGGTTAACATACGTATAGGCAAGAACAGTTATTTTAACATTCACTAGGATTTTAAAAGTGATAACTTACACACTTTATATTGGGAAGAAGCCAGAGGGAAAATGATGCAGATCCAGTGCCATTGGTGAACAACAACAGAACGGTAACCAGGACAAGAATGACACAATTGAAATGCATGTATTCTAATGGGAGCGTTTACAATTGACAGGAAGCTTTCCCGGGCCCCAGGAATGGGGAAAAAAGACTTGGCCAAGTTTTAACGTTTTTGTTCCCATCATGTTATATCTATGAAACAGCCGCTAGTGTGTCTATAGTCACAAGCTGCAACAAGTTAGTAGCATATGTGCGTCCTAACCTCAGATCCATTGAGGGTTGGTAGTAGTTTGTTTATATGCAACTCAAAACTGGCTGTTGCCTCAAAAACAATAGTAAAAGTTACAAAGAACAGAAAAACCGGTAGAAATTATCAAAGAACAAACAACTTTAATGTGTGCCATTAAATAAAGGAATGAAAGCTTGGTACAACTAGAGGAATCTGAAATGTAATGAATTTGCATTTAGATAATTTTGACGTGCCTAACCCACAATATGTTTGTTGAATTGGAAACAGTTGAAAAAATATCATTGGTCAGTTAAAAACAAATGAAATCCCAATGCTCAAAATCAACTTTCCACTTTGTGATCGATATGCAAAATCTTGGATGCTGCATTGCCTTCTGTTCTCATTTCCGTTTTGGTTACTGTTCTCGAGCCTAAAAAACTGTAAAATCTTACTGTCGTTATGGGTAGTGTGGTTAAAGAATTTTACATAAATCACATTTCGGTTTCATTTGAAATGCATGAAGTGAACATTCTTTTGTTTTTCAATGGTACACAGATGTTTGGTTTATTTTATAAATTACTTGTTTGGCCCCACTGTGAGCAACACTCACGGACATTGAACATGTCATACAATTATGAAATATGCAGCATATCCATCACCAACAATAATTTTTTTTTTAAATAGAAATGCAGCAATTTAGACCATCAACTTCTGAATGTGCACGACAGTGAAGGAATAAGTGTAAATCACCATCACATGCAATCTGCCCCATGTATTGAATAATTGCCCTTCACAGTATATGGGGACCGAGTGTATAAGAAAGACTTCTTCATTATGATTGCATGGAAGCTTATTATGAACTTTTATTGCAGAATAGTAACATCCGTTTTGAAGTAGTTGTAAGCTATTGGGTCAGAATTATCTATAACATAACTCAACGTATTCATTAGAAAGAGTAACAAGTTTTTGGGGGGTTTTAAATAAGGGCCTATAGGAATGTTGGGTCCTAACACCACAAATAATTCTTATGGGAATGTAACCCAGAAGGTTATTGCAACAGGGAGTAAAAGTATGCAAAATATACTGTTTTTAAAGCATTTTGGTTAAGATTAAGTTTCTTAAGGCAAACCAAGCTGAGCTAAGTTGGTGGCATGATTTTTCCTCAACTGAGCTCTTCATCTGTTTGAAGGCCAAGAATGTATCAGACTGATTGTTAGTTCATTTACTAGCTTATGCTTCATCTCTGAATTGATTAAAGTTTGTTTTATCGTAGTTTAATGAAAGTTATTAGTTTCAAACCAAGTTTCAAAGGAATATTTTCTCGCGGAATAAGCATATAAAATGATGTACTGAAACATCACCGTGCACCAGAAAGAAAGTTTTCATTGTTAGATCGTGGGCTTTCACGGCTAGTGTTATTAGTAAAATATAAAATCTTTTCCAGGCTTGTAGGCCATGATGTTAACAATAAAATTATTAAATAATAAACTATTTCTCCCCACACAAAAGTTAAAATGAATCCACAAATCAGCCAAAGATCTGTTGGACCGGCTGTCTATCATTACGTGTCCTTGCTTCCAATGTTATGTGGATGTTGTTGCCTTGGTCACTCAGACAAATCTGCAGTTGCAGAGCATGCCCTCGTGTTAGACGAACACAATATTATGTTCAATAAAACAGAAGTGCTTGCAAACAGTACTATAGAGAATTAGGTTTGTATTCCTGTCTTACAGTCACTACAACAACCCTCCCTCCACTGTCACACTTCCCAGCTGCTGATGAAACATCAACTTTTAGTTATTCTATTGTTTGACCTGCGAGTCCCTAAAAGATGTTATGTTTTTCATGGTTACATTTGAACCACAAAGGTGAATATAAAAACTGAATTTGAAACATACGATAGTAAGAGCTGAGATTGCTAGAGAACTGATGAATGACAATCTTTGTACACCTTGAAATTAAAGCAAAGCAGCTTTAAGATAACAAAGGTAAGCTATAAACATCAGAATGAGAATGTGAGGGAATTTCTGAAACTAAGGTTTATTTTCCATATTATTAGTAGAGATGAGAATTTAAAGAAGTTTTGTAATGTTTTACAAAGAACAACTGCCATAGAAAATATTCGGAAATAGTAGTGCGTACCTATTTACTGCAACAATTATAAAATATGACATCCATGTAATAAATTCCTTTCTTTTAATTTACTGTGCAAAGAGTACACATTTGGAAGGCATATTAAAACTACATTAACCACTTTCGATGTTCACACAATGCAAACACAATTTAGCAAATGATTCTGATTTTAGAAAACGTTACTGGAAAAGAGAAAGAGAGAGAATTTACAACTTCCCCAGAGCTGGAAGGCTGACTGCAGTATAAGTGTCAGTTTTCCTATTCGGAATAGTAACTAAGTAACCTTGTATTGGCCTACGGCTCACCTCCGTGAAATAGAGTGCTATAGTTTTCTCTACTGTTTTCAAAATATTCAACATTATAAATGAATGTATGACATGCAGTCTAGAGGTGAACTTTTGTCCAATCTTGATCCCTGAAGCTAAAATAAGAGACATACATGTCCTATGAAAATCATTAAAGTGCATGTGATATATATTATATATGTGATTAAGCTAAAATTTTATTAAATATGCATTATGCATGTTTTTATCCCCAAAAAAGGTCAATACATGCAATATGCATGGAAAAAGTATATATATTTGAAACTGGAAAGTAGTGAAATGGATAAGTACTAAGTTTGAGCTGTGTCCTATAAAAACATGCATTTACAAGGAATTCTCATCTCCATTTATTAAGTCCTCCATGCTAGCCTAGTTCCCGAGGTGACAGGTTCAAACCTGGCGGGGGACAATGATTTTTTAAAATCCTTCGGAAGGGAAGTAAAGCTGGCGGTCCCATGTCATGTAAAAGAACCTCAAGCCTGATAAAGAAGCCTGTGAGTAAAATTTGTAATTTTTCACGTCCAGTATAGAATGGACCATAACAGTTAAAGAGCATCCATAAATAAAACTCAATTTAGTTTTTCTACTTATTAGGCTGTTGAGTCGAATTGCTGCCAAACAACTCTATTTGTCACTGCTAACTGCTCCACGCCAGCAGCAACAAAGCGGGATGTTCCCTATTGGGACAGCTTCTCAAACCTGCCACCAAGCAAATTTCCAGAAATGTGGAGAACGCACATAAAGGCCATTATTTGTCTTGAAGGGGCTGGCATGCTCTCACACATAAACTGTTCATGCACACCAGGGACATATTTCAGTGTCTTCTCGTGGTTATAACTCAGCGATTGGGTATCTCTTTCTTTGAGTTGTCCAATCTATTTTAGAAATTCAGACAGTTGGCACTATCAGCTGTTGTTGCCATTTTCCTGGAAGTTGATGAATGTTAAAACATAAATATTGTGACTTGTGTAGTTCATTCACCTATGTCACTTCACTTCGGTGAACTAGTTCAATTCTCTGTCACTGGGAGTCGAGCAGAAGACCTCCACAACTGTGGTAGCACTTGCTTGATGTTGCATGGGAAACTCCCGCCTTGTTTCATGACTGCTGGACTGTGCGAGAATGTTTGCTTATATAGGCAGTGGATTTCAACCCACTTTCAGAAAGTTGTAGTTGTCTCCTGAGGCAATAGCCAGTTTTGAGTTGATATAAACAAATGACAGTTGACTCTTTCACTAGAAGGACCAACACTAAATGCTGAGATATGCTACTTAATTTCTTCCAGTTTCATGTTGCCAGCTTGCGACTAGAGAGAACACTAGCAGCTGTTTCATGTCACTACCGCCTAGAATAATCTTTACAGTGAAGAGTCTAATATGCTGTGCCCAGGAACGAGAATGAGAAAGTTTAAAGCTTGACCTTTCCCAAGGTCCGGGAAAGCTTCATGTCGTCGTGAACACTCCCATTAAAGTATGTGTATTTCAACTTTGTTATTCTTATTCTGGTTGTTGAGAACCAGCCTTTATTTCTGAATCTGAAATCATTCCCAGTTAACTAACATAACCTGGATAGAAGAAGAATTTTGATATGAATAGTACATATACTTATAATGTTGGTAGAGAAAAATCATGTCGATTATCACTTAAGGATTTTTGTTTATATAAATACAAAGTGTGCATTTCTCCACAGTACTGTCAACATGCACACTAATGTGCCCCCTTTCCGTAGATTGCAGTAGTTCTTTTACCTCATTCACATAACCAACTCAGCCGGTATCAGTCTTCTATATGTCTTACCTAAAAAACAATTCAATAACACAAAATGAAATGAAGGGCGGTTCGGATAGTGCTTCTGTGAACGAGTTTCACTACCATTGGTACACAAAGACTAAACGAATAATTTGGCTTTCTAGAGAAAGGGGTGAAGTATTATTTGCATGTGTAGTTAAAGTGAACAGCATTTATATAAGTGTTTTCATCAACAACATGGACATAAAGCTTGAAGTAATTGCCACGATATATGTCGTAAGACCAAGGCGCAAAAAGTTTTTTCCCTTGGGTCAATATGTTACTGTTTTTGAAACAGAAATTAATACATAAGGGAAGCTTACACTGGTAAACAGATCCTTATCTTCTCAGATAGCCAGGCTGCACTTAAGGCTCTAAGTAGTCATAAGGTAACGTCAGGACTGGTTTTAAACTGCCTAAAGATGCTCACAAGCTTGGCAGAACAGAATAAAGTTCAACTTATCTGGGTGCCGGGTCATAGTGGCATAGAGGAAATGAAAAAGCTGATGAACTTGCAAAACAGGAGCAGCTTCACAATTTATTGGGCTAGAGCTGGCTCTAGGAACATCTCAATGTTTAGTAAGAGAGGCTATTAACTAGTTGGAAGTAGAACATCATAAAACTCCAGGAAACAAACATAGTAAACTATTTATTAGAAAAGAACTGAAAACTTAAATGTTACAGACTTCAGTTGAGAACAATTACTGCATTTTCCACAGGACATGCTCCTGTGGGGCCTTAGCTCACGATAGATATATTGGTTTTGGGAAAATGTTTTTACAACTGGAAGAATTTGAAACGATATCTGTTATGATACTGCATTCCTTGGTAGCACATTAAGCACAAGGCTGAAGTGACAAGACAAGACAATTACCACTGTTGAATGGCAGTAAAGAAACCGATATTAAGAAAATGGTAGTATAGTGTATGAAAATACAAGGTTTAAACTTAATGTTACCTTTGAGTCATATTTTAGGGTACGTAAAGTACCTTGGCGGAGGTTGGTTTGTTTTACATGGGCCCTTGTGTCTGGCAGTATGTGCTGCAGAACAAACAGCTGATTGTTTCTAAAGTGTAACGTTGCGCAATTATCTCGTACTTTGTATTAAAAGGTTCAATGCCAGTTGGGAGGATGCTTCACCGTTTTCTGTGATGCGAGCGACTGAGGATTTTCAATGTTCAAAAAATACTTTGAAACTTCAGCTTCAATTACATTCTACTATAGCAGGGATGGCCAGCCACCCGGGTGTTGGGAGCTACATTTGGAATGGTATTTTAAAAGGTTAAATGTAAAGTTTTGTAGGTCAAATATAGAGATATAATTAAAAAACCAACAGAAATTATATTTATCCACCTCATCACTATTAATGTAGCACACTAATAAACTTTTGTATAAGTTGTACAAATTGCAAGACTTTTTGTCCACACAGACTTTTTCTACTGTCCACTTTGCTTGAAGTGTGGTGTTTGGTTAAATGTACATCAGTTAGAACTGCTCGATTTAATGAACTTCATCATTAAATACAATGACTCGCACGAATAGGTTGTCCCAAAAATGGAAATCAGTGTTTTTGCACACTGTGTTATATTTGAATACTTTTGTTCTGGAACCTGCTTTCGAAACTCAACCACTGCACATCCATTTTCTTTCAAATGTTTTAATCCTTCGTCTTCTGAATCTCCAGTAGCTACAACTGCTGCAGCCAAACCTATCACTATAGGGTGACATTTTTCATGACAAGAAAAGGGTTTTTCAAAAGAGTAACAAAGACACATGAGAATGTCATTTGGCTTGCAAGCCAGGTTTTGGCCACCGTGCTTTCAGAGCCCTTTAAAACTTCAACACATGATAATGGAGCACACGACCTAATGGCCTGTGTCTTTTACTCGACTTTGATTTTTTTACTTTTTTGCACAACAAAAATGTAGTTTTTACCAGAATTCTTCAAATTTTCAGCACAAACTTGGAGAGAATGGACTTCAAAAATTAGCATATCATTTTATTGCTCAAAAATATGACATAATTAATTTGACCAGTGAGGATGAATTGTTACAAAATAATATTCACAAGAATGAAACAATTGCATATCAGTATTTAATAAATGTGTTTTCTACACCTGAAGGCTACATGAAATGTAAAACACACTTGTAATTGTGATAGAGCACTATATGTAATAACATTTAGATAAAAACTGCAATATTCAGAAGTTACACTTCTTTGGTCTGATAGCCTCTAGTTCCCAAGGTCGTGGGTTCAAACCCGGTGGAGGGCAATGGGTTTTTTTCAGGCGTAAAAATCCTTAGCATGGCTTCCTTTGGAAGGGAAGTAAAGCTGGTGGCCACGTGTCATAGATTTATGGCACATAAAAAAACCGCATGCCTGATAAAGACGCCTCTTAGCAAAATTTCTGATCTTTCATGCCCAGTATAGAACGGGATGCTAAGAACCATAGTAGTTAAAGAGCGTCCATAAACAAAATTCAATTTAATATTTTGGGTACTTTTAAATAGAGAAATGTTTCGAAATATTGATTTTCTCAAAAAGGTTATAATGATAGTGATAAAAGTAGCATATGCTTAAGATATTTCCATGTATTATCAGCCCACCTCATTGGTTTGGGTGTGCCTCACATTCAGGAGGTCCTGAGTTTGAATCTTAATTAGGCTGAGTTACCCAGATAATGTTTCCAGATGAATGTCGAGTATTTCTAAACTCTAGGGACCTCAGGCTCATTTGAGCATAATTTCACAATTTCACTCATTGTTCGATATGACCTATTGGGTTAAAAACATTAAAACTAAAAAGGATATCTTGAATTTTTTAGGAATAGCTTGCGAAGTTCTCTTCATTCTGAATGACTTTTGTGTAACTGATAAACCAAAAGAGATTGTTAAAGCTCTCAATTTATGTTAAATACATTTGAATTTTCAAATACCTATTCATTTTTTCTCATGGTCATGAAAAGAGGATAGAATTTCAAAGTCATTACGTAGTGATTCACTTTAGCATACTGTATTCTTCTTGTATCTACGATGAAAATTTATCTCGATCAACAAGTATGTAAAAGAGTGAGTGGAGAAAGTGATGTGAATGCTGTGGATCTTGCTTCGGGTGATATACATTAGGAATGGGCAAAAAATAACGGGAAAACTTTTTTTGTTTGAACACCACAATTTTTTTTACTAAAATTTATTACAAACTTTCAAAATACCCTCCTTCTGAGGCTGCACACTGGTTCCAACGTTCTGTCCACTTTTCAAAACACTCAGAGAATCCCTTGTTTGACAACCTGTTTAGTATACCCGAAATAACATTATTTACTCTTTATCAGTTTGAAATTGGCGCCCAGTCGTGACAACCAAGGTGCTAGATCCGGCGAATACGGTGAGTGAGGCATGATTTCGATGCCTAGTTGAGTGATTGTTGCTATGGCTCGATGAGCAGGGGTGTGGATCCATTCATTGGCTGCAAGTTCTGGTCTCCCTTTAAGGACATTACTGAGCAGTTAATTGGTATGGTTAGCAATCATGTGAACATAACTTACCCCAATTTTGTCAAAAAACGCAAGTTGCAGGACTTTACCTGCACTTGGTTGTACCTTTGCTTTTTTGGCCTTGGGCTGGAAGGATGTTTCCATTGTGCTTTCCAGATTGTAGTGATGAAACCAGCTTGTGGTCCATGACCCGATGAGACATCTGTTCCTCATGAAGCACTCGTGGAACCTATTTTTCTGCCACTTTTCTGTAGCCCAAATCATTACATTTTATGTCTTCAACTGACCCATACAAAATGTGCATAATGTCTGCAATCTTCGCTATTGCTAATCGTGTATCTTCCTGTCAATAGTGTTGTGGTTCACCTCGAGTTTTCATGTGGAGCATCTTCAAGACCTTTTTCACCATCTTGAAATTTTTTATGCTATTCAAAAACACGTGCTTTTGATAAAAATTGGTCTCCGTATGCTTGCAATTTTTTCAGAAGAAACAAAACCAAATTGACACTCGTTCTAACTTGAAATCCATGTCAGGTCACGGAAACATCTGCTTACACAACAACTCTCTCAGACAAACTGAACAGCACATGGATTATGTTGCGCATATCGCAGCGTCACTCAAGGTCAATCAGTCAAAGTAACAAAGACAACTGGTTTTCACGTTAACTGTTAGCAAAGTAACGAATACAACTAAGTTTAAAGTAGAAGTAAACAAACTAATGCAGCCCTCTGCCGGCCACATGGCAGCACTACGTTGCTGACAGAATGCAAGCTTGGGGATCATTAGCTTTGAAACATTTTGTATGTCTTATTCCTATATTTTGCCTCACATCCTACACCTCAAACATATAGTACTAAGGGTAGACAAAAGTGGTACCTGAACAGTTCGGCATCTGTGATTAAACTGTTCTTAACTTCAGGCTTTAGAAATCATTCATTTAATGACAATAGCTGTTAGCAATAGCTTTAACCTTTTATGAGTGAACGAGTTAAAATGATTAGCACTATAAGTTAGAAAGCACAACAGAAAAGAAATGCGATTTAAACAACAATTGTGCATCACTAACAAAGAAGTTCAATTGTTGCTAAATAACAGCCAGTGGGTACTCTTCACAGAATTTGTTAAAAAAATTTAACATAATTGTCTTCCTTGCATTTTGCACAGTGGTAAAGAATTCTCAGCCAAGACGCTCTTGAAAGTAAAGGCTGGTTCACAACCAACGAGAATGAGAAAGTTGAAATGGGAGTGTGCACAATCGACGGGAAGCTTCCCGGGCCCCGGGAACGGGAAAGAAGAGTTGCCCAGCTGGGCACGGCATATTGGATCCATATTGTTCATATTAGACTCTTCACTCTAGAGATCATTCTAGGCAGCCGTGACATGAAACAGCTACTAGTGCTCTCTATAGTCACAAGCTGGAAATATGAAACTGGAAGAAATGTGCTTCCTAACTTCATCCCGACACCCACAAATCCAATGAGCGTTGGTTCCTCTGGTGAAGGGGTCATTTGTAATTTGTTTATATGCAACTCAAAACTGACTATTACCTATAAAACAATGGCAAAAAGCCACAAAGAACAGCTAAAACTGGTGGAAATGAAAAAAGAACAATTTTAATGTATGCCATTAAATAAAGGAATGAAAGCTTGGCATAAGCAGAGAAATCGGACATGTAATGGATATGCATTTAGATAATGTTTACCCTATCGCATTTTGACATTGGCTTGGCTAAATTGGAAGTAGGTGAAAAAATATCATTGGTCAGTTAAAAACTAATGAAATCCCAATGTGCAAAATCGACTTTCACTTTGTGATCGATATGCATTCCCGTTCTCGTTACCGGGCGGTTGTGAACAAATATCTTGTATGCTGCATTGCTTCCCATTCTCATTTCCGTTCTCGGGCGGTTGTGAACCAGCCTTAATAAGTACAGTGGTGGTTTATCCAGAAACCGAAAATGAACTGCAGCGCCTGCATATGCCTCTTAAAACCTTTGCTATAATGGTTCAGTTAGTTACAGGTTAATGTAAATGAAGACATTTATTCATTAATTGGACTGTTACAATAATGTTTTTTTAATTTCTCTGCACAAGAATAACTGTAAATGTTACGATCTGAAGCGAGCTGTGTTATAGATGAAGAGACATGCTAAGCGGGAAAAGTTGTAGTTTTCTCAGCAGCCAATGAGGCACTCCCTTGTCAAGTAGTTTTGCTCACAACTCCTTTAAAAGTAAACATTACCGAGCCTGGGTGATATCATTCATGAACTGTGCACAGTATTGATATCGCTTATTGGGAACTGTTGCAAGTACATATTTGTTTATTACAGCACGTTGTTAATCGCTGCAAATATAGGTCATAGACAGTCAGCAATGCATTGCATTAACATACGATTATAGGTGCACATGTTTAGGTGGATGGGTATATTTTAAACATTGGTGGATCAAGATCCAGAGTTTTAAAGTCCTGGCAAGTCTATCCTCTAATATTGCTTAAAGAAATATGAAATTTCTTCAACTTTTAAATATGAAAAGTGCATGTAAAGGTGCGTTTTCTGCTCTTTTGGGTTTGTTATCATGGATATTTATGCCTTTAACCGTGCATGGCAAAGAACAATGAAAGACTGACAGCTATATGACAGGGTTAAATAAATACTTCCCAAATCAAACCTGAAGTTGAAAGGGCTGCCTCATTTACTAACACACCATAATTGTAAGATGAATATTGTACAACTGCATGTTTCTGACCTAGATTTGCATGAATGTAATGATTTTTTGATTTACTCACATCTGTTCCCATCTGCATGTGCACTTGTGGCAGGAATAGCTGAGCAACATAAATAAATGTGTATGCAAGAATGTAGAAGCAGGTGGGAATACATTTTGCAGTTATAAAGCACAGCAGTAATCTAAGTGTGTACTGATGTTGAAACATGTAACCGTCACCAGCTAAAGAGAGTGTGTGTGTGTGTGTGTTGCAGGGCATATAATGGGAAAGAAGAAACATGTTGCAACTAACAACCCTCAATTAAAATGGACAGGTATGTAACCTTGGGACATGGAATGTACTTACAGTAAATGTCTGTCTGCAAACAGCAAAACTCAAAAGTGGATTAAATAACACAATTGGTATTGAAGTTGAGCATCTTCCCCTTTACTTGAAAGTTTTGGTTTTCTCAAAGATGGTTCTAACAATTTTGATAAAATAGCATATGGGAGGACAGTAAGATACGATTGTAGGTGCACACAACTTCATATCAAATAACCACCTCTGAGATATCCTGCCAATTTTCACAACTTTCTCAGCTGCAAATCGCAATGTTTCCCCCCCCCCTTTTCGTTTCTTTCTTTATTGTGTTCATGCAAAGAGAAGAGAATTTCAAAGCCAACACAAAGTGACTGGCTGTGAAAAGGGCTGACTCGCTTTTGGTTACAAGGTAAGATATGTGTAAATGAAGATCTATCTGTATTAACAAGAAGAAGAGTGAGTAGAGAAAGGCATGTGAATGGAACACCTCAGTATTTTTGGGAAGCACAATGAAGTGAATGTGCTAATTTATATAAGGAAAAGTTAACAATTTTGAGGACATGTTTGAAAGGCAACTTGGCTTCAACCGCAGCTGTGATTGGCATTTCCTCTTTGGATGGCGTGAATTGAATAAATGAATCATCTCAATAAGCGGTTTATCACATATGGTTCTGATATTTCTAATAATTTTGCAAGTCTTTTCTTGCCAAAAGTGAAAGCCTGCAGCGGATGTTTTAATTTATTTGCATTTAATACACTTCACACGCTCTTTGATTGTTGTGTTTAGGTTCCTTTTAATTCTCCCTTTTCACGGCTCATGTAACTGGTTTCATATGACCCTGTTTTTTTTCTTCTCTTTTCCTCTTTGTGTGCATTAACTAGAATAATCTCACATTTAGAGGTAGATGTTATAGATAATGGGTAAATACCTTTTTCTAGTCAGTTTACTTAAGGGTTACGTGGAACTAAGGTCACAGAACCTTTCTCAGACAAATCCAGAATATTATATAGATTTATGAATAAGAATTTAGTGGCCTGAACTCTGAAGTTACTAATTCTGCTGAAATACAAGTGAATGATATAGTACATATTGTTGAGTTGGTGTGCCATTTGAAGTAGAACTGGATGAAGTTTATTGATATAATATTGTAAAATTGGTGTGCAATTTGAAGTAGAAGTGGATGAAGTTTATTGATGCAATATTGTAAAATTGGAGTGCCATTTGAAGTAGAAGTGGACGAAGTTTATTGATATAATATCGTAAAATTGGTGTGCCATTTGAAGTAGAACTGGATGAAATTTATTGATATAATATCGTAAAATTGGTGTGCCATTTGAAGTAGAACTGGATTAAGTTTATTGATATAATATCGTAAAATTGGTGTGCCATTTGAAATAGAAGTGGATGAAGTTTATTGATATAATATCTAAAATTGGTGTGCCGTTTGAAGTAGAAGTGGATGAAGTTTATTGATATATCGTAAAATTGGTGTGCCATTTGAAGTAAAAGTGGATGAAGTTTATTGATACAATATTGTAAAATTGGAGTGCCATTTGAAGTAGAACTGGATGAAGTTTATTGATATAATATCGTAAAATTGGTGTGCCATTTGAAGTAGAACTGGATTAAGTTTATTGATATAATATCGTAAAATTGGTGTGCCATTTTAAATAGAAGTGGATGAAGTTTATTGATATAATATTGTAAAATTGGTGTGCCGTTTGAAGTAGAAGTGGATGAAGTTTATTGATATATCGTAAAATTGGTGTGCCATTTGAAGTAAAAGTGGATGAAGTTTATTGATACAATATTGTAAAATTGGAGTGCCATTTGAAGTAGAACTGGATGAAGTTAATTGATATATCGTAAAATTGGTGTGCCATTTGAAGTAGAAGTGGATGAAGTTTATTGATTCAATATCGTAAAATTGGAGTGCCATTTGAAGTAGTTCAATTCCCTGATACTTCACTTCTTCTTCTTTTGTGATGCAGCCTCTCCACACCTGATGATTCGCTTCACTCTGGAATCGAACACAAGACTTCTACAATCTTGTTGCTCATTGAGTGACTCACTTGAACTTGTAATGCCACTGACTTTGCTCTCAAGTCGCAACTACTCCTACCTGCCGTGAAACTGCTCGCTTATATATGCAGTAGAGTTTTCGAAAAGTCAGGCTGAATGTTCTAGAAAGCCTGAGAACAACAGAAGCATCCAGAAAGATCATGTTATGGCAAGAAGGTTTTCCCAGAATTGTTTAAATCAGCGGGAAACTCTTGGGGCTAGAATTGTGTTGAAAGTCATGTCCGGCTTCATCAGAATATCCTAAAGTTGGTGTGCCATTTGAAGTAGAAGTGAAAGTATACCATGTAATGGTGGATATCATTTGAATTAAGAATCAGATAATTTTTTTTTTATTGGCATTTGGCTACACTGGCAATATGTGCAATGAAATGACATTTGATAAAGGAAGTTTGGAAAAGAAACGTTGCAGGTTAAAGTTTTGGTTAACTCCCCGGCAATTGCCAGTTATATGGCTGAGGAAAATCTGGAAAGAGCCTCAGCCAGGGAGGATTTGAGCTGCAGACCTCCCATTCATGAGTCCGTGCTTTAACTTTGGCTAGTCGTGTTGGTAGTAAGATGTTGAACACGCTAAGTTTTTAGAATTGATTATAAACAGTGCATAATGAAATTCTCCATCAGCTGTGTGTTCTAGTTGTGGAAAACTTCACTATCTCATCTACACTACAGACGAATCAACCTCTTCCCCTTCCCTAGCACAACAATTGTAATTGTGCATGATGTCAAATTTGAGTGACATTAGATAGTCGAAAGTAATTGTGTATAAAGAAGTTACTACACAAGCATGTCAAGTGTGTGTAAGAAGAGTGCAAGGAGGGTCCTTTCCTGTTACGAGTTGGATGATTTCCAGAAGGACGTAGTCATGAAAAACTTTGATTATGTGTGACTGTGTTTGCATAAGGTGATGTTACAGACACTTTAAGCTTAAGCCAAAGCTTTAGTAAGGTACGGATGCCGCTTACTGAAAGCTTCAACTTTGGTGACCTAAAATAAGCTGTAACATAAAGTTAAAATGACCAACAAATGTAGAACTTTATTTCTCAAGAAGTCAGCATTCTCCTAAAATTAAATTGAGCTTTCTTTTTTATTTATGGATGCTCTTTTAACTGCTGTGGTCTATTGGGTGTGAAAGACCGAAAATTTTGCTCAGAGGCCTCTTAATGAGGCTTGAGGCTCTTTTACGTGCTGTAAATTTACAACACAGGACCACTGTTTTACTTCCCTTCTAAAGGAATGCATGCTAGTGATTTTTACACCCATTACCGGGTTTGAACCTGCAACCTAGGGAATTAGAAATTGTGAAGCAATTGGTGCAAGAAAAACCAAACACGGGGTAACATTGTGGTACGAAGAATGGTGTGAAACAATTATGATAGCTTGGCATGCTGTAAAAGTGTCCAGCTACAGTTAGCATGCATATAACCTCAATGTTAAGAGAAGAGAGGGCTTTGAAGAAGGAATGTTCTTCAACTGTTATTACGTAAATTATTATATCTGCCCCGCAAATTGGGAGCCAACTTGTTTTCTTCTACTTTTGAAGTTTTACTGTTGTTAGCTACACGCTTGGAAGCTAACTTGAATATGAATTGCTGCTGTTGTTGCGTAAACTTGAATTGTTTTATGTAATAATAGTTGCTTTGTAGTTTGTAACACGCTTTGGGCGTCGGTTTAGAATTTGATGCTTATGTAATATTACTTATGTATGAACTTGCCTCTGCTGCGTCAGTCTTACTTTAGAGTCCTGTATCTTAGGTAGGGGCGGTATGACAATTATTGTAGACATCACAGAATTAAACTTTTAAATTAACTTCTTTTATTAATTTATTGCACATATTTATACAGCACTACACTTTTAAAGAACTGTGAGAAACTTTTATACATTCACTTAACGCGTATATCTGTTTTTACTAATCACTTGTAGAGAACACATTTTCCCATCTATACTCTACCAAGTCTCGCCAGCAACTGAGTAACCCTCAACGGTTAAAATCCTTAAGCTTCAGTATTGCAAGTCTCTGATTGGCTAATTCTAGTCCAATAGAATTTCTGCATTTAACTTAAAACTTTTCTTTGCTGTTGATTGGCTAATTTAAAACTGTTACAGAATTTACGTCATCATCGCTCTAATCATGACCAGTATATTTCAAACTCTAAACTCATTATTGCCACAATTACCTCATTGTTAGCAACTTAAAACTTATTATTCTCACAGTTCTTGCATTATTACAGTATGTAATCTATTCATATAACATTAATAAAATATGTTTACAACAAAAATAAGCATTTGCAATGACTGTTACATACAATTTAAATAATTATTACATACATATTGTTTCAAGGCGGGCTGTTATTGAATTTACTTATTATAAATAACAATTTCAATTATTGAGGTATTAAATACTGCCTCAGCTTTGTTACTGAAATGTAAAGCAATGTGTGATAGAGGTATCCAAATTAATTGTGTCATCATGTTGCTTAATGAAGATGTGTACACTGTGGGTTCAAGTCATCACTAATAACATGGTCAGTTAAGTGTGCCTTAATGCATAAAGTGAATTAGGAATTTCCTTTTAACTTTTGAAATAAATTTGTACTTCTAATACATAAAAAAGCATTTTGTAATAGTTTTTGAAGTTTGATATTTTTAGTTTTGAAAATATTGCCGGTCTGTTACAACACTACGGTTGATAGACTCCTATATAAAGAGCAAGAGGGACGGTGATATGTTACTAAACACTTATTTATTAAGGAAGTAAAATTAATTGCACAAGTATCAATATAACCTAATGCATAACTGAAATATTTCTGAAAATTACCAAATAGCTACATTTTCATTGATGTGATATGTTACTAAACACTTATTTATTAAGGAAGTAAAATTAATTGGACAAGTATCAATATAACCTAATGCATAACTGAAATATTTCTGAAAATTACCAAATAGCTACATTTTCATTGATGTGATATGTTACTAAACACTTATTTATTAAGGAAGTAAAATTAATTGCACAAGTATCAATATAACCTAATGCATAACTGAAATATTTCTGAAAATTACCAAATAGCTACATTTTCATTGATGTGATATGTTACTAAACACTTATTTATTAAGGAAGTAAAATTAATTGCACAAGTATCAATATAACCTAATGCATAACTGAAATATTTCTGAAAATTACCAAATAGCTACATTTTCATTGATGTGATATGTTACTAAACACTTATTTATTAAGGAAGTAAAATTAATTGCACAAGTATCAATATAACCTAATGCATAACTGAAATATTTCTGAAAATTACCAAATAGCTACATTTTCATTGATGTGATATGTTACTAAACACTTATTTATTAAGGAAGTAAAATTAATTGCACAAGTATCAATATAACCTAATGCATAACTGAAATATTTCTGAAAATTACCAAATAGCTACATTTTCATTGATGTGATATGTTACTAAACACTTATTTATTAAGGAAGTAAAATTAATTGCACAAGTATCAATATAACCTAATGCATAACTGAAATATTTCTGAAAATTACCAAATAGCTACATTTTCATTGATGTGATATGTTACTAAACACTTATTTATTAAGGAAGTAAAATTAATTGCACAAGTATCAATATAACCTAATGCATAACTGAAATATTTCTGAAAATTACCAAAGAGCTACATTTTCATTGATGTGATATTACGTAATTTACATTTGCTGCAAGTGAACTTAGCTTTCCTTTTACACAATGCACATCTCCTGTCTGTTTTATTTAGTAGTGGCCATCAAAATGGACTTGTTTGATTGGTGTAGGGAAGAGTTTTCCTTGATGTGATGCCTCCCCGTTCATTTTCAACAAGGTTACGTGGAAATTTCAGGAGACCTTCAGAGCAATCCTGCGGTGCAGCAGACAAGCATTTACAACATTAAGAAAATATTGACCAGCACCATTTGTTGTGTCTCATACGTGACCAATAAGCTGCCACATTGATCCACTTCTCCCATCCCTTTGTTGTATGACATAAAAAGTGAGGCTTTTCTTCTCACTTGACCACGGCACCAATTTTCAAGGCTTCATAATTTGTAGCAGCAATGACTACTGTTGTCATTCCAATGAGTGACTACTACGTTTTCTGATTGGTTTTTCACACAGAAAACAATTACTTTTTCAGGTCCCTAGATGTTGACCGTACTTCACATGTTGCCTGAAGCATATTCCCACCCAGATGGTTCAGGTTGGCATCATGTTTGTCACTTTGTGCATCTGTTTCTAACCCATCTTCAGGAGCAGTGACAAAAATTAGTTGTTCACCTTCAGGTTCAAAGTCGTCAAAAATTTGCAGCCTCTGGCTTAACGACAGACTGAAAATGAGTGCAAGAAATCATTTCAGTACCTACTCGCGCACAAAACCATGAGGAAAACTAACACTTTTCAAAATAAAATGTAGGGAGTAAAAACTATAATAAAACAACAATTAGAACTTGGTAGAAACAAAAGACGTAGGTACAAAATAAAAGGATAATATAGTAGAGTAGATACAGTATAAATAAATAAATAAATAAATTGTACACTAAAAAAAAAAACAACAACAAACTGGATTCGAACCGCCAGCAAAATTATGTAGGGGATTACAAATTTTACGCTTACCATCTGAGCCAACAAGCAACATTGTTATTACAGCGCATATACGTGACTGACAGCGAGTGCTTTACCTGCATAGCATCCGTTTAAACGGATGTATGCCTTTAAAAGCTTGTACCGTAACACTAGTATCATTTCGCTGGCGGTGTTGTATCTCAACATGTGCATATTGATGTTAGAAATACAGCTACTACCTTTGAATTCTAATTTTCTCAGTAATTAAAGACTTATTTATGATTAACCTATCTCTTGTGCGTAACCGTGTACTGTCTCCATGCCATCTTGTGTCCATAGTCGTGAACCAAATCCGCAGGAAACACTTAAAGTCAAGTTAGCTACTTTCTTCCTGAAGTTAAGGACACCAAGATGGAATACATAATTCTATTTAAACAACCCGAAAATTAAAATTTCTTTGTGTCCGTTTTAACGGTCGCTATGCACTAATGGGTTAAGCCAAGCCACGTATAAGCTCAGCTTAACGCTTGAACTATGCACTGTGAAACTGGATCTAAGTGACTAGAATGTTTGTTTTCTAATAATAGAAATTTGTAACCATGCTCTACAGAAGGCAAGAGTAATACATCGTTGTTGTACATTCAAATACAAGTAAGTTAAGGTGGTTTTTAATCTCTTCTGTTAAATGTGTAAGTAAACACATGGACTGTTTTTGCATCTGGAGTTAAAGCCTACTGTATTGCGTAGTTACAGTGCCATTTAAACAACATGGAGACTCGCGAGATTTCACTCTAAGCGGAGAGCTGTGTTGTATTAAAACATGTGCCAGCTGTTTAGCAGTGTGCCAAATAGCAAACAGCTCGCTAGGATGTAACGCTAGTAAACTATGCCAACATGGCAATGTGTTACCCCACAAAGTTCAGCTTGTAGGCACAAGAAAAGGAGGGTAGTGGCAGCACGTTATTGCCTAGGGGATGTTGCCTCTCCAAGAAGTCACAAGTATCATGTTATTTAAATTCTACCATAAATCATTTTTACTGTCTATACATGTTTCTAAACCCATAAACCCAAAAAACAGCATTTTTAGATAAAAGACTGAACAGCATAACTCGAAAATGGAAAGTCTGTTGAATATTAAACTTCGATTTCAACTTCAGGACCTTCCAAGGATATGACATAGAGATTTTGAAGAAACTCTCCACCCCAAAGTACCGTTTACATGAAACATTTTTAGGTATTTTTAATATTATCAAAACTGGCTCCAACAATTTTGATTAAAATGCTGTGTTTGGACTATTTTCATGACAAATGAAATGTATAATATGTTGAATTTTTTGGGAATAGAATGGTATAGTGCTATGGTAGACCAGAGCTTATGTGTGTCTATCCTTCATCATGATCATGGTCCCCTTTCTCTGGTTTGTAACAAAATGTATACCACCATAGTGACCTCTAGTAAATGGTATACAGTGCTATGATAGACCAGAGCTTATCTGTGTGTCTATTTTTCTCGATGATCATGGTCCCTCTTCACAGGGCTACAACAAAATGTACAACACCACTAGTGTCCTCTAGTAAATGGTATAGAGTGCTATGATAGACCAGAGCATATCTGTATGTCTATCCTTCATCATGATGATGGTCCCCCTACACTGGGCTGTAACAAAATGTATAGCACCACTAGTGATCTCTAGTAAATAGTATACAGTGTTATTATACGCCAGAGAATATTTGTGTGTCTATCCTTCATCATGATCATGGTCCCCCTTAACTGGGCTGTAACAAAATGTATAGCACCACTAGTGACCTCTAGAAAATGGTATACAGTGCTATGATAGACCAGAGCTTATCTGTGTGTCTATCCTTCATTATGATCATGGTCCCCCTTCACTGGGCTGCAACAAAATGTATAGCACCACTAGTGACCTCTAGTAAATGGTATGCAGTGCTATGATAGACCAGAGTTTATCTGTATGTCTATCCTTCATCATGAACATGGCCCCCCTTCACTGGGCTGCAACAAAATGTATAGCACCACTAGTGACCTCTAGTAATGGTATGCAGTGCTATGATAGACCAGCGTTTATCTGTATGTCTATCCTTCATCATGATCATGGTCCCCCTTCACTGGGCTGCAACAAAATGTATAGCACCACTAGTGACCTCTAGTAAATGGTATGCAGTGCTATGATAGACCAGAGTTTATCTGTATGTCTATCCTTCATCATGATCATGGCCCCCCTTCACTGGGCTGCAACAAAATGTATAGCACCACTAGTGACCTCTAGTAATGGTATGCAGTGCTATGATAGACCAGAGCTTATCTGTGTGTCTATCCTTCATCATGATCATGGTCCGCCTACAGTGGGCTGTAACAAAATGCATAGCACCATAGTGACCTCTAGGAAATGGTATACAGTGCTATGATAAGCCAGAGCTTATCTGTGTGTCTATCCTTCGTCATGATCATGGTCCACCTTCACTGGACCGTAACAAAATATATAGCACCACTTGTGACCTCTAGTAAATGATATATATTGTTATGATAGACCAAAGCTTATCTGTATGTCTATCCTTCATCATGATCATGATCCCTCTTCACCGGGCTACAACAAAATGTATAACACAACTAGTGACCTCTAGTAAATGGTATACAGTATTATGATAGGCCAGAGCCTATCTGTGTGTCTATCCTTCATCATGATCATGGTCCCCCTTCACTGGGTTGTACCAAAATATATAGCACCACTAGTGACCTCTAGTAAATGGTATACAGTGTTATGATAGGCCAGAGCATGTCTGTGTGTCTATCCTTCATCATGATCATGGTCCCTCTTCGCTGGGCTGTAACAAAATGTATAGCACCACTAGTGATCTCTAGTAAATGGTATACAGTGTAATGATAGGCCAGAGCATGTCTGTGTGTCTATCCTTCATCATGATTATGGTCCACCTTCACTGGGCTGTACCAAAATGTATAGCACCACTAGTGACCTCTAGTAAATGGTTTACAGTGCTATGATAGAACAGAGCTTATCTGTGTGTTTATCTTTCGTCATGATCATTGTCCACCTTCACTGGACTGTAACAAAATGTAAAGCACCATTAGTGACCCCTAGTAAATGGTATACAGTGCTATGGTAGACCAGAGCTTATCTGCGTGTGTATCCTTCATCATGATCATGGTCCCCCTTCACTGGGCTGCAACAAAATATATAGCACCACTTGTGACCTCTAGTAAATGATATATATTGTTATGATAGACCAGAGCTTATCTGTGTGTCTATCCTTCATCATGATCATGGTCCCTCTTCACTGAGCTGCAACAAAATGTATAACACCACTAGTCATCTCCAGTAAATGGTATAGTGCTATGATATACCAGAGCTTATCTGTGTGTCTATCCTTCATCATGATCATGGTCCCTCTTCACTGAGCTGCAACAAAATGTATAACACCACTAATGACCTCTAGTAAATGGTATAGTGCTATGATAGACCAGAGCTTATCTGTGTGTCTGTCCATCATGATCATGGTCCCCCTACAGTGGGCTGTAACAAAATACATAGCACCATAGTGACCTCTAGTAAATGGTATACAGTGCTATGATAGACCAGACCTTATCTGTGTGTCTATCCTTCATCATGATCATGGTCCCCCTACAGTGGGCTGTAACAAAATGCATAGCACCATAGTGACCTCTAGGAAATGGTATACAATGCTATGATAGACCAGAGCTTATCTGTGTGTCTATCCTTCGTCATGATCATGGTCCATCTTCACTGGACCGTAACAAAATATATAGCACCACTTGTGACCTCTAGTAAATGATATATATTGTTATGATAGACCAAAGCTTATCTATGTGTCTATCCTTCATCATGATCATGGTACCCCTTCACTGGGCTGCAACAAAATGTATAGCACCACTAGTGACCTCTAGTAATGGTATACAGTGTTAGGATAGACCAGAACTTATCTGTGTGTCTATCCTTCATCATGATCATGGTACCCCTTCACTGGGCTGTAACAAAATGTATAGCACCACTAGTGACCTCTAGTAATGGTATACAGTGTTATGATAGACCAGAGCTTATCTGTGTGTCTATTCTTCATCATGATCTTGGTGCCTCTTCACTGGGCTGCAACAAAATGTATAGCACCAATAGTGACCTCTAGTAATGGTATACAGTGTTATGACAGACCAGAGCTTATCTGTGTGTCTATCCTTTATCATAATCATGGTCCCCGTTCACTGGGCTGCAACAAAATGTATAGCACCACTAATGACCTCTAGTAATAGTATACAGTGTTATGACAGACCAGAGCTTATCTGTGTGTCTATACTTTATCATAATCATGGTCCCCGTTCACTGGGCTGCAACAAAATGTATAGCACCACTAGTGACCTCTAGTAATGGTATGCAGTGCTATGATAGACCAGCGTTTATCTGTAAGTCTATCCTTCATCATGATCATGGTCCCCCTTCACTGGGCTGCAACAAAATGTATAGCATCACTAGTGACCTCTAGTAAATGGTATACAGTGCTATGATAGACCAGAGCTTATCTGTGTGTCTATCCTTCATCATGATCATGGTCCACCTTCACTGGACCGTAACAAAATATATAGCACCACTTGTGACCTCTAGTAAATGATATATATTGTTATGATAGACCAAAGCTTATCTATGTGTCTATCCTTCATCATGATCATGATCCCTCTTCACCGGGCTACAACAAAATGTATAACACCACTAGTGACCTCTAGTAAATGGTATACAGTATTATGATAGGCCAGAGCCTATCTGTGTGTCTATCCTTCATCATGATCATGGTCCCCCTTCACTGGGCTGTACCAAAATGTATAGCACCACTAGTGACCTCTAGTAAATGGTATACAGTGTTATGATAGGCCAGAGCATGTCTGTGTGTCTATCCTTCATCATGATCATGGTCCCTCTTCGCTGGGCTGTAACAAAATGTATAGCACCACCAGTGATCTCTAGTAAATGGTATACAGTGTTATGATAGGCCAGAGCATGTCTGTGTGTCTATCCTTCATCATGATCATGGTCCCTCTTCGCTGGGCTGTAACAAAATGTATAGCACCACTAGTGATCTCTAGTAAATGGTATACAGTGTAATGATAGGCCAGAGCATGTCTGTGTGTCTATCCTTCATCATGATCATGGTCCCCCTTCACTGGGCTGTACCAAAATGTATAGCACCACTAGTGACCTCTAGTAAATGGTTTACAGTGCTATGATAGAACAGAGCTTATCTGTGTGTTTATCTTTCGTCATGATCATTGTCCACCTTCACTGGACTGTAACAAAATGTAAAGCACCATTAGTGACTCCTAGTAAATGGTATACAGTGCTATGGTAGACCAGAGCTTATCTGCGTGTGTATCCTTCATCATGATCATGGTCCCCCTTCACTGGGCTGCAACAAAATGTATAGCACCATTAGTGATCTCTAGTAAATGGTATAGTGCTATGATAGACCAGAGCTTATCTGTGTGTCTATCCTTCATCATGATCATGGTCCCTCTTCACTGAGCTGCAACAAAATGTATAACACCACTAGTGATCTCTAGTAAATGGTATAGTGCTATGATATACCAGAGCTTATCTGTGTGTCTATCCTTCATCATGATCATGGTCCCTCTTCACTGAGCTGCAACAAAATGTATAACACCACTAATGACCTCTAGTGAATGGTATAGTGCTATGATAGACCAGAGCTTATCTGTGTGTCTGTCCATCATGATCATGGTCCCCCTACAGTGGGCTGTAACAAAATGCATAGCGCCATAGTGACCTCTAGTAAATGGTATACAGTACTATGATAGACCAGACCTTATCTGTGTGTCTATCCTTCATCATGATCATGGTCCCCCTACAGTGGGCTGTAACAAAATGCATAGCACCATAGTGACCTCTAGGAAATGGTATACAGTGCTATGATAGACCAGAGCTTATCTGAGTGTCTATCGTTCGTCATGATCATGGTCCACCTTCACTGGACCGTAACAAAATATATAGCACCACTTGTGACCTCTAGTAAATGATATATATTGTTATGATAGACCAAAGCTTATCTATGTGTCTATCCTTCATATGATCATGGTACCCCTTCACTGGGCTGAAACAATATGTATAGCACCACTAGTGACCTCTAGTAATGGTATACAGTGTTAGGATAGACCAGAGCTTATCTGTGTGTCTATCCTTCATCATGATCATGGTACCCCTTCACTGGGCTGTAACAAAATGTATAGCACCACTAGTGACCTCTAGTAATGTTATACAGTGTTATGATAGACCAGAGCTTATCTGTGTGTCTATCCTTCATCATGATCTTGGTGCCTCTTCACTGGGCTGCAACAAAATGTATAGCACCACTAGTGACCTCTAGTAATGGTATACAGTGTTATGACAGACCAGAGCTTATCTGTGTGTCTATCCTTTATCATAATCATGGTCCCCGTTCACTGGGCTGCAACAAAATGTATAGCACCACTAGTGACCTCTAGTAATGGTATGCAGTGCTATGATAGACCAGCGTTTATCTGTATGTCTATCCTTCATCATGATCATGGTCCCCCTTCACTGGGCTGCAACAAAATGTATAGCACCACTAGTGACCTCTAGTAAATGGTATGCAGTGCTATGATAGACCAGAGTTTATCTGTATGTCTATCCTTCATCATGATCATGGCCCCCCTTCACTGGGCTGCAACAAAATGTATAGCACCACTAGTGACCTCTAGTAATGGTATGCAGTGCTATGATAGACCAGAGCTTATCTGTGTGTCTATCCTTCATCATGATCATGGTCCCCCTACAGTGGGCTGTAACAAAATGCATAGCACCATAGTGACCTCTAGGAAATGGTATACAGTGCTATGATAAGCCAGAGCTTATCTGTGTGTCTATCCTTCGTCATGATCATGGTCCACCTTCACTGGACCGTAACAAAATATATAGCACCACTTGTGACCTCTAGTAAATGATATATATTGTTATGATAGACCAAAGCTTATCTGTATGTCTATCCTTCATCATGATCATGATCCCTCTTCACCGGGCTACAACAAAATGTATAACACAACTAGTGACCTCTAGTAAATGGTATACAGTATTATGATAGGCCAGAGCCTATCTGTGTGTCTATCCTTCATCATGATCATGGTCCCCCTTCACTGGGCTGTACCAAAATGTATAGCACCACTAGTGACCTCTAGTAAATGGTATACAGTGTTATGATAGGCCAGAGCATGTCTGTGTGTCTATCCTTCATCATGATCATGGTCCCTCTTCGCTGGGCTGTAACAAAATGTATAGCACCACTAGTGATCTCTAGTAAATGGTATACAGTGTAATGATAGGCCAGAGCATGTCTGTGTGTCTATCCTTCATCATGATTATGGTCCACCTTCACTGGGCTGTACCAAAATGTATAGCACCACTAGTGACCTCTAGTAAATGGTTTACAGTGCTATGATAGAACAGAGCTTATCTGTGTGTTTATCTTTCGTCATGATCATTGTCCACCTTCACTGGACTGTAACAAAATGTAAAGCACCATTAGTGACCCCTAGTAAATGGTATACAGTGCTATGGTAGACCAGAGCTTATCTGCGTGTGTATCCTTCATCATGATCATGGTCCCCCTTCACTGGGCTGCAACAAAATATATAGCACCACTTGTGACCTCTAGTAAATGATATATATTGTTATGATAGACCAGAGCTTATCTGTGTGTCTATCCTTCATCATGATCATGGTCCCTCTTCATTGAGCTGCAACAAAATGTATAACACCACTAGTCATCTCCAGTAAATGGTATAGTGCTATGATATACCAGAGCTTATCTGTGTGTCTATCCTTCATCATGATCATGGTCCCTCTTCACTGAGCTGCAACAAAATGTATAACACCACTAATGACCTCTAGTAAATGGTATAGTGCTATGATAGACCAGAGCTTATCTGTGTGTCTGTCCATCATGATCATGGTCCCCCTACAGTGGGCTGTAACAAAATACATAGCACCATAGTGACCTCTAGTAAATGGTATACAGTGCTATGATAGACCAGAGCTTATCTGTGTGTCTATCCTTCGTCATGATCATGGTCCACCTTCACTGGACCGTAACAAAATATATAGCACCACTTGTGACCTCTAGTAAATGATATATATTGTTATGATAGACCAAAGCTTATCTATGTGTCTATCCTTCATCATGATCATGGTACCCCTTCACTGGGCTGCAACAAAATGTATAGCACCACTAGTGACCTCTAGTAATGGTATACAGTGTTAGGATAGACCAGAACTTATCTGTGTGTCTATCCTTCATCATGATCATGGTACCCCTTCACTGGGCTGTAACAAAATGTATAGCACCACTAGTGACCTCTAGTAATGGTATACAGTGTTATGATAGACCAGAGCTTATCTGTGTGTCTATTCTTCATCATGATCTTGGTGCCTCTTCACTGGGCTGCAACAAAATGTATAGCACCAATAGTGACCTCTAGTAATGGTATACAGTGTTATGACAGACCAGAGCTTATCTGTGTGTCTATCCTTTATCATAATCATGGTCCCCGTTCACTGGGCTGCAACAAAATGTATAGCACCACTAATGACCTCTAGTAATAGTATACAGTGTTATGACAGACCAGAGCTTATCTGTGTGTCTATACTTTATCATAATCATGGTCCCCGTTCACTGGGCTGCAACAAAATGTATAGCACCACTAGTGACCTCTAGTAATGGTATGCAGTGCTATGATAGACCAGCGTTTATCTGTAAGTCTATCCTTCATCATGATCATGGTCCCCCTTCACTGGGCTGCAACAAAATGTATAGCATCACTAGTGACCTCTAGTAAATGGTATACAGTGCTATGATAGACCAGAGCTTATCTGTGTGTCTATCCTTCATCATGATCATGGTCCACCTTCACTGGACCGTAACAAAATATATAGCACCACTTGTGACCTCTAGTAAATGATATATATTGTTATGATAGACCAAAGCTTATCTATGTGTCTATCCTTCATCATGATCATGATCCCTCTTCACCGGGCTACAACAAAATGTATAACACCACTAGTGACCTCTAGTAAATGGTATACAGTATTATGATAGGCCAGAGCCTATCTGTGTGTCTATCCTTCATCATGATCATGGTCCCCCTTCACTGGGCTGTACCAAAATGTATAGCACCACTAGTGACCTCTAGTAAATGGTATACAGTGTTATGATAGGCCAGAGCATGTCTGTGTGTCTATCCTTCATCATGATCATGGTCCCTCTTCGCTGGGCTGTAACAAAATGTATAGCACCACCAGTGATCTCTAGTAAATGGTATACAGTGTTATGATAGGCCAGAGCATGTCTGTGTGTCTATCCTTCATCATGATCATGGTCCCTCTTCGCTGGGCTGTAACAAAATGTATAGCACCACTAGTGATCTCTAGTAAATGGTATACAGTGTAATGATAGGCCAGAGCATGTCTGTGTGTCTATCCTTCATCATGATCATGGTCCCCCTTCACTGGGCTGTACCAAAATGTATAGCACCACTAGTGACCTCTAGTAAATGGTTTACAGTGCTATGATAGAACAGAGCTTATCTGTGTGTTTATCTTTCGTCATGATCATTGTCCACCTTCACTGGACTGTAACAAAATGTAAAGCACCATTAGTGACTCCTAGTAAATGGTATACAGTGCTATGGTAGACCAGAGCTTATCTGCGTGTGTATCCTTCATCATGATCATGGTCCCCCTTCACTGGGCTGCAACAAAATGTATAGCACCATTAGTGATCTCTAGTAAATGGTATAGTGCTATGATAGACCAGAGCTTATCTGTGTGTCTATCCTTCATCATGATCATGGTCCCTCTTCACTGAGCTGCAACAAAATGTATAACACCACTAGTGATCTCTAGTAAATGGTATAGTGCTATGATATACCAGAGAATATCTGTGTGTCTATCCTTCATCATGATCATGGTCCCTCTTCACTGAGCTGCAACAAAATGTATAACACCACTAATGACCTCTAGTGAATGGTATAGTGCTATGATAGACCAGAGCTTATCTGTGTGTCTGTCCATCATGATCATGGTCCCCCTACAGTGGGCTGTAACAAAATGCATAGCGCCATAGTGACCTCTAGTAAATGGTATACAGTACTATGATAGACCAGACCTTATCTGTGTGTCTATCCTTCATCATGATCATGGTCCCCCTACAGTGGGCTGTAACAAAATGCATAGCACCATAGTGACCTCTAGGAAATGGTATACAGTGCTATGATAGACCAGAGCTTATCTGAGTGTCTATCGTTCGTCATGATCATGGTCCACCTTCACTGGACCGTAACAAAATATATAGCACCACTTGTGACCTCTAGTAAATGATATATATTGTTATGATAGACCAAAGCTTATCTATGTGTCTATCCTTCATATGATCATGGTACCCCTTCACTGGGCTGAAACAATATGTATAGCACCACTAGTGACCTCTAGTAATGGTATACAGTGTTAGGATAGACCAGAGCTTATCTGTGTGTCTATCCTTCATCATGATCATGGTACCCCTTCACTGGGCTGTAACAAAATGTATAGCACCACTAGTGACCTCTAGTAATGGTATACAGTGTTATGATAGACCAGAGCTTATCTGTGTGTCTATCCTTCATCATGATCTTGGTGCCTCTTCACTGGGCTGCAACAAAATGTATAGCACCACTAGTGACCTCTAGTAATGGTATACAGTGTTATGACAGACCAGAGCTTATCTGTGTGTCTATACTTTATCATGATCATGGTCCCCGTTCACTGGGCTGCAACAAAATGTATAACACCACTAGTGACCTCTAGCAAATGGTATACAGTGCTATGATAGACCAGAGGTGATCTGTGTGTCTATCCTTCATCATGATCATGGTCCCCGTTCACTGGGCTGCAACAAAATGTATAGCACCACTAGTAACCTCTAGTAATGGTATACAGTGTTATGACAGACCAGAGCTTATCTGTGTGTCTATCCTTTATCATAATCATGGTCCCCCTTCACTGGGCTGTAACAAAATGTATAGCACCACTAGTGACCTCTAGTAAATGGTATACAGTACTATGATACACCAGAGCTTATCTGTGTGTCTATCCTTTATCATAATCATGGTCCCCCTTCACTGGGCTGTAACAAAATGTATAGCACCACTAGTAACCTCTAGTAATGGTATACAGTGTTATGACAGACCAGAGCTTATCTGTGTGTCTATCCTTTATCATAATCATGGTCCCCCTTCACTGGGCTGCAACAAAATGTATAGCACCACTAATGACCTCTAGTAAATGGTATACAGTACTATGATACACCAGAGCTTATCTGTGTGTCTATCCTTTATCATAATCATGGTCCCCCTTCACTGGGCTGCAACAAAATGTATAGCACCACTCGTGACCTCTAGTAAATGGTATACAGTACTATGATACACCAGAGCTTATCTGTGTGTCTATCCTTTATCATAATCATGGTCCCCCTTCACTGGGCTGTAACAAAATGCATAACGTGCAGCGCCTATGCCCTTAGTAAACAAGGTGTGAGCATTCATTGATGGACAATGTGAAATATAAAGTTAACTCCCTCATGTGAATTGTTTAGCTTATTCACATTCTATGGCTGCGAGATATATTTTTCCCATTTTTTTGTGGCAGTTTTGGTTTATAGTTTATGTTATGAAGTGTAAAATATGGACTAGAAATGTGTGTATATCTTAGGAAATGGTGTTCGATGCTTTAGTACGTGTTTATTGTGGTACCAGGAAGAAGCGCTACTACGAGGTCTTCAAGCATTCTTATGAATTGGAATTTTGTGCATTTATTGCACTGAACATTTTTAACACATTGTAAATTTTGTTTCATTGCAAAATTATTATACTTTCTTGGATGAAGGAAAGTTTAAAGGGTTTTAATTTCAGAAAGTTGGCAAGTTTGCCAATCAGATTTTTAATGCTATTTACAGCATAAGACAAAATAAATGAACAACAGCCAGAGGGGGAGTTTGATTCCAAGTAAATGGGAAGTATTTGCTGGTGCTGCAATCACAATACACAATTTAATACCACCCTGTATTCATTTGAAAGTTATGCGACAAGTAAGAAGATGCCTGTTAACTTTGTTGTAATTAGAACAACCTGGCTTCGAATTCTTGGTGTATGCTTTAAATTTTAATTTGTTACATATATGGCAATGCCGTATATTTTCCTGCATAAGATATCTATTAATTTTAAGACATTTCTACTCTTTGTTTTCAAAATAAATGCCATATTCGTAAGACTTCTAGAGTGAAAAGCTAAACAAATATTTAATTGACTTAATATTGGATGTGCCAACTCTCTGTGTCATTCCTCAGTTATGAATGTGATCATGCACACACACACACCTCACAGCCTTGGAGTTCTGCATGATATGTTAGCAATCATATTGACTTTTGCTATGGTTGAGCACACACATAAAGACGAAGCTGCAAGGTGGGCTCTCCTTACATTAGTGAACATTGCTGTGTCTCAGGCTGCAAGAACTCTTATCTATGGCTACGAGGTCAGTGCATTTATCCAGGGAAGGGATTGTTTGTCATTGACCTGCTTTGGATCAAAAATGTTTGTCCACTCCTCAGACTGTACACTGCACTTCTAGAAGAGTGATGCAGTAATTTGTATCACAAATTATTTAAATGTAAAGAATGATTATAGTGTGAATATGCATTTTTATGTGACATTGATTTGAGATGTTTGTTGATTGTAATTATTGTTGAGAAGTAAGTTTATACGGCCTTACTGAAACTGACAATAATAGCGTGCAATAATGCAGCGAGGGGGTGAGCTGTTTATCATTATTAGAGACGAGGAAGTTACGTAATGTTGGCGCGTTTTATTAGCCAATAGCAGCTCAGTTATAATCTTTAGGCATATCGGGGTGTAGGAGTATAAAAAAGGGCTAGGTTAGAGGTAGACCCCGTCAGTTCGTCGAAAACATTTGCACGTTACACGTCGCCTTCAGTCCAGCAGAAATATTTGTATAGTATACGTCGGCTATCAATTCATAGGTTACGCGTAGCAGAGTTATGAAAAATCTCAAGTGTTATAAAGTTAATTATACAAAAAGTTGAAGTACGGGAATTAAGAGTGATCAGTAATGAAGTTATTATAACAGTTTCAGTTTGGCGAGTGTCAAGATCAATGTGTAAATGTGATAGTAAATGTGTTTGACAATAAAAATGTAAAACAAATTCTTTCATCAGTGTTATCTTTGGATAAGAGGCTCCTTTCCGTTTACACAACGTGTATAAAGAGAAGTGCTTGAACAAAAAGATCATAGCTAGCCGGAGGACAGAGAACCAAAATTAAATAAAATAACAGTAGCATTCTTTCAAACAAACACTAATACTGCCGCAAATTGCTAACACCAGATGGAGCTAACAAACCTAACAAATGAATCACGACACAAGATGGCTTCACCACGTGGAGTAAACACAAATATACAAATACATTAATAATACCGTCGCAAGAGGCAGACAGCATAAGTCTACAATTAGAAGTAATTCTAATTTCCCTGGGTCGAACCGCTCAGCATTGTGTTGTTTGACTCTTTGCTTGATGAGCACCTAAGAAGCAGATGGTCACAGATTGTGTTGCTCGTATTTGCAGAAGAAAATGTCAACAATAATTGGAATAGGGTTATATTGACAGATGAGGTGACATTTTCATCTACAAATGGGGTCAAAGTACCTAATTGTCTACTGCACCGATGCAAAATACATGGCACAAATGGATTGCCAAGGTCATGTACCTGTGTTGTGTTGGAAGTCATGAGATGGTTTAGGTGTGTTGTAGCAGCTTGATGGCACATTAAATAGCAATGTCCACACAAGTCAGCAGGTTTCAAACTGGTTCTTGCAAAGGCAAGATATCACAGTGATTGATTGGCCTTTTGCTTACCAGATTTGAATCTTATTGAAAATGTGTGTGCAGAGGTGAAGAACGTTTTGGAGTTAAATTGGCCTACAAGACAAAGAGGTTTTGTGGGATGAATACAGGATGCTTGGGAGAAAGTGTTCTCATGTGAAAATTTGACTAGGCGTTTGATATCATCCATGTCCTGTAGAATGAGAGCAGAGGGTTTACACACCCGATATTAAGTTAATTCCTATTTTTATTTGCTTTTTCATTTAAGAATATTATGTTTACTTATTTAGTTTTAAAACCAAAAAGAGAGTTTCGGTTTTGTGTGTATGAGCATAAATACCTTGAAATCAAATAAGGCTGAGCAATTGGAAATAATGTGCACAATAAAAGATGCTCAGAAGATGAAGCTTGTTAGGCCTCATTGCTATGTACCTGGTGGGCTGTCAGTAGCTGGCACTCAATATGAAAGATGAAGGCTTGTGTCCCAGACATGATTGTGAACCGGCTGTGCAAATGATTTGCACTTTGACAAATATACACTTCAAGAGTCTGCTCATTTTTCTTGTCTTAGGGTGTACATGCTTTTTATTAAATTAATATTACTCTTTCCAAAACTGCAGCGATGAAAGGTGTTACTTGATTTATGCTTTTCTCCTATGTAGACTTAATATTTATGTGATTAGGTGTTATGTAGGAACATGGTAAAACACATTTTTGGGGCAAGAACATGAACTGGAAAAGCAAGTGCATTTATTAAAAACTACCTCGGAAAAGGTATATTAAAGAATGAAATAGAGTTAAATTAATCAGATGATTTTTGGGATTATAGTTTCCACAGATCTGAACATCTGATGAAACATATTCTGCAATCTTGTTTTAGTAAGTGACGTTTTGTGAGTTTTAACTATACAGAGCTTTCATTTAAACGTGTGGCTGTCCTGCACTGAAAAGCATGCTGTTTGACAACACAGTTGGATATTCATAGCCCCTTAAATTCAAGCATATGCAAATTATAGCTACAATAAGCAGATAGAAGCTGTTGGAAATGGTGTCCACACATCTCTCGCAACATTTGTATCAACATGGCCATGTGAATTAACCCACCTGGGTCAGTAGAGCAATCATTAACATTATCCAATTGCAGAAACTAACTCTACTCACATGGTAGCAATACCTCAACTGAGTTATGTTCAAGGGTTTTCATTTTAAATTTTTACCTAGCTTTCCAAGCCGACGTTTGCAAACTTTCTGATTCCTTTGCAAGCTTTCTCAGCGATTTCTTTGACTTCATTCTAACCCTTCTCTGATGTCAAATGTTTCCTCTGTAAGAATGGTTTCTTATCAAGAACAGATCCTGTTTCCCTAAATATATTCACAAGATTACCATGTCAGGTGCACAATCAGCAGGGAATCTGTCTCACTTCTCTACAAGAGTTTGTTGTCACATAGGAATCATACATGAAGATTCTGTGTGTTGGCATTATAACAACAGGGAATCTGTCTCACTTCTGTACAAGAGTTGGTTGTCACATAGGAATCATACATGAAGATTCTGTGTGTTGGCATTGTAACAACAGGGAATCTGTCTCACTTCTCTACAAGAGTTTGTTGTCACATAGGAATCATACATGAGGATTCTGTGTGAAGGCATTATAACAACAGGGAATCTGTCTCACTTCTCTACAAGGGTTTGTTGTCACATAGGAATCATACATGAAGATTCTGTATGCTGGCATTATAACAACAGGGAATCTGTCTCACTTCTCTACAAGAGTTTGTTGTTACATAGGAATCATACATGAAGATTCTGTGTGCTGGTATTATAACAACAGGGAATCTGTCTCACTTCTCTACAAGAGTTTGTTGTCACATAGGAATCATACATGAGGATTCTGTGTGCTGGCATTATAACAACAGGGAATCTGTCTCACTTCTCTACAAGAGTTTGTTGTCACATAGGAATCATACATGAAGATTCTGTGTGCTGGTATTATAACAGCAGGGAATCTATCTCACTTCTCTACAAGAGTTTGTTGTTAGATAGGAATCATACATGAAGATTCTGTGTGCTGGCATTATAACAGCAGGGAATCTATCTCACTTCTCTACAAGAGTTTGTTGTTAGATAGGAATCATACATGAAGTTTCTGTGTGCTGGCATTATAACAGCAGGGAATCTGTCTCACTTCTCTACAAGAGTTTGTTGTTAGATAGGAATCATACATGAAGATTCTGTGTGCTGGCATTATAACAGCAGGGAATCTGTCTCACTTCTCTACAAGAGTTTGTTGTCACATAGGAATCATACATGAAGATTCTGTATGCTGGCATTATAACAACAGGGAATCTGTCTCACTTCTGTACACGAGTTGGTTGTCACATAGGAATCATACATGAAGATTCTGTATGCTAGCATTATAACAACAGGGAATCTGTCTCACTTCTGTACAAGAGTTGGTTGTCACATAGGAATCATACATGAAGATTCTGTGTGTTGGCATTGTAACAACAGGGAATCTGTCTCACTTCTCTACAAGAGTTTGTTGTCACATAGGAATCATACATGAAGATTCTGTATGCTGGCATTATAACAACAGGGAATCTGTCTCACTTCTCTACAAGAGTTTGTTGTCACATAGGAATCATACATGAAGATTCTGTATGCTGGCATTATAACAGCAGCGAATCTGTCTCACTTCTCTACAAGAGTTTGTTGTCACATAGGAATCATACTTGAAGATTCTGTGTGCTGGCATTATAACAACAGGGAATCTGTTTCACTTCTCTACAAGAGTTTGTTGTCACATGGGAATCATACATGAAGATTCTGTGTGCTGGCATTATAACAGCAGGGAATCTGTCTCACTTCTCTACAAGAGTTTGTTGTCACATAGGAATCATACATGAAGATTCTGTGTGTTGACATTATAACAACAGGGAATCTGTCTCACTTCTCTACAAGAGTTTGTTGTCACATGGGAATCATACATGAAGATTCTGTGTGCTGGCATTATAACAGCAGGGAATCTGTCTCACTTCTCTACAAGAGTTTGTTGTCACATAGGAATCATACATGAAGATTCTGTGTGTTGACATTATAACAACAGGGAATCTGTCTCACTTCTCTACAAGAGTTTGTTGTTACATAGGAATCATACATGAAGATTCTGTGTGTTGGCATTATAACAACAGGAATCTGTCTCACTTCTCTACATGAGTTTGTTGTCACATAGGAATCATACATGAAGGTTCTGTGTGCTGGCATTATAAACAGCAGGGAATCTGTCTCACTTCTCCACAAGAGTTTGTTGTCACATAGGAATCATACATGAGGATTCTGTGTGCTGGCATTATAACAACAGGGAATCTGTCTCACTTCTCTACAAGAGTTTGTTGTCACATAGGAATCACACATGAAGATTCTGTGTGCTGGTATTATAACAACAGGGAATCTGTCTCACTTCTCTACAAGAGTTTGTTGTTACATAGGAATCATACATGAAGATTCTGTGTGCTGGTATTATAACAACAGGGAATCTGTCTCACTTCTCTACAAGAGTTTGTTGTTACATAGGAATCATACATGAAGATTCTGTGTGTTGGCATTATAACAACAGGAATCTGTCTCACTTCTCTACAAGAGTTTGTTGTCACATAGGAATCATACATGAAGATTCTGTGTGCTGGCATTATAAACAGCAGGGAATCTGTCTCACTTCTCCACAAGAGTTTGTTGTCACATAGGAATCATACATGAAGATTCTGTGTGCTGGTATTATAACAACAGGGAATCTGTCTCACTTCTCTAGGAGAGTTTGCTGTCACATAGGAATCATACATGAAGATTCTGTGTGTTGGTATTATAACAGCAGGGAATCTGTCTCATTTCTCTACAAGAGTTTGTTGTCTCATAGGAATCATACATGAAGATACTGTGTGCGGACATTATAACAGCAGGGAATCTGTCTCACTTCTCTACAAGAGTGTGTTGTCACATAGGAATCATACATGAAGATTCTGTGTGCTGGCATTATAACAACAGGGAATCTGTCTCACTTCTCTACAAGAGTTTGTTGTCACATGGGAATCATACATGAAGATTCTGTGTGCTGGCATTATAACAGCAGGGAATCTGTCTCACTTCTCTACAAGAGTTTGTTGTCACATGGGAATCATACATGAAGATACTGTGTGCTGGCATTATAACAGCAGGGAATCTGTCTCACTTCTCTACAAGAGTTTGTTGTCACATGGGAATCATACATGAAGATTCTGTGTGCTGGCATTATAACAACAGGGAATCTGTCTCACTTCTCTACAAGAGTTTGTTGTCACATAGGAATCATACATGAAGATTCTGTGTGTTGACATTATAACAACAGGGAATCTGTCTCACTTCTCTACAAGAGTTTGTTGTCACATAGGAATCATACATGAAGATTCTGTATGCTGGCATTATAACAACAGGGAATCTGTCTCACTACAAGAGTTTATTGTCACATAGGAATCATACATGAAGATTCTGTGTGCTGGTGTTATAACAACAGGGAATCTGTCTCACTTCTCTACAAGAGTTTGTTGTCACATAGGAATCATACATGAAGATTCTGGGTGCTGACATTATAACAACAGGGAATTTGTCTCACTACTCTACAAGAGTTTATTGTCACATAGGAATCATACATAAAGATTCTGTGTGCTGGCATTATAACAACAGGGAATCTGTCTCACTTCTCTACAAGAGTTTGTTGTCACATAGGAATCATACATAAAGATTCTGTGTGCTGGCATTATAACAACAGGGAATCTGTCTCACTTCTCTACAAGAGTTTGTTGTCACATAGGAATCATACATAAAGATTCTGTGTGCTGGTATTATAACAACAGGGAATCTGTCTCACTTCTCTACAAGAGTTTATTGTCACATAGGAATCATACATAAAGATTCTGTGTGCTGGTATTATAACAACAGGGAATCTGTCTCACTTCTCTACAAGAGTTTGTTGTCACATAGGAATCATACATGAAGATTCTGTGTGTTGGTATTATAACAGCAGGGAATCTGTCTCACTTCTCTACAAGAGTTTGTTGTTACATAGGAATCATACATGAAGATTCTGTGTGTTGGTATTATAACAGCAGGGAATCTGTCTCACTTCTCTACAAGAGTTTGTTGTTACATAGGAGTCATACATGAAGATTCTGTGTGCCAGCATTATAACAACAGGGAATCTGTCTCACTTCTCTACAAGAGTTTGTTGTCACATAGGAATCATACATGAAGATTCTGTGTGCTGGCATTATAATACTGAAACACGTTGTCTCACAACATAAGTGATTAGCCGGCACAGAAAGCGGGAGCAGAAACAGGGCAGTGCAGGACAAGCAAATCCCCGTAATATGGTCATGAGTCCAAACAAAGTCTCATATCCAAGTTTGTTAAAAACTTGGCCAATGTTTAAAAATACTTTTCGCTCCACTTACTGTCCAACTATGGCAGAACATGTTTCAAGGAGTCTTCGTCCTCATCCTCAACTGATCAGATTTCTCGCTATTTTCTGATATCTCTTCCCATTCTGATGTTTGGGTTGCTGTCGTTCCCATTGGTGAGTCTCATGATGTCATCAGATGCCAGTATTTCAAAATTCATTACTCTTTTCAATTTCTTGTTTATGTATATACAAGGGTGATTCAAATATAAATGGTAATTGAGCAATCTGTTCCAAGCAGGATGGAGGAAGGGGTAACCAGTTTCGCTCTGTTCCGGCGTCAGTACAGTGTGAGTGAACAAGAGCTTCCTTCTTCTGTTGCACAACACATAAAATTTTTACACAATGAAGGGGTTAAACCCTCTTAGATTTTAACTCATTTGAAGGCACAGTTAGGGATGCTACACTGTCCCAGAACCGAGTGTTTACTTGGTCCAGACAATTTAAGGGTGGCCTAGAAATTGTAGAAATGGTCATGCTCAATGCCAAAGGTCAAGTCTCAGCTGACAAAATCAGTGCCGTTGAAGAGTATGTCGAAGGTGAACACTGTTGAAGAAATCACCTCAGCATTGGAAATGGTGATATCATTATCAGTGAACATCTTGGCTGTAGAGAAATTAGTGCTGGATGCGTTCTGAAGTGGTTAACTGAGCAGCAAAGACAAGTTGGGTTGCAGATATGTGAGAGTCTTCTGAATCGATTCTGGCAAGAAGGGGAGGACTTTTTGTATTTGCATCGTCGCATGTGATGAGACTTGTGTCCAGCATTACACTGCGGAATCCAAAATGGCGAGTAAGGTGTGGTGAAGAAAGAATGAAGTCTGCCAAAACCAACCTCTCAGCTTGATAAGTTGTCACGACAAAGTTTTTTTGACTACAGAAATTAAACTAATTGATTTTCTTCACAATCGACACACGGGAATGCATGGTACTATCGCCAGTTGTTAAAGTCAGCAAAAGATGTTGTATGCCCATTACTTCTGCATGACAATGCTAAGCCTCGACTCGCACCGCAAATTTGACAAGGGACACATTGAAGGGCATGCATTGGGAAACCCTCTCTTGACAGATCCCCCGCCATGAAGGCATGAGGAGCATGTGTACAACTGCTGAATGACACATCCTCAAACTGGTTTTTGAACAAGGAATGTTGGCAAAAGTGTGTAGAGAAACACTGAAGGTGTCACTTGTGTATATGATTAATTAATAACTGTACAAAAATAAATTACTGTTTATATTTGAATTGCCCTCATTTTCCCACACAATTGGTTGGCCAGTTCTAAAAGTTTTGTTTCTGGACCAATGTTATGATTATGTAACCAAAGGTGATAAGTGTTGGCTGATTCTTCTGTTTGAATGTAGTGTTGTAATTTTGATGTTCAACAAAAACATTCGGGGAGAATCAATAAAAAAATATGACAAATTTAAATACTATCAAAAAATGTTCAACAAATTGAACAAGAGTTTTAAAGATACAATATTAAAGTGGCTCCTCCCCAAAACAAGTACACCGTGAGAAATGTGCTCAGTGATCCGTTAAGGAGTTACTGCTAACAATAAACTATGAGGAATATGGGGTTTGTTCAATAAGTATCAGGACTGAAGTCATAAATTCATTGAAGATATTGTGTACTGTAAGTTCACATGCGACAAGCTCTTTTTTGACTCTTTATATGCGCCCTGGAAGTCAGTAACATCATTGAAGTCACTGGGATCGCCTCAGTCATCTTGAAATGATGTCCTTTCAGGTTCCTCTTGATTGGAAGTCTGGGTAGGCATATCTGGACTGTAGGGTGGCGTTACCCTTACAATTGCTATGGTGAAGGATCCAGGACCTTTTGAAAGTGATGGACTGTAGGGTGGCATTACCCTTACAATTGCTATGGTGAAGGATCCAGGGTCTTTTGAAAATGATGGACTGTAGGGTGGTGTTACCCTTACAATTGCTATGGTGAAGGATCCAGGACCTTTTGAAAATGATGGACTGTAGGGTGGTGTTACCCTTACAATTGCTATGGTGAAGGATCCAGGACCTTTTGAAAGTGATGGACTGTAGGGTGGCGTTACCCTTACAATTGCTATGGTGAAGGATCCAGGGCCTTTTGAAAGTGATGGACTGTAGGGTGGCGTTACCCTTACAATTGCTATGGTGAAGGATCCAGGACCTTTTGAAAGTGATGGACTGTAGGGTGGCGTTACCCTTACAATTGCTATGGTGAAGGATCCAGGACCTTTTGAAAGTGATGGACTGTAGGGTGGCGTTACCCTTACAATTGCTATGGTGAAGGATCCAGGGCCTTTTGAAAGTGATGGACTGTAGGGTGGCGTTACCCTTACAATTGCTATGGTGAAGGATCCAGGACTTTTTGAAAGTGATGGACTGTAGGGTGGCGTTACCCTTACAATTACTATGGTGAAGGAACCAGGACCTTTTGAAAGTGATGGACTGTAGGGTGGCGTTACCCTTACAATTGCTATGGTGAAGGATCCAGGGCCTTTTGAAAGTGATGGACTGTAGGGTGGCATTACCCTTACAATTGCTATGCTGAAGGATCCAGGACCTTTTGAAAGTGATGGACTGTAGGATGGCGTTACCCTTACAATTGCTATGGTGAAGGATCCAGGACCTTTTGAAAGTGATGGACTATAGGGTGGCGTTACCCTTACAATTGCTATGGTGAAGGATCCAGGACCTTTTGAAAGTGATGGACTGTAGGGTGGCATTACCCTTACAATTGCTATGGTGAAGGATCCAGGACCTTTTGAAAGTGATGGACTGTAGGGTGGCGTTACCCTTACAATTGCTATGGTGAAGGATCCAGGGCCTTTTGAAAGTGATGGACTGTAGGGTGGCGTTACCCTTACAATTGCTATGGTGAAGGAACCAGGACCTTTTGAAAGTGATGGACTGTAGGGTGGCGTTACCCTTACAATTGATATGGTGAAGGATCCAGGGTCTTTTGAAAGTGATGGACTGTAGGGTGGCGTTACCCTTACAATTGCTATACTGAAGGATCCAGGACCTTTTAAAAGTGATGGACTGTAGGGTGGCGTTACCCTTACAATTGCTATGGTGAAGGATCCAGGGCCTTTTGAAAGTGATGGACTGTAGGGTGGCATTACCCTTACAATTGCTATGGTGAAGGATCCAGGACCTTTTGAAAGTGATGGACTGTAGGATGGCGTTACCGTTACAGTTGCTATGGTGAAGGATCCAGGACCTTTTGAAAGTGATGGACTGTAGGGTGGCGTTACCCTTACAATTGCTATGGTGAAGGATCCAGGGCCTTTTGAAAGTGATGGACTGTAGGGTGGTGTTACCCTTACAATTGCTATGGTGAAGGATCCAGGACCTTTTGAAAGTAATGGACTGTAGGGTGGCATTACCCTTACAATTGCTATGGTGAAGGATCCAGGACCTTTTGAAAGTGATGGACTGTAGGGTGGCGTTACCCTTACAATTGCTATGGTGAAGGATCCAGGACCTTTTGAAAGTGATGGACTGTAGAGTGGCGTTACCCTTACAATTGCTATGGTGAAGGATCCAGGACCTTTTGAAAGTGATGGACTGTAGGGTGGCGTTACCCTTACAATTGCTATGGTGAAGGATCCAGGACCTTTTGAAAGTGATGGACTGTAGGGTGGCGTTACCCTTACAATTGCTATGGTGAAGGATCCAGGACCTTTTGAAAGTGATGGACTGTAGAGTGGCATTACCCTTACAATTGCTATGGTGAAGGATCCAGGACCTTTTGAAAGTGATGGACTGTAGGGTGGCGTTACCCTTACAATTGCTATGGTGAAGGATCCAGGGCCTTTTGAAAGTGATGGACTGTAGGGTGGCATTACCCTTACAATTGCTATGGTGAAGGATCCAGGCCCTTTTGAAAGTAATGGACTGTAGGGTGGCATTACCCTTACAATTGCTATGGTGAAGGATCCAGGACCTTTTGAAAGTGATGGACTGTAGGGTGGCGTTACCCTTACAATTGCTATGGTGAAGGATCCAGGACCTTTTGAAAGTGATGGACTGTAGGGTGGCTTTACCCTTACAATTGCTATGGTGAAGGATCCAGGACCTTTTGAAAGTGATGGACTGTAGAGTGGTGTTACCCTTACAATTGCTATGGTGAAGGATCCAGGACCTTTTGAAAGTGATGGACTGTCGGGTGGCGTTACCCTTACAATTGCTATGGTGAAGGATCCAGGACCTTTTGAAAGTGATGGACTGTAGGGTGGCGTTACCCTTAAAATTGCTATGGTGAAGGATCCAGGACCTTTTGAAAGTGATGGACTGTATGGTGGCGTTACCCTTACAATTGCTATGGTGAAGGATCCAGGACCTTTTGAAAGTGATGGACTGTAGGGTGGCGTTACCCTTACAATTGCTATGGTGAAGAATCCAGGACCTTTTGAAAGTGATGGACTGTAGGGGGGCGTTACCCTTAAAATTGCTATGGTGAAGTATCCAGGACCTTTTGAAAGTGATGGACTGTAGGGTGGCGTTACCCTTACAATTGCTATGGTGAAGGATCCAGGGCCTTTTGAAAGTGATGGACTGTAGGGTGGCGTTACCCTTACAATTGCTATGGTGAAGGATCCAGGACCTTTTGAAAGTAATGGACTGTAGGGTGGCATTACCCTTACAATTGCTATGGTGAAGGATCCAGGACCTTTTGAAAGTGATGGACTGTAGGGTGGCGTTACCCTTACAATTGCTATGGTGAAGGATCCAGGACCTTTTGAAAGTGGTGGACTGTAGGGTGGCGTTACCCTTACAATTGCTATGGTGAAGGATCCAGGACCTTTTGAAAGTGATGGACTGTAGAGTGGCGTTACCCTTACAATTGCTATGGTGAAGGATCCAGGGTCTTTTAAAAGTGATGGACTGTAGGGTGGCGTTACCCTTACAATTGCTATGGTGAAGGATCCAGGACCTTTTGAAAGTGATGGACTGTAGGGTGGCATTACCCTTACAATTGCTATGGTGAAGGATCCAGGACCTTTTGAAAGTGATGGATTGTAGAGTGGCGTTACCCTTACAATTGCTATGGTGAAGGAACCAGGACCTTTTGAAAGTGATGGACTGTAGGGTGGCGTTACCCTTACAATTGCTATGGTGAAGGATCCAGGGCCTTTTGAAAGTGATGGACTGTAGGGTGGCATTACCCTTACAATTGCTATGCTGAAGGATCCAGGACCTTTTGAAAGTGATGGACTGTAGGATGGCGTTACCCTTACAATTGCTATGGTGAAGGATCCAGGACCTTTTGAAAGTGATGGACTATAGGGTGGCGTTACCCTTACAATTGCTATGGTGAAGGATCCAGGACCTTTTGAAAGTGATGGACTGTAGGGTGGCATTACCCTTACAATTGCTATGGTGAAGGATCCAGGACCTTTTGAAAGTGATGGACTGTAGGGTGGCGTTACCCTTACAATTGCTATGGTGAAGGATCCAGGGCCTTTTGAAAGTGATGGACTGTAGGGTGGCATTACCCTTACAATTGCTATGGTGAAGGAACCAGGACCTTTTGAAAGTGATGGACTGTAGGGTGGCGTTACCCTTACAATTGATATGGTGAAGGATCCAAGGTCTTTTGAAAGTGATGGACTGTAGGGTGGCGTTACCCTTACAATTGCTATACTGAAGGATCCAGGACCTTTTAAAAGTGATGGACTGTAGGGTGGCGTTACCCTTACAATTGCTATGGTGAAGGATCCAGGGCCTTTTGAAAGTGATGGACTGTAGGGTGGCATTACCCTTACAATTGCTATGGTGAAGGATCCAGGACCTTTTGAAAGTGATGGACTGTAGGATGGCGTTACCGTTACAATTGCTATGGTGAAGGATCCAGGACCTTTTGAAAGTGATGGACTGTAGGGTGGCGTTACCCTTACAATTGCTATGGTGAAGGATCCAGGGCCTTTTGAAAGTGATGGACTGTAGGGTGGCGTTACCCTTACAATTGCTATGGTGAAGGATCCAGGACCTTTTGAAAGTAATGGACTGTAGGGTGGCATTACCCTTACAATTGCTATGGTGAAGGATCCAGGACCTTTTGAAAGTGATGGACTGTAGGGTGGCGTTACCCTTACAATTGCTATGGTGAAGGATCCAGGACCTTTTGAAAGTGATGGACTGTAGAGTGGCGTTACCCTTACAATTGCTATGGTGAAGGATCCAGGACCTTTTGAAAGTGATGGACTGTAGGGTGGCGTTATTCTTACAATTGCTATGGTGAAGGATCCAGGACCTTTTGAAAGTGATGGACTGTAGGGTGGCGTTACCCTTACAATTGCTATGGTGAAGGATCCAGGACCTTTTGAAAGTGATGGACTGTAGAGTGGCATTACCCTTACAATTGCTATGGTGAAGGATCCAGGACCTTTTGAAAGTGATGGACTGTAGGGTGGCGTTACCCTTACAATTGCTATGGTGAAGGATCCAGGGCCTTTTGAAAGTGATGGACTGTAGGGTGGCATTACCCTTACAATTGCTATGGTGAAGGATCCAGGCCCTTTTGAAAGTAATGGACTGTAGGGTGGCATTACCCTTACAATTGCTATGGTGAAGGATCCAGGACCTTTTGAAAGTGATGGACTGTAGGGTGGCGTTACCCTTACAATTGCTATGGTGAAGGATCCAGGACCTTTTGAAAGTGATGGACTGTAGGGTGGCGTTACCCTTACAATTGCTATGGTGAAGGATCCAGGACCTTTTGAAAGTGATGGACTGTAGAGTGGTGTTACCCTTACAATTGCTCTGGTGAAGGATCCAGGACCTTTTGAAAGTGATGGACTGTCGGGTGGCGTTACCCTTACAATTGCTATGGTGAAGGATCCAGGACCTTTTGAAAGTGATGGACTGTAGGGTGGCGTTACCCTTACAATTGCTATGGTGAAGGATCCAGGACCGTTTGAAAGTGATGGACTGTATGGTGGCGTTACCCTTACAATTGCTATGGTGAAGGATCCAGGACCTTTTGAAAGTGATGGACTGTAGGGTGGCGTTACCCTTACAATTGCTATGGTGAAGAATCCAGGACCTTTTGAAAGTGATGGACTGTAGGGGGGCGTTACCCTTAAAATTGCTATGGTGAAGTATCCAGGACCTTTTGAAAGTGGTGGACTGTAGGGTGGCGTTACCCTTACAATTGCTATGGTGAAGGATCCAGGACCTTTTGAAAGTGATGGACTGTAGAGTGGCGTTACCCTTACAATTGCTATGGTGAAGGATCCAGGGTCTTTTGAAAGTGATGGACTGTAGGGTGGCGTTACCCTTACAATTGCTATGGTGAAGGATCCAGGACCTTTTGAAAGTGATGGACTGTAGGGTGGCATTACCCTTACAATTGCTATGGTGAAGGATCCAGGACCTTTTGAAAGTGATGGATTGTAGAGTGGCGTTACCCTTACAATTGCTATGGTGAAGGATCCAGGACCTTTTGAAAGTGATGGACTGTAGGGGGGCTTTACCCTTAAAATTGCTATGGTGAAGTATCCAGGACCTTTTGAAAGTGGTGGACTGTAGGGTGGCGTTACCCTTACAATTGCTATGGTGAAGGATCCAGGACCTTTTGAAAGTGATGGACTGTAGAGTGGCGTTACCCTTACAATTGCTATGGTGAAGGATCCAGGGCCTTTTGAAAGTGATGGACTGTAGGGTGGCGTTACCCTTACAATTGCTATGGTGAAGGATCCAGGACCTTTTGAAAGTGATGGACTGTAGGGTGGCATTACCCTTACAATTGCTATGGTGAAGGATCCAGGACCTTTTGAAAGTGATGGATTGTAGAGTTGCGTTACCCTTACAATTGCTATGGTGAAGTATCCAGGACCTTTTGAAAGTGATGGACTGTAGAGTGGCGTTACCCTTACAATTGCTATGGTGAAGGATCCAGGACCTTTTGAAAGTGATGGACCTGAAGACACATTTTCACTATGTCGGACATACGGCATGTTATTCGTCTTTGTCTTCCTGTCATTTTTTGAAATTTTTTATACCACTCAAAAATATGCATTCCGGACATTACTTTGCCCTTGTAACCGTCAGGAATGATATCAAAAGTGTTTACACCAGATTTGTTCAGTTTAAAGCACTTGTTGACTCCTGAAGCGCACACAAAACACACTTTCTTTGAGTCGCGATCTCACACTCCAAAGACTCAGAGGGTAACTGAGCCAGGTAGCCGTGGCCCCTACGACACCCTCACCTCTGGCCTAGAGAGAGCACCCTCCACCTCTTCAAATTAGTCCTGATACTTACTGGACAAACCCTGTATATCACATTAATTGTGAAGATTGTCAAAAAATATACATTGGAAAAACTAGAAGGAATTTGGGAACAAGATTGAAGGAACACCTGAAAAATATCAATTATCACTTATCAGTTTTGGTTACATAATGGATAACATTGTTGAGTTGTCCTCCGTGGTGTAGTGGTTACCATACTAGCCCCTAGTTCCTGAGCTTGTGGGGGGCGATGGATTTTTTCGGGTGTAAAAATCCTTAGCATGACTTCCTTTGGAAGGGAAGTAAAGCCGGTAGTCCTGTGTTGTAGATTTACAGCACGTAAAAGAACGTCAAGCCTGATAAAGAGGCCTCTGAGCAAAATTACCGGTCTTTCACGCCCTGTATAGAATGGGACACTAAGGACCGCATCAGTTAGAAAGGGCCCATAAATAAAACTGAATTTAATTTAATTTTATAACATCAGTACAGAAACAAAACTTCAAAAACTAACCAAAAATCATTTGGAACTACCAGTGTGTGAGAAAATATGCATCACCACGAGTTTGAATAGTCATGAATTTTGAAATACGGACATCAGATGACATGATAGGAGTCACCAAAGGGTACGACAGCAGGCCAAGCAACAGATACCTGAACGAGAGCCAATCAACTGATGATGAGAGAGTCTCGTTGTGATTTAGAGGTTGACAAAGTTTCTAACAAATTTGATTACTGTTTTATATGCTTCTTCACCATTTTAGAGGCTCTGGATTTATAGCATAAGCCAAGCCATGTGCAGTCCTTTTCCTTTCTTGTGTGCTCTGTTTTCAGCAGACAATCTTCGTATGCAGGAAGAGGCCATCGAGAAGGGACAGAACTGTCGAGTGGTTTTAGAGAAGTTGCAACTTGTGCCACCAACTCAGGTAGGGTACGTCCTACAGGAAATGACAACGTAGTTTTGAAAATTGGAATTGATACTTCTAATTTTATAGTAGGCTAATAAAACTTTTGCTATTCATGTAACAATAGTGTGCATACTAATTATTTCTCTGGTGCTGCTGTAAAAATTACGTACCACCACACTTCTCAAAAAGCATTACTATATTTATTTAAGGTTGGTAGTAATTATTGGATTTAGCTTCAGAATAAAAAATATTTGTTAACTTTTACTTTCTCTACCGTATACATAGTGGGTACAGAAGGTATTGCATTCCACCCAAAAATTTATTGTACGATTTCACTGGAAATACATGTTTTAAGGCACCCTGAATCCAAAACAATTTTAGAAAACGGTTTATGTTGTCTGTGAACAGCTTAACACAAAAATGAAAAGTCAGTTAAATATCAAGTTCAGTATCTTCCAAAAATGTGACATGAATATTTTCAAGAAAATCTGCCACCCCATACTACCCTTTACATTTAAGATTTTTCAACATTTATTTTCTCAAAAATGGCTCTAATGATTTTTATTAAAATACCATATATTAAAGATATTTATTTATATATTGAATTCTCTGAGAATAGCATGTGAAGTCCTCTTCAAAAGGAATTTATAAAATCTTGCAGAACTTGAAAATGTACTACACAATAATTGTAGATCTCTTTAAAACACACAATTTGTTCCAAATAAGATATCTGTTATTAATGATTAAATTGTTCAGTACTTTATCATTCTCTTAAAATGATTTTGATATTCAGTTGTTTCTCACGATGTCATGGAAACAGTATGGAATTTTAAGGCAGCATATAGCGTCCAGTTGTTAAACATTTGACTATCGCTGTTCTCTATAACGAAATGTGTAATGTAGCTATTTCTGAAAAGGTTTATCTTTATTAAAATGAAGTAGACAGAAAAATAAAGTTTCATAATAATAGTTTGTACACTGACTAATAAATGCTAGAGGGTAGAGAAAGTGCACTACCACCTGGCATACTCTCCAGACTTAGTCCCTGCGACTTTGATATAATTGCTAAGATTAGATCTCACTTAGTGGGATTCGGTTCCAAACAGTTGAGGCAACTGATCGCCCATCAACAGACTAGGCAGGATGCAACAGCTGACTACATCAAGGCATGTAGTAACTTTGTTATGTACCAAGGAGAGAAAGAGCTAAAAACTCAACCTACAAGGGTGCTTTCATAAGTCTGGTAAATTTCCATGAAAGAATGGAACATTTTTGTTGCAGCTTAATGGTTGGTAAGCTTGATTATTGAAAGGATCATGTAAAAAATTTCAATAATGTACAGCATGCAGTTCATTGTTGTCAGTCACCTGAACTGGTCAGTGTGTTGGGTGCAATTGAAAATGGAAAAGACGGAGTTTCGTGCTGTTGTTAAACATTTTCATTTGAAGGTTTACAGTGCTGCACAAATGAAAACAGAACTAGATGAAGTTCATGTGGGCTCCTCACCATCATTGAAGATGATTAATGAATTTAAACATGGTGGGTACATGGCATGCATGATATGGTTATGCAAAACCATCAAATAAAAGTTTGTGACAAACTGTAGGCATCTCAACTGAGCGGGTGCACAATATTCTGCATGGAGAAGCTCACATCGACCAAAGGCACACCTGCAAGAACATTTAATCGCAATTTGCAAGGCTTTTTGCACCTATTTGTGACCGTTGATGAAACTTGGATTCATCATTACATACCAGAGTCAAAACAATGGACAAAGGCTGGTGAAAGTGCACTGAAGAAAGCAAAGACCATTTTGTCAGTTGGTAAAGTGATGGCCACTGTTTTTTGGGATTTCCAAGGAATAATCCTCATAGATTACTCGGAAAAAGACAGAACCCTATTATAGTTCAGTTGCGTTGATTGAAAACAGACCAAGGTTGATACACAAAAAAGTGCTCTTTTACCAGGATAATGCGATGGTGCATGTATTGGCTCCTCATCCACAGAGTTAGCCCTTCTTCCCTAACTTGAAACTTTGCTTTGGTGACAACATGAGCAAGTGATCGCTGCCGTCAATGAGTATTTTGCAGAGTTTGACAGAACCTATTTTTCCAATGGGATGAAAAACCTGGGGGATCGCTGCACCAAGTATATAGGCATCAAAGAAGACTGTGTCAAGAAATAAGATGAGTTTTTTACGAAAAAAAAATATTTCTTGCCTTTTTACCAGACTTATCAAGCCATCCTCGTATGTATTTTAAATGCAGGGTTCCCACAAATGACCTTTCAGGTTTCAAACATGGGTAATTTGGGTTTAATAAAACTTAGAAGCTAGTGCCACTGGAAAGAGAAACTGGTATTGAGTGTGACCTTCTTTGGTAATACGTTCTAGCATATGATGTGCACTCTTAGATCAAGGTCGGTGTGGCTTGTACACAGGATCTTTAACGTAACCCTATAAAAAAAAAGTGAAGTGGTGTCAGGTCTGGTGAATGAAGAAGTTGTGTATTTTCATTATGAAAACGTGGGAATGCACTATTCTGTTGAAATATCAAGTTTTGGGCTTATCCAGGTACTCTCCACCTTGGATTGTTTTCTCTACAAAAAAGAACAGGTTTATGTATGAGCATTTACTTATGAATACTGGATGCCATTGCACATTGATTAACATGGTAATGGAAAACATCCTCTATACCAGCCATTTTGTAAGTTTCAACAATGTGCAATGTTGCCAACCATGATACTAGAACTAAAACGTTTTGAGTAGTTCCTCTTTCCAATGGTACTAGTTTCATGTTTTTAAGTTTTATTAAATGGAAGTTACACGTGTTTGAAACCAAAAGGTCATTTGTGGGAACTCTGTATGTAAATTTTTAAGTTTAAGTCTTCAAATGTTGCATATAACTGCAGAAATTTGTATTGATATTAAAATTTAGAGAATGATAATCTGTTAAAGCAATATTTAAAATTCCAAGTAACAAGTGTACTTGGGAATATTTGTGCAAAAAAAGAAACAAATAATAAAGATTTTGAAGACGGGAAGATACAAACAGAAAGCTCACTATTATTGTACAGGGTGAACATCATTTCAAACTATGAAGGAAGACGTTTTGAGTGTTTTTCCTTTCTTGAGATAATTACTATTTTATTATGCACAATATTGCAACATAGCAAATTCAACAGGTTAACTTTGAATTGTTCAGCTTCTGCTGCTATGGTAATGAGTAAATAAACGGAAAAGTACACTCTATCATACGGAATATAGAACTGAGGAAGCATTTACAATATTATGCAAGTTATTAATAGGAACAGTAAATAAAAGCTTGAGAAAGCCAAGTTGCAAGATTTGCTTCCTGAATAGAAAATGTGCTTGACAGTGGTGTACGGTACCATGTAAATCTCAAGCACGATAAACAGCTCTCTTCATCTTCCAATTTAATTTACACATGCTTCACAACATTTTCATCCGGGTTGCTTTTTATTTCTTTTGCTGCTCCAAGTATTTTTTCTTGCAATGTTCTGTAAAGTATATGCGAGTTTCCAAAGAAGGTTTAGATCTTGTTATTGGTCCATCCTGAGCATATGTAGAGTTTTTGTTTTGAGGCCTGCTAATAAAAATGAGGATAGAGGTACCACCAGCAGTGATTGTAAAGGAGAATATCGTATTTCATTTGTTACAGTAAATTGTGCGGAAAGTTGTTAAACAATCAAACTGTTCCCATAAGCATAATAACTTTTTTTAAAAAATTCTGATGTGTTACATTCACATAACTTTCACTACCCTATACTGTTTATTAGTGGGTATACACATTATTTTTATGAAAGTTTATTTTTCTATCTGCTTTATTTTAACCCAGGTAAACCCTTGCAGAAACAGCTACATTACACATTTTGTTGTAGAGAACAGTGATAGTCAAATGTTTAACAACTGCACGCTATATGCTGGCCTTAAAATTCCATACTGTTTCCATGACATCACGAGAAACAACTGAATGTTGATGGTTACTAAAAAAGAATGAAAAACATTCGAACAGTTGGAGCCATTAATAATGGATGTCTCAGAAATGTCTGCTGCCACCAAAAAAGTTATTTGAAATAAATTATGTGTTTTAAAGAGCTCTAATTTTTTGTGTAGTATGTTTTCATCTATCGCTTAACGTTTACCAGTTATACAGGTTTATACAAAATTGCATGTGAATAAAGAGAAGTTGATATGCTGTTGCTAGCAAATTCAAAATACACTTTAATTGCCATGTAAATATTGTGACTTTCTGCTGTGACTGTATGTGAGTCGACTCTGCAGTAGCACTTGCTGTACGCCAGAGAATCGCTCTTGATGCAGTCTCTCACTCCTACGAGAGCTGTCAGTGAAATGTCTCCACAAGGTTTTCAAACGTTGTATAACTATTTCGACACACTTTCTAGAGGAGCCTGGTGCGGCCATTATTGTTGTTCGGAGCCGATAACCTGCATCACAGCATCTTTAGTACATGGTATTGTAATCAAAATTAAGAGCCATTTTCAGAAAATAAAAAACTTCAAAAAGGTTCCATGTAAATGATAGTTTGGGGTGGAGCACGTATTTGTAGTGAACTTTGGGTGGAATGCAATACCTTCTCTACCTACTGTGTACGTGGTAGAGAAAATGTAAAAATGAATAATAATTTAGTTTTATTCCTTATTTGTAAAAGACCTTATATAAGTAATGACATTGTAAAATAAGGTTGGTTGCCCAAATGAATACAACTCTTGAGTTAATTATTATTGTAATGCAGTGGCTGTGGTCCAAGTTGGAGATAGTGCTAGTATTAGATCTTCTGGATGTTTCTCCTTCTTGAGCATTATACTGGCTATATAAATGACTATTTTGTGTTCCTGGTGCAAAGAAAAGTGTCGTTCTCCGAGTGAGTTTGTGATGACTGCTGATGTGCAGTGAGTTAGTAAGGGTGTTGATAGTGCGATGAAAAGTGTTGTTCTCCGAGTGAGTTTGTGATGACCGCTGACGTGCAGTGAGTTAGTAAGGGTGTTGATAGTGCGATGAAAAGTGTTGTTCTCCGAGTGAGTTTGTGATGACCGCTGACGTGCAGTGAGCATTCTCATGAGTCAATGAGTTAGTAAGAGTGTTGATAGTGCGATGAAAAGTGTTGTTCTCCGAGTGAGTTTGTGATGGCTGCTGATGTGCAGTGAGCATTCTCACGAGTCAGTGAGTTAGTAAGCGTGTTGATAGTGCGATGAAAAGTGTTGTTCTCCGAGTGAGTTTGTGATGACTGCTGACGTGTAGTGAGTTAGTAAGGGTGTTGATAGTGCGATGAAAAGTGTTGTTCTCCGAGTGAGTTTGTGATGACTGCTGACGTGTAGTGAGTTAGTAAGGGTGTTGATAGTGCGATGAAAAGTGTTGTTCTCTGAGTCAGTTTGTGATGACCGCTGACGTGCAGTGAGTTAGTAAGGGTGTTGATAGTGCGATGAAAAGTGTTGTTCTCCGAGTGAGTTTGTGATGACCGCTGATGTGCAGTGAGCATTCTCACGAGTCAGTGAGTTAGTAAGAGTGTTGATAGTGCGATGAAAAGTGTTGTTCTCCGAGTGAGTTTGTGATGGCTGCTGACGTGCAGTGAGCATTCTCACGAGTCAGTGAGTTAGTAAGAGTGTTGATAGTGCGATGAAAAGTGTTGTTCTCCGAGTGAGTTTGTGATGACTGCTGACGTGCAGTGAGTTAGTAAGAGTGTTGATAGTGCGATGAAAAGTGTTGTTCTCCAAGTGAGTTTGTGATTACTGCTGACGTGCAGTGAGTTAGTAAGGGTGTTGATAGTGCGATGAAAAGTGTCGTTCTCCGAGTGAGTTTGTGATGACTGCTGATGTGCAGTGAGTTAGTAAGGGTGTTGATAGTGCGATGAAAAGTGTCGTTCTCCGAGTGAGTTTGTGATGACTGCTGACGTGCAGTGAGTTAGTAAGGGTGTTGATAGTGCGATGAAAAGTGTCGTTCTCCGAGTGAGTTTGTGATGACTGCTGACGTGCAGTGAGTTAGTAAGGGTGTTGATAGTGCGATGAAAAGTGTCGTTCTCCGAGTGAGTTTGTGATGACTGCTGACGTGCAGTGAGTTAGTAAGGGTGTTGATAGTGCGATGAAAAGTGTCGTTCTCCAAGTGAGTTTGTGATGACTGCTGACGTGCAGTGAGTTAGTAAGAGTGCTGATAGTGCGATGAAAAGTGTGGTTCTCCAAGTGAGTTTGTGATGACTGCTGACGTGCAGTGAGTTAGTAAGAGTGTTGATAGTGCGATGAAAAGTGTTGTTCTCCGAGTGAGTTTGTGATGACTGCTGACGTACAGTGAGTTAGTAAGAGTGTTGATAGTGCAATGAAAAGTGTTGTACTCCAAGTGAGTTTGTGATGACTGCTGACGTGCAGTGAGTTAGTAAGGGTGTTGATAGTGCAATGAAAAGTGTTGTTCTCCGAGTGAGTTTGTGGTGGCTGCTGACGTGCAGTGAGTTAGTAAGAGTGTTGATAGTGCAATGAAAAGTGTTGTTCTCCGAGTGAGTTTGTGATGACTGCTGACGTGCAGTGAGTTAGTAAGGGTGTTGATAGTGCAATGAAAAGTTTTGTTCTCCGAGTGAGTTTGTGATGACTGCTGACATGCAGTGAGCATTCTTCTAAGCTTGTGATGACTGCTGTGTACAAGATATTGGAGAAGTGTTGTGTTTGGCTCTACAGTGAGTTAATCATTCAGAAGAAGTGCATATTTGGTTACGTCACAAAGAAAGTGAATTGACAGTGAATATCTGAACTAGATGAGGTTATTAAGTGACATTGAGAACTTAAAGAAGTGCAGACAAAGTCAGATTCGACTATAAATCAGAGTTATTTTTTACATTTTTATTGAATCCAGCAACAAAAGCAGAAAAAGCCTCATTTTCCTACATTTTTGCCATCAAATTGGCAACTTTTCGATGCCATTGTCAAAGAAACAAGAGGAACATGTGTAGAGTTAGTTGCACATGTACTTGCATCGTTACCAAATTGCTTTCCTCCGGCCCAAACAAAGTTAGTCAGAGGGTGATAAATTTGGACGGTAAGGAGGATTATCATGCAGAGCAATCACATCTTTAATTGGTTGCCAGCGTTGTTCGTTGTGCACAGCAGGTTTTGTCTCAACCAAAGGATGGCAGTAATAGTCTGCATTCACAAAGGAAATCCACTAGAAGAAAGATGTGTAAGTACCTTTCCAGCAGGAAGGCATGTCTTGGCCTTGAGTGGGCCAGCTGCACTTCGTTCCCACCAAAAGGAGAACCCAAGTTACAAAAAATCATCTCCTTGTAGTGATTCAGGTGAACAAATTGTTACGTGCCGATCTTCTTGAATAAGGCCACGTATAGCAGTGGGTCATTCTATGCCAATCATCATAATAAACTGGGGTTTTCAACCTTTCCCCTTAAGATTTTCATGAAACTTTCTCAGAACACATGGTGATGAGCCTATGTCAAGTTTGCAGGGTTGCAAACATGAAAATGTTAAAACTTGAATATCCCTGCTTCTAATTATGCTATAACTGTAATGTTTGGCTTGTTTTGAAGCTAAAGGAACTGAGATGTCATTAAAAAGGGCTTAATATAAAAGTTCAAGGGTAATGACCTTGAATATAAAAGAAAATGTAGGTTCAATATTTTTGGAAATAAAGTATGTTATACAGCTCTTTGGTGTATCAAGTAAATGGATGTTTAAGTGGGCTACTGCAATCCTCTGAGGAGCTTGTCTCAGCTGCTGGTGGTGTTGATTTCCTCAACTTAACAATTACGTTACGATGGGGAAGTGCAATAAGACACATTTGGTATTAAAAGACACAAAAGCAGTAGAAAACAATTGCGGAAAGTGCTACCACACATGAGAAGTGAACTGTGGCAGTTCAGAAAACAAATTCTCCTTCTGAAGAAGAGGCAAGCACATCAGTAGCGGACAAGACTGACTCAGCTTTGCTGTCATTAAATGAAAGTTTAAGTAGTGTTGCAGCATCGCCCATAAAGAAGAAAATAATGAAAGAGGAAAGCTGATAAAATTGCAGAAGTTGTTAAAAAGAACATTTTGCATGTTCCGTATCTGATCATAAACAGTGTTGTGATGTACCGTATTGCAGCAGTTGAAACACAAATTTGAAGAAACCACAAAACATTCTGTGAAGGTGATTATTCTTCGTAAAGACTGGACCATCAGAAGAATAGAAAAGAATTTCCTCATGCCAGTAACTACACGTTTACAAAAGGGTCCGGGATTTTATCATCACCAAATCCTAAACTAGGAAGGAGCTTGGATCCTGATATTGTTAAGATTGCGGTGATGATGTCAGCAGGATAATGTCTGGCAAAAGGATTTTACTACACTCCGAAGTGGTAATACAAAAGTGACTTCTTTTAAACAACCTTTCAGAAGTGTATGCTCAGTTCAAACAGTCACACTCCAATGTAAAGGTAGGATTTTGAAAATCGTCCTCCCTGCATCCAAGACAATGTGTTCTAGTGGTACACACACATCAAAATGTTGTTGGAAGGGTGCAAATTAAATAAACTAATGGAAGACGAGGAACTATATTACAAATATGATGTGCAAGCCACTCAGAGTAGTGTGTTGAATGCCCAGCAACAAGCAGATAACGAAACTGAAAATGTTACTTTCAAACAGTGGATAACATCACTTGAGACAACTGTGTTGACCTCTGAAGATTTGATTGACTTGCTAATAGCCAAGTTGACTCAGCTACATTGCTGTTCAACATAGGTGAGGTTGTTGTAGTGTGTTGAATGCCCAGCAACAAGCAGATAACGAAACTGAAAATGTTACTTTCAAACAGTGGATAACATCACTTGAGAGAACTGTGTTGACCTCTGAAGATTTGATTGACTTGCTAATAGCCAAGTTGACTCAGCTACATTGCTGTTCAACATAGGTGAGGTTGTTGTAGTGTGTTGAATGCCCAGCAACAAGCAGATAACGAAACTGAAAATGTTACTTTCAAACAGTGGATATCACACTTGAGAGAACTGTGTTGACCTCTGAAGATTTGATTGACTTGCTAATAGCCAAGTTGACTCAGCTACATTGCTGTTCAACATAGGTGAGGTTGTTGTAGTGTGTTGAATGCCCAGCAACAAGCAGATAACGAAACTGAAAATGTTACTTTCAAACAGTGGATAACATCACTTGAGAGAACTGTGTTGACCTCTGAAGATTTGATTGACTTGCTAATAGCCAAGTTGACTCAGCTACATTGCTGTTCAACATAGGTGAGGTTGTTGTAGTGTGTTGAATGCCCAGCAACAAGCAGATAACGAAACTGAAAATGTTACTTTCAAACAGTGGATATCACACTTGAGAGAACTGTGTTGACCTCTGAAGATTTGATTGACTTGCTAATAGCCAAGTTGACTCAGCTACATTGCTGTTCAACATAGGTGAGGTTGTTGTAGTGTGTTGAATGCCCAGCAACAAGCAGATAACGAAACTGAAAATGTTACTTTCAAACAGTGGATAACATCACTTGAGAGAACTGTGTTGACCTCTGAAGATTTGATTGACTTGCTAATAGCCAAGTTGACTCAGCTACATTGCTGTTCAACATAGGTGAGGTTGTTGTAGTGTGTTGAATGCCCAGCAACAAGCAGATAACGAAACTGAAAATGTTACTTTCAAACAGTGGATATCACACTTGAGAGAACTGTGTTGACCTCTGAAGATTTGATTGACTTGCTAATAGCCAAGTTGACTCAGCTACATTGCTGTTCAACATAGGTGAGGTTGTTGTAGTGTGTTGAATGCCCAGCAACAAGCAGATAACGAAACTGAAAATGTTACTTTCAAACAGTGGATAACATCACTTGAGACAACTGTGTTGACCTCTGAAGATTTGATTGACTTGCTAATAGCCAAGTTGACTCAGCTACATTGCTGTTCAACATAGGTGACGTTGTAGTGTGTGATTTTGCAGAAAACTATTCATTGATACTGCAAGATGAGGAACAGCGTTTCACCCATTTGCTGTTTATTACAGACAGACTGAAACACAAGATTTGTCAAGTACAAACTTGGTAGTTATTTCAGACTATTTGCAACACAATACATTTCAGAACCGTCTTGTACATTTTCTGAAGCAAAACATTGAAAATATACAAAAATATATAACTTCTCAGATGGTTGTGCAGACCAATACAAAAACAGGAACAACTTCCCAAATTTAGTGTCCCATGAAGCTGATTTTGGTATTCTAGGTGAGTGGCATTTGTTTGCCATTTCTCATGTGGAAGCATGAAGCTAGGGCTAGCTTACACTCCATCGCAGCTCATGGACTGGGCAAAAGATCACATTAAGAACCTCAACTTTGTGCATAAGTCTGAAGATGAAATTTTGGAGAATGGAAAGTTAACTACACAAACAAGCCGAGCAAGTTCTTGGTATTCAAGTATTTCATGCTTTCACACCTGGGCTAAGGAATAACTTGATAATGAAGAGATTTTCAGCAGATGTTACCAGGGATCTGCTTCTCATGCGATACACCATCTTTGGAAGAAATAAAGACATGTGTCTGCAGCCATGCTTGGTGGCTAGGTTGTGTGATGAATGTGAGTGTACGAGGGTGGTCTGAAAAGTTTCCGACCTCAACATGAAGATGGCAGCACTCGTAAATCAAAGCTAGTGAATTTCGTTGTTCATCTGTTGACAGGTACTCACCAAAGTTTCAGCCATTTTGGACGCTCAGTTGTTATGTAACAGTCGTTTGAGTGAGGTGATGTGAGTGTTTTTATGAAAATGGACAAAATCGAGTATTGAGCTGTCATTAAATATTTGTTTTTGAAAGGCAATATGCCTACACAAATTAAAGATGAGTTGGATTCTGTGTATGGGGACTCTGCACTATCATTTACCACAGTGAAATTTTGGGCAGCTGAATTTAAACGTGGCCGTAAGAGCTTGGGAGACGAACTTTCAGGACGTCCAAAAATTGCAACTACCGACAAAAACATCGCCAAAGTTCACCAATGCTGCTAGACGACCGCCGAATTTAAGTGCGAGATAGCAGAGGCTATGAAAATGTCAAAAGAACGTGTTTGTCACATATTAAATCAACATTTAGACATGAGAAAGCTGTCTGTGCATTGAGTGCCGCGTTTGCTCACGTTTGACCAAAAACGTGTTCAAATGAACATTTCCAATGCTCTGTTGGTGCAGTTTAGGCGCAATAAATCTGATTAATTACTGTAGATGAAACTTGGATACACCATTATACGCCCGAAACAAAAATATAGTCCAAACCGTGGACTGCAAAGGGGGAACCGGCTCTAAAAAAAGCAAAAAGTGTTTTTTCGGCTGGGAAAGTGATGGCGACTGTTTTTAGGGATAGTCATGGAGTTATTTTAATCGATTATCTTCAAAAAGGAAAAAGCATTACAGGAGCATACTACGCATCATTACTTGACAAGCTGAAGGCAGAACTTGCGGATAAACGGCCACATTTGCAGAAAAAGAAAATGCTGTTTCACCAAGACAATGCACTGTCTCACACCTCAGCGGTTGCAATGGCGAAAATCCACGAATTCCGGTTTGAACTGCTTGACCATCTACCTTACTCACCAGATCTAGCCCCAAGCGACTTCTTTTTGTTCCTTCATCTGAAAATTGCGCTCGGAGGACAGAGATTTTCGTCAAATGAAGAGGCAATCACCTTCTGAACAATTATTTTGCAGAGAAAAACGCCGAGTACTATTTGGACGGGTTACAGAGAGGGAGCATCGCTGGGAGAAGTGTGTAGAGTTACAAGGAGACTATGTTGAAAAATAAAAAAAAAAATTCTGAAAAAATGTCTTGTATCTTTATTAGGTCGGAAACTTTTCAGACCACCCTCGTAGCATCCCAGGAGGTGTTAATCAGTTTTCTCCATCCCAGTACAAGTGTACTGGTGAAGGTTGATTGCCAGAACCTACCACTTTTATTTATTTACTCTTAGTATTGTGTGTTATAAGACAACATACAATGTTTAAAAGCTAATGATCCCCAAGCTGCACCATGTACTTGGTGGAGTGCTACATTACATTTTGTTTACGTGAAAAAGGGGAGCCTGTTGTGAAGTTTAATAGGTATAATGATATTGTTAATCTTGTCTCCTTGTATTATATCTGTTCTCAGGTTAAAGGTATTTATAAGCTAAATGCATAGTTAGGACTGAATGTGACTTGTTAATGTTATCTTCCTTTTAAGTGCCATAGTGCTGCATTCTCTTAGCCAAAAGTATTAATTTGGGAAAACGCTGTGCAATAGAACCAGTAGCCCAAACATCTATAAATGTGCAGTAATTTTGAGAAAAGGTTTCTTGTAGTATTAGCTTCTGGCAGTTCCTCTTAATTGCTTTTCTCTTGTTTTGTGTTTACAGAATCCCTTAGAGCCTTTCGTTGTAAAACTGACGACAGAGTCTGCCTCCAGAAAGCGAAGAAATTCAGCAAAGTTGAAAGGCAGTAACAAGCAGTTGAAGCTTAATGATGCAGAACCAAAACACATGCCTGATATTGCAGAATGTTGGAAACGACAAGGTGACTTGCAACAGAAATGTGTAGAGAGAAAAAAATCAGGTTTTGTGGGAAAGAGGACGACAAGCAACAACAAAACATTAGTGAATTCAGAACACAATAGCAATAGCTTCACGTTTAAGGGCAGTGCAGTCGATATACTGAAGCAGTTACAAACTTCAGGATTATGGCCGATTTTAAAGAAAATGGATGAAAACACGGAAACACACAGGAGTTTATCAGAAAGTGGGAGTAGTAATGGGGAAGAAGAAAGAAAGAAACAGAAAAAGAATGTCATTAGTAGTTCAGAAGCATCATCTCTTGAAGGTGGCGAAAGTCCAAGCACTCGGGTAAATGATGCTAACTTTTCTTGTCCTGGGAGACGTGTTCAGAAAGGTGAGAGATTCCAGCCCATTGTTGTTGTTGAGAAATTGAACCAAGAAGAACAAAAATGTCTGTCTTCATCACAAAGTCCTGGAAAGGGTAAAGGTGCATCTTTAGAAAAAACAGGTCTTACGTCAGCATGCATAAATAAAGACCAGGAACAGAAATGTGTATCTTCGTTGCAGTGTGCAGGAAAGACTTCAGAAAAACTCATTCACGAAGAATCAGCTGATGTCAGCAGGATAAATGGATATGTCTCTCTAACACAGATGGGAATTGATAGATTGTCGAGTCCAACGTTAGAAGAACAGACTCCACAGAAATTTTACAGATACTTACTCAACAACAAAGCGAATGTCTCTGCTCCATTCCGAAAAAGGGCAAAGTGCGTTTCATCTGGTAAAAGTGATAAATGTTCCAAAAATATGTATCAGTTTGATGATGAACAATTGCCAGAAAAAAGTGAGAAGTGTGTGAACAATAATTTAAATAGAGTTGCAGAGATACGTGAGATAAAGAAAATGGCAAAGATGTCTGCTAGAAAAAGAGGCCGACCTAGGAAAGAGTCAGATGGACCAGAAAACAAAGTTGAGCAGCAATTACCACAGGTAAACAAAACAGAAAGTGCAATGCCTGTTGAAAAGAAAGTAAATTGTGCATCATCATCATCATCACCCAAACATAACGAGAAGAACATAGACAAAGCAGAAAGCAACATAATGTCACCTCCATCAGAAAAGAAAGTTGAAAGGAAACCATGCTCTAGAATATCTCGGAGACTTTCAAGTGATGGTTCGAGTAGCAGAAGCTCGGTCCTGTCAGAAACTAGTAGTGATGAAAAAGAAGAAATTTGTATGCAGCCTTACAGAAGAAGGTTCCAGAGTAAGCGGATACTTTCTAGCTCATCCTCATCTGATGAAGAACATGATGTTCTAGGAACAAGCTTGTCATCAGAAGAAAATTGTGTTGATCAGCAGAAATTGATAAATAATGACAACCCTTCATTGCAAAACACTCCTGAAAAAGGCATGGAAACTGAGAAAAAGAATCAATGCATTACAAACAAACAAAGTGCAAGCTGTAAAGTTTCAAAAAATGTAAGTGTGCGTGCTAGTGTTGACAACTTGAAAACAAACAATGTCAAAAAGAGGTGCATAAAGTCTACATGTGTTTTAAAGATTGACAGTGCTACCTTCCGTAGGAAACCTCAAAGTAACACCCCTGAGAATGCGAGATTAGGACATTCCCATTACAGAAGTATGACACTTCATAGTGAGACCCCTGAAAAAGCGGCGGTGAAGGACAGTAGTGCGAGGTCAAAACGTGCTTCTTCACCTGAAAAAGAGCGATCACAAAGTTGTCCTTTGGTCGAGAAAGTGAGTTTAAGGCATTCCCTTTCATTTGAGAATGTAATATCAGTTGAGAATTTGAATTCAAGACACTCTCCATCAGTTGAGAATGTGATACCAGGACTTTCCCCTTTGGTTGAGAATTCAAGATCAGGGCATTCCCCTTCAATTGAGAATTCAAGATCAGGGTGTTCCCCTTCAATTGAGAATTCAAGATCAGGGCATTCCCCTTCAATTGAGAATTCAAGATCAGGGCGTTCCCCTTCAATTGAGAATTCAAGATCAGGGTGTTCCCCTTCAATTGAGAATTCAAGATCAGGGTGTTCCCCTTCAATTGAGAATTCAAGATCAGGGTGTTCCCCTTCAATTGAGAATTCAAGATCAGGGTGTTCCCCTTCAATTGAGAAAGTGAGACAAGGGCGCTCCCCTTCAATTGAGAACTCAAGATCAGGGTGTTCCCCTTCAATTGAGAATTCAAGATCAGGGTGTTCCCCTTCAATTGAGAATTCAAGATCAGGGTGTTCCCCTTCATTTGAGAATTCAAGATCAGGGTGTTCCCCTTCATTTGAGAATTCAAGATCAGGGCATTCCCCTTCAATTGAGGATTCAAGATCAGGGCATTCCCCTTCAATTGAGAAATCAAGATCAGGGCATTCCCCTTCAATTGAGAATTCAAGATCAGGGCATTCCCCTTCAATTGAGGATTCAAGATCAGGGCATTCCCCTTCAATTGAGAATTCAAGATCAGGGCATTCCCCTTCAATTGAGAATTCAAGATCAGGGCGTTCCCCTTCAATTGAGAGTTCAAGATCAGGGCGTTCCCCTTCAATTGAGAATTCAAGATCAGGGCATTCCTCTTCAATTGAGAATTCAAGATCAGGGCGTTCCCCTTCAATTGAGAATTCAAGATCAGGGTGTTCCCCTTCAATTGAGAATTTAAGATCAGGGTGTTCCCCTTCAATTGAGAATTTAAGATCAGGGCATTCCCCTTCAATTGAGAATTCAAGATCAGGGTGTTCCCCTTCAGTTGAGAATTTAAGATCAGGGCATTCCCCTTCAATTGAGAATTCAAGATCAGGGTGTTCCCCTTCAATTGAGAATTCAAGATCAGGGTGTTCCCCTTCAGTTGAGAATTTAAGATCAGGGCATTCCCCTTCAGTTGAGAATTTAAGATCAGGGCATTCCCCTTCAATTGAGAATTCAAGATCAGGGTGTTCCCCTTCAGTTGAGAATTTAAGATCAGGGCATTCCCCTTCAATTGAGAATTCAAGATCAGGGTGTTCCCCTTCAGTTGAGAATCCAAGATCAGAACATTCCCCTTCTGTAGAGAAAGTGAGGCCTGAACGTTCCCCTTCAGTTGAGAATCCAAGATCAGGATATTCCCCTTCTGTAGAGAAAGTGAGGCCAGAACGTTCCCCTTCAGTTGAGAATCCAAGATCAGGATATTCCCCTTCTGTAGAGAAAGTGAGGCCAGAACATTCCCCTTCTGTAGAGAAAGTGAGGCCAGAACGTTCCCCTTCAGTTGAGAATCCAAGATCAGGATATTCCCCTTCTGTAGAGAAAGTGAGGCCAGAACATTCCCCTTCTGTAGAGAAAGTGAGTCCAGGACGTTCCCCTTCAGTTGAGAATCCAAGATCAGGATATTCCCCTTCTGTAGAGAAAGTGAGGCCAGAACATTCCCCTTCTGTAGAGAAAGTGAGGCCAGAACATTCCCCTTCTGTAGAGAAAGTGAGGCCAGAACGTTCCCCTTCAGTTGAGAATCCAAGATCAGGATATTCCCCTTCTGTAGAGAAAGTGAGGCCAGAACATTCCCCTTCTGTAGAGAAAGTGAGGCCAGAACATTCCCCTTCTGTAGAGAAAGTGAGGCCAGAACATTCCCCTTCAGTTGAGAACAGAATAGGGACACCTGAGAAACAGACTGTGAATGTAGTATCCCAATCTCCTAATTCAATTGCAAGCAGTGCTTGCACATTTCAGGTGAGCTCCACTAATACAGCAGTGGTGAAACTTAAACGACTATCTCTTGATTCAGTTCCAAGCAATGTTCGAAGACCTAAGATGAGTTCTTCAGAGAAGGTTGCAGTAAATGTAATATCACAGTCTCGTGGTTCAGTTTCAAGACTTCAGGCGAGTCCGGCTGAGAAAGTGGCAGTGAACGTGATATCAGAATCCTCCAATTCAGTACCATTGAGTGTTGAAAGTCCTGAGACAAGTGCAGATATTGCTGGTTCAAACCGAAGACCTCAGGTGAATTCGCCTGCCAGCAGCCCAGTTGCAGCCGTCCAGGACAATGTTGTGAGATCCGACCAGATTGACAAGCAGTGTGAAGCAGTTCTAGACATTTCCTTGTTCAAGAGGCCTTTCCCTGTGGTTGCTAAACCTGCAGGGGAAACAAAGTCACCCAAAAGTACAAACATCGCTTCTTCTCCAGTCGAAGCTACCAGGAAGCGGACATGGCAGAATGAACGTGTTTCTGTTCTATCAGATGAGGAGGAGGACGATGACTGTGATGTACTTTCCATATTTGCCGAATCAGATTTTGAGTAAGTACTCATCTTAACATTATTTAGTGTTACTTGATAAGTTTCTACAAGTGTTGTAGTTCTGATTCAGGTAGCTTTATAGCAAACTAAAAACAAACAAAGCATTTTCGTCAGCTGAGCTTTCATTTTTCAACCAACTTCGTATATTCCATAAGAGATGCATTAAAATTGGTGATGAATTAAAAATATATTAATGAACGCTTAAAGCTGCTTGCAAAAATGATGTTTAGTGGTAAACAGTGTCTAAATCACGTTGATGTTTAGGCACTGTTTAACCTTAAAGGGGTGGAGCAGAGAAACAAGATAGAGTTTATGAGATTGTTTGCTATCGTTGGATGATATGAAGAAATGTTACACCCAGAAAGGAGAAGAAGGTGATACGATTGTGAATACTGCCCACAGAATCTAATCCCTACACTGAAAGGGAATTCAAAATAGATTTAGGTAAATGTGTTGGTTGGTATCTAATGTTGCGCAGTTGGCTCTCTAGTACTCCGGTATGTCCATTTCTTCTTCAAGTTCACCGAAAGGGCATATAGGAGATTCTGTTCTGCCAATCCTGTGTAGATGTTTGTTGAGGAAGTCATGGCCTCTTAATAATCTAAAAACTGCTACAGAGGATTTTCTTGGTAGTGTAGTAATTCTAGTCGTATTGTTATGTATTGTTTTACTTTTGTTTGTGATACTTCCTACTGCATGTTGATGTAACTCTTCTTTTGATAAGAGTATTAAGAAGTGGACCAGATGATTTTGATGTCATTTTACTACCTTTCTTGACTAAAAAATCAGTTGTTTCGTTACCATCCATTCCACAGTGTGCTGATATCCATTATTTAAATTAATTGTTTTATAAATCTTTGCATTCTAGGACATTTACACTTTAGGTTGTAGTATCAGATGCTAGAAATATTATACTTGCTTTGGAGGTAGATAATATTACAACTCTCTTAAATTTGTTTATTTGATATATAGCATTTTGTAAGCTGATAATGACTGCCAAATTTTCACCATCAAAATTTGTAGAATTTGAACTTAATATTGTATGAAAAGAAAAGAGCACCACTATTGTTTGGTAAGCTGGGTCCATCATGTAGCCATTCATTAGCAGAATATTATAAATTTAGTATTTCTAGCAACATTTGTTTCACAGCACATGGAGAGGTTTCAGATTTTTTTTAATTCTTCTGCTAAATGTAGATAATGTTCATTATCAAATAGGTCTGAAGGGTTGATTTTGGTTGTAAGTTTTCTTTTAAGAATGGGAGTTTTAATTTCTGTTTGATTTCTTGGACTTTATTAAGAAAGCTTTATTGAGTTTTCAAGTTTCTTCTCAGTTTTTTTTTTTTTTTTTTTTTTTTTTTTTGCATATATTAATCTGTTTTCTCCATGTTAATTTTCTATCAAAAACAATCCTAAATATTTGACTTCACCAGTTTCTGTAAGTGATTAGTCATAGTGAAATATTTAATGGTTTTTTCCTTAGTGATAAGAGATGATAATTTGCTTTCTGGATATTTATTTTCATCAAATTATTATGTGCCCAATTCTGTTATTTTATTAGGGACTGTTGACTTTGATTTTTTGGTTTAGAGTTCCATAAGACTACATCATCTGCAAACATTAGGACTTTAGATTGCATGTTTTGTAATTAGCAGATCATCGATATAAATATCGAAAAGATCCATATTTATTTCATTAAAAGTGAACTTTACAGCTAACACCTCCATAACACAAATTAAATTAATGCTCGTACCTGACGTACACTGTTTCATTCTTCTTATGTTTTTTTAAAGATTGTATGAGAAGAAAATCATGTGACTTTCTCTACCCTCTATCACTTATTAGTGGTTGTGCAAACTATTCTTACTGAAGCTTATTTTTCTATCTACTACATTTTAATCGAGATAAACCTTTACAGAAACAGCTACATTACACATTTCCTTATAGAGAACAGCGATAGTCAAATGTTTAACAACTGGCTTTAAAGAGTGACCAAATAATGAACAATTCCAACTATTAATAATGGTTATCTTGGAAGTGGCCTGATGCCACAAAAGAAAGTTATTTGAAATAAATTGTGTGTTTTAAAGAGATCTACATTTTTTGTGTAGTACATTTTCATTTATCGCTTAATGTTTACCAGTTATACAAGATTATACAAAATTCCTTCCGAATGAAGAGGACTCCAGAGGCTATTCCCAGAAAATTCAACATATACATTTTATTTGTCATGTAAATATCATTAATACGAGGGTGGTCTGAAAAGTTTCCGACCTCAACATGAAGATGGCAGCACTTGTAAATAAAAGCTAGTGAATTTCGTTGTTCATCTGTTGACAGTTACTCACCAAAGTTTCAACCATTTTGGACGCTCAGTTGTTATGTAACAGTCATTTGAGTGAGGTGATGTGAGTGTTTTTATGAAAAGACAAAATCGAGTATCGAGCTGTTATTAAATATTTGTTTTTGAAAGGCAATATGCCTACGCAATTCAAAGATGAGTTGGATTCTGTGTATGGGGACGCTGCACCATCATTTACCACAGTGAAATTTTGGGCAGCTGAATTTAAACGTGGCCGTAAGAGTTTGGGAGACGATGAACGTTTGGGATGTCCAAAAATTGCAACTACTGATGAAAACATTGCCAAAGTTCACCAAATGGTGCTAGACGACCGCTAAATTAAAGGAGAGAGATAGCAGAGGCTATGAACATGTCAAAATAACGTGTTTGTCACATATTAAATCAACATTTAGACATGAGAAAGCTGTCCACGCGTTGGGTGCCGCGTTTGCTCACGTTTGACCAAAAAGTGTTCGAATGCACATTTCCAATGCCCTGTTGGCGCAGTTTAGGTGCAATAAATCCGAGTTTTGGCGCCGATTATTTACTGTAGATGAAACTTGGATACACCATTATATGCCCGAAACAAAAATACAGTCCAACCAGTGGACTGCAAAGGGGGAACCGGCTCCAAAAAAAGCAAAAATTGTTTTTTCGGCTGGGAAAGTGATGGCGACTGATTTTTGGGATAGTCATGGAGTTATTTTAATCGATTATCTTCAAAAAGGAAAAAGCATTACAGGAGCATACTACGCATCATTACTTGACAAGCTGAAGGCAGAACTTGCAGAAAAACGGCCACATTTGCAGAAAAAGAAAATGCTGTTTCACCAAGACAACACCTCAGCGGTTGCAATGGCGAAAATCCACGAATTCCGGTTTGAACTGCTTGACCATCCGCCTTACTCACCAGATCTAGCTCCAAGCGACTTCTTTTTGTTCCTTCATCTGAAAATTGCGCTCGGAGGACAGAGATTTTCGTCAAATGAAGAGGCAATCACCTTCTGAACAATTATTTTGCAGAGAAAAATGCCGAGTACTATTTGGACGGGTTACAGAGAGGGAGCATCGCAGGAGAAGTGTGTAGAGTTACAAGGAGACTATGTTGAAAAATCTGAAAAAATGTCTTGTATTTTTATTAGGTCGGAAACTTTTCAGACCACCCTCGTATATGCTATTTTAATCAAAATCATTGGAGTAAATAAAAATTTTGAAACATGTTCCATATAAAGGATAGTTTGGGGGAGGAGGGGGATTTTCTTGAAAGTCTTTGTGACACATCTTTGGAAGATACTGAGTCTAAGTAGCAAGTTTGGTGCTTATATGACATTTTGTTTTTGAGTTAGACCTTTTACTAAAACGTTTTTTTGTTTTTTTTTGTTTGTTTTGTTTCATTCAGGGAGCCTTAAAACATGTATTTGCAATGAAATCTCTGTATCAAATTTTTGGGTGGAATACAATACCTTCTTTACCTACTAAGTATGTGGTAATAAAATAGAATCTAACTTGATCAACATTCGGTGCAGGTGGAACTTACAAGGTGTGATTAAAAAGTTTCCGGAATGACGTCATAAATACTACACAACAGTTTGTTTTGTCTAATCTGCACTGTCACCTTGGGAGTTGATACACTTGTCCCAGCGCTTCTGCCACTGCTGGAAGCACCTCTGGAAGTCCTCTTCTTTCAACATGTTCAGAGCCTTCCGCGATTCACGACGGATGACATTAATCTCCTCAAGACGATGTCCTCGGAGCCACATTTTAAGTCGTGGGAAAAGAAAAAAGTCTGCTGGTGCCAAATCTGGAGAATAGGCAGGATGGGGAACAGTATTCATCCTATTTTTATTCAAAAGTTGGCAAACAGAAAGGGCTTTGTGCGCGGGTGCATTGTCATGATGCAGGAACCAGTCACCACTCCTCCATTTCTCTGGCCGTTTGCGTCGCACATTCTCCCTTAATCTTTGCAGCACTTGTTTGTAGAACACTTGATTCACTGTTTGACCCTGTGGCACAAATCCCTTATGTACAATGCCTTTATTGTCAAAAAACACAATCATCATTGACTTCACTTTGGATCGAACTTGTCTGGCCTTCTTCAGGCGTGGAGATGAAGGACTCTTCCATTGTGTAGATTGTTGCTTCTTTTCTGGATCGTACCCATAAATCCATGTTTCATCACCAGTAATAATTTTCTCCTTAAACTGTGGGTCATTTGTAGCTGTTCTTTAAGATCTGTGCAGGTAATCACACGGCTTTCCTTTTGGTCATTTGAAAGCAGGCAGGGCACGAACTTGGAGGCAATTCTTCTCATGTCCAAATTGTCTTTCAAAATGCTTTGAATACTTCCAAAGGAGAGCCCTAATGAGTCAGAAAGTTCTCTTATAGTAATGCGCCTATCATTTATTAAGACCATTTCCCTCACCTGATTGATATTTTCATCAGTTTTGCTGGAACAGGGTCGCCCCGAACGATCTGCATCTTTAATTCATGTCACACCACTTTTAAATTTCAAAAACCACTCAAACGCTTGAGTTTTGCCCATAACTTCCTCCCCATAAGCTGTTCTTAACATTTTGTAGGCTTCTGTTGCAGTTTTACTAAGTTTAAAGCAAAATTTGATGTTCGTTCTTTGTTCTTCGTAATCTGACATTTTTGCTACGCAGAAAAATTGCAGCACATGCAAAACACGTGTTCACTTCAGAGTGTCTACCTTGTCACTGCATGGTCACAGGAAGTCACGTGACCTCTCATTTTTATCGGGAAGGAACGCTGCATGTACAGTCTGGATAAGAATTAAAGAAATCTCAGCGTCAGCATTGTTGTGAAGCCATTCCGGAAACTTTTTGATCACACCTCGTATTTGAGCATAATTTAGTACCCCTCCTCCTGGGTTAACATATGACGCCGTCAAGTGCAAAACTCGCCTTATCCAGGTAAAACAAATTTTCAGAATACGTGAAAAACTAAAATTAGGCAAACCGTAGAACATTTGAAAACTATCTTAATGTAATAATGTCCCAGCTAGACCCTTAAAGATGCATGTATTCTCTTGAAAATCAGTCTCAAATAATATGGCGGTAAATCAAAATTTAATTTTGGATAAGGTGAGTTTTGCACATAACGGTAGTGGATTTGGCAAGTTTTGGTGGAAACACAATACTAAATTACAATTAAGTGCAAACATTTTCACATTTACTTCTCAATATTTGTGTTTGACAATGTTAATAAATGACTTTTTGCAATATTTGTATAAGTATAACCATTTCTGATTTCATATTAGTTAAAAAAATCTAAATTTTCACAATTTCTTTTCACCACTTTCGCATAAGAATATCAATGAAGCACTTCTTTCATAGTTTGCTGACTGCAATTGACCAGTTTTCATATCACATACATCTTATGACTTGTAATATTTACATATTATATTTAAACTGTAATACTAATAACTAATGTTCAAAAACAAACACATCTAATTCTAAGTTCTCCTTCCTCACTATCCAAGAAACTCTCACAAACAGCATCTACTTCTTTACCGTCATTGACAATATTGTTTTTAGATATTAAATACAAGGCGTTCATTTTCCTCCCAGTTATCACCAAAATGTTTTTTTAATAAATTTTAGACATATTTAACTATTTCCTTCTTTACTTTTACACCTACATCTAAATTTCTTACAATAAGCATTTCTAAGGTTTTGCCTCGCTTCAAAATGGTCTTGCCAATAATATGTTTAGATGCCTTTAATTTAAAATGCCAGGATCCTGGTGACTTCAATGTTTCCTTTGCAGCATACTTCCAATCTTGTACAGGTACATCTATCCCTAGCTGATTACCTTTCCATGGATTTTGTAAATTTCAAAATATTCTTCAGGCCTACTGATAGTGTTTCTCATTCTTATTTCTTTCTCTATTAGCCCGAAAACACGATCGGGACGGATGAATGAATGGCCAGGAATAGGAAAGATCATTTCTATCATCTGCATGTTCTGTGGTGCTTGAATAGCAAGCCATTTATTATACATGTCTATCAGAGTGGTGTTTTTATTTTGTCCACAGCTGCAAATAGCCTAACTTTCTTAACCCCAAAAAAATCGGATTTGCATGTCCAAACAGAATTACAAACATTCTGTTTTGTCAGTGTTGTCTTGGATGAACCCTGCACAATAGAAAAGTTATACATGTATAAGTGCCTGCTGTAATATGCTGCTTGATCCTGTACTTTTGACAGTCAAATGAAAGTGTTGCTACTTTATCATCTTCTTGCCTTAGCTCTAAGTTTATGTATTCGTTCAGCTATCAGAAAATCAGAATGTTTAGTTTTACCTGTTTCCAATTTTATTTTCTTGTCATAAGACAAAGTGAGTCTATATCAGAAATAGGGCTTTTGAAGCCTATATTAAATTTTGCATTAAAATATTACAAAGAAACTCTTGGACACTTTCAATGATTTAGATGCTTCTGCATTATACATACGTCTCATTTTATTAATGCTTAATTCCATGTTGATGTTTTGCTCCTACAATAATGGACGTCAAGTACTTTAAAACTTCTGTATGAATTTAATTACAGAATCTCTCTTATTTTTTGTGACATCTTGTCTGCACCTCGGAATTCCTCTGGCACCACTCCAGTTTCAAGGTGTGTTTTGTACTCTGTCTTTTGATATTTGCAAAATGTCCAGAATGGCAGACCTAGTACACATTTCATGTGATACTTTGTTGTAAAACCCTTCCCAGAATTGTCTTTGACTGCACGCTGCCGTTTAGGTATATCAGTTGAACAGTAAGTCAGTATAATGCAGTCTTGCAGCTGTAGAAGGCTTCGTGGAATTTCCTTACATCCTTCTGTGTCAAGTTACTGTATTGGAATGATGTTGTTGTGATTGCAGGCAGGCGTGCATGGGCCGAGACTTGCTTTGAGACACATCTGCTTATTCCTATATGAGTCATATCTGTCAACAATAGAAGAATACTACTAAATTGCAGTTTGATCATACATACCTTTCCCTCTTTTCTCTTTCATGTTTCGTTCCACGGGATACCTATTTCCTAGTTCTACCCTTTCCACCAACTTCGCGATATCAGAGGACTCCATAATAACATGTCTGCGCCTTAGAATAGTCAAAACTAAACTAAAAATAGTTGCAATCGCACGAAACTGCTATATTTCGTAGTGCTGGATGAGGCGAGTTTTGCTCTGAATTGTAAGATGGATTAGACAAATTCTGCATTAACCGCCACCATGGATTTGAAGGGTTTTGCATTGAACAGCAGTTTTCTGGACTCTTTTGAAGGTGTATTAGATGAGTTTTGTTGAAACCCAGTCACCAGTCTGTGGAGAACTCAAGAAGTATCAAATCTCATGTCTAACTCAATTTTTTTAATTTTTGGATAAGGCAAGTTTTGCACTTGACGGCCTCAAATATCAGTTGGTTTCTTATAAAGGCACAATTTTAATAGGAAACAGTATGCTGTATGTAATTGCTAAGCCACCTGTTTTTAATGAGATTTGATGCAGTGAAAAGGAATCTAATGCAGAGGTTATTATAATTTGTTAATTTATTTTGCCATTTAGAGTGTTGCATTGCTGCACACATGGTTTGTTCTTGGGTGTTGATGACATCCATAAAACATGCAGGTTTTATCAATAGAATATTGGGAGTATGCTGATGTAATATAGAACTGAGTATGTAGCAAAGGATAGAGAATGCTCAAGTGGTTACTACCAAGCCCTCATTTTTGTGCATTTGCATTTTGGCACCACATGTCCCATTTTTCAGCAACTGCTGCAGTAATTTGGTCTTACTTTTACGTATTGCAAATTAAATTAAATTTTTATGATTAATATTAAAGCGAGCGATGATTTGGTAATGTTCTATCTCAAATTGGTTTAATATTTTCAGAAGAGTGTGTTTCAATAGTGCTGACATTTTCTACTTTCCACACTGCTGCTGGTAGAAAAAAAGACTCAGAATTCCCCAAATCATTCGTGTGCTACTTCTGGGAACAATTGTGGCGCATGTTGTCCAAGTATGAAAGCTTTAATATGCAGTGTTGCCAACATTTAGACTATGTTTAACTCAACAGTGTTTATGTCCTTAAACGGTACATCATTTTAGCAAATGACCCTTAGAAATCATTGATTGTGTTTTAAACCAATATCAGCTAATTTGCAGGCATTTAAATGCAAAGGAAGTTTCTGAAAATGGCGCATTTCTTCGCTCTTATGATAAGGTTTTAGCAGAGCTCAGCAAAATATAGAATTTATAGAATTAAGTTTTTATGGCATTAGCTATTTCCAAAATATTCATGGTTAATATAGGTAAGCAGGACTTGCAGGCTTTATGGCCGTGATTGAGCAGCATTTTTATAGTGTTAGCAGAGTAATAATTGAGTTTTATTTATGGACGCTCTTTAACTGCTGTGGTCCTTAGCGTCTCATTCTATATTGGGCGTGAAAGACAGAGGCCTCTTTATCAGGCTTGAGGTTCTTTTACGGCATGGGACCAATGGCTTTACTTCCGTTCCAAAGGAAGCAATTTTAAGGTTTTTTATGCCCGAAAAAAATCCATCGACCTCTGCCGGGTTTGAACCATGACCACAGGAACTGTTAGCAGAGTGCCTACTAGTAGTGAAAGTAATGAATTTGCCCCTTTGTAACGAAAATATCTAAAAAGTAACTAATTTAGGCCCGTTGACCATAATGATAATGAAAACTTCTCCCTCTGTTATACCGTTTGTCTTGCACATCGCTTTGATCAGTTGACTCATTTACTGTTGAGTTACCAACGTGCTTGTTATGGCTGCATTTGTCAACTCAAGCATTTATGCTGTCCCTTTTATGGATACAGATCTACTCGTATAATACTTTCAGATTATGCACATTAAAGAAAATGCCTTACAATGAGCTGTACCACGCAGATAAGAATAGAGTTTGTAAAGGTCACTACTGTGTAACAACAAAACTTAGTGCATTTATGAACATCAAATGTGGCAGAAATGTCTTTATTTGCAAAGAGAGCTTTAACTCTTTGTTGAGGCATAAAAAGAACAAGAAAGAAACAAAAGAGGTTATATACTAGCGCTTGGGGCTCAAGTGTGATGGCACAACATATCAAATTGGGACGATGTTGGCTGTTTGTATTAAGCTAATATGTGGGTTTTTTCACATTCAGATTTATTCACCAATGTAAAAAAGTTACAGTGTTTGTCAAAAAAACATACATATCAGGATGGCGCAAAACTCTAGATACTTTATTTAAAGGTGAGTCGGAATTGTTACACTAACATCACTTAAGATAAACTTAAGTGATGTTAGTGTAACAATTCCGACTCACCTTTAAATAAATTCAATACACATCACTGTTTCTAGCTTCTTTTCATTACAATATCAACTCTACATACTTATTTAACTTATGTTAATTTTGAATGTGATACAGGCCTCAACACTTGTTTTTATGTTGAAACTGTCTCCCTTCTTCTTCTTCATCATGAATGCACCGTTGAAGTGTATCTGGAACACTGACACACACAGCTGAATGTTGTCGAGATTGTGGAAGTGTAACAGTCAGCTCTTGTTTGTGGTTTCCTTCCATAGACTTCGTCTTTAACCACATCCCAAAGGGGTAATATCGGCGAATTCAACATCCCTTTCTTTGAAAACGTTAATCAAGGTACGTCCTACAAGCTAATGCATAATGTAACCTGTTGAAGTAGAGCCAGTAACATGCCAGGTTGATTTAGCGATTGCTGGTTTACTGCGTACCAATAAGTACTTGGTTGACGTGGCCTAATGAGACCACAAAATGTCCTCAATTCGAACATAAGTTCACAAAATTGTAGCTGCCTGACTGGATCATGTACACTTCCTTTGGTCTGACCGCCAACTGTCTTGTGCATTTCTTTGGACTAATCATAACAGCCAAAGAGATATTGAGTAGTTCATTGTCATCAGTTTGTGCTGTCCTAGGTCGCCCACTGCAAAGAGCATCCAAAACAGAACCTTCACTTTCAAATTTATGAATTAAATTGTAAACAACCTTACGTGTTGCTGTATTTGCACCGGTCTTCATTCTTCTGTTGTCAAGACAATGTTGCAATTCATTTGTTAACAGTACATGTCCTTAAGTGTGTAGTGACTTTTGCTCCCCTGTTTGCAAACATTTAACAAACTTTTATTTACAGGAGAGGTGTTATTAAACATGTGCAATAATTCAACTGTTTTACATTCTACTGAATAGAAGGCATTTTTTACAAGACCTGTTTTAATTTCCTTTATCATTTTCCCCGCTTGTTTTAATTGCACAAGTTAAGTGGTATATAAATCCTTTGCATTACCCTTAATACATTTATTTCCGAGAGAACCTCTTAATGTACTTCTAACATAATTTTGTTTATTATTTCTAGTGTTGTGCTCATGTATATTCACATTTTTATCTTCTTTATGGGCCCTGAAGTAGCTCTGTGCTTACGTAATATTTTTTTACGTAAATTTATTAAGCTTCATGCATTGAAAGCTAGCTTGAAGTATTGTTCTTGGAGTTTACTTTGTTTAAGAAGTTTGATACATGCTTTGGGCGACGGTTTGAAGTTGTTGATTACGTCTGTTGTTACGCAATATGCTGCTACGTACGAGAAGTTGATTTTAAGATGTAATTTTTATTGTTACACTCCAAGTTTTACACTATAATATTTAACTTTGTTATTAAAACTGCTTCTATATATTATTTATGTTTTAATTTTGCCTCAGCTGCGTGAGTAATGTTTGTAGAGTCATGTATCTCTTAGGCAAGGTGCGGTACGACAGTAATTGTAGACATATACAGAATTTAAGTTTTTAAATTCACTTCTTTCATTAATCCTTTGCACATTTTAATAAAGCACTACACTTTTTAAGAGCTGTGAGATTCTTTAATACTTTCACTTAGTTAACGCGTAGACATATTTTTACGATTCACACGTAATATTTCTGTAGTGAACACATCTTCCATCTTCCATCAAGGTTTGCCAGCAACTGAACATGTTTCAACTGTTAAACCTGTAAGCTTCGGTATTTCAAGTGTCTGATTGGCTAATTCTAGTCCAATAGAATATCTGCATTTTACTTAAAACTTTTCTTTGCTAATTGATTGGCTAATTTTAAACTGTTACTGAATTTTCATTATCGTTGCTCTAATCATGACTAGTAACATTCAAATTCTCAAACTCATTATTGCCTCATTGTTAGCAACTTAAAACTTATTATTCTCACAGCTCTTGCATTATTAGAGTATGTAATGTATTCACATAACATTATTAAAACATGTTTACAATAAAATAAGCATTTGCAATGACTGTTACATACAATTTAAATAATTATTACATATTGTTTCAAGGCGGGCTGCTATTAAATTTACTTATTATGAAAATACAATTGAAATTATTCTGCTATTAAAATACTGCCTCAACTAATCGCATTATCATCAATTTTTTTTAATCCAAACAATACTCTAAATAAATCTTAAATCTGATAAAAAAATTTTGAAACTGTTCTAAAAGTATAACTTCCATTATTTTTGAAAATGCACCCAGAGCATAATGACATTGGCCAATAATTTTCTGTATTTGTTTGTAGTCCTTCTGCTAATAGATTGGTCTATTATTTGGGAATATCCTTCTTTCTCTGTTTACCCTCCCTGTTGTTAGGGCTTATAACCCCCCCCCCAGCCTGGTATGAGAGCAAGGAAGGAGATGATGTGAAATGGCGGTGAGATGATGGAGCAGTTGGTGGAATGAATGGCTGGGGAAACCAGAGAAAACTTGCCCAGATGCCGCTTTGTTCACCACAAATGTCGCATGTGATTTGCTGAGATTGAATCCGGGCAGTCTAACCACTGCCTTATTCCAGAGTTCAAACATTAATTTATTATGTGTGTGTGTTTCTAATATTTTAACATCTCATTAGAGTATTCATCTAAACTATTACATTTTTTATATTTTAATGCTTTTACCTGATAACTTCTTTTGCTGTTTCTCTAATTATCATAAAGTTACATATTGTTCTTTTTTCTTTTGGATTCACATTTTCTTTCATAATTTTAAGATTTTTATACGCATCTTGGGGGCTTTTTTATGTATCTCTCTATTATATCCCATGATTTTTTATTTCCGCCATTATAGAAAAGAGTTCGGTTATGTAGTTTGTTTACCTCATTCATTACTTTATTCAACATTTTCCAATAGTTTTCTATGTACTTGTGAGACTTTTTGTCTAATATGCTATATTTTAAGGTGCTTAAGAATTGCATTCTCATAAGTAATGTCGGTTTTTAAGCAAAATTTTATTTAAAATGTGTTGCTACAGGAAATGATCCTTCATTAGATTCTGTAGTACTGAGCCACCTTTCAGTGAAATTTGCTATCTCGCAACAGTACCAGTTTCTGGCTTTTGATGCGAACAATTTGTTGATACCCATTTTAATTGCTTCAGTGTTTTCAAAATTTGTGCGGCATGGATCTAAAGAAATGATAATTTGAAGAGCAGGGCTCTTGATTCCTTCCAATTGTTGAATTTTGTCCATTGTTGTTTAAACTGTATGAGGTGTTGCATTCTCTGCCTCAAAACTTGATGAACTCATTCCAGTTGTTGAGAATAATTGCCAGTGAATGGCACCTTCAAAATTCCAGCAGACATATTATTTTGGGACCGAACTGATGTTTTTTTTAATAACAACATTTGCAGGCTAATGGATATCTAGCCACTGTGTTGCGATAACACACACACTCTTCACCACATGTGACAGTTCTCCTGATTAGCTGACCACATTTATGGCGATGTATGGTATCTTTTGAAGCACCAATCACTTGTGACTGCTTGTCTGTGCATCTAGCCACTGTGTGAGGGTTGTTGTGATAATACACACACTCTTCACCACATGTGACAGTTCTCCCAGGGATTAGCTGACCACATTTATGGCGATGTATGGTATCTTTTGAAGCACCAATCACTTGTGAGTGCTTGTCTGTGCATTTTCTCACTGTGTGAGGGTTGTTGTGATAATACACACACTCTTCACCACATGTGACAGTTCTCCTGATAAGCTGACCACATTTATGGCGATGTATGGTATCTTTTGAAGCACCAATCACTTGTGAGTGCTTGTCTGTGCATTTTCTCACTGTGTGAGGGTTGTTGTGATAATACACACACTCTTCACCACATGTGACAGTTCTCCCAGGGATTAACTGACCACATTTATGGCGATGTATGGTATCTTTTGAAGCACCAATCACTTGTGACTGCTTGTCTGTGCATTTTCTCACTGTGTCAGGGTTGTTGCGATAATACACACACTCTTCACCACATGTGACAGTTCTCCCAGGGATTAGCTGACCACATTTATGGCGATGTATGGTATCTTTTGAAGCACCAATCACTTGTGAGTGCTTGTCTGTGCATCTAGCCACTGTGTGAGGGTTGTTGTGATAATACACACACTCTTCACCACATGTGACAGTTCTCCCAGGGATTAGCTGACCACATTTATGGCGATGTATGGTATCTTTTGAAGCACCAATCACTTGTGAGTGCTTGTCTGTGCATCTAGCCACTGTGTGAGGGTTGTTGCGATAATACACACACTCTTCACCACATGTGACAGTTCTCCTGATAAGCTGACCACATTTATGGCGATGTATGGTATCTTTTGAAGCACCAATCACTTGTGAGTGCTTGTCTGTGCATCTAGCCACTGTGTGAGGGTTGTTGCGATAATACACACACTCTTCACCACATGTGACAGTTCTCCTGATTAGCTGACCACATTTATGGCGATGTATGGTATCTTTTGAAGCACCAATCACTTGTGACTGCTTGTCTGTGCATCTAGCCACTGTGTGAGGGTTGTTGTGATAACACACACACTCTTCACCACATGTGACAGTTCTCCTGATTAGCTGACCACATTTATGGCGATGTATGGTATCTTTTGAAGCACCAATCACTTGTGACTGCTTGTCTGTGCATCTAGCCACTGTGTGAGGGTTGTTGTGATAATACACACACTCTTCACCACATGTGACAGTTCTCCCAGGGATTAGCTGACCACATTTATGGCGATGTATGGTATCTTTTGAAGCACCAATCACTTGTGAGTGCTTGTCTGTGCATTTTCTCACTGTGTGAGGGTTGTTGTGATAATACACACACTCTTCACCACATGTGACAGTTCTCCCAGGGATTAGCTGACCACATTTATGGCGATGTATGGTATCTTTTGAAGCACCAATCACTTGTGAGTGCTTGTCTGTGCATCTAGCCACTGTGTGAGGGTTGTTGTGATAATACACACACTCTTCACCACATGTGACAGTTCTCCCGGGGATTAGCTGACCACATTTATGGCGATGTATGGTATCTTTTGAAGCACCAATCACTTGTGAGTGCTTGTCTGTGCATCTAGCCACTGTGTGAGGGTTGTTGTGATAATACACACACTCTTCACCACATGTGACAGTTCTCCCAGGGATTAGCTGACCACATTTATGGCGATGTATGGTATCTTTTGAAGCACCAATCACTTGTGAGTGCTTGTCTGTGCATCTAGCCACTGTGTGAGGGTTGTTGCGATAATACACACACTCTTCACCACATGTGACAGTTCTCCTGATAAGCTGACCACATTTATGGCGATGTATGGTATCTTTTGAAGCACCAATCACTTGTGAGTGCTTGTCTGTGCATTTTCTTCCAAAACTCTCAATGTAGGACTTCCATGTTTAATGTTTTCATCTCTGTTATTGAAATGCTGCAAGCACTGTTGTGCCACTTGCTCACTAACGACACCTTGTTTCCAGTAGTGCTTCAGAAGGACTCAAACTTTGTTGCCTCAGTTTTAAAATCTTGTATTACCAAGTGCTGGCTGCCATCAATAACAATAGAACCCTATAAATAGTATTCACAAAAATAAAAGCGTACGATATAAACCGACATTACTTAGAGATCTAATATTCATGCCTTTAGTAGACCAGTTATTAATTTTGTGATACAGACTTCCTCTAAACATCATATTAATGTATTTATAAAAAGCTCAGATTTATCATGTATTAATTTTGTTTTATGTTGGCTCTTAATAAATTTAAAGCATCATGTTTGTGATTCTTGTAACTTCTGTTTAGTGTTTTTGTTTCCATAGTTTGTAGATTTTTAGTCTTACTTTTTATTAATTGTCCATAATGATCACTGAGTCCTTCCCTGATTGTTGATACATCAAGAATTTTGCTTTTCAAATTTCTATACACATGGCAAATGCAAATTGATGAATTTTTGGTTACTCTATTTGGGCATGTCTTTATTTGATTTAGAATATTTCATGGTAGCAGCTCTTAACTAAAATCTCCTACAACTATATCTTTATTATTTTTTACTATATTATTGAGGCATGTTTCTAGTTTAGTTAATTTTGTAGGTGTATAGACTCCCAGTACTACAAGCTTTTTTCTTGGACTCCACACAATTCACAGCAATTTGAGGTAGTATTTTAATGCCTGAATAAATTTAATTTTATTTTTATTATAACTAAATTCAATTACAGCCTACCTTGAAAAACAATATGTATATAATTATTATTTAAATTGTATGTAAGTCATTGCAAATACTTATTTTTATTGTAAACATATCTTATTAATGTTATGTAAATGTTTATATACTCTAATAGTGCAAGAACTGTGAGAATAATATGTTTTAGGTTGTTAACAATGAGGTAATAATGTAATTTTGTGACAATAATGTGTCTGGAATTTTGAAATGTACTGGTCATGAAGAGATCAGTAATGACGTAGTTTCACTTACAGTTTTGAATTAGCCAATCAACAGCAGAGAAAAGTTTTAGTTTGAATGCTTAAATTCAATTGGACTAGAATTAGCCAATAAGAGACTGGCAATACCGAAGCTTTAAGGTTTTTACCGTTGAGATTAATCAGTTGCAGACCAGGTTTCATAGAGTGCAGATGGAAAAGTCACGAGCAAGATTTTTTAGTAAATACATTAAAAGTTTCTCATAGTTTCTTTTATAAAGTGCAGTGGTTTATTAATGTGCAAGAATAAAAAATAAAAAGAAGTGAAATTTAAAAGTAATTCTGTGTCGTCTTTAATTTTTTGTCATACCACGACCTGAACAAGACCTTATGTCTCTATAGTTCGACTGACACAGCTGAGGAAGATTTAAAATAATATTACATAAGCTTAATTAATTGAAACCTGTGCACAAAGCAACAAATTAAATATAAAATCTGCGTAAAAATTACATTGTGTAACATTATGTAACACAAGCATCATCTCCAACACTTCAAAGTTTGGCATCCCAAGCAACAAGCATCAACCGACTTCAAAGTGTATCTTCATTACGTGGGCAGTTTAAATTAAAACTCAAACTTCATCATCTCCATAAGTTTGAAGAACACAGCTTCTTCAACTTTTCCTCACATTGTTGTTTGCTTATATTTGGTATCCCTCATGACTTAAATTGCAACTCCACCACTTTTATAAAGGGAAAGAATTGGTTTCAAAATGGTTGGTTGGAACAGGATGAATTCACGTTCAGACTTGGGACTCTAGAATGACAGAAAAATCAAGTGCACTGCGTCGGCAATCAACGTTAAACTTAAATAACTTCAAAATCATGTTCAGTCATGCGTAAAGTTGGAATTGCCATATGTCCACTGCAAACACATCGCATTTGTTAATATAAATAATCACATGATTCTGATTATGAAGATTTGGTGACTGTGTGGAAGAGACGCAACAATAAAAAAATGAAGTGCCTTTTTCAAAGCCACAGAAATAATTAAATAGCATGTTGTCTGAACTAAGGGTAGATTTGGCATCAAGAATTTTTAAGAATGTCAGAAAAAGATTTCAGTTTATTGCAACTATAATTTTACCAACAATTGCAAAACACCAACAAATTTCAGACCAGCCATATCAACTCAATTGAGATTAGCCTTAACCCCCCCTCCCCCTAAAACATTTGGCCAAGCTCACGTAAACATTGTGAATTTTTTTATTTTATTTGCATAATCTTTTAGGGACGTATTCCAGATGTTGGGTCTCATTAATTTACTGTATTGTCTTTACTTCCGTCCACTCCATTTTTTTGCTAGTAAGCAGTGAATAATAATATGCTTGGGCCTGTATCATATCGTGCTCAATATGTGGGCAGCAATTCTGTTTAGCCAAGGCTTGTAGATCAGTAGAGACATTCGTTTACTGCCGACATATTGAATCAGTGCAGAAGAGACCCACCTCACTTATGAAAGCGATTTTGTACTGCATGACAAAGAATGACGCAGTTTATCAATACTTTTAGTGCTCTATTTTATGCATGTGATGTGTCTGTTTCCACATTTGGTTCAACAGCTTGTATGGATCCATTACAAACAACAGACAAAAATGACAGTGTGTACAGCCAATAAAGAAGGCAAGGTTTGTGGATGAGAAATTGCTTGTCACAATTCTTGTTTTCTGAGCTCACATCCCAAGTTGAACTAATACAACTTTCTAGATAGATAGATAGATAGATATTTTATTTCACTTCGTTAGTTACATAAATTAATTCTCATATAAGTTCTATAATACATAATTTTATCTCTACACATTACTCTTTTCACTAAGTTGCTGCATTACTAAGGACCCGCAAACATCAACACCGTGGTTGTTGAGTCATTGGGTCCTATTTAATTTATGATTCAACAATCTAGATTTTCTTTCTGTTCCCTATTTCTAATTTTTTTCAACCATTTATTTCTCTCTATACCTAAATATTTTTCTATTTCAAATAAACTTTCCTTGGATTTAACTCTTAACAACCTTTTACCTATAATTTCATTTGGTAATCTAGACCAATTGTTTCTTTGTTTCCTCATATTCATTGTTCTTTCACATTCTAACATTAAATGCCAGTAATTGTTAAATTTGCTATTACATAATTTTCTCCTTCTCCTATGCCTTTTAACCTCACCACCCTGACCTAGCCCATGCAAAGCCCTCTCTTGCTATTTTATTACAAACATCAACATAGTTTTCTCTTTCCCATGTCCTTTTAATCTCTGTATATACATGTAATGATCTTTATGAATCAAAACTACCAATTATTTCCTGTCTTTCCATATCTTCGATCCTCAATCTAACTGTTTTCCAACATCCCTTCTCATGTGATTGTCTATATTTCCAAATATCCCCACATCCTATTTCATTGAGAATTGCTTCTAGGCGCTTATACCAAGTATCCTCTTTATTTAACTTGCGCTGAACCTCCAAACATTGTTTTAAAATATTATTATTCTCTGATTCCTCAATTCTCAACCAATATTTCACTATTTTTTCAATAATTTTCGCCTTACTACCAAATCTCCCTAACTCCATTTGTGTCACCCCATTAGGTGAGGCTCTTGGTAGACCTAGAATTATTTTACAAAAACTCCTATGCACTTTATTTACCTGTTCCCACCCCTCCTCAATACCCCAAATCTCTGCACCATACAGCATTTTTGCCTCAACTACTGCTCCATATACTCTTTCTATCCATTTTACGCGCATCCCAGGTATTTTATCTAAACATGCTCTAATAACTTTCATTGTCACTTTTCCTTTTGTTAAAGCCTGTTTCTTTTGTTCTCCCCATCTACCGTTGCTACTTCGTCTTACTCCCAGATAATCAAAATTTCTGACAACCTCAATTTCCTTACCTTTCCAACTCCATTTTTCGTCCTTTCTCAACTTATTACCCTTTTTAAATACCATTATTTTTGTTTTGCTTGTATTAACTCTAAGACTCCACTTGTTACCAAAACTATTGCTCCAATTACTTTGTTTAATCCCACAGTAGTTATTGATCCTGCAACCATATCATCCGCGAATAGTAACCCTGGTATCTCCTCATTCCCAATTATTGGAGAGTGGCTATTTTCAAACTTAATTATATCTAGAATATCGTCAATGAACAAATTAAATAATATAGGGCTTAACTTGCAGCCTTGCCTTAAACCTATACAATTTTTAATCTCCTTCGTCCTTACATTTTTATCAAATCTTATACAAAAATCATTATTTTCATGTATTGTTTGTATTGTTCTTATACACTTGTTACTCATTCTTTTCATACCCAATTTGGTCCATAAGGCTTCCCTATTTATTGTGTCGAAAACTTTTTCTAAATCAACAAATAAGATATACAATCGTCCCCTTTTGTTTGATAAATATTTATTTACCATTGAAGATATTATAAAAATATTGTCTATTGCTCTCTTGTTTTTCCGAAATCCCACCTGTAGATCAGATACTTTTCCCTCTTGCTCCGCCCAACTTTGCACTCTTTCAGCCAAAACCCCTGTATAAACTTTACCTAACACTGAAAACAAACTAATCCTCCTATAATTTTCTGGGTTATCCACCTCCCCTTTATTCTTAAATATTGGTACCACTATTGCTGTTTTCCAACTCCTAGGAACCTTCCCCCCTTCAAAGATTGCATTTAATATCCTAACCAGCAATTCTAATCGATTTTCATTTAGACTCCAAGCTTTCCAAAACTCCCCTGGTATGCCATCAATACCACATGCTTTGTCCCTTTTCAATCTATTAATGTGTTCCCTCACTTCTCCTACATCTATTGGCTTATCCAATTGCTCAACATAATTGTTATTTTCCATTATCCAAATTGTTTGGTTATCATGTTGCCCTCCTAGCAAATTTTTAAAATACTTGCACTTTTATTATTTTCTCTTGATCTAACCTTATACATTCTTTTCACCAACATCCATATTGTTTTGCTGCCTCATGTAACTTTACACTCATCTTCTCGGCCCATTCTACAACTTTCTATAAAATGTTCCTTATCCATATTTGATAATAGTCTGAACAACAAAAAATCAGATCAATCTCGCATCACATAAAAGCACAAACCACACTGAAATGTGTAAACTACAGCTCTTGAGTTTTACCAAACTGGCAGCGTACTGACTCAACCGTCTCAATCACAATGTGACTTGCATAAACAGACCCATATTCACCTAGAAGTCACGTGGCTGCCACTCTGTCGTGCGAACTGAAAGACCACATGACGTGTGACTGTCTTGTGGTATAAATGCCTCCATTAAACTCAATATACTTTCAAATCATGTCACATGGCACGAAATCCCTTGATGTTCAATTCACAATGCAGCAACACTGGTGACAACACTGTTCACCAATAGGAATTCAGCATGAATGCAACAAAATCCATGAAATCAAAGTTGAAATGAAGTTAACTTTTACCGCATGGTATGGTGCATTTACAGTATGCGTTCTTGTTGATATCGCATCAGCCTCCATAAAAATGCATTTTTATCAGAAGGAATATTAAAGTATTCCGACTTGTATGAATTGAGTTAAATATATAAAAAAAAATCTGATGTGTTACACTCACATGACTTTCTCTACTCTTGTACAAACTATTTTTACAAACGCTTATTCTCCATATGCTTCATGTTATCCGAGATATCAAGATGTTAATCTTATTGCTAATTTTCTTGTAGATGCAAGGGGGAATTCCTAGGCTTTAAGTGTTAGTCAAATATTTTAAGAGCTGGTTGCTATGTGGAGTATTCCATTCTCTTTGGTTTACCAGGACAAAAAAAAAAAAAAAATGAATAATGAATTTGAGAAAAAGTATAAGTATTGGAAAATTTAAGGGAATAACAAGCAATATCTCTAAAATGCTTCACTCAACAAAAAAAATGTATATAACATAAATTGTGTATTTTAATGGGATCTACATTTTTTGTGTAGTAAAATTTTGTCTATCTCTTATGGTTTACCAGTTATGCAAAAGTCGTTCACAATAAAGAACACTTTTGGAGACATTCCCAGAAAATTCGAGATATACATTTCATTTGTCATGAAAATATCTTAAACATATGATATTTTAATTAAAATCGTTAGAGCCATTTTAGAGAAAATTAAAATTTTCGAAAACTTCTCCATGTAAAGGGTAGACTGGGGTGGGGGGATTTTCTTGAAAACCTTCATGTCGCATCTCCGGAAGATACTGAAACTAAATACCAAGTTTGGTGTTTGTCCGACTGTTCGTTTCTGAGATATGCTGTTCAAAGACACACACATGGACATGTTTCCAAAAATGCTTTTTTTGGATTCAGGGGGTCTCAAAACATGTATTTCCGGTGAAATCTCGGTATTAAATTTTTGGGTGGAATACAATACTTCCCCTACTTACTATACGTAGTAGAGAAAGTAAAAATCCAATGAAAAGATGTGTGCTTTTGCCTGAGCATTGTGTGCCTTGAAAAAGCAATATACTGAAGCATCTAATTTCTAGCAATGTAACAAAAGATATAAACTTTACAAACAGAGTCACTTGCAAGTACAGGTAGCCCTGCTGACAATATACTGAAGTAACTAAATTCTAGCAATGTAACAAAAGATATAAACTTTACAAACAGAGTCACTTGCAAGTACAGGTAGCCCTACTGACAATATACTGACAATATACTGAAGTAACTAAATTCTAGCAATGTAACAAAAGATATAAACTTTACAGAGTCACTTGCAATTACAGGTACCTCTACTGACAATATACTGAAGTAACTAAATTCTAGCAATGTAACAAAAGATATAAACTTTACAAACAGACACACATGCAAGTACAGGTAGCCCTACTGGTAATATACTGAAGTAACTAAATTCTAGCAATGTAACAAAAGATATAAACTTTACAAACAGAGTCACTTGCAAGTACAGGTAGCCCTGCTGACATTATACTGAAGTAACTAAATTCTAGCAATGTAACAAAAGATATAAACTTTACAGAGTCACTTGCAATTACAGGTACCTCTACTGACAATATACTGAAGTAACTAAATTCTAGCAATGTAACAAAAGATATAAACTTTACAAACAGACACACATGCAAGTACAGGTAGCCCTACTGGTAATATACTGAAGTATCTAAATTCTAGCAATGTAACAAAAGATATAAACTTTACAAACAGACACACATGCAAGTACAGGTAGCCCTACTGGTAATATACTGAAGTATCTAAATTCTAGCAATGTAACAAAAGATATAAACTTTACAAACAGAGTCACTTGCAAGTACAGGTAGCCCTGCTGACATTATACTGAAGTAACTAAATTCTAGCAATGTAACAAAAGATATAAACATTACAAACAGAGTCACTTGCAAGTACAGGTAGCCCTACTGACATTATACTGAAGTAACTAAATTCTAGCAATGTAACAAAAGATATAAACTTTACAAACAGACACACTTGCAAGTACAGGTAGCCCTACTGACATTATACTGAAGTAACTAAATTCTAGCAATGTAACAAAAGATATAAACTTTACAAACAGACACACTTGCAAGTACAGGTAGCCCTACTGACATTATACTGAAGTAACTAAATTCTAGCAATGTAACAAAAGATATAAACTTTACAAACAGACACACTTGCAAGTACAGGTAGCCCTGCTGACATTATACTGAAGTAACTAAATTCTAGCAATGTAACAAAAGATATAAACTTTACAAACAGACACACTTGCAAGTACAGGTAGCCCTGCTGACATTATACTGAAGTAACTAAATTCTAGCAATGTAACAAAAGATATAAACTTTACAAACAGACACACTTGCAAGTACAGGTAGCCCTGCTGACATTATACTGAAGTAACTAAATTCTAGCAATGTAACAAAAGATATAAACTTTACAAACAGACACACTTGCAAGTACAGGTAGCCCTACTGGTAATATACTGAAGTAACTAAATTCTAGCAATGTAACAAAAGATATAAACTTTACAAACAGACACACTTGCAAGTACAGGTAGCCCTACTGGTAATATACTGAAGTAACTAAATTCTAGCAATGTAACAAAAGATATAAACTTTACAAACAGACACACTTGCAAGTACAGGTAGCCCTACTGGTAATATACTGAAGTAACTAAATTCTAGCAATGTAACAAAAGATATAAACTTTACAAACAGACACACTTGCAAGTACAGGTAGCCCTACTGGTAATATACTGAAGTAACTAAATTCTAGCAATGTAACAAAAGATATAAACTTTACAAACAGACACACTTGCAAGTACAGGTAGCCCTGCTGACATTATACTGAAGTAACTAAATTCTAGCAATGTAACAAAAGATATAAACTTTACAAACAGACACACTTGCAAGTACAGGTAGCCCTACTGGTAATATACTGAAGTAACTAAATTCTAGCAATGTAACAAAAGATATAAACTTTACAAACAGACACACTTGCAAGTACAGGTAGCCCTACTGGTAATATACTGAAGTAACTAAATTCTAGCAATGTAACAAAAGATATAAACTTTACGAACAGACACACTTGCAAGTACAGGTAGCCCTACTGGTAATATACTGAAGTAACTAAATTCTAGCAATGTAACAAAAGATATAAACATTACAAACAGAGTCACTTGCAAGTACAGGTAGCCCTACTGGTAATATACTGAAGTAACTAAATTCTAGCAATGTAACAAAAGATATAAACTTTACAAACAGACACACTTGCAAGTACAGGTAGCCCTACTGGTAATATACTGAAGTAACTAAATTCTAGCAATGTAACAAAAGATATAAACATTACAAACAGAGTCACTTGCAAGTACAGGTAGCCCTGCTGACATTATACTGAAGTAACTAAATTCTAGCAATGTAGCAAAAGATATAAACATTACAAACAGAGTCACTTGCAAGTACAGGTAGCCCTGCTGACATTATACTGAAGTAACTAAATTCTAGCAATGTAACAAAAGATATAAACATTACAGAGTCACTTGCAAGTACAGGTACCCCTACTGACAATATACTGATAATATACTGAAGTAACTAAATTCTAGCAATGTAACAAAAGATATAAACTTTACAAACAGACACACGTGCAAGTACAGGTAGCCCTGCTGGCAATATACTGAAGTATCTAAATTCTAGCAATGTAACAAAAGATATAAACTTTACAAACAGAGTCACTTGCAAGTACAGGTAGCCCTACTGGCAATATACTGAAGTATCTAAATTCTAACAACTTTACAAGCAGTCACTTGCAAGTACAGGTAGCCCTACTGACAATATACTGAAGTATCTAAATTCTAGCAATGTAACAAAAGATATAAACTTTACAAACACAGTCACTTGTAAGTACAGGTAGCCCTACTAATAATATACTGAAGTAACTAAATTCTAGCAATGTAACAAAAGATATAAACTTTACAAACAGACACACTTGCAAGTACAGGTAGCCCTACTGACAATATACTGAACTAACTAAATTCTAGCAATGTAACAAAAGATATAAACTTTACAAACACAGTCACTTGTAAGTACAGGTAGCCCTACTGACAATATACTGAACTAACTAAATTCTAGCAATGTAACAAAAGATATAAACTTTACAAACAGACACACATGCAAGTACAGGTAGCCCTACTGGCAATATACTGAAGTATCTAAATTCTAGCAATGTAACAAAAGATATAAACTTTACAAACAGAGTCACTTGCAAGTACAGGTAGCCCTACTGACAATGTACTGAACTAACTAAATTCTAGCAATGTAACAAAAGATATAAACTTTACAAACAGACACACATGCAAGTACAGGTAGCCCTACTGGCAATATACTGAAGTATCTAAATTCTAGCAATGTAACAAAAGATATAAACTTTACAAACAGAGTCACTTGCAAGTACAGGTAGCCCTACTGACAATGTACTGAACTAACTAAATTCTAGCAATGTAACAAAAGATATAAACTTTACAAACAGACACACTTGCAAGTACAGGTAGCCCTACTGGTAATATACTGAAGTAACTAATTTCTAGCAATGTAACAAAAGATATAAACTTTACAAACAGACACACTTGCAAGTACAGGTAGCCCTACTGGTAATATACTGAAGTAACTAAATTCTAGCAATGTAACAAAAGATATAAACTTTACAAACAGACACACATGCAAGTACAGGTAGCCCTACTGGCAATATACTGAAGTATCTAAATTCTAGCAATGTAACAAAAGATATGAACTTTACAAACAGAGTCACTTGCAAGTACAGGTAGCCGTACTGACAATGTACTGAACTAACTAAATTCTAGCAATGTAACAAAAGATATAAACTTTACAAACAGACACACATGCAAGTACAGGTAGCCCTACTGGCAATATACTGAAGTATCTAAATTCTAGCAATGTAACAAAAGATATAAACTTTACAAACAGAGTCACTTGCAAGTACAGGTAGCCCTACTGACAATGTACTGAACTAACTAAATTCTAGCAATGTAACAAAAGATATAAACTTTACAAACAGAGTCACTTGCAAGTACAGGTAGCCCTACTGACAATGTACTGAACTAACTAAATTCTAGCAATGTAACAAAAGATATAAACTTTACAAACAGACACACTTGCAAGTACAGGTAGCCCTACTGGCAATATACTGAAGTATCTAAATTCTAGCAATGTAACAAAAGATATAAACTTTACAAACAGAGTCACTTGCAAGTACAGGTAGCCCTACTGACAATGTACTGAACTAACTAAATTCTAGCAATGTAACAAAAGATATAAACTTTACAAACAGACACACATGCAAGTACAGGTAGCCCTACTGGCAATATACTGAAGTATCTAAATTCTAGCAATGTAACAAAAGATATAAACTTTACAAACAGAGTCACTTGCAAGTACAGGTAGCCCTACTGACAATGTACTGAACTAACTAAATTCTAGCAATGTAACAAAAGATATAAACTTTACAAACAGACACACATGCAAGTACAGGTAGCCCTACTGGCAATATACTGAAGTATCTAAATTCTAGCAATGTAACAAAAGATATAAACTTTACAAACAGAGTCACTTGCAAGTACAGGTAGCCCTACTGACAATGTACTGAACTAACTAAATTCTAGCAATGTAACAAAAGATATAAACTTTACAAACAGAGTCACTTGCAAGTACAGGTAGCCCTACTGACAATGTACTGAACTAACTAAATTCTAGCAATGTAACAAAAGATATAAACTTTACAAACAGACACACATGCAAGTACAGGTAGCCCTACTGGCAATATACTGAAGTATCTAAATTCTAGCAATGTAACAAAAGATATAAACTTTACAAACAGAGTCACTTGCAAGTACAGGTAGCCCTACTGGCAATATACTGAAGTATCTAAATTCTAGCAATGTAACAAAAGATATAAACTTTACAAACAGACACACATGCAAGTACAGGTAGCCCTACTGGCAATATACTGAAGTATCTAAATTCTAGCAATGTAACAAAAGATATAAACTTTACAAACAGAGTCACTTGCAAGTACAGGTAGCCCTACTGGCAATATACTGAAGTATCTAAATTCTAGCAGTGTAACAAAAGATATAAACTTTACAAACAGACACACATGCAAGTACAGGTAGCCCTACTGGCAATATACTGAAGTATCTAAATTCTAGCAATGTAACAAAAGATATAAACTTTACAAACAGACACACATGCAAGTACAGGTAGCCCTACTGGCAATATACTGAAGTATCTAAATTCTAGCAATGTAACAAAAGATATAAACTTTACAAACAGAGTCACTTGCAAGTACAGGTAGCCCTACTGACAATGTACTGAACTAACTAAATTCTAGCAATGTAACAAAAGATATAAACTTTACAAACAGAGTCACTTGCAAGTACAGGTAGCCCTACTGACAATGTACTGAAGTATCTAAATTCTAGCAATGTAACAAAAGATATAAACTTTACAAACAGAGTCACTTGCAAGTACAGGTAGCCCTACTGACAATGTACTGAACTAACTAAATTCTAGCAATGTAACAAAAGATATAAACTTTACAAACAGAGTCACTTGCAAGTACAGGTAGCCCTACTGGCAATATACTGAAGTATCTAAATTCTAGCAATGTAACAAAAGATATAAACTTTACAAACAGACACACATGCAAGTACAGGTAGCCCTACTGGCAATATACTGAAGTATCTAAATTCTAGCAATGTAACAAAAGATATAAACTTTACAAACAGAGTCACTTGCAAGTACAGGTAGCCCTACTGACAATGTACTGAACTAACTAAATTCTAGCAATGTAACAAAAGATATAAACTTTACAAACAGACACACTTGCAAGTACAGGTAGCCCTACTAACAATATACTGAAGTAACAATTCTAGCAATGTAACAAAAGATATAAACTTTACAAACAGAGTCACTTGCAAGTACAGGTAGCCCTACTGACAATATACTGAAGTAACAATTCTAGCAATGTAACAAAAGATATAAACATTACAAACAGACACACTTGTAAGTACAGGTAGCCCTACTGGTAATATACTGAAGTAACTAAATTCTAGCAATGTAACAAAAGATATAAACATTACAAACAGAGTCACTTGCAAGTACAGGTACCCCTACTGACAATATACTAACAATATACTGAAGTAACTAAATTCTAGCAATGTAACAAAAGATATAAACTTTACAAACAGAGTCACTTGCAAGTACAGGTATCCCTGCTGACAATATACTGAAGTATCTAAATTCTAGCAATGTAACAAAAGATATAAACTTTACAAACAGAGTCACTTGCAAGTACAGGTATCCCTGCTGACAATATACTGAAGTATCTAAATTCTAACAACTTTACAAGCAGTCACTTGCAAGTACAGGTAGCCCTACTGGCAATATACTGAAGTATCTAAATTCTAGCAATGTAACAAAAGATATAAACTTTACAAACAGAGTCACTTGCAAGTACAGGTAGCCCTACTGGCAATATACTGAATAGTAATATAACGTGGCTCTTTATTTTCATGATTTAGTTTTAAGAAATATAAGAAAAAGTCCTTATTTTTGCACTTCCATTACTGTTTCAAATCTTTGATCTCAAATTCTTTTCTCTTGTGTATAATATAATTTCTTTGTTTTTAAAATCCTTTTAAAGGTGCTTTAATTGTGTATTTCAATTCCATTGAGTGTACTGATTATATAGTGTTTAATTCTTTTATGCCTCTTGTCTTTGTTCTTCTTTTTGGATGACTGTTTAAAGAGCAGTGGAATATATGCACGGCTGAGTAATAGAAATGTTCATTGGAACACTTTCTTGGCCAAAAGCTCATTTAGAACGCTCCCTGTATTGATAGAAGGTAACTAAAAACTAACTAATTTGTACTTTTGATGTTCAATAAATAGTCTGATTATACATTCTTCAGTTTATTTTATGTTTTTATTGAATTACTATTATTATTATTATTATTATTATTATTATTATTATTATTATTTATACAAGGGCAGCCCCAGTAGTACCCGACCTGACGTATATATAGCAGTTGTTCCAAACAAATAACTATGGTAGAAAGCACCACCCTTATAAAACTTAAGTTTGAAGTTTGACGATGCTACATTGCTTAGTAATTGTTTGGCAGGCATTAATAGTTAACTCTCTCAGCAAATTTGTAAACATGGATAAAACTGGCCATTGTTATGTGATTCAATACTTTCATTTGAAAGGTCTTAGTCCAACTAATATTAAAGCTGAGCTAGATTCTACTCTGGGGGAATCTGCTCCTTCGTTTACAACTTTGAAATATTGGGTGGCAGAGTTTAAGTGAGGCCGTATGAGCTGCCAAGATAAACATAGCAGTGGTTGACCAAATGAGGTGACCATGCCAGAAATTGTGAAGAAAATTCACAAAATGGTACTGGATGACCATCGACTGAAAGTGCGCGAGCTAGCAGACATCGTAGGCATTTCAATAAGTGCTGCACATTGCACGCTAACTGAAAATTTAGACATGAGGAAGCTGTGCGCAAGATGGGTGCTGTGTTTAATCACAGTGGAACAAAAGCAGCATCGTGAGGATGTTTCAATCAAGTGTTTGGCGATGTTTGGCTGCAATAAAGCCAAGTTTTTGTGTCAATTCATAACCATGGATTAGACATGGGTCCATCACTTCACACCTGAGATGAAGGAACAGTCAAAACAGAGGATTGAAAGGGGAGAATCGGCTCCAAAAAAGGCGAAGACAGTTCCATCTGCAGGCAAGGTCATGGTGTCAGTTTTTTGGGATGCGCGTGGGATAATTTTCATTGATTATCTTCAAAAAGGAAAAGCAATCAATGGGAAGTATTATGCAAACTTATTGCAGCATTTGAATGATGAAATCAAGCAAAAATGGCCGCATTTAGCGAAAAAGAAAGTTCTGTTTCATCAAGACAATGCACCAGTTCACACATCCATTATTGTCATGACCAAAATCAATGAGTTAAAGTTCGAATTGCTTCCTCATACACCCTATTCGCCAGACTTAGCCCCCTCTGATTATTTTCTGTTTCCAAAGTTGAAGAAAGTCTTGGTGGTAAAAGATTTGCCAACAATAAAGAGGTGGAGTTTGCAGTTGGTGGCTATTTTGCAGAACTCAACGGTTCTCACTATAAACAGGGTATTGAAGCTATTGGACATCGCTGGGAAAAGTGTATCGAGCTGAAAGGCGACTATGTAGAGAAATAAAGATGTTTTTTCCCCAAAGTTATGTGTTTTCTTTGTTAGGTCGGGCACTTCTGGGACAGCCCTTTAATATTTATTACGGAATACATAGCAAAAGAGGAAAATGAATTTGAACATTTTGTTATTGTGCTTTGAATATATTGAGATAAATCCCATACATATCTGTTACATTCAAAGCTAAATTGATAATACCCACTGTTTACTGAACGATGGGTGGAAGGCATTACATTCTTTCTAACATGACCTTTATGGAGGTATTACAAACAAAAGAGTGGAATAGCATTTGGTTCTGTGATCGGCTATTTTCATCTTCAAGTTAGATGATAATAATTTACTTGTAAGATGGGCAGAGTAACATATTTTGGACCTAGTGTTGGTAGTAACTGTGTGACATCATCCAGGGTTTTGAAATAATTAATAATTTTCCAAACACCGTTTTGCAGACATAATGTGGTCAGAGACATAGTCAATGTTGCTAGGTCAAGGTAGGTCAGTATGAGAACTGGCTCCCAGATGTAGCCAAAAAAAGCATACTTGAACTGGGAGATGGGGGGGGGACTAGCATGTTTGTTTTTACACATGAACCTTAATCCAAACATGATGAAAGGGTTTAAAATGAGCTGTTTAACTTCTGTGGTTCTTAGCGTCCCATTCTATATTGGACTTGAAAGACCGGTAATTTTGCTCAGAGGCCTCTTTATCAGGCTTGAGGTTCTTTTATGGGACCACCAGCTTTACTTCCCTTCCGAAGAAAGACATGCTAAGAATTTTCATGCACGAAAAACTGCATCGTCCTCTATTGGATTTGAACCTGCAACCTTGGGAACTAGAGGCCAGCATGGAATGGATGGAAGTAAGTGTTTCGTGGTTGCTGACTGAAAAGCTCAGCATGTCAGCTCTATTAAAAGTTGAGTCATCATCATTTTATAATACATTGAAACTCACAGGCTTAGTGATACGAGATGCAGGTAGCAGTAGCTTCGGTCTGTCGTTGCGACTGAATCATAGCCACAATTAATTATAGCAACAGATGAAGTACCTTTACATGTGTGCAAGAAAGCCCTTACAGCATCATTGTGAACGTATGAGCAGGAATACACTAAATGTTTAATCACACATGAATCACGTGCCAGCAAAAGTGAAACGTGCTGACCCACCCCCACTCCCAGCTGCCGTTTGGTTACCGGTGCTGCAATGTTGCTCTCAAATGTCTCCACAGAAATATGTTGCAGATAATGAGATCTGTAACTAGTTAAATTGTTGTAATAGCTGCCAGACGGAACATTTGGAAAAGTATATCATAAGTAATTATGCATCCTTTTCCAATGTAATTTAAAAGTTTGAAGTGGGAATACACATCTTTAACTACTTTGTAGCAGAAGTGAACTGATTTTATATATTTAAGTTGCATATTTCTGTACATATTGCATGAAATCCAGACCCTAGTCACCACTTAAAGCAATTCACATACTCTCTTCTGAATATACATACAGTATTATGACATGCAAGAGTTACTATACTTGTGCTAAATTTTTACAAATACAGTGAACTCTGCCTAAAATGGTTACCAATCGTTATTCCAAAAAATTGTCGTTAGTATAGTATTAGATACCAGGACCTACAGTGTCTTAAAATTAACAAACATATGAATGCACTGAGTGATGAAGACCTTATTTAATTTGTACAGCACGATAAATAAGTTAGTAAATGCACAAAAGAAAAGTAATGAGTGTCATAAATGAGTTGTCATTCCTTGTCCTGTAGCAGGGACAGAGGAGGGACTGTCCATCAAAAAGTAATCGAGTGGTAATAATGGCTTTTTATTCAGGTCATTTGAATTTGCTCCACAGAAAAATGCCACTTATTTAGGTTTATCCTTGTTGGGAATTAGCGTAGCATGCTTGCTGTATGAAAGTTCAACTACATGAGATGAACTTTGGCTCAGATGTTGTCCCGAAAAGCTTTCAGTGAGGACCACAGCCAAGCTAAAGTGCTAACTTTGTCTCTTACAGTGATGAAATAGAGCTACGTGCTTGCAAAGTTGAACACGAGGATGCTGAGCAACAGTGTATGTCTCCGCTGAGCATTATTGACTTTCCTTCAGCTGAAGATGACTACGTACAAGAATTACCAGCCATAAATGAAGAAACAAATGTAGCACCAGTAAGAATGCCTCAGCAAGCCTTCTGTGCCACCAGCACAGAACAAAATGTGCCACCATTGGATGTGCATCATCTAAACAAAGGCATTGAAAATGGACGGGGAACGCCTGTTCGTAACAATTTATTTGTAATAGAATATGTGAGTATTTTCATAATTTGTACTTCTACAGATCATGCTCCTTTATAAACTGTACTATTAATTAATGTTTTCATCTTCTCTAGGATCTGTAAACTATTTACAAAAGGAAACAGTCACTAGAGGGTTGAGAAAACCACAACACATATCGTGTTAAACTTCCTTGCTCCTCCCACAAAATACCAACAAATTTCCAGTTCATAGCATTTGTGCATAAACATACATACTCCACTTAAGTCGAAAAGTTTAAAAAAATTCTGTTGTTACATTCACATGAATTTCTCTACCCTCTATTTCTTATTAGTGAGTATACAAATTATTCTTATGTAAGTTAATTTTCCTATCTACTTCATTTTCCAGAAATAGTTGCATTACACATTCTGTTATAAATACAACAGGAATAGCAATATTAAAATATTTTACAACTGGATGCTATACACTGGCTTTTCATTACATGGTGAGAAACACGTGACAATCGACAGGACTTTAAAAGAATGGCCAAGTATTGAACAATTCAAGCCATTAATAACGGATATCTCGGAATTGGCTTATACCACACAAAAGTTATTTGAAATAAATTGTGTGTTTTAAAGAGATCTACATTTTTTATGCAGTATGTTTTCGTATATTGCTTAATGTTTACCAGATATACAAGATTATACAAAAAAGTTCCATCATTCCAATTTCTGGTTTCTTGATGTGTTTCAGCAGTTCTATATCCTGTTTAACCTTGTGGCTGAAGTTGCAGGAGTGGTGAGATACGGCACATTTTGTTGAATCTTATGTTCCTCAAACATTTCTCCCAGGCTTCCTTGATTTGAAGATTACGAGCGTCACAACGAAAGTTTTGAGATCCAGAAAAGCTAAGTTGATCCACTTGCATCAATGGATAGCCACATTCGCATCCCTCTCACAGTCCATGCACAAGGTTAGCAACCTCTAATGTGGCGACAGCTGGTTTCTAGAATAGTGGTAGAAAGAGAGTAATTTTGTGCAACAACTTAATACAATTTTAAAAGCGGTTTAGGTGCATGCAACAGGCTTTTGGGGGCATTACTCCTTCCTGTGCCACAGTTTTTCAGTGGTTTCAAGAATTTAAAAGAGGCCGAACTTCGTTAGGAGTGGTCATCTGTCCATAGCAGTGACTGAGAAAAACAGCTGCTGTGGAAAAAATGGGCTGCAAAAAACAATTGCATGATGTTTAAAGAAATTTAGGCAGCTATGCAGATTGGATTGCCAGAAGTTTGCAAAATATTGCTTGACTCTGTTCTTGTGAGGAAGGTGTCGCATTCGTGTTGAAGAAATGCTGTCCAGATTTGACAGAGGCAATTCTCAGCAGGTTTGTGACGGTCGCTGGTGATGAAACTTGGATTTACATTGGTGGAATCACACACAGTGCTTGATAAAAGTGGAGTCAACCTAAACACACCAATATCCAGTTGCTGAAATCAACCCAAAGAGCTTGAAATATGGGAGAAGATTTACATAAAGAAGAACCGCATCATGAACTTTGATTTGCCAATAGCGGACAACCCTCTATTTAGTTTCATCCAGAGGACCACCCAGGTTTTCAACAATACGACTCGACAGTCAACAGGCAGCTGATGCATGTTCTACAAAATAAATAGGTGAGTGAAGCTAGAAAGAGTCTTAGGTTGACTCCACTTTCATCAAGTGTGTTTTATTGGATTTACCAGTTTGACCTGTGTGGATGACGATGTTCAACCAAATTGAAGTGGCCACTTGTGGAACAAAGGACAGTTAGTGTGCACTGTTACCACAAGTTTTTGAGAGGCTTCGTGAATTGCTGCCAAGGACAGGACTGCGAGGAATTCAGCAATCCAGTTTCTGGAAGCTGACGACTCATCCCCCCCCCCCCCTGCAGTCTGATTTGGCTCCATGTGACCACTTTTTGTTCCCCACTGTGAGCTTTTAGGCCTACATGAAAATGGTTTGACAGAATATTTTGTAAAACTCCATCAGTCAAGACCAATTTTATTGATTGTAGTTTTTGTGTACCACAACTTTCGTAGTGACAGTCATTTTAGAAACAGCAATGGGTTATTGTTTGACATTTACAGAAAGCCTATAGTGGATCCACCCATAGAAGCAGACTTGACGTAAACAAAACATTTTGTATCCTTTCGTGTTCATATCCATGTGGACTCATGTTTATAATGCAATACAAGTTGTACTATTGGAATATAATAATTATAAACACTAAAGTAAAAGTTGAATTAATCTGTAGCTGCATCATTATTGGGAGAAATGTAGTATGTTTGTCTCCATCACAAAATAATAATAGTTGTATTCTCTTTGTTTCTTTTAACAAACCCAAATCCAATTTAGAGTAATAATTTATGAAAGGCAAATTGCTTAAAAGACGACAACATAGCATCATTTTTGACGGAATTTAAGACTTTTGTCTAACGTTGGCAATTCCTTATTAAAAAAAACTCATCCACTTTCCTATGATAGCACGTTTAGTAAACTCATAATTCCAGCTTACTCTGCATTTTTGTCTTCATTGGTGTTAAGCAATGTTATTAACTAGCATATGCAACGCTCCTCTCGGAAACACTGGCAGTTAGTTTAACAATGCTATTCACAACAATAGTTGGATTCTACTGCATTAGTTTGTTAAAAACATTGAGGCACAATTTGTTTCTCATCGCTTTTAACATGTTACCTTTAGAGTGCTTCACTATTGTCACTCACCAAGCTTGTAGAAGTAGTCATGTTTATTGTGCCACTGACTGTTGAGATGGTAGAAGACACCGAACAGAGTTAAATGTTGTTTATATTAATCAAAATATTGACACAATGTTTAAGTAACATACTTCTTGAAAATCCACACATTTATTGCTGTGATTTGTTTCATCCTTTGGGAAACACATTGTTTTACATTAGAGCAAGTAATACTAAAATAATAATTACATGTCAGTTCCTTTACAAAAAATACAATTGTCACAGAATAACAAAATTAAATAATCTATGTACATTAATTATGTGATTATGGAAAACATGGTTCATATAAATAGTCATTTATATGTAAATATTGCCTTTTTAGAAGTATCTGTCTTAGTTTACCTTTAAAAGATTCTTTATTTAAGTTTTTTATTGAAGAATCTAAAGGGTCTTTCAACAAGTGTGTCCTATCTTTAACATGTGATAGCTGCCGTTGTTATTGAGTTACAGCAGTCATTTGTTACAGCTGTTATTGACAAATAGCCTTGGAACGTTACAGCATTGAGCAACGCGTAGAAATTGTGAAAATTTATTATCAAAATGGATCATTTGTTCGCCAAACCTTCAGTGTATTGCGTGAAGTTTATGGTGTGCATAATCGTCCCTGCGAGAGAACGATTTGCCGTTTGATCGATAAATTTGAAAGAAGTGGTTCTGTCTGCGATCAAAGAACGCCTGTACGTAATCGACGTAAGCGCTCCAACGAAAACATAGGCGCCGTTCGTCAGAGTGTACGCAAGAACAGAAACAAATCAATTGCTTGTTGAGTGCAAGAATTGGGGCTTTTGCCGACCACAACTTGGCAAATTCTGCATCTGGACTTGAAGTTTCACGCTTACAAAATGGTGTTAACTCAAGAACTAAAGCCCAACGACCATAGGTTGCGCCGTGTATTTGCTGACTGGGCTATGGAGCAATTGGAAGCTGACCCGGATTTTTGTCAAAAAATCATCTTCAGCGACGAAGCACACTTTTGGATGGATGGTTGTGTTAACAAACAAAATTGCCGCTATTGGAGCAATCACAATCCAATGCAGATTCAAGAACGACCAGTTCATCCCCAAAAGGTTACTGTGTGGTGTGGATTTTGGTATGGTGGAATCAATGGTCCATATTTTTTCCAAGATGAAGATGGAGAAGCTGTAACTGTCAATGGAGAAAGATACCGGACTCTTATAAGGGACTATTTTTGGCCTCAATTGGATGGTATGGATCTCAGAAACATCTGGTTCCAGCAAGATGGTGCCACATGTCATACTGCTCTCAAAACAATCAAATCTTTTGAAGGAGAAGTTCAGAGGTTTCATCATTTCCCGTAGTGATGATGTTAACTGGCCCCCGAGGTCATGTAATTTAATGCCATTGGATTACTTCTTTAGGGGTTATGTTAAATCTCGAGTTTATGTCAACAAGCCAGAAACAGTAAATGATCTTATGAATCACATCACGTGTGTTATTTGTGAAGTTGGACCTAATTTACGTTCTTCTGTCATTGAAAATTGAGTCAACCGTATTTGCGCAACCCAATGAAGTCGCAGCGCTCACTTAACTGATGTTCTCTTCCACACGTAATAACATTAATTATGTTCCAAAATAAACCTCTTATCATTTATAGAACGTGTTTTATTTAAGTTCAGAGATAAGACACTCTTGTTAAAAGACCCTATAGTTTGTTATACATTAAGACACCCAGATGGGAAATGCTTGCTAGGCTTTTTGTAAGTCTGTGGCTATCCAAATGTAAGTTGTTGAGATTTCTTGTGTTGTAGTTATGATGAAATATAGTTATTTTATTATGAATGAAGTTTAAGGTTTCAAGAATATATAGGCACGGGACAGGCAAAACTTGAAGTTCATTGAATATGTATCTACTTGGTGTTCTTATGGGTACCTTTAGAATTCCCTTTAAAACTCTTTTTTGGATTGTGAGAATATGTGTTGCTTTTGGAGAGGAACCCCAAAAGGGGATGCCATAGCTAATTTGGGACTCAATGCAGCTGTGATACACTATCTTTAGTATTACTTTGGAGCACACATCAGCCGATTTACGAACAGCATAATACAATTTGTTCAGTTTGACAGTTGTAGTATATGGGTTTCCAATTCATTATCAATCCAGATTCCCAGGGATTTTGTTACACATTTTTTAGCTATGGGAGTTTGATTTATATATAAGTCTAAATTATTGTTTTTTGATTGCTTATGGAAATACAGTTATATTGTTTTTTCTATATTCAATAAAAGTTTCTTCTGTGTTAGCCAACATTGTAAGCTATTATTTGTTTCATTTACTACATTCTGAGTTTTCACTGCTGAAGACTAGGTTTGTATCGTCTGCAAACATTATTGTATCACTTTTGGAATGTTCAATGGAAGATCGTTTATGAAAATAAGGAACAATTGTGGTCCAAGGATTACGGCAAGTCCTTGCGGCACTCCATGATTACTTTTGGTGTTTCTGATTAAACTGTGTAAATATCTACAATTTGCATTGTATTTTTTAGGTAGGATGCAAACCAATCTTTTGCTATTCCTCTGATTCCCAAATAATCTAATTTGTTTAGCAAAATGTAATGATTTACTAAGTCAAAAGCTTTAGTGAGGTCTATGAAAAGTCCAAGAGTGTGTTTTTTGTTATTTTTTGCATCTATGACTTGTTTAATGAAACCAAATATAGCCTCATTAATAGATCTGTTCTTCTTAAAACCAAACTGGAAAGGGGAAAAGTAACCATGTGTTTCTAAAAATAAAGCAAGTCTGTTGTACATTATTCTTTCAAGAATTTTTGAAAGCACAGGCAGAAGTGATATGGGCCTGTAGTTTTCAATGTTGCTTTTATCTCCCTTTTTAAAGACTGGTATTACCTTTGCCATTTTAAATGCACCTGGGTAGATACCTAGAAAGATTATAAATGTCAACAAGAGGTTTAATTATACTGTTTGTACATTTCTGAATAATAAGCCTGGGACTTCCATCTACACCAAAGGAGGATTTAATATTTCCTGAGAGTCTACTGGTACTAGAAACATTGTTTTACTACTCAAGGGTATGGCTGTTTGTTAAAGGATTTGGGGGATATCAATTAGTTTATTTACTACAGTTGTAAAGTATTTATTAAATGCTTGGGCTATTTCTATAGGTTCTACTGCTCTTTTCCCATTTTGCTGTAGTTAAACATTTTCTTTGTGTTTAGTGGAGCCTAACTCTGTTCTTATTGCTTTACTTGTGTTTGCAGATCTCAGGATATACTTAATAATAATAATATCGCTTTGCTTCTAGAATTACTCGTCTTAAAATTGCTACACAGTTCTTAAAGTAGGCAATGAATTGTGGATCATTTGTGCTTTTACTGAAGGAGTCTTTTCTTTCTACATGAGATGATTATTCCTTTTGTGATCCATTTCTTACTTTTTTTGCTTTTGTCATACTTCTTTATTTGCTTTTTTTTTTTTTTTTAGAGAAAATAAAATATTCATGTGATGCTTAATGGTAGCAGTAAGCTTTTCTTCTTTGGTGTTTAAATTTGCTTCTTTTATTACATCAGACCAATTTTCATTTTTTATTAAATATTTGAAATAGTCTGTGTTTTCCTCATCATAACATTGCGGTTTAAAGTGGTTTCACTTTAAGTTTAAAGGAGTTGTAAACAAAACCACATGACAAGAGAGCACCTGATTGGCTGGTGGGCAAACTATAACTTTTCCTGCTTAGCAGTTCATCTCTCTCTCTCTCTACATAAAACAGTTGTGGTTATTTTTGTCCAGAAAACTTTAAAAAACCCATTATTGTAACAGTTGAATGTATGAAACAAAATGTGTTTGTTCAGATTCACCTTTAACTAAATAAACTGTTAGAACAGAGTGTTTAAGAGGTTATGTGTAGACACTGCAGTTAGTTTCGAGATAAGCTGCTAGTGTACTCTGCCACATGTTGAGAAAATATTACTTTTGAGAGTGTCATGTCTCAGAACTTTCTGCCTTTGTGGAAAACACAAATACGGAAGATCGGGAAAGAAGACAATTGTGTTAAATGCTTTTAACAAATTATGTGAAAAGTACCCAACTTTAATAGGGTTGGCTATTGTTTTTACCAATAAGTAAACTTCTTTGTTAATGATGGATTGCTTGGGTCGCATTTGTCTTCCGTTGTGTTTTCTAACCTGTGGTGCTAATCATTTTCTTAACTCGGCTCATAAATAAAGGGTTAAAGTATAGGTGGTATATTGATATTAGCCATTAAATGACAGATGCTGAACTGTTCAAGTACCTACCACTTTTGTTTTTCTACTCTCAGTGTTGTGTGTAAGGTGGAATATAGGAACGATCCCCAAGCTACGCAGCGTTCTGAAGCAGTTTCTTCTAATGGGTATTTAGTTCCCAGCATCCCCCATGTGCTCAGCGAAGTGGTACATTATGTTTTACTTACTTCTACTTTAAACTTAGAGTGAAAAAGGTATAGTTAATGACACCATGTTTGACTGTATGAGTGGAGCAATAATGCACAAGTGAATAGCTATATTAAAGCTCATCAATATGCCATTAGAAAAGGTGCAATACAACAGGAATGTGAATAGCTATCCAGAATGGTTTGAAAACCAATTTCATAGATAAGATGATCGCAAAACACAGCCAAGTGATTCAAAAAAATTAACTTTTTATCCATTATTGAAAAATCTTCTAGCTACAGTAAATTTACCTTCCATCCCAAATTATTCTGTAAATTTGAAAAAATATATAAAGAATTAAATCTTAAACACATACAGTATAAGGAATTTTTTTAATCATCCATAGAAAACAGCAAGATGTCTGGGATTTATAAAACGTTATGTGTAGACTGTGACAAAATATATATTGGTAAAACTAAACATAGCCTGGAGGTTAGAATGATGGAACATTTGTGAAATATAAAGCTTAAACAAGATCTGCCGTATCTCACCACACCTGCAACTTCACCACCAGGTTAATCCTTTATAGCACAAACCATTTGCTAATCTCCTGTCCTTGAGACTCACATTCTGGTGGACCTTGAACTTTAATTAGGTGGCAAGATATCAACAATCCATAAGGCTCATATTCTGCTGAGAGAGGTTCATGTTCTGGTGGACCTTGAACTTTAATTAGGTGGCAAGATATCAACAATCCATAAGGCTCATATTCTGCTGAGAGAGGTTCATGTTCTGGTGGACCTTGAACTTTAATTAGGTGGCAAGATATCAACAATCCATAAGGCTCATATTCTGCTGAGAGAGGTTCATGTTCTGGTGGACCTTGAACTTTAATTAGGTGACAAGATATCAACAATCCATAAGGCTCATATTCTGCTGAGAGAGGTTCATGTTCTGGTGGACCTTGAACTTTAATAGGTGGCAAGATATCAACAATCCATAAGGCTCATATTCTGCTGAGAGAGGTTCATGTTCTGGTGGACCTTGAACTTTAATTAGGTGGCAAGATATCAACAATCCATAAGGCTCATATTCTGCTGAGAGAGGTTCATGTTCTGGTGGACCTTGAACTTTAATAGGTGGCAAGATATCAACAATCCATGAGGCTCATATTCTGCTGAGAGAGGTTCATGTTCTGGTGGACCTTGAACTTTAATTAGGTGGCAAGATATCAACAATCCATGAGACTCATATTCTGCTGAGAGAGGTTCATGTTCTGGTGGACCTTGAACTTTAATTAGGTGGCAAGATATCAACAATCCATGAGACTCATATTCTGCTGAGAGAGGTTCATGTTCTGGTGGACCTTGAACTTTAATTAGGTGACAAGATATCAACAATCCATAAGGCTCATATTCTGCTGAGAGAGGTTCATGTTCTGGTGGACCTTGAACTTTAATTAGGTGGCAAGATATCAACAATCCATAAGGCTCATATTCTGCTGAGAGAGGTTCATGTTCTGGTGGACCTTGAACTTTAATTAGGTGACAAGATATCAACAATCCATAAGGCTCATATTCTGCTGAGAGAGGTTCATGTTCTGGTGGACCTTGAACTTTAATTAGGTGACAAGATATCAACAATCCATTAGGCTCATATTCTGCTGAGAGAGGTTCATGTTCTGGTGGACCTTGAACTTTAATTAGGTGACAAGATATCAACAATCCATGAGGCTCATATTCTGCTGAGAGAGGTTCATGTTCTGGTGGACCTTGAACTTTAATTAGGTGGCAAGATATCAACAATCCATGAGGCTCATATTCTGCTGAGAGAGGTTCATGTTCTGGTGGACCTTGAACTTTAATTAGGTGGCAAGATATCAACAATCCATGAGGCTCATATTCTGCTGAGAGAGGTTCATGTTCTGGTGGACCTTGAACTTTAATTAGGTGACAAGATATCAACAATCCATTAGGCTCATATTCTGCTGAGAGAGGTTCATGTTCTGGTGGACCTTGAACTTTAATTAGGTGACAAGATATCAACAATCCATAAGGCTCATATTCTGCTGAGAGAGGTTCATGTTCTGGTGGACCTTGAACTTTAAGTATTTGGCAAGTATAGAGACCACCGTTCTATAAAGGGTTAAGCAGGATATAGAACTGCTGAAACACTTGATATTAGGAGAAGATATTGATCATCTATAACGAGGCCCTCCTTATGAATTTTGATATCCCACTGCCAGTCTCAGAAGAATGATCCTGTTGTAAGCAACAAAGTGGAATGGATTCAGCTTGCCATGTGTGGAGTTTTGCAACACAACTGTAGCAGTGCTAACTTCTTGCCAATAAATCAAGTAAGACAATGTCAATGTGGTTACAGCAGATTATCGTGTAGTAGCATAAAGTTATGCTTTGGTTTTTTTTCTTAAGTTTTGCGAAAGAATGCGCGCTCATTTGCCTCGATGTATTGCAATACCTGCTCCATGATAATAAGCTAATTGCTTTTGAATTGCATATACCTAAGTGTTCTGGCTTTGTGAAAATTTAAATTAAATTGAGTTTTAGTTATAGACGCTCTTTAACAACTGTGGACATTAGCATTCCATTCTATTTGGACATGAAAGACCGGTAATTTTGCTCAGAGACCTCTATCAGGCTTGATGTTCTTTTATGTGCCGTAAATCTACGACATGGGACCACTGGATTTACTTCCCTTCCGAAGAAAGCCATGCTAAGAATTTTTATGCCCGAAAAAATGCATTGCCTTCTGCTGGGTTTGAAGCCATGACCTCGGGAACTAGAGGCTAGCGGCTACACCACTGAGGATCACAGAGCTTGTGAAGTGGTGCAGCAGCGACTATGCACAATAAACAATAACATCTAATTAAGCATGCTTCTGCTGGGTTTGAAGCCATGACCTCGGGAACTAGAGGCTAGCGGCTACACCACTGAGGATCACAGAGCTTGTGAAGTGGTGCAGCAGCGACTATGCACAATAAACAATAACATCTAATTAAGCATGCTTCTGCTGGGTTTGAACCCATGACCTCGGGAACTAGAGGCTACACCACTGAGGATCACAGAGCTTGTGAAGTGGTGCAGCAGCGACTATGCACAATAAACAATAACATCTAATTAAGCATGCTTCTGCTGGGTTTGAAGCCATGACCTCGGGAACTAGAGGCTACGGCTACACCACTGAGGATCACAGAGCTTGTGAAGTGGTGCAGCAGCGACTATGCACAATAAACAATAACATCTAATTAAGCATGCTTCTGCTGGGTTTGAAGCCATGACCTCGGGAACTAGAGGCTAGCGGCTACACCACTGAGGATCACAGAGCTTGTGAAGTGGTGCAGCAGCGACTATGCACAATAAACAATAACATCTAATTAAGCATGCTTCTGCTGGGTTTGAAGCCATGACCTCGGGAACTAGAGGCTACGGCTACACCACTGAGGATCACAGAGCTTGTGAAGTGGTGCAGCAGCGACTATGCACAATAAACAATAACATCTAATTAAGCATGCTTCTGCTGGGTTTGAAGCCATGACCTCGGGAACTAGAGGCTACAGCACTGAGGATCACAGAGCTTGTGAAGTGGTGCAGCGACTATGCACAATAAACAATAACATCTAATTAAGCATGCTTCTGCTGGGTTTGAAGCCATGACCTCGGGAACTAGAGGCTACACCACTGAGGATCACAGAGCTTGTGAAGTGGTGCAGCAGCGACTATGCACAATAAACAATAACATCTAATTAAGCATGCTTCTGCTGGGTTTGAACCCATGACCTCGGGAACTAGAGGCTACACCACTGAGGATCACAGAGCTTGTGAAGTGGTGCAGCAGCGACTATGCACAATAAACAATAACATCTAATTAAGCATGCTTCTGCTGGGTTTGAAGCCATGACCTCGGGAACTAGAGGCTACACCACTGAGGATCACAGAGCTTGTGAAGTGGTGCAGCAGCGACTATGCACAATAAACAATAACATCTAATTAAGCATGCTTCTGCTGGGTTTGAAGCCATGACCTCGGGAACTAGAGGCTACACCACTGAGGATCACAGAGCTTGTGAAGTGGTGCAGCAGCGACTATGCACAATAAACAATAACATCTAATTAAGCATGCTTCTGCTGGGTTTGAAGCCATGACCTCGGGAACTAGAGGCTACACCACTGAGGATCACAGAGCTTGTGAAGTGGTGCAGCAGCGACTATGCACAATAAACAATAACATCTAATTAAGCATGCTTCTGCTGGGTTTGAAGCCATGACCTCGGGAACTAGAGGCTACACCACTGAGGATCACAGAGCTTGTGAAGTGGTGCAGCAGCGACTATGCACAATAAACAATAACATCTAATTAAGCATGCTTCTGCTGGGTTTGAAGCCATGACCTCGGGAACTAGAGGCTAGCGGCTACACCACTGAGGATCACAGAGCTTGTGAAGTGGTGCAGCAGCGACTATGCACAATAAACAATAACATCTAATTAAGCATGCTTCTGCTGGGTTTGAAGCCATGACCTCGGGAACTAGAGGCTACACCACTGAGGATCACAGAGCTTGTGAAGTGGTGCAGCAGCGACTATGCACAATAAACAATAACATCTAATTAAGCATGCTTCTGCTGGGTTTGAAGCCATGACCTCGGGAACTAGAGGCTACGGCTACACCACTGAGGATCACAGAGCTTGTGAAGTGGTGCAGCAGCGACTATGCACAATAAACAATAACATCTAATTAAGCATGCTTCTGCTGGGTTTGAAGCCATGACCTCGGGAACTAGAGGCTAGCGGCTACACCACTGAGGATGACAGAGCTTGTGAAGTGGTGCAGCAGCGACTATGCACAATAAACAATAACATCTAATTAAGCATGCTTCTGCTGGGTTTGAAGCCATGACCTCGGGAACTAGAGGCTACGGCTACACCACTGAGGATCACAGAGCTTGTGAAGTGGTGCAGCAGCGACTATGCACAATAAACAATAACATCTAATTAAGCATGCTTCTGCTGGGTTTGAAGCCATGACCTCGGGAACTAGAGGCTAGCGGCTACACCACTGAGGATGACAGAGCTTGTGAAGTGGTGCAGCAGCGACTATGCACAATAAACAATAACATCTAATTAAGCATGCTTCTGCTGGGTTTGAAGCCATGACCTCGGGAACTAGAGGCTACGGCTACACCACTGAGGATCACAGAGCTTGTGAAGTGGTGCAGCAGCGACTATGCACAATAAACAATAACATCTAATTAAGCATGCTTCTGCTGGGTTTGAAGCCATGACCTCGGGAACTAGAGGCTACACCACTGAGGATCACAGAGCTTGTGAAGTGGTGCAGCAGCGACTATGCACAATAAACAATAACATCTAATTAAGCATGCTTCTGCTGGGTTTGAAGCCATGACCTCGGGAACTAGAGGCTAGCGGCTACACCACTGAGGATCACAGAGCTTGTGAAGTGGTGCAGCAGCGACTATGCACAATAAACAATAACATCTAATTAAGCATGCTTCTGCTGGGTTTGAAGCCATGACCTCGGGAACTAGAGGCTAGCGGCTACACCACTGAGGATCACAGAGCTTGTGAAGTGGTGCAGCAGCGACTATGCACAATAAACAATAACATCTAATTAAGCATGCTTCTGCTGGGTTTGAAGCCATGACCTCGGGACCTAGAGGCTACGGCTACACCACTGAGGATCACAGAGCTTGTGAAGTGGTGCAGCAGCGACTATGCACAATAAACAATAACATCTAATTAAGCATGCTTCTGCTGGGTTTGAAGCCATGACCTCGGGAACTAGAGGCTAGCGGCTACACCACTGAGGATGACAGAGCTTGTGAAGTGGTGCAGCAGCGACTATGCACAATAAACAATAACATCTAATTAAGCATGCTTCTGCTGGGTTTGAAGCCATGACCTCGGGAACTAGAGGCTACGGCTACACCACTGAGGATCACAGAGCTTGTGAAGTGGTGCAGCAGCGACTATGCACAATAAACAATAACATCTAATTAAGCATGCTTCTGCTGGGTTTGAAGCCATGACCTCGGGAACTAGAGGCTAGCGGCTACACCACTGAGGATCACAGAGCTTGTGAAGTGGTGCAGCAGCGACTATGCACAATAAACAATAACATCTAATTAAGCATGCTTCTGCTGGGTTTGAAGCCATGACCTCGGGAACTAGAGGCTAGCGGCTACACCACTGAGGATCACAGAGCTTGTGAAGTGGTGCAGCAGCGACTATGCACAATAAACAATAACATCTAATTAAGCATGCTTCTGCTGGGTTTGAAGCCATGACCTCGGGAACTAGAGGCTACAGCACTGAGGATCACAGAGCTTGTGAAGTGGTGCAGCGACTATGCACAATAAACAATAACATCTAATTAAGCATGCTTCTGCTGGGTTTGAAGCCATGACCTCGGGAACTAGAGGCTACACCACTGAGGATCACAGAGCTTGTGAAGTGGTGCAGCAGCGACTATGCACAATAAACAATAACATCTAATTAAGCATGCTTCTGCTGGGTTTGAAGCCATGACCTCGGGAACTAGAGGCTACACCACTGAGGATCACAGAGCTTGTGAAGTGGTGCAGCAGCGACTATGCACAATAAACAATAACATCTAATTAAGCATGCTTCTGCTGGGTTTGAAGCCATGACCTCGGGAACTAGAGGCTACACCACTGAGGATCACAGAGCTTGTGAAGTGGTGCAGCAGCGACTATGCACAATAAACAATAACATCTAATTAAGCATGCTTCTGCTGGGTTTGAACCCATGACCTCGGGAACTAGAGGCTACACCACTGAGGATCACAGAGCTTGTGAAGTGGTGCAGCAGCGACTATGCACAATAAACAATAACATCTAATTAAGCATGCTTCTGCTGGGTTTGAAGCCATGACCTCGGGAACTAGAGGCTACGGCTACACCACTGAGGATCACAGAGCTTGTGAAGTGGTGCAGCAGCGACTATGCACAATAAACAATAACATCTAATTAAGCATGCTTCTGCTGGGTTTGAAGCCATGACCTCGGGAACTAGAGGCTACACCACTGAGGATCACAGAGCTTGTGAAGTGGTGCAGCAGCGACTATGCACAATAAACAATAACATCTAATTAAGCATGCTTCTGCTGGGTTTGAAGCCATGACCTCGGGAACTAGAGGCTAGCGGCTACACCACTGAGGATCACAGAGCTTGTGAAGTGGTGCAGCAGCGACTATGCACAATAAACAATAACATCTAATTAAGCATGCTTCTGCTGGGTTTGAAGCCATGACCTCGGGAACTAGAGGCTACGGCTACACCACTGAGGATCACAGAGCTTGTGAAGTGGTGCAGCAGCGACTATGCACAATAAACAATAACATCTAATTAAGCATGCTTCTGCTGAGTTTGAAGCCATGACCTCGGGAACTAGAGGCTAGCGGCTACACCACTGAGGATCACAGAGCTTGTGAAGTGGTGCAGCAGCGACTATGCACAATAAACAATAACATCTAATTAAGCATGCTTCTGCTGGGTTTGAAGCCATGACCTCGGGAACTAGAGGCTACGGCTACACCACTGAGGATCACAGAGCTTGTGAAGTGGTGCAGCAGCGACTATGCACAATAAACAATAACATCTAATTAAGCATGCTTCTGCTGGGTTTGAAGCCATGACCTCGGGAACTAGAGGCTAGCGGCTACACCACTGAGGATCACAGAGCTTGTGAAGTGGTGCAGCTGCGACTATGCACAATAAACAATAACATCTAATTAAGCATGCTTCTGCTGGGTTTGAAGCCATGACCTCGGGAACTAGAGGCTACGGCTACACCACTGAGGATCACAGAGCTTGTGAAGTGGTGCAGCAGCGACTATGCACAATAAACAATAACATCTAATTAAGCATGCTTCTGCTGGGTTTGAAGCCATGACCTCGGGAACTAGAGGCTACAGCACTGAGGATCACAGAGCTTGTGAAGTGGTGCAGCGACTATGCACAATAAACAATAACATCTAATTAAGCATGCTTCTGCTGGGTTTGAAGCCATGACCTCGGGAACTAGAGGCTACACCACTGAGGATCACAGAGCTTGTGAAGTGGTGCAGCGACTATGCACAATAAACAATAACATCTAATTAAGCATGCTTCTGCTGGGTTTGAACCCATGACCTCGGGAACTAGAGGCTACACCACTGAGGATCACAGAGCTTGTGAAGTGGTGCAGCAGCGACTATGCACAATAAACAATAACATCTAATTAAGCATGCTTCTGCTGGGTTTGAAGCCATGACCTCGGGAACTAGAGGCTACGGCTACACCACTGAGGATCACAGAGCTTGTGAAGTGGTGCAGCAGCGACTATGCACAATAAACAATAACATCTAATTAAGCATGCTTCTGCTGGGTTTGAAGCCATGACCTCGGGAACTAGAGGCTAGCGGCTACACCACTGAGGATCACAGAGCTTGTGAAGTGGTGCAGCAGCGACTATGCACAATAAACAATAACATCTAATTAAGCATGCTTCTGCTGGGTTTGAAGCCATGACCTCGGGAACTAGAGGCTACACCACTGAGGATCACAGAGCTTGTGAAGTGGTGCAGCAGCGACTATGCACAATAAACAATAACATCTAATTAAGCATGCTTCTGCTGGGTTTGAAGCCATGACCTCGGGAACTAGAGGCTACAGCTACACCACTGAGGATCACAGAGCTTGTGAAGTGGTGCAGCAGCGACTATGCACAATAAACAATAACATCTAATTAAGCATGCACCTCTAGACCTACTTTGTTCCGAGAAGGTCGTACAGTGTTCCATTAATAATACAATGTTAGGCTGCATACTATTTAACACTTATAGTGTGTAACTGCGTCTGTCTTCAGTTTAATTTATGTATATGTCTGTTGTAGGTATCCACATCTATGTTGTAAAATGAATCTAAACAGCAGTGATTAGTGCTGTACTTGTTAGAGGCAGCACTCATCAACTTCCCTCCCATATGATTACAAGAGGACCATTCTTGTTTGAGACAGATGGCAGCACACTCAGTCAGCCAACTCAAAATGGGAGGGAAGCTTCCCGAAATGCATTGCATTTTTTTTTTAACTTTTTGACATAATTGTGGTATATATTTGCTCCACTGTGAGTATGGTTTCTAAGTTCCTAATTGCTAAACATAAACCACTAATAATGAAACCAAACCCAAGTGAAGTTAACAATGTTAAAGAAAATTTGTTGAAATTATATTAAGTTAAGGAGAGTGTATAAAGAATTTACTATTTTTAAAATTATGTATAAAAAATGTTATGAGTTGGTATATGTAAATTTACAATTTTGCTTGAAGAATGTGCAAGATTTAAAACTAATAATTATTGGGAAATGGTTTGTTTTGTTTTTTCCAGAGACATAATTCTATTTTGCCTACAGATGTGATAAAGCTAAGCATGAATGCGTTCTTTAAAGGATATTGTTATAAATTTCTAGCGCAAGTGTGCAATAAGAAAGGATGCCATTTTTTACACAGTGTGAGTTTCTCTCTTGTTTACTTAATGTGATAACTTGGAGTACCATTGTTGGGGACACTTTATCTCATGATTGGTTTTGTTGCAGTTCCCATACATCGATCTGGAGTGGCAGTCAGAAATGCTGATAAATGTTCTTATACACGCGAGGCTTAGAAATTACAAAAAATTTGTCAGCCACATCTGTGAAGAACTGTTATTGAAGGCACAAAGAGAGAAACAGTGGCATACATGTTTTACATTCCTATTAAAACTTCACTTCACTCCGGAAGAAATTGCAAGGTTTATGAAAGTTGCTGTCGAACAGTGTAATCCATACTCGATGTATCAGCTGCTGATCGCGTGTGCTAGTGTTGTTCAGGTACACCCGCCCTTCAAACACATTTTTGTACAATTTTGGGATTTTTTTTACAACCTATTGGTAAGAAGTGTTGGTGTGAACCCAGTGGTTATGGAGAAATTATTGACACATTGCATCGAACATGATGTGGATGATTTTTACATGAAGTGTTACAGCGCTGTGAGGAGTTTGCCTCCAGCATTTTTACAGAAAATGCCAGAGGAACTATTGAAAGACTTCTATGGCAAACTTGAGGGTGAACTATTGCAACAAAATGTAAATGTCACACCAGTCTGTGGTGGTCCTTCTGTCCCACAGAAAGATTTACTAGTTCCTGGTGGTCGTGAAGGCAGCGAATTGTCAAAGACTGGTAGTGGCCTGTCACAGTCAGAAGCACCATGGTTTCTTGCTCATGATTCAGTCTCTACAACTGATGGTAACAGATCATCACAACCAGAGTTACCTTCTGTTACTGCACCTCCTCTACAGAAACGGTTAACTTCTCATGATACAACATCTAGAACAGTTAGTGGTAAACCGGAAGTTTCTGCTGCACAGAAACGGTTAACTTCTCAGGATACAACATCTAGAACAGTTAGTGGTAAACCGGAAGTTTCTGCTGCACAGAAATGGTTAACTACTCAGGATACAACATCTAGAACAGTTAGTGGTAAACCGGAAGTTTCTGCTGCACAGAAACGGTTAACTTCTCAGGATAATACAACATCTAGAACAGTTAGTGGTAAACCGGAAGTTTCTGCTGCACAGAAACGGTTAACTACTCAGGATACAACATCTAGAACAGTTAGTGGTAAACCGGAAGTTTCTGCTGCACAGAAACGGTTAACTACCCAGGATACCACATCTAGAACAGTTAGTGGTAAACCGGAAGTTTCTGCTGCACAGAAATGGTTAACTACTCAGGATACAACATCTAGAACAGTTAGTGGTAAACCGGAAGTTTCTGCTGCACAGAAACGGTTAACTTCTCAGGATACAACATCTAGAACAGTTAGTGGTAAACCGGAAGTTTCTGCTGCACAGAAACGGTTAACTACTCAGGATACAACATCTAGAACAGTTAGTGGTAAACCTGAAGTTTCTGCTGCACAGAAACGGTTAACTTCTCATGATACAACATGTAGAACAGTTAGTGGTAAACCGGAAGTTTCTGCTGCACAGAAGCAGTTAACTTCTCATGATACAACATGTAGAACAGTTAGTGGTAAACCGGAAGTTTCTGCTGCACAGAAACGGTTAACTACTCAGGATACAACATGTAGAACAGTTAGTGGTAAACCGGAAGTTTCTGCTGCACAGAGGCAGTTAACTTCTCATGATACAACATGTAGAACAGTTAGTGGTAAACCGGAAGTTTCTGCTGCACAGAAGCAGTTAACTTCTCATGATACAACATGTAGAACAGTTAGTGGTAAACCGGAAGTTTCTGCTGCACAGAGGCAGTTAACTTCTCAGGATACAACATCTAGAACAGTTAGTGGTAAACCGGAAGTTTCTGCTGCACAGAGGCAGTTAACTTCTCAGGATACAACATCTAGAACAGTTAGTGGTAAACCGGAAGTTTCTACTGCACAGAGGCAGTTAACTTCTCAGGATACAACATCTAGAACAGTTAGTGGTAAACCGGAAGTTTCTGCTGCACAGAGGCAGTTAACTTCTCAGGATACAACATCTAGAACAGTTAGTGGTAAACCGAAAGTTTCTGCTGCACAGAAACGGTTAACTACTCAGGATATAACATCTAGAACAGTTAGTGGTAAACCGGAAGTTTCTGCTGCACAGAAACGGTTAACTACTCAGGATACAACATCTAGAACAGTTAGTGGTAAACCGGAAGTTTCTGCTGCACAGAAACGGTTAACTACTCAGGATACAACATCTAGAACAGTTAGTGGTAAACCGGAAGTTTCTGCTGCACAGAAACGGTTAACTACTCAGGATACAACATCTAGAACAGTTAGTGGTAAACCGGAAGTTTCTGCTGTACAGAAGCAGTTAACTTCTCATGATACAACATCTAGAACAGTTAGTGGTAAACCGGAAGTTTCTGCTGCACAGAAACAGTTAACTACTCAGGATACAACATCTAGAACAGTTAGTGGTAAACCGGAAGTTTCTGCTGTACAGAAACGGTCATCCCATAATGAATCAGTTCCCAAGACAGGAATAGAACCCATAAAGCTGAAGAGAACGCAATACTCTAAACCAGTGGGACAATTGAATTCAAGTGACAATGTTGTACCTCCGGATTTTCAGAACAATTACAGAATTGAAGTGAGGCAATGGCAGACCAGTACTGCTCATACTTCACCGAGTTCTGCAGAGTTGTCACGCATTAATGTAGAACGTAATGATAAGGAGGAGTTGCAGAGGTCTATTCAAGATGGAAACTATGACGCTACATTGAACATACTTGAGAAATGGGCTGACAAAGCCTTAAGCAGTGCTGTGGCTCACAAAGTTTTTACTGACTTACAGAATATATTCTGTAACACTTATGTAGCTTTCTTCCAGTTACTCAACATCTCAGGTAAGTGAAATCTTTAACTTCATTCTGTACGTAGCTAACCTATGTCCTTAAGGATTAAAAAGGGAATCCTGCCCTTTCAAGTATTATATACAGACCAATCGTTCAGTTGTGACATACTTATCTGCTGGACAAGTCTATTAATCTTCTGGGAGTGGTGATGGGTCAGTAGCAACAGAGCAACAGGTGACATCACCATGCGTTCTGAGTGAGTGTTGCTGCTTGCAAGGGGAATATTGCCAGCTGTTCTCCCCCACCCTAGTCTACTTTCTCCTACTCCTCCTCTGTGTTTCTGCCATGTTACGATGAAAAATTGACTTGTACTTATGCAACATGGCAAGAAACATACAGAAGGGACATCTGTTCTCAGTTCTGAATGTGTGCGTAATGAATATGGGCTCACTTCACATAGTCCCCACAGAGGAGCCACCAGTTGTCGTCAGCAGTAGTTGCCAGTGGTGTCTTCTCAAAGGTTCAGGTGGTGGGTATTCTGAACATTCCACCTCTCCCTCCCTCCAGCCAGCCAGCGCTGAAACTGTGTCCTGCCCAAGATGGGAGGACAAGGCACCAAAGATACTTGCCACAATATATGAAGGTTATTTTTAAAGTAAGTACCAATAATGTTTTTAAAAATAAGCAGAATTTATTTTCATATACTCCTTAAAGTACTCTTGCAAATAGTTTGTGCCATTATTGAGATGTTTGTTGCAAGGAAACAACTTTGGTATCCCTCTGTCATAGTATTATACCAGTGATTAAATGTGTTCCTGTTGTTCATCTTTGAAGAAACGTCACCCAACAGACAATTGATCACCAACTGTGTGAGGTGTATGGAAGTGCTCAGTGCATCAGTTGCTTGGGAACCACTCTTGAATTGACACCAAGTAATTTTTATCTAAAGAAATTCCTTAGTGATAAACAGTTGAATGATTACATGACGTGAGAAAAGAAATACAGGGATGGCTTGCATCTCTCTATGATGAAGAGATTACAAAATATGGTTTCCTGTTAGCACTTATTCCTCAATAATGGCAGAAAAGTGTATACAAGCAGTTTAAACTGTGCAAAATCCTATAGAAATAAAATATTTTGTTAACCATGTCACATTTATTTTTAAAAATAAATTTGGTACTTTAAAAATGCACTGCAGTTCAAGCCTGTGTCAGAGAAAATCCAAAATGAGGCTACAAAGATGGCAGCATTTGAATTTTCTCTGATAGTTAGGCAGCACTTAAAGTAATTGCAAACTACCAGATAACATACAAATTAGTCTGGGACTGCCAAATAAAGGTTATACAAGGTTACTCTTGGGTGGGTGCCTGGACATATGGGAATCTTAGGCAAGGAAAGGATTTGCTCAATCATTTACTGAAGCAGAACAAGCTTTTGGTATTCATTTAAATACTGTTTGAAGAACCATTGCTGAGTGGATTAGTTGTTCCCACCAAAGGCAATGGGTTCAAACACAGTAAACGAGTGAAATATCCTCCTCGCTTACTGAAGATGTATTATAAGGCTAATAACTGGAACAATGTAAGTTAAGGAAACACCCGCATACAATAGGAATATAGAATCAAAATTTAGGTTGTGCAATGAAGAAGACAAAACTGCTTCTCATATAAGTCTTAGGAAACGATACAAACCCAGAGGATTATTATTATTATTATTATTATTATTATTATTATTATTATTATTATTATTATTATTATTATTATTATTAAAGGAATGGGTGTGTTTAACTATAAAGATAAATAAACCTCGTATAACCCACCTTGTACTTGTTATAATTACTGTTTTCTTAACTTAAAGAAATGTGCATTGCAAGAGCAGTCTGTTCCATACAAGTTTGCGCTGTATCTCTTAAAGGTCACGTGCACTAGTTAGCTCTTAATGGCTGCCATCGTGGAATATTTGTAATGCGATAAAAAATAGTTCGTTATTTTACATGATCATTAAACTTAATATATTCGAAGATAATTGTTAAATTTACATTTACATAACTGTATGAATTAGTATATTACATAGCAGAGTTAATGCCTGTAAATTCTTTCAACAAAAAGATGGGTGGATCGTTCGGTTTAAACCTGCCTCTCAGAGTGACGAAAGCATGTACATCTATCATGACAGTCCTCTGTGGTGTAGTGGTTACCATGCTAGTCTCTACTGTCCATTCCAAACCAGAGTTCCTTCTGATGTAAACAGAAGCACGTGCTTTGGCTTGTCATGAACCCAAGAACACATTCTTACGCCAACGTAAATAGTTCCTTAATACATGTATTGTATTATGAAATATTAGAGCAGGAAAGGTATAGAACTGCACATTTTATTGCGGTTATCATAAGAACTCATTGCTAAAGGTAATGGATATATACTAGCTGTTAAGAGATTACAAAATATGATTTTCGTCTGCTGTTGCGCTAACGCCAAGGGCATCTTGCTTGTTAATACCAACTGTAGGCATGACTGAAACTCTCTTACATATACAAGAAATGCAGCAATGAATTCCCAGAGGTGCTATCTGAGTACCGAATAAACACTTTGCGTAACACAGGAAATATGATAAGCAAACAGTCATTCATAATACGCTAGAACACGTATGCTCAGCTCAGTTCATATCTTCTGATTTAGTCAGTTGAGTTCACATAGCAAGGAAAGTGCATGTGGTGCAAATAAACTGTTGAAACACAAAAGCGGGAAACAGTTAAAAAGTGGCTAAAAACAAACAATACTTCATATATTCAACTCGCTATTAGAAAAATACCTGACACTTGCATATTACGAAACTAATATCGGATTTTACAGGCGTTTCAGTGAGAAGTGTAACCAAAACGAACAGGGAATATAAACAGACATAATACAATATAGAAGAGGATAAAATGTGGGAAGTTGTTTAAAGTGCGACAGTGCTATGAAATTGTGGATAAGCTTGTCATTATTTTGGAGAGTAGTTCTGATTCCGATATGGCAACTGAGTCATCTTCGGAGGATTCAGATTTGGGTTTTGCACTTTTGCCCGAGGATTATGATTAACATAAGTAAAATGTTCATTGCCACATACTTGTAAAATCGATTGTTACCTCAGGTGCATTTTGAACTATGATTCTCACGCAGGGCACATTTTTATAGATTTAAACACTGTTCAACAAGCACGTGAGCGGGGAACAAGCAGCCATTAGGGACGGGGATTGTGAACTACTTTCGCGCAGATAATACAAAGAGTTTGTTTTCAGTGAAAGGCACTCTGGTTTGGAATGGACAGTAGTTCCCGAGGTCGTTGGTTCAAACCCGGTGGAGGGCAATGGATTTTTTCAGGCATAAAAATCCTTAGCATGGTTTCCTTTGGAAGGGAAGTAAAGCCAGGGGTCCTGTGTCATAGATTTGCGGCATGTTAAGGAACCTCAAGCCTGATAAAAGGCCTCTGAGCAAAATTACCAGTCTTTCATGCCCAATATAGAATGGGACGCTACGGATCATAATAGTTAAAGAGTGTCCATAAGTAAAATTCAATGTTTTGTCTATCATGACAGCATGTTTATTATTGCCTGCTCTTGCACTGCCAGGAGAAAGGGCAAGGTTACAAGAAACAGCAGCATTGCACTCCCTTTGATCACATTAGAGTTGTTTATTATTGCCTGCTCTTGCACTGCCAGCAGAAAGGGCAAGGTTACAAGAAACAGCAGCATTGCACTCCCTTTGATCACATTAGAGTTGTTTATTATTGCCTGCTCTTGCACTGCCAGGAGAAAGGGCAAGGTTACAAGAAACAGCAGCATTGCACTCCCTTTGATCACATTAGAGTTGTTTATTATTGCCTGGTCTTGCACTGCCAGGAGAAAGGGCAAGGTTACAAGAAACAGCAGCATTGCACTCCCTTTGATCACATTACAGTTGTTATTTTTTTCAGGCTTTAAGGTTAGCCCTCTGAGGAAGCAAATAATGGCCAACTTTGGAATGAACAGGATATTACAATGTATGGAGAAAGACGAATGGACTCAGGCCTTCAATATATACAGATGGATGCAGGAGAACGAGGTCTGCATTGAGGAAACACAGGTACACGTTCTCATTTCATTGTAGTAGATACAAGTCACTATATGCTTGCTTTGAATTTCCATACACTTTGTACAACCATGGGAAGCTTGAATTAAAACTGATAATTAGCATATGTCTCAGAAATGGCCAACGCCACTTAAATTGTGCATTTTAAAGACTTGTACATTTTTAGGTTTGTGCCTATGGTTTTATCACTTATGCATATCACTGTTCAACATTGATTCTGCAGTATAAAGGAAAATATGTGCCTTCAATGGAGATGAGTGCCCTGATCTGTGTTTGACTATCACATCTAGTTTCTATGATATGTGCTTATACAGCTTACTGCTATGTTTCAATCTGTTGTTAATCGGCTCACTTCTATCCAAAATTGAAATTGAGTTTTATTTATGGACGATCTTTAACTGCTATGGTCCTTAGCGTTCCATTCTATATTGGGCGTGAAAGACCGGTAATTTTGCTCAGAGGCCACTTTATCAGGCTTGAGGTTCTTTTATGTGCCATAAATCTACGACACGGGACCACCGGCTTTACTTCCCTTCTGAAGGAAGCCATGCTAAGGATTTTTACACCCAAAAAAATACATGACCCAGCGCTGCGTTTGAATCCATGACCTTGGGAACTAGAGGCTAGCTACACCATGGAGAACAGATGTTTATGTTTATCAGTTGTGTCTTCTTGTGAGGTATTTCTGTTTCAGCTATCGTAGGTCTCGACTTAAGTTGAGCTGAAAACTTGTGTTTATCTTGTAGTGCTAAAATAAAATACCAGCAGACAGAAGTTGTGTTAAATTTGTGAGTGTAGCGTTTGACGAAGGCACAAAGAGAAAGTTGGTGATGAGGATAAATTGTCATGCTACAGTTGTGTTGAGCAATTACATTATTGGTATGAAGGAAAATGATATGGAGAGAGCAGCGGAATCACCATGACGATGGTTACTTTTACATGTGCAAAGTTGCTGGCTACAACAAAAAACAATAAGGCAGGAATTAAATATCCAAATCTGAACTCGGCTACCCATACCTACACCACCAGTAGACCTCATCACTTCCAACAAAGAGTTGATTTCTGATCCATAAGAATTTGACAATTCAGCACAACAATTTAATCAATTTTAGTTATATGATTTATTGAGGGATTTAGGCCTCACAGTACAAAAAAAGTGAATTACTGAGCTTAAGATTACAGAAGAAGAATTTGTTATCACCTGGTGTTACATTTTTGTGATGTAGGAATTGCGAAATACAGTTGCACAAGTATTACCAGATCAACTTGCGTGTAATCTTATTCTACAGTTGGGCAGGGAAGCATATGAGCCAAGTAACTGGCGTCTTTTCATTGATTGTTCCAAACAAAGTCTTAAAGCAGTGTTATTTTATAATGGCAACAAGTTAGCTTCAATACTGCTTGCATATTCTACGAACCTAAGAGAGTCTTATGAAACTCTGAAGCGTGTTCTTGAGAAAATTAAATACTGTGACCATGAGTGGTCATTGGTCTGTTACTAGGACAACAGGGAGGATACACAAAATTCCCTTGTTTTCTTTGCAAATGGGATAGCAGGGTGAGGAAAAACTTGGGAAACTGACCAATGGCCTGAGAGACAGCAAGTAGAACCTGAATCAACAAGAGGCTAATGAAAAATTTGACTCCCTCCATTACACAAAGCTTGGCATGATGAAACAATTCGTCAAAGCACTTGACATAAGCTGCCCTTGTTTCCAGTACTTATGCACAAAGTTTCCACATTGTCACAGGCTAAAATCAGAGAGGGTGAACCACAGATAAGCAAATTGATGAAAGATTTAATTTTACAAGCTCTATGAATAAAATTGACTCAGAGGGGTTGTTAAATTTCTGGGCAATGTGAAAGACCCTCAATACAAAGAAATTGTTAGAAATATGCTGGAAAACTTCAAACTGCTCAGCTGTAATATGAGTTTGAAGCATCATTTCCTCAAGTTACATCTTGACTACGTCCTCTTGAATTTAGGAGCTGTCATTGAAGAGCAATATGAAAGGTTTCACCAAGACTTGAAAGGTGTTGAACGACCTTATCAGGGACACTGGGACATATATGATTACTGCTGGTGCCTTGCACGCGATGGACCTACCAGAGAACACTCAAGAAAATCATGTACACTGAAGTTCCATGGGAAAAGAAAAAGGGGTATGCAAGATAACAAACATACATTCCCAAATTCAGGTAAACTTTCATGTTGTTATTGTTCGTTATTTTCTTTAAAAGTTCATATGAGTGTGTAGTATTTTTGCAAATTTTACAATTATATTTTCATTGAACATTGTAATATTGTCAAAACGAGATGTGCTATGGAAAAATGGAATGCATTTTTGAATTCTGTGCATCAAAATGAGTAAAAGTCACTTATTTTTAATTGTACTGTAGAAAAAAAAATTTGCATTTGTAGCCTCGTGTAATTCATTCAGAATTAAGGAAACTTCACAGAATTCAATATACACATTTTACTTGGCACACAGATATCTTAACCATTTGGTATTTTAATCAGAATTGTTGGAGCCATTTTTGAGAAAATAAAGAATGGTTTGGGATGACAGTTGAAAATCTTCAAGTTGCATTCTCATAACATGTTGAACTTTAACACCAAGTTGATATTTATCCAATGTTTCATTTTTTAATTATGCTGTTCATACACACAAAGCTTTTTCTTTGGTTCAGGAGGCCTGAAAGCATGCGTTTCTGGTGAAATGTTGATTTTTAGTTGTATGTATAGGGTCTTTCAACAAGAGTGCTCTATCTTTGAACTTAAATAAAACACGTTCTATAAATGATAGAGGTTTATTTTGGAACATAATTAATATCATTATGTGTGGAAGAGAACATCAGTTAAGTGACTGCTGCGACTTCGTTGGTTGCGCATATATGGTTGACCCAATTTTCAATGACAGAAGAACATAAATTAGGTCCAACTTCACGAATAACATGCGTGATGTTATTCATAAGATCATTTACTGTTTCTGGCTTGTTGACATAAACTTGAGATTTAACATAACCCCACGGCGTTAAATCACATGACCTCGGGGACCAGTTAACATCACCACCACCACGGGAAATGATGAAACCTCTGAACTTCTCTTTCAAAAGATTGATTGTTTCGAGAGTAGTATGACATGTGGCACCATCTTGCTGGAATCAGATGTTTCTGAGATCCATACCATCCAATGGAGGCTAAAAATAGTCCCTTATAAGAGCCTGGTATCTTTCTCTATTGACAGAGCTTCTCCATCTTCATCTTGGAAAAAATACGGACCAATGATTCCACCATACCAAAATCCACACCACACAGTAACCTTTTGGGGATGAAGTGGTCGTTCTTGAGTCTGCATTGGATTGTGATTGCTCCAATAGCGGCAATTTTGTATGTTAACAGCTATCCATCCAAAAGTGGGCTTCGTCGCTGAAGATAATTTTTCGACAAAAACCCAGTCAACTTCCAATTGCTCCATAGTCCAGTCAGCGAATACACGGTGCAACCTATGGTCGTTGGGCTTTAGTTCTTGAGTTAACACTGTTTTGTAAGCGTGAAACTTAAGGTCCAGATGCAGAATTCGCCAAGTTGTGGTCGGCAAAAGCCCCCATTCTTGCGCTGGACAAGCAATTGATTTGTTTCTGTTCTTGCGTACACTCTCACGAACTGTGCCTATGTTTTTGTTGGAGCGCTTATGTCAATTACGTACAGGTGTTCTTTGATTGTTGACAGAACCAGTTCTTTCAAATTTATTGATAAAACGCCGAATCGTTCTCTCGCAGGGACGATTATACACACCGTAAACTTCACACAATACACGGAAGGTTTGGCAAACAGATGATCCATTTTGATAATAAATTTTCACAATTTGTACGCGTTGCTGAATGCTGTAACGTTCCATGGCTATTTGTCAATGACAAATGTAACAAATGACTGCTGTAACTCAATAATGACGGCAGCTATCACATGTTAAAGATATGACACTGTTGTTGAAAGACCCAATAATACTTCCTCTAGTTGGTAGAGAAGGTAAAAAAAAAAGCGTGTTTACTGTTATTTTATCACCAGATATAGAAGTGAGTTGAGCCCACAAGACACTTGACATCTTTTATAAATGGCAGCTACGATGTTTCACTGTCAGTTAAAGACTGGTTTGCAGTGACATCTCAGTAACAACGGCAGCTATCACATGTTAAAGATAGGACACTGTTGTTGAAAGACCCAATAATACTTCCTCTAGTTGGTAGAGAAGGTAAAAAAAAAAGCGTGTTTACTGTTATTTTATCACCAGATATAGAAGTGAGTTGAGCCCACAAGACACTTGACATCTTTTATAAATGGCAGCTACGATGTTTCACTGTCAGTTAAAGACTGGTTTGCAGTGACATCTCAGTAACGAGAATGCGAATAGGGAGTGCATTTGTTTGTAACTTTCTACCATGTACATATTCCATTCCACCCAAAAATTTGATACTGAGATGTCACTGCAAATACATGTTTTGAGCCACCCTGAATGGGGAAAAGAAAAAGCATTTTTAAAAAAAAGGTGGGTGTGTGTGTCCGTCCCCCACCATCCAAACTATCGTTTACTTGGAGCATTTTTTGCAATATTTTATTTTCTAAAAATGGCTCTTAACAATTTTGATTAAAATACCATACATATTTATTAACATACAAATAAAATGCATATGTTGAATTTTCTGAAAGTAGTCTGCGAAGTCCCATTTATTCTGAGCGACTTTTGTATAATGTTATATAACTGATAAATGTTAAGCAATATAAAAAAAATACACTAAAAAATTGTATATTTCTTTAAAATATACAATTTATTTAAGTAACTTATTTTGTTATCAGCGATTTCTGTATTCAATACCTTGTCATTCTTTTTAAGTCCCTTGGATTTTGAGTTGTTTGTCGTGATTGCATGGAAATGGTAATGAATGTAGTATTGTCCAGTTGACTATCATTACTCCCTTATGATGATTACGTATATTTGCTGTTATGTAATTATTAAGCTGCACGTTGAGGTACAATTAGCGGTAATTGTTTGGAGGAGTTGAGAATGTTATTGAGCCTTGTTGTCAACTTTGCTGAGAATCCCCACGTATGTGCATCACTTTAAAAATGTATTTGGGTTACATAATGAAGTTGGTTGATGCTTGTTTTACGTAATATTATTTAAACTTGCCTCGGCTGCTTCAGTCGCACTATAGAAACATAAGCTCTTTTCAGATTGTGATAAGACAAAAATTAAAAGACGTCACAGAATTTACTTTTTAATTTCACTTTATACTTGCACATTTATAAACACAACACTTTATAAAAGAAAACTGTGAGCACTATACATTCTAGTGGAGAACACAATTTTTACCATCCGTACTTTACAACATCTTACCCACGACTGACTGAATTCAACGGTGAAAACCCTGAAGCTTCTGTAATGCCAGTCTCTTATTGGCTAATTCTAGTCCAATAGAATTTAAGTATTCAAACTAAAACTTTTCTTTACTGTTAATTGGCTAATTCCAAACTGTAAGCGAAACTTACGTCATTACTGATCTTTTCATGACCAGTATTTTTTTAAAATTCTAGACACATTGTCATAAAAATTACATTATTACCTCATTATTAACAACCTAAAACATATTATTCTCACAGTTAGAGTATATAAACATTTGCATAACATTAATAAATATGTTTACAATAAATATAAGTATTTACAATGACTTACATACAATTTAAATAATAATTATATACATATTGTTTTCAAGGTGGGCTGTTATTGGATTTAATTATAATAAAACACAATTAATATGATTTAGGTATTAAAATACTGCCTCACTTTGTATCTATAACAATGAGGCTATTTCCAGTAAGGTTTGTCTTGATTAAGATGAAGTAGATAGAAAAATAAACTTTTGCAAGAATAATTTGTATACTCAGTAATAGAGGGTAGAGAAAGTTATGTGAAAGTAACCATCAGATTGCTTATAATGCAGGTTAACCAATAGACTGAACATTTTGTAAATGCAGATCCATTAATATTTACAATTCTTGTAGATGCACCAAGCTTCATTAATTGTGTGACTGTTCAGCTCTCCTTGTCACTGTTTCATTGTTTTTATGTAGTTCACCTTCATTAAGCTCAACTATGAAGTAGGTAATTTAGCTCCACAATAAATTACGTAAATTATTTAATCTGCCCCGCAGTTGGGAGCCAACTTGTAGTAGTTGTTGTTAGCCACACGCTTGGAAGATGATTTTTGCTGCTGCTGCTGTTGTTCTGTAATATATATTTACGTAAACTTGAAGAATTGTTTTATGTAATAATAGTTGCTTTATGTAGTTTGTAACACGCTTTGGGCGTCGGTTTAGAATTTGATGCTTACGTAATATTACTTATGTATGAATTTGCCTCTGCTGCGTCAGTCTTACTTTAGAGTCCTGTATCTTAGGTAGGGGCGGTATGACAATTATTGTAGACATCACAGAATTAAACTTTTAAATTAACTTCTTTATTAATTCTTGCACATATTTATACAGCACTACACTTTTAAAGAACTGTGAGAAACTTTTATACATTCACTTAACACGTATATATGTTTTTACTAATCACCCGTAGAGAACACATTTTCCCATCTGTACTCTATCAAGTCTCGCCAGCAACTGAGTAACCTCAATGGTCAAAACCATAAGCTTTGGTATTGCCAGTCTCTGATTGGCTAATTCTAGTCCAACAAAATATCTGCATTTAACTTAAAAATTTTCTTTGCTGTTAATTGGCTAATTTAAAACTGTTACAGAATTTACGTCATCGTCACTCTAATCATGACCAGTATATTTCAAACTCTAAACTCATTATTGCCACAATTACCTCATTATTACTCATTGTTAGCAACCTAAAACTTATTATTCTCACAGCTCTTGCATTATTAAAGTATGTAATGTATTCACATAACATTAATAAAATATGTTTACAATAAAAATAAGCATTTGCAATAACTGTTACACACAATTTAAATAATTATTACATACATATTGTTTCAAGGCGGGCTGTTACTGAATTTACTTTTATATAAAATACAATTGAAATTATTCAGGTATTAAAATACTGCCTCAACTAGTTGAATTTCCTGTCACTTCATTTCATTCTGGAGCCAAGCACAAGACCTCCACAATCCATTGCTGTGCAGTAGCATTTGCTGCACGTCACAGCGGTTACCAATTTGCTGCCGCGAGAGCGCTTGCTTATATACAGCTGAATGTTGTGGAAAGCCCAAGAACGAAGAGAAAGATGACGCTATGGCTAGAAGGCCTTGTTTACATGAGTTGCAGCGGCTGGCTTCATCACAGTAGTTGTTGCTATTGTTTTTGAAGCAATAGCCGGTTTTCAGTTGCATTTAAAGAAACTACAGATTATGCTTTTGCTAGAAGAAGCAACACAATGCATCTGAGGGAGTCAGGACGCAGAATTTCTTGCAACTAGAGAGGGTTCTAGTTTCATGTCATCACCTTCTAGAATAATTTCTACACTGAAGAGTAATGGCACAATATGGATTTAATATGCCGTGCCCAACAACGAGATAGGTACAAAAGTTCACATGTTTACTTAAGACACATGACATTCTCTACCCACTCTTCTTACAAAAGCTTATTTTTCTATCTGCTACAAGTTATTTGAGATAAACATTTGCAGAAATGGTTTCATTTTAGGTACAAGGGGGCATACTGTAGGCTTAGGCAATGTGTGTATGAAAATCCAAAAATGTACTTTTTTTACTACGTACTCAGAAGATAAAAGAAATGTTAACAAACTGTTGTGTTGTTAAGATATTAGTTTTTTTATTCATTATTAATCACTTTTTTCTTTCTCTAGCAGGTAGAGAAGATGTTGCACTCCAACCAAAAATTTGATACTTAGATTTCACTGAAAGTACACGTTTTGAGACCCCCTGAATCTTAAAAGAGCATTTTTAGAAAAAATGTTGTGTCCGTGTTTATGAACAGCATAACTCAGAACCAAAAGTCGGATAAATATCAAACTTGCTATTTAGGTTCAGTATCTTCCAAAGATGCAACATAAAGGTTTTCAAGAAAAACCCAAACTACCGTTTATATGGAACATTTTACAAAATTATTTGTTTTCTATAAAATGGCTCAACAATTTTGATTAAAACAATATATGATAACAATATTTACATGACAAATAAAATGTATATCTGAATTTTCTGGGAATATCTGTGAAGTCCTGTTGATTCAAAAAGAATTGCGTATAATCTTTTATAAGTGGTAAACGTTAAGCACAAAAAATATAAATCTCTTTAAAACATAGAATTTATTTCAAGTAACTTTTTTTTGTGGCCTCAACCATTCCCAAGATATCTGTTATTAATGGTTTGAATTGTACAATACGTAGCCATTCTCTTAAAGACCTGTCAACATTCAGTTGTTTCTCGTGATGTCATGGAAACAGTATGGAAGGTCAGCATATAGCGTCCAGTTGTTAAACATTTGACTGTCGCTGTTCTCTTTGTATCTATAACGCAATATAATGTAGCTAAACCAGAAACCTTTCCAGAAAGCTTTATCAGCATTAAAATGAAGTAGATAAGCTTTAATAAGAATGGCCACTAATAAAGAACAGAGTGCAGAGAAAGTAACACATTAGATTTTTGATATGGTAGTAGGAAATGCTTGTTGGACCCTACAGTTCATCATATTGAGCTTAGTGTACAAATTGATGTGGAATTATTGGTTGCTACTTTGATACTCTTCTCTCAGGAGAAGTTGCACAGCAATGATATCTGCCACTTGACCACGATATGATGCAGTTTACATACATTTGAAAATGAGCTCCCAGCCTAGATGAATTTCTATGTGGAGTTATTGGTTGCTACTTTGATACTCTTCTCTCAGGAGAAGTTGCACAGCAATGATATCTACCACTTGACCACGATATGATGCAGTTTACATACATTTGAAAATGAGCTCCCAGCCTAGATGAATTTCTATGTGGAGTTATTGGTTGCTACTTTGATACTCTTCTCTCAGGAGAAGTTGCACAGCAATGATATCTGCCACTTGACCACGATATGATGCAGTTTACATACATTTGAAAATGAGCTCCCAGCCTAGATGAATTTCTATGTGGAGTTATTGGTTGCTACTTTGATACTCTTCTCTCAGGAGAAGTTGCACAGCAATGATATCTGCCACTTGACCACGATATGATGCAGTTTACATACATTTGAAAATGAGCTCCCAGCCTAGATGAATTTCTATGTGGAGTTATTGGTTGCTACTTTGATACTCTTCTCTCAGGAGAAGTTGCGCAGCAATGATATCTGCCACTTGACCACGATATGATGCAGTTTACATACATTTGAAAATGAGCTCCCAGCCTAGATGAATTTCTATGTGGAGTTATTGGTTGCTACTTTGATACTCTTCTCTCAGGAGAAGTTGCGCAGCAATGATATCTACCACTTGACCACGGTATGATGCACGATGACCTCCCAGCCTAGATGAATTTCTATGTTATGCTATTGCTTCCTTGATAAATTTTACCACCCGTTTATTGGTTGGAATATTTTAAAAAGCATCTTCCATTACTGCGTTACTTTTGCCTGTGTGCTTGACTTATTTTAACACATTTGGTTCACCTTCCTTGCATTAAATCTGCAATAGCTGTAATTATCTGCGTTCCCCAGCTATATGTTGCTGAATAAGTATTATGTGGACGTGCGGCTAACCTAAGAAATGTGGATTTTTCTGGCTGTAATTTACAGATCAGTGTGAAAAAATTCCTGTATAATTTGCATGTATGCATATACCTTTTTAAATGTTATAATCATATGTTTTGTAGTTTGTCTGAAAAAAAAATTTAATTTTAAAAACGCTTATTATATAAATGGCAAAAATTTGATATCTTTAGATTTTCTTTTCTCAGAAGCCATAGCAGCAGAGAGTTGAAATTTTGACAAGGCATTCAGCCTCGTACCACTAGGGGGATTAAGGTGCCAGTATTTCTGGTTCAAAATTTTTTTTGTCTGTAAAGAAGATGTGACAAAATTTACGTCTAAATTTTTTAAGTAATATCAATTTTTTAAAATGTATTACACTTAATCACTCTACTGTCCATTCCAAACCAGAGTTCCCTCTGATGTAAACAGAAGCACGTGCTTCATCTTGTCAAGAACACACTCTTACGCCAACGTAAACAGTTCCTCAATACATGTATTGTATCACGAAATATTACAGCAGGAAAGGATTAGAACTGCACATTTTATTGCGGTTATCATAAGAACTCATTGTTAAAGGTAATGGATACATACTAACTGTTAAGAGATTACAAAATATGATTTTCGTCTGCTATTGCGCTAACGCAGAGGGCATCTTGCTTGTTAATACCAACTGTCTGCATGACTGCCACTCTGTTGTATATACAAGAAATGCAGCAATGAATTCCCAAAGGTGCTATCTAAGTACCAAGTAAACACTTTGTGTAACACAGGAAATATGATAAGCGAACAGGCAGGCATTCATAATACGCTAGAACACGTATGCTCAGCTCAGGTCAAATCTTGTGATTTAGCAGTTGGTATTTGAGTTCACATGGCAAGGAAGGTGCGTGTAGTGCGAATAAACTGTTCAAACACAAAATCGGGAAACAGTTAAAAAGTGGCGAAAAGCAAACAATACTTCATATATTCAACTCACTATTAAAAAATACCTGACACTTGCATTAGTGCATATTACGAAACTAATATTGGATTTTACAGGCATTTCAGTGAGAAGTGTAACCAACGCGAGCAGGGAATATAAACATATTGAACATAGAAGAGGATAAAATGTGGGAACTTGTTTTGTGTGCGACAGTGCTGTGGATAAGCTTGTCATTATTTTGGAGAGTAGTTCTGATTCCAATATGGCAGCTGACATCTTCGGAGGATTCGGATTTGGGTGTTGCACTTTTGCCCGAGGATTGTGATTAACGTAAGTAAAATGTTCATTGTCGCATACTTTTAAAATTAACTGTTACCTCAGGTTGTATTTTGAACAATGATTCTCACACAGGACGCATTTTTATAGATTGAAACACTGTTCAACAAGCACGTGAGAGGGGAACAGGCTGCCATTAGAGGTGGGGGTTATGAACTAATTTCGCGCGGATAATACAAAGAGTTTGTTTACAGTGAGAGGCACTCTGGTTTGGAATGGACAGTAGTTCAGTGTATGTAATAGATTATCTCACATAAATGTGCAAAATTTGAGCGTTGTAGCTTTTATAGCTTTTGAGAAAAATGAATATATGTTTCAAAAAAATGTATTTTTGAGATAATTACATCTGAAAATTAACTTAAGGTATGACTTTTGTTAGTGCATTCCAGGGGAGTAGTCATTACCTGCATCCTGTGTTACCTCCTGATTAGTAGTTTTGTTCCGGGACTCCTTAGATGAAGCTTGTGATGCTGCCAACTTTCATGTAATGGCTCTTTCATTAAATGTGCAGCAGCACTTCTAAATGGCTGGCCAAGTGGTCTAAGGTGCAATGGGGTCGAATCCTGGTAAAATCCATTCAATACAAACTCTGGAAAAGGATGGGGAGAGCCCAACTAAAGCAAGCGGTGTGATGCAGATATGTGCATTTTACCGTTTTATTATGTTAAAAAAATATTACGCAGTTAATAAGGTCAGACAATGCTGTGACTATCATGTGTTCGTTTGGCCAAGCGGATTTGATATGGTCAGAAGTTTGCACCCCAAAGTAATAAACAATTTTTTTTTTTTTTTTTTTTTTTTTTTTTAATGTTATCCCTATTCCAAGAGGACAACTTTCAATCTCTCACCTCTTTGGGTATTCTTGAAGGGGTTAAAGGGACGCACAGTCAATTTAAGTGTTTTATTTTAAAAGGATTGTGTTTTAAATGACCAATAAATCATATATATAGTGAATGAGAAAGAATCACAGAAGTTTTTTCCATTAAAAACAGAAAATGCAAATTTTTACTTTCTCTACCATGTGCATAGTAGGTAGAGAAGGTAATGTATTCCACCCAACAATTTGGTATCAAGAATACACTTTCAAGAAAATCCAACCCCCCCCCCCCCAACTAACCTTTACATGAAAATTTTTACGGAAATTTTGATTTTCTAAAAAAAATGACTATAATGTTTTTGATTAAAATAGCACATATTAAAGATGTTTACATGACAAAATGTATATCTTGAATTTTCTGGGAATAGCCTGTAAAGTCCCCTTCATTTGGAAGGAATTTTGTATAATCTTGTATAACTGGTAAGTGTTGAGCGATAGATGAAAACGTACTACACAAGAAATGTAGATCTCTTTAAAACACACAATTTCAAATAAGTTTTTTTGTGGTACAAGCCATTTCTGAGATATTCGTTATTAATGCTTTGAATTGTTCATTTCTTGGCCATTCTCTTAAAGTTCTTTCAACATTCAGTTGTTTCTCGTGATGTCATGGAAACAGTATGTAATTTTAAGGACAGCATATAGCGTCCAGTTGTTTAACATTTGACTATCGCTGTTCTCTTTGTATCTGTAATGAAATATGTGATGTAGCTGTTTCTGCAAAGGTTTATTGGGATTAAAACGTAGATAGAAAAATAAGATTGAGTAAGAATATTTTAAAACATATGGAGAGTGACATATTAAAACTTGCTTCTCGGAGACGTTTGTCTCCATGCTCAGCTGTTTGCTGATCCACCATGACCTTGAAGCCCTCTAGCAGTGCTTCTACTTAATTAGTACATTCGGCGGAATCTCAGAATTCAATATACTAAAATCCACTGTCACTATTTTGCTTCTTTGGTTTGTAATACCACACATTAAAATTCTTATAATTATTCAGATTTGGAGCACTATTGAAAGTGAAGAGATATGTAGTGCTTCGAATTTGAATAGTTAATAAGAATTTGTTGTAGTAAGAATAGTTTGTATACTGCCTAATAAACGATAGAGGGTAGAGAAAGTTTTGTGAATGCATCACATCAGATTTTTGTTAGTTTACATTACCCACTTCCCTTAATACCTTTAACTTCCTATCTTTGCAATACATGCTGCTTATATAGTTTAATATTCTTCCTGTTTAATCTATATATCTTCCCCTTTTATTACACTTTTTTGTTATTTAGCTTTATTTCATTCACATCTTATTTTATTTAGCGTTTCGGTTCCCTTTTCATAGTTTCCTTCTTGATTTATTAATATTGCTTCGGTGAATATTTCAACCTCAAAACTTAAAAGTATTGTTGTGCAGGAATTTCTTAATTTTAATTCGCTTAAGATAAAAAAGATGTGTTCATGTTATTGAATTTTTCAGCTTTTTCAGTGTGAGTTATGGATAATAATTAATTTCAATTGAACTATTTAATATTTTTTATTTGGTGCGCAACAATTTTTAAATCCATAATTGCTAAAGTGCTCCTGAAAATTTGAAGCTGATACGTTATGAATTGCTGTTGAAGGTGCATTTTGATTACTGAAGAATGATGAAAAGAAGGAATTGAGGAAGATAGAGGTACAGGACCAGTTAAATAGCCATATGTGGCTTTAAAGTTGATATTAAAAAACCAGATAGGGGAAAGTCCACAGTTTTTTATTTATGACTGTATTAAAGAAATGAACAAAACTTAATTGACACTCATTTAAGACAGTAAAACACTATAGATGAGACAAAACCACAAAATACGATGCAGTTAATGATGAAAATTAAAGTTTAAAAACCTGACACTTTTCAGGTTACTCGAAAACTGGCAGGCAATACTGGACAGTCCAACAAATTTGCAATTTTTTGCTTTTTCTGTTTGAAAGGTTTTCTTGAAATACACTTGCCACAGTCATAATATAACACAGCAGCACAGTTTTCATGCACCCCACCCTTACACTTTTCACATTGAATCCAGTCTTGTTCAAAACTTTTCCCTCACAACATGCCCAAAGCTTTTGGAAAAACAGGGTTTGTTGAAACCCACTGACTGCATGCTGGTGGATCCTCATTTTCAGGATGTCTTTAAAAAAGTAGCAAAAATCCTTGCCTATTAAATCCATGTGCTAACCCCAATGCTTCCCTAAATCAAAAGCCAGTTTGAAGAATTCTTTCTTCGACAAGGGCATAAACATACCATGATGTTTCAAAAATTCCTCTTCATAGTTATCAGTGAATATGGGCTCGAATCTTCCTAATTGTACTTTGCCCTTTGTATACTTTGGTAAATCTATCATGTAAAGAACATGCCCGACAAAATGTCATTTAGGGCGAACTTCATATTATCTTTAGGCTTCCATAATATCTGTAACAATATGAAAAATGTGTTGTCTGGTGCTTCCTGGAAGGGCATTTGAGCCAACGATACAATGCTTTAAATTGAGATTTGGTAATTACTTTTGTTACACCAAAATGTAGAGTATATAAGAGTAAGTGATGTAGTAACTATGGTCCAAGGTTATTGGGAAGTTTCTTCCTGAAGAACCTTGTGGAAACATTTCACTTACTATATAAGAGTAAGTGATGTAGTAACTATGGTCCAAGGTTATTGGGCAGCTTCTTCCTGAAGAACCTTGTGGAAACATTTCACTTACTATATAAGAGTAAGTGATGTAGTAACTATGGTCCAAGGTTATTGGGCAGCTTCTTCCTGAAGAACCTTGTGGAAACATTTCACTTACTATATAAGAGTAAGTGATGTAGTAACTATGGTCCAAGGTTATTGGGCAGCTTCTTCCTGAAGAAACTTGTGGAAACATTTCACTTACTATATAAGAGTAAGTGATGTAACTATGGTCCAAGGTTATTGGGCAGCTTCTACCCATTACCCCTGTTGAAGAACCTTGTGGAAACATTTCACTTACTATATAAGAGTAAGTGATGTAGTAGCGATGGTCCAAGGTTATTGGGCAGCTTCTTCCTGAAGAACCTTGTGGAAACATTTTACTTACTATATAAGAGTAAGTGATGTAGTAGCGATGGTCCAAGGTTATTGGGCAGCTTCTTCCTGAAGAACCTTGTGGAAACATTTTACTTACTATATAAGAGTAAGTGATGTAGCGATGGTCCAAGGTTATTGGGCAGCTTCTTCCTGAAGAACCTTGTGGAAACATTTCACTTACTATATAAGAGTAAGTGATGTAGTAACTATGGTCCAAGGTTATTGGGCAGCTTCTACCCATTACCCCTGTTGAAGAACCTTGTGGAAACATTTCACTTACTATATAAGAGTAAGTGATGTAGTAGCGATGGTCCAAGGTTATTGGGCAGCTTCTTCCTGAAGAACCTTGTGGAAACATTTTACTTACTATATAAGAGTAAGTGATGTAGTAGCGATGGTCCAAGGTTATTGGGCAGCTTCTTCCTGAAGAACCTTGTGGAAACATTTTACTTACTATATAAGAGTAAGTGATGTAGTAGCGATGGTCCAAGGTTATTGGGCAGCTTCTTCCTGAAGAACCTTGTGGAAACATTTCACTTACTATATAAGAGTAAGTGATGTAGTAACTATGGTCCAAGGTTATTGGGCAGCTTCTACCCATTACCCCTGTTGAAGAACCTTGTGGAAACATTTCACTTACTATATAAGAGTAAGTGATGTAGTAGCGATGGTCCAAGGTTATTGGGCAGCTTCTACCTGAAGAAACTTGTGGAAACATTTCACTTACTATATAAGAGTAAGTGATGTAGTAGCGATGGTCCAAGGTTATTGGGCAGCTTCTTCCTGAAGAACCTTGTGGAAACATTTCACTTACTATATAAGAGTAAGTGATGTAGTAGCGATGGTCCAAGGTTATTGGGAAGTTTCTTCCTGAAGAACCTTGTGGAAACATTTCACTTACTATATAAGAGTAAGTGATGTAGTAACTATGGTCCAAGGTTATTGGGCAGCTTCTTCCTGAAGAACCTTGTGGAAACATTTCACTTACTATATAAGAGTAAGTGATGTAGTAACTATGGTCCAAGGTTATTGGGCAGCTTCTTCCTGAAGAACCTTGTGGAAACATTTCACTTACTATATAAGAGTAAGTGATGTAGTAACTATGGTCCAAGGTTATTGGGCAGCTTCTTCCCATTACCCCTGTTGAAGAACCTTGTGGAAACATTTCACTTACTATATAAGAGTAAGTGATGTAGTAACTATGGTCCAAGGTTATTGGAAAGTTTCTTCCTGAAGAACCTTGTGGAAACATTTCACTTACTATATAAGAGTAAGTGATGTAGTAACTATGGTCCAAGGTTATTGGAAAGTTTCTTCCTGAAGAACCTTGTGGAAACATTTCACTTACTATATAAGAGTAAGTGATGTAGTAACTATGGTCCAAGGTTATTGGGCAGCTTCTACCCATTACCCCTGTTGAAGAACCTTGTGGAAACATTTCACTTACTATATAAGAGTAAGTGATGTAGTAACTATGGTCCAAGGTTATTGGGAAGTTTCTTCCTGAAGAACCTTGTGGAAACATTTCACTTACTATATAAGAGTAAGTGATGTAGTAACTATGGTCCAAGGTTATTGGAAAGTTTCTTCCTGAAGAACCTTGTGGAAACATTTCACTTACTATATAAGAGTAAGTGATGTAGTAGCTATGGTCCAAGGTTATTGGGCAGCTTCTTCCCATTACCCCTGTTGAAGAACCTTGTGGAAACATTTCACTTACTATATAAGAGTAAGTGATGTAGTAGCTATGGTCCAAGGTTATTGGGCAGCTTCTACCCATTACCCCTGTTGAAGAACCTTGTGGAAACATTTCACTTACTATATAAGAGTAAGTGATGTAGTAACTATGGTCCAAGGTTATTGGGCAGCTTCTACCCATTACCCCTATTGAAGAACCTTGTGGAAACATTTCACTTACTATATAAGAGTAAGTGATGTAGTAGCTATGGTCCAAGGTTATTGGGCAGCTTCTACCCATTACCCCTATTGAAGAACCTTGTGGAAACATTTCACTTACTATATAAGAGTAAGTGATGTAGTAGCGATGGTCCAAGGTTATTGGGCAGCTTCTACCCATTACCCCTGTTGAAGAACCTTGTGGAAACATTTCACTTACTATATAAGAGTAAGTGATGTAGTAACTATGGTCCAAGGTTATTGGGCAGCTTCTACCCATTACCCCTGTTGAAGAACCTTGTGGAAACATTTCACTTACTATATAAGCGAGTGTTGTTGACGTGCGGAGGTCTTGGCTACACCACAAAGGAAGTGAAAGGACATAGAATTGAACTAGTTCACCATAGTAAAGTGATAAGAACTTAAACTGAGAGAATGACAGAGAAAACTGGAAGCGCCTGCTCAAGCAAACAAAACTAGAAACAGTAACGCACACTCTGACCTTGAAGAGATACACACTTGCACTCTTGGGTATTTGGTTGAAGGCTTCTAAACACGTGCAAGGCATTGCTTCCATCTTGTGAAGTTTTGCAGAATATATATTGTCTGGACGTAGCCACCTTCCAGTACTACATGACTGTCCTCTATATAGCATGAAAGTACAAGTTATAAGTATTATAGAAAATGCAAAAAAATAAAACATAAATAAAAAATAAAAGTTTTGAAATTTTTTGACAAATTTCACAAATTGCTTTAAGTGAATCAAATTCATCACCATGTGATGGCTTTGAAATTCTGTTCTCTTTGCATGACCATAAGAAAAACTGGATAGTGACTTCCCACTTCAAAAAAGTATAAGTATTTGAAAATTCAAACCAATAACAAAAAATATTTCAGAAATAGTGAATAGCACAAAAGCTTTTATTTTACATAAAATGTGTCCTTTATTGAGATCTAATTTTTGTGTTATAAGATTTTGTCTACAATGTACAGTTTATCAGTTACACAAAAGTCATTTAGAAAGAAGAGGGCTTCATGGGCTATTGCCAGAAAATTCAAGATATACATTTACTTGTCGTGCAAATGGCTTAAACATAAGGTATTTTAATCAAAATCGTTAGAGCCATTTTAGAGAAAATAAAAAATAAGGAACATTTTTCCACGTAAAATTGTGAATTTGGGGTTGGGGGATTTTCTTGAAAATCTTTGTACAATCTTGGAAGATGTTGAACTTTTGGCATTTAACCAACTTTTTGTTTTTTGCTGTTGAAACATAGGACCAAGGGAGTCTCAAAATGCGTATATCTGGTGAAATGTCAGAATGCAATACTTCCTTCTGCAGCAGGAGTGACCTAACAGCTCGCAAGTACCTGATGTCTGTTGACTACTGACACACCGATTACGGCTGTCTCTGAATAACAAATAAGAGATGCGATCTGTGCACATGTGTTGTTAACGGAGCCTCTGACGACTTTTCAGAGTATATAGTTTTAGGCCTGAGTTATCCCTAGTAGGCCCAAGCTCCTTATTAGTGGACCTCGAGAACATTAATAGCAAGGTTGAGGCATTGAGGCCAAGATAAAGGATACAGGAACTGCAACTCCTGGAGATGTGGAGGAGCAGGCCCTGCACCTAAAACCAGATGCCCTGTTTAGGGACACCGCAGCTATAAGCGCGGAGGCTAAGGCCCCAGCTCCAAAAGAGAACTGGACTCTGAAAAGATGAAGTGAGGCAGGGTAAGCATTCATTCAAGCTAACCTTCAACACAGTATTACTGCTTGAGCAAAGTAACAAGGTATAAAATGGATGATACAAGGTTTTACCATCTTCAGTTTCATTGAAGTATGTGCAAGGCAGAGTCCATGTAGGACCTTGTGATTTGTTAAAACAATAGAAAGCTCATCTTATTGATTGGCCCACCATTGGGTTTGGGGTAGCACGGACATCAATGGTTGAGGAGAGAAGATCTTGAGATTGCAAACCAAGGGGAAGTTCGACCTTTGTTAATTATCAAAGGGAGGAGGTCATAGACTTGTCACTAGCGTCCTTCTGGATACTAGAAGAGATTAAGGCTGGAGGTATGTTTGGAACCTTCCATGTCTGACCATAGACATATATGCTTCAGTCTGGAGGGAAAAGGAAAGGACAGCCTGTACAGAAACCCTAGGAGAAGCAATTGGGACTCTTTTAGAAGGGACCTGGAAGGCGCGCGGAGGAATGGACCCCAGATCAAGCTAAGAAATGCGGTGGACCTGGAAAGGTATGTGGGGTTGTTCATAAACAAGGTTTGGGCTAAAGTTAAACTCTGTTTTATGGTCCATCAGGAGAAAGACATAGCGCCAACAATGTCAGGCAACTTGGAACTTTATTTATAAAAAAGAAATGAGGAAAGCCTCAGAGGACTCTGGAGGCTCCTCTGTGATAATGTACAGAAACAGTTGACTGCTGCTTGTCTGAGAAAATTGCCAGTCTCCGGGGCTAGAGCCAGACTGGCCTCAATAGAGGATCCCTCCAGTGTTGTGACACAGTTGAAGGGGAAGACTTTGAGACCCACTTCCCAGAGGCTTGCATCAAGAACTAAACTCGGGTAAGGCTGGGCAGTGGCCACCAAGATTGTTACTTCTAAAACACTTAAATGGGCAATTTACACTTTTGAGTCCTATAAAAGCGCATGTGTGGATGGCATCAGGAAGATGATCTCATCCCATACAGGCCAAAGTGGTGTTAATAGCTAAACCGGGTAGGCCTAGGGATCATTGTTTCTGTTAAAGGCTCTGGAATGGAATACTATTGACATCCACGGTGCTCGTGTTAACACTGGACATTGAACCATTCAGAAATGTGAGAAGGTGGTCTGCCTCTCAAGTGAAGGTAGTGGCTGGGGCGGTGCAGATGACTCCTCAGTCTGTCTGCCTTAGAGATTTTGGTGGACCTTCTTCCTCTGCACTTGTTTGTGGAGGAGGTAGTGGCTGGGGCGGTGCAGATGACTCCTCAGTCTGTCTGCCTTAGAGATTTTGGTGGACCTTCCTCCTCTGCACTTGTTTGTGGAGGAGGTAGTGCCTGGGGCGGTGCAGATGACTCCTCAGTCTGTCTGCCTTAGACATTTTGGTGGACCTTCCTCCTCTGCACTTGTTTGTGGAGGAGGTAGTGGCTGGGGCAGTGCACATGACTCCTCAGTCTGTCTGCCTTAGACATTTTGGTGGACCTTCCTCCTCTGCACTTGTTTGTGGAGGAGGTAGTGCCTGGGGCGGTGCAGATGACTCCTCAGTCTGTCTGCCTTAGACATTTTGGTGGACCTTCCTCCTCTGCACTTGTTTGTGGAGGAGGTAGTGGCTGGGGCAGTGCACATGACTCCTCAGTCTGTCTGCCTTAGACATTTTGGTGGACCTTCCTCCTCTGCACTTGTTTGTGGAGGAGGTAGCCTCTAGACTGTAGGGGGATGCTAGGGTACTCGCTGATCCCTTCTGGATTACAGGAGAAGTGTCCTATAACCCAGATGATGGGGACTAGGTATAACCTAAGTGGCAATACCTTGCAGGGAGGAATGGGACCCAGAAACTGAAGACGGGGCAGGACATGGTTCGCACCTCAGGGCTTGACAGGGGCTAGCGCCTATGGCTGTCATTCCACTTGGGTGATGTATGCAATGCAGACAAAGAGATGTGTACATCTGCTCAGATAGTGTGGCAGCTTTGAAAGCCCCTAGGGCGGTTGAAACCACATCCAGGCTGATGTGGCAATGGCAGAGGATTTTGGATATTCTATGTACCAGCTGTCCTCGAAACAACTTGACCGCTTGCACTTCTTTGGGTTCCAGGGCATGCTGGTATTAAAGGAAATGAAATGGCAGACTCTCTTGCAAAGAGGGGATCAGGGCTCGATTTTATAGGGTCTGAATCCTTTTGCGGGTTGTCTGCTAGAAATATCAAGTACGAAATACCCCAGCTTATGGCGAGCGTTCATCATGAGATCTGGAGTAAGGAAGCCACTGCCAGGTGGATCCAGGATCTAATGTTGGAACCTGACCAGAAACTGAGCAAGTTTCTCCGGATTTGACCAGAATTAAGCTCAGAGGGGTTGTGGGCTATCTTACGGGCCACAACACTGCACAGATATCTATGCGTAATGGGTCTTAAACAAAGAACCTTTATGTAGCAAATGTGCAAAAGACCTCATATACTATGTGAGTGCGAAGGCTTCGTGTGCATAGGTATGTGTCCTTAGGGTCCTTCTTTTTGGAACCTGAGGAGCTAACAAGGGCAGATATCAAGGACGTGGTCCATTTTATACAGACCATTGTACTAGAGTAATGCCAAAATATGAGGCACAATGGCCCCTTGAGCAGCATGAAAGGCTTCTTTAAGAGGCCCTCAATTGTCATTTAATAATTGTATTTAACTAAAAACCAGCCTGTCATACTTTGATTTGAGAAGTCATGCCTTCTGTAAGTGTGATAGATCATACCAGTCCATCCTTTCAAACCTTGCAAAAATTAAGGTTATATAAACAAAACAAAAGTGATAAATTGTGACAAAACTAGACACTTAAGAAAGAGAGAGATCAGCAGCTGTTCTGTTACATACTCCTTAACAACTTTCCCCCTGGTGGTGTACAGTTCATATGGATGCTTGCCAACAACAAACAACATTCAATTGTTTAAACACATAAAGAAAGTCTTGCTATACTAGATGAGTTCAACTTGAAGAAATGTAAAACTTACATGATGAGTATTTCAAAATTTGATAACGCTACGAGGATGGACAATCTCTGTCCTCACATCTTTATTGAACCAATATTTTACAACACAATGCATATGTTATTTTTGTGCACTTTTGCCAGGACATTTCAAGTCTTGATGAAACAACACGAACATGTCAACAAACTGCTACACATAGAACCACTCCCATCCTCGAGTGACCCAAACATGTGAAAGTGACATCCTGTCGGAGGACACTCCAATGTGTCTGGATCACCTCTAGAAGTTTGCAGCCATGGGGTATTTATTGCTATTGAATCTCATTTTTATAATGGATTGGATAATCTCTAGTACATGATGCATTTGCAATAAGGGTCCGAACGACTGCAATGCAGGTCATGGACTTGATTACACCAACATTTCAGCTAGCTTCTCCACATCGTGTGACACAAAGTTTATTAGGCACATCAAGTTCCTTTGTGACACCAATTAATGATATATTGCATAGCAGCACAATAAGCTATCTTCTCGCTTATCTTGAAGGCAACTGAACTACAAGCCTTCGCTTGCAATGGTTTTACATACCAGACTACCAGTATAACTCCCAACTGTTCGCTGGCCATAGGAGGCACAGGTCGACGTGCACCACCTCCCTCACTACCACTATCACTCTCAGATATTGACTGTCATGGAGAGAACAGGTTAACATGCTTCACCTCCCACACTACCACTATCACTCTCAGATATTGACTGTCATGGAGAGAACAGGTTAACATGCTTCACCTCCCTCACTACCACTATCACTCTCAGATATTGACTGTCATGGAGAGAACAGGTTAACATGCTTCACCTCCCTCACTACCACTATCACTCTCAGATATTGACTGTCATGGAGAGAACAGGTTAACATGCTTCACCTCCCTCACTACCACTGTCACTCTCAGGTATTGACTGTCATGGAGAGAACAGGTTAACATGCACCACCTCCCTCACTACCACTATCACTCTCAGGTATTGACTGTCATGGAGAGAACAGGTTAACATGCACCACCTCCCTCACTACCACTATCTCTCTCAGGTTTTGACTGTCATGGAGAGAACAGGTTGACATAAACCACCTCCCTCACTACCACTATCACTCTCAGGTTTTGACTGTCATGGAGAGAACAGGTTGACATAAACCACCTCCCTCACTACCACTATCACTCTCAGGTATTGACTGTCATGGAGAGAACAGGTTAACATGCACCACCTCCCTCACTACCACTATCACTCTCAGGTATTGACTGTCATGGAGAGAACAGGTTAACATGCACCACCTCCCTCACTACCACTATCTCTCTCAGGTTTTGACTGTCATGGAGAGAACAGGTTGACATAAACCACCTCCCTCACTACCACTATCTCTCTCAGGTTTTGACTGTCATGGAGAGAACAGGTTGACATAAACCACCTCCCTCACTACCACTATCACTCTCAGGTATTGACTGTCATGGAGAGAACAGGTTAACATGCACCACCTCCCTCACTACCACTATCTCTCTCAGGTTTTGACTGTCATGGAGAGAACAGGTTAACACGCACCACCTCCCTCACTACCACTATCACTCTCAGGTATTGACTGTCATGGAGAGAACAGGTTGACATAAACCACCTCCCTCACTACCACTATCACTCTCAGGTATTGACTGCATGGAGAGAACAGGTTAACATGCTTCACCTCCCTCACTACCACTATCACTCTCAGGTTTTGACTGGCCATGGAGAGAACAGGTTAACATGCACCACCTCCCTCACTACCACTATCACTCTCAGGTATTTACTGGCCATGGAGTGAACAGGTTAACATGCACCACCTCCCTCACTACCACTATCACTCTCAGGTTTTGACTGTCATGGAGAGAACAGGTTAACATGCACCACCTCCCTCACTACCACAAATACTCTCAGGTATTGCCTGTCCATGAAGAAAACAGGTTAACATGCACCACCTCCCTCACTACCACAAATACTCTCAGGTATTGCCTGTCCATGAAGAAAACAGGTTAACATGCACCACCTCCCTCACTACCACTATCACTCTCTGGTATTGACTGGCCATGGAGAGAACAGGTTGACATAAACCACCTCCCTCACTACCACTATCACTCTCAGGTATTGACTGGCCATGGAGACAACAGGTTAACATGCACCACCTCCCTCACTACCACAAATACTCTCAGGTATTGCCTGTCCATGAAGAAAACAGGTTAACATGCACCACCTCCCTCACTACCACTATCACTCTCAGGTATTGACTGGCCACGGAGACAACAGGTTGACATAAACCACCTCCCTCACTACCACAAATACTCTCAGGTATTGCCTGTCCATGAAGAAAACAGGTTAACATGCACCACCTCCCTCACTACCACTATCACTCTCAGGTATTGACTGGCCATGGAGACAACAGGTTGACATAAACCACCTCCCTCACTACCACAAATACTCTCAGGTATTGCCTGTCCATGAAGAAAACAGGTTAACATGCACCACCTCCCTCACTACCACTATCACTCTCAGGTATTGACTGGCCATGGAGACAACAGGTTGACATAAACCACCTCCCTCACTACCACAAATACTCTCAGGTATTGCCTGTCCATGAAGAAAACAGGTTAACATGCACCACCTCCCTCACTACCACTATCACTCTCAGGTATTGACTGGCCATGGAGACAACAGGTTGACATAAACCACCTCCCTCACTACCACAAATACTCTCAGGTATTGCCTGTCCATGAAGAAAACAGGTTAACATGCACCACCTCCCTCACTACCACTATCACTCTCAGGTATTGACTGGCCATGGAGAGAACAGGTTGACATAAACCACCTCCCTCACTACCACTATCACTCTCAGGTATAGACTGGCCATGGAAACAACAGGTTAACACGCACCACCTCCCTCACTACCACAAATACTCTCAGGTATTGCCTGTCCATGAAGAAAACAGGTTAACATGCACCACCTCCCTCACTACCACTATCACTCTCAGGTATTTACTGGCCATGGAGACAACAGGTTGACATAAACCACCTCCCTCACTACCACAAATACTCTCAGGTATTGCCTGTCCATGAAGAAAACAGGTTAACATGCACCACCTCCCTCACTACCACTATCACTCTCAGGTATTGACTGGCCATGGAGACAACAGGTTGACATAAACCACCTCCCTCACTACCACAAATACTCTCAAGTATTGCCTGTCCATGAAGAAAACAGGTTAACATGCACCACCTCCCTCACTACCACTATCACTCTCAGGTATTGACTGGCCTTTGAAACAACAGGTTAACATGCTTCACCTCCCTCACTACCACTATCACTCTCAGGTATTTACTGGCCATGGAGACAACAGGTTGACATAAACCACCTCCCTCACTACCACAAATACTCTCAGGTATTGCCTGTCCATGAAGAAAACAGGTTAACATGCACCACCTCCCTCACTACCACTATCACTCTCAGGTATTGACTGGCCATGGAGACAACAGGTTGACATAAACCACCTCCCTCACTACCACAAATACTCTCAGGTATTGCCTGTCCATGAAGAAAACAGGTTAACATGCACCACCTCCCTGACTACCACTGTCACTGCCAAGTATTAACTGTCCATGGAGAGAACAGGTTAACATGAACCACCTCCCTCACTACCACTGTCACTGCCAGGTATTAACTGTCCATGGAGAGAACAGGTTAACATGGACCACCTCCCGCACTACCACTGTCTCTGCCAGGTATTGACTGTCCATGGAGAGAACAGGTTAACATGAACCACCTCCCTCACTACCACTGTCACCCCCAGGTATTGACTGTCCATGGAGAGAACAGGTTAACATGGACCACCTCCCGCACTACCACTGTCTCTGCCAGGTATTGACTGTCCATGGAGAGAACAGGTTAACATGCACCACCTCCCTCACTACCACTGTCACTCTCAGATATTGACTGTCATGGAGAGAACAGTTTAACATGCACCACCTCCCTCACTACCACTGTCACTCTCAGATATTGACTGTCATGGAGAGAACAGGTTAATATGCACCACCTCCCTCACTACCACTGTCACTCTCAGATATTGTCTTTCATGGAGAGAACAGGTTAACATGCACCACCTCCCTCACTACCACTGTCACTCTCAGGTATTCACTGTCCATGGAGAGCACAGGTTAACATGCACCACCTCCCTCACTACCACTATCACTGCCAGGTATTGAGTGTCATGGAGAGAACAGGTTAACATGCACCACCTCCCTCACTACCACTGTCACTCTCAGGTATTGACTGTCCATGGAGAGAACAGGTTAACATGCACCACCTCCCTCACTACCACTATCACTCTCAAGTATTGACTGTCATGGGGAGAACAGGTTAACATGCACCACCTCCCTCACCACCACTGTCACTGCCAGGTAATGACTGTCCATGGAGAGAACAGGTTAACATGCACCACCTCCCTCACTACCAATGTCACTGCCAGGTATTGACTGTCATGGAGAGAACAGGTTAACATGCACCACCTCCCTCACTACCACTATCACTCTCAGGTATTGAGTGTCATGGAGAGAACAGGTTAACATGCACCACCTCCCTCACTACCACTATCACTGCCAGGTATTGACTGTCCATGGAGAGAACAGGTTAACATGCTTCACCTCCCTCACTACCACTATCACTCTCAGGTATTGAGTGTCCATGGAGAGAACAGGTTAACATGCTTCACCTCCCTCACTACCACTGTCACTCTCAGGTATTGAGTGTCATGGAGAGAACAGGTTAACATGCACCACCTCCCTCACTACCACTGTCACTCTCAGGTATTGAGTGTCATGGAGAGAACAGGTTAACATGCTTCACCTCCCTCACTACCACTATCACTCTCAGGTATTGACTGTCATGGAGAGAACAGGTTAACATGCTTCACCTCCCTCACTACCACTATCACTCTCAGGTATTGAGTGTCATGGAGAGAACAGGTTAACATGCACCACCTCCCTCACTACCACTATCACTGCCAGGTATTGACTGTCATGGAGAGAACAGGTTAACATGCACCACCTCCCTCACTACCAATGTCACTGCCAGCTAATGGCTGTCCATGGAGAGAACAGGTTAACATGCACCACCTCCCTCACTACCACTATCACTGCCAGGTAATGACTGTCCATGGAGAGAACAGGTTAACATGCTTCACCTCCCTCACTACCACTATCACTGCCAGGTATTGACTGTCCATGGAGAGAACAGGTTAACATGCACCACCTCCCTCACTACCACTATCACTGCCAGGTAATGACTGTCCATGGAGGGAACAGGTTAACATGCACCACCTCCCTCACTACCACTATCACTGCCAGGTAATGACTGTCCATGGAGAGAACAGGTTAACATGCTTCACCTCCCTCACTACCACTATCACTCTCAGGTATTGACTGTCCATGGAGAGAACAGGTTAACATGCTTCACCTCCCTCACTACCACTATCACTGCCAGGTATTGACTGTCCATGGAGAGAACAGGTTAACATGCACCACCTCCCTCACTACCACTGTCACTCTAAGGTATTGACTGTCCATGGAGAGAACAGGTTAACATGCACCACCTCCCTCACTACCACTGTCACTCTAAGGTATTGACTGTCATGAAGAGAACAGGTTAACATGCACCACCTCCCTCACTACCACTGTCACTCTAAGGTATTGACTGTCATGGAGAGAACAGGTTAACATGTACCACCTCCCTCACTACCACTATCACTCTCAGGTATTGACTGTCATGAAGAGAACAGGTTAACATGCACCACCTCCCTCACTACCACTATCACTCTCAGGTATTGACTGTCCATGGAGAGAACAGGTTAACATGCACCACCCTCCCTCACTACCACTATCATTCTCAGGTATTGACTGTCCATGGAGAGAACAGGTTAACATGCACCACCCTCCCGCACTACCACTGTCACTCTCAGGTATTGACTGTCATGGAGAGAACAGGTTAACATGCTTCACCTCCCTCACTACCACTGTCTCTCTCAGGTATTGACTGTCCATGGAGAGAACAGGTTAACATGCACCACCTCCCACACTATCACTGCCACTGCCAGGTATTGACTGTCCATGGAGAGAACAGGTTAACATGCACCACCTCCCACACTACCACTGTCACTGCCAGGTATTGACTGTCATGGAGAGAACAGGTTAACATGGACCACCTCCCGCACTACACTGTCACTCTCAGGTATTGACTGTCATGGAGAGAACAGGTTAACATGAACCACCTCCCTCACTACCACTGTCACTCTCAGGTATTGACTGTCATGGAGAGAACAGGTTAACATGGACCACCTCCCTCACTACCACTGTCACTCTCAGGTATTGACTGTCATGGAGAGAACAGGTTAACATGAACCACCTCCCGCACTACCACTGTCACTGCCAGGTATTGACTGTCATGGAGAGAACAGGTTAACATGGACCACCTCCCGCGCTACCACTGTCTCTGCCAGGTATTGACTGTCATGGAGAGAACAGGTTAACATGGACCACCTCCCGCACTACCACTGTCACTGCCAGGTATTGACTGTCCATGGAGAGAACAGGTTAACATGGACCACCTCCCGCACTACCACTGTCACTGCCAGGTATTGACTGTCATGGAGAGAACAGGTTAACATGGACCACCTCCCGCACTACCACTGTCACTGCCAGGTATTGACTGTCCATGGAGAGAACAGGCTAACATGGACCACCGCCCTCACTACCACTGTCTCTGCCAGGTATTGACTGTCCATGGAGAGAACAGGTTAACATGGACCACCTCCCGCACTACCACTGTCTCTGCCAGGTATTGACTGTCCATGTAGAGAACAGGTTAACATGGACCACCTCCCGCACTACCACTGTCTCTGCCAGGTATTGACTGTCCATGGAGAGAACAGGTTAACATGGACCACCTCCCGCACTACTACTGTCTCTGCCAGGTATTGACTGTCCATGGAGAGAACAGGTTAACATGGACCACCTCCCTCACTACCACTGTCTCTGCCAGACATTGACTGTCATGGAGAGAACAGGCTAACATGGACCACCTCCCTCACTACCACTGTCTCTGCCAGGTATTGACTGTCATGGAGAGAACAGGTTAACATGGACCACCTCCCGCACTACCACAGTCTCTGCCAGGTATTGACTGTCCATGGAGAGAACAGGTTAACATGCTTCACCTCCCTCACTACCACTATCACTGCCAGGTATTAACTGTCCATGGAGAGAACAGGTTAACATGCACCACCTCCCTCACTACCACTATCACTGCCAGGTATTGACTGTCCATGGAGAGAACAGCTTAACATGCACCACCTCCCTCACTACCACTGTCACTCTCAGATATTGACTGTCATGGAGAGAACAGGTTAACAAGCTTCACCTCCCTCACTACCACTATCACTCTCAGGTATTGACTCATGGAGAGAACAGGTTAACATGCACCACCTCCCTCACTACCACTGTCACTCTCAGATATTGACTGTCCATGGAGAGAACAGGTTAACAAGCTTCACCTCCCTCACTACCACTATCACTCTCAGGTATTGACTGTCATGGAGAGAACAGGTTAACATGCACCACCTCCCTCACTACCACTGTCACTCTCAGATATTGACTGTCCATGGAGAGAACAGGTTAACAAGCTTCACCTCCCTCACTACCACTATCACTCTCAGGTATTGACTGTCATGGAGAGAACAGGTTAACATGCACCACCTCCCTCACTACCACTGTCACTCTCAGATATTGACTGTCATGGAGAGAACAGGTTAACATGCACCACCTCCCTCACTACCACTGTCACTGCCAGGTATTGACTGTCATGGAGAGAACAGGTTAACATGCACCACCTCCCTCACTACCACTGTCACTGCCAGGTATTGACTGTCATGGAGAGAACAGGTTAACATGCACCACCTCCCTCACTACCACTGTCACTGCCAGGTATTGACTGTCATGGAGAGAACAGGTTAACATGCACCACCTCCCTCAATACCACTATCACTCTCAGGTATTGACTGTCATGGAGAGAACAGGTTAACATGCACCACCTCCCACACTACCACTGTCACTGCCAGGTATTGACTGTCATGGAGAGAACAGGTTAACATGCACCACCTCCCTCACTACCACTGTCACTCTCAGATATTGACTGTCATGGAGAGAACAGGTTAACATGCACCACCTCCCTCACTACCACTGTCACTGCCAGGTATTGACTGTCATGGAGAGAACAGGTTAACATGCAGCACCTCCCTCACTACCACTGTCACTGCCAGGTATTGACTGTCATGGAGAGAACAGGTTAACGTGCACCATCTCCCTCACTACCACTGTCACTCTCAGATATTGACTGTCATGGAGAGAACAGGTTAACAAGCTTCACCTCCCTCACTACCACTATCACTCTCAGGTATTGACTGTCATGGAGAGAACAGGTTAACATGCACCACCTCCCTCACTACCACTGTCACTCTCAGATATTGACTGTCCATGGAGAGAACAGGTTAACAAGCTTCACCTCCCTCACTACCACTATCACTCTCAGGTATTGACTGTCATGGAGAGAACAGGTTAACATGCACCACCTCCCTCACTACCACTGTCACTCTCAGATATTGACTGTCCATGGAGAGAACAGGTTAACAAGCTTCACCTCCCTCACTACCACTATCACTCTCAGGTATTGACTGTCATGGAGAGAACAGGTTAACATGCACCACCTCCCTCACTACCACTATCACTCTCAGGTATTGACTGTCCATGGAGAGAACAGGTTAACATGCACCACCTCCCTCACTACCACTATCACTGCCAGGTATTGAGTGTCATGGAGAGAACAGGTTAACAAGCTTCACCTCCCTCACTACCACTATCACTCTCAGGTATTGACTGTCATGGAGAGAACAGGTTAACATGCACCACCTCCCTCACTACCACTATCACTCTCAGATATTGACTGTCATGGTGAGAACAGGTTAACATGCACCACCTCCCTCACTACCACTATCACTCTCAGATATTGACTGTCATGGAGAGAACAGGTTAACATGCACCACCTCCCTCACTACCACTATCACTCTCAGGTATTGACTGTCATGGAGAGAACAGGTTAACATGCACCACCTCCCTCACTACCACTGTCACTCTCAGATATTGACTGTCATGGAGAGAACAGGTTAACATGAACCACCTCCCTCACTACCACTGTCACTCTCAGATATTGACTGTCATGGAGAGAACAGGTTAACATGCACCACCTCCCTCACTACCACTATCACTCTCAGGTACTGACTGTCCATGGAGAGAACAGGTTAACATGCACCACCTCCCTCACTACCACTATCACTCTCAGGTATTGACTGTCATGGAGAGAACAGGTTAACATGCACCACCTCCCTCACTACCATTGTCACTCTCAGATATTGACTGTCATGGAGAGAACAGGTTAACATGCACCACCTCCCTCACTACCACTATCACTCTCAGGTATTGACTGTCATGGAGAGAACAGGTTAACATGCACCACCTCCCTCACTACCACTGTCACTCTCAGATATTGACTGTCTTGGAGAGAACAGGTTAACATGAACCACCTCCCTCACTACCACTGTCACTCTCAGATATTGACTGTCATGGAGAGAACAGGTTAACATGCACCACCTCCCTCACTACCACTATCACTCTCAGGTATTGACTGTCCATGGAGAGAACAGGTTAACATGGACCACCTCCCTCACTACCACTATCACTCTCAGGTATTGACTGTCCATGGAGAGAACAGGTTAACATGCACCACCTCCCTCACTACCACTGTCACTGCCAGGTATTGACTGTCATGGAGAGAACAGGTTAACATGCTTCACCTCCCTCACTACCACTATCTCTCTCAGGTTTTGACTGTCATGGAGAGAACAGGTTAACATGCACCACCTCCCTCACTACCACTATCTCTCTCAGGTTTTGACTGTCATGGAGAGAACAGGTTGACATAAACCACCTCCCTCACTACCACTATCTCTCTCAGGTTTTGACTGTCATGGAAAGAACAGATTGACATAAACCACCTCCCTCACTACCACTATCACTCTCAGGTATTGACTGTCATGGAGAGAACAGGTTAACATGCACCACCTCCCTCACTACCACTATCTCTCTCAGGTTTTGACTGTCATGGAGAGAACAGGTTGACATAAACCACCTCCCTCACTACCACTATCACTCTCAGGTATTGACTGTCATGGAGAGAACAGGTTGACATAAACCACCTCCCTCACTACCACTATCACTCTCAGGTATTGACTGTCATGGAGAGAACAGGTTAACATGCACCACCTCCCTCACTACCACTATCACTCTCAGGTATTGACTGTCATGGAGAGAACAGGTTAACATGCACCACCTCCCTCACTACCACTGTCACTCTCAGGTATTGACTGTCATGGAGAGAACACGTTAACATGCACCACCTCCCTCACTACCACTATCTCTCTCAGGTTTTGACTGTCATGGAGAGAACAGGTTAACACGCACCACCTCCCTCACTACCACTATCACTCTCAGGTATTGACTGTCATGGAGAGAACAGGTTGACATAAACCACCTCCCTCACTACCACTATCACTCTCAGGTATTGACTGTCATGGAGAGAACAGGTTAACATGCTTCACCTCCCTCACTACCACTATCACTCTCAGGTTTTGACTGGCCATGGAGAGAACAGGTTAACATGCACCACCTCCCTCACTACCACTATCACTCTCAGGTATTTACTGGCCATGGAGTGAACAGGTTAACATGCACCACCTCCCTCACTACCACTATCACTCTCAGGTTTTGACTGTCATGGAGAGAAATGGTTAACATGCACCACCTCCCTCACTACCACAAATACTCTCAGGTATTGCCTGTCCATGAAGAAAACAGGTTAACATGCACCACCTCCCTCACTACCACAAATACTCTCAGGTATTGCCTGTCCATGAAGAAAACAGGTTAACATGCACCACCTCCCTCACTACCACTATCACTCTCTGGTATTGACTGGCCATGGAGAGAACAGGTTGACATAAACCACCTCCCTCACTACCACTATCACTCTCAGGTATTGACTGGACATGGAGACAACAGGTTAACATGCACCACCTCCCTCACTACCACAAATACTCTCAGGTATTGCCTGTCCATGAAGAAAACAGGTTAACATGCACCACCTCCCTCACTACCACTATCACTCTCATGTATTGACTGGCCACGGAGACAACAGGTTGACATAAACCACCTCCCTCACTACCACAAATACTCTCAGGTATTGCCTGTCCATGAAGAAAACAGGTTAACATGCACCACCTCCCTCACTACCACTATCACTCTCAGGTATTGACTGGCCATGGAGACAACAGGTTGACATAAACCACCTCCCTCACTACCACAAATACTCTCAGGTATTGCCTGTCCATGAAGAAAACAGGTTAACATGCACCACCTCCCTCACTACCACTATCACTCTCAGGTATTGACTGGCCATGGAGAGAACAGGTTGACATAAACCACCTCCCTCACTACCACTATCACTCTCAGGTATTGACTGTCCATGGAGAGAACAGGTTAACATGCACCACCTCCCTCACTACCACTGTCACTGCCAGGTATTGACTGTCATGGAGAGAACAGGTTAACATGCTTCACCTCCCTCACTACCACTATCTCTCTCAGGTTTTGACTGTCATGGAGAGAACAGGTTAACATGCACCACCTCCCTCACTACCACTATCTCTCTCAGGTTTTGACTGTCATGGAGAGAACAGGTTGACATAAACCACCTCCCTCACTACCACTATCTCTCTCAGGTTTTGACTGTCATGGAAAGAACAGATTGACATAAACCACCTCCCTCACTACCACTATCACTCTCAGGTATTGACTGTCATGGAGAGAACAGGTTAACATGCACCACCTCCCTCACTACCACTATCTCTCTCAGGTTTTGACTGTCATGGAGAGAACAGGTTGACATAAACCACCTCCCTCACTACCACTATCACTCTCAGGTATTGACTGTCATGGAGAGAACAGGTTGACATAAACCACCTCCCTCACTACCACTATCACTCTCAGGTATTGACTGTCATGGAGAGAACAGGTTAACATGCACCACCTCCCTCACTACCACTATCACTCTCAGGTATTGACTGTCATGGAGAGAACAGGTTAACATGCACCACCTCCCTCACTACCACTGTCACTCTCAGGTATAGACTGTCATGGAGAGAACAGGTTAACATGCACCACCTCCCTCACTACCACTATCTCTCTCAGGTTTTGACTGTCATGGAGAGAACAGGTTAACACGCACCACCTCCCTCACTACCACTATCACTCTCAGGTATTGACTGTCATGGAGAGAACAGGTTGACATAAACCACCTCCCTCACTACCACTATCACTCTCAGGTATTGACTGTCATGGAGAGAACAGGTTAACATGCTTCACCTCCCTCACTACCACTATCACTCTCAGGTTTTGACAGGCCATGGAGAGAACAGGTTAACATGCACCACCTCCCTCACTACCACTATCACTCTCAGGTATTTACTGGCCATGGAGTGAACAGGTTAACATGCACCACCTCCCTCACTACCACTATCACTCTCAGGTTTTGACTGTCATGGAGAGAACAGGTTAACATGCACCACCTCCCTCACTACCACAAATACTCTCAGGTATTGCCTGTCCATGAAGAAAACAGGTTAACATGCACCACCTCCCTCACTACCACAAATACTCTCAGGTATTGCCTGTCCATGAAGAAAACAGGTTAACATGCACCACCTCCCTCACTACCACTATCACTCTCTGGTATTGACTGGCCATGGAGAGAACAGGTTGACATAAACCACCTCCCTCACTACCACTATCACTCTCAGGTATTGACTGGCCATGGAGACAACAGGTTAACATGCACCACCTCCCTCACTACCACAAATACTCTCAGGTATTGCCTGTCCATGAAGAAAACAGGTTAACATGCACCACCTCCCTCACTACCACTATCACTCTCATGTATTGACTGGCCACGGAGACAACAGGTTGACATAAACCACCTCCCTCACTACCACAAATACTCTCAGGTATTGCCTGTCCATGCAGAAAACAGGTTAACATGCACCACCTCCCTCACTACCACTATCACTCTCAGGTATTGACTGGCCATGGAGACAACAGGTTGACATAAACCACCTCCCTCACTACCACAAATAATCTCAGGTATTGCCTGTCCATGAAGAAAACAGGTTAACATGCACCACCTCCCTCACTACCACTATCACTCTCAGGTATTGACTGGCCATGGAGACAACAGGTTGACATAAACCACCTCCCTCACTACCACAAATACTCTCAGGTATTGCCTGTCCATGAAGAAAACAGGTTAACATGCACCACCTCCCTCACTACCACTATCACTCTCAGGTATTGACTGGCCATGGAGAGAACAGGTTGACATAAACCACCTCCCTCACTACCACTATCACTCTCAGGTATTGACTGGCCATGGAAACAACAGGTTAACATGCACCACCTCCCTCACTACCACAAATACTCTCAGGTATTGCCTGTCCATGAAGAAAACAGGTTAACATGCACCACCTCCCTCACTACCACTATCACTCTCAGGTATTTACTGGCCATGGAGACAACAGGTTGACATAAACCACCTCCCTCACTACCACAAATACTCTCAGGTATTGCCTGTCCATGAAGAAAACAGGTTAACATGCACCACCTCCCTCACTACCACTATCACTCTCAGGTATTGACTGGCCATGGAGACAACAGGTTGACATAAACCACCTCCCTCACTACCACAAATACTCTCAGGTATTGCCTGTCCATGAAGAAAACAGGTTAACATGCACCACCTCCCTCACTACCACTATCACTCTCAGGTATTGACTGGCCTTTGAAACAACAGGTTAACATGCTTCACCTCCCTCACTACCACTATCACTCTCAGGTATTTACTGGCCATGGAGACAACAGGTTGACATAAACCACCTTCCTCACTACCACAAATACTCTCAGGTATTGCCTGTCCATGAAGAAAACAGGTTAACATGCACCACCTCCCTCACTACCACTATCACTCTCAGGTATTGACTGGCCATGGAGACAACAGGTTGACATAAACCACCTCCCTCACTACCACAAATACTCTCAGGTATTGCCTGTCCATGAAGAAAACAGGTTAACATGCACCACCTCCCTGACTACCACTGTCACTGCCAAGTATTAACTGTCCATGGAGAGAACAGGTTAACATGAACCACCTCCCTCACTACCACTGTCACTGCCAGGTATTAACTGTCCATGGAGAGAACAGGTTAACATGGACCACCTCCCGCACTACCACTGTCTCTGCCAGGTATTGACTGTCCATGGAGAGAACAGGTTAACATGAACCACCTCCCTCACTACCACTGTCACCCCCAGGTATTGACTGTCCATGGAGAGAACAGGTTAACATGGACCACCTCCCGCACTACCACTGTCTCTGCCAGGTATTGACTGTCCATGGAGAGAACAGGTTAACATGCACCACCTCCCTCACTACCACTGTCACTCTCAGATATTGACTGTCATGGAGAGAACAGGTTAACATGCACCACCTCCCTCACTACCACTGTCACTCTCAGATATTGACTGTCATGGAGAGAACAGGTTAGTATGCACCACCTCCCTCACTACCACTGTCACTCTCAGATATTGACTTTCATGGAGAGAACAGGTTAACATGCACCACCTCCCTCACTACCACTGTCACTCTCAGGTATTCACTGTCCATGGAGAGCACAGGTTAACATGCACCACCTCCCTCACTACCACTATCACTGCCAGGTATTGAGTGTCATGGAGAGAACAGGTTAACATGCACCACCTCCCTCACTACCACTGTCACTCTCAGGTATTGACTGTCCATGGAGAGAACAGGTTAACATGCTTCACCTCCCACACTACCACTATCACTCTCAGATATTGACTGTCATGGAGAGAACAGGTTAACATGCACCACCTCCCTCACTACCACTATCACTCTCAGGTATTGACTGTCATGGGGAGAACAGGTTAACATGCACCACCTCCCTCACCACCACTGTCACTGCCAGGTAATGACTGTCCATGGAGAGAACAGGTTAACATGCACCACCTCCCTCACTACCAATGTCACTGCCAGGTATTGACTGTCATGGAGAGAACAGGTTAACATGCACCACCTCCCTCACTACCACTATCACTCTCAGGTATTGAGTGTCATGGAGAGAACAGGTTAACATGCACCACCTCCCTCACTACCACTATCACTACCAGGTATTGACTGTCCATGGAGAGAACAGGTTAACATGCTTCACCTCCCTCACTACTACTATCACTCTCAGGTATTGAGTGTCCATGGAGAGAACAGGTTAACATGCTTCACCTCCCTCACTACCACTGTCACTCTCAGGTATTGAGTGTCATGGAGAGAACAGGTTAACATGCACCACCTCCCTCACTACCACTGTCACTCTCAGGTATTGGGTGTCATGGAGAGAACAGGTTAACATGCTTCACCTCCCTCACTACCACTATCACTCTCAGGTATTGACTGTCATGGAGAGAACAGGTTAACATGCTTCACCTCCCTCACTACCACTATCACTCTCAGGTATTGAGTGTCATGGAGAGAACAGGTTAACATGCACCACCTCCCTCACTACCACTATCACTGCCAGGTAATGACTGTCCATGGAGAGAACAGGTTAACATGCACCACCTCCCTCACTACCACTATCACTGCCAGGTAATGACTGTCCATGGAGAGAACAGGTTAACATGCTTCACCTCCTCACTACCACTATCACTCTCAGGTATTGACTGTCCATGGAGAGAACAGGTTAACATGCTTCACCTCCCTCACTACCACTATCACTGCCAGGTATTGACTGTCCATGGAGAGAACAGGTTAACATGCACCACCTCCCTCACTACCACTGTCACTCTAAGGTATTGATTGTCCATGGAGAGAACAGGTTAACATGCACCACCTCCCTCACTACCACTGTCACTCTAAGGTATTGACTGTCATGAAGAGAACAGGTTAACATGCACCACCTCCCTCACTACCACTGACAGTCTAAGGTATTGACTGTCATGGAGAGAACAGGTTAACATGTACCACCTCCCTCACTACCACTATCACTCTCAGGTATTGACTGTCATGAAGAGAACAGGTTAACATGCATCACCTCCCTCACTACCACTATCACTCTCAGGTATTGACTGTCCATGGAGAGAACAGGTTAACATGCACCACCCTCCCTCACTACCACTATCACTCTCAGGTATTGACTGTCCATGGAGAGAACAGGTTAACATGCACCACCCTCCCGCACTACCACTGTCACTCTCAGGTATTGACTGTCATGGAGAGAACAGGTTAACATGCTTCACCTCCCTCACTACCACTGTCTCTCTCAGGTATTGACTGTCCATGGAGAGAACAGGTTAACATGCACCACCTCCCACACTATCACTGCCACTGCCTGGTATTGACTGTCCATGGAGAGAACAGGTTAACATGCACCACCTCCCACACTACCACTGTCACTGCCAGGTATTGACTGTCATGGAGAGAACAGGTTAACATGGACCACCTCCCGCACTACCACTGTCACTCTCAGGTATTGACTGTCATGGAGAGAACAGGTTAACATGAACCACCTCCCTCACTACCACTGTCACTCTCAGGTATTGACTGTCATGGAGAGAACAGGTTAACATGGACCACCTCCCTCACTACCACTGTCACTCTCAGGTATTGACTGTCATGGAGAGAACAGGTTAACATGGACCACCTCCCGCACTACCACTGTCACTGCCAGGTATTGACTGTCATGGAGAGAACAGGTTAACATGAACCACCTCCCGCACTACCACTGTCACTGCCAGGTATTGACTGTCATGGAGAGAACAGGTTAACATGGACCACCTCCCTCACTACCACTGTCACTGCCAGGTATTGACTGTCATGGAGAGAACAGGTTAACATGCACCACCTCCCGCACTACAACTGTCTCTGCCAGGTATTGACTGTCATGGAGAGAACAGGTTAACATGCACCACCTCCCACACTACCACTGTCACTCTCAGGTATTGACTGTCATGGAGAGAACAGGTTAACATGGACCACCTCCCGCACTACCACTGTCACTGCCAGGTATTGACTGTCATGGAGAGAACAGGTTAACATGGACCACCTCCCGCACTACCACTGTCACTGCCAGGTATTGACTGTCATGGAGAGAACAGGTTAACATGGACCACCTCCCGCACTACCACTGTCACTGCCAGGTATTGACTGTCATGGACAGAACAGGTTAACATGGACCACCTCCCGCACTACCACTGTCACTGCCAGGTATTGACTGTCATGGAGAGAACAGGTTAACATGGACCACCTCCCGCACTACCACTGTCACTGCCAGGTATTGACTGTCATGGAGAGAACAGGTTAACATGGACCACCTCCCGCACTACCACTGTCACTGCCAGGTATTGACTGTCATGGAGAGAACAGGTTAACATGGACCACCTCCCGCACTACCACTGTCACTGCCAGGTATTGACTGTCATGGAGAGAACAGATTAACATGGACCACCTCACGCACTACCACTGTCACTCTCAGGTATTGACTGTCATGGAGAGAACAGGTTAACATGGACCACCTCCCGCACTACCACTGTCACTGGCAGGTATTGACTGTCATGGAGAGAACAGGTTAACATGGTCCACCTCCCGCACTACCACTGTCACTCTCAGGTATTGACTGTCATGGAGAGAACAGGTTAACATGGACCACCTCCCGCACTACCACTATCACTGCCAGGTATTGACTGTCATGGAGAGAACAGGTTAACATGGACCACCTCCCGCACTACCACTGTCATTCTCAGGTATTGACTGTCATGGAGAGAACAGGTTAACATGGACCACCTCCCGCACTACCACTGTCTCTGCCAGGTATTGACTGTCCATGGAGAGAACAGGTTAACATGAACCACCTCCCTCACTACCACTGTCACCCCCAGGTATTGACTGTCCATGGAGAGAACAGGTTAACATGGACCACCTCCCGCACTACCACTGTCTCTGCCAGGTATTGACTGTCCATTTAGAGAACAGGTTAACATGCACCACCTCCCTCACTACCACTGTCACTCTCAGATATTGACTGTCATGGAGAGAACAGGTTAACATGCACCACCTCCCTCACTACCACTGTCACTCTCAGATATTGACTGTCATGGAGAGAACAGGTTAGTATGCACCACCTCCCTCACTACCACTGTCACTCTCAGATATTGACTTTCATGGAGAGAACAGGTTAACATGCACCACCTCCCTCACTACCACTGTCACTCTCAGGTATTCACTGTCCATGGAGAGCACAGGTTAACATGCACCACCTCCCTCACTACCACTATCACTGCCAGGTATTGAGTGTCATGGAGAGAACAGGTTAACATGCACCACCTCCCTCACTACCACTGTCACTCTCAGGTATTGACTGTCCATGGAGAGAACAGGTTAACATGCTTCACCTCCCACACTACCACTATCACTCTCAGATATTGACTGTCATGGAGAGAACAGGTTAACATGCACCACCTCCCTCACTACCACTATCACTCTCAGGTATTGACTGTCATGGGGAGAACAGGTTAACATGCACCACCTCCCTCACCACCACTGTCACTGCCAGGTAATGACTGTCCATGGAGAGAACAGGTTAACATGCACCACCTCCCTCACTACCAATGTCACTGCCAGGTATTGACTGTCATGGAGAGAACAGGTTAACATGCACCACCTCCCTCACTACCACTATCACTCTCAGGTATTGAGTGTCATGGAGAGAACAGGTTAACATGCACCACCTCCCTCACTACCACTATCACTACCAGGTATTGACTGTCCATGGAGAGAACAGGTTAACATGCTTCACCTCCCTCACTACTACTATCACTCTCAGGTATTGAGTGTCCATGGAGAGAACAGGTTAACATGCTTCACCTCCCTCACTACCACTGTCACTCTCAGGTATTGAGTGTCATGGAGAGAACAGGTTAACATGCACCACCTCCCTCACTACCACTGTCACTCTCAGGTATTGGGTGTCATGGAGAGAACAGGTTAACATGCTTCACCTCCCTCACTACCACTATCACTCTCAGGTATTGACTGTCATGGAGAGAACAGGTTAACATGCTTCACCTCCCTCACTACCACTATCACTCTCAGGTATTGAGTGTCATGGAGAGAACAGGTTAACATGCACCACCTCCCTCACTACCACTATCACTGCCAGGTATTGACTGTCATGGAGAGAACAGGTTAACATGCACCACCTCCCTCACTACCAATGTCACTGCCAGCTAATGGCTGTCCATGGAGAGAACAGGTTAACATGCACCACCTCCCTCACTACCACTATCACTGCCAGGTAATGACTGTCCATGGAGAGAACAGGTTAACATGCTTCACCTCCCTCACTACCACTATCACTGCCAGGTATTGACTGTCCATGGAGAGAACAGGTTAACATGCACCACCTCCCTCACTACCACTATCACTGCCAGGTAATGACTGTCCATGGAGAGAACAGGTTAACATGCACCACCTCCCTCACAACCACTATCACTGCCAGGTAATGACTGTCCATGGAGAGAACAGGTTAACATGCTTCACCTCCCTCACTACCACTATCACTCTCAGGTATTGACTGTCCATGGAGAGAACAGGTTAACATGCTTCACCTCCCTCACTACCACTATCACTGCCAGGTATTGACTGTCCATGGAGAGAACAGGTTAACATGCACCACCTCCCTCACTACCACTGTCACTCTAAGGTATTGATTGTCCATGGAGAGAACAGGTTAACATGCACCACCTCCCTCACTACCACTGTCACTCTAAGGTATTGACTGTCATGAAGAGAACAGGTTAACATGTACCACCTCCCTCACTACCACTGACAGTCTAAGGTATTGACTGTCATGGAGAGAACAGGTTAACATGTACCACCTCCCTCACTACCACTATCACTCTCAGGTATTGACTGTCATGAAGAGAACAGGTTAACATGCACCACCTCCCTCACTACCACTATCACTCTCAGGTATTGACTGTCCATGGAGAGAACAGGTTAACATGCACCACCCTCCCTCACTACCACTATCACTCTCAGGTATTGACTGTCCATGGAGAGAACAGGTTAACATGCACCACCCTCCCGCACTACCACTGTCACTCTCAGGTATTGACTGTCATGGAGAGAACAGGTTAACATGCTTCACCTCCCTCACTACCACTGTCTCTCTCAGGTATTGACTGTCCATGGAGAGAACAGGTTAACATGCACCACCTCCCACACTATCACTGCCACTGCCAGGTATTGACTGTCCATGGAGAGAACAGGTTAACATGCACCACCTCCCACACTACCACTGTCACTGCCAGGTATTGACTGTCATGGAGAGAACAGGTTAACATGGACCACCTCCCGCACTACCACTGTCACTCTCAGGTATTGACTGTCATGGAGAGAACAGGTTAACATGAACCACCTCCCTCACTACCACTGTCACTCTCAGGTATTGACTGTCATGGAGAGAACAGGTTAACATGGACCACCTCCCTCACTACCACTGTCACTCTCAGGTATTGACTGTCATGGAGAGAACAGGTTAACATGGACCACCTCCCGCACTACCACTGTCACTGCCAGGTATTGACTGTCATGGAGAGAACAGGTTAACATGAACCACCTCCCGCACTACCACTGTCACTGCCAGGTATTGACTGTCATGGAGAGAACAGGTTAACATGGACCACCTCCCTCACTACCACTGTCACTGCCAGGTATTGACTGTCATGGAGAGAACAGGTTAACATGCACCACCTCCCGCACTACAACTGTCTCTGCCAGGTATTGACTGTCATGGAGAGAACAGGTTAACATGCACCACCTCCCACACTACCACTGTCACTCTCAGGTATTGACTGTCATGGAGAGAACAGGTTAACATGGACCACCTCCCGCACTACCACTGTCACTGCCAGGTATTGACTGTCATGGAGAGAACAGGTTAACATGGACCACCTCCCGCACTACCACTGTCACTGCCAGGTATTGACTGTCATGGAGAGAACAGGTTAACATGGACCACCTCCCGCACTACCACTGTCACTGCCAGGTATTGACTGTCATGGACAGAACAGGTTAACATGGACCACCTCCCGCACTACCACTGTCACTGCCAGGTATTGACTGTCATGGAGAGAACAGGTTAACATGGACCACCTCCCGCACTACCACTGTCACTGCCAGGTATTGACTGTCATGGAGAGAACAGGTTAACATGGACCACCTCCCGCACTACCACTGTCACTGCCAGGTATTGACTGTCATGGAGAGAACAGGTTAACATGGACCACCTCCCGCACTACCACTGTCACTGCCAGGTATTGACTGTCATGGAGAGAACAGATTAACATGGACCACCTCACGCACTACCACTGTCACTCTCAGGTATTGACTGTCATGGAGAGAACAGGTTAACATGGACCACCTCCCGCACTACCACTGTCACTGGCAGGTATTGACTGTCATGGAGAGAACAGGTTAACATGGACCACCTCCCGCACTACCACTGTCACTCTCAGGTATTGACTGTCATGGAGAGAACAGGTTAACATGGACCACCTCCCGCACTACCACTGTCATTCTCAGGTATTGACTGTCATGGAGAGAACAGGTTAACATGGACCACCTCCCGCACTACCACTGTCACTGCCAGGTATTGACTGTCATGGAGAGAACAGGTTAACATGGACCACCTCCCGCACTACAACTGTCTCTGCCAGGTATTGACTGTCATGGAGAGAACAGGTTAACATGCACCACCTCCCACACTACCACTGTCTCTCTCAGGTATTGACTGTCATGGAGAGAACAGGTTAACATGGACCACCTCCCGCACTACCACTGTCTCTGCCAGGTATTGACTGTCATGGAGAGAACAGGTTAACATGGACCACCTCCCGCACTACCACTGTCACTGCCAGGTATTGACTGTCCATGGAGAGAACAGGTTAACATGGACCACCTCCCGCACTACCACTGTCTCTGCCAGGTATTGACTGTCATGGAGAGAACAGGTTAACATGGACCACCTCCCGCACTACCACTGTCACTGCCAGGTATTGACTGTCCATGGAGAGAACAGGTTAACATGGACCACCTCCCGCACTACCACTGTCTCTGCCAGGTATTGACTGTCCATGGAGAGAACAGGTTAACATGGACCACTTCCCGCACTACCACTGTCACTGCCAGGTATTGACTGTCATGGAGAGAACAGGTTAACATGGACCACCTCCCGCACTACCACTGTCACTGCCAGGTATTGACTGTCCATGGAGAGAACAGGCTAACATGGACCACCGCCCTCACTACCACTGTCTCTGCCAGGTATTGACTGTCCATGGAGAGAACAGGTTAACATGGACCACCTCCCGCACTACCACTGTCTCTGCCAGGTATTGACTGTCCATGGAGAGAACAGGTTAACATGGACCACCTCCCACACTACCACTGTCTCTGCCAGGTATTGACTGTCATGGAGAGAACAGGCTAACATGGACCACCTCCCTCACTACCACTGTCCTTGCCAGGTATTGACTGTCCATGGAGAGAACAGGTTAACATGGACCACCTCCCGCACTACCACTGTCTCTGCCAGGTATTGACTGTCATGGAGAGAACAGGTTAACATGGACCACCTCCCTCACTACCACTGTCTCTGCCAGGTATTGACTGTCCATGGAGAGAACAGGTTAACATGCACCACCTCCCACACTACCACTGTCACTCTCAGGTATTGACTGTCATGGATAGAACAGGTTAACATGCACCACCTCCCACACTACCACTGTCACTCTCAGGTATTGACTGTCATGGAGAGAACAGGTTAACATGGACCACCTCCCACACTACCACTGTCTCTGCCAGGTATTGACTGTCCATGGAGAGAACAGGTTAACATGCACCACCTCCCACACTACCACTGTCACTCTCAGGTATTGACTGTCATGGAGAGAACAGGTTAACATGGACCACCTCCCGCACTACCACTGTCACTGCCAGGTATTGACTGTCATGGAGAGAACAGGTTAACATGGACCACCTCCCGCACTACCACTGTCACTCTCAGGTATTGACTGTCATGGAGAGAACAGGTTAACATGAACCTCCTCCCTCACTACCACTGTCTCTCTCAGGTATTGACTGTCATGGAGAGAACAGGTTAACATGAACCTCCTCCCTCACTACCACTGTCTCTCTCAGGTATTGACTGTCCATGGAGAGAACAGGTTAACATGGACCTCCTCCCTCACTACCACTGTCACTCTCAGGTATTGACTGTCCATGGAGAGAACAGGTTAACATGCACCACCTCCCTCACTACCACTGTCACTCTCAGATATTGACTGTCATGGAGAGAACAGGTTAGTATGCACCACCTCCCTCACTACCACTGTCACTCTCAGATATTGACTTTCATGGAGAGAACAGGTTAACATGCACCACCTCCCTCACTACCACTGTCACTCTCAGGTATTCACTGTCCATGGAGAGCACAGGTTAACATGCACCACCTCCCTCACTACCACTATCACTGCCAGGTATTGAGTGTCATGGAGAGAACAGGTTAACATGCACCACCTCCCTCACTACCACTGTCACTCTCAGGTATTGACTGTCCATGGAGAGAACAGGTTAACATGCTTCACCTCCCACACTACCACTATCACTCTCAGATATTGACTGTCATGGAGAGAACAGGTTAACATGCACCACCTCCCTCACTACCACTATCACTCTCAGGTATTGACTGTCATGGGGAGAACAGGTTAACATGCACCACCTCCCTCACCACCACTGTCACTGCCAGGTAATGACTGTCCATGGAGAGAACAGGTTAACATGCACCACCTCCCTCACTACCAATGTCACTGCCAGGTATTGACTGTCATGGAGAGAACAGGTTAACATGCACCACCTCCCTCACTACCACTATCACTCTCAGGTATTGAGTGTCATGGAGAGAACAGGTTAACATGCACCACCTCCCTCACTACCACTATCACTACCAGGTATTGACTGTCCATGGAGAGAACAGGTTAACATGCTTCACCTCCCTCACTACTACTATCACTCTCAGGTATTGAGTGTCCATGGAGAGAACAGGTTAACATGCTTCACCTCCCTCACTACCACTGTCACTCTCAGGTATTGAGTGTCATGGAGAGAACAGGTTAACATGCACCACCTCCCTCACTACCACTGTCACTCTCAGGTATTGGGTGTCATGGAGAGAACAGGTTAACATGCTTCACCTCCCTCACTACCACTATCACTCTCAGGTATTGACTGTCATGGAGAGAACAGGTTAACATGCTTCACCTCCCTCACTACCACTATCACTCTCAGGTATTGAGTGTCATGGAGAGAACAGGTTAACATGCACCACCTCCCTCACTACCACTATCACTGCCAGGTATTGACTGTCATGGAGAGAACAGGTTAACATGCACCACCTCCCTCACTACCAATGTCACTGCCAGCTAATGGCTGTCCATGGAGAGAACAGGTTAACATGCACCACCTCCCTCACTACCACTATCACTGCCAGGTAATGACTGTCCATGGAGAGAACAGGTTAACATGCTTCACCTCCCTCACTACCACTATCACTGCCAGGTATTGACTGTCCATGGAGAGAACAGGTTAACATGCACCACCTCCCTCACTACCACTATCACTGCCAGGTAATGACTGTCCATGGAGAGAACAGGTTAACATGCACCACCTCCCTCACTACCACTATCACTGCCAGGTAATGACTGTCCATGGAGAGAACAGGTTAACATGCTTCACCTCCCTCACTACCACTATCACTCTCAGGTATTGACTGTCCATGGAGAGAACAGGTTAACATGCTTCACCTCCCTCACTACCACTATCACTGCCAGGTATTGACTGTCCATGGAGAGAACAGGTTAACATGCACCACCTCCCTCACTACCACTGTCACTCTAAGGTATTGATTGTCCATGGAGAGAACAGGTTAACATGCACCACCTCCCTCACTACCACTGTCACTCTAAGGTATTGACTGTCATGAAGAGAACAGGTTAACATGCACCACCTCCCTCACTACCACTGACAGTCTAAGGTATTGACTGTCATGGAGAGAACAGGTTAACATGTACCACCTCCCTCACTACCACTATCACTCTCAGGTATTGACTGTCATGAAGAGAACAGGTTAACATGCACCACCTCCCTCACTACCACTATCACTCTCAGGTATTGACTGTCCATGGAGAGAACAGGTTAACATGCACCACCCTCCCTCACTACCACTATCACTCTCAGGTATTGACTGTCCATGGAGAGAACAGGTTAACATGCACCACCCTCCCGCACTACCACTGTCACTCTCAGGTATTGACTGTCATGGAGAGAACAGGTTAACATGCTTCACCTCCCTCACTACCACTGTCTCTCTCAGGTATTGACTGTCCATGGAGAGAACAGGTTAACATGCACCACCTCCCACACTATCACTGCCACTGCCAGGTATTGACTGTCCATGGAGAGAACAGGTTAACATGCACCACCTCCCACACTACCACTGTCACTGCCAGGTATTGACTGTCATGGAGAGAACAGGTTAACATGGACCACCTCCCGCACTACCACTGTCACTCTCAGGTATTGACTGTCATGGAGAGAACAGGTTAACATGAACCACCTCCCTCACTACCACTGTCACTCTCAGGTATTGACTGTCATGGAGAGAACAGGTTAACATGGACCACCTCCCTCACTACCACTGTCACTCTCAGGTATTGACTGTCATGGAGAGAACAGGTTAACATGGACCACCTCCCGCACTACCACTGTCACTGCCAGGTATTGACTGTCATGGAGAGAACAGGTTAACATGAACCACCTCCCGCACTACCACTGTCACTGCCAGGTATTGACTGTCATGGAGAGAACAGGTTAACATGGACCACCTCCCTCACTACCACTGTCACTGCCAGGTATTGACTGTCATGGAGAGAACAGGTTAACATGCACCACCTCCCGCACTACAACTGTCTCTGCCAGGTATTGACTGTCATGGAGAGAACAGGTTAACATGCACCACCTCCCACACTACCACTGTCACTCTCAGGTATTGACTGTCATGGAGAGAACAGGTTAACATGGACCACCTCCCGCACTACCACTGTCACTGCCAGGTATTGACTGTCATGGAGAGAACAGGTTAACATGGACCACCTCCCGCACTACCACTGTCACTGCCAGGTATTGACTGTCATGGAGAGAACAGGTTAACATGGACCACCTCCCGCACTACCACTGTCACTGCCAGGTATTGACTGTCATGGACAGAACAGGTTAACATGGACCACCTCCCGCACTACCACTGTCACTGCCAGGTATTGACTGTCATGGAGAGAACAGGTTAACATGGACCACCTCCCGCACTACCACTGTCACTGCCAGGTATTGACTGTCATGGAGAGAACAGGTTAACATGGACCACCTCCCGCACTACCACTGTCACTGCCAGGTATTGACTGTCATGGAGAGAACAGGTTAACATGGACCACCTCCCGCACTACCACTGTCACTGCCAGGTATTGACTGTCATGGAGAGAACAGATTAACATGGACCACCTCACGCACTACCACTGTCACTCTCAGGTATTGACTGTCATGGAGAGAACAGGTTAACATGGACCACCTCCCGCACTACCACTGTCACTGGCAGGTATTGACTGTCATGGAGAGAACAGGTTAACATGGACCACCTCCCGCACTACCACTGTCACTCTCAGGTATTGACTGTCATGGAGAGAACAGGTTAACATGGACCACCTCCCGCACTACCACTATCACTGCCAGGTATTGACTGTCATGGAGAGAACAGGTTAACATGGACCACCTCCCGCACTACCACTGTCATTCTCAGGTATTGACTGTCATGGAGAGAACAGGTTAACATGGACCACCTCCCGCACTACCACTGTCACTGCCAGGTATTGACTGTCATGGAGAGAACAGGTTAACATGGACCACCTCCCGCACTACAACTGTCTCTGCCAGGTATTGACTGTCATGGAGAGAACAGGTTAACATGCACCACCTCCCACACTACCACTGTCTCTCTCAGGTATTGACTGTCATGGAGAGAACAGGTTAACATGGACCACCTCCCGCACTACCACTGTCTCTGCCAGGTATTGACTGTCATGGAGAGAACAGGTTAACATGGACCACCTCCCGCACTACCACTGTCACTGCCAGGTATTGACTGTCCATGGAGAGAACAGGTTAACATGGACCACCTCCCGCACTACCACTGTCTCTGCCAGGTATTGACTGTCCATGGAGAGAACAGGTTAACATGGACCACCTCCCGCACTACCACTGTCTCTGCCAGGTATTGACTGTCATGGAGAGAACAGGTTAACATGGACCACCTCCCGCACTACCACTGTCACTGCCAGGTATTGACTGTCCATGGAGAGAACAGGTTAACATGGACCACCTCCCGCACTACCACTGTCTCTGCCAGGTATTGACTGTCCATGGAGAGAACAGGTTAACATGGACCACTTCCCGCACTACCACTGTCACTGCCAGGTATTGACTGTCATGGAGAGAACAGGTTAACATGGACCACCTCCCGCACTACCACTGTCACTGCCAGGTATTGACTGTCCATGGAGAGAACAGGCTAACATGGACCACCGCCCTCACTACCACTGTCTCTGCCAGGTATTGACTGTCCATGGAGAGAACAGGTTAACATGGACCACCTCCCGCACTACCACTGTCTCTGCCAGGTATTGACTGTCCATGGAGAGAACAGGTTAACATGGACCACCTCCCACACTACCACTGTCTCTGCCAGGTATTGACTGTCATGGAGAGAACAGGCTAACTTGGACCACCTCCCTCACTACCACTGTCCTTGCCAGGTATGGACTGTCCATGGAGAGAACAGGTTAACATGGACCACCTCCCGCACTACCACTGTCTCTGCCAGGTATTGACTGTCATGGAGAGAACAGGTTAACATGGACCACCTCCCTCACTACCACTGTCTCTGCCAGGTATTGACTGTCCATGGAGAGAACAGGTTAACATGCACCACCTCCCACACTACCACTGTCACTCTCAGGTATTGACTGTCATGGATAGAACAGGTTAACATGCACCACCTCCCACACTACCACTGTCACTCTCAGGTATTGACTGTCATGGAGAGAACAGGTTAACATGGACCACCTCCCACACTACCACTGTCTCTGCCAGGTATTGACTGTCCATGGAGAGAACAGGTTAACATGCACCACCTCCCACACTACCACTGTCACTCTCAGGTATTGACTGTCATGGAGAGAACAGGTTAACATGGACCACCTCCCTCACTACCACTGTCACTGCCAGGTATTGACTGTCATGGAGAGAACAGGTTAACATGCACCACCTCCCGCACTACAACTGTCTCTGCCAGGTATTGACTGTCATGGAGAGAACAGGTTAACATGCACCACCTCCCACACTACCACTGTCACTCTCAGGTATTGACTGTCATGGAGAGAACAGGTTAACATGGACCACCTCCCGCACTACCACTGTCACTGCCAGGTATTGACTGTCATGGAGAGAACAGGTTAACATGGACCACCTCCCGCACTACCACTGTCACTGCCAGGTATTGACTGTCATGGAGAGAACAGGTTAACATGGACCACCTCCCGCACTACCACTGTCACTGCCAGGTATTGACTGTCATGGACAGAACAGGTTAACATGGACCACCTCCCGCACTACCACTGTCACTGCCAGGTATTGACTGTCATGGAGAGAACAGGTTAACATGGACCACCTCCCGCACTACCACTGTCACTGCCAGGTATTGACTGTCATGGAGAGAACAGGTTAACATGGACCACCTCCCGCACTACCACTGTCACTGCCAGGTATTGACTGTCATGGAGAGAACAGGTTAACATGGACAACCTCCCGCACTACCACTGTCACTGCCAGGTATTGACTGTCATGGAGAGAACAGATTAACATGGACCACCTCACGCACTACCACTGTCACTCTCAGGTATTGACTGTCATGGAGAGAACAGGTTAACATGGACCACCTCCCGCACTACCACTGTCACTGGCAGGTATTGACTGTCATGGAGAGAACAGGTTAACATGGACCACCTCCCGCACTACCACTGTCACTCTCAGGTATTGACTGTCATGGAGAGAACAGGTTAACATGGACCACCTCCCGCACTACCACTATCACTGCCAGGTATTGACTGTCATGGAGAGAACAGGTTAACATGGACCACCTCCCGCACTACCACTGTCATTCTCAGGTGTTGACTGTCATGGAGAGAACAGGTTAACATGGACCACCTCCCGCACTACCACTGTCACTGCCAGGTATTGACTGTCATGGAGAGAACAGGTTAACATGGACCACCTCCCGCACTACAACTGTCTCTGCCAGGTATTGACTGTCATGGAGAGAACAGGTTAACATGCACCACCTCCCACACTACCACTGTCTCTCTCAGCTATTGACTGTCATGGAGAGAACAGGTTAACATGGACCACCTCCCGCACTACCACTGTCTCTGCCAGGTATTGACTGTCATGGAGAGAACAGGTTAACATGGACCACCTCCCGCACTACCACTGTCACTGCCAGGTATTGACTGTCCATGGAGAGAACAGGTTAACATGGACCACCTCCCGCACTACCACTGTCTCTGCCAGGTATTGACTGTCCATGGAGAGAACAGGTTAACATGGACCACCTCCCGCACTACCACTGTCTCTGCCAGGTATTGACTGTCATGGAGAGAACAGGTTAACATGGACCACCTCCCGCACTACCACTGTCACTGCCAGGTATTGACTGTCCATGGAGAGAACAGGTTAACATGGACCACCTCCCGCACTACCACTGTCTCTGCCAGGTATTGACTGTCCATGGAGAGAACAGGTTAACATGGACCACTTCCCGCACTACCACTGTCACTGCCAGGTATTGACTGTCATGGAGAGAACAGGTTAACATGGACCACCTCCCGCACTACCACTGTCACTGCCAGGTATTGACTGTCCATGGAGAGAACAGGCTAACATGGACCACCGCCCTCACTACCACTGTCTCTGCCAGGTATTGACTGTCCATGGAGAGAACAGGTTAACATGGACCACCTCCCGCACTACCACTGTCTCTGCCAGGTATTGACTGTCCATGGAGAGAACAGGTTAACATGGACCACCTCCCACACTACCACTGTCTCTGCCAGGTATTGACTGTCATGGAGAGAACAGGCTAACATGGACCACCTCCCTCACTACCACTGTCCTTGCCAGGTATTGACTGTCCATGGAGAGAACAGTTTAACATGGACCACCTCCCGCACTACCACTGTCTCTGCCAGGTATTGACTGTCATGGAGAGAACAGGTTAACATGGACCACCTCCCTCACTACCACTGTCTCTGCCAGGTATTGACTGTCCATGGAGAGAACAGGTTAACATGCACCACCTCCCACACTACCACTGTCACTCTCAGGTATTGACTGTCATGGATAGAACAGGTTAACATGCACCACCTCCCACACTACCACTGTCACTCTCAGGTATTGACTGTCATGGAGAGAACAGGTTAACATGGACCACCTCCCACACTACCACTGTCTCTGCCAGGTATTGACTGTCCATGGAGAGAACAGGTTAACATGCACCACCTCCCACACTACCACTGTCACTCTCAGGTATTGACTGTCATGGAGAGAACAGGTTAACATGGACCACCTCCCGCACTACCACTGTCACTGCCAGGTATTGATTGTCATGGAGAGAACAGGTTAACATGGACCACCTCCCGCACTACCACTGTCACTCTCAGGTATTGACTGTCATGGAGAGAACAGGTTAACATGAACCTCCTCCCTCACTACCACTGTCTCTCTCAGGTATTGACTGTCCATGGAGAGAACAGGTTAACATGGACCTCCTCCCTCACTACCACTGTCACTCTCAGGTATTGACTGTCCATGGAGAGAACAGGTTAACATGCACCACCTCCCGCACTGCCACTGTCACTCTCAGGTATTGACTGTCATGGAGAGAACAGGTTAACATGGACCACCTCCCGCACTACCACTGTCACTGCCAGGTATTGACTGTCCATGGAGAGAACAGGTTAACATGGACCACCTCCCGCACTACCATTTCACTCTCAGGTATTGACTGTCCATGGAGAGAACAGGTTAACATGGACCTCCTCCCTCACTACCACTGTCACTCTCAGGTATTGACTGTCCATGGAGAGAACAGGTTAACATGGACCTCCTCCCTCACTACCACTGTCACTCTCAGGTATTGACTGTCATGGAGAGAACAGGTTAACATGAACCTCCTCCCTCACTACCACTGTCACTCTCAGGTATTGAGTGTCATGGAGAGTACAGGTTAACATGCACCACCTCCCTCACTACCACTATCACTACCAGGTATTGACTGTCCATGGAGAGAACAGGTTAACATGCTTCACCTCCCTCACTACTACTATCACTCTCAGGTATTGAGTGTCCATGGAGAGAACAGGTTAACATGCTTCACCTCCCTCACTACCACTGTCACTCTCAGGTATTGAGTGTCATGGAGAGAACAGGTTAACATGCACCACCTCCCTCACTACCACTGTCACTCTCAGGTATTGGGTGTCATGGAGAGAACAGGTTAACATGCTTCACCTCCCTCACTACCACTATCACTCTCAGGTATTGACTGTCATGGAGAGAACAGGTTAACATGCTTCACCTCCCTCACTACCACTATCACTCTCAGGTATTGAGTGTCATGGAGAGAACAGGTTAACATGCACCACCTCCCTCACTACCACTATCACTGCCAGGTATTGACTGTCATGGAGAGAACAGGTTAACATGCACCACCTCCCTCACTACCAATGTCACTGCCAGCTAATGGCTGTCCATGGAGAGAACAGGTTAACATGCACCACCTCCCTCACTACCACTATCACTGCCAGGTAATGACTGTCCATGGAGAGAACAGGTTAACATGCTTCACCTCCCTCACTACCACTATCACTGCCAGGTATTGACTGTCCATGGAGAGAACAGGTTAACAGGCACCACCTCCCGCACTACCACTATCACTGCCAGGTAATGACTGTCCATGGAGAGAACAGGTTAACATGCACCACCTCCCTCACTACCACTATCACTGCCAGGTAATGACTGTCCATGGAGAGAACAGGTTAACATGCTTCACCTCCCTCACTACCACTATCACTCTCAGGTATTGACTGTCCATGGAGAGAACAGGTTAACATGCTTCACCTCCCTCACTACCACTATCACTGCCAGGTATTGACTGTCCATGGAGAGAACAGGTTAACATGCACCACCTCCCTCACTACCACTGTCACTCTAAGGTATTGATTGTCCATGGAGAGAACAGGTTAACATGCACCACCTCCCTCACTACCACTGTCACTCTAAGGTATTGACTGTCATGAAGAGAACAGGTTAACATGCACCACCTCCCTCACTACCACTGACAGTCTAAGGTATTGACTGTCATGGAGAGAACAGGTTAACATGTACCACCTCCCTCACTACCACTATCACTCTCAGGTATTGACTGTCATGAAGAGAACAGGTTAACATGCACCACCTCCCTCACTACCACTATCACTCTCAGGTATTGACTGTCCATGGAGAGAACAGGTTAACATGCACCACCCTCCCTCACTACCACTATCACTCTCAGGTATTGACTGTCCATGGAGAGAACAGGTTAACATGCACCACCCTCCCGCACTACCACTGTCACTCTCAGGTATTGACTGTCATGGAGAGAACAGGTTAACATGCTTCACCTCCCTCACTACCACTGTCTCTCTCAGGTATTGACTGTCCATGGAGAGAACAGGTTAACATGCACCACCTCCCACACTATCACTGCCACTGCCAGGTATTGACTGTCCATGGAGAGAACAGGTTAACATGCACCACCTCCCACACTACCACTGTCACTGCCAGGTATTGACTGTCATGGAGAGAACAGGTTAACATGGACCACCTCCCGCACTACCACTGTCACTCTCAGGTATTGACTGTCATGGAGAGAACAGGTTAACATGAACCACCTCCCTCACTACCACTGTCACTCTCAGGTATTGACTGTCATGGAGAGAACAGGTTAACATGGACCACCTCCCTCACTACCACTGTCACTCTCAGGTATTGACTGTCATGGAGAGAACAGGTTAACATGGACCACCTCCCGCACTACCACTGTCACTGCCAGGTATTGACTGTCATGGAGAGAACAGGTTAACATGAACCACCTCCCGCACTACCACTGTCACTGCCAGGTATTGACTGTCATGGAGAGAACAGGTTAACATGGACCACCTCCCTCACTACCACTGTCACTGCCAGGTATTGACTGTCATGGAGAGAACAGGTTAACATGCACCACCTCCCGCACTACAACTGTCTCTGCCAGGTATTGACTGTCATGGAGAGAACAGGTTAACATGCACCACCTCCCACACTACCACTGTCACTCTCAGGTATTGACTGTCATGGAGAGAACAGGTTAACATGGACCACCTCCCGCACTACCACTGTCACTGCCAGGTATTGACTGTCATGGAGAGAACAGGTTAACATGGACCACCTCCCGCACTACCACTGTCACTGCCAGGTATTGACTGTCATGGAGAGAACAGGTTAACATGGACCACCTCCCGCACTACCACTGTCACTGCCAGGTATTGACTGTCATGGACAGAACAGGTTAACATGGACCACCTCCCGCACTACCACTGTCACTGCCAGGTATTGACTGTCATGGAGAGAACAGGTTAACATGGACCACCTCCCGCACTACCACTGTCACTGCCAGGTATTGACTGTCATGGAGAGAACAGGTTAACATGGACCACCTCCCGCACTACCACTGTCACTGCCAGGTATTGACTGTCATGGAGAGAACAGGTTAACATGGACCACCTCCCGCACTACCACTGTCACTGCCAGGTATTGACTGTCATGGAGAGAACAGATTAACATGGACCACCTCACGCACTACCACTGTCACTCTCAGGTATTGACTGTCATGGAGAGAACAGGTTAACATGGACCACCTCCCGCACTACCACTGTCACTGGCAGGTATTGACTGTCATGGAGAGAACAGGTTAACATGGACCACCTCCCGCACTACCACTGTCACTCTCAGGTATTGACTGTCAGGGAGAGAACAGGTTAACATGGACCACCTCCCGCACTACCACTATCACTGCCAGGTATTGACTGTCATGGAGAGAACAGGTTAACATGGACCACCTCCCGCACTACCACTGTCACTCTCAGGTATTGACTGTCATGGAGAGAACAGGTTAACATGGACCACCTCCCGCACTACCACTGTCACTGCCAGGTATTGACTGTCCATGGAGAGAACAGGTTAACATGGACCACCTCCCGCACTACAACTGTCTCTGCCAGGTATTGACTGTCATGGAGAGAACAGGTTAACATGGACCACCTCCCGCACTACCACTGTCACTGCCAGGTATTGACTGTCATGGAGAGAACAGGTTAACATGGACCACCTCCCGCACTACCACTGTCACTGCCAGGTATTGACTGTCATGGAGAGAACAGGTTAACATGGACCACCTCCCTCACTACCACTGTCACTGCCAGGTATTGACTGTCATGGAGAGAACAGGTTAACATGGACTACCTCCCGCACTACAACTGTCTCTGCCAGGTATTGACTGTCATGGAGAGAACAGGTTAACATGCACCACCTCCCACACTACCACTGTCTCTCTCAGGTATTGACTGTCATGGAGAGAACAGGTTAACATGGACCACCTCCCGCACTACCACTGTCTCTGCCAGGTATTGACTGTCATGGAGAGAACAGGTTAACATGGACCACCTCCCGCACTACCACTGTCACTGCCAGGTATTGACTGTCCATGGAGAGAACAGGTTAACATGGACCACCTCCCGCACTACCACTGTCTCTGCCAGGTATTGACTGTCCATGGAGAGAACAGGTTAACATGGACCACCTCCCGCACTACCACTGTCTCTGCCAGGTATTGACTGTCATGGAGAGAACAGGTTAACATGGACCACCTCCCGCACTACCACTGTCACTGCCAGGTATTGACTGTCCATGGAGAGAACAGGTTAACATGGACCACCTCCCGCACTACCACTGTCTCTGCCAGGTATTGACTGTCCATGGAGAGAACAGGTTAACATGGACCACTTCCCGCACTACCACTGTCACTGCCAGGTATTGACTGTCATGGAGAGAACAGGTTAACATGGACCACCTCCCGCACTACCACTGTCACTGCCAGGTATTGACTGTCCATGGAGAGAACAGGCTAACATGGACCACCGCCCTCACTACCACTGTCTCTGCCAGGTATTGACTGTCCATGGAGAGAACAGGTTAACATGGACCACCTCCCGCACTACCACTGTTTCTGCCAGGTATTGACTGTCCATGGAGAGAACAGGTTAACATGGACCACCTCCCACACTACCACTGTCTCTGCCAGGTATTGACTGTCATGGAGAGAACAGGCTAACATGGACCACCTCCCTCACTACCACTGTCACTGCCAGGTATTGACTGTCCATGGAGAGAACAGGTTAACATGGACCACCTCCCGCACTACCACTGTCTCTGCCAGGTATTGACTGTCATGGAGAGAAGAGGTTAACATGGACCACCTCCCTCACTACCACTGTCTCTGCCAGGTATTGACTGTCCATGGAGAGAACAGGTTAACATGCACCACCTCCCACACTACCACTGTCACTCTCAGGTATTGACTGTCATGGATAGAACAGGTTAACATGCACCACCTCCCACACTACCACTGTCACTCTCAGGTATTGACTGTCATGGAGAGAACAGGTTAACATGGACCACCTCCCACACTACCACTGTCTCTGCCAGGTATTGACTGTCCATGGAGAGAACAGGTTAACATGCACCACCTCCCACACTACCACTGTCACTCTCAGGTATTGACTGTCATGGAGAGAACAGGTTAACATGGACCACCTCCCGCACTACCACTGTCACTGCCAGGTATTGACTGTCATGGAGAGAACAGGTTAACATGGACCACCTCCCGCACTACCACTGTCACTCTCAGGTATTGACTGTCATGGAGAGAACAGGTTAACATGAACCTCCTCCCTTACTACCACTGTCTCTCTCAGGTATTGACTGTCCATGGAGAGAACAGGTTAACATGGACCTCCTCCCTCACTACCACTGTCACTCTCAGGTATTGACTGTCCATGGAGAGAACAGGTTAACATGCACCACCTCCCGCACTGCCACTGTCACTCTCAGGTATTGACTGTCATGGAGAGAACAGGTTAACATGGACCACCTCCCGCACTACCACTGTCACTGCCAGGTATTGACTGTCCATGGAGAGAACAGGTTAACATGGACCACCTCCCGCACTACCACTGTCACTCTCAGGTATTGACTGTCCATGGAGAGAACAGGTTAACATGGACCTCCTCCCTCACTACCACTGTCACTCTCAGGTATTGACTGTCCATGGAGAGAACAGGTTAACATGGACCTCCTCCCTCACTACCACTGTCACTCTCAGGTATTGACTGTCATGGAGAGAACAGGTTAACATGAACCTCCTCCCTCACTACCACTGTCACTCTCAGGTATTGACTGTCCATGGAGAGAACAGGTTAACATGGACCACCTCCCGCACTACCACTGTCTCTGCCAGGTATTGACTGTCATGGAGAGAACAGGTTAACATGGACCACCTCCCGCACTACCACTGTCTCTGCCAGGTATTGACTGTCCATGGAGAGAACAGGTTAACATGGACCACCTCCCACACTACCACTGTCTCTGCCAGGTATTGACTGTCATGGAGAGAACAGGCTAACATGGACCACCTCCCTCACTACCACTGTCTCTGCCAGGTATTGACTGTCATGGAGAGAACAGGTTAACATGGACCACCTCCCGCGCTACCACTGTCTCTGCCAGGTATTGACTGTCATGGAGAGAACAGGCTAACATGGACCACCTCCCTCACTACTACTGTCTCTGCCAGGTATTGACTGTCCATGGAGAGAACAGGTTAACATGGACCACCTCCCTCACTACCACTGTCTCTGCCAGGTATTGACTGTCATGGAGAGAACAGGCTAACATGGACCACCTCCCTCACTACCACTGTCTCTGCCAGGTATTGACTGTCATGGAGAGAACAGGTTAACATGGACCACCTCCCTCACTACCACTGTCTCTGCCAGGTATTGACTGTCATGGAGAGAACAGGCTAACATGGACCACCTCCCTCACTACCACTGTCTCTGCCAGGTATTGACTGTCATGGAGAGAACAGGTTAACATGGACCACCTCCCGCACTACCACTGTCTCTGCCAGGTATTGACTGTCATGGAGAGAACAGGCTAACATGGACCACCTCCCTCACTACCACTGTCACTGCCAGGTATTGACTGTCATGGACAGAACAGGTTAACATGGACCACCTCCCTCACTACTACTGTCTCTGCCAGGTATTGACTGTCCATGGAGAGAACAGGTTAACATGCTTCACCTCCCTCACTACCACTGTCACTGCCAGGTATTAACTGTCCATGGAGAGAACAGGTTAACATGCACCACCTCCCTCACTACCACTGTCACTGCCAGGTAATGACTGTCCATGGAGAGAACAGGTTAACATGCACCACCTCCCTCACTACCACTGTCTCTGCCAGGTATTGACTGTCATGGAGCGATCAGGCTAACATGGACCACCTCCCTCACTACCACTGTCTCTGCCAGGTATTGACTGTCATGGAGAGAACAGGTTAACATGGACCACCTCCCGCACTACCACTGTCTCTGCCAGGTATTGACTGTCATAGAGAGAACAGGCTAACATGGACCACCTCCCTCACTACCACTGTCACTGCCAGGTATTGACTGTCATGGACAGAACAGGTTAACATGGACCACCTCCCTCACTACTACTGTCTCTGCCAGGTATTGACTGTCCATGGAGAGAACAGGTTAACATGCTTCACCTCCCTCACTACCACTGTCTCTGCCAGGTATTGACTGTCATGGAGAGAACAGGTTAACATGGACCACCTCCCGCACTACCACTGTCACAGCCAGGTATTGACTGTCCATGGAGAGAACAGGTTAACATGGACGACCTCCCGCACTACCACTGTCTCTGCCAGGTATTGACTGTCCATGGAGAGAACAGGTTAACATGGACCACTTCCCGCACTACCACTGTCACTGCCAGGTATTGACTGTCATGGAGAGAACAGGATAACATGGACCACCTCCCGCACTACCACTGTCACTGCCAGGTATTGACTGTCCATGGAGAGAACAGGCTAACATGGACCACCGCCCTCACTACCACTGTCTCTGCCAGGTATTGACTGTCCATGGAGAGAACAGGTTAACATGGACCACCTCCCGCACTACCACTGTCTCTGCCAGGTATTGACTGTCCATGGAGAGAACAGGTTAACATGCTTCACCTCCCTCACTACCACTGTAACTGCCAGGTATTAACTGTCCATGGAGAGAACAGGTTAACATGCACCACCTCCCTCACTACCACTGTCACTGCCAGGTATTGACTGTCCATGGAGAGAACAGGTTAACATACACCACCTCCCACTCTACCACTGTCTCTGCCAGGTATTGACTGTCCATGGAGAGAACAGGTTAACATGCACCACCTCCCTCACTACCACTGTCTCTGCCAGGTATTGACTGTCCATGGAGAGAACAGGTTAACATGCACCACCTCCCTCACTACCACTGTCACCCCCAGGTATTGACTGTCCATGGAGAGAACAGGTTAACATGCACCACCTCCCTCACTACCACTGTCACCCCCAGGTATTGACTGTCCATGGAGAGAACAGGTTAACATGCACCACCTCCCTCACTACCACTGTCTCTGCCAGGTATTGACTGTCCATGGAGAGAACAGGTTAACATGCACCACCTCCCACACTACCACTGTCTCTGCCAGGTATTGACTGTCATGGAGAGAACAGGTTAACATGCACCACCTCCCGCACTACCACTGTCACTGCCAGGTATTGACTGTCCATGGAGACAACAGGTTAACATGAACCACCTCCCTCACTACCACTGTCACTGCCAGGTATTGACTGTCCATGGAGAGAACAGGTTAACATGCTTCACCTCCCGCACTACCACTGTCACTGCCAGGTATTGACTGTCCATGGAGAGAACAGGTTAACATGAACCACCTCCCTCACTACCACTGTCTCTGCCAGGTATTGAGTGTCATGGAGAGAACAGGTTAACAAGCTTCACCTCCCTCACTACCACTGTCTCTGCCAGGTATTGAGTGTCATGGAGAGAACAGGTTAACATGCTTCACCTCCCTCATCACCACTGTCACTGCCAGGTATTGACTGTCCATGGAGAGAACAGGTTAACATGCTTCACCTCCCACACTACCACTGTCACTCTCAGATATTGACTGTCATGGAGAGAACAGGTTAACATGCTTCACCTCCCTCACTACCACTGTCACTGCCAGGTATTGACTGTCCATGGAGAGAACAGGTTAACATGCACCACCTCCCTCACTACCACTATCACTGCCAGGTATTGACTGTCCATGGAGAGAACAGGTTAACATGCACCACCTCCCTCACTACCACTGTCACTCTCAGGTATTGAGTGTCATGGAGAGAACAGGTTAACATGCACCACCTCCCTCACTACCACTGTCACTCTCAGATATTGACTGTCATGGAGAGAACAGGTTAACATGCTTCACCTCCCACACTACCACTGTCACTCTCAGATATTACTGTCCATGGAGAGAACAGGTTAACATGCTTCACCTCCCTCACTACCACTGTCACTCTAAGGTATTGACTGTCCATGGAGAGAACAGGTTAACAAGCTTCACCTCCCTCACTACCACTGTCACTCTCAGATATTGACTGTCCATGGAGAGAACAGGTTAACAAGCTTCACCTCCCTCACTACCACTATCACTCTCAGGTATTGACTGTCCATGGAGAGAACAGGTTAACATTCACCACCTCCCTCACTACCACTGTCACTCTCAGGTATTGACTGTGCATGGAGAGAACAGGTTAACATGCACCACCTCCCTCACTACCACTATCACTGCCAGGTATTGAGTGTCATGGAGAGAACAGGTTAACAAGCTTCACCTCCCTCACTACCACTATCACTCTCAGGTATTGACGGTCCATGGAGAGAACAGGTTAACATGCACCACCTCTCTCACTACCACTATCACTCTCAGGTATTGACTGTCCATGGAGAGAACAGGTTAACAAGCTTCACCTCCCTCACTACCACTATCACTCTCAGGTATTGACTGTCCATGGAGAGAACAGGTTAACATGCTTCACCTCCCTCACTACCACTATCACTCTCAGGTATTGAGTGTCATGGAGAGAACAGGTTAACATGCACCACCTCCCTCACTACCACTATCACTCTCAGGTATTGGGTGTCATGGAGAGAACAGGTTAACATGCTTCACCTCCCTCACTACCACTATCACTCTCAGGTATTGACTGTCCATGGAGAGAACAGGTTAACATGCTTCACCTCCCTCACTACCACTATCACTCTCAGGTATTGACTGTCCATGGAGAGAACAGGTTAACATGCACCACCTCCCTCACTACCAGTATCACTCTCAGGTATTGAGTGTCATGGAGAGAACAGGTTAACAAGCTTCACCTCCCTCACTACCACTATCACTCTCAGGTATTGACTGTCCATGGAGAGAACAGGTTAACATGCTTCACCTCCCTCACTACCACTGTCACTCTCAGATATTGACTGTCATGGAGAGAACAGGTTAACATGCTTCACCTCCCTTACTACCACTGTCACTGCCAGGTATTGACTGTCCATGGAGAGAACAGGTTAACACGCACCACCTCCCTCACTACCACTATCACTCTCAGGTATTGACTGTCATGGAGAGAACAGGTTAACACGCACCACCTCCCTCACTACCACTATCACTCAGGTATTGACTGTCATGGAGAGAACAGGTTAACACGCACCACCTCCCTCACTACCACTGTCACTCTCAGATATTGACTGTCCATGGAGAGAACAGGTTAACATGCACCACCTCCCTCACTACCACTATCACTGCCAGGTATTGACTGTCATGGAGAGAACAGGTTAACATGGACCACCCCCCCGCACTACCACTGTCAATGCCAGGTATTCACTGTCCATGGAGAGAACAGGTTAACATGCTTCACCTCCCTCACTACCACTATCACTCCTAGGTATCGACTCATGGAGAGAACAGGTTCACATGCACCACCTCCCTCACTACCACTATCACTGCCAGGTATTGACTGTCATGGAGAGAACAGGTTAACATGGACCACCTCCCGCACTACCGCTGTCACTGCCAGGTATTGACTGTCATGGAGAGAACAGGTTAACATGGACCACCTCCCGCACTACCACTGTCTCTGCCAGGTATTGACTGTCATGGAGAGAACAGGTTAACATGGACCACCGCCCTCACTACTACTGTCTCTGCCAGGTATTGACTGTCATGGAGAGAACAGGTTAACATGGACCACCTCCCGCACTACCACTGTCACTGCCAGGTATTGACTGTCATGGAGAGAACAGGTTAACATGGACCACCTCCCGCACTACCACTGTCTCTGCCAGGTATTGACTGTCATGGAGAGAACAGGTTAACATGGACCACCGCCCTCACTACCACTGTCTCTGCCAGGTATTGACTGTCATGGAGAGAACAGGTTAACATGGACCACCGCCCACACTACCACTGTCTCTGCCAGGTATTGACTGTCATGGAGAGAACAGGTTAACATGGACCACCGCCCTCACTACCACTGTCACTGCCAGGTATTGACTGTCATGGAGAGAACAGGTTAACATGGACCACCTCCCGCACTACCACTGTCTCTGCCAGGTATTGACTGTCATGGAGAGAACAGGTTAACATGGACCACCGCCCACACTACCACAGTCTCTGCCAGGTATTGACTGTCATGGAGAGAACAGGTTAACATGGACCACCGCCCGCACTACCACAGTCTCTGCCAGGTATTGACTGTCATGGAGAGAACAGGTTAACATGGACCACCTCCCGCACTACCACAGTCTCTGCCAGGTATTGACTGTCATGGAGAGAACAGGTTAACATGGACCACCTCCCGCACTACCACTATCACTGCCAGGTATTGACTGTCATGGAGAGAACAGGTTAACATGCACCACCTCCCACACTACCACTGTCACTCTCAGGTATTGACTGTCATGGAGAGAACAGGTTAACATGGACCACCTCCCGCACTACCACTGTCACTGCCAGGTATTGACTGTCATGGAGAGAACAGGTTAACATGGACCACCTCCCGCACTACCACTGTCACTCTCAGGTATTGACTGTCATGGAGAGAACAGGTTAACATGGACCACCTCCCGCACTACCACTGTCTCTGCCAGGTATTGACTGTCATGGAGAGAACAGGTTAACATGGACCACCTCCCGCGCTACCACTGTCTCTGCCAGGTATTGACTGTCCATGGAGAGAACAGGTTAACATGGACCACCTCCCGCACTACCACTGTCTCTGCCAGGTATTGACTGTCATGGAGAGAACAGGTTAACATGGACCACCTCCCGCGCTACTACTGTCTCTGCCAGGTATTGACTGTCATGGAGAGAACAGGTTAACATGGACCACCTCCCGCACTACCACTGTCTCTGCCAGGTATTGACTGTCATGGAGAGAACAGGTTAACATGCTTCACCTCCCTCACTACCAGTATCTCTGCCAGGTATTGACTGTCCATGGAGAGAACAGGTTAACATGGACCACCTCCCTCACTACCACTATCACTCTCAGGTATTGACTGTCCATGGAGAGAACAGGTTAACATGGACCACCTCCCGCACTACCACTGTCACTGCCAGGTATTGACTGTCATGGAGAGAACAGGTTAACATGGACCACCTCCCACACTACCACTGTCACTGCCAGGTATTGACTGTCATGGAGAGAACAGGTTAACATGGACCACCTGCCGCACTACCACTGTCACTGCCAGGTATTGACTGTCCATGGAGAGAACAGGTTAACATGAACCATCTCCCTCACTACCACTGTCACTCTCAGGTATTGACTGTCATGGAGAGAACAGGTTAACATGGACCACCTCCCGCACTACCACTGTCACTCTCAGGTATTGACTGTCCATGGAGAGAACAGGTTAACATGGACCACCTCCCGCACTACCACTGTCACTCTCAGGTATTGACTGTCCATGGAGAGAACAGGTTAACATGGACCACCTCCCGCACTACCACTGTCACTCTCAGGTATTGACTGTCATGGAGAGAACAGGTTAACATGTACCACCTCCCGCACTACCACTGTCACTCTCAGGTATTGACTGTCATGGAGAGAACAGGTTAACATGGACCACCTCCCGCACTACCACTGTCACTCTCAGGTATTGACTGTCCATGGAGAGAACAGGTTAACATGCACCACCTCCCGCACTACCACTGTCACTGCCAGGTATTGACTGTCATGGAGAGAACAGGTTAACATGGACCACCTCCCTCACTACCACTGTCACTGCCAGGTATTGACTGTCATGGAGAGAACAGGTTAACATGGACCACCTCCCGCACTACCACTGTCACTGCCAGGTATTGACTGTCCATGGAGAGAACAGGTTAACATGGACCACCTCCCGCACTACCACTGTCACTGCCAGGTATTGACTGTCCATGGAGAGAACAGGTTAACATGGACCACCTCCCGCACTACCACTGTCACTCTCAGGTATTGACTGTCATGGAGAGAACAGGTTAACATGGACCACCTCCCGCACTACCACTGTCACTCTCAGGTATTGACTGTCCATGGAGAGAACAGGTTAACATGCACCACCTCCCGCACTACCACTGTCACTGCCAGGTATTGACTGTCATGGAGAGAACAGGTTAACATGGACCACCTCCCTCACTACCACTGTCACTGCCAGGTATTGACTGTCATGGAGAGAACAGGTTAACATGGACCACCTCCCGCACTACCACTGTCACTGCCAGGTATTGACTGTCCATGGAGAGAACAGGTTAACATGGACCACCTCCCGCACTACCACTGTCACTGCCAGGTATTGACTGTCCATGGAGAGAACAGGTTAACATGGACCACCTCCCGCACTACCACTGTCACTGCCAGGTATTGACTGTCATGGAGAGAACAGGTTAACATGGACCACCTCCCGCACTACCACTGTCACTGCCAGGTATTGACTGTCCATGGAGAGAACAGGTTAACATGGACCACCTCCCGCACTACCACTGTCTCTGCCAGGTATTGATTGTCATGGAGAGAACAGGTTAACATGGACCACCTCCCGCACTACCACTGTCACTGCCAGGTATTGACTGTCCATGGAGAGAACAGGTTAACATGGACCACTTCCCGCACTACCACTGTCACTGCCAGGTATTGACTGTCATGGAGAGAACAGGTTAACATGGACCACCTCCCGCACTACCACTGTCACTGCCAGGTATTGACTGTCCATGGAGAGAACAGGCTAACATGGACCACCGCCCTCACTACCACTGTCACTGCCAGGTATTGACTGTCCATGGAGAGAACAGGCTAACATGGACCACCTCCCTCACTACCACTGTCACTGCCAGGTATTAACTGTCCATGGAGAGAACAGGTTAACATGCACCACCTCCCTCACTACCACTGTCTCTGCCAGGTATTGACTGTCCATGGAGAGAACAGGTTAACATGCACCACCTCCCACACTACCACTGTCTCTGCCAGGTATTGACTGTCCATGGAGAGAACAGGTTAACATGCTTCACCTCCCTCACTACCACTATCACTGCCAGGTATTAACTGTCATGGAGAGAACAGGTTAACATGCACCACCTCCCTCACTACCACTGTCACTGCCAGGTATTGACTGTCCATGGAGAGAACAGGTTAACATGCTTCACCTCCCTCACTACCACTGTCTCTGCCAGGTATTGACTGTCCATGGAGAGAACAGGTTAACATGCTTCACCTCTCTCACTACCACTGTAACTGCCAGGTATTAACTGTCCATGGAGAGAACAGGTTAACATGCTTCACCTCCCTCACTACCACTGTCACTGCCAGGTATTGACTGTCCATGGAGAGAACAGGTTAACATACACCACCTCCCACACTACCACTGTCTCTGCCAGGTATTGACTGTCCATGGAGAGAACAGGTTAACATGCACCACCTCCCTCACTACCACTGTCTCTGCCAGGTATTGACTGTCCATGGAGAGAACAGGTTAACATGCACCACCTCCCTCACTACCACTGTCACCCCCAGGTATTGACTGTCCATGGAGAGAACAGGTTAACATGCACCACCTCCCTCACTACCACTGTCTCTGCCAGGTATTGACTGTCCATGGAGAGAACAGGTTAACATGCACCACCTCCCACACTACCACTGTCTCTGCCAGGTATTCACTGTCATGGAGAGAACAGGTTAACATGCACCACCTCCCGCACTACCACTGTCACTGCCAGGTATTGACTGTCCATGGAGACAACAGGTTAACATGAACCACCTCCCTCACTACCACTGTCACTGCCAGGTATTGACTGTCCATGGAGAGAACAGGTTAACATGCTTCACCTCCCGCACTACCACTGTCACTGCCAGGTATTGACTGTCCATGGAGAGAACAGGTTAACATGAACCACCTCCCTCACTGCCACTGTCTCTGCCAGGTATTGAGTGTCATGGAGAGAACAGGTTAACAAGCTTCACCTCCCTCACTACCACTGTCTCTGCCAGGTATTGAGTGTCATGGAGAGAACAGGTTAACATGCTTCACCTCCCTCATTACCACTGTCACTGCCAGGTATTGACTGTCCATGGAGAGAACAGGTTAACATGCTTCACCTCCCACACTACCACTGTCACTCTCAGATATTGACTGTCATGGAGAGAACAGGTTAACATGCTTCACCTCCCTCACTACCACTGTCACTGCCAGGTATTTACTGTCCATGGAGAGAACAGGTTAACATGCACCACCTCCCTCACTACCACTATCACTGCCAGGTATTGACTGTCCATGGAGAGAACAGGTTAACATGCACCACCTCCCTCACTACCACTGTCACTCTCAGGTATTGAGTGTCATGGAGAGAACAGGATAACATGCACCACCTCCCTCACTACCACTGTCACTCTCACATATTGACTGTCATGGAGAGAACAGGTTAACATGCTTCACCTCCCACACTACCACTGTCACTCTCAGATATTGACTGTCCATGGAGAGAACAGGTTAACATGCTTCACCTCCCTCACTACCACTGTCACTCTAAGGTATTGACTGTCCATGGAGAGAACAGGTTAACAAGCTTCACCTCCCTCACTACCACTGTCACTCTCAGATATTGACTGTCCATGGAGAGAACAGGTTAACAAGCTTCACCTCCCTCACTACCACTATCACTCTCAGGTATTGACTGTCCATGGAGAGAACAGGTTAACATTCACCACCTCCCTCACTACCACTGTCACTCTCAGGTATTGACTGTCCATGGAGAGAACAGGTTAACATGCACCACCTCCCTCACTACCACTATCACTGCCAGGTATTGAGTTTCATGGAGAGAACAGGTTAACAAGCTTCACCTCCCTCACTACCACTATCACTCTCAGGTATTGACGGTCCATGGAGAGAACAGGTTAACATGCACCACCTCTCTCACTACCACTATCACTCTCAGGTATTGACTGTCCATGGAGAGAACAGGTTAACAAGCTTCACCTCCCTCACTACCACTATCACTCTCAGGTATTGACTGTCCATGGAGAGAACAGGTTAACATGCTTCACCTCCCTCACTACCACTATCACTCTCAGGTATTGAGTGTCATGGAGAGAACAGGTTAACATGCACCACCTCCCTCACTACCACTATCACTCTCAGGTATTGAGTGTCATGGAGAGAACAGGTTAACATGCTTCACCTCCCTCACTACCACTATCACTCTCAGGTATTGACTGTCCATGGAGAGAACAGGTTAACATGCTTCACCTCCCTCACTACCACTATCACTCTCAGGTATTGAGTGTCATGGAGAGAACAGGTTAACATGCACCACCTCCCTCACTACCACAAATATTCTCAGGTATTGACTGTCCATGGAGAGAACAGGTTAACATGCACCACCTCCCTCACTACCAGTATCACTCTCAGGTATTGAGTGTCATGGAGAGAACAGGTTAACAAGCTTCACCTCCCTCACTACCACTATCACTCTCAGGTATTGACTGTCCATGGAGAGAACAGGTTAACATGCTTCACCTCCCTCACTACCACTGTCACTCTCAGATTTTGACTGTCATGGAGAGAACAGGTTAACATGCTTCACCTCCCTTACTACCACTGTCACTGCCAGGTATTGACTGTCCATGGAGAGAACAGGTTAACACGCACCACCTCCCTCACTACCACTATCACTCTCAGGTATTGACTGTCATGGAGAGAACAGGTTAACACGCACCACCTCCCTCACTACCACTATCACTCAGGTATTGACTGTCATGGAGAGAACAGGTTAACACACACCACCTCCCTCACTACCACTGTCACTCTCAGATATTGACTGTCCATGGAGAGAACAGGTTAACATGCACCACCTTCCTCACTACCACTATCACTGCCAGGTATTGACTGTCATGGAGAGAACAGGTTAACATGGACCACCCCCCGCACTACCACTGTCAATGCCAGGTATTCACTGTCCATGGAGAGAACAGGTTAACATGCTTCACCTCCCTCACTACCACTATCACTCTCAGGTATCGACTCATGGAGAGAACAGGTTCACATGCACCACCTCCCTCACTACCACTATCACTGCCAGGTATTGACTGTCATGGAGAGAACAGGTTAACATGCACCACCTCCCTTACTACCACTATCACTGCCAGGTATTGACTGTCCATGGAGAGAAGGTTAACATGCACCACCTCCCTCACTACCACTATCACTGCCAGGTATTGACTGTCATGGAGAGAACAGGGTAACATGCAGCACGTCCCTCACTACCACTGTCACTGCCAGGTATTGACTGTCATGAAGAGAACAGGTTAACATGCACCACCTCCCTCACTACCACTATCACTGTCAGATATTGACTGTCATGAAGAGAACAGGTTAACATGCACCACCTCCCTCACTACCACTGTCATTCTCAGGTATTGACTGTCCATGGAGACAACAGGTTAACATGCACCACCTCCCTCACTACCACTATCACTGCCAGGTATTGAATGTCCATAGAGAGAAGGTTAACATGCACCACCACCCTCACTACCACTGTCACTCTCAGGTATTGACTGTCCATGGAGAGAACAGGTTAACATGCTTCACCTCCCACACTACCACTATCACTCTCAGGTATTGACTGTCCATGGAGAGAACAGGTTAACATGCTTCACCTCCCACACTACCACTGTCACTGCCAGGTATTGACTGGCCATGGAGAGAACAGGTTAACATGCTTCACCTCCCTCACTACCACTGTCACTCTCAGGTATTGACTGTCCATGGAGACAACAGGTTAACATGCTTCACCTCCCTCACTACCACTATCATTGCCAGGTATTGACTGTCATGGAGAGAACAGGTTAACATGCACCACCTCCCGCACTACCACTGTCACTGCCAGGTATTGACTGTCCATGGAGACAACAGGTTAACATGCACCACCTCCCTCACTACCACTATCACTCTCAGATATTGACTGTCATGGAGAGAACAGGTTAACATGCACCACCTCCCTCACTACCACTGTCACTCTCAGGTATTGACTGTCCATGGAGACAACAGGTTAACATGAACCACCTCCCTCACTACCACTGTCACTCTCAGGTATTGACTGTCCATGGAGACAACAGGTTAACATGAACCACCTCCCTCACTACCACTGTCACTGCCAGGTATTGACTGTCCATGGAGACAACAGGTTAACATGCACCACCTCCCTCACTACCACTATCACTCTCAGATATTGACTGTCATGGAGAGAACAGGTTAACATGCACCACCTCCCTCACTACCACTGTCACTCTCAGGTATTGACTGTCCATGGAGACAACAGGTTAACATGAACCACCTCCCACACTACCACTATCACTGCCAGGTATTGACTGTCCGTGGAGAGAAGGTTAATATGCACCACCTCCCTCACTGCCACTGTCACTCTCAGGTATTGACTGTCCATGGAGACAACAGGTTAATATGCACCACCTCCCTCACTACCACTATCACTGCCAGGTATTGACTGTCATGGAGAGAACAGGTTAACATGCACCACCTCCCTCACTGCCACTGTCACTCTCAGGTATTGACTGTCCATGGAGACAACAGGTTAACATGCACCACCACCCTCACTACCACTGTCACTCTCAGGTATTGACTGTCCATGGAGACAACAGGTTAACATGCACCACCACCCTCACTGCCACTGTCACTTTCAGGTATTGACTGTCCATGGAGACAACAGGTTAACATGCACCACCACCCTCACTACCACTGTCACTCTCAGGTATTGACTGTCCATGGAGACAACAGGTTAACATGCACCACCACTCTCACTACCACTGTCACTCTCAGGTATTGACTGTCCATGGAGACAACAGGTTAACATGCACCACCACCCTCACTACCACTGTCACTCTCAGGTATTGACTGTCCATGGAGACAACAGGTTAACATGCACCACCACCCTCACTGCCACTGTCACTCTCAGGGTGTCTTTGGCCATGGTGAGAAGAGGTGAAGTATGTTTACTCCAGATTTATTTGTAGTAGCAGTATCCCCTACATTTAGTGTTTTGATCAGCATCACAGCCATTTTTTGGAAAGTCAAGTAGGAAGGGGTACTTTTCCATGTAAAGGTCTCTCTGTTCTAGAACACTTCCTCGAATATCCTTCCATGACATCACAGTCACGCAGGTGAATATTCTGAATTGTGAGCTATATGTTTTTGGATAGACTTACACTTTTAAGATTTTCCATTTAAGGATTAATGGCATATATTTCTACTGTTGTATTACAAGGGGATTTTAAAAGTTCTCACCCGGACCAAGAAAACACAAGATTTAAGTGAAATGTTGTCGTTTTTCATATTTATCTTTTATTTATTTTAATATTTTTTGAACATATCCTGGTCATGAATACATTTGATCCCAAGTTTGCACGTTTTTAACACTCTGAGTATTGTGGAACTGCAAGTGAGCATCCATCGGAACTTGTACCCTATCATTTGATGTGAATCTGTGATCACTCCATGCCGGGAGCCAAATCGGGTGAATATGGGATGTGAAGGTCATACAGCTTTGCACCCAGATATGTGGGAAGAAAGAGAAGTTGATTTCACAAGTTGACCCAGTAGTGAAGAATTTAATAGGAAGCAGCTTGAGGTGTGTTACGCTGGGGACAGGTGTTCCAGATGTTTTGTCAACAACTGATGGGTCATTTTCAGTGGCGCAATTGAAGTCTTGCTGCATCTGAGGTGTTAGTGCCTCTATATTTATACGGTCTGGAGTGGCTGGTCTCTCTTCTGATAGGCTCACTTTGTTTTCTAGTGTTTAATTATCAGCTGTGATGTTTAGTTTCAGAGCTGCTTATTTCTTATTAAAATGTTTAAATTTACAAACATCTAATAATTTTAATAAGAAAGAAGAGACTGTGAAACTAAACTAGCCTTTGAAAGCAGAAAATGTAGCTAATACAACACTAGAAAACAGACAGCAATAGCATAGGAGAGGCCAGGCTCCTGCTGCCCAACATTGATGGAGCTATACATTCTCTGACCACGCTGTGGTCTAGCCTCTAGTTCCTCAGGTTGTGGGTTCAAACCCTGCTGAGGGGGATGGATTATTTTGGGTGTAAAAATCGTTATCATGGCTTGCTTTGGAAGGGAAGTAAAGCCAATGATCCTGTGTCATAGATTTGCAGCACATAAAAGAACCTCAAGCCTGATAAAGAGGCCTCTGAGCAAAATTACCAGTCTTTCACACCCAGTATAGAATGGGACACTAAGAACTATAGCAGTGAAAGACCATCTGTAAATAAAACTCAGTTTAATTATTTCTTCAACAGCGCCATTAAAGATGTCCACCGCGGTTGTGGATAAAACTTGTACATGCCATAACAACCCAGAAGATACTTCCAATTATATTTGCAACTCCGGCTGTGGAACCTACCGTCTCTCATGGCAAGAAGACTTCGTACACATTGAACTGGTTTTGGTAGATTTCTTGTTTGCACTGCTCTTTCATCTGTCATCCGTATTTCATCTACTGTTATGAAACGTCTGATAAACTTGATGTAACTGTGCTTAATCATTTGTTAACGCGGAAAGCTTTCTCATGCCCAAAACTTTGTGTAAAATGTGGTACACACAGACTATCTTCAATGTGCAGTTAATATAGTATTGTGCATTTTTGTCACAATCTCATCAATTGCAGTGTTTTGGGGTGCCCTAAGCATTCATCATGACTAACTTCAGTAGTCCACATTTTCACCATAAAAAACGAAGCCTAGAAATCCTTATTTAACTCCTTTTGTATTTTTGTCAAGGTTAAACTTTTCAAACTTATCACAGATTGAATTTCAGTTTTAGTATTTTAGATACTATTTAGATAAATTCATGACATTTCAGAATCAGGTCAAGAACTTTTACAATACAATTATATTGACATGTCGTTCCACTTTCTCTCCTTACAGGTTTATGATAAGTTGAAATCACCATGCACTAAGATCCTCTCGTGTGCAGAAGTGTGCATACACGTAGAGAAGCCATCCGAGGCTATTAGGCTACTGAAAAGTAAGTAAGGTGCAGGCGGAGTGATGCTTGTTTTTGGTGCAGAACGCCACAATAATAGTTTTGTGTCTTGCAGGTAAAAACCTGTTCACAGTGGATGAAAAGCGCTGGAAAGTTGAAGGTTCTCAAGAAGACACACGATCCCTGCGTGTGACCTGGTCTCTCATTTTCCAATTGTTGGTGAAGACTAATCTAGACGAGGCATTTGATGAGTTCCTGGATATCACGAAATATAAGGAGGAGATCGATACTCGTAAGTAGCATATTGTGTTATATTGGTACTTCTCTATCACGAGGAGATAGATACTCGTAAGTAGCATATTGTGTTACATTGGTGCTTCACTATCAGGATAGTTTATTTTGGTACTTCTCTATCAGGATAGTTTATGTTGGTACTTCATATCAGGATGGTTTATGTTGGTACTTTACTATCAGGTTGGATTATGTTGGTACTTCTCTATCAGGATGGTGTATGTTGGTACTTCACTATTAGGATAGTTTATGTTGGTACTTCACTATTAGGATAGTTTATGTTGGTACTTCACTATTAGGATAGTTTATGTTGGTGCTTCATTATTAGGATAGTTTATGTTGGTGCTTCATTATTAGGATAGTTTATGTTGGTACTTCACTATTAGGATAGTTTATGTTGGTACTTCACTATTAGGATAGTTTATGTTGGTGCTTCATTATTAGGATAGATTATGTTGGTGCTTCATTATTAGGATAGTTTATGTTGGTACTTCACTATTAGGATAGTTTATGTTGGTACTTCATTATTAGGATAGTTTATATTGGTACTTCTCTATCACGAGGAGATTGATACTCGCAAGTAGCATATTGTGTTACATTGGTGCTTCACTATCAGGATAGTTTATTTTGGTACTTCATTATTCGGATAGATTATGTTGGTGCTTCATTATTAGGATAGTTTATGTTGGTGCTTCATTATTAGGATAGTTTATGTTGGTGCTTCATTATTAGGATAGTTTATGTTGGTGCTTCATTATTAGGATAGTTTATGTTGGTGCTTCATATCAGGATGGTTTATGTTGGTACTTTACTATCAGGTTGGATTATGTTGGTACTTCTCTATCAGGATGGTGTATGTTGGTACTTCACTATTAGGATAGTTTATGTTGGTACTTCACTATTAGGATAGTTTATGTTGGTACTTCACTATTAGGATAGTTTATGTTGGTACTTCACTATTAGGATAGTTTATGTTGGTACTTCACTATTAGGATAGTTTATGTTGGTGCTTCATTATTAGGATAGTTTATGTTGGTACTTCATTATTAGGATAGTTTATGTTGGTACTTCATTATTAGAATAGTTTATGTTGGTACTTCATTATTAGGATAGTTTATGTTGGTACTTCTCTATCAGGATGGTTTATGTTGGTACTTCATTATCAGGATGGTTTATGTTGGTACTTCATTATCAGGATGGTTTATGTTGGTACTTCACTATCAGGATGGTTTATGTTGGTATTTCATTATCAGGATGGTTTATGTTGGTACTTCATTATTAGGATGGTTTATGTTGGTACTTGATTATTAGGATGGTTTATGTTGGTACTTCATTATTAGGATGGTTTATGTTGGTACTTCATTATCAGGATAGTTTATGTTGGTACTTCATTATTAGGATAGTTTATGTTGGTACTTCATTATCAGGATAGTTTATGTTGGTACTTCATTATTAGGATAGTTTATGTTGGTACTTCATTATTAGGATGGTTTATGTTGGTACTTCATTATTAGGAGGGTTTATGTTGGTACTTCATTATTAGGATAGTTTATGTTGGTACTTCATTATTAGGATGGTTTATGTTGGTACTTCATTATTAGGATAGTTTATGTTGGTACTTCATTATCAGGATGGTTTATGTTGGTACTTCATTATCAGGATGGTTTATGTTGGTACTTCATTATTAGGATGGTTTATGCTGGTACTTCATTATCAGGATGGTTTATGTTGGTGCTTCACTATCAGGATGGTTTATGTTGGTACTTCATTATTAGGATGGTTTATGTTGGTACTTCATTATTAGGATGGTTTATGTTGGTACTTCATTATTAGGATGGTTTATGTTGGTATTTCATTATTAGGATAGTTTATGTTGGTACTTCATTATTAGGATGGTTTATGTTGGTACTTCATTATTAGGATAGTTTATGTTGGTACTTCATTATTAGGATAGTTTATGTTGGTATTTCATTATTAGGATAGTTTATGTTGGTACTTCATTATTAGGATAGTTTATGTTGGTACTTCATTATTAGGATAGTTTATGTTGGTATTTCATTATTAGGATGGTTTATGTTGGTACTTCATTATTAGGATAGTTTATGTTGGTACTTCATTATTAGGATGGTTTATGTTGGTACTTCATTATTAGATGGTTTATGTTGGTACTTCATTATTAGGATAGTTTATGTTGGTACTTCATTATTAGGATAGTTTATGGTGGTACTTCATTATTAGGATAGTTTATGTTGGTACCTCATTATCAGGATAGTTTATGTTGGTACTTTATTATTAGGATAGTTTATGTTGGTACTTCATTATTAGGATAGTTTATGTTGGTACTTCATTATCAGGATAGTTTATGTTGGTACTTCATTATTAGGATGGTTTATGTTGGTATTTCATTATTAGGATGGTTTATGTTGGTATTTCATTATTAGGATGGTTTATGTTGGTACTTCATTATTAGGATGGTTTATGTTGGTACTTCATTATTAGGATAGTTTATGTTGGTATTTCATTATTAGGATAGTTTATGTTGGTATTTCATTATTAGGATAGTTTATGTTGGTACTTCATTATCAGGATGGTTTATGTTGGTACTTCATTATCAGGATGGTTTATGTTGGTACTTCATTATCAGGATGGTTTATGTTGGTACTTCATTATCAGGATGGTTTATGTTGGTACTTCATTATTAGGATGGTTTATGTTGGTACTTCATTATTAGGATGGTTTATGTTGGTACTTCATTATTAGGATGGTTTATGTTGGTACTTCATTATCAGGATAGTTTATGTTGGTACTTCATTATCAGGATGGTTTATGTTGGTACTTCATTATCAGGATGGTTTATGTTGGTACTTCATTATCAGGATGGTTTATGTTGGTACTTCATTATTAGGATGGTTTATGTTGGTACTTCATTATTAGGATGGTTTATGTTGGTATTTCATTATCAGGATGGTTTATGTTGGTACTTCACTATCAGGATGGTTTATGTTGGTATTTCATTATCAGGATGGTTTATGTTGGTACTTCACTATCAGGATGGTTTATGTTGGTACTTCATTATTAGGATGGTTTATGTTGGTACTTCACTATCAGGATGGTTTATGTTGGTATTTCATTATCAGGATAGTTTATGTTGCTGTTTAATTATCAGGATAGGTTATGTTGGTAGTTCTCTATCAAGGTAGCTTAGGTTGGTACTTCACTATCAGGATAGTTTATGTTGATGTTTCACTGTCACGATAGCTTATTTTGGTGCTTCACTATCATGATAGTTTATGTTCGTACATCATTATCAAGATAGTTAATGTTCGTACTTCATTATCAAGATAGTTAATGTTCGTATATCATCAAAATAGTATGTTTGTACATCATTATCAAGATAGTTTTTGTTTATGTATCATTATGAGGATAGTTTATGTTCATACATCATTATAAAGATAGTGTTTGTTGATGCATCATTATAAGGATCGTTCATGTGCATACATCATTATCAAGATATTTATGTTGATGCATCATTATAAAGATAGTTTATGCTATGCATCATTATAAAGATAGTTTATGTTGATGCATCATTACGAGGATAGTTTATGTTCGTACATCATTATCAAGATAGTTTACGTTCGTACATCATTAACAAGATAGTTTTTGTTTATGTATCATTATGAGGATAGTTTACGTTCGTACATCATTATAAAGATAGTTTTTGTTGATGCATCATTATGAGGATAGTTTATGTTCGTACATCATTATCAAGATAGTTTTTGTTGATGCATCTTTATGAGGATAGTTTATTTTCGTACATCATTATCAAGATAGTTTTTGTTGATGCATCATTATCAAGATATTTTATGTTCGTACATCATTATCAAGATGGTTTATGTTGATGCATCATTATCAAGATGGTTTATGTTGAAGCATGATTATAAAGATAGTTTACGTTTGTACATCATTATCAAGATAGTTTTTGTTGATGCATAATTATCAAGATAGTTTATGGTGTGCATAATTATAAAGATAGTTTATGTTGTGCATCATTATCAAGATAGTTTTTGTTGATGCATCATTATGAGGATAGTTTACATTTGTACATCATTATTAAGATAGTTTTTGTTGATGCATCATTATCAAGATAGTTTATGTTGATGCATTATTATCAGGATAGTTTATGTTCGTGCATTATCAGGATAGTTTATGTTGATGCATCATTATGAGGATAGTTTATATTCGTACATTATTATCAGGATAGTTTATGTTGGGCATCAGATAGTTTAGGTTCGTACATTATCAGGTTAGTTTATGTTGATGCATCATTATCAGGATAGTTTATGTTCGTACATTATTATCAGGTTAGTTTATGTTGGGCATCATCAGGATAGTTTATGTTCGTACATTATTATCAGGATAGTTTATGTCGATGCATCATTATCAGGATAGTTTATGTTCGTATATTTTTATCAGAATAGTTTTTGTTGATGCATCATTATCAGGATAGTTTATGTTCGTACATTATTATCAGGATAGTTTATGTTGATGCATCATCATCAGGATAGTTTATGTTCATACATTATCATCAGGTTAGTTTATGTTGATGCATCATTATCAGGATAGTTTATGTCCGTACATTATTATCAGGATAGTTTATGTTGATGCATCATCAGGATAGTTTATGTTGATGCATCATTATCAGGGTAGTTTATGTTCGTACATTATCAGGATAGTTTATGTTCGTACATTATTATCAGGTTAGTTTATGTTGATGCATCATTATCAGGATAGTTTATGTTCGTACATTATTATCAGGTTAGTTTATGTTGATGCACCATTATCAGGGTAGTTTATGTTCGTACATTATCAGGATAGTTTATGTTGATGCATCATTATCAGGATAGTTTATGTTCGTACATTATTATCAGGTTAGTTTATGTTGATGCATCATTATCAGGGTAGTTTATGTTCGTACATTATTATCAGGTTAGTTTATGTTGATGCATCATTATCAGGGTAGTTTATGTTCGTACATTATCAGGATAGTTTATGTTCGTACATTATTATCAGGTTAGTTTATGTTGATGCATCATTATCAGGATAGTTTATGTTCGTACATTATTATCAGGATAGTTTATGTTGATGCATCATTATCAGGATAGTTTATGTTGATGCATCATCAGGATAGTTTATGTTGATGCATCATCAGGATAGTTTATGTTGATGCATCATTATCAGGATAGTTTATGTTGATGCATCATCAGGATAGTTTATGTTGATGCATCATTATCAGGGTAGTTTATGTTCGTACATTATTATCAGGATAGTTTATGTTGATGCATCATCAGGATAGTTTATGTTGATGCATCATTATCAGGGTAGTTTATGTTCGTACATTATTATCAGGATAGTTTATGTTTGTACATTATTATCAGGATAGTTTATGTTGATGCATCATTATCAGGATAGTTTATGTTCGTACATTATCATCAGGATAGTTTATGTTCGTACATTATTATCAGGTTAGTTTATGTTTATGCATCATTATCAGGATAGTTTATGTTCGTACATTATTATCAGGATAGTTTATGTTCGTACATTATTATCAGGTTAGTTTATGTTGATGCATCATTATCAGGATAGTTTATGTTCGTACATTATTATCAGGATAGTTTATGTTCGTACATTATTATCAGGTTAGTTTATGTTGATGCATCATTATCAGGATAGTTTATGTTCGTACATTATTATCAGGATAGTTTATGTTCGTACATTATTATCAGGATAGTTTATGTTCGTACATTATTATCAGGATAGTTTATGTTTGTACATTATTATCAGGTTAGTTTATGTTGATGCATCATTATCAGGATAGTTTATGTTCGTACATTATTATCAGGATAGTTTATGTTCGTACATTATTATCAGGTTAGTTTATGTTGATGCATCATCATCAGGATAGTTTGTTGATGCATCATTATCAGGATAGTTTATGTTCGTACATTATTATCAGGATAGTTTATGTTCGTACATTATTATCAGCATATTTTATGTTCGTAAATTAGTACATTTATCAGGATAGTTTATGTTGATGCATCATCAGGATAGTTTATGTTGATGCATCATTATCAGGATAGTTTATGTTGATGCATCATTATCAGGATAGTTTATGTTGATGCATCATTATCAGATAGTTTATGTTCGTACATTATTATCAGGATAGTTTATGTTCGTACATTATTATCAGGATAGTTTATGTTCGTACATTATTATCAGGATAGTTTATGTTCGTACATTATTATCAGGATAGTTTATGTTCGTACATTATTATCAGGATAGTTTATGTTCGTACATTATTATCAGGATAGTTTATGTTCGTACATTATTATCAGGATATTTTATGTTCGTAAATTAGTACATTTATCAGGATAGTTTATGTTGATGCATCATCAGGATAGTTTATTTTGATGCATCATTATCAGGATAGTTTGTTGATGCATCATTATCAGGATAGTTTATGTTCGTACATTATTATCAGGATAGTTTATGTTCGTACATTATTATCAGGATAGTTTATGTTCGTACATTATTATCAGGATATTTTATGTTCGTAAATTAGTACATTTATCAGGATAGTTTATGTTGATGCATCATCAGGATAGTTTATGTTGATGCATCATTATCAGGATAGTTTATGTTGATGCATCATTATCAGGATACTTTATGTTGATGCATCATTATCAGATAGTTTATGTTCGTACATTATTATCAGGATAGTTTATGTTGATGCATCATCATCAGGTTAGTTTATGTTGATGCATCATTATCAAGATAGTTTATGTTTGTACATTATTATCAGGATAGTTTATGTATGTACATTATTATCAGGATAGTTTATGTTCGTACATTATTATCAGGGTAGTTTATGTTCGTTCATTATTATTAGGATAGTTTATGTTCGTCGATTATTATCAGGATAGTTTATGTTGTGCATCATTATATGAAGATAGTTTATATTGTGTTATGAAGGATAGTTTTGTTGGTGGTATGACATGCTTTATGTGTTTGCAGATCTGATAATGTGTGGAGTGGGTATTCTGGTGGAGCTGTTACAAGTACAAGGATATGAGAAGGCTGTGAGTTTATACACAAGTATCGAAGAGACGTGTTACAATTGTCTGGATGCAGCAACAGTGAGAATGTTGTTGGTTGCTCTAGTGCAACAGAACAAAGAACGCGCAGCTAAAAGTTTGTTCCTTAGGGCCACAATGACTGGCAACTATCCACACATAAAAGTAAGTATGGGTAGTAATGGTTACTGTGTTTTCTATAGCATTTTAATCAGGAAATTTGATTATAAAAGTTTGATATTTTACTGCTTCTTTACAATAACCTGAGAATGGAAAGCAAAACAATTTGCATTTTGTTCACAATACCCCAAAACAAAAATGGGAGCCCGTATTGATGACCGTATCAATAGCAAATGGAAAGTCAATTTTGCGCTCTGAGACATCACTTTTTTTTTTTTTTTTTGTAACTGACATGATATTTTTTCAGCTGCTTCCAATTCAGCGAACATAACTTCCCTGCAATTTCAGGTAACATGCAGGAAAACATCATCAAAATTTGATATGAGTAAACATATCTAAATGTAGATCCATTAATTTATATTCCTCCTGTTGTACCAAGCTTCATTGCTTTATTAATAGTGTACATTTAAGTTGTTTTTTTTAATTTCTACTGCAATTTGGTGTTCTTTGTAGTTTTTACTATTGTTTCTAATGCAATAGCCTTTTTTGAGTTGAATATAAACATTGAGTGAATGAGGGCAGATATGCTGGAATTTGGCTTTCCCAGCTTGAGACTAAAGAGAGCTGTAGCAGCCTGCCTTGAATAAGAAGAGTGATATAGATGTTATGTGCTGTGCTTGAGAATGAGAAGCTTTAAACCTGACCAAGGTTTGTTTCGCTTTCCGTTAATTGTCTACTCTCCCATCATAACACAACTTTTGTTGCTCATGTTCTGGTTTCCATTCTCATCCAATCAGTTGACAAACAGTGTTGCCATTCATATTTCTTATCCCTGTTACAGACAGAAGGAAATACGAAGTGTGCGTGGGTGCTGTCATACATGACTAAGGAAGAAATGATTCTGGCAGTAAAACACCTGCTTGATGAAATATATAATGAAGCAAAGGGCAATCCGAACATGTTCAACAAGTACCAAGCAAAAATTGTTATTCAGGTAAAGTAATGCATTTAGCAGACTGACGTTTGTTTGGTATTAGATCTCTAACTTTTCATTTTAAAATACGGGAAAATGCATAAAACCTCAGAGCTATGCAACTGGGGGGTTTTCCATTCAGTGAAGGTGATTCAGATATAAATGCAGGAGGGTGAAAGGTCAGTGTGAACCAGCTTGGTTAGCTGCTTCGCATCAAAGAGGTTCCTTCGTCTGTTGTGCAATGCATTATTGTAAAGTTATTAATCAATGAAGGGGTTAAACCCTCTGAGAATTTAATTTGTTTGAAGGCACAATTTGCAGATGCTATACCGTCCTAGAACCAAGTGTTTACTTGGACCAGACAATTTAAAGGCTGCCAGGAAATGAAGGTCAAATCTCGCACATGACAACAGAGCTGATTGCCGGTACACTGTTGAATAAATGGCATCAGAAAACAGAGTGCTGATGCCATTACTGGTGAACATCTTGGCTTCAGAAAGATTAGTGAAATTGTCAACTGAAGAGGCAGCTCTGTGAGTGTGAGATGCATCGTCACATGTCATGAGAGATGGTCCATCATTACACGAGAAGGAGCGCCAAAGGAAGGTTGAAACCCACTTTTCGCAACTGTTTTTGACTACAGATTGATTTTCTTCACCATGAATGTGTGATGAATGCAGCATATTATTGCCAATTGTTATGTCAGAAAATGTTGCCTACCAAAACAAAAGACTTCATATGCCCATCAGAGATGTCATCCTTCTGCATGATAATGCTAAGCCTCACACCGCAAATTTGAAAGGGAAACTGTTGACCACCCTTCCTACAGCGCAGATTTGTTCCCCCCTCCCTCCTGACTTTTTTGTTTGTGCCTATGAAAGAATTGCTTGAAGGTGAAAACTGTGAGGACATCAAGGAGCATGTGCGCAACTGGTTGACGATACGCCCTCAAACGTGTTTATGAACAAGTAATTTTCAAGCTTCCAAATTGTTGATAAAAGTGTGTAGAGCATGAAGAAGGCTATGTGGAGAAAAACTGAAGGTCATTTGTGTATATTATTAATCAATAAATATATTTAAAACAAAATTGCTGTTTATATTTGAATCACCCTCGTAATTCATCAACAATAGTCACACTGTAGGGTTTCAGTTTTAAAAGTTTAAAATCGTATGGACAGAGGTTTTTGAAATGCCCAATTGCTATGCAACACATCTTAGAGAGTTCATTGGAGTGTATCCACTGGGTCCACCAATTTTCATCAATTTTTTTCCTTCACTAGAACATGTCTTTTTTACTTTTACGTTTACTGATCCTGCTGTCCTAAACTTATTAACCAGACATCTGACAGTATCTCTATTTGGAACTGAAATACCGGAAATCTTTCTGGAAATTGTCTAGATCATTTGGTTTTTATTTATGTTTTCTATATAAAAATTCTTTGTTCAAGCGTGAATGTTTTGGTAGGAATTTCAGTGGACTAATACAAGAGAATAACAGCAACAATAGTAAGAAAACTCTGACACAGATGTTTGAGATGCACAATGAACAAACTCTAGTGTTTACAGCAGCAGCTGACAGTTAACATTCACTGCTAGCGGAAGATACTGAGGTCTTTGCAGTGCAAGTGAAAACTTCAATACCATTAACAATTCTTATAATGCAGTCCCAGCAATTGCCTTACCTCTTACATGGTTACCAAATATTACTTCTTTCCAAAGGGTTTTAAGTAAGACTTTTTGAACAGATGCCTTACAGCTATAAATAAGTTCTTTGTGTTTTACAGATGAAAGAGCTTGAAATTGAAAATCCCCAGTTTTTCTATTTACAAACGACAACGGTGAACACACATTTTGAAGCACAGAGAAGAGTATTGTTGGCGTTAACATCTTTAACGCCTCCTATTACTGCAGGGAAGTCCTTTGATGACTGCATTATTTTAGATTTGGAATATGTACGGAAATATTTGTTACACATCAGAAAGCTGAGACTACACTGAACAATAGGAGCTGCTGTTAAATAACAGGTTAGCTATGTGTTAATTATTCAAACACACTTGTCAACTTTTATTTGCGGGAGCTGTGAGTTTATGGCCTTGTGGGCAGTTACAAAGTGATAACATTTTCACCACAGAAATTACAAACATTAAATTATTTACTACTTTTGAAGAAAGTACCTCAACTCTCTATTTTAAACATTATATTAGTTTTGCATTTTTTGTAATTTAAGATTACAGAATGAAGGGTATACAGTATTATGATAGATCAGAACTTATCTGTGTGTTTATCCTTCATCATGATCATGGTCCCCCTTCACTGGGCTATAACAAAATGTATAACACCACTAGTGACCTCTAGTAAATGGTATACAGTGTTATGATAGACCAGAACTTATCTGTGTGTTTATCCTTCATCATGATCATGGTCCCTCTTCACTGGGCTGTAACAAAATGTATAGCACCACTAGTGACCTCTAGTAAATGGTATACAGTGTTATGATAGACCAGAGCTTATCTGTATGTCTATCCATCATGATCATGGTCCCCTTCACTGGGCAACAACAAAACGTATAACACCGTGAGTGACCTCTAGTAAATGGTATACAGTGTTATGATAGACCAGAGCTTATCTGTGTGTTTATCCTTCATCATATCATAGTCCCCTTTCACTGGGCTGCAACAAATATATAGCACCACTAGTGGCCTCTAGTAAATAGTATACAGTGTTATGATAGACCAGAGCTTATCTGTGTGTCTACCCTTCATCATGATCATGGTCCCTCTTCACTGGGCTGTAACAAAATGTATAGCACCACTAGTGACCTCTAGTAAATGGTATACAGCGTTATGATAGACCAGAACTTATCTGTGTGTCTACCCTTCATCATGATCATGGTCCCTCTTCACTGGGCTGTAACAAAATGTATAGCACCACTAGTGATATCTAGTAAATGGTATACAGCGTTATGATAGACCAGAGCTTATCTGTGTGTCTACCCTTCATCATGATCATGGTCCCTCTTCACTGGGCTGTAACAAAATGTATAGCACCACTAGTGGCCTCTACCAAATGGTATACAGTGTTATGATAGACCAGAGCTTATCTGTGTGTCTACCCTTCATCATGATCATGGTCCCCCTTCATTAGGCTGTAACAAAATATATAGCACCACTAGTGATATCTAGTAAATCGTATACAGTGCTATGATAGACCAGAGCTTATCTGTGTGTCTATCCTTCATCATAATCATGGTCCTCCTTTGCAGGGCTGTAACAAAATGTATAGCACTAATAGTGGCTTCTAGTAAATGGTATACAGTGCTATGATAGACAAGAGCTTATCTGTGTGTCTATCCTTCATCATAATCATGGTCCCCCTTCATTAGGCTGTAACAAAATGTATAGCACCACTAGTGATCTAGTAAATGGTATAGAGTGCTATGATAGACCAGAGCTTATCTGTGTGTCTATCCTTCATCATAATCATGGTCCCCCTTCATTAGGCTGTAACAAAATGTATAGCACCACTAGTGATCTAGTAAATCGTATACAGTGCTATGATAGACCAGAGATTATCTGTGTGTCTATCCATCATGATCATGGTCCCCTTCACTGGGCAACAACAAAATGTATAACACCACTAGTGACCTCTAGTAAATGGTATACAGTGTTATGATAGACCAGAGCTTATCTGCGTGTCTATCCTTCATCATGATCATGGTCCCCCTTCATTAGGCTGTAACAAAATGTATAGTACCACTAGTGGTATCTAGTAAATCGTATACAGTGTTATGATAGACCAGAGCTTATCTGTGTGTCTACCCTTCATCATGATCATGGTCCCCCTTCATTAGGCTGTAACAAAATGTATAGCACCACTAGTGATATCTAGTAAATCGTATACAGTGCTATGATAGACCAGAGGTTATGTGTGTGTCTATCCTTCATCATAATCATGGTCCCCCTTCATTAGGCTGTAACAAAATGTATAGCACCACTAGTGATATCTAGTAAATGGTATACAGTGCTATGATAGACCAGAGCTTATGTGTGTGTCTATCCTTCATCATGATCATGGTCCTCCTTCACTGGGCTACAACAAAATGTATAGCACCACTAGTGATATCTAGTAAATCGTATACAGTGTTATGATAGACCAGAGCTTATCTGTGTGTCTATCCTTCATCATAATCATGGTCCCCCTTCATTAGGCTGTAACAAAATGTATAGCACCACTAGTGATATCTAGTAAATCGTATACAGTGCTATGATAGACCAGAGCTTATCTGTGTGTCTATCCTTCATCATAATCATGGTCCTCCTTCACAGGGCTGCAACAAAATGTATAGCACCACTAGTGACTTCTAGTAAATGGTATACAGTGTTATGACAGAACAGAGCTTATCTGTGTGTCTATCCTTCAACATGATCATGGTCCCCCTTCACTAGGCTGTAACAAAATGTATAGCACCACTAGTGACCTCTAGTAAATGGTATACAGTGTTATGATAGACCAGAGCTTATCTGTGTGTCTATCCTTCATCATGATCATGGTCCCTCTTCACAGGGCTACAACAAAATGTATAGCACCACTAGTTACCTCTAGTAAATGGTATACAGTGTTATGATAGACCAGAGCTTATCTGTGTGTCTACCCTTCTTCATGATCAAGGTCCCCCTTCACTGCGCTACAACAAAGTGTATAGCACCACTAGTGATATATAGTAAATGGTATACAGTGTTATGATAGACTGGAGCTTATCTGTGTGTCTACTCTTCATCATGATCCTGGTCAGCCTTTACTGGGCTACCACAAAGTGTATAGCACCACTAGTGACCTCTAGTAAATGGTATACAGTGTTATGATAGACCAGAGCTTATCTGTGTGTCTATCCATCATGATCATGGTCCCCTTCACTGGGCAACAACAAACTGTATAACACCACTAGTGACCTCTAGTAAATGGTATACAGTGTTATGATAGACCAGAGCTTATCTGTGGGTCTATCCATCATATCATAGTCCCCTTTCACTGGGCTTCAACAAATGTATAGCACCACTAGTGACCTCTAGTAAATGGTATACAGTGCTATGATAGACCAGAGCTTATCTGTGTGTTTATCCTTCATCATGGTCATGGTCCTCCTTCACTGGGCTGTAACAAAATGTATAGCACCACTAGTGACCTCTAGCAAATGGTATGCAGTGTTATGATAGACCAGGTCTTATCTGTGTGTCTATCCTTCATCATGATCATGGTCCCTCTTCACTGGGCGTTAACAAAATGTATAGCACCACTAGTGATCTCTAGTAATTGGTATACAGTGCTATGATAGACCAGAGCTTATCTGTGTGTGTATCCTTCATCATGATCATGGTCCCTCTTCACTGGGCGTTAACAAAATGTATAGCACCACTAGTGTCCTCTAGTAAATGGTATACAGTGCTATGATAGACCAGAGCTTATCTGTGTGTCTATCCTTCATCATGATCATGGTCCCTCTTCACTTGGCGTTAACAAAATGTATAGCACCACTAGTGATCTCTAGTAATTGGTATACAGTGCTATGATAGACCAGAGCTTATCTGTGTGTGTATCCTTCATCATGATCATGGTCCCTTTTCACTGGGCGTTAACAAAATGTATAGCACCACTAGTGATCTCTAGTAATTGGTATACAGTGCTATGATAGACCAGAGCTTATCTGTGTGTGTATCCTTCATCATGATCATGGTCCCTTTTCACTGGGCGTTAACAAAATGTATAGCACCACTAGTGATCTCTAGTAATTGGTATACAGTGCTAGGATAGACCAGAGCTTATCTGTGTGTGTATCCTTCATCATGATCATGGTCCCTCTTCACTGGGCGTTAACAAAATGTATAGCACCACTAGTGATCTCTAGTAATTGGTATACAGTGCTATGATAGACCAGAGCTTATCTGTGTGTGTATCCTTCATCATGATCATGGTCCCTCTTCACTGGGCGTTAACAAAATGTATAGCACCACTAGTGATCTCTAGTAATTGGTATACAGTGCTATGATAGACCAGAGCTTATCTGTGTGTGTATCCTTCATCATGATCATGGTCCCTCTTCACTGGGCGTTAACAAAATGTATAGCACCACTAGTGTCCTCTAGTAAATGGTATACAGTGCTATGATAGACCAGAGCTTATCTGTGTGTCTATCCTTCATCATGATCATGGTCCCTCTTCACTTGGCGTTAACAAAATGTATAGCACCACTAGTGATCTCTAGTAATTGGTATACAGTGCTATGATAGACCAGAGCTTATCTGTGTGTCTATCCTTCATCATGATCATGGTCCGTCTTCACTGGGCGTTAACAAAATGTATAGCACCACTAGTGACCTCTAGTAAATGGTATACAGTGTTATGATAGACCAGAGTTTATCTGTGTGTCTATCCTTCATCATGTTCATGGTCCCCCTTCACTGGGCTGTAACAAAATGTATAGCATCACTTGTGATCTCTAGTAATTGGTATACAGTGCTATGATAGACCAGAGTTTATCTGTGTGTCTATCCTTCATCATGTTCATGGTCCCCCTTCACTGGGCTGTAACAAAATGTATAGCATCACTTGTGACCTCTAGTAAATGGTATACAGTGCTATGATAGACCAGAGCTTATCTGTGTGTCTATCCTTCATCATGATCATGGTCCCCCTTCACTGGGCTATAACAAAATGTATAGCATCACTTGTGACCTCTAGTAAATGGTATACAGTGCTATGATAGACCAGAGTTTATCTGTGTGTCTATCCTTCATCATGTTCATGGTCCCCCTTCACTGGGCTGTAACAAAATGTATAGTATCACTTGTGACCTCTAGTAAATGGTATACAGTGCTATGATAGACCAGAGCTTATCTGTGTGTCTATCCTTCATCATGTTCATGGTCCCCCTTCACTGGGCTATAACAAAATGTATAGCATCACTTGTGACCTCTAGTAATTGGTATACAGTGCTATGATAGACCAGAGTTTATCTGTGTGTCTATCCTTCATCATGTTCATGGTCCCCCTTCACTGGGCTGTAACAAAATGTATAGCATCACTTGTGACCTCTAGTAAATGGTATACAGTGCTATGATAGACCAGAGCTTATCTGTGTGTCTATCCTTCATCATGTTCATGGTCCCCCTTCACTGGGCTGTAACAAAATGTATAGCATCACTTGTGACCTCTAGTAAATGGTATACAGTGCTATGATAGACCAGAGCTTATCTGTGTGTCTATCCTTCATCATGATCATGGTCCCTCTTCACTGGGCGTTAACAAAATGTATAGCACCACTAGTGACCTCTAGTAAATGGTATACAGTGCTATGATAGACCAGAGCTTATCTGTGTGTCTATCCTTCATCATGTTCATGGTCCCCCTTCACTGGGCTACAACAAAGTGTATAGCACCACTAGTGACCTCTAGTAAATGGTATACAGTGCTATGATAGACCAGAGCTTATCTGTGTGTCTATCCTTCATCATGTTCATGGTCCCCCTTCACTGGGCTACAACAAAATGTATAGCACCACTAGTGAACTCTAGTAAATGGTATACAGTGCTATGATAGACCAGAGCTTATCTGTGTGTCTATCCTTCATCATGATCATGGTCCCCCTTCACTGGGCTACAACAAAATGTATAGCACCACTAGTGAACTCTAGTAAATGGTATACAGTGCTATGATAGACCAGAGCTTATCTGTGTGTCTATCCTTCATCATGTTCATCGTCCCCCTTCACTGGGCTACAACAAAATGTATAGCACCACTAGTGAACTCTAGTAAATGGTATACAGTGCTATGATAGACCAGAGCTTATCTGTGTGTCTATCCTTCATCATGATCATGGTCCCTCTTCACTGGGCGTTAACAAAATGTATAGCACCACTAGTGACCTCTAGTAAATGGTATACAGTGCTATGATAGACCAGAGCTTATCTGTGTGTCTATCCTTCATCATGTTCATGGTCCCCCTTCACTGGGCTACAACAAAGTGTATAGCACCACTAGTGACCTCTAGTAAATGGTATACAGTGCTATGATAGACCAGAGCTTATCTGTGTGTCTATCCTTCATCATGTTCATGGTCCCCCTTCACTGGGCTACAACAAAATGTATAGCACCACTAGTGAACTCTAGTAAATGGTATACAGTGCTATGATAGACCAGAGCTTATCTGTGTGTCTATCCTTCATCATGATCATGGTCCCTCTTCACTGGGCGTTTACAAAATGTATAGCACCACTAGTGAACTCTAGTAAATGGTATACAGTGCTATGATAGACCAGAGCTTATCTGTGTGTCTATCCTTCATCATGTTCATGGTCCCCCTTCACTGGGCTACAACAAAATGTATAGCACCACTAGTGAACTCTAGTAAATGGTATACAGTGCTATGATAGACCAGAGCTTATCTGTGTGTCTATCCTTCATCATGATCATGGTCCCTCTTCACTGGGCGTTAACAAAATGTATAGCACCACTAGTGACCTCTAGTAAATGGTATACAGTGTTATAATAGACCAGAGCTTATCTGTGTGTCTATCCTTCATCATGATTATGGTCCCCCTTCACTGGGCTACAACAAAATGTATAGCACCACTAGTGACCTCTAGTAAATGGTATACAGTGCTATGATAGACCGGAGCTTATCTGTGTGTCTATCCTTCATCATGATCATGGTCCCCCTTCACTGGGCTACAACAAAGTGTATAGAATGTACCGACGTTACTTCTAGTAACAGGGGTACGAGTATTTAGTGGTTCTCTCATGTAAATTGTGTATGTTATTTGTGTTGTATGGTTGCAGGATGTATGTTTGCACTTTTTCTGGCAGTTTTTGTTATGAAGTGTAAATCATGGACCAGAAACGTATGTGTATCCTAGGATGTAGTGTTCTTTGCTTTAATACATGTTTACTGTGGTACCAGGAGATATTTCAGCAAGAAGCAGTACCTGAAGTTGTGTACATTTATTGCACTAAACATTGTAATTTTCATGTCATCACAGTATTATTATGCTTTACTGGACAAGGAAAGCTTTTATGGGTTTCAGTTTCAGAAAGTTGGCAAGCTTGCATAAGGAGTCTTAAATGCTGTAATGCATTAAGGTTGCTTTGCAAGATGCTTGAAATGGAAAGCATTTTGTTTCATGGAATAGATTATATACTTGTACTAGATATATTGGATACATTTATGTCAAGTCTTAAGCTACTTACATTCAGTACGATTTGAGTACCATGTTTCTTCCTTTTATGGACTACCTTTTGCCTGGCACCCAGGCCCTTTGGCTTTCGATTAGCCCTTACTCTTTTCCTTCCCTTTCCATTTACTTGATTCCATTTCTAATTCTTCTCCTTTCTCTTCCCTTTTCTACTTTCTGTACCACATACTTAGTAGGAAGAGAAGCTATTGTGTTTCGCCTAAAAATTTAATACTGATATTTCACTGTAAATAATGCTTTTTGGAGTCCCCCTATATCCAAAAAAAGCCTTTTTAGGAAAAGGTCTCTCACTCCCTCTTTGTGTGTGTGAACAGCATAAGTCAGAAATGAAAAGTTGGATAAACACCAAAGTTGGTGTTTAGGTTCGGTGCCTTCCGAATACGTAACACAAAGATTTTCAACAAAATTCCCCCATCCCAATGGAAGACTTCGAAATGTTTGGTTTTCTTAAAAATCTTAATGATTTTGATTAAAATACCATATATTAAAGCTGTTTACATTAGAAATAAACTGTATATCTTTCTAGGTATAGCCTGCAAAGTTCTACTTCTTTTGGAAGAAATTTTGTATAATCTTGTACAACTGGTAAACATTAAGTGATAGACAAAAGCGTACCAACCACACAGAAAAATTAGATCTCTTTAAAACACACAGTTTATTTAAAATACACTCTTTTTGTAGCATCAACCATTTCCAAGATATCAATTATTAATGATTTGATATATTCAGTACTTTGTCAATCTAAGTCTCATCAATTTTCCGTTGTTTCTTGCGATGTTCTGGAATTTTAAGTCCAGTATATAGCGACCAGTTGTTAAACATTTGACTGCCACTATCTCTTTGTATGCATAACAAAAAAGTGTAATGTAGCTGTTTGTACAAAGGTTTATCTCGACTAAAATGAACTAGATAACAAACTTTCGTAAGAATAATTTATATATCCACTAATAAATGATAGAGAGTACAGAAAGCCGTGTGAGTGTAATACATGAGATTTGTTACTTTGAGTAAACATTTTTCTTTGAAAACATGCCCATATCCTGGATTGTTTTTTCTCCCTTAACTGTTAATATTTTTATATCTCCACTTCTGTAACTCTTCCCCTCCTAGGAACATTGCCCCTGTTCTCAAGCTATGCTTCTCTATATCTTCTGTCCTATTTCTCACTACTTTCCAAAATCTGTTATTTTTTCCACTCTAGTTACCTGTCCCAGCCATTCTTAATTGAAGTTATCTTCTGTTGATTCACACAAGTTTTAATATATGAGGTGTGAATGGCTTCACAACAATGCTGATGCTGAGATTTCCTTAATTCTTACCCAGACTGTACATGCAGCATTCCTTCCCGATAAAAATGAGAGGTCACGTGACTTCCTGTGACCATGCAGTGACAAGGTAGACGCTCTGAAGTGAACACGTGGTTTTTCGCGTAGCAAAAATGTCAGATTACAAAGAACAAACATCAAATTTTGCTTTAAACTCGGTAAAACTGCAACAGAAGCCTATGAAATGTTAGGAACACTTGAGGCATTATTTTAATGCCTAAATGATATTAATTGTATTTTTTATTAATTAAATTCAATAACAGCCCACCTAGAAAACAATAAGTATATAATTATTATATAAATTGTATGTAAACATTGTAAATTCTTATTTTTATTGTATACGTATTTATTAGTGCTATGTAAATGTTTATATACTCTAATAGTGCAAAAACTGTGAGAATACTATGTTTTAGGATGTTAATAGTGAGGCAATAATGTAATTTTGGTGACAATAATGTGTTTGGAGTTTTAAAAGTACTGGTTATGAAAAAGTTCGGTAATAACGTAATTTCGCTTACAGTTTGGAATTAACCAATCAAAAGTAAAGAAAGATTTTTAGTTTGAATACTTAAATTCTATTGGACTAGAATTAGCCAATAAGAGAATGGCATTACCGATGCTAAAGGTTTTTACCGTTGAATCTAGTCAGTCTCGGGCAAGATGTAGTACAGAGCAGACGTGAAAGTCTCGGACAAGATGTAGTGAAAAGTGCTCACAGTTTTATTTTATAAAGTGTTGTGTTTATAAAAATGTGCATATATAAAGTGAAATAAAAAAAAGTAAATTGTGTGGCGTCTTATAATTTGAGTCTTATCACAACCCTGTAAGAAATCATGTTTCTATAGTGCGACTGAAAGCAGCCGAGGCAAATAACTTTAATAATATTACGTAAAAACAAGCATCATCTTCACTATGAAGTTTGGCGTCCTAAAAATCAAACAACATCAAAGTGTATCTTCATTACGTAATCTTAATAATATTTATGTAATCAAAAACATCACGCTAAATTGCTCTTCTTCAAATTGGCATACAACTGTGGGGCAAACTCCTCCAAATAATTACGTAACCTACAAACTGCAAGTTGAAGAAAAATCAATACTTCTTCACACTTATGGGGAGGAAGTTATGGGCAAAACTCAAGCATTTGAGTGGTTTTTGAAATTAAAAGTGGTGTGACATCAGTTAAGTGTGCAGATCGTTCGGGGCGACCCTGTTCCAGCAAAACTGATGAAAATATCAATCAGGTGACAGAAATGGTCTTAAATGAGAACTTTCTGACTCATTAGGACTCTCCTTTGGAAGTGTTTAAAGCATTTTGAAAGACAATTTGGACATGAGAAGAATTGCCGCCAGTTTGTGCCCCACCTGCTTTCAAATGACCAAAAGGAAGGCCATGTGATTGCCTGCACAGATCTTAAATAACAGCTACAAAATGACCCACAGTTTATGGAGAAAATTATTACTGGTGATGAAACATGGATTTATGGGTACAATCCAGAAACGAAGCAACAATCTTCACAATGGAAGAGTTCTTCATCTCCACGCCCGAAAAAGGCCAATAAGTTCGATCCAAAGTGAAGTCAATGATGATTGTGTTTTTTGACATAAAGGCATTGTACTTAAGGAATTTGTGCCACAGGGTCAAACAGTGAATCAAGTGTTCTACAAACAATTACAGCAAAGATTAAGGGAGAATGTGCGACGCAAACGGCCAGAGAAATGGAGGAGTGGTGACTGGTTCCTGCATCATGACAATGTACCCGCGCACAAAGCCCTTTCCGTTCACCAACTTTTGAATAAAAATACTGTTCCCCATCCTGCCTGTTCTCCAGATTTGGCACCAGCAGACTTTTTTCTTTTCCCACGACTTTGCGGCTCCGAGGACACTGTTTTGAGGACATTGATGTCATCCATCGCGAATCGCAGAAGGCTGTGAACATGTTGAAAGAAGAGGACTTCCAGAGGTGCTTCCAGCAACGGCAGAAGCGCTGGGACAAGTGTATCAACTCCCAAGGAGACTACTTCGAGGGTGACAGTGCAGATTAGACAAAACAAACTGTTGTGTAGTATTTATGATGTCATTCCGGAAACTTTTTGATCACACCTCTTATGTTGATCTTCTGTTTGAAGGTACCTGTATCAACATTTCAAGGTTCTTGCCATAATTATTCCTTTCCTCCCTGTTCTTCCTAATTTTACCAATGCTGCTTCCCTTGGTGCCGACCTGATTAACCCCAAAAGTCCTTTGCAAAACAATCTGTATATTTGATGTATTTTTTTTTTGCTTATTTCTTTAGGGGCCCCCCCCCCCCATATTTCTACTGTATACAACATTTTTAATTCTACCAATGCTTCGTACATCCTTTCCAACTATTTAACAGAGGTTTCCAATTTGTAATTACTTATTCTTAATCCTGTCATAGCAGCTTTGCCTTTGCCACCACCCTCCATTATTGCTTAATCTTACTCCTTCACTACATCTGACATTCATATACTATCATCCATCTTTTCTTAGTTTATTTCCTTTTTTGAAAACTGTAACTTTTGATTTATTTACAGCTATTCAAATTTCCTATTCTGTATTATTTTCATTAATTGCTGTTAGCAAGCCTATTGCAGTTATAGCTTTCACCATTAGGTCACCTGCATAAAGCAATCCGGTTGATTAACATGGTACAGTGCCCTAACTCTTTCTAATATATCATCTGTAAATAAATTAAATATGATAGGACTTTACATGCTGGTCTTAAACCTAGTTTTTGTTGAGCCTCTGTACGATCACGATGTTCTAATTCCCTCATCACTTACACTTCTTTCTTTCCTGTTAACTTTTGTCTAGATTATTAATATGTTATCTGCTTCAGACAACTTTCCTTGCGATTGTGTGTATATCCTCCCAGGATAGACAATATACTTATTCTGGTTTATTGACTACCATACTTATTTTGCAACTTGCAAGTGTATTTTTACTTTCCTTAATTTTATTTAGTAATTTTGTCATATAATTTTGAGACCTCCAAGTTTCTTATCTGTTGGCTAAGTTCTGTCATGAATATTTGCCCCTCATTTGTTATCGTGTTTTGCATTAATCCTAACTTCATCCTTTCTCCTTCTCACTCAGTCTCCCAAAATACTTCATCCATGCTTGTTCTCTTCATTAATTCCCATGATTTTTTACTATTTGTTTTCCTCTACAATTTCTTATACCATTTTTCTCTGCCACAATTTACTTTTTCTTCTAATAAATATTTATATCCCCATTTGCCAAATTCTCTTCTTCTGTTACTATACATCTATTTAACCCTCTAACCACCTGTCCTTTTGCTGATCCACACTCCTCATCAAACCATCCTTTATTTTTCTGTTTCCTTCTTTGTTTTACTTCCATTCTCAATGTTACTCTTGTTACTATTAATTCCTGTAAGTGCATTTTCTAAATTCCCTTCCTTAATAGCAGGCTCTGTATCACATTCCAGAATTTATGTCTTGCGAAAATGCCTCCATTTAAAGATTTTAATTAGTTTTGCTTGTTTTATTTCTTCTTGTTCTTTACTAGCTTTTTTCAAAGTTAAAGGGAAATGACTGCTATTAACTATTTCATTCAGTATTTCTGTTTTGGTTTACAATACACTGGTAACAAGAGTGGAATGCATAACAAATTGAAAGGTTCATTTTGGTATGTAATACGCTGGGAACAAGAATGGAAAGCAAACTGGAAAGTTGATTATGGTTTAAAATACCATGGGAAGAAGAATGGGATGCATATGCCGGGTGTTTCAGAAATACTTTTACAAACTTCGGGTATGGGTTCCTCACACCAAAAGAAGGAAAAAAGTTCATATGAACATATGTCCCATAATCCTTGGTTTTCGCATTATTCCTGTCACAATAAAAGTGTGAGTTCAACGGCCTTCGGGGTCCAACCTCAAAACTTCATTTCTCTATGCATTCATAGAAGGCGCTGACCCATTGTACATACGGTAGATGGCGAAGTGTTGCCATGGAGACTTGTTTGCATTTGTCATTAGTCTGTCTTCAATGTTTCAATTGTGTATACGTAGTGAGTTAACTGGACATGTTTCGTTCCACCATGGCTGGATATTCATTTCGTGAACAGGCAGACATGATTTTTATGTATGGTCACGCAAATGGTAACGGACGCGAGGCTGCACGGCTCTATCAGATGGAGTTTCCAGACCGAAGACAACCAAGTCATCTAACCTTTGTCGCTGTTTATCGTTACTTTGCTGAGACAGGAACCGTTGCACCACGGACTATTGATCGAGGAAGACCAACCGTTGTTCGTATGCCAGAACACGAAGAACAGATGTTAAAGTGTGTCGAAGACAATCCAGGTATCAGTAGAAGACAATTGGCTGTGGCATCTGGTACATCACACGTGACAGCGTGGAGGGTACTTCACAAGCAGCTCCTGTATCCATATCATACTCAACGTTGCAGGGCCTTTCGCCTGCCGATTATCCGCCATGGGATAACTTTTGCCGATGGTTTGTAGCACAAACAGCCAATCCATTGTTTGTCTCGTCAGTTTTGTTTACAGACGAGGCAACGTTTGGGAGTGATGGAGTTACTAATTTCCACAACGTACACGTATGGGCAGATCGTAATCCTCATGCTGTACTTCAGGCTAGACATCAGCAACAGTTTAGTCTGAATGTGTGGGCCCTCATTGTAGGTGACTGTCTGGTAGGTCCATACATTTTACCAGCACGTCTTATTGGTGCTTTCTACAGGGACTTTATCCAGCACACTCTTCCCGACTTACTTCACGAAGATGTGCCCCTGCAAATAAGAAAAAAAACATGTGGTTTATGCATGATGGGGCTCTGGCACATTTTAGTCGCATTGTTCGAGATGCACTGACTGGTATCTACCATGACCGATGGATAGGCAGAGGAGGACCAATTCCATGGCCTGCATGTTCTCCCGACCTTAATCCTGTGGATTTTTACTTCTGGGGGCATCTAAAATATTGGTTTATGGAGCAGCCATCCTGGCTGCAGAAACGCTTCATCGACGTGTCATGGAAGCGTGCGAAACCATTCGACACCATCCCGGAGGTTTTGACAAGGTGCGACATTCCATGATTCGACGAGTACAGGCATGCATAGAAGCAAGAGGAGGACATTTCGAGCATTTATTATGAGTTTTGTGTGTTATAAGTGTACCACTAAGTTGAACACCTCCTAACGAGAAAACAAAGGATTATGGGACATATGTTCATATGAACTTTTTTCCTTCTTGTGGTGTAAGAAACGCATACCCGAAGTTTGTAAAAGTATTTCTGAAACAACTTGTATATAGCTAAGTGGAAAGTTGATTTTGGTATATAATACCTTGGGAACAAGAATGGAGATACCAAAGTGAAAAGTTAATTTTGTGCATTAGGATTTCATTTGTTTGTTATGACCAATGATTTTTTTTTGGGGGGGGGCCTTGTTTCCATTTCAGCCAACATAATGCAGATTAGCCAACATCATCAAAGCTTGATGTGCTGCATGATCTAGTGGTGCCATGCTAGCCGCTAGTTTTTGAGGTCGCGGGTTCAAACCTGGATGGATTTTTTTCCGGCATAAAAATCGTTAGCATGGGAATCATTTGAATGGGAGGTAAAGCCGAATGGTTTCGTGTTGTAGCTTTATGGAATGCAACAAAAAAACCAAGCCTGATAAAGAGGTTTTTGAGCAAAAGTTGTGGTGTTTCATGCCCATTTTAGAATGGGATGCCAAGAACCGTTTAAGAACATCCATAAATAAAAGTGATGAAAGCTTGATAGAGTGAGCATTTTGCAAATGCAAAGCTGTTACTATTTCTGATTCCTTTAGGAAAGTGTGTTTCCGTATTATAGTGTACGTTAAAGACGATTCAACATCTTGTCTCCATCATCGGCTCATTGTCGACTCGGTAATGTCCAAGTTTATTCAAAATTACAAGCACCATTAACTGTGAAGGCACTTTTATTTTAAAACTGTTTGCTTAGCCATTTTTTAAAAACTTCACTCATTCTAAGTTGTATAATTGCATTGACTGGCGGGATCTCAAATTTAAAACTTCTTTAGAACTTACAAAAATAAGAATCTTTTCCCAGATGGCTAACTTAAGTGTTGAAGTGACAGATTTTGTCGTAGAAAAATGTCTTGTCATACTTTTGTATCTAGAAACTGTATTCTACGGCTGACTTATCTGTTTGTTTAAGCTTTATACATATTTGACGTTCTTTCAATCAGTATTTAAATTTATTTTTGTCTTTCCTATATAAAATTTATCACAATTTATGTGTTATAGTGTATTTGGTGGTTTATTCAATGGAACGAATCTGATATTAAAATTGTTAAGAAGCCGTCTCAAATTTGTTAAAAGACCCCAGATGGAGGGTTGTCCAGAAAGTAAAGGATTGCGCTGGTTCCCCATCTCAGTGTGAGGTGACAGCTGTAAAGTGCGTAGTGTGATTCATTCTTTGAATGCACAAAATGTTTGCCAATGGAAATTTATAGGCAAATAATGCAATGAACAAGTAGTGGAAGTTTGGATTGGGAGGCCATCATTCGTTACAAATGAGTTGAAAGCAGGACAGCTTACTCTCTCCTACGTAAAATAGTAAGGACCTGGTTGAGGAAGATGCCTTGACAGCAATGGTGGTGCTGTATCTTTGTAAATAAAGTTTTGTGTTGATATGTTACTTTCTGAACAACGATCCCCTATCTAAGATGTCATTGCTTTAATTACAAATGCAGGATCCGCAGTATTCATTCAAACTTCTAGAAACAGCATACTCATGTGACATTGAGTTACAGTTGTTCTTCTTCTTGTTAATATAATTGTCCACATGAGTGGCTTTTCAACCTACAGTAATAGCAAACTACCATTCAAGTCAGAAGTAAACTGCTTCTGAAGTTTCTATAGTATATGGACAAGCTAGTAACAGTGATGTTAGTAAAATTGAATTGAAACACTTAACATTACTTGCATCTTTTTCATCTTGAAATTGGTTAAGATGAAAAACATGCAAGAGCTACTTCCTCCCATCATCTGACTGGTTCCTCGTGGAGATGTGTGGTGGAGTGATGAATTTCCATAGTAGGTTTGGTGACAGCAATTCAAAATTCATTCCTTTCCACACATTTACAAGTTTTGACATAGATTTGTGAATTTATTTGCAATAGTGCCCAATGCCCTCAAATTACACAATTAACTATGGAAATGAAGGCACATTACAATAATTAGAAAGCAGAACAAGATCAATTTTGGTATCTACAGGAAGCCTTGAAAACTACATAAAAAAAGCAATAGTTTGAACCCGGTTGCACACAAACATGCGGCCCTAAACGGTTTGACCCACAGATTGGTTTAACAGAAACACAATACAAACATATTAACAAGACTTTCCACATCATCTGTCTAGCTTTACAAAACAAATTCAGTAGAGAATCAAATGACAGTATCTCAGAACAAAAAAGAAGGAATCTATCAAATTAATTGCCCAGAATGTGACCAAATGTACATGGGTAAAAAAAAATAATTCGAGACCGGATTAAAACAGCATCAAATACAAACAGATGAATAAATCTGCAGTTGTACACCACTTTTGGACAACAAATACAACACTACTAAAACTGCAAAAATACACAGCATAGTTGGATATTTGGGAAAAGTTATTAATCACAAAACATAAACACCGTGTAATGAATTTTGAATTTCTGCCACCAAACCCATTAAGAAATTCATCACTCCTTCACGAGATATCGTCACACACAAACACACGCCGGACAAACCACAAGGAACCAATTGGCAACTTCTGATGATGGGAGCAAATAGCTTTTGAAACCATTAACATGAAAAAAGATGTTTCAACTCTGACTCAATTTTTTGTAAAGTATTTTACTATTTTCAGATACTCCCAGAGTAAATGTTGGATAGCATTGTCACGTAGTGTGTTGATGATCGCAACTAAGTGGCCTCATATTCTGGCATTACTCTAGTTCAATGGTCCTTATAAAACAGACCATGTCCTTGATATCTTCTCAGGTTCCAAAAAGAAGGAGCCTACCTATGCATAGTATGTGCTTTGTGTCCCTTGCACATTTCCTACATAAAAGTGTAAGATAGCCCACAATCTGTCTGAGCTAGCTCTAGATGAATTGAGGAGGGAACTCTCCGATCAGTTTGCTTACTCCAGATCTCAAGATGAGCCCTTGCCGTAAGCTGGGTTATCTCACGCTTGGGCCGGTACCCTAGGAAGTGTAACTGGGCAGCTGGTCAGATTAAATGGAGCACAAATACTGCATTGTATTTGGAGGAAGATAGTCTGACGTGTTCATGACTTATTTAGATTACACCGATGATCTTGACGAAGAAAACAACAGGAATGTGAGATCCTTATACACATTCTGGTATTAGGAAAGAATCTTTTACACTCCTTTAGAATCTGCATTTACAACAAAACTCAGACACGAATTCAGCTGTATCACTCAAACTGCAATTGTTATGCAAGTGTTTTGTACTGGAACATTTCAGAACAGATGATCTTATAAACATTTTCACCATATGCATGCTGGTCGTATCTTTCATCACATTGTTAGAGCACTTTGGGGTTAAGAGCAGTGTTCAGAAAATGAAAGGCAATTTTTCTTCCTTTTTGCACGTTTGCCACACATTGTGGGTGCAATTGAGTGCACGCACGCTCGCTCCTATTTTGTGCCCATTTGGTGAATATGGTGAAATCAGAAAGGATATTTCTCCATCAACCTGCAAGTGATCTGCAATGCAAATATTAAAATTATGAACATTGTTTTCGGTATTTTAAACTCTCTTCAGTACGTTGCTTGAGCCATTAAATTCGTCCGTCACATCTTTACATCAGCTTTTGCACTCTATATTATTTAAATGGATTTTCATTATATCTACCAACAAACATTTATTTCTTTCACTGATGTTTTCTCCCCATTTCCGATCGCACATAACCTTATCCATGATCGCTTCAAGTAAATAGCACAAACAAAACAATACTCTGGGAGTAATGAACTGTTACTTCCGCAGTTGTAACTAAAGGAGTAAATTATAATTGAGCTCTCCAACATGGTGCATGCTGCCTTATATGTTCAGAATTTTATTCCATCCTTGTTTTGCATAATTTTTAAATCTAAAAATGATAAACAGCCCTCATTCTCTATTTCACATATTTAACTTGCAAGCTAAGTAGTTTTAAAGAATGAGGTTGTCATTTAACTTGGTATAAATTTCGCCCATGTGCTGAAGTTGATGACCTTATTTGCTGGTTTTAGTAATTTAATTTCTCTGTGCTGATTTATCTGTATGCTTATTGAAAATGCGATGGAAGTATTCTTGAAGATGAGTCTCCAAATTTCTCTTGGTTGCATCCAGTCAATTAGTTTTGTATATGTCATTCTCCAGGTCCAGGGATAGCATGCTAGCCCCTAGTTCCCAAGGTCATGGGTTCAAACCTAGCGGAAGGCAATGTATTTTTTCAGGTGTAAAAATCCTTGGTATGACTTCCTTTGGAAGGGAAGTAAAGCCAGTAGTCCTATGTTGTAGATTTGTGGCACGTAAAGGAACCTCAAGGCTGATAAAGAGATCTCTGGGCAAAATTTCCAGTCTTTCACGCTCAACATGAATGGGACACTAAGAACCATAGTAGTTAAAGAGCATTCATAAATAAATAAAAAAAGCTCAATCTTGTATATGCCGGATATTTTTTCTTCCTGAGAAACACTTTCTACATTGATTTATGTATTTAGAAGCTTTTTTAATAGTAAAGGCGAGTGTAATTACTTGGGATACATGATGAGTGTGGCGCGACAATGTCACGGGAACTAGCATTGATAACAGTGTTCTCAGGCTTACAAAAGTGCATTGAAGGTCTTCTTCTTTATTGAGTGTTGAGCTAATACAATACATTTGGGCATGGTCAGTGTCGAGCCCTGGCTTCCGCATTTACAAAACATGTGTGTTGAGTTAGCTTCATATCGCTAACAGTTTCTCATTTAAAGTCCTATACTGCTTAGTGTTCTTCTCCCATTCCCATCTCCTTCCCTTGCTTCCTCTGATTGTCTTTGAAACTCCATTATCAGCAGGAAATGACTACTATTAGATGCAATTTAGAGAATACTTATTGTGTACCCCATACTAACCGTCCAGAACAGCACTTGCTTGTTCTGTTTAGGAAATGTACCTCTCCCTCTTAGCCCTCTCCGTGTTTACCGTCCTTTATTTTGAAATCATTCACTTCACGATTTCATATAAAACTATCACTTGCTTATCAATACACTTTCTTTACTTCGTCTAATTTGTTCCCTTCTATTCATTCTATAGTCACTTTCCCTCCCTATTCTATTAACTCCCCCATTATTACTGCTTCTGTATTCCCATACTTCTCACAGAGCCTGCACTATTTCTATACGTATGACACACTTTCCTACTCCGTAAATCTATTTCTGTTGGCTCCCTTGACGGTCTCGCTTTATTTCTGTCCAAAATCCGTAAACTCCCATTGGGTGTCAACACAATGCTTTCTTCTTCCACCAATTCGCCACTGTGAAACCACGCCTCTGCCCTGCCCACAGCCATATCATGCGGCGATTGAACTTCCTCCCTCCTCGATGATGTCACTTCCCTAACTTTGCCTGTTGTTGCCCATACGTCACTCTGATCTGACGTCACTGCCTCGCATCTCAATCTTCTGTCTGACACAACCATCTTCTTCCCGCCAGCCCCACGTAGCAGTGACGTAACTTCCATATATCCATCCTTCTCCGATTTCCAATTGCTCTTTGGACTTCCTTCCGATCTGCATTCCTTCTCTCTGGTCTCAGATGTATTTGGCTGAACCATTTCCTGCTCCTGCAATCTGCTGCTCCTTGTGTCACTTTCGCATCCAGCCACCATGTGCCCATTGACCCACAACTGTAAGTTCTTTATGACGGCCCGTTTCGTTTCCGTTCTAGCCAGCTTCATTTGTTGTATTAAATCTTTCATCAAGGCCCGTTCTTCCACTGATAAATCTCTGTTTATAAAAATATTTGGTCCGTTTAGTTGCTTTGTTTTTTTCAAAACTTCATAAACAAACTGCACTGATGTAAATCTTGCAATTATCATTCTGGCTCCTCTTGATCTTGCTTCCTTAATCTCCCAGCCCTGTAGCAACATTCCAAGCTTTCCTTCTATAATCTCTCTGACCTCTTCAACAGGTCATACTCCATTCCTTTCTTTCACTCCTATTATAACTAGATTGAATCTGCGGTGACTCTCTTCCAACAGCTCTACTCTTTTTTTGAGCTTCTGTACCTCATTTCTTATATCTTGCATTTCATTTTTGATCTCTCTCTTGATATCTATTAGTTCCTTTTCTACTCCATTAAGTTTGTTTCCTAATTTCTCATCCATATCTTTTATACTAGCAAAAATTTTGTCCATGATGTTTCGATTCCCATTTGGCCAAGGATTAATTTCGACTCTACCAATTACAGTAGATACCTATTATACATGTGAGAAGAATCATATTTACCATCTCTTCTATACCTTTGTTTATTTTACAATCATTCCATTTTAACTTATTAAAGGTTACAATTCTTCCTCTGTACTCTTTGATACTGATTCCCATAGTTACTTTCTTCCACTCCAGGAGCTTCCTCAACACACTTCCACTGCTTGCTTAGCACTCACACTGTCACCGTATCCATCAAGATAACGTTGTGTAAGAGAAAAGCATGTTCCACATTCATTTCTATAGGTTTACTTAATGCCACTTCTACTGCTTACTTAACACTCACACTGTAGTCACTGTTTCCATCAAGATAATGTTGTGTAAGAGAAAAGCATGTTCCACATTCATTTCTATAGGTTTACTTAATGCCACTTCCACTGCTTACTTAACACTCACACTGTAGTCACTGTTTCCATTTCCATCAAGATAATGTTGTGTAACAGAAAAGCATGTTCCACATTCATTTCTATAGGTTTACTTAATGCCACTTCCACTGCTTACTTAACACTCACACTGTAGTCACTGTTTCCATTTCCATCAAGATAATGTGTAAGAGAAAAGCATGTTCCACATTCATTTCTATAGGTTTACTTAATGCCACTTCTACTGCTTACTTAACACTCACACTGTAGTCACTGTTTCCATTTCCATCAAGATAATGTTGTGTAAGAGAAAAGCATGTTCCACATTCATTTCTATAGGTTTACTTAATGCCACTTCTACTGCTTACTTAACACTCACACTGTAGTCACTGTTTCCATCAAGATAATGTTGTGTAAGAGAAAAGCATGTTCCACATTCATTTCTATAGGTTTACTTAATGCCACTTCCACTGCTTACTTAACACTCACACTGTAGTCACTGTTTCCATCAAGATAATGTTGTGTAAGAGAAAAGCATGTTCCACATTCATTTCTATAGGTTTACTTAATGCCACTTCCACTGCTTACTTAACACTCACACTGTAATCACTGTTTCCATCAAGATAATGTTGTGTAAGAGAAAAGCATGTTCCACATTCATTTCTATAGGTTTACTTAATGCCACTTCCACTGCTTACTTAGCACTCACACTGTCACCATTTCCATCAAGATAATGTTGTGTAAGAGAAAAGCATGTTCCACATTCATTTCTATAGGTTTACTTAATGCCACTTCCACTGCTTACTTAACACTCACACTGTCACCATTTCCATCAAGATAATGTTGTGTAAGAGAAAAGCATGTTCCACATTCATTTCTATAGGTTTACTTAATGCCACTTCCACTGCTTACTTAACACTCACACTGTAGTCACTGTTTCCATCAAGATAATGTTGTGTAAGAGAAAAGCATGTTCCACATTCATTTCTATAGGTTTACTTAATGCCACTTCCACTGCTTACTTAACACTCACACTGTAGTCACTGTTTCCATCAAGATAATGTTGTGTAAGAGAAAAGCATGTTCCACATTCATTTCTATAGGTTTACTTAATGCCACTTCCACTGCTTACTTAACACTCACACTGTAGTCACTGTTTCCATTTCCATCAAGATAATGTTGTGTAAGAGAAAAGCATGTTCCACATTCATTTCTATAGGTTTACTTAATTCCACTTCCACTGCTTACTTAACACTCACACTGTCACCATTTCCATCAAGATAACGCTGTGTAAGAGAAAAGCATGTTCCACATTCATTTCTATAGGTTTACTTAATTCCACTTCCACTGCTTACTTAACACTCACACTGTCACCATTTCCATCAAGATAACGTTGTGTAAGAGAAAAGCATGTTCCACATTCATTTCTATAGGTTTACTTAATTCCACTTCTACTGCTTACTTAACACTCACACTGTCACCATTTCCATCAAGATAACGTTGTGTAAGAGAAAAGCATGTTCCACATTCATTTCTATAGGTTTACTTAATTCCACTTCCACTGCTTACTTAACACTCACACTGTCACCATTTCCATCAAGATAACGTTGTGTAAGAGAAAAGCATGTTCCACATTCATTTCTATAGGTTTACTTAATTCCACTTCCACTGCTTACTTAACACTCACACTGTCACCATTTCCATCAAGATAACGTTGTGTAAGAGAAAAGCATGTTCCACATTCATTTCTATAGGTTTACTTAATTCCACTTCTACTGCTTACTTAACACTCACACTGTCACCATTTCCATCAAGATAACGTTGTGTAAGAGAAAAGCATGTTCCACATTCATTTCTATAGGTTTACTTAATTCCACTTCCACTGCTTACTTAACACTCACACTGTCACCATTTCCATCAAGATAACGTTGTGTAAGAGAAAAGCATGTTCCACATTCATTTCTATAGGTTTACTTAATTCCACTTCCACTGCTTACTTAACACTCACACTGTCACCATTTCCATCAAGATAACGTTGTGTAAGAGAAAAGCATGTTCCACATTCATTTCTATAGGTTTACTTAATTCCACTTCTACTGCTTACTTAACACTCACACTGTCACCATTTCCATCAAGATAACGTTGTGTAAGAGAAAAGCATGTTCCACATTCATTTCTATAGGTTTACTTAATTCCACTTCCACTGCTTACTTAACACTCACACTGTTTCCATTTCCATCAAGATAATGTTGTGTAAGAGAAAAGCATGTTCCACATTCATTTCTATAGGTTTACTTAATGCCACTTCCACTGCTTACTTAACACTCACACTGTAGTCACTGTTTCCATCAAGATAACGTTGTGTAAGAGAAAAGCATGTTCCACATTCATTTCTATAGGTTTACTTAATGCCACTTCCACTGCTTGCTTAGCACTCACACTGTAGTCACTGTCTCCATCAAGATTACGTTGTGTAAGAGAAAAGCATGTTCCACATTCATTTCTATAGGTTTACTTAATGCCACTTCCACTGCTTACTTAACACTCACACTGTAGTCACTGTTTCCATTTCCATCAAGATAATGTTGTGTAAGAGAAAAGCATGTTCCACATTCATTTCTATAGGTTTACTTAATGCCACTTCCACTGCTTACTTAACACTCACACTGTAGTCACTGTTTCCATTTCCATCAAGATAATGTTGTGTAAGAGAAAAGCATGTTCCACATTCATTTCTATAGGTTTACTTAATTCCACTTCTACTGCTTACTTAACACTCACACTGTCACCATTTCCATCAAGATAACGTTGTGTAAGAGAAAAGCATGTTCCACATTCATTTCTATAGGTTTACTTAATGCCACTTCCACTGCTTACTTAACACTCACACTGTCACCATTTCCATCAAGATAACGTTGTGTAAGAGAAAAGCATGTTCCACATTCATTTCTATAGGTTTACTTAATTCCACTTCTACTGCTTACTTAACACTCACACTGTCACCATTTCCATCAAGATAACGTTGTGTAAGAGAAAAGCATGTTCCACAATCATTTCTATAGGTTTACTTAATTCCACTTCTACTGCTTACTTAACACACACACTGTAGTCACTGTTTCCATCAAGATAATGTTGTGTAAGAGAAAAGCATGTTCCACATCATTTCTATAGGTTTACTTAATGCCACTTCTACTGCTTACTTAACACTCACACTGTAGTCACTGTTTCCATCAAGATAATGTTGTGTAAGAGAAAAGCATGTTCCACATTCATTTCTATAGGTTTACTTAATGCCACTTCCACTGCTTACTTAACACTCACACTGTAGTCACTGTTTCCATTTCCATCAAGATAATGTTGTGTAAGAGAAAAGCATGTTCCACATTCATTTCTATAGGTTTACTTAATGCCACTTCCACTGCTTACTTAACACTCACACTGTAGTCACTGTTTCCATTTCCATCAAGATAATGTTGTGAAAGAGAAAAGCATGTTCCACATTCATTTCTATAGGTTTACTTAATTCCACTTCCACTGCTTACTTAACACTCACACTGTAGTCACTGTTTCCATCAAGATAATGTTGTGTAAGAGAAAAGCATGTTCCACATTCATTTCTATAGGTTTACTTAATGCCACTTCCACTGCTTACTTAACACTCACACTGTAGTCACTGTTTCCATTTCCATCAAGATAATGTTGTGTAAGAGAAAAGCATGTTCCACATTCATTTCTATAGGTTTACTTAATGCCACTTCCACTGCTTACTTAACACTCACACTGTAGTCACTGTTTCCATTTCCATCAAAATAATGTTGTGTAAGAGAAAAGCATGTTCCACATTCATTTCTATAGGTTTACTTAATGCCACTTCCACTGCTTACTTAACACTCACACTGTAGTCACTGTTTCCATCAAGATAATGTTGTGTAAGAGAAAAGCATGTTCCACATTCATTTCTATAGGTTTACTTAATTCCACTTCCACTGCTTACTTAACACTCACACTGTAGTCACTGTTTCCATTTCCATCAAGATAATGTTGTGTAAGAGAAAAGCATGTTCCACATTCATTTCTATAGGTTTACTTAATGCCACTTCCACTGCTTACTTAACACTCACACTGTAGTCACTGTTTCCATTTCCATCAAGATAATGTTGTGTAAGAGAAAAGCATGTTCCACATTCATTTCTATAGGTTTACTTAATGCCACTTCCACTGCTTACTTAACACTCACACTGTCACCATTTCCATCAAGATAACGTTGTGTAAGAGAAAAGCATGTTCCACATTCATTTCTATAGGTTTACTTAATGCCACTTCCACTGCTTACTTAACACTCACACTGTCACCATTTCCATCAAGATAACGTTGTGTAAGAGAAAAGCATGTTCCACATTCATTTCTATAGGTTTACTTAATGCCACTTCCACTGCTTACTTAACACTCACACTGTCACCATTTCCATCAAGATAACGTTGTGTAAGAGAAAAGCACGTTCCACATTCATTTCTATAGGTTTACTTAATTCCACTTCTACTGCTTACTTAACACTCACACTGTAGTCACTGTTTCCATCAAGATAATGTTGTGTAAGAGAAAAGCATGTTCCACATCATTTCTATAGGTTTACTTAATGCCACTTCTACTGCTTACTTAACACTCACACTGTTACCGTTTCCATCAAGATAATGTTGAGTAAGAGAAAAGCATGTTCCACATTCATTTCTATAGGTTTACTTAATGCCACTTCTACTGCTTACTTAACACTCACACTGTCACCATTTCCATCAAGATTACGTTGTGTAAGAGAAAAGCATGTTCCACATTCATTTCTATAGGTTTACTTAATGCCACTTCCACTGCTTACTTAGCACTCACACTGTCACCATTTCCATCAAGATAATGTTGTGTAAGAGAAAAGCATGTTCCACATTCATTTCTATAGGTTTACTTAATGCCACTTCCACTGCTTACTTAGCACTCACACTGTCACCATTTCCATCAAGATAATGTTGTGTAAGAGAAAAGCATGTTCCACATTCATTTCTATAGGTTTACTTAATGCCACTTCTACTGCTTACTTAACACTCACACTGTTTCCATTTCCATCAAGATAACGTTGTGTAAGAGAAAAGCATGTTCCACATTCATTTCTATAGGTTTACTTAATGCCACTTCTACTGCTTACTTAACACTCACATTGTAGTCACTGTTTCCATCAAGATAATGTTGTGTAAGAGAAAAGCATGTTCCACATTCATTTCTATAGGTTTACTTAATGCTACTTCCACTGCTTACTTAGCACTCACACTGTCACCATTTCCATCAAGATAATGTTGTGTAAGAGAAAAGCATGTTCCACATTCATTTCTATAGGTTTACTTAATGCCACTTCCACTGCTTACTTAGCACTCACACTGTCACCATTTCCATCAAGATAACGTTGTGTAAGAGAAAAGCATGTTCCACATTCATTTCTATAGGTTTACTTAATGCCACTTCTACTGCTTACTTAACACTCACACTGTTTCCATTTCCATCAAGATAACGTTGTGTAAGAGAAAAGCATGTTCCACATTCATTTCTATAGGTTTACTTAATGCCACTTCCACTGCTTACTTAACACTCACACTGTAGTCACTGTTTCCATTTCCATCAAGATAATGTTGTGTAAGAGAAAAGCATGTTCCACATTCATTTCTATAGGTTTACTTAATGCCACTTCCACTGCTTACTTAACACTCACACTGTAGTCACTGTTTCCATCAAGATAATGTTGTGTAAGAGAAAAGCATGTTCCACATTCATTTCTATAGGTTTACTTAATGCCACTTCTACTGCTTACTTAACACTCACACTGTTTCCATTTCCATCAAGATAATGTTGTGTAAGAGAAAAGCATGTTCCACATTCATTTCTATAGGTTTACTTAATGCCACTTCCACTGCTTACTTAACACTCACACTGTAGTCACTGTTTCCATCAAGATAATGTTGTGTAAGAGAAAAGCATGTTCCACATTCATTTCTATAGGTTTACTTAATTCCACTTCCACTGCTTACTTAACACTCACACTGTAGTCACTGTTTCCATTTCCATCAAGATAATGTTGTGTAAGAGAAAAGCATGTTCCACATCATTTCTATAGGTTTACTTAATGCCACTTCCACTGCTTATTTAACACTCACACTGTTTCCATTTCCGTCAAGATAATGTTGTGTAAGAGAAAAGCATGTTCCACATTCATTTCTATAGGTTTACTTAATTCCACTTCCACTGCTTACGTAACACTCACACTGTAGTCACTGTTTCCATTTCCATCAAGATAATGTTGTGTAAGAGAAAAGCATGTTCCACATTCATTTCTATAGGTTTACTTAATGCCACTTCCACTGCTTACTTAACACTCACACTGTAGTCACTGTTTCCATCAAGATAATGTGTAAGAGAAAAGCATGTTCCACATCATTTCTATAGGTTTACTTAATGCCACTTCCACTGCTTACTTAACACTCACACTGTTTCCATTTCCATCAAGATAATGTTGTGAAAGAGAAAAGCATGTTCCACATTCATTTCTATAGGTTTACTTAATTCCACTTCCACTGCTTACTTAACACTCACACTGTAGTCACTGTTTCCATCAAGATAATGTTGTGTAAGAGAAAAGCATGTTCCACATTCATTTCTATAGGTTTACTTAATGCCACTTCCACTGCTTACTTAACACTCACACTGTCACCATTTCCATCAAGATAACGTTGTGTAAGAGAAAAGCATGTTCCACATTCATTTCTATAGGTTTACTTAATGCCACTTCCACTGCTTACTTAACACTCACACTGTCACCATTTCCATCAAGATAACGTTGTGTAAGAGAAAAGCATGTTCCACATTCATTTCTATAGGTTTACTTAATTCCACTTCTACTGCTTACTTAACACTCACACTGTCACCATTTCCATCAAGATAACGTTGTGTAAGAGAAAAGCATGTTCCACAATCATTTCTATAGGTTTACTTAATTCCACTTCTACTGCTTACTTAACACACACACTGTAGTCACTGTTTCCATCAAGATAATGTTGTGTAAGAGAAAAGCATGTTCCACATCATTTCTATAGGTTTACTTAATGCCACTTCTACTGCTTACTTAACACTCACACTGTAGTCACTGTTTCCATCAAGATAATGTTGTGTAAGAGAAAAGCATGTTCCACATTCATTTCTATAGGTTTACTTAATGCCACTTCCACTGCTTACTTAACACTCACACTGTAGTCACTGTTTCCATTTCCATCAAGATAATGTTGTGTAAGAGAAAAGCATGTTCCACATTCATTTCTATAGGTTTACTTAATGCCACTTCCACTGCTTACTTAACACTCACACTGTAGTCACTGTTTCCATTTCCATCAAGATAATGTTGTGTAAGAGAAAAGCATGTTCCACATTCATTTCTATAGGTTTACTTAATTCCACTTCCACTGCTTACTTAACACTCACACTGTAGTCACTGTTTCCATCAAGATAATGTTGTGTAAGAGAAAAGCATGTTCCACATTCATTTCTATAGGTTTACTTAATGCCACTTCCACTGCTTACTTAACACTCACACTGTAGTCACTGTTTCCATTTCCATCAAGATAATGTTGTGTAAGAGAAAAGCATGTTCCACATTCATTTCTATAGGTTTACTTAATGCCACTTCCACTGCTTACTTAACACTCACACTGTAGTCACTGTTTCCATTTCCATCAAGATAATGTTGTGTAAGAGAAAAGCATGTTCCACATTCATTTCTATAGGTTTACTTAATGCCACTTCCACTGCTTACTTAACACTCACACTGTAGTCACTGTTTCCATTTCCATCAAGATAATGTTGTGTAAGAGAAAAGCATGTTCCACATTCATTTCTATAGGTTTACTTAATTCCACTTCCACTGCTTACTTAACACTCACACTGTAGTCACTGTTTCCATTTCCATCAAGATAATGTTGTGTAAGAGAAAAGCATGTTCCACATTCATTTCTATAGGTTTACTTAATGCCACTTCCACTGCTTACTTAACACTCACACTGTAGTCACTGTTTCCATTTCCATCAAGATAATGTTGTGTAAGAGAAACGCATGTTCCACATTCATTTCTATAGGTTTACTTAATGCCACTTCCACTGCTTACTTAACACTCACACTGTCACCATTTCCATCAAGATAACGTTGTGTAAGAGAAAAGCATGTTCCACATTCATTTCTATAGGTTTACTTAATGCCACTTCCACTGCTTACTTAACACTCACACTGTCACCATTTCCATCAAGATAAAGTTGTGTAAGAGAAAAGCATGTTCCACATTCATTTCTATAGGTTTACTTAATGCCACTTCTACTGCTTACTTAACACTCACACTGTTACCGTTTCCATCAAGATAATGTTGTGTAAGAGAAAAGCATGTTCCACATTCATTTCTATAGGTTTACTTAATGCCACTTCTACTGCTTACTTAACACTCACACTGTCACCATTTCCATCAAGATTACGTTGTGTAAGAGAAAAGCATGTTCCACATTCATTTCTATAGGTTTACTTAATGCCACTTCCACTGCTTACTTAGCACTCACACTGTCACCATTTCCATCAAGATAATGTTGTGTAAGAGAAAAGCATGTTCCACATTCATTTCTATAGGTTTACTTAACGCCACTTCCACTGCTTACTTAACACTCACACTGTAGTCACTGTTTCCATCAAGATTACGTTGTGTAAGAGAAAAGCATGTTCCACATTCATTTCTATAGGTTTACTTAATGCCACTTCCACTGCTTACTTAACACTCACACTGTAGTCACTGTTTCCATCAAGATTACGTTGTGTAAGAGAAAAGCATGTTCCACATTCATTTCTATAGGTTTACTTAATGCCACTTCTACTGCTTACTTAACACTCACATTGTAGTCACTGTTTCCATCAAGATAATGTTGTGTAAGAGAAAAGCATGTTCCACATTCATTTCTATAGGTTTACTTAATGCCACTTCCACTGCTTACTTAGCACTCACACTGTCACCATTTCCATCAAGATAATGTTGTGTAAGAGAAAAGCATGTTCCACATTCATTTCTATAGGTTTACTTAATGCCACTTCTACTGCTTACTTAACACTCACACTGTTTCCATTTCCATCAAGATAACGTTGTGTAAGAGAAAAGCATGTTCCACATTCATTTCTATAGGTTTACTTAATGCCACTTCTACTGCTTACTTAACACTCACACTGTAGTCACTGTTTCCATTTCCATCAAGATAATGTTGTGTAAGAGAAAAGCATGTTCCACATTCATTTCTATAGGTTTACTTAATGCCACTTCCACTGCTTACTTAACACTCACACTGTAGTCACTGTTTCCATCAAGATAATGTTGTGTAAGAGAAAAGCATGTTCCACATTCATTTCTATAGGTTTACTTAATGCCACTTCTACTGCTTACTTAACACTCACACTGTTTCCATTTCCATCAAGATAATGTTGTGTAAGAGAAAAGCATGTTCCACATTCATTTCTATAGGTTTACTTAATGCCACTTCTACTGCTTACTTAACACTCACACTGTTTCCATTTCCATCAAGATAATGTTGTGTAAGAGAAAAGCATGTTCCACATTCCTTTCTATAGGTTTACTTAATTCCACTTCCACTGCTTACTTAACACTCACACTGTAGTCACTGTTTACATTTCCATCAAGATAATGTTGTGAAAGAGTAAAGCATGTTCCACATTCATTTCTATAGGTTTACTTAATTCCACTTCCACTGCTTACTTAACACTCACACTGTAGTCACTGTTTCCATCAAGATAATGTTGTGTAAGAGAAAAGCATGTTCCACATTCATTTCTATAGGTTTACTTAATGCCACTTCCACTGCTTACTTAACACTCACACTGTAGTCACTGTTTCCATTTCCATCAAGATAATGTTGTGTAAGAGAAAAGCATGTTCCACATTCATTTCTATAGGTTTACTTAATGCCACTTCCACTGCTTACTTAACACTCACACTGTAGTCACTGTTTCCATTTCCATCAAGATAATGTTGTGTAAGAGAAAAGCATGTTCCACATTCATTTCTATAGGTTTACTTAATGCCACTTCCACTGCTTACTTAACACTCACACTGTAGTCACTGTTTCCATCAAGATAATGTTGTGTAAGAGAAAAGCATGTTCCACATTCATTTCTATAGGTTTACTTAATTCCACTTCCACTGCTTACTTAACACTCACACTGTAGTCACTGTTTCCATTTCCATCAAGATAATGTTGTGTAAGAGAAAAGCATGTTCCACATTCATTTCTATAGGTTTACTTAATGCCACTTCCACTGCTTACTTAACACTCACACTGTAGTCACTGTTTCCATTTCCATCAAGATAATGTTGTGTAAGAGAAAAGCATGTTCCACATTCATTTCTATAGGTTTACTTAATGCCACTTCCACTGCTTACTTAACACTCACACTGTCACCATTTCCATCAAGATAACGTTGTGTAAGAGAAAAGCATGTTCCACATTCATTTCTATAGGTTTACTTAATGCCACTTCCACTGCTTACTTAACACTCACACTGTCACCATTTCCATCAAGATAACGTTGTGTAGGAGAAAAGCATGTTCCACATTCATTTCTATAGGTTTACTTAATGCCACTTCCACTGCTTACTTAACACTCACACTGTCACCTTTTCCATCAAGATAAAGTTGTATAAGAGAAAAGCATGTTCCACATTCATTTCTATAGGTTTACTTAATTCCACTTCTACTGCTTACTTAACACTCACACTGTCACCATTTCCATCAAGATAACGTTGTGTAAGAGAAAAGCATGTTCCACATTCATTTCTATAGGTTTACTTAATTCCACTTCTACTGCTTACTTAACACTCACACTGTAGTCACTGTTTCCATCAAGATAATGTTGTGTAAGAGAAAAGCATGTTCCACATCATTTCTATAGGTTTACTTAATGCCACTTCTACTGCTTACTTAACACTCACACTGTTACCGTTTCCATCAAGATAATGTTGTGTAAGAGAAAAGCATGTTCCACATTCATTTCTATAGGTTTACTTAATGCCACTTCTACTGCTTACTTAACACTCACACTGTCACCATTTCCATCAAGATTACGTTGTGTAAGAGAAAAGCATGTTCCACATTCATTTCTATAGGTTTACTTAATGCCACTTCCACTGCTTACTTAGCACTCACACTGTCACCATTTCCATCAAGATAATGTTGTGTAAGAGAAAAGCATGTTCCACATTCATTTCTATAGGTTTACTTAATGCCACTTCCACTGCTTACTTAACACTCACACTGTAATCACTGTTTCCATCAAGATTACGTTGTGTAAGAGAAAAGCATGTTCCACATTCATTTCTATAGGTTTACTTAATGCCACTTCTACTGCTTACTTAACACTCACATTGTAGTCACTGTTTCCATCAAGATAATGTTGTGTAAGAGAAAAGCATGTTCCACATTCATTTCTATAGGTTTACTTAATGCCACTTCCACTGCTTACTTAGCACTCACACTGTCACCATTTCCATCAAGATAATGTTGTGTAAGAGAAAAGCATGTTCCACATTCATTTCTATAGGTTTACTTAATGCCACTTCCACTGCTTACTTAGCACTCACACTGTCACCATTTCCATCAAGATAACGTTGTGTAAGAGAAAAGCATGTTCCACATTCATTTCTATAGGTTTACTTAATGCCACTTCTACTGCTTACTTAACACTCACACTGTTTCCATTTCCATCAAGATAACGTTGTGTAAGAGAAAAGCATGTTCCACATTCATTTCTATAGGTTTACTTAATGCCACTTCCACTGCTTACTTAACACTCACACTGTAGTCACTGTTTCCATTTCCATCAAGATAATGTTGTGTAAGAGAAAAGCATGTTCCACATTCATTTCTATAGGTTTACTTAATGCCACTTCCACTGCTTACTTAACACTCACACTGTAGTCACTGTTTCCATCAAGATAATGTTGTGTAAGAGAAAAGCATGTTCCACATTCATTTCTATAGGTTTACTTAATGCCACTTCTACTGCTTACTTAACACTCACACTGTTTCCATTTCCATCAAGATAATGTTGTGTAAGAGAAAAGCATGTTCCACATTCATTTCTATAGGTTTACTTAATGCCACTTCCACTGCTTACTTAACACTCACACTGTAGTCACTGTTTCCATCAAGATAATGTTGTGTAAGAGAAAAGCATGTTCCACATTCATTTCTATAGGTTTACTTAATTCCACTTCCACTGCTTACTTAACACTCACACTGTAGTCACTGTTTCCATTTCCATCAAGATAATGTTGTGTAAGAGAAAAGCATGTTCCACATCATTTCTATAGGTTTACTTAATGCCACTTCCACTGCTTATTTAACACTCACACTGTTTCCATTTCCATCAAGATAATGTTGTGTAAGAGAAAAGCATGTTCCACATTCATTTCTATAGGTTTACTTAATTCCACTTCCACTGCTTACTTAACACTCACACTGTAGTCACTGTTTCCATTTCCATCAAGATAATGTTGTGTAAGAGAAAAGCATGTTCCACATTCATTTCTATAGGTTTACTTAATGCCACTTCCACTGCTTACTTAACACTCACACTGTAGTCACTGTTTCCATCAAGATAATGTGTAATTAAAAGCATGTTCCACATCATTTCTATAGGTTTACTTAATGCCACTTCCACTGCTTACTTAACACTCACACTGTTTCCATTTCCATCAAGATAATGTTGTGTAAGAGAAAAGCATGTTCCACATTCATTTCTATAGGTTTACTTAATTCCACTTCCACTGCTTACTTAACACTCACACTGTAGTCACTGTTTCCATCAAGATAATGTTGTGTAAGAGAAAAGCATGTTCCACATTCATTTCTATAGGTTTACTTAATGCCACTTCCACTGCTTACTTAACACTCACACTGTCACCATTTCCATCAAGATAACGTTGTGTAAGAGAAAAGCATGTTCCACATTCATTTCTATAGGTTTACTTAATGCCACTTCCACTGCTTACTTAACACTCACACTGTCACCATTTCCATCAAGATAACGTTGTGTAAGAGAAAAGCATGTTCCACATTCATTTCTATAGGTTTACTTAATTCCACTTCTACTGCTTACTTAACACTCACACTGTCACCATTTCCATCAAGATAACGTTGTGTAAGAGAAAAGCATGTTCCATAATCATTTCTATAGGTTTACTTAATTCCACTTCTACTGCTTACTTAACACACACACTGTAGTCACTGTTTCCATCAAGATAATGTTGTGTATGAGAAAAGCATGTTCCACATCATTTCTATAGGTTTACTTAATGCCACTTCTACTGCTTACTTAACACTCACACTGTAGTCACTGTTTCCATCAAGATAATGTTGTGTAAGAGAAAAGCATGTTCCACATTCATTTCTATAGGTTTACTTAATGCCACTTCCACTGCTTACTTAACACTCACACTGTAGTCACTGTTTCCATTTCCATCAAGATAATGTTGTGTAAGAGAAAAGCATGTTCCACATTCATTTCTATAGGTTTACTTAATGCCACTTCCACTGCTTACTTAACACTCACACTGTAGTCACTGTTTCCATTTCCATCAAGATAATGTTGTGTAAGAGAAAAGCATGTTCCACATTCATTTCTATAGGTTTACTTAATTCCACTTCCACTGCTTACTTAACACTCACACTGTAGTCACTGTTTCCATCAAGATAATGTTGTGTAAGAGAAAAGCATGTTCCACATTCATTTCTATAGGTTTACTTAATGCCACTTCCACTGCTTACTTAACACTCACACTGTAGTCACTGTTTCCATTTCCATCAAGATAATGTTGTGTAAGAGAAAAGCATGTTCCACATTCATTTCTATAGGTTTACTTAATGCCACTTCCACTGCTTACTTAACACTCACACTGTAGTCACTGTTTCCATTTCCATCAAGATAATGTTGTGTAAGAGAAAAGCATGTTCCACATTCATTTCTATAGGTTTACTTAATGCCACTTCCACTGCTTACTTAACACTCACACTGTAGTCACTGTTTCCATTTCCATCAAGATAATGTTGTGTAAGAGAAAAGCATGTTCCACATTCATTTCTATAGGTTTACTTAATGCCACTTCCACTGCTTACTTAACACTCACACTGTAGTCACTGTTTCCATTTCCATCAAGATAATGTTGTGTAAGAGAAAAGCATGTTCCACATTCATTTCTATAGGTTTACTTAATTCCACTTCCACTGCTTACTTAACACTCACACTGTAGTCACTGTTTCCATTTCCATCAAGATAATGTTGTGTAAGAGAAAAGCATGTTCCACATTCATTTCTATAGGTTTACTTAATGCCACTTCCACTGCTTACTTAACACTCACACTGTAGTCACTGTTTCCATTTCCATCAAGATAATGTTGTGTAAGAGAAACGCATGTTCCACATTCATTTCTATAGGTTTACTTAATGCCACTTCCACTGCTTACTTAACACTCACACTGTCACCATTTCCATCAAGATAACGTTGTGTAAGAGAAAAGCATGTTCCACATTCATTTCTATAGGTTTACTTAATGCCACTTCCACTGCTTACTTAACACTCACACTGTCACCATTTCCATCAAGATAAAGTTGTGTAAGAGAAAAGCATGTTCCACATTCATTTCTATAGGTTTACTTAATGCCACTTCTACTGCTTACTTAACACTCACACTGTTACCGTTTCCATCAAGATAATGTTGTGTAAGAGAAAAGCATGTTCCACATTCATTTCTATAGGTTTACTTAATGCCACTTCTACTGCTTACTTAACACTCACACTGTCACCATTTCCATCAAGATTACGTTGTGTAAGAGAAAAGCATGTTCCACATTCATTTCTATAGGTTTACTTAATGCCACTTCCACTGCTTACTTAGCACTCACACTGTCACCATTTCCATCAAGATAATGTTGTGTAAGAGAAAAGCATGTTCCACATTCATTTCTATAGGTTTACTTAATGCCACTTCCACTGCTTACTTAACACTCACACTGTAGTCACTGTTTCCATCAAGATTACGTTGTGTAAGAGAAAAGCATGTTCCACATTCATTTCTATAGGTTTACTTAATGCCACTTCCACTGCTTACTTAACACTCACACTGTAGTCACTGTTTCCATCAAGATTACGTTGTGTAAGAGAAAAGCATGTTCCACATTCATTTCTATAGGTTTACTTAATGCCACTTCTACTGCTTACTTAACACTCACATTGTAGTCACTGTTTCCATCAAGATAATGTTGTGTAAGAGAAAAGCATGTTCCACATTCATTTCTATAGGTTTACTTAATGCCACTTCCACTGCTTACTTAGCACTCACACTGTCACCATTTCCATCAAGATAATGTTGTGTAAGAGAAAAGCATGTTCCACATTCATTTCTATAGGTTTACTTAATGCCACTTCTACTGCTTACTTAACACTCACACTGTTTCCATTTCCATCAAGATAACGTTGTGTAAGAGAAAAGCATGTTCCACATTCATTTCTATAGGTTTACTTAATGCCACTTCTACTGCTTACTTAACACTCACACTGTAGTCACTGTTTCCATTTCCATCAAGATAATGTTGTGTAAGAGAAAAGCATGTTCCACATTCATTTCTATAGGTTTACTTAATGCCACTTCCACTGCTTACTTAACACTCACACTGTAGTCACTGTTTCCATCAAGATAATGTTGTGTAAGAGAAAAGCATGTTCCACATTCATTTCTATAGGTTTACTTAATGCCACTTCTACTGCTTACTTAACACTCACACTGTTTCCATTTCCATCAAGATAATGTTGTGTAAGAGAAAAGCATGTTCCACATTCATTTCTATAGGTTTACTTAATGCCACTTCTACTGCTTACTTAACACTCACACTGTTTCCATTTCCATCAAGATAATGTTGTGTAAGAGAAAAGCATGTTCCACATTCATTTCTATAGGTTTACTTAATTCCACTTCCACTGCTTAACACTCACACTGTAGTCACTGTTTCCATCAAGATAATGTTGTGTAAGAGAAAAGCATGTTCCACATTCATTTCTATAGGTTTACTTAATGCCACTTCCACTGCTTACTTAACACTCACACTGTAGTCACTGTTTACATTTCCATCAAGATAATGTTGTGAAAGAGAAAAGCATGTTCCACATTCATTTCTATAGGTTTACTTAATTCCACTTCCACTGCTTACTTAACACTCACACTGTAGTCACTGTTTCCATCAAGATAATGTTGTGTAAGAGAAAAGCATGTTCCACATTCATTTCTATAGGTTTACTTAATGCCACTTCCACTGCTTACTTAACACTCACACTGTAGTCACTGTTTCCATTTCCATCAAGATAATGTTGTGTAAGAGAAAAGCATGTTCCACATTCATTTCTATAGGTTTACTTAATGCCACTTCCACTGCTTACTTAACACTCACACTGTAGTCACTGTTTCCATTTCCATCAAGATAATGTTGTGTAAGAGAAAAGCATGTTCCACATTCATTTCTATAGGTTTACTTAATGCCACTTCCACTGCTTACTTAACACTCACACTGTAGTCACTGTTTCCATCAAGATAATGTTGTGTAAGAGAAAAGCATGTTCCACATTCATTTCTATAGGTTTACTTAATTCCACTTCCACTGCTTACTTAACACTCACACTGTAGTCACTGTTTCCATTTCCATCAAGATAATGTTGTGTAAGAGAAAAGCATGTTCCACATTCATTTCTATAGGTTTACTTAATGCCACTTCCACTGCTTACTTAACACTCACACTGTAGTCACTGTTTCCATTTCCATCAAGATAATGTTGTGTAAGAGAAAAGCATGTTCCACATTCATTTCTATAGGTTTACTTAATGCCACTTCCACTGCTTACTTAACACTCACACTGTCACCATTTCCATCAAGATAACGTTGTGTAAGAGAAAAGCATGTTCCACATTCATTTCTATAGGTTTACTTAATGCCACTTCCACTGCTTACTTAACACTCACACTGTCACCATTTCCATCAAGATAACGTTGTGTAAGAGAAAAGCATGTTCCACATTCATTTCTATAGGTTTACTTAATGCCACTTCCACTGCTTACTTAACACTCACACTGTCACCATTTCCATCAAGATAAAGTTGTATAAGAGAAAAGCATGTTCCACATTCATTTCTATAGGTTTACTTAATTCCACTTCTACTGCTTACTTAACACTCACACTGTAGTCACTGTTTCCATCAAGATAATGTTGTGTAAGAGAAAAGCATGTTCCACATTCATTTCTATAGGTTCACTTAATGCCACTTCCACTGCTTACTTAACACTCACACTGTAGTCACTGTTTCCATCAAGATAATGTTGTGTAAGAGAAAAGCATGTTCCACATCATTTCTATAGGTTTACTTAATGCCACTTCTACTGCTTACTTAACACTCACACTGTAGTCACTGTTTCCATCAAGATAATGTTGTGTAAGAGAAAAGCATGTTCCACATTCATTTCTATAGGTTTACTTAATGCCACTTCCACTGCTTACTTAACACTCACACTGTAGTCACTGTTTCCATTTCCATCAAGATAATGTTGTGTAAGAGAAAAGCATGTTCCACATTCATTTCTATAGGTTTACTTAATGCCACTTCCACTGCTTACTTAACACTCACACTGTAGTCACTGTTTCCATTTCCATCAAGATAATGTTGTGTAAGAGAAAAGCATGTTCCACATTCATTTCTATAGGTTTACTTAATTCCACTTCCACTGCTTACTTAACACTCACACTGTAGTCACTGTTTCCATCAAGATAATGTTGTGTAAGAGAAAAGCATGTTCCACATTCATTTCTATAGGTTTACTTAATGCCACTTCCACTGCTTACTTAACACTCACACTGTAGTCACTGTTTCCATTTCCATCAAGATAATGTTGTGTAAGAGAAAAGCATGTTCCACATTCATTTCTATAGGTTTACTTAATGCCACTTCCACTGCTTACTTAACACTCACACTGTAGTCACTGTTTCCATTTCCATCAAGATAATGTTGTGTAAGAGAAAAGCATGTTCCACATTCATTTCTATAGGTTTACTTAATGCCACTTCCACTGCTTACTTAACACTCACACTGTAGTCACTGTTTCCATTTCCATCAAGATAATGTTGTGTAAGAGAAAAGCATGTTCCACATTCATTTCTATAGGTTTACTTAATGCCACTTCCACTGCTTACTTAACACTCACACTGTAGTCACTGTTTCCATTTCCATCAAGATAATGTTGTGTAAGAGAAAAGCATGTTCCACATTCATTTCTATAGGTTTACTTAATTCCACTTCCACTGCTTACTTAACACTCACACTGTAGTCACTGTTTCCATTTCCATCAAGATAATGTTGTGTAAGAGAAAAGCATGTTCCACATTCATTTCTATAGGTTTACTTAATGCCACTTCCACTGCTTACTTAACACTCACACTGTAGTCACTGTTTCCATTTCCATCAAGATAATGTTGTGTAAGAGAAACGCATGTTCCACATTCATTTCTATAGGTTTACTTAATGCCACTTCCACTGCTTACTTAACACTCACACTGTCACCATTTCCATCAAGATAACGTTGTGTAAGAGAAAAGCATGTTCCACATTCATTTCTATAGGTTTACTTAATGCCACTTCCACTGCTTACTTAACACTCACACTGTCACCATTTCCATCAAGATAAAGTTGTGTAAGAGAAAAGCATGTTCCACATTCATTTCTATAGGTTTACTTAATGCCACTTCTACTGCTTACTTAACACTCACACTGTTACCGTTTCCATCAAGATAATGTTGTGTAAGAGAAAAGCATGTTCCACATTCATTTCTATAGGTTTACTTAATGCCACTTCTACTGCTTACTTAACACTCACACTGTCACCATTTCCATCAAGATTACGTTGTGTAAGAGAAAAGCATGTTCCACATTCATTTCTATAGGTTTACTTAATGCCACTTCCACTGCTTACTTAGCACTCACACTGTCACCATTTCCATCAAGATAATGTTGTGTAAGAGAAAAGCATGTTCCACATTCATTTCTATAGGTTTACTTAATGCCACTTCCACTGCTTACTTAACACTCACACTGTAGTCACTGTTTCCATCAAGATTACGTTGTGTAAGAGAAAAGCATGTTCCACATTCATTTCTATAGGTTTACTTAATGCCACTTCCACTGCTTACTTAACACTCACACTGTAGTCACTGTTTCCATCAAGATTACGTTGTGTAAGAGAAAAGCATGTTCCACATTCATTTCTATAGGTTTACTTAATGCCACTTCTACTGCTTACTTAACACTCACATTGTAGTCACTGTTTCCATCAAGATAATGTTGTGTAAGAGAAAAGCATGTTCCACATTCATTTCTATAGGTTTACTTAATGCCACTTCCACTGCTTACTTAGCACTCACACTGTCACCATTTCCATCAAGATAATGTTGTGTAAGAGAAAAGCATGTTCCACATTCATTTCTATAGGTTTACTTAATGCCACTTCTACTGCTTACTTAACACTCACACTGTTTCCATTTCCATCAAGATAACGTTGTGTAAGAGAAAAGCATGTTCCACATTCATTTCTATAGGTTTACTTAATGCCACTTCTACTGCTTACTTAACACTCACACTGTAGTCACTGTTTCCATTTCCATCAAGATAATGTTGTGTAAGAGAAAAGCATGTTCCACATTCATTTCTATAGGTTTACTTAATGCCACTTCCACTGCTTACTTAACACTCACACTGTAGTCACTGTTTCCATCAAGATAATGTTGTGTAAGAGAAAAGCATGTTCCACATTCATTTCTATAGGTTTACTTAATGCCACTTCTACTGCTTACTTAACACTCACACTGTTTCCATTTCCATCAAGATAATGTTGTGTAAGAGAAAAGCATGTTCCACATTCATTTCTATAGGTTTACTTAATGCCACTTCTACTGCTTACTTAACACTCACACTGTTTCCATTTCCATCAAGATAATGTTGTGTAAGAGAAAAGCATGTTCCACATTCATTTCTATAGGTTTACTTAATTCCACTTCCACTGCTTACTTAACACTCACACTGTAGTCACTGTTTCCATCAAGATAATGTTGTGTAAGAGAAAAGCATGTTCCACATTCATTTCTATAGGTTTACTTAATGCCACTTCCACTGCTTACTTAACACTCACACTGTAGTCACTGTTTACATTTCCATCAAGATAATGTTGTGAAAGAGAAAAGCATGTTCCACATTCATTTCTATAGGTTTACTTAATTCCACTTCCACTGCTTACTTAACACTCACACTGTAGTCACTGTTTCCATCAAGATAATGTTGTGTAAGAGAAAAGCATGTTCCACATTCATTTCTATAGGTTTACTTAATGCCACTTCCACTGCTTACTTAACACTCACACTGTAGTCACTGTTTCCATTTCCATCAAGATAATGTTGTGTAAGAGAAAAGCATGTTCCACATTCATTTCTATAGGTTTACTTAATGCCACTTCCACTGCTTACTTAACACTCACACTGTAGTCACTGTTTCCATTTCCATCAAGATAATGTTGTGTAAGAGAAAAGCATGTTCCACATTCATTTCTATAGGTTTACTTAATGCCACTTCCACTGCTTACTTAACACTCACACTGTAGTCACTGTTTCCATCAAGATAATGTTGTGTAAGAGAAAAGCATGTTCCACATTCATTTCTATAGGTTTACTTAATTCCACTTCCACTGCTTACTTAACACTCACACTGTAGTCACTGTTTCCATTTCCATCAAGATAATGTTGTGTAAGAGAAAAGCATGTTCCACATTCATTTCTATAGGTTTACTTAACGCCACTTCCACTGCTTACTTAACACTCACACTGTAGTCACTGTTTCCATTTCCATCAAGATAATGTTGTGTAAGAGAAAAGCATGTTCCACATTCATTTCTATAGGTTTACTTAATGCCACTTCCACTGCTTACTTAACACTCACACTGTCACCATTTCCATCAAGATAACGTTGTGTAAGAGAAAAGCATGTTCCACATTCATTTCTATAGGTTTACTTAATGCCACTTCCACTGCTTACTTAACACTCACACTGTCACCATTTCCATCAAGATAACGTTGTGTAAGAGAAAAGCATGTTCCACATTCATTTCTATAGGTTTACTTAATGCCACTTCCACTGCTTACTTAACACTCACACTGTCACCATTTCCATCAAGATAAAGTTGTATAAGAGAAAAGCATGTTCCACATTCATTTCTATAGGTTTACTTAATTCCACTTCTACTGCTTACTTAACACTCACACTGTCACCATTTCCATCAAGATAACGTTGTGTAAGAGAAAAGCATGTTCCACATTCATTTCTATAGGTTTACTTAATTCCACTTCTACTGCTTACTTAACACTCACACTGTAGTCACTGTTTCCATCAAGATAATGTTGTGTAAGAGAAAAGCATGTTCCACATCATTTCTATAGGTTTACTTAATGCCACTTCTACTGCTTACTTAACACTCACACTGTTACCGTTTCCATCAAGATAATGTTGTGTAAGAGAAAAGCATGTTCCACATTCATTTCTATAGGTTTACTTAATGCCACTTCTACTGCTTACTTAACACTCACACTGTCACCATTTCCATCAAGATTACGTTGTGTAAGAGAAAAGCATGTTCCACATTCATTTCTATAGGTTTACTTAATGCCACTTCCACTGCTTACTTAGCACTCACACTGTCACCATTTCCATCAAGATAATGTTGTGTAAGAGAAAAGCATGTTCCACATTCATTTCTATAGGTTTACTTAATGCCACTTCCACTGCTTACTTAACACTCACACTGTAGTCACTGTTTCCATCAAGATTACGTTGTGTAAGAGAAAAGCATGTTCCACATTCATTTCTATAGGTTTAGTTAATGTCACTTCCACTGCTTGCTTAGCACTCACACTGTAGTCACTGTTTCCATCAAGATTACGTTGTGTAAGAGAAAAGCATGTTCCACATTCATTTCTATAGGTTTACTTAATGCCACTTCCACTGCTTACTTAACACTCACACTGTAGTCACTGTTTCCATTTCCATCAAGATAATGTTGTGTAAGAGAAAAGCATGTTCCACATTCATTTCTATAGGTTTACTTAATGCCACTTCCACTGCTTACTTAACACTCACACTGTAGTCACTGTTTCCATTTCCATCAAGATAATGTTGTGTAAGAGAAAAGCATGTTCCACATTCATTTCTATAGGTTTACTTAATTCCACTTCCACTGCTTACTTAACACTCACACTGTAGTCACTGTTTCCATCAAGATAATGTTGTGTAAGAGAAAAGCATGTTCCACATTCATTTCTATAGGTTTACTTAATTCCACTTCCACTGCTTACTTAACACTCACACTGTAGTCACTGTTTCCATCAAGATAATGTTGTGTAAGAGAAAAGCATGTTCCACATTCATTTCTATAGGTTTACTTAATGCCACTTCCACTGCTTACTTAACACTCACACTGTAGTCACTGTTTCCATTTCCATCAAGATAATGTTGTGTAAGAGAAAAGCATGTTCCACATTCATTTCTATAGGTTTACTTAATGCCACTTCCACTGCTTACTTAACACTCACACTGTAGTCACTGTTTCCATCAAGATAATGTTCTGTAAGAGAAAAGCATGTTCCACATTCATTTCTATAGGTTTACTTAATGCCACTTCTACTGCTTACTTAACACTCACACTGTTTCCATTTCCATCAAGATAATGTTGTGTAAGAGAAAAGCATGTTCCACATTCATTTCTATAGGTTTACTTAATGCCACTTCCACTGCTTACTTAACACTCACACTGTAGTCACTGTTTCCATCAAGATAATGTTGTGTAAGAGAAAAGCATGTTCCACATTCATTTCTATAGGTTTACTTAATTCCACTTCCACTGCTTACTTAACACTCACACTGTAGTCACTGTTTCCATTTCCATCAAGATAATGTTGTGTAAGAGAAAAGCATGTTCCACATCATTTCTATAGGTTTACTTAATGCCACTTCCACTGCTTATTTAACACTCACACTGTTTCCATTTCCATCAAGATAATGTTGTGTAAGAGAAAAGCATGTTCCACATTCATTTCTATAGGTTTACTTAATTCCACTTCCACTGCTTACTTAACACTCACACTGTAGTCACTGTTTCCATTTCCATCAAGATAATGTTGTGTAAGAGAAAAGCATGTTCCACATTCATTTCTATAGGTTTACTTAATGCCACTTCCACTGCTTACTTAACACTCGCACTGTAGTCACTGTTTCCATCAAGATAATGTGTAAGAGAAAAGCATGTTCCACATCATTTCTATAGGTTTACTTAATGCCACTTCCACTGCTTACTTAACACTCACACTGTTTCCATTTCCATCAAGATAATGTTGTGTAAGAGAAAAGCATGTTCCACATTCATTTCTATAGGTTTACTTAATTCCACTTCCACTGCTTACTTAACACTCACACTGTAGTCACTGTTTCCATCAAGATAATGTTGTGTAAGAGAAAAGCATGTTCCACATTCATTTCTATAGGTTTACTTAATGCCACTTCCACTGCTTACTTAACACTCACACTGTCACCATTTCCATCAAGATAACGTTGTGTAAGAGAAAAGCATGTTCCACATTCATTTCTATAGGTTTACTTAATGCCACTTCCACTGCTTACTTAACACTCACACTGTCACCATTTCCATCAAGATAACGTTGTGTAAGAGAAAAGCATGTTCCACATTCATTTCTATAGGTTTACTTAATTCCACTTCTACTGCTTACTTAACACTCACACTGTCACCATTTCCATCAAGATAACGTTGTGTAAGAGAAAAGCATGTTCCATAATCATTTCTATAGGTTTACTTAATTCCACTTCTACTGCTTACTTAACACACACACTGTATTCACTGTTTCCATCAAGATAATGTTGTGTATGAGAAAAGCATGTTCCACATCATTTCTATAGGTTTACTTAATGCCACTTCTACTGCTTACTTAACACTCACACTGTAGTCACTGTTTCCATCAAGATAATGTTGTGTAAGAGAAAAGCATGTTCCACATTCATTTCTATAGGTTTACTTAATGCCACTTCCACTGCTTACTTAACACTCACACTGTAGTCACTGTTTCCATTTCCATCAAGATAATGTTGTGTAAGGGAAAAGCATGTTCCACATTCATTTCTATAGGTTTACTTAATGCCACTTCCACTGCGTACTTAACACTCACACTGTAGTCACTGTTTCCATTTCCATCAAGATAATGTTGTGTAAGAGAAAAGCATGTTCCACATTCATTTCTATAGGTTTACTTAATTCCACTTCCACTGCTTACTTAACACTCACACTGTAGTCACTGTTTCCATCAAGATAATGTTGTGTAAGAGAAAAGCATGTTCCACATTCATTTCTATAGGTTTACTTAATGCCACTTCCACTGCTTACTTAACACTCACACTGTAGTCACTGTTTCCATTTCCATCAAGATAATGTTGTGTAAGAGAAAAGCATGTTCCACATTCATTTCTATAGGTTTACTTAATGCCACTTCCACTGCTTACTTAACACTCACACTGTAGTCACTGTTTCCATTTCCATCAAGATAATGTTGTGTAAGAGAAAAGCATGTTCCACATTCATTTCTATAGGTTTACTTAATGCCACTTCCACTGCTTACTTAACACTCACACTGTCACCATTTCCATCAAGATAACGTTGTGTAAGAGAAAAGCATGTTCCACATTCATTTCTATAGGTTTACTTAATGCCACTTCCACTGCTTACTTAACACTCACACTGTCACCATTTCCATCAAGATAACGTTGTGTAAGAGAAAAGCATGTTCCACATTCATTTCTATAGGTTTACTTAATGCCACTTCCACTGCTTACTTAACACTCACACTGTAGTCACTGTTTCCATTTCCATCAAGATAATGTTGTGTAAGAGAAAAGCATGTTCCACATTCATTTCTATAGGTTTACTTAATGCCACTTCCACTGCTTACTTAACACTCACACTGTCACCATTTCCATCAAGATAACGTTGTGTAAGAGAAAAGCATGTTCCACATTCATTTCTATAGGTTTACTTAATGCCACTTCCACTGCTTACTTAACACTCACACTGTCACCATTTCCATCAAGATAAAGTTGTGTAAGAGAAAAGCATGTTCCACATTCATTTCTATAGGTTTACTTAATGCCACTTCTACTGCTTACTTAACACTCACACTGTTACCGTTTCCATCAAGATAATGTTGTGTAAGAGAAAAGCATGTTCCACATTCATTTCTATAGGTTTACTTAATGCCACTTCTACTGATTACTTAACACTCACACTGTCACCATTTCCATCAAGATTACGTTGTGTAAGAGAAAAGCATGTTCCACATTCATTTCTATAGGTTTACTTAATGCCACTTCCACTGCTTACTTAGCACTCACACTGTCACCATTTCCATCAAGATAATGTTGTGTAAGAGAAAAGCATGTTCCACATTCATTTCTATAGGTTTACTTAATGCCACTTCCACTGCTTACTTAACACTCACACTGTAGTCACTGTTTCCATCAAGATTACGTTGTGTAAGAGAAAAGCATGTTCCACATTCATTTCTATAGGTTTACTTAATGCCACTTCCACTGCTTACTTAACACTCACACTGTAGTCACTGTTTCCATCAAGATTACGTTGTGTAAGAGAAAAGCATGTTCCACATTCATTTCTATAGGTTTACTTAATGCCACTTCTACTGCTTACTTAACACTCACATTGTAGTCACTGTTTCCATCAAGATAATGTTGTGTAAGAGAAAAGCATGTTCCACATTCATTTCTATAGGTTTACTTAATGCCACTTCCACTGCTTACTTAGCACTCACACTGTCACCATTTCCATCAAGATAATGTTGCGTAAGAGAAAAGCATGTTCCACATTCATTTCTATAGGTTTACTTAATGCCACTTCTACTGCTTACTTAACACTCACACTGTTTCCATTTCCATCAAGATAACGTTGTGTAAGAGAAAAGCATGTTCCACATTCATTTCTATAGGTTTACTTAATGCCACTTCTACTGCTTACTTAACACTCACACTGTAGTCACTGTTTCCATTTCCATCAAGATAATGTTGTGTAAGAGAAAAGCATGTTCCACATTCATTTCTATAGGTTTACTTAATGCCACTTCCACTGCTTACTTAACACTCACACTGTAGTCACTGTTTCCATCAAGATAATGTTGTGTAAGAGAAAAGCATGTTCCACATTCATTTCTATAGGTTTACTTAATGCCACTTCTACTGCTTACTTAACACTCACACTGTTTCCATTTCCATCAAGATAATGTTGTGTAAGAGAAAAGCATGTTCCACATTCATTTCTATAGGTTTACTTAATGCCACTTCTACTGCTTACTTAACACTCACACTGTTTCCATTTCCATCAAGATAATGTTGTGTAAGAGAAAAGCATGTTCCACATTCATTTCTATAGGTTTACTTAATTCCACTTCCACTGCTTACTTAACACTCACACTGTAGTCACTGTTTCCATCAAGATAATGTTGTGTAAGAGAAAAGCATGTTCCACATTCATTTCTATAGGTTTAGTTAATGTCACTTCCACTGCTTGCTTAGCACTCACACTGTAGTCACTGTTTCCATCAAGATTACGTTGTGTAAGAGAAAAGCATGTTCCACATTCATTTCTATAGGTTTACTTAATGCCACTTCCACTGCTTCCTTAACACTCACACTGTAGTCACTGTTTCCATTTCCATCAAGATAATGTTGTGTAAGAGAAAAGCATGTTCCACATTCATTTCTATAGGTTTACTTAATGCCACTTCCACTGCTTACTTAACACTCACACTGTAGTCACTGTTTCCATTTCCATCAAGATAATGTTGTGTAAGACAAAAGCATGTTCCACATTCATTTCTATAGGTTTACTTAATTCCACTTCCACTGCTTACTTAACACTTACACTGTAGTCACTGTTTCCATCAAGATAATGTTGTGTAAGAGAAAAGCATGTTCCACATTCATTTCTATAGGTTTACTTAATGCCACTTCTACTGCTTACTTAACACTCACACTGTTTCCATTTCCATCAAGATAATGTTGTGTAAGAGAAAAGCATGTTCCACATTCATTTCTATAGGTTTACTTAATGCCACTTCTACTGCTTACTTAACACTCACACTGTTTCCATTTCCATCAAGATAATGTTGTGTAAGAGAAAAGCATGTTCCACATTCATTTCTATAGGTTTACTTAATTCCACTTCCACTGCTTACTTAACACTCACACTGTAGTCACTGTTTCCATCAAGATAATGTTGTGTAAGAGAAAAGCATGTTCCACATTCATTTCTATAGGTTTAGTTAATGTCACTTCCACTGCTTGCTTAGCACTCACACTGTAGTCACTGTTTCCATCAAGATTACGTTGTGTAAGAGAAAAGCATGTTCCACATTCATTTCTATAGGTTTACTTAATGCCACTTCCACTGCTTACTTAACACTCACACTGTAGTCACTGTTTCCATTTCCATCAAGATAATGTTGTGTAAGAGAAAAGCATGTTCCACATTCATTTCTATAGGTTTACTTAATGCCACTTCCACTGCTTACTTAACACTCACACTGTAGTCACTGTTTCCATTTCCATCAAGATAATGTTGTGTAAGAGAAAAGCATGTTCCACATTCATTTCTATAGGTTTACTTAATTCCACTTCCACTGCTTACTTAACACTCACACTGTAGTCACTGTTTCCATCAAGATAATGTTGTGTAAGAGAAAAGCATGTTCCACATTCATTTCTATAGGTTTACTTAATGCCACTTCCACTGCTTACTTAACACTCACACTGTAGTCACTGTTTCCATTTCCATCAAGATAATGTTGTGTAAGAGAAAAGCATGTTCCACATTCATTTCTATAGGTTTACTTAATGCCACTTCCACTGCTTACTTAACACTCACACTGTAGTCACTGTTTCCATCAAGATAATGTTGTGTAAGAGAAAAGCATGTTCCACATTCATTTCTATAGGTTTACTTAATTCCACTTCCACTGCTTACTTAACACTCACACTGTAGTCACTGTTTCCATTTCCATCAAGATAATGTTGTGTAAGAGAAAAGCATGTTCCACATTCATTTCTATAGGTTTACTTAATGCCACTTCCACTGCTTACTTAACACTCACACTGTAGTCACTGTTTCCATTTCCATCAAGATAATGTTGTGTAAGAGAAAAGCATGTTCCACATTCATTTCTATAGGTTTACTTAATGCCACTTCCACTGCTTACTTAACACTCACACTGTCACCATTTCCATCAAGATAACGTTGTGTAAGAGAAAAGCATGTTCCACATTCATTTCTATAGGTTTACTTAATTCCACTTCCACTGCTTACTTAACACTTACACTGTAGTCACTGTTTCCATCAAGATAATGTTGTGTAAGAGAAAAGCATGTTCCACATTCATTTCTATAGGTTTACTTAATGCCACTTCTACTGCTTACTTAACACTCACACTGTTTCCATTTCCATCAAGATAATGTTGTGTAAGAGAAAAGCATGTTCCACATTCATTTCTATAGGTTTACTTAATGCCACTTCTACTGCTTACTTAACACTCACACTGTTTCCATTTCCATCAAGATAATGTTGTGTAAGAGAAAAGCATGTTCCACATTCATTTCTATAGGTTTACTTAATTCCACTTCCACTGCTTACTTAACACTCACACTGTAGTCACTGTTTCCATCAAGATAATGTTGTGTAAGAGAAAAGCATGTTCCACATTCATTTCTATAGGTTTAGTTAATGTCACTTCCACTGCTTGCTTAGCACTCACACTGTAGTCACTGTTTCCATCAAGATTACGTTGTGTAAGAGAAAAGCATGTTCCACATTCATTTCTATAGGTTTACTTAATGCCACTTCCACTGCTTACTTAACACTCACACTGTAGTCACTGTTTCCATTTCCATCAAGATAATGTTGTGTAAGAGAAAAGCATGTTCCACATTCATTTCTATAGGTTTACTTAATGCCACTTCCACTGCTTACTTAACACTCACACTGTAGTCACTGTTTCCATTTCCATCAAGATAATGTTGTGTAAGAGAAAAGCATGTTCCACATTCATTTCTATAGGTTTACTTAATTCCACTTCCACTGCTTACTTAACACTCACACTGTAGTCACTGTTTCCATCAAGATAATGTTGTGTAAGAGAAAAGCATGTTCCACATTCATTTCTATAGGTTTACTTAATGCCACTTCTACTGCTTACTTAACACTCACACTGTTTCCATTTCCATCAAGATAATGTTGTGTAAGAGAAAAGCATGTTCCACATTCATTTCTATAGGTTTACTTAATTCCACTTCCACTGCTTACTTAACACTCACACTGTAGTCACTGTTTCCATCAAGATAATGTTGTGTAAGAGAAAAGCATGTTCCACATTCATTTCTATAGGTTTAGTTAATGTCACTTCCACTGCTTGCTTAGCACTCACACTGTAGTCACTGTTTCCATCAAGATTACGTTGTGTAAGAGAAAAGCATGTTCCACATTCATTTCTATAGGTTTACTTAATGCCACTTCCACTGCTTACTTAACACTCACACTGTAGTCACTGTTTCCATTTCCATCAAGATAATGTTGTGTAAGAGAAAAGCATGTTCCACATTCATTTCTATAGGTTTACTTAATGCCACTTCCACTGCTTACTTAACACTCACACTGTAGTCACTGTTTCCATTTCCATCAAGATAATGTTGTGTAAGAGAAAAGCATGTTCCACATTCATTTCTATAGGTTTACTTAATTCCACTTCCACTGCTTACTTAACACTCACACTGTAGTCACTGTTTCCATCAAGATAATGTTGTGTAAGAGAAAAGCATGTTCCACATTCATTTCTATAGGTTTACTTAATTCCACTTCCACTGCTTACTTAACACTCACACTGTAGTCACTGTTTCCATCAAGATAATGTTGTGTAAGAGAAAAGCATGTTCCACATTCATTTCTATAGGTTTAGTTAATGTCACTTCCACTGCTTGCTTAGCACTCACACTGTAGTCACTGTTTCCATCAAGATTACGTTGTGTAAGAGAAAAGCATGTTCCACATTCATTTCTATAGGTTTACTTAATGCCACTTCCACTGCTTCCTTAACACTCACACTGTAGTCACTGTTTCCATTTCCATCAAGATAATGTTGTGTAAGAGAAAAGCATGTTCCACATTCATTTCTATAGGTTTACTTAATGCCACTTCCACTGCTTACTTAACACTCACACTGTAGTCACTGTTTCCATTTCCATCAAGATAATGTTGTGTAAGACAAAAGCATGTTCCACATTCATTTCTATAGGTTTACTTAATTCCACTTCCACTGCTTACTTAACACTTACACTGTAGTCACTGTTTCCATCAAGATAATGTTGTGTAAGAGAAAAGCATGTTCCACATTCATTTCTATAGGTTTACTTAATGCCACTTCTACTGCTTACTTAACACTCACACTGTTTCCATTTCCATCAAGATAATGTTGTGTAAGAGAAAAGCATGTTCCACATTCATTTCTATAGGTTTACTTAATGCCACTTCTACTGCTTACTTAACACTCACACTGTTTCCATTTCCATCAAGATAATGTTGTGTAAGAGAAAAGCATGTTCCACATTCATTTCTATAGGTTTACTTAATTCCACTTCCACTGCTTACTTAACACTCACACTGTAGTCACTGTTTCCATCAAGATAATGTTGTGTAAGAGAAAAGCATGTTCCACATTCATTTCTATAGGTTTAGTTAATGTCACTTCCACTGCTTGCTTAGCACTCACACTGTAGTCACTGTTTCCATCAAGATTACGTTGTGTAAGAGAAAAGCATGTTCCACATTCATTTCTATAGGTTTACTTAATGCCACTTCCACTGCTTACTTAACACTCACACTGTAGTCACTGTTTCCATTTCCATCAAGATAATGTTGTGTAAGAGAAAAGCATGTTCCACATTCATTTCTATAGGTTTACTTAATGCCACTTCCACTGCTTACTTAACACTCACACTGTAGTCACTGTTTCCATTTCCATCAAGATAATGTTGTGTAAGAGAAAAGCATGTTCCACATTCATTTCTATAGGTTTACTTAATTCCACTTCCACTGCTTACTTAACACTCACACTGTAGTCACTGTTTCCATCAAGATAATGTTGTGTAAGAGAAAAGCATGTTCCACATTCATTTCTATAGGTTTACTTAATGCCACTTCTACTGCTTACTTAACACTCACACTGTTTCCATTTCCATCAAGATAATGTTGTGTAAGAGAAAAGCATGTTCCACATTCATTTCTATAGGTTTACTTAATTCCACTTCCACTGCTTACTTAACACTCACACTGTAGTCACTGTTTCCATCAAGATAATGTTGTGTAAGAGAAAAGCATGTTCCACATTCATTTCTATAGGTTTAGTTAATGTCACTTCCACTGCTTGCTTAGCACTCACACTGTAGTCACTGTTTCCATCAAGATTACGTTGTGTAAGAGAAAAGCATGTTCCACATTCATTTCTATAGGTTTAGTTAATGTCACTTCCACTGCTTGCTTAGCACTCACACTGTAGTCACTGTTTCCATCAAGATTACGTTGTGTAAGAGAAAAGCATGTTCCACATTCATTTCTATAGGTTTACTTAATGCCACTTCCACTGCTTACTTAACACTCACACTGTAGTCACTGTTTCCATTTCCATCAAGATAATGTTGTGTAAGAGAAAAGCATGTTCCACATTCATTTCTATAGGTTTACTTAATGCCACTTCCACTGCTTACTTAACACTCACACTGTAGTCACTGTTTCCATTTCCATCAAGATAATGTTGTGTAAGAGAAAAGCATGTTCCACATTCATTTCTATAGGTTTACTTAATTCCACTTCCACTGCTTACTTAACACTCACACTGTAGTCACTGTTTCCATCAAGATAATGTTGTGTAAGAGAAAAGCATGTTCCACATTCATTTCTATAGGTTTACTTAATGCCACTTCCACTGCTTACTTAACACTCACACTGTAGTCACTGTTTCCATTTCCATCAAGATAATGTTGTGTAAGAGAAAAGCATGTTCCACATTCATTTCTATAGGTTTACTTAATGCCACTTCCACTGCTTACTTAACACTCACACTGTAGTCACTGTTTCCATTTCCATCAAGATAATGTTGTGTAAGAGAAAAGCATGTTCCACATTCATTTCTATAGGTTTACTTAATGCCACTTCCACTGCTTACTTAACACTCACACTGTAGTCACTGTTTCCATCAAGATAATGTTGTGTAAGAGAAAAGCATGTTCCACATTCATTTCTATAGGTTTACTTAATTCCACTTCCACTGCTTACTTAACACTCACACTGTAGTCACTGTTTCCATTTCCATCAAGATAATGTTGTGTAAGAGAAAAGCATGTTCCACATTCATTTCTATAGGTTTACTTAATGCCACTTCCACTGCTTACTTAACACTCACACTGTAGTCACTGTTTCCATTTCCATCAAGATAATGTTGTGTAAGAGAAAAGCATGTTCCACATTCATTTCTATAGGTTTACTTAATGCCACTTCCACTGCTTACTTAACACTCACACTGTCACCATTTCCATCAAGATAACGTTGTGTAAGAGAAAAGCATGTTCCACATTCATTTCTATAGGTTTACTTAATGCCACTTCCACTGCTTACTTAACACTCACACTGTCACCATTTCCATCAAGATAACGTTGTGTAAGAGAAAAGCATGTTCCACATTCATTTCTATAGGTTTACTTAATGCCACTTCCACTGCTTACTTAACACTCACACTGTAGTCACTGTTTCCATTTCCATCAAGATAATGTTGTGTAAGGGAAAAGCATGTTCCACATTCATTTCTATAGGTTTACTTAATGCCACTTCCACTGCTTACTTAACACTCACACTGTAGTCACTGTTTCCATTTCCATCAAGATAATGTTGTGTAAGAGAAAAGCATGTTCCACATTCATTTCTATAGGTTTACTTAATTCCACTTCCACTGCTTACTTAACACTCACACTGTAGTCACTGTTTCCATCAAGATAATGTTGTGTAAGAGAAAAGCATGTTCCACATTCATTTCTATAGGTTTACTTAATGCCACTTCCACTGCTTACTTAACACTCACACTGTAGTCACTGTTTCCATTTCCATCAAGATAATGTTGTGTAAGACAAAAGCATGTTCCACATTCATTTCTATAGGTTTACTTAATTCCACTTCCACTGCTTACTTAACACTTACACTGTAGTCACTGTTTCCATCAAGATAATGTTGTGTAAGAGAAAAGCATGTTCCACATTCATTTCTATAGGTTTACTTAATGCCACTTCTACTGCTTACTTAACACTCACACTGTTTCCATTTCCATCAAGATAATGTTGTGTAAGAGAAAAGCATGTTCCACATTCATTTCTATAGGTTTACTTAATGCCACTTCTACTGCTTACTTAACACTCACACTGTTTCCATTTCCATCAAGATAATGTTGTGTAAGAGAAAAGCATGTTCCACATTCATTTCTATAGGTTTACTTAATTCCACTTCCACTGCTTACTTAACACTCACACTGTAGTCACTGTTTCCATCAAGATAATGTTGTGTAAGAGAAAAGCATGTTCCACATTCATTTCTATAGGTTTAGTTAATGTCACTTCCACTGCTTGCTTAGCACTCACACTGTAGTCACTGTTTCCATCAAGATTACGTTGTGTAAGAGAAAAGCATGTTCCACATTCATTTCTATAGGTTTACTTAATGCCACTTCCACTGCTTACTTAACACTCACACTGTAGTCACTGTTTCCATTTCCATCAAGATAATGTTGTGTAAGAGAAAAGCATGTTCCACATTCATTTCTATAGGTTTACTTAATGCCACTTCCACTGCTTACTTAACACTCACACTGTAGTCACTGTTTCCATTTCCATCAAGATAATGTTGTGTAAGAGAAAAGCATGTTCCACATTCATTTCTATAGGTTTACTTAATTCCACTTCCACTGCTTACTTAACACTCACACTGTAGTCACTGTTTCCATCAAGATAATGTTGTGTAAGAGAAAAGCATGTTCCACATTCATTTCTATAGGTTTACTTAATGCCACTTCTACTGCTTACTTAACACTCACACTGTTTCCATTTCCATCAAGATAATGTTGTGTAAGAGAAAAGCATGTTCCACATTCATTTCTATAGGTTTACTTAATGCCACTTCTACTGCTTACTTAACACTCACACTGTTTCCATTTCCATCAAGATAATGTTGTGTAAGAGAAAAGCATGTTCCACATTCATTTCTATAGGTTTACTTAATTCCACTTCCACTGCTTACTTAACACTCACACTGTAGTCACTGTTTCCATCAAGATAATGTTGTGTAAGAGAAAAGCATGTTCCACATTCATTTCTATAGGTTTACTTAATGCCACTTCCAATGCTTACTTAACACTCACACTGTAGTCACTGTTTCCATTTCCATCAAGATAATGTTGTGTAAGAGAAAAGCATGTTCCACATTCATTTCTATAGGTTTACTTAATGCCACTTCCACTGCTTACTTAACACTCACACTGTAGTCACTGTTTCCATTTCCATCAAGATAATGTTGTGTAAGAGAAAAGCATGTTCCACATTCATTTCTATAGGTTTACTTAATGCCACTTCCACTGCTTACTTAACACTCACACTGTAGTCACTGTTTCCATCAAGATAATGTTGTGTAAGAGAAAAGCATGTTCCACATTCATTTCTATAGGTTTACTTAATTCCACTTCCACTGCTTACTTAACACTCACACTGTAGTCACTGTTTCCATTTCCATCAAGATAATGTTGTGTAAGAGAAAAGCATGTTCCACATTCATTTCTATAGGTTTACTTAATGCCACTTCCACTGCTTACTTAACACTCACACTGTAGTCACTGTTTCCATTTCCATCAAGATAATGTTGTGTAAGAGAAAAGCATGTTCCACATTCATTTCTATAGGTTTACTTAATGCCACTTCCACTGCTTACTTAACACTCACACTGTCACCATTTCCATCAAGATAACGTTGTGTAAGAGAAAAGCATGTTCCACATTCATTTCTATAGGTTTACTTAATGCCACTTCCACTGCTTACTTAACACTCACACTGTCACCATTTCCATCAAGATAACGTTGTGTAAGAGAAAAGCATGTTCCACATTCATTTCTATAGGTTTACTTAATGCCACTTCCACTGCTTACTTAACACTCACACTGTAGTCACTGTTTCCATTTCCATCAAGATAATGTTGTGTAAGGGAAAAGCATGTTCCACATTCATTTCTATAGGTTTACTTAATGCCACTTCCACTGCTTACTTAACACTCACACTGTAGTCACTGTTTCCATTTCCATCAAGATAATGTTGTGTAAGAGAAAAGCATGTTCCACATTCATTTCTATAGGTTTACTTAATTCCACTTCCACTGCTTACTTAACACTCACACTGTAGTCACTGTTTCCATCAAGATAATGTTGTGTAAGAGAAAAGCATGTTCCACATTCATTTCTATAGGTTTACTTAATGCCACTTCCACTGCTTACTTAACACTCACACTGTAGTCACTGTTTCCATTTCCATCAAGATAATGTTGTGTAAGAGAAAAGCATGTTCCACATTCATTTCTATAGGTTTACTTAATGCCACTTCCACTGCTTACTTAACACTCACACTGTAGTCACTGTTTCCATTTCCATCAAGATAATGTTGTGTAAGAGAAAAGCATGTTCCACATTCATTTCTATAGGTTTACTTAATGCCACTTCCACTGCTTACTTAACACTCACACTGTCACCATTTCCATCAAGATAACGTTGTGTAAGAGAAAAGCATGTTCCACATTCATTTCTATAGGTTTACTTAATGCCACTTCCACTGCTTACTTAACACTCACACTGTCACCATTTCCATCAAGATAACGTTGTGTAAGAGAAAAGCATGTTCCACATTCATTTCTATAGGTTTACTTAATGCCACTTCCACTGCTTACTTAACACTCACACTGTAGTCACTGTTTCCATTTCCATCAAGATAATGTTGTGTAAGAGAAAAGCATGTTCCACATTCATTTCTATAGGTTTACTTAATGCCACTTCCACTGCTTACTTAACACTCACACTGTCACCATTTCCATCAAGATAACGTTGTGTAAGAGAAAAGCATGTTCCACATTCATTTCTATAGGTTTACTTAATGCCACTTCCACTGCTTACTTAACACTCACACTGTCACCATTTCCATCAAGATAAAGTTGTGTAAGAGAAAAGCATGTTCCACATTCATTTCTATAGGTTTACTTAATGCCACTTCTACTGCTTACTTAACACTCACACTGTTACCGTTTCCATCAAGATAATGTTGTGTAAGAGAAAAGCATGTTCCACATTCATTTCTATAGGTTTACTTAATGCCACTTCTACTGATTACTTAACACTCACACTGTCACCATTTCCATCAAGATTACGTTGTGTAAGAGAAAAGCATGTTCCACATTCATTTCTATAGGTTTACTTAATGCCACTTCCACTGCTTACTTAGCACTCACACTGTCACCATTTCCATCAAGATAATGTTGTGTAAGAGAAAAGCATGTTCCACATTCATTTCTATAGGTTTACTTAATGCCACTTCCACTGCTTACTTAACACTCACACTGTAGTCACTGTTTCCATCAAGATTACGTTGTGTAAGAGAAAAGCATGTTCCACATTCATTTCTATAGGTTTACTTAATGCCACTTCCACTGCTTACTTAACACTCACACTGTAGTCACTGTTTCCATCAAGATTACGTTGTGTAAGAGAAAAGCATGTTCCACATTCATTTCTATAGGTTTACTTAATGCCACTTCTACTGCTTACTTAACACTCACATTGTAGTCACTGTTTCCATCAAGATAATGTTGTGTAAGAGAAAAGCATGTTCCACATTCATTTCTATAGGTTTACTTAATGCCACTTCCACTGCTTACTTAGCACTCACACTGTCACCATTTCCATCAAGATAATGTTGTGTAAGAGAAAAGCATGTTCCACATTCATTTCTATAGGTTTACTTAATGCCACTTCTACTGCTTACTTAACACTCACACTGTTTCCATTTCCATCAAGATAACGTTGTGTAAGAGAAAAGCATGTTCCACATTCATTTCTATAGGTTTACTTAATGCCACTTCTACTGCTTACTTAACACTCACACTGTAGTCACTGTTTCCATTTCCATCAAGATAATGTTGTGTAAGAGAAAAGCATGTTCCACATTCATTTCTATAGGTTTACTTAATGCCACTTCCACTGCTTACTTAACACTCACACTGTAGTCACTGTTTCCATCAAGATAATGTTGTGTAAGAGAAAAGCATGTTCCACATTCATTTCTATAGGTTTACTTAATGCCACTTCTACTGCTTACTTAACACTCACACTGTTTCCATTTCCATCAAGATAATGTTGTGTAAGAGAAAAGCATGTTCCACATTCATTTCTATAGGTTTACTTAATGCCACTTCTACTGCTTACTTAACACTCACACTGTTTCCATTTCCATCAAGATAATGTTGTGTAAGAGAAAAGCATGTTCCACATTCATTTCTATAGGTTTACTTAATTCCACTTCCACTGCTTACTTAACACTCACACTGTAGTCACTGTTTCCATCAAGATAATGTTGTGTAAGAGAAAAGCATGTTCCACATTCATTTCTATAGGTTTAGTTAATGTCACTTCCACTGCTTGCTTAGCACTCACACTGTAGTCACTGTTTCCATCAAGATTACGTTGTGTAAGAGAAAAGCATGTTCCACATTCATTTCTATAGGTTTACTTAATGCCACTTCCACTGCTTACTTAACACTCACACTGTAGTCACTGTTTCCATTTCCATCAAGATAATGTTGTGTAAGAGAAAAGCATGTTCCACATTCATTTCTATAGGTTTACTTAATGCCACTTCCACTGCTTACTTAACACTCACACTGTAGTCACTGTTTCCATTTCCATCAAGATAATGTTGTGTAAGAGAAAAGCATGTTCCACATTCATTTCTATAGGTTTACTTAATTCCACTTCCACTGCTTACTTAACACTCACACTGTAGTCACTGTTTCCATCAAGATAATGTTGTGTAAGAGAAAAGCATGTTCCACATTCATTTCTATAGGTTTACTTAATGCCACTTCCACTGCTTACTTAACACTCACACTGTAGTCACTGTTTCCATTTCCATCAAGATAATGTTGTGTAAGAGAAAAGCATGTTCCACATTCATTTCTATAGGTTTACTTAATGCCACTTCCACTGCTTACTTAACACTCACACTGTAGTCACTGTTTCCATTTCCATCAAGATAATGTTGTGTAAGAGAAAAGCATGTTCCACATTCATTTCTATAGGTTTACTTAATGCCACTTCCACTGCTTACTTAACACTCACACTGTAGTCACTGTTTCCATCAAGATAATGTTGTGTAAGAGAAAAGCATGTTCCACATTCATTTCTATAGGTTTACTTAATTCCACTTCCACTGCTTACTTAACACTCACACTGTAGTCACTGTTTCCATTTCCATCAAGATAATGTTGTGTAAGAGAAAAGCATGTTCCACATTCATTTCTATAGGTTTACTTAATGCCACTTCCACTGCTTACTTAACACTCACACTGTAGTCACTGTTTCCATTTCCATCAAGATAATGTTGTGTAAGAGAAAAGCATGTTCCACATTCATTTCTATAGGTTTACTTAATGCCACTTCCACTGCTTACTTAACACTCACACTGTCACCATTTCCATCAAGATAACGTTGTGTAAGAGAAAAGCATGTTCCACATTCATTTCTATAGGTTTACTTAATGCCACTTCCACTGCTTACTTAACACTCACACTGTCACCATTTCCATCAAGATAAAGTTGTATAAGAGAAAAGCATGTTCCACATTCATTTCTATAGGTTTACTTAATTCCACTTCTACTGCTTACTTAACACTCACACTGTAGTCACTGTTTCCATCAAGATTACGTTGTGTAAGAGAAAAGCATGTTCCACATTCATTTCTATAGGTTTACTTAATGCCACTTCCACTGCTTACTTAACACTCACACTGTAGTCACTGTTTCCATCAAGATTACGTTGTGTAAGAGAAAAGCATGTTCCACATTCATTTCTATAGGTTTACTTAATGCCACTTCTACTGCTTACTTAACACTCACATTGTAGTCACTGTTTCCATCAAGATAATGTTGTGTAAGAGAAAAGCATGTTCCACATTCATTTCTATAGGTTTACTTAATGCCACTTCCACTGCTTACTTAGCACTCACACTGTCACCATTTCCATCAAGATAATGTTGTGTAAGAGAAAAGCATGTTCCACATTCATTTCTATAGGTTTACTTAATGCCACTTCCACTGCTTACTTAGCACTCACACTGTCACCATTTCCATCAAGATAACGTTGTGTAAGAGAAAAGCATGTTCCACATTCATTTCTATAGGTTTACTTAATGCCACTTCTACTGCTTACTTAACACTCACACTGTTTCCATTTCCATCAAGATAACGTTGTGTAAGAGAAAAGCATGTTCCACATTCATTTCTATAGGTTTACTTAATGCCACTTCCACTGCTTACTTAACACTCACACTGTAGTCACTGTTTCCATTTCCATCAAGATAATGTTGTGTAAGAGAAAAGCATGTTCCACATTCATTTCTATAGGTTTACTTAATGCCACTTCCACTGCTTACTTAACACTCACACTGTAGTCACTGTTTCCATCAAGATAATGTTGTGTAAGAGAAAAGCATGTTCCACATTCATTTCTATAGGTTTACTTAATGCCACTTCTACTGCTTACTTAACACTCACACTGTTTCCATTTCCATCAAGATAATGTTGTGTAAGAGAAAAGCATGTTCCACATTCATTTCTATAGGTTTACTTAATGCCACTTCCACTGCTTACTTAACACTCACACTGTAGTCACTGTTTCCATCAAGATAATGTTGTGTAAGAGAAAAGCATGTTCCACATTCATTTCTATAGGTTTACTTAATTCCACTTCCACTGCTTACTTAACACTCACACTGTAGTCACTGTTTCCATTTCCATCAAGATAATGTTGTGTAAGAGAAAAGCATGTTCCACATCATTTCTATAGGTTTACTTAATGCCACTTCCACTGCTTATTTAACACTCACACTGTTTCCATTTCCATCAAGATAATGTTGTGTAAGAGAAAAGCATGTTCCACATTCATTTCTATAGGTTTACTTAATTCCACTTCCACTGCTTACTTAACACTCACACTGTAGTCACTGTTTCCATTTCCATCAAGATAATGTTGTGTAAGAGAAAAGCATGTTCCACATTCATTTCTATAGGTTTACTTAATGCCACTTCCACTGCTTACTTAACACTCACACTGTAGTCACTGTTTCCATCAAGATAATGTGTAAGAGAAAAGCATGTTCCACATCATTTCTATAGGTTTACTTAATGCCACTTCCACTGCTTACTTAACACTCACACTGTTTCCATTTCCATCAAGATAATGTTGTGTAAGAGAAAAGCATGTTCCACATTCATTTCTATAGGTTTACTTAATTCCACTTCCACTGCTTACTTAACACTCACACTGTAGTCACTGTTTCCATCAAGATAATGTTGTGTAAGAGAAAAGCATGTTCCACATTCATTTCTATAGGTTTACTTAATGCCACTTCCACTGCTTACTTAACACTCACACTGTCACCATTTCCATCAAGATAACGTTGTGTAAGAGAAAAGCATGTTCCACATTCATTTCTATAGGTTTACTTAATGCCACCTCCACTGCTTACTTAACACTCACACTGTCACCATTTCCATCAAGATAACGTTGTGTAAGAGAAAAGCATGTTCCACATTCATTTCTATAGGTTTACTTAATTCCACTTCTACTGCTTACTTAACACTCACACTGTCACCATTTCCATCAAGATAACGTTGTGTAAGAGAAAAGCATGTTCCATAATCATTTCTATAGGTTTACTTAATTCCACTTCTACTGCTTACTTAACACACACACTGTAGTCACTGTTTCCATCAAGATAATGTTGTGTATGAGAAAAGCATGTTCCACATCATTTCTATAGGTTTACTTAATGCCACTTCTACTGCTTACTTAACACTCACACTGTAGTCACTGTTTCCATCAAGATAATGTTGTGTAAGAGAAAAGCATGTTCCACATTCATTTCTATAGGTTTACTTAATGCCACTTCCACTGCTTACTTAACACTCACACTGTAGTCACTGTTTCCATTTCCATCAAGATAATGTTGTGTAAGAGAAAAGCATGTTCCACATTCATTTCTATAGGTTTTCTTAATGCCACTTCCACTGCTTACTTAACACTCACACTGTAGTCACTGTGTCCATTTCCATCAAGATAATGTTGTGTAAGAGAAAAGCATGTTCCACATTCATTTCTATAGGTTTACTTAATTCCACTTCCACTGCTTACTTAACACTCACACTGTAGTCACTGTTTCCATCAAGATAATGTTGTGTAAGAGAAAAGCATGTTCCACATTCATTTCTATAGGTTTACTTAATGCCACTTCCACTGCTTACTTAACACTCACACTGTAGTCACTGTTTCCATTTCCATCAAGATAATGTTGTGTAAGAGAAAAGCATGTTCCACATTCATTTCTATAGGTTTACTTAATGCCACTTCCACTGCTTACTTAACACTCACACTGTAGTCACTGTTTCCATCAAGATAATGTTGTGTAAGAGAAAAGCATGTTCCACATTCATTTCTATAGGTTTACTTAATGCCACTTCTACTGCTTACTTAACACTCACACTGTAGTCACTGTTTCCATTTCCATCAAGATAATGTTGTGTAAGAGAAAAGCATGTTCCACATTCATTTCTATAGGTTTACTTAATGCCACTTCCACTGCTTACTTAACACTCACACTGTAGTCACTGTTTCCATTTCCATCAAGATAATGTTGTGTAAGAGAAAAGCATGTTCCACATTCATTTCTATAGGTTTACTTAATGCCACTTCCACTGCTTACTTAACACTCACACTGTAGTCACTGTTTCCATTTCCATCAAGATAATGTTGTGTAAGAGAAAAGCATGTTCCACATTCATTTCTATAGGTTTACTTAATTCCACTTCCACTGCTTACTTAACACTCACACTGTAGTCACTGTTTCCATTTCCATCAAGATAATGTTGTGTAAGAGAAAAGCATGTTCCACATTCATTTCTATAGGTTTACTTAATGCCACTTCCACTGCTTACTTAACACTCACACTGTAGTCACTGTTTCCATTTCCATCAAGATAATGTTGTGTAAGAGAAACGCATGTTCCACATTCATTTCTATAGGTTTACTTAATGCCACTTCCACTGCTTACTTAACACTCACACTGTCACCATTTCCATCAAGATAACGTTGTGTAAGAGAAAAGCATGTTCCACATTCATTTCTATAGGTTTACTTAATGCCACTTCCACTGCTTACTTAACACTCACACTGTCACCATTTCCATCAAGATAAAGTTGTGTAAGAGAAAAGCATGTTCCACATTCATTTCTATAGGTTTACTTAATGCCACTTCTACTGCTTACTTAACACTCACACTGTTACCGTTTCCATCAAGATAATGTTGTGTAAGAGAAAAGTATGTTCCACATTCATTTCTATAGGTTTACTTAATGCCACTTCTACTGCTTACTTAACACTCACACTGTCACCATTTCCATCAAGATTACGTTGTGTAAGAGAAAAGCATGTTCCACATTCATTTCTATAGGTTTACTTAATGCCACTTCCACTGCTTACTTAGCACTCACACTGTCACCATTTCCATCAAGATAATGTTGTGTAAGAGAAAAGCATGTTCCACATTCATTTCTATAGGTTTACTTAATGCCACTTCCACTGCTTACTTAACACTCACACTGTAGTCACTGTTTCCATCAAGATTACGTTGTGTAAGAGAAAAGCATGTTCCACATTCATTTCTATAGGTTTACTTAATGCCACTTCCACTGCTTACTTAACACTCACACTGTAGTCACTGTTTCCATCAAGATTACGTTGTGTAAGAGAAAAGCATGTTCCACATTCATTTCTATAGGTTTACTTAATGCCACTTCTACTGCTTACTTAACACTCACATTGTAGTCACTGTTTCCATCAAGATAATGTTGTGTAAGAGAAAAGCATGTTCCACATTCATTTCTATAGGTTTACTTAATGCCACTTCCACTGCTTACTTAGCACTCACACTGTCACCATTTCCATCAAGATAATGTTGTGTAAGAGAAAAGCATGTTCCACATTCATTTCTATAGGTTTACTTAATGCCACTTCTACTGCTTACTTAACACTCACACTGTTTCCATTTCCATCAAGATAACGTTGTGTAAGAGAAAAGCATGTTCCACATTCATTTCTATAGGTTTACTTAATGCCACTTCTACTGCTTACTTAACACTCACACTGTAGTCACTGTTTCCATTTCCATCAAGATAATGTTGTGTAAGAGAAAAGCATGTTCCACATTCATTTCTATAGGTTTACTTAATGCCACTTCCACTGCTTACTTAACACTCACACTGTAGTCACTGTTTCCATCAAGATAATGTTGTGTAAGAGAAAAGCATGTTCCACATTCATTTCTATAGGTTTACTTAATGCCACTTCTACTGCTTACTTAACACTCACACTGTTTCCATTTCCATCAAGATAATGTTGTGTAAGAGAAAAGCATGTTCCACATTCATTTCTATAGGTTTACTTAATGCCACTTCTACTGCTTACTTAACACTCACACTGTTTCCATTTCCATCAAGATAATGTTGTGTAAGAGAAAAGCATGTTCCACATTCATTTCTATAGGTTTACTTAATTCCACTTCCACTGCTTACTTAACACTCACACTGTAGTCACTGTTTCCATCAAGATAATGTTGTGTAAGAGAAAAGCATGTTCCACATTCATTTCTATAGGTTTACTTAATGCCACTTCCACTGCTTACTTAACACTCACACTGTAGTCACTGTTTCCATCAAGATAATGTTGTGTAAGAGAAAAGCATGTTCCACATTCATTTCTATAGGTTTACTTAATTCCACTTCCACTGCTTACTTAACACTCACACTGTAGTCACTGTTTCCATTTCCATCAAGATAATGTTGTGTAAGAGAAAAGCATGTTCCACATCATTTCTATAGGTTTACTTAATGCCACTTCCACTGCTTACTTAACACTCACACTGTAGTCACTGTTTCCATTTCCATCAAGATAATGTTGTGTAAGAGAAAAGCATGTTCCACATTCATTTCTATAGGTTTACTTAATGCCACTTCCACTGCTTACTTAACACTCACACTGTAGTCACTGTTTCCATTTCCATCAAGATAATGTTGTGTAAGAGAAAAGCATGTTCCACATTCATTTCTATAGGTTTACTTAATGCCACTTCCACTGCTTACTTAACACTCACACTGTAGTCACTGTTTCCATCAAGATAATGTTGTGTAAGAGAAAAGCATGTTCCACATTCATTTCTATAGGTTTACTTAATTCCACTTCCACTGCTTACTTAACACTCACACTGTAGTCACTGTTTCCATTTCCATCAAGATAATGTTGTGTAAGAGAAAAGCATGTTCCACATTCATTTCTATAGGTTTACTTAATGCCACTTCCACTGCTTACTTAACACTCACACTGTAGTCACTGTTTCCATTTCCATCAAGATAATGTTGTGTAAGAGAAAAGCATGTTCCACATTCATTTCTATAGGTTTACTTAATGCCACTTCCACTGCTTACTTAACACTCACACTGTCACCATTTCCATCAAGATAACGTTGTGTAAGAGAAAAGCATGTTCCACATTCATTTCTATAGGTTTACTTAATGCCACTTCCACTGCTTACTTAACACTCACACTGTCACCATTTCCATCAAGATAACGTTGTGTAAGAGAAAAGCATGTTCCACATTCATTTCTATAGGTTTACTTAATGCCACTTCCACTGCTTACTTAACACTCACACTGTCACCATTTCCATCAAGATAAAGTTGTATAAGAGAAAAGCATGTTCCACATTCATTTCTATAGGTTTACTTAATTCCACTTCTACTGCTTACTTAACACTCACACTGTCACCATTTCCATCAAGATAACGTTGTGTAAGAGAAAAGCATGTTCCACATTCATTTCTATAGGTTTACTTAATTCCACTTCTACTGCTTACTTAACACTCACACTGTAGTCACTGTTTCCATCAAGATAATGTTGTGTAAGAGAAAAGCATGTTCCACATCATTTCTATAGGTTTACTTAATGCCACTTCTACTGCTTACTTAACACTCACACTGTTACCGTTTCCATCAAGATAATGTTGTGTAAGAGAAAAGCATGTTCCACATTCATTTCTATAGGTTTACTTAATGCCACTTCTACTGCTTACTTAACACTCACACTGTCACCATTTCCATCAAGATTACGTTGTGTAAGAGAAAAGCATGTTCCACATTCATTTCTATAGGTTTACTTAATGCCACTTCCACTGCTTACTTAGCACTCACACTGTCACCATTTCCATCAAGATAATGTTGTGTAAGAGAAAAGCATGTTCCACATTCATTTCTATAGGTTTACTTAATGCCACTTCCACTGCTTACTTAACACTCACACTGTAGTCACTGTTTCCATCAAGATTACGTTGTGTAAGAGAAAAGCATGTTCCACATTCATTTCTATAGGTTTACTTAATGCCACTTCTACTGCTTACTTAACACTCACATTGTAGTCACTGTTTCCATCAAGATAATGTTGTGTAAGAGAAAAGCATGTTCCACATTCATTTCTATAGGTTTACTTAATGCCACTTCCACTGCTTACTTAGCACTCACACTGTCACCATTTCCATCAAGATAATGTTGTGTAAGAGAAAAGCATGTTCCACATTCATTTCTATAGGTTTACTTAATGCCACTTCCACTGCTTACTTAGCACTCACACTGTCACCATTTCCATCAAGATAACGTTGTGTAAGAGAAAAGCATGTTCCACATTCATTTCTATAGGTTTACTTAATGCCACTTCTACTGCTTACTTAACACTCACACTGTTTCCATTTCCATCAAGATAACGTTGTGTAAGAGAAAAGCATGTTCCACATTCATTTCTATAGGTTTACTTAATGCCACTTCCACTGCTTACTTAACACTCACACTGTAGTCACTGTTTCCATTTCCATCAAGATAATGTTGTGTAAGAGAAAAGCATGTTCCACATTCATTTCTATAGGTTTACTTAATGCCACTTCCACTGCTTACTTAACACTCACACTGTAGTCACTGTTTCCATCAAGATAATGTTGTGTAAGAGAAAAGCATGTTCCACATTCATTTCTATAGGTTTACTTAATGCCACTTCTACTGCTTACTTAACACTCACACTGTTTCCATTTCCATCAAGATAATGTTGTGTAAGAGAAAAGCATGTTCCACATTCATTTCTATAGGTTTACTTAATGCCACTTCCACTGCTTACTTAACACTCACACTGTAGTCACTGTTTCCATCAAGATAATGTTGTAAGAGAAAAGCATGTTCCACATTCATTTCTATAGGTTTACTTAATTCCACTTCCACTGCTTACTTAACACTCACACTGTAGTCACTGTTTCCATTTCCATCAAGATAATGTTGTGTAAGAGAAAAGCATGTTCCACATCATTTCTATAGGTTTACTTAATGCCACTTCCACTGCTTATTTAACACTCACACTGTTTCCATTTCCATCAAGATAATGTTGTGTAAGAGAAAAGCATGTTCCACATTCATTTCTATAGGTTTACTTAATTCCACTTCCACTGCTTACTTAACACTCACACTGTAGTCACTGTTTCCATTTCCATCAAGATAATGTTGTGTAAGAGAAAAGCATGTTCCACATTCATTTCTATAGGTTTACTTAATGCCACTTCCACTGCTTACTTAACACTCACACTGTAGTCACTGTTTCCATCAAGATAATGTGTAAGAGAAAAGCATGTTCCACATCATTTCTATAGGTTTACTTAATGCCACTTCCACTGCTTACTTAACACTCACACTGTTTCCATTTCCATCAAGATAATGTTGTGTAAGAGAAAAGCATGTTCCACATTCATTTCTATAGGTTTACTTAATTCCACTTCCACTGCTTACTTAACACTCACACTGTAGTCACTGTTTCCATCAAGATAATGTTGTGTAAGAGAAAAGCATGTTCCACATTCATTTCTATAGGTTTACTTAATGCCACTTCCACTGCTTACTTAACACTCACACTGTCACCATTTCCATCAAGATAACGTTGTGTAAGAGAAAAGCATGTTCCACATTCATTTCTATAGGTTTACTTAATGCCACTTCCACTGCTTACTTAACACTCACACTGTCACCATTTCCATCAAGATAACGTTGTGTAAGAGAAAAGCATGTTCCACATTCATTTCTATAGGTTTACTTAATTCCACTTCTACTGCTTACTTAACACTCACACTGTCACCATTTCCATCAAGATAACGTTGTATAAGAGAAAAGCATGTTCCATAATCATTTCTATAGGTTTACTTAATTCCACTTCTACTGCTTACTTAACACACACACTGTAGTCACTGTTTCCATCAAGATAATGTTGTGTATGAGAAAAGCATGTTCCACATCATTTCTATAGGTTTACTTAATGCCACTTCTACTGCTTACTTAACACTCACACTGTAGTCACTGTTTCCATCAAGATAATGTTGTGTAAGAGAAAAGCATGTTCCACATTCATTTCTATAGGTTTACTTAATGCCACTTCCACTGCTTACTTAGCACTCACACTGTCACCATTTCCATCAAGATAATGTTGTGTAAGAGAAAAGCATGTTCCACATTCATTTCTATAGGTTTACTTAATGCCACTTCCACTGCTTACTTAGCACTCACACTGTCACCATTTCCATCAAGATAACGTTGTGTAAGAGAAAAGCATGTTCCACATTCATTTCTATAGGTTTACTTAATGCCACTTCTACTGCTTACTTAACACTCACACTGTTTCCATTTCCATCAAGATAACGTTGTGTAAGAGAAAAGCATGTTCCACATTCATTTCTATAGGTTTACTTAATGCCACTTCCACTGCTTACTTAACACTCACACTGTAGTCACTGTTTCCATTTCCATCAAGATAATGTTGTGTAAGAGAAAAGCATGTTCCACATTCATTTCTATAGGTTTACTTAATGCCACTTCCACTGCTTACTTAACACTCACACTGTAGTCACTGTTTCCATCAGGATAATGTTGTGTAAGAGAAAAGCATGTTCCACATTCATTTCTATAGGTTTACTTAATGCCACTTCTACTGCTTACTTAACACTCACACTGTTTCCATTTCCATCAAGATAATGTTGTGTAAGAGAAAAGCATGTTCCACATTCATTTCTATAGGTTTACTTAATGCCACTTCCACTGCTTACTTAACACTCACACTGTAGTCACTGTTTCCATCAAGATAATGTTGTGTAAGAGAAAAGCATGTTCCACATTCATTTCTATAGGTTTACTTAATTCCACTTCCACTGCTTACTTAACACTCACACTGTAGTCACTGTTTCCATTTCCATCAAGATAATGTTGTGTAAGAGAAAAGCATGTTCCACATCATTTCTATAGGTTTACTTAATGCCACTTCCACTGCTTATTTAACACTCACACTGTTTCCATTTCCATCAAGATAATGTTGTGTAAGAGAAAAGCATGTTCCACATTCATTTCTATAGGTTTACTTAATTCCACTTCCACTGCTTACTTAACACTCACACTGTAGTCACTGTTTCCATTTCCATCAAGATAATGTTGTGTAAGAGAAAAGCATGTTCCACATTCATTTCTATAGGTTTACTTAATGCCACTTCCACTGCTTACTTAACACTCACACTGTAGTCACTGTTTCCATCAAGATAATGTGTAAGAGAAAAGCATGTTCCACATCATTTCTATAGGTTTACTTAATGCCACTTCCACTGCTTACTTAACACTCACACTGTTTCCATTTCCATCAAGATAATGTTGTGTAAGAGAAAAGCATGTTCCACATTCATTTCTATAGGTTTACTTAATTCCACTTCCACTGCTTACTTAACACTCACACTGTAGTCACTGTTTCCATCAAGATAATGTTGTGTAAGAGAAAAGCATGTTCCACATTCATTTCTATAGGTTTACTTAATGCCACTTCCACTGCTTACTTAACACTCACACTGTCACCATTTCCATCAAGATAACGTTGTGTAAGAGAAAAGCATGTTCCACATTCATTTCTATAGGTTTACTTAATGCCACTTCCACTGCTTACTTAACACTCACACTGTCACCATTTCCATCAAGATAACGTTGTGTAAGAGAAAAGCATGTTCCACATTCATTTCTATAGGTTTACTTAATTCCACTTCTACTGCTTACTTAACACTCACACTGTCACCATTTCCATCAAGATAACGTTGTGTAAGAGAAAAGCATGTTCCATAATCATTTCTATAGGTTTACTTAATTCCACTTCTACTGCTTACTTAACACACACACTGTAGTCACTGTTTCCATCAAGATAATGTTGTGTATGAGAAAAGCATGTTCCACATCATTTCTATAGGTTTACTTAATGCCACTTCTACTGCTTACTTAACACTCACACTGTAGTCACTGTTTCCATCAAGATAATGTTGTGTAAGAGAAAAGCATGTTCCACATTCATTTCTATAGGTTTACTTAATGCCACTTCCACTGCTTACTTAACACTCACACTGTAGTCACTGTTTCCATTTCCATCAAGATAATGTTGTGTAAGAGAAAAGCATGTTCCACATTCATTTCTATAGGTTTACTTAATGCCATTTCCACTGCTTACTTAACACTCACACTGTAGTCACTGTTTCCATTTCCATCAAGATAATGTTGTGTAAGAGAAAAGCATGTTCCACATTCATTTCTATAGGTTTACTTAATTCCACTTCCACTGCTTACTTAACACTCACACTGTAGTCACTGTTTCCATCAAGATAATGTTGTGTAAGAGAAAAGCATGTTCCACATTCATTTCTATAGGTTTACTTAATGCCACTTCCACTGCTTACTTAACACTCACACTGTAGTCACTGTTTCCATTTCCATCAAGATAATGTTGTGTAAGAGAAAAGCATGTTCCACATTCATTTCTATAGGTTTACTTAATGCCACTTCCACTGCTTACTTAACACTCACACTGTAGTCACTGTTTCCATTTCCATCAAGATAATGTTGTGTAAGAGAAAAGCATGTTCCACATTCATTTCTATAGGTTTACTTAATGCCACTTCCACTGCTTACTTAACACTCACACTGTAGTCACTGTTTCCATTTCCATCAAGATAATGTTGTGTAAGAGAAAAGCATGTTCCACATTCATTTCTATAGGTTTACTTAATTCCACTTCCACTGCTTACTTAACACTCACACTGTAGTCACTGTTTCCATTTCCATCAAGATAATGTTGTGTAAGAGAAAAGCATGTTCCACATTCATTTCTATAGGTTTACTTAATGCCACTTCCACTGCTTACTTAACACTCACACTGTAGTCACTGTTTCCATTTCCATCAAGATAATGTTGTGTAAGAGAAAAGCATGTTCCACATTCATTTCTATAGGTTTACTTAATGCCACTTCCACTGCTTACTTAACACTCACACTGTCACCATTTCCATCAAGATAACGTTGTGTAAGAGAAAAGCATGTTCCACATTCATTTCTATAGGTTTACTTAATGCCACTTCCACTGCTTACTTAACACTCACACTGTCACCATTTCCATCAAGATAAAGTTGTGTAAGAGAAAAGCATGTTCCACATTCATTTCTATAGGTTTACTTAATGCCACTTCTACTGCTTACTTAACACTCACACTGTTACCGTTTCCATCAAGATAATGTTGTGTAAGAGAAAAGCATGTTCCACATTCATTTCTATAGGTTTACTTAATGCCACTTCTACTGATTACTTAACACTCACACTGTCACCATTTCCATCAAGATTACGTTGTGTAAGAGAAAAGCATGTTCCACATTCATTTCTATAGGTTTACTTAATGCCACTTCCACTGCTTACTTAGCACTCACACTGTCACCATTTCCATCAAGATAATGTTGTGTAAGAGAAAAGCATGTTCCACATTCATTTCTATAGGTTTACTTAATGCCACTTCCACTGCTTACTTAACACTCACACTGTAGTCACTGTTTCCATCAAGATTACGTTGTGTAAGAGAAAAGCATGTTCCACATTCATTTCTATAGGTTTACTTAATGCCACTTCCACTGCTTACTTAACACTCACACTGTAGTCACTGTTTCCATCAAGATTACGTTGTGTAAGAGAAAAGCATGTTCCACATTCATTTCTATAGGTTTACTTAATGCCACTTCTACTGCTTACTTAACACTCACATTGTAGTCACTGTTTCCATCAAGATAATGTTGTGTAAGAGAAAAGCATGTTCCACATTCATTTCTATAGGTTTACTTAATGCCACTTCTACTGCTTACTTAACACTCACATTGTAGTCACTGTTTCCATCAAGATAATGTTGTGTAAGAGAAAAGCATGTTCCACATTCATTTCTATAGGTTTACTTAATGCCACTTCCACTGCTTACTTAGCACTCACACTGTCACCATTTCCATCAAGATAATGTTGTGTAAGAGAAAAGCATGTTCCACATTCATTTCTATAGGTTTACTTAATGCCACTTCTACTGCTTACTTAACACTCACACTGTTTCCATTTCCATCAAGATAACGTTGTGTAAGAGAAAAGCATGTTCCACATTCATTTCTATAGGTTTACTTAATGCCACTTCTACTGCTTACTTAACACTCACACTGTAGTCACTGTTTCCATTTCCATCAAGATAATGTTGTGTATGAGAAAAGCATGTTCCACATTCATTTCTATAGGTTTACTTAATGCCACTTCCACTGCTTACTTAACACTCACACTGTAGTCACTGTTTCCATCAAGATAATGTTGTGTAAGAGAAAAGCATGTTCCACATTCATTTCTATAGGTTTACTTAATGCCACTTCTACTGCTTACTTAACACTCACACTGTTTCCATTTCCATCAAGATAATGTTGTGTAAGAGAAAAGCATGTTCCACATTCATTTCTATAGGTTTACTTAATGCCACTTCTACTGCTTACTTAACACTCACACTGTTTCCATTTCCATCAAGATAATGTTGTGTAAGAGAAAAGCATGTTCCACATTCATTTCTATAGGTTTACTTAATTCCACTTCCACTGCTTACTTAACACTCACACTGTAGTCACTGTTTCCATCAAGATAATGTTGTGTAAGAGAAAAGCATGTTCCACATTCATTTCTATAGGTTTAGTTAATGTCACTTCCACTGCTTGCTTAGCACTCACACTGTAGTCACTGTTTCCATCAAGATTACGTTGTGTAAGAGAAAAGCATGTTCCACATTCATTTCTATAGGTTTACTTAATGCCACTTCCACTGCTTACTTAACACTCACACTGTAGTCACTGTTTCCATTTCCATCAAGATAATGTTGTGTAAGAGAAAAGCATGTTCCACATTCATTTCTATAGGTTTACTTAATGCCACTTCCACTGCTTACTTAACACTCACACTGTAGTCACTGTTTCCATTTCCATCAAGATAATGTTGTGTAAGAGAAAAGCATGTTCCACATTCATTTCTATAGGTTTACTTAATTCCACTTCCACTGCTTACTTAACACTCACACTGTAGTCACTGTTTCCATCAAGATAATGTTGTGTAAGAGAAAAGCATGTTCCACATTCATTTCTATAGGTTTACTTAATGCCACTTCCACTGCTTACTTAACACTCACACTGTAGTCACTGTTTCCATTTCCATCAAGATAATGTTGTGTAAGAGAAAAGCATGTTCCACATTCATTTCTATAGGTTTACTTAATGCCACTTCCACTGCTTACTTAACACTCACACTGTAGTCACTGTTTCCATTTCCATCAAGATAATGTTGTGTAAGAGAAAAGCATGTTCCACATTCATTTCTATAGGTTTACTTAATGCCACTTCCACTGCTTACTTAACACTCACACTGTAGTCACTGTTTCCATCAAGATAATGTTGTGTAAGAGAAAAGCATGTTCCACATTCATTTCTATAGGTTTACTTAATTCCACTTCCACTGCTTACTTAACACTCACACTGTAGTCACTGTTTCCATTTCCATCAAGATAATGTTGTGTAAGAGAAAAGCATGTTGCACATTCATTTCTATAGGTTTACTTAATGCCACTTCCACTGCTTACTTAACACTCACACTGTAGTCACTGTTTCCATTTCCATCAAGATAATGTTGTGTAAGAGAAAAGCATGTTCCACATTCATTTCTATAGGTTTACTTAATGCCACTTCCACTGCTTACTTAACACTCACACTGTCACCATTTCCATCAAGATAACGTTGTGTAAGAGAAAAGCATGTTCCACATTCATTTCTATAGGTTTACTTAATGCCACTTCTACTGCTTACTTAACACTCACATTGTAGTCACTGTTTCCATCAAGATAATGTTGTGTAAGAGAAAAGCATGTTCCACATTCATTTCTATAGGTTTACTTAATGCCACTTCCACTGCTTACTTAGCACTCACACTGTCACCATTTCCATCAAGATAATGTTGTGTAAGAGAAAAGCATGTTCCACATTCATTTCTATAGGTTTACTTAATGCCACTTCCACTGCTTACTTAGCACTCACACTGTCACCATTTCCATCAAGATAACGTTGTGTAAGAGAAAAGCATGTTCCACATTCATTTCTATAGGTTTACTTAATGCCACTTCTACTGCTTACTTAACACTCACACTGTTTCCATTTCCATCAAGATAATGTTGTGTAAGAGAAAAGCATGTTCCACATTCATTTCTATAGGTTTACTTAATTCCACTTCCACTGCTTACTTAACACTCACACTGTAGTCACTGTTTCCATCAAGATAATGTTGTGTAAGAGAAAAGCATGTTCCACATTCATTTCTATAGGTTTAGTTAATGTCACTTCCACTGCTTGCTTAGCACTCACACTGTAGTCACTGTTTCCATCAAGATTACGTTGTGTAAGAGAAAAGCATGTTCCACATTCATTTCTATAGGTTTACTTAATGCCACTTCCACTGCTTACTTAACACTCACACTGTAGTCACTGTTTCCATTTCCATCAAGATAATGTTGTGTAAGAGAAAAGCATGTTCCACATTCATTTCTATAGGTTTACTTAATGCCACTTCCACTGCTTACTTAACACTCACACTGTAGTCACTGTTTCCATTTCCATCAAGATAATGTTGTGTAAGAGAAAAGCATGTTCCACATTCATTTCTATAGGTTTACTTAATTCCACTTCCACTGCTTACTTAACACTCACACTGTAGTCACTGTTTCCATCAAGATAATGTTGTGTAAGAGAAAAGCATGTTCCACATTCATTTCTATAGGTTTACTTAATGCCACTTCCACTGCTTACTTAACACTCACACTGTAGTCACTGTTTCCATTTCCATCAAGATAATGTTGTGTAAGAGAAAAGCATGTTCCACATTCATTTCTATAGGTTTACTTAATGCCACTTCCACTGCTTACTTAACACTCACACTGTAGTCACTGTTTCCATTTCCATCAAGATAATGTTGTGTAAGAGAAAAGCATGTTCCACATTCATTTCTATAGGTTTACTTAATGCCACTTCCACTGCTTACTTAACACTCACACTGTAGTCACTGTTTCCATCAAGATAATGTTGTGTAAGAGAAAAGCATGTTCCACATTCATTTCTATAGGTTTACTTAATTCCACTTCCACTGCTTACTTAACACTCACACTGTAGTCACTGTTTCCATTTCCATCAAGATAATGTTGTGTAAGAGAAAAGCATGTTGCACATTCATTTCTATAGGTTTACTTAATGCCACTTCCACTGCTTACTTAACACTCACACTGTAGTCACTGTTTCCATTTCCATCAAGATAATGTTGTGTAAGAGAAAAGCATGTTCCACATTCATTTCTATAGGTTTACTTAATGCCACTTCCACTGCTTACTTAACACTCACACTGTCACCATTTCCATCAAGATAACGTTGTGTAAGAGAAAAGCATGTTCCACATTCATTTCTATAGGTTTACTTAATGCCACTTCCACTGCTTACTTAACACTCACACTGTCACCATTTCCATCAAGATAACGTTGTGTAAGAGAAAAGCATGTTCCACATTCATTTCTATAGGTTTACTTAATGCCACTTCCACTGCTTACTTAACACTCACACTGTCACCATTTCCATCAAGATAAAGTTGTATAAGAGAAAAGCATGTTCCACATTCATTTCTATAGGTTTACTTAATTCCACTTCTACTGCTTACTTAACACTCACACTGTCACCATTTCCATCAAGATAACGTTGTGTAAGAGAAAAGCATGTTCCACATTCATTTCTATAGGTTTACTTAATTCCACTTCTACTGCTTACTTAACACTCACACTGTAGTCACTGTTTCCATCAAGATAATGTTGTGTAAGAGAAAAGCATGTTCCACATCATTTCTATAGGTTTACTTAATGCCACTTCTACTGCTTACTTAACACTCACACTGTTACCGTTTCCATCAAGATAATGTTGTGTAAGAGAAAAGCATGTTCCACATTCATTTCTATAGGTTTACTTAATGCCACTTCTACTGCTTACTTAACACTCACACTGTCACCATTTCCATCAAGATTACGTTGTGTAAGAGAAAAGCATGTTCCACATTCATTTCTATAGGTTTACTTAATGCCACTTCCACTGCTTACTTAGCACTCACACTGTCACCATTTCCATCAAGATAATGTTGTGTAAGAGAAAAGCATGTTCCACATTCATTTCTATAGGTTTACTTAATGCCACTTCCACTGCTTACTTAACACTCACACTGTAGTCACTGTTTCCATCAAGATTACGTTGTGTAAGAGAAAAGCATGTTCCACATTCATTTCTATAGGTTTACTTAATGCCACTTCCACTGCTTACTTAACACTCACACTGTAGTCACTGTTTCCATCAAGATTACGTTGTGTAAGAGAAAAGCATGTTCCACATTCATTTCTATAGGTTTACTTAATGCCACTTCTACTGCTTACTTAACACTCACATTGTAGTCACTGTTTCCATCAAGATAATGTTGTGTAAGAGAAAAGCATGTTCCACATTCATTTCTATAGGTTTACTTAATGCCACTTCCACTGCTTACTTAGCACTCACACTGTCACCATTTCCATCAAGATAATGTTGTGTAAGAGAAAAGCATGTTCCACATTCATTTCTATAGGTTTACTTAATGCCACTTCCACTGCTTACTTAGCACTCACACTGTCACCATTTCCATCAAGATAACGTTGTGTAAGAGAAAAGCATGTTCCACATTCATTTCTATAGGTTTACTTAATGCCACTTCTACTGCTTACTTAACACTCACACTGTTTCCATTTCCATCAAGATAACGTTGTGTAAGAGAAAAGCATGTTCCACATTCATTTCTATAGGTTTACTTAATGCCACTTCCACTGCTTACTTAACACTCACACTGTAGTCACTGTTTCCATTTCCATCAAGATAATGTTGTGTAAGAGAAAAGCATGTTCCACATTCATTTCTATAGGTTTACTTAATGCCACTTCCATTGCTTACTTAACACTTACACTGTAGTCACTGTTTCCATCAAGATAATGTTGTGTAAGAGAAAAGCATGTTCCACATTCATTTCTATAGGTTTACTTAATGCCACTTCCACTGCTTACTTAACACTCACACTGTAGTCACTGTTTCCATCAAGATAATGTTGTGTAAGAGAAAAGCATGTTCCACATTCATTTCTATAGGTTTACTTAATTCCACTTCCACTGCTTACTTAACACTCACACTGTAGTCACTGTTTCCATTTCCATCAAGATAGTGTTGTGTAAGAGAAAAGCATGTTCCACATTCATTTCTATAGGTTTACTTAATTCCACTTCCACTGCTTACTTAACACTCACACTGTAGTCACTGTTTCCATTTCCATCAAGATAATGTTGTGTAAGAGAAAAGCATGTTCCACATCATTTCTATAGGTTTACTTAATGCCACTTCCACTGCTTATTTAACACTCACACTGTTTCCATTTCCAACAAGATAATGTTGTGTAAGAGAAAAGCATGTTCCACATTCATTTCTATAGGTTTACTTAATTCCACTTCCACTGCTTACTTAACACTCACACTGTAGTCACTGTTTCCATTTCCATCAAGATAATGTTGTGTAAGAGAAAAGCATGTTCCACATTCATTTCTATAGGTTTACTTAATGCCACTTCCACTGCTTACTTAACACTCACACTGTAGTCACTGTTTCCATCAAGATAATGTGTAAGAGAAAAGCATGTTCCACATCATTTCTATAGGTTTACTTAATGCCACTTCCACTGCTTACTTAACACTCACACTGTTTCCATTTCCATCAAGATAATGTTGTGTAAGAGAAAAGCATGTTCCACATTCATTTCTATAGGTTTACTTAATTCCACTTCCACTGCTTACTTAACACTCACACTGTAGTCACTGTTTCCATCAAGATAATGTTGTGTAAGAGAAAAGCATGTTCCACATTCATTTCTATAGGTTTACTTAATGCCACTTCCACTGCTTACTTAACACTCACACTGTCACCATTTCCATCAAGATAACGTTGTGTAAGAGAAAAGCATGTTCCACATTCATTTCTATAGGTTTACTTAATGCCACTTCCACTGCTTACTTAACACTCACACTGTCACCATTTCCATCAAGATAACGTTGTGTAAGAGAAAAGCATGTTCCACATTCATTTCTATAGGTTTACTTAATTCCACTTCTACTGCTTACTTAACACTCACACTGTCACCATTTCCATCAAGATAACGTTGTGTAAGAGAAAAGCATGTTCCATAATCATTTCTATAGGTTTACTTAATTCCACTTCTACTGCTTACTTAACACACACACTGTAGTCACTGTTTCCATCAAGATAATGTTGTGTATGAGAAAAGCATGTTCCACATCATTTCTATAGGTTTACTTAATGCCACTTCTACTGCTTACTTAACACTCACACTGTAGTCACTGTTTCCATCAAGATAATGTTGTGTAAGAGAAAAGCATGTTCCACATTCATTTCTATAGGTTTACTTAATGCCACTTCCACTGCTTACTTAACACTCACACTGTAGTCACTGTTTCCATTTCCATCAAGATAATGTTGTGTAAGAGAAAAGCATGTTCCACATTCATTTCTATAGGTTTACTTAATGCCACTTCCACTGCTTACTTAACACTCACACTGTAGTCACTGTTTCCATTTCCATCAAGATAATGTTGTGTAAGAGAAAAGCATGTTCCACATTCATTTCTATAGGTTTACTTAATTCCACTTCCACTGCTTACTTAACACTCACACTGTAGTCACTGTTTCCATCAAGATAATGTTGTGTAAGAGAAAAGCATGTTCCACATTCATTTCTATAGGTTTACTTAATGCCACTTCCACTGCTTACTTAACACTCACACTGTAGTCACTGTTTCCATTTCCATCAAGATAATGTTGTGTAAGAGAAAAGCATGTTCCACATTCATTTCTATAGGTTTACTTAATGCCACTTCCACTGCTTACTTAACACTCACACTGTAGTCACTGTTTCCATTTCCATCAAGATAATGTTGTGTAAGAGAAAAGCATGTTCCACATTCATTTCTATAGGTTTACTTAATGCCACTTCCACTGCTTACTTAACACTCACACTGTAGTCACTGTTTCCATTTCCATCAAGATAATGTTGTGTAAGAGAAAAGCATGTTCCACATTCATTTCTATAGGTTTACTTAATGCCACTTCCACTGCTTACTTAACACTCACACTGTAGTCACTGTTTCCATTTCCATCAAGATAATGTTGTGTAAGAGAAAAGCATGTTCCACATTCATTTCTATAGGTTTACTTAATGCCACTTCCACTGCTTACTTAACACTCACACTGTCACCATTTCCATCAAGATAACGTTGTGTAAGAGAAAAGCATGTTCCACATTCATTTCTATAGGTTTACTTAATGCCACTTCCACTGCTTACTTAACACTCACACTGTCACCATTTCCATCAAGATAAAGTTGTGTAAGAGAAAAGCATGTTCCACATTCATTTCTATAGGTTTACTTAATGCCACTTCTACTGCTTACTTAACACTCACACCGTTACCGTTTCCATCAAGATAATGTTGTGTAAGAGAAAAGCATGTTCCACATTCATTTCTATAGGTTTACTTAATGCCACTTCTACTGATTACTTAACACTCACACTGTCACCATTTCCATCAAGATTACGTTGTGTAAGAGAAAAGCATGTTCCACATTCATTTCTATAGGTTTACTTAATGCCACTTCCACTGCTTACTTAGCACTCACACTGTCACCATTTCCATCAAGATAATGTTGTGTAAGAGAAAAGCATGTTCCACATTCATTTCTATAGGTTTACTTAATGCCACTTCCACTGCTTACTTAACACTCACACTGTAGTCACTGTTTCCATCAAGATTACGTTGTGTAAGAGAAAAGCATGTTCCACATTCATTTCTATAGGTTTACTTAATGCCACTTCCACTGCTTACTTAACACTCACACTGTAGTCACTGTTTCCATCAAGATTACGTTGTGTAAGAGAAAAGCATGTTCCACATTCATTTCTATAGGTTTACTTAATGCCACTTCTACTGCTTACTTAACACTCACATTGTAGTCACTGTTTCCATCAAGATAATGTTGTGTAAGAGAAAAGCATGTTCCACATTCATTTCTATAGGTTTACTTAATGCCACTTCCACTGCTTACTTAGCACTCACACTGTCACCATTTCCATCAAGATAATGTTGTGTAAGAGAAAAGCATGTTCCACATTCATTTCTATAGGTTTACTTAATGCCACTTCTACTGCTTACTTAACACTCACACTGTTTCCATTTCCATCAAGATAACGTTGTGTAAGAGAAAAGCATGTTCCACATTCATTTCTATAGGTTTACTTAATGCCACTTCTACTGCTTACTTAACACTCACACTGTAGTCACTGTTTCCATTTCCATCAAGATAATGTTGTGTATGAGAAAAGCATGTTCCACATTCATTTCTATAGGTTTACTTAATGCCACTTCCACTGCTTACTTAACACTCACACTGTAGTCACTGTTTCCATCAAGATAATGTTGTGTAAGAGAAAAGCATGTTCCACATTCATTTCTATAGGTTTACTTAATGCCACTTCTACTGCTTACTTAACACTCACACTGTTTCCATTTCCATCAAGATAATGTTGTGTAAGAGAAAAGCATGTTCCACATTCATTTCTATAGGTTTACTTAATGCCACTTCTACTGCTTACTTAACACTCACACTGTTTCCATTTCCATCAAGATAATGTTGTGTAAGAGAAAAGCATGTTCCACATTCATTTCTATAGGTTTACTTAATTCCACTTCCACTGCTTACTTAACACTCACACTGTAGTCACTGTTTCCATCAAGATAATGTTGTGTAAGAGAAAAGCATGTTCCACATTCATTTCTATAGGTTTAGTTAATGTCACTTCCACTGCTTGCTTAGCACTCACACTGTAGTCACTGTTTCCATCAAGATTACGTTGTGTAAGAGAAAAGCATGTTCCACATTCATTTCTATAGGTTTACTTAATGCCACTTCCACTGCTTACTTAACACTCACACTGTAGTCACTGTTTCCATTTCCATCAAGATAATGTTGTGTAAGAGAAAAGCATGTTCCACATTCATTTCTATAGGTTTACTTAATGCCACTTCCACTGCTTACTTAACACTCACACTGTAGTCACTGTTTCCATTTCCATCAAGATAATGTTGTGTAAGAGAAAAGCATGTTCCACATTCATTTCTATAGGTTTACTTAATGCCACTTCCACTGCTTACTTAACACTCACACTGTAGTCACTGTTTCCATTTCCATCAAGATAATGTTGTGTAAGAGAAAAGCATGTTCCACATTCATTTCTATAGGTTTACTTAATGCCACTTCCACTGCTTACTTAACACTCACACTGTAGTCACTGTTTCCATTTCCATCAAGATAATGTTGTGTAAGAGAAAAGCATGTTCCACATTCATTTCTATAGGTTTAGTTAATGTCACTTCCACTGCTTGCTTAGCACTCACACTGTAGTCACTGTTTCCATCAAGATTACGTTGTGTAAGAGAAAAGCATGTTCGACATTCATTTCTATAGGTTTACTTAATGCCACTTCCACTGCTTACTTAACACTCACACTGTAGTCACTGTTTCCATCAAGATAATGTTGTGTAAGAGAAAAGCATGTTCCACATTCATTTCTATAGGTTTACTTAATGCCACTTCTACTGCTTACTTAACACTCACACTGTCACCATTTCCATCAAGATTACGTTGTGTAAGAGAAAAGCATGTTCCACATTCATTTCTATAGGTTTACTTAATGCCACTTCCACTGCTTACTTAACACTCACACTGTAGTCACTGTTTCCATCAAGATTACGTTGTGTAAGAGAAAAGCATGTTCTACATTCATTTCTATAGGTTTACTTAATGCCACTTCCAAAAGCACATTGTTGCACAACGCAGTCTCCGAGTAAAGTACTATCTTTTGCCATTGAAAATCCTTTCTGGAAATGGATGCATCACATACAGCAAGGATATCGTTTCTGGAACAATCTTTGGTGGTGCATTTAAAGTCGTGTGCATCACTTTGCTATTTGCATCTGCTGTGCCCTGCAATATTACTGAAAAATAATTGTTATAGTATGCCAATCGAGAATGAGCAAGGCAAATTATTTCACCATGCCCGCAATGAATATGGAAATTGCCTGAATGTGGGATAATGACTTGCAACACTGTTGAAGCGTGGCAACATGTGTATGTTCACTAATTGTGCAGCAAAAGTCAAATCTGTGAATGTAGCAACAAGCTTCTCTCATTGTGCTTTTTCTTTCAGAGGAATGACTAAAAAAAAAACGGAAAGAGCAGTTGAGGAAGGAGATTAAAGGAAGCAGCATTTTGAAATGGTGACTTTTCTGAGCGGATGCCAGCACCGTTACCAAACAATCACTTGATGCTATGAAGAACTAAAGATAGATGCAAGCATTGCTTTGTAGAGGAAAAATAAATGAGTGGGTACTAGATGCAAAGACAAGTGAAGTAAACTCTGCTTACAGGAGATGATGCAGACATTCTTGTGTAACTCTTCTCTTTTTTTGGATCGTTAAATAAGTTTAGGAGAATATTTTGTTGTAAACACATATTAAATGCCCTGCTACTCCCTCACCTCCATCATCAGTTTTAGGTCGACTGCTGTTGATGATGTCTTTATTTGAAATCCGGCCTCCAGACGTCCATACCAAATTCATCAGAGACCAGGACAAAGAAGACACTAGTCAACTAAACAGAAGCAACTCCTAGTGCTCAGCTACTGTCTACTTTGTTTAACTTAATTAAATTCCTGATGTTGCCAAGGAAATTATTATTTGTTGTTCTTTGTCAATTTCTACTGTTTTTGTTATTGTTTTGGGTTGATTATAAACGACACTTTCACTAAAAGAATTGGTACCACTTGCTTATTTATCAATTAAGGTTTTATAACAAAAGCGCATGTACAACAATCCAGAATGTTAAAGGAAGGGGTAAATCTGTAAATGTTGCTCGAATGATATGGTGTAACCCACCCATTTAAGCGACAACTCTCATATACCATTTTGAGCTGAAAGTAGCCAACATGGATCATTAGGGCTACACTTCAGAGATCCTGCCATCACCTTCTTCATGGCTTAGGGCATAATGCCTCGGATGTGATTTGCATATAATGAACAGTTTATACTCGGGCTTTTGTGCTAAGAGGTTAATTGCATTATTTGTTTAGTGATGCGTATGTTTTGCGAAAACATTGACGCTAGGCTACATAGAGTTCCTAAAGATTAAGAAATCACAAACAGTTTCTTGAAAAGCAACACACTGCATAAAAGTAAGAAACAGCTTTGCCAACTGTTGATGACAAAGGCTAAGTAAACATTAGTCTTACAGTAATGAGAGAGTATTTCCCAACTTTGTAAAATAATTTTCTGCCTTTTTATCATAGAATGCGCTTGAGTACTATAAAATAATGACTCTTTCTATCCTTTCTTCAACGACTATTCTTACAAGAGCTTATTCTTGTATCTAATTAATGTTAATCGAGATAAACATTTGCAGAAATTGTCCTATTGCATATTTCCTTACAACAGGATTAGTGAAATACAGTAGGCTTTAAAGGCTGGTTCACAACCAAAGAGAATGGTAACCAATACATGTATTCAAATGGGAGTGTTCACAATCAACGGGAAGCCTTCCCGGGCCCCGGGAATGGGAAAGAAGAGTTGCCCAACTTTTAACTTTCTGTTTCTCGTTCCTGGGCACGGCATATTAGATGCTTTGCTGTAGAGATTATTCTAGGCGGCCGTGATATGAAACAGCCGCTAGTGCACTCTGTAGTCACAAACTGGAAACATGAAAACTGGAAGAAACTAGTAGTAAATGTGCTTCCTAACCTCGTCCCAAGATCTGCAAATCCAATGAGCGTCAGCTCCTCTGGTGAAAGTGTCATTTGTAGTTTGTTTATATGCAACTCAAAAACAATGGCAAAAGCTACAAAGAACAGCAACAACTTTATTGTATGCCATTAAATAAAGGAATGAAAGCTTGGCTCAACTAGAGGGATCGGAAATGTGATGGATATGCATTTAGATAATGTTTACTCTATCAAATTTTGACATTGGCTTGGCTAAATTGGAAGTAGGTGATAAAATATCATTGGTCAGTTAAAAACAAATGAAATCCCAATACGCATTCTCGGGCTGTTGTGAACCAGCCTTAAGCAATGGTTGAATCTGTGATGGCTTTGTCTTTACAGACAACAGGAAGAAAACAAATGGCAATTTTCCTCTTGAGAAAAGTATATGTATTCAATAATAAAGAATACGAGGTGTGATCAAAAAGTTTCACAACAATGCTGACATTTCTTTAATTCTTACCCACACTGTGAACAAGTATTTGTTTTTCAATTTGCGGAAGTTATGATGATAGTAGTTGTTTGGGAGCCAATTTGAAGAAATTATGTTTGTTGCCAACTTTGAAAGAGTTGTTTAGCTGAATGCTGGATATGAGATGTGAGAATTCCCGTCACTTACGAAGAAGTATTTAATTTACGTAATGAAGATACACTTTGATGTTGTTCAATGCTTGAGACGCCAAAACTTTATAGTGAAGATGATGCCTGTTTTTACGTAATATTATTAAAGTTATTTGCCTCGGCTGCTTTCAGAAGCACTATAGAAACACAAGTTCTTTTAAGGTTGTGATAAGACAAGAATTAAAATATGTCACAGAATTTACTTTTTAATTTCACTTTCTTTTTATTTCTCTTTATACTTGCACATGTATAAACACAACACTTTATAAAAGAAAACTGTGAGCACTTTATATATTCTAGCGGAGAACACAATTTTACCATCCGTACTTTACAACATCTTACCTGCGACTTTCACGTCTGCTCTTTACAACATCTTGCCCACGACTGACTGAATTCAACGGTAAAAATCTTATAGCTTCGGTAATGCCAGTCTCTTATTGGCTAATTCTAGTCCAATAGAATTTAAGTATTCAAACTAAACCTTTTCTTTACTGTTGATCGGCTAATTCCAAACTGTAAGTGAAACTACGTTATTACCGATCTTTTCATAACCAGTATTTTTTTTTTTAATTCCAGACATATTATTGTCACCAAAATTACATTATTACCTCATTATTAACAACCTAAAACATATTATTCTTACAGTTTTTGCACTATTAGAATATATAAACATTTACATATCACTAATAAATACGTTTACAATAAAAAATAAGTATTTACAATGACTTTATATACAATTTAAATAATAATTATATACATATTGTTTTTAAGGTGGGCTGTTATTGAATTTAATTATAATAAAACATAATTAATATCATTTAGGCATTAAAATACTGCCTCAACTGTACATGCAGCATTCCTTCCCGATAAAAATGAGAGGTCACGTGACTTTCTGTGACCATGCAGTGACAAGGTAGACGCTCTGAAGTGAACACGTGGTTTTTCCATGTAGCAAAAATGTCAGATTATGAAGAACAAAGAACGAACATCAAATTTTGCTTTGAACTCGGTAAAACTGCAACAGAAGCCTATGAAATGTTAAGAACAGCTTATGGGGAGGAAGTTATGGGCAAAACTCAAGCATTTGAGTGGTTTTCGAAATTTAAAAGTGGTGTGACATCAGTTAAAGATGCAGATTGTTCGGGGCGACCCTGTTCCAGCAAAACTGATGAAAATATCAATCAGGTGAGGGAAATGTCTTAAATGATAGGCGCATTACAATAAGAGAACTTTCTGACTCATTAGGACTCTCCTTTGGAAGTGTTCAAAGCATTTTGAAAGACAATTTGGACATGAGAAGAATTGCCGCCAAGTTCGTGCCCCGCCTGCTTTCAAATGACCAAAAGGAAAGCCGTGTGATTGCCTGCACAGATCTTAAAGAACAGCTACAAAATGACCCACAGTTTATGGAGAAAATTATTACTGGTGATGAAGCATGGATGTATGAGTACGATCCAGAAACAAAGCAACAATGTTCACAACGGAAGAGTCCTTCATCTCCACGTCCGAAAAAGGCCAGACAAGTTCGATCCAAAGTGAAGTTAATGATTGTGTTTTTTGACACTAAAGGCATTGTACATAAGGAATTTGTGCCACAGGGTCAAACAGTGAATCAAGTGTTCTACAAACAAGTGCTGCAAAGATTAAGGGAGAATGTGCGACGCAAATGGCCAGAGAAATGGAGGAGTGGCAACTGGTTCCTGCATCATGACAATATGCCCGTGCACAAAGCCCTTTCTGTTCGCCAATTTTTGGAATAAAAATAGGATGAATACTGTTCCCCATCCCGCCTATTCTCCAGATTTGGCTCCAGCGGACTTTTTTCTTTTCTCGCGACTTAAAATGCGGCTCCAAGGACACTGTTTTGAGGACATTGATGTCATCCGTCGTGAATCGCGGAAGGCTCTGAACATGTTGAAAGAAGAGGACTTCCAGAGGTGCTTCCAGCAGTGGCAGAAGCGCTGGGACAAGTGTATCAACTCCCAAGGAGACTACTTTGAGGGTGACAGTGCAGATTAGACAAAACAAACTGTGGTGTAGTATTCATGATGTCATTCCAGAAACTTTTTGATCACACCTCGTATCCCGAAAATGGTTAACTCTACAAAAAATTTGACATAAATCAGTGCTTTAATGAGATTTACATTGTTTCCATAGTAAGATTTTGTTATTTAAAATAGAGAGAGTTGAAGGTTGTTACACTACTTCACTAAAATATTCTTACTTGAATGCATTTCATGAGAACGGTTTGCTCCCATCGTCAGCATGTCCTCAAAGTTCAAGTAAGAACATTTTAGTGATGTAGTGTAACAACCTCAACTCTCTCTATTTTAAATTATGACACATCACTGTTACTAGCTTCGAAATCTTCAAAAATTGGCTATCTCTTACGGTTTGCCAGTTAGGCAAAACTCATTCAAAATGAAGATTTTAGAGGCTATTCCCAGAAAATTCATTTGTCATGAAAATATCTTAAAGAAGTAGTATTTAAATGAAAATGTTAGAAAAGTTTTCCATATAAAGGGTAGTGAGGAGTGAGTTCTTGTCACATCCTTGGAAGATGTTGAAGTTAAACACCAAGTGTGAAACTTTTCATTTTTATAGTTATGCTGTTCACACGGACAGACGCACCTTCAGTAATAACATATATATAATCCCTTTGATATTTTAGTGATTTTAATTTAAAAATACCACAATGAAAATGGTTACATAAATGTTTGAATGTTTTGAAAAAAGCTGTAATTGGCTCGGTCATTATGCATAATGGTTGGAAATCCGTTTAGTGGCTTGCTAATGCTATAAGTCGGTTAAAAAAGATTATTATGCGGTCCAAATTTCTGTGTTCACTAATACGGCACGAGCGAATAGCAGCTGTGCGGCGTTGCCTCATACGGACAGTACACCTGGTAAAACTGTAATTGCAATATCATGTGCATGCATGCATATTTCAGAAAAGCAACAAGCAACATTTTCCTGAACAAGTACAAAAAAGAATAATACTTTACACCCATCGGTTCACCATTAATTTATATTACTTGTGTGATGTTTAAGTGGAGACTTTTATATATTGTTATGTCATAGATATAATTATCACTTAATAATGTGCAATTCTCCATGTCCTAAATAAATTTAAAAATAGTAATCTCACAAGGTTTTGTAATACAGCTACAAACTTGTCATGAAAATCCTTTCAAAGCAGCTCTACAAAACCATACATGAAGTTGGTTTTTAATAAACGTCATACGTTCACAGAATAATTTCATTGGAAAAGCAATGGTTATAGAGCCAAGCACGTATCTGTTACATGAGAAGAGCATACAGCATTGAACACCTTGTTACTTGGAATGCACTTAAAAAAAAGGCATATAAAGAATAAGCCAACTGTCATCACATTCTTGAGGAAGCATCAACAATGCAATTCATTGACGCAAAAGCTCAAGATTTAAACATTGACAAAGCAGAAATACAGCTGGCTTGCAACTCAGTTCTTACAATGATAGGCTAGTAAGACCATGGATATAGCAATAAGCTTGTCTTCATTGTGTATAAAGTATGCCAACGAAGAAAACCACAAAAATCTTAACGTCAAGAACTTGCGGCTCAGGCATGCCCATTATGTACATCAACTGTTTCACATGTGAAAAAGAATATGCCATTTGCTCTGCCAGTGAATAATAAAGGTATGGGTTTTATTTCTCTGTTTGTCTATTGCATTTCTTCTTTTTTTGTTTTGTTTGTAGTTTTTAAGTGAACATTGCGATGACGTTTATGAAGAAAAAAAAAATGCATATCGTTCTGGCGAAGCAAGGTGAAGTTGGCAATCGTGCGGTCACTCCATATTGGTTGACACGAAACGTCAAGAGATTTGTACCATACAGTAGATTTAACTATACAAGGTGTAAGTTGGCATCACTGGTGAGGAAGTGGTAGTGTTCATTCTTACTACACACAGGCAGTGGACACTTGATGATACAAGAAATGAAATTATATGAGGGTTGGGGCAAAAGTCACAGCAACTATTTATTTTCTTGAAGATACCAGTCCGGTTGGAAAATGTGACATATACAGACGAAAGAATAAGGTGTTAGCTACATGTGTGGACAACGAATAGCATTAAAATATCATAACACACTAATTTATTACAGTAGTAACAGGGCAAAATGGCCTTCACGGTGCAAAAGAATGACAACACAGTACACATACAGTTGACGCGACAAACCTGGGCCTAAAGACCCTCAAAGTAGTCCCCTGCTACTGTCACCACACACTGCCAACGCTGAATACCATCTGCCTCAGCATTTGCCGCACTATGTGTGAATCGGGTCACCTGTTCGCACATAGCATTAGCAATGTCCTCTCGTGTTACAAACCACATAGTGGTTCCTTAATCTTTCGAATGAGATCAAAGTCACAGGGCGAAATGTCGGGAGAGTACGGTGGGTGCTCCAATTCTTCCCATCCCCAACGTCACAGTAGCTACCCTGCACTCTGCTTTATGTGGTTTTGCATTGTTGTGCAGGATTATTGCACTGTCCACAAGATCCGAACGTTTCTCCCGAACGCCACGTCGTACCTGTCGCACCAGGAAGTCCCTGTAGTGCTGTGCGGTCACTTCTGCCATGTGGAACAAAGTGGCAAACAATGACACCCCTGACATCATACGTAATGATAACCATCAATTTGACTGGGGAAGGATTCTGACAGAACTTCTGCCTCCTTGGTGATCCAGCATGTCGCCACTCCGCGGACTGACGTTTCAGTTCTGGTTCGTTTGCCCTGGCCCAAAATTCTACAATGGCGATTATTCGTGATAAGAATTGATTGCCAACCTGTTGCCAGCGTGCAAGGTGGTCGGAGCATATTGCATAGCGCACCCACCTTTGAACTTCCGTCAGAGCATGTGGTACCCACCGCGATGCGATTTTGCATAGTTGCAGCTCATTACGCAATATCCTGTGGATGGTGCATTTCTCGATGGCACTTGCCACCTCTAACTCCAGTAGCGTCCATCATCTGTCTTCATCCAGGAGCTGCTTGATGACGGCACATGCCACGTTAGTCCGAACGTTGCTCATCACTAGTTGACACATGTCCTTGCTGAAACTTTCCTACCCACCGTGCTACTGTACGATATGGTAGGGCATTATTCCCAAGGGCTTCCACTAATTCATTATGACATTCCATTGCATTTCTCCCTTGGAGAACGGCTATTTTGATGTAAGCACGCTGCTCAACACAGGTTACTTCCATCTCGCACAACACTCACCAACTGACTGATTTCACAGCCCTCGCTGTCCTACTACCAGCTATCACAGAGCCATCTGTTGTTCTGCATGCACACTATGCCTGCAGAACTTCCACATGACACATATACGTTTGTGATCCGTTCACATATCTACAAGCAAAAAAATAGTTGCCATGACTTTTGCCCCAAACCTCGTATTTGAGAAGGAACCGTTTCAGGAGTACCATCCCAGCATTGCCAGAAAAAGAAAATTTACATAGTAGATATAAAACGGAACATTTGTACCAGACTAAAACAAAACTTAGGAATCTTTGTCACTAAAATATTGATAAATCCACAATGGTGGCATGTTTTTGAACCCAGAAGAAAAAAAAAACATCTGAATATTATGTTGTTATTATTATATATAAATTAATTATACTTTTTACAGACCTTAACCTGGTCTTGGCAAGTTTTTAATAGAGAGAGCGGAGAGTGGGGAACCGTGTTCAAATCCCGGCTGTGGCGTTGAATTTTTCAGTTGACTCTGTATTAAAAATCTGAATATTAGTCTATAAACACAGAAAACTTGATATTTGGGTAAAGATGTACATAACCAAACCCAAAAATGCAATTAATGAACTTCATATTGGATAGAAGAGAGCTCAACCTTCATTAAGGGCTCAGCAAACGACAGCAGGAAGCCCAGATCTGACGATGTCAGTTGAAGATATGAAACGTGTCACAATGAGGTAGATTGAGAGCAACTTGTACCATGAAGGAGTAAATTACATTGGAGAGCTCAATTACAATTTACTCTTTTACTTACAACTACCATTACTCCCAGAGTATTGTTTTGTTTGAGCGATTTGCAACATATGATTGCAGATAAGGTAATGTGCAATCGGAAAAGTGGGAAAATGTCAGCTAAAGAGATAAACATTTGTTGGTAGAGATAAAGAAAATCCATTTAAACAATATAAAAAGCAAAAATATAATATGAAGATGCTGAAAGAGTAACACCTGGAAAGTTGTTACGAACGAGCAACAGGAAACATACTGAAGAGCAGCTTAAAATTGTTTGGAAACAATGTTGTTAATGTTCATATTTGCATCATAGATTGATGGAGTAATATCCTTTCCGAGTTTGGAAAAGTTCACCATGGGCATGAAATAGGAACATATGTGCAGTCACCCACAATGTGTGGCAAACCTGCAAAAGTGCCTTATATTTTCTGGACACTCTTGTATATTTATTTATGCACCTTGCTCTTAACCTGAAAGATCTAACCAGCAGGTGTATGGTGTAACTATCTGAAATGTTCTGGTACGAAACACACGCAGGATGCATAACAATTGCATTTTGGATGAATTGATGTCGTAAGTTTTTATTTAAATGCTCTCCAAACAGGTTTAAAAGGAATGTAAAACTTTCCTTGAACTGTATTTCTCTGTATAAGTATCATATGGATGTCGCATGTGCACTATTGAATTGCCGTTGTTTTCTTTGTCGAGAACATGAATGTAACCTAAGTAATCCAGCAACAGCTTAAAATATGATATGTTAGGTGTTGTAGTTCAGGTTCTCCATCCAGGTCACAAGAGTAAATTCTAACCTATATTTGTGCTCTATTTAATTCCATAGTAACATATTACATGACGGTGCTCTCTGACAATTATTTCTGTGGTAGTTTACTCTCATATGGAAGTCACTGAGTGTTGACTTGAATAGTAGTTTACTATGAAAGTAGAGCTTACTCTAGGTTGGTGCGCACTGCCTTGAGTTATAGTGTGGCTCACAACAACTGCTGCTTAATTTGAAATTACTCCTAGTCAAAAATATAGTTGAGTAGAATACATGGTTAGAAGAAGCACTTTTTATATAATTATAACGGATATGTGCTGTTTTTTGTTGTGGACTTGTAGGCCATGGTCTAGAAGTGGACATTTAGCACTTATATAGTGTGGAAATGGCAAGCAGAGGTGTTTATATAGGCATAACTGCACGTTGAGTTTGAGCTGATTGGGGAACCAATGACTGTACAAGTGCTGCCTACTTCTAGACCATGTTGAGGTAGAATCTGTCTCGCAAGTTGACACCAATCCTCCAAAAAGGTTGTATACATTTGTAGGAGTGACATGTCTAGAGCCCACCTGCACATTGAATATCATTTGCTGGTAACTAAGGTGATTACCATTTTCTTACTGATTCTGTTTAGAGTTTGAAATACTGATTTGGTAAATGAAATATGTAGCACTATGTAAATGGCCAGCGAAGCCATGTTTATTCTCATACAATCTTCTATAACTGGAAAACCAAAAGAGAAGCAGAAAAAAAAAAACACGCACACACACCTCATTAAAATATACAACAATTTTCAAACATTTTCTGTTCATTAAGCATTTTTTAAGTATTTCATCTCGCCTCCACAATCTCTTTGAATCTCTGAATATTTTAAGCAGTACACTTTGATACACTAAGTGGCTACTCATTTGTTTCTTGAGAGATCATGCAGTATAAGGAACATGTGACATGAGCTGCTATACTAAACAGTTGTACATCGGCTCAGCCTCCTGTGTACTCAAGTCAATTTATGTATTGAAATAATTTTTGGTAAATGTTTAAATATAATTAATGGAAGTAGATAGAAAAAGCAGTAATCTGTTAAATAATTGTCTGTGCATGCAAAGGATGTGTAGAGAAAGCTTGTGATTGTTTCACAGCACTTGCACAGAGCCTTTGTTTGGATGCATGGTCAGCCTAACAGGAATTTTCTTGGCACCAGCATGAATGCTGTTTGCCGGTGCAGTCAGAATTTCATAAACCTTTTAAATTCAACTGCATAGGTTTCTCATAGAAAATAACTTGGTAACCAGACATCTCTCAAAACATTAAACAACAATTCCATTAACATGGAATATAAATAAAACAGTGCTTAAATATGGATCATTAACACCCAAATGCAGAAAATTAACTCTACTTGTATGGTTGCACTGCATTCTAACATTTGTTCAATGTCATTAAGTTTTTCCTCTATAAGAACATAACAATTTCTTAAAAAGAATACATCATGTTTACCTAACTCTATTGATAACATTATGAATTGTTTCTCTGTGAGGCTTACGGACAGAAGAGAACCTGTCCCACTTCTCTACAAGAGTTTGTTGTCACATAGGAATCAGACATGAAGATTCTGTGTGGTGCCATTATAACAGCAGGGAATCTGTCTCACTTCTCTACAAGACTTTGTTGTCACATAGGAATCATACATGAAGATTCTGTGTGCTGGTATTATAACAACAGGGAATCTGTCTCACTTCTGTACAAGAGTTTGTTGTCACATAGGAATCATACATGAAGATTCTGTGTGCTGGTATTATAACAGTAGGGAATCTGTCTCACTTCTGTACAAGACTTTGTTGTCACATAGGAATCATACATGAAGATTCTGTGTGCTGGTATTATAACAACAGGGAATCTGTCTCACTTCTGTACAAGACTTTGTTGTCACATAGGAATCATACATGAAGATTCTGTGTGCTGGTATTATAACAACAGGGAATTTGTCTCACTTCTCTACAAGAGCTTGTTGTCACATAGGTATCAAACATGAAGATTCTGTGTGCTGGTATTATAACAGCAGCATATCTGTCTCACTTCTCTACAAGAGTTTGTTGTCACATAGGAATTATACATGAAGATTCTGTGTGTTGACATTATAACAACAGGGAATCTCTCTCACTTCTGTACAAGAGTTTGTTGTCACATAGGAATCATACATGAAGATTCTGTGTGCTGGCAGTATAACTTCAAGGAATCTGTCTCACTTCTCTACAAGAGATTGTTGTCACATAGGTGAAGGAGTTGTGTTCTTCAAACTTATGAAGATGATGAAGTTTCAGTTTTAATTTAAACTGCCCACATAATGAAGAATCACTTTGTAGTTGGTAGATGCTTGGTACGCCAAACTTTGTAGTGTCGGAGATGATGTTTGTTTTACGTAATGTTACGCAATGTTACACAATGTTGCGCAATGTTATTTTTACACAGACACTTGAACATTTAATATTTAATTTGTTGCTTTGTACGCAGGTTTCAAGTAATTAAGCTTATGTAATATTATTTTAAATCTGCCTCGGCTGCTTCAGTCGAACTATAGGTTCAAAAGTTCTTGTTCAGGTCGTGGTATGACAAAATTAAAGACGTCACAGAATTACTTTTGAATTTCACTTTTTTTTATTTCTATATACTTGCACATATATAAACCACTGCACTTTATAAAGGAAACTGTGAGAAACGTTGCACATTCTTAATGTATTTACTATAAAATCTTGCTCGTGACTTTTGCATCTGCACGCTATAAAACCTGGTCTGCAACTGATTAATCTCAACGGTAAAAACCTTAAAGCTTCGGTATTGCCTGTCTCTTATTGGCTGATTCTAGTCCAAGAGAATTTAAGCATTCAAACTAAAACGTTTCTCAGCTGTTGATTGGCTAATTTAAACTGTAAGCGAAACTACGTTATTACCGATCTTTTCATGGCCAGTACATTTCTAAATTCCAGACACATTATTACCTCATTGTTAACAACCTAAAACATATTATTCTCACAGTTCTTGCACTATTGGAATATATAAACATTTACATAACATTAATAAGATATGTTTACAATAAAATAAGTATTTGCAATGACTTTACATAAAATTTAAATAATAATTATATACATATTGTTTTCAAGGTGAGCTGTTATTGTATTTAATTATAATAAAATACAATTAATATTATTCAGGCATTAAAATACTGCCTGAAATTGGCCTCTTTTAGAAATATTTAAAATTTACCCCCCCCCCCTTTTTTTTTGTTCTTTTAAATTTCCAAAAGTCTCCTGAAAGAAAGAAACGTAACTTTTATTTTTGCACTTCCTATCATTCACTGTCACTTTTTCTTCAACACTGGTTTTTCACAACACTTGTGTATAGCTGAACACTTCCTATTCACTTGTATAGTACTTTTCAAGGTCAATGACCTGAGCTAAGTTTGCTCATTCACCATCACTTTCACTAGTAGACAGTTTATATGCTTTACATTTTTATATACAATTACACATGTTAACATTTGTTACCCTTTGTTTACAATTTGTTTCCTAAAATTTCTAATTTACAATATAAATGTAGTTGCTACTCAGATTTTCTTACTAACAATGAATTTTTTTAATACTTCTGTTTATAAAAACTTTCCTTTGTTATATATCATTTGCTATATTAATAAAAAAAAAGAATATATTTTTTAAATAGTACTTTACAATTTTAAATTAGATTGCTTTCCCCTTTTATGTTCCGATACATTATTTTCTTTCTTTTATTGTGCCTCAGATTGTTTACTTTTGTATGGCTTTAACATTTGTTTGTGGAATTTTCCAATTATTTTGTTTGTGTTATTGTTTCTAAGTTCGTATGTATGTGTTCCAAATATATTTATTACTTCATAAGGACCATGGTAACTCAAATAATCTCCAATATTCTTTACGAAATTTATTTGATAATCTTTTATTCTTCGCTAACACTTGATCTCCTAATTTTATTTTCCAAATTCTTCGTTTTCTTTCTTCATGTTTTTGTTTTCTTTTGAGGGCTTTTGCTTGTATTTTCGAAAATGCTAATTTGAAGACTTTTTCTTTTTCTGGTAATTTAATTGTTTGGTCTTCAATAACTTTTGATATATTATGGCTCAAAGTGTTGTACAGTTTTCCATGGTGAAATTCAGTTGGTTTAAATCCAGTAACTGCATTTATGGATTGATTTAAAAGATTTTGGATAATACTGATGTATGAGTACCAACTGCTCTGTTTGTTAGGACATACTACACGTAGATAATTTGCAATCTCTTTCATTTCTCTTTCCACTGGATTGGCGTTTGGTCTGTATCTTGAAGCGGTATTGCTTACGTAATATGTTTTTACGTAATTTGTTGTTGAGCCCCACGTTGTGGAAGCCAATATGGTGCGGTATTAATGTTGTATGTGTTTATTTAACATTAATTGTAGCTCCGCGTTTGGAAGCCAATTTGCAAGAGCAAATATGTGTTTTTACTTCACGCGTTGCCATCCTATGACGTCACTCCTTGTTTGGTTCGTAGCTCCCTCTGGCGTAGCAATTTGTATCAATTAGTTTCTGAAAGAATTTAAGGTTATGTATATTGTCCTCCGGCTAGCTATCATCTTATCTTGGTAGAACTTGTATCTCTTGCAGGGTGTGAATCAGAAAGGAATCTTTTATTCAGAAATGATACTGATGAAGAAATTGTTTTTATAACTTTTATTGCCGAACACGTTCACTAACACTTTTTACATATTGAGATAGATACTCGCCAAACTGAAACTGTTTGTAATAACTTCTTATTTATCACTTTTTAACTCGCATACTTTAACTTTATGTAATTTTTTTAACTGTATAATACTTTATAATAACTCTCGTAATTCTGCTGCGTATAACTTGGCGAAATAAATGAACTGAGAGACCGACGTGTATAGTACTGAGAATTCTGTTGAACTGGGGGACACTCTACCTCGGGCCTGGCTTATTTATATGCTTGCCTCAAGATACGCCTAAAGATTATAAATGAACTGCTATTGGCTAATAAAACGCGCCAACATTAGCGTCTATTTGAATATTCAATGAAAACCACTAATACATATTCTTTAGGGAGAAAACATTCCAGAAGCTTCTACCGAAAAGGCGCGAAACATTACGTAACTTCCTGGTTCCCGGTAATGATAAACAACTCACCCCCTTGCTGCATTATTGCGTTATTGTTGACAGTTTCAGTAAAGCCGTATATTATTATTTACCAATAATAATTACAATTAATAAACCTCTGAAATCAATGTCACATAAAAATACATATTCATATTACTATTATTAATTACATCTGAGTAATTTGTGATACAAATTACCGTATCAATCTTGATGAAAAATACTGTTTGACTCCTAAATCTTTAATTCCATTCATAAATTTAGACCTGCTAAACACTAATGCATTATCACAAAGTATGGCCTCAACTATTTCTTCCTCTGGGAAATATGATTTTGTTAATTTTTTTAAACATGCTATGCTGGTTGCATTCTTGAGTGCATATATTCTAACATATTTGCTAAACACGTCATAGCATACAAATAAAAATTTGTACCCAAATGTACTTACAGGCATTGGACCCTGTAAATCTAAACTTAATAAACATCTTGGTTTATCTCTAAGTACTGAGTTTGTTGTACAGTCATAAGCAACATTAATTTGTTGTACTTTCTGACAAATTCACAACATGATATATATATACGTACGTCCAGAAAGTAAGTTCCGTTTAGTAATAAAATTAAATTGTGTACAGATACAGAAACATTATTTATTGCACAAAATTCTACAACTCTTAAACTACTTTTCCACATAACTGCCGAAATTTTGCAGGCATTTGTCATAGCGTGGCACAAGTTTTTGTATACCTTCTTCATAGAAGTTTGCCACCTGTGTCTTCAACCAGTTGGAAACATTTTCTTTCAGCTCTTCGTCATTGTTGAAGTGTTGACCACCAAGGAAAGACTTGAGATGTAAGAACAGATGAAAGTCGCTAGGAGCGAGGTCAGGGCTGTACGGAGGATGGTCAAACACGTCCCAGCCAAATCCCTGTAGGAGGTTTTGCGTCACATTTGCAGTGTGGTCGTGCGTTGTCATGAAGAAAAACAACACCTTTTGACAGCAATCCTTGGCGCTTATTCTGTATTGCGCAGCGCAATTTCCTAAGTGTCTCGCAATAAACATCTGCTTTGATTGTTTGACCACGCGGTAAGAAATCAATGAGTAAGATGCCTTTCCAGTCCCAGAACACTGTGCACATCATTTTTCGAGGTGTCAAGATTTGTTTCCGCTTAACCTTTGCTTGGGATGAAGTGTGCCTCCATTCCATTGATTGCCGCTTACTTTCAGGGGTGTCGTAAGAAACCCAAGTTTCATCTCCTGTGACTATCTGTGTCAGAAATTCTTCGCTGCCTTCATCATAACGGGTCAAAAACTGAAGTGCACGATCCATTCAGTTTGTTTTGTGTTGCTCAGTAAGAATCTTTGGTACCCAACGAGAGCAAAGTTTACGAAATTTCAGTTTCTTGGTAACAATTTCATGAATAAGTTATTGTGAGATTTGGGGAAATTCCATAGCGAGAGCACTAATTGTAAACTTGCGGTTTTCCTGGATCTTGTCATCAATCGCGTGAACCAGTTCTTCTGTAACCAAAGATGGACGCCCACTTCGTTCTTCATCGTGCACTTCACTACGTCCTTCATTGAACTGTCGGACCCATCTTCTCACCATTGAATCACTCATCGCATTTTGTCCGTAAACTTCGCAAATTTTCCAATAAATTTCAATTGGTTTCACTTTCCTAGCATTCAGAAAACGAATCACAGATCTGATTTCACAAGCGGAAGGATTTTCAATCAACACTGACATTGTAAACAAGCACAACAAAGTGTATATGGCTGACAGCGATCTCAAAATGGCACACGTTTCTTCTCCTTGATACAGAGCGTCTACCGCGCATGTATCGCAGCCTGCAGCGGAGAGAAATTGAAACGGAACTTACTTTCTGGACGTACCTCGTATTTTCTTACTTTATGACCTAATTTTGAGATGTATAAATTTTCCAAAATGGTTAGGGTTGTCTTCTCTGTACCTGCATGCATTAATCCTAAATGAAATTGCTCTATTATTTCTAATTCCATGCTTATTGGAATATATGTTTTCCACCTCTTTATTTCTTTTCCATGTTTCTTATATAGTATACCATCTTTAACAGCAATTGTACTGTTCTGTGCCTCTTCTATCGTTGGAGCTTTTTCTTTTAAACCTGCGAGTTTAATATCTTTGTCTTGCTCTTCTCTAATATTTTTGAATTGATTCTTCCTTTCTTTCCTCATTGGAATGTCAATTGTAAGCACTTTAATTTCATATTGTTGTCTTGAACAACTTTCAGGAAATTGTTTGTTGTGATTTATTCTTGATATTAAATCACTGAATGTATTTTGTTTGCCTGGAATATGTATAATTTCAACATCAAATTCCATTATAGCGAGAATCATTCTAGCTAACTTGCCACTATATAACTTACATTTCTGGATGAAAGTCAAGCTAATATGATCTATATATATTTTCACTTTCTTCTGAAATATATATGACTTAAATTTTAGTAGTGAAAAATATAGTGCTCCAATTTCTAACATTGTCACTGATGCATTCCTTTCTGTATTGGTAAGGTCACGTGATGCATTACTAATAACATGAAATGTATTGTCATGTTCTCTTTGCCCAAGTATTACTGCATATCCCTGACAAGATGCATCCACGTACAACTCGTAATCTAACTCATGTCTTGGACGTTCCAACAATATTGCATTTGCAAACAGCTTTCTGACATTTTCAAAACATTCTTGTAGCTCTGCTGTCCACTTCCATTTATTTGTCTTCTTCAGCAGTTGTCTTAAAGGTTCTACTTCTATAGCATATCTTGGTAAGAATTTACTTTCATAATTCCAAATAAACATCTTAGCTGTCGAATATTCTTAGGTGGTGGAATTCTTAATATGGCTTCTATTCTTTCTTCATCCGGTCGAATGCCTACTTCATTTACCACATATCGTAAAAATTTGATTTCAGGTGCACAAAATTTTGACTTTTTGATGTTTACTGTCATGCCATGTTCATGTAATTTGTTCAACACATAAATTACATTTTCTAAATGTTCCTCAAAGGTTTGACTTATTATTAGGAAGTCGTCAGTGTATCTAATTAAGAAATCATCTGCTGTGTTACCAAAGATACTATGAATTGCTCTCAGGAATCCACTAGCACTATTCTTCAATCCATATGGATTTACACAATACCTATATTATAATCCAAAAACTTGAAAAGCTGTATAATCACGTACTTTAGGAGCTAGCTTGACTTGCCAAAATGAAGCTGTAAGATATATGGAAGAGATATATTTACCACGTGATAATTTTGCAATTGTTTGTTCTATACTCTCATTTTAAAACTGATCTGGTAGCATGAATTTGTTTAAATATCTCCCATCTATAGTGATTCTTAAACTATTGTCTTTCTTTACTGTCCAACAAACACTATTTATATATTGTGAATTGCTAAGTTCTATGATGTTGTTTTCTAGCATACTAGCTATTAACTTTTTAGCTTCGTTTCTTAGATTCACTGGTAGATTATTATACTTTCTCTGAAATGCTGGTACATTTTCTACTGTGAATGTGTGAACATATGATGTACACAATCCTGGAATTTCACTGAAAACATGTTTATTGACTTCTAATACCTTCTCCATTATTAACTTTTCATTGTCCATCAGTATAGTATTTGTCATCAGTGTGTCTGTATGTATCTTCTTGTCTTCAATCTCTGTTGCATAACTATCTTCTACCTGCTCTAAAATATTTTTTTCTGCATTAGATTTCTTTACATGAGGGTTCCATTTGGTAAGGTCAGTGTTCTGTTCATCGAAGTTAAGGGTCAATAACCTTTCTTTGTTTTTTCTGCTCACTTGGACATTAATTATCTGTATGAAGCACTCTTCTTCGTATACTGCATTTTCTTACTCCATCCTTTGTACTTTACATACTTTATCTTTTATAAATGGCATGTCTATCTTCTTTTCTTCTTTATTTAATATAAGTCTGTCCATTTTAAAATCAACTATTGCAGAGAACTCTATTAAAACATCACACCCAATTATAACTTGCGACGGTATTATTTATAATTTTTGTGTATTTGTGTTTACTCCACGTGGTGAATCCATCTTGTGACGTGATTCATTTGTTAGGTTTGTTAGCTCCATCTGGTGTTAGCAATTTGCGGCAGTATTAGTGTTCGTTTGAAAGAATGCTACTGTTATTTTATCTAATTTTTTTTCACTGTCCTCCAGCTAGCTATGATCTTTTGGTCAAGCACTTCTCTTTATACAGGTTGTGTAAACGGAAGGGAGTCTCTTATCCAAAGATAACACTGATGAAAGAATTTGTTTTACACTTTTATTGTCGAACACATTTACTATCACATTTACACATTGATCTTGACACTCGCCAAACTGAAACTGTTATAATAACTTCATTACTGATCACTCTTAATTCGCGTACTTCAACTTTTTGTATAATTAACTTTATAACACTTGAGATTTTTTTATAACTCTTCTACGCGTAACCTGAAAATTGATAGCCGACGTGTACCGTACAAATGTTTTTGACGAACTGACGTCGACGTGTTACGTGCAAATGTTTTCGATGAACTGACGGGGTCTTTACCTCTAACCTACCTTTTATACTCCTACACCCCGATATGCCTAAAGATTATAACTGAGTTACTATTGGCTAATAAAACGCGCCAACATTAGCGTCTATTTTTATATCCAATGAAAATTATGAATACATATGCTTTAGGAAAAATGTTCCAGCAAATTCTTAAGAAAAAGGCGCCAACATTACGTAACTTCCTCGTCTCTAATAATGATAAACAGCTCACCCCCTCGCTGCATTATTGCACGCTATTATTGTCAGTTTCAGTAAGGCCGTATAAACTTACTTCTCAACAATAATTACAATCAACAAACATCTCAACTCAATGTCACACAAAAATGCATATTCATACTATAATCATTCTTTACATTTAAATAATTTGTGATACAAATTACTGCATCAAACTTCGCATATCAAGTTTGGAACAATTAAAAACATGACCTCCAATGCAATATCTGCTATCTGTATAGGTATCAATGCTTGTGATTTGATGGTTTGGATCATTGTACCTATGGCTACCCTACATATTACGTTGCTTATTGGGGCTATCATGAGTTGTATCCCTTCATTTAGCAATTGTTCAAAAAATTTCTTCGAGCAGATAGAGCTTGATGATCCTGAATGTACTGCAACATTTACTTCCTTTCCTGCTATTATAGTTTGTATGTATGGTGAATCATATTTGTTTTCAGTGTTTGTGCTTAAACGATAACAATCAAAGTGTGTAGATATTTTACTTTTGCCACTAAGAGCAGAAGGTACTGTATTACCAGACAGGCAATACACAACTTAGTTTTCCTGGTAGGTATTCTCAGTATTTACTGGATTGCCATGTTGTACCGCTCATTATCATCAATATTTGAGTATGAACCACGCCCCCTAGCTCTTGCTCTCCCTCTGAAATTACTACGTCCTCCACGTGTATATTCTTCCCGATGATTGTCGCTCGTCTGATTATAGTTATGAAAATCTCCCCTGTTTTACATATTTCCTCTCTGTTGGAATCTATTATTACCCCTGGGTGAAGTAGAATTTTGCTGATTCATTCTTTCAGTTGTCTTGAATCTCTGAATTGTGTGTTGTAATTAAATCTATTCTGACCCTGAAATTCATTATTTCTTCTGTTCATATTGTGGTAGCGTGTATTGTACAGCATATCATTACGTCTTCTCGCCTGATCTGTCTATGTGGACCGCTACATTCTTGTTGTTCTAGTGATGACATCTCGTAGATTGTTTTGGGTCTAGCAATTAAGAAGTAGTTTTGTATGTGTAGAGGATAGTGTCTAGTAATTAAACTAATGAAGTCCTCCTCATGCATGGCTGGAGTTAAATATCTGATATATCCTACATATTTAATCAGATAATCTGTCATTGATAAGTTGTCATCCCTATAGTACTGTAAGTAGCTTAAGCTTGCCCTAATCTTATGTTGTACAGTGGTATTCCAAAATTTATTCATGAATAAAATTCTGAAATTTTCAAAATTCATTTCACTGTCCGCTACCATAAGTAACCACCTAGAGTTGTCTAGGCATTTTCTAACTAAGATCATTTTTAATGCTTCTGGCACATTTTTCAATTTAAAATACTCTATGAGATCATTAATAAACTGCACTGGACTTGAGGAAGCATTAAAGTTAGGTAATGGTAACTCATTAAGCACAGAATGATAGTTTGATGCTTGGTTTGGTACATGCAAATGTGTGTCGTCAATGTTGTTGTGTTTTTGAGAAGCTGATGCTATGGAAAAAGCAGTAGCATCTCTTGTGTTGTTTGTTAACAATGGTGATACACTTCTTTCTGTACTTGCATTTACTCTTGGTACACTCGTACTTAAACTTTCAAAACTATTTCTAAGTTTATCAATTTCTTTACTACTTTCCTGTACTTTATCTTTTATTTCGTCTATCATTAACTTTACTTGTCCTTGCCCTGTACTTGCTTCTTTAACTGCAGCTGTATTTGTTTTTACCATTTCATGCATTTTACTAATTTCCCCAGTTAAATCTATTTGTACTTGTACAAGATCTGCATTAGTATTTTCTACCATAGTTTTCAATTCTTCACTTTGTTTATCTACTTTGTAACAAATACCCTGTTTAGTATCAGCAAGTTTTAACTCCATTTCATTGACATTTTTGTCAATATGACTTGACAATTTCTGTTCTAGCTGTTTACAACCTTTGTTTACTTTAACATCTATGTCTTTTTGAATTACTTTGGAAGATTGTTCTAGCTTTATTTCTAACCTCCTGCTTTCAGCTTTGCATTCCTTCATACTGTTTTCTATTTGTCTAGCTAGATCAATTTTAATACTAGATAGCTCTGTATTTGTTTCTGTTAACTTATTACTTAACTCTGCACTAGTTTCAGTTACCTTATTACTAGTTTCAGTTATCTTTTTATTAGTTTCTTTTAATTCTCCTCTCATTTCTTCTATCTTATTACTTTGTTCTGTACTAGTTTCATTTAACTTATTGCTTAAGTTATTTATTGGTTTAACAAGACACATCATTTCTTGTGAAAAGTTTTCTTGCACTTGTTTTCTAGATGTGTGAGGGATAGTATCTGTTCCTATTGTTCTATGCACTAACATTTGTAAAGGTGATTGACCTTGTGTACAACTGCTATCTGACAGACCTTGCATACTATTGCTATCTCTTTCAACATCTACTTCTGAATTTTCAGATAACTGCTCATCTACATCTACATTACCATCTGAAATAGCTGACCTAACCTCAACTACCTCCATACTTTCATTGTTTATAGTTTCCATTTTATTTTGTTTATTTACTTTTGAGTTGTTGAATTTAACTTTTCCACTTCTCAACAGCATGAATTTTATTTAAAATTGACAATATTTTCCTAAACTTTACAATTACGACATGAAAAAATAGAATTTTCTGACCTTTTGTTGTGGTGTTATTTAATTTTTAATACTCAGTGCTCCCGCCTAATGTTGTTAAGATGTTAACCACGTGCCCCTTACTCCTGAAGAATTGTTGTTATCCTTGGATTCTGTTGTCTATTTGATGCCGATCTCGAAATTCTAAGCTGTAATCTTATAGTATTTTTGTTGTTTCTGGCCGTTTCGCTGATTTTCTCTTCTCTGACGTCATCAGTTCTTGTCATCTTTGAAGCCATCCACGTTGGTCGCCACTTTGAAGAAGTTATGTTCTTCAAACTTATGAAGATGATGAAGTTTCAGTTTTAATTTAAACTGCCCACATAATGAAGAGTCACTTTGTAGTTGGTTGATGCTTGTTGCTTGGGATGCCAAACTTTGTAGTGATGGAGATGATGTTTGTTTTACACAATATTGCGCAATGTAATTTTTACACAGAAACTTGAAGATTGTTTATTTAATTTGTTGCTTTGTACGCAGGTTTCAAGTAATTAAGCTTATGTAATATTATTTTAAATCTGCCTCAGCTGCTTCAGTCGAACTATAGGTTCAAAAGTTCTTGTTCAGGTCGTGGTATGACAAAATTAAAGACGTCACAGAATTACTTTTAAATTTCACTTCTTTTTATTTCTGTATACTTGCACATATATAAACCACTGCACTTTATAAAGGAAACTGTGAGAAACTTTGCACATTCTTAATGTATTTACTATAAAATCTTGCTCGTGACTTTTGCATCTGCACTCTATGAAACATGGTCCGCAACTGATTAATCTCAACGGTAAAAACCTTAAAGCTTCGGTATTGCCTGTCTCTTATTGGCTGATTCTAGTCCAATAGAATTTAAGCATTCAAACTAAAACTTTTCTCAGCTGTTGATTGGCTCATTTAAACTGTAAGCGAAACTACATTATTACCGATCTTTTCATGACCAGTACAGTTCAAAGTTCCAGACACATTATTGCCACAAGATTACATTATTACCTCATTGTTAACACCCTAAAACATATTATTCTCACAGTTCTTGCACTATTAGAGTATATGAACATTTACATAACATTAATAAGATATGTTTACAATAAAATAAGTATTTGCAATGACTTTACATAAAATTTAAATAATAATTATATACATATTGTTTTCAAGGTGGGCTGTTATTGAATTTAATTATAATAAAATACAATTAATATTATTCAGGCATTAAAATACTGCCTCATAGGAATCATATATAAAGATTCTGTATGCTGGCATTATAACAACAGGGAATCTGTGTCACTTCTCTACAAGAGTTTGTTGTCACATAGGAATCATACATAAAGATTCTGTGTGCTGGCATTATAACAACAGGGAATCTGTGCACTTCTCTACAAGAGTTTGTTGTCACATAGGAATCATACATGAAGATTCTGTGTGCTGGCATTATAACAACAGGGAATCTGTGTCACTTCTCTACAAGAGTTTGTTGTCACATAGGAATCATACATAAAGATTCTGTATGCTGGCATTATAACAACAGGGAATCTGTGTCACTTCTCTACAAGAGTTTGTTGTCACATAGGAATCATACATAAAGATTCTGTATGCTGGCATTATAACAACAGGGAAACTGTCTCACTTCTCTACAAGAGTTTGTTGTCACATAGGAATCATACATAAAGATTCTGTGTGCTGGCATTATAACAACAGGGAATCTGTGTCACTTCTCTACAAGAGTTTGTTGTCACATAGGAATCATACATAAAGATTCTGTATGCTGGCATTATAACAACAGGGAATCTGTGCACTTCTCTACAAGAGTTTGTTGTCACATAGGAATCATACATGAAGATTCTGTGTGTTGACATTATAGCAACAGGGAATCTGTCTCACTTCTCTACAAGAGTTTGTTGTCACATAGGAATCATACATGAAGACTCTGTGTGTTGACATTATAACAGCGGGGAATCTGTCTCACTTCTCTACAAGAGTTTGTTGTCACATAGGAATCATACATGAAAATTCTGTGTGCTGACATAACAACAGGGAATCTGTCTCACTTCTCTACAAGAGTTTGTTGTCACATAGGAATCATACATGAACATTCTGTGTGCTGGCATTATAACAGGGAATCTGTCTCACTTCTTTACAAGATTTTGTTGTTACATAGGAATCATACATGAAGATTCTGTGTGCTGACATAACAACAGGGAATCTGTCTCACTTCTTTACAAGATTTTGTTGTCACATAGGAATCATACATGAAGATTCTGTGTGCTGGCATTATAACAGCAGGGAATGTGTCTCGCTTCTCTACAAGAGTTTGTTTTCACATAGGAATCATACATGAAGATTCTGTGTGCTGGCATTATAACAGGGAATCTGTCTCACTTCTCTACAAGAGTTTGTTGTCACATAGGAATCATACATGAAGATTCTGTGTCCTGACATTATAACAACAGGGAATCTGTCTCACTTCTCTACAAGAGGTTGTTGTCACATAGGAATCATACATGAAGATTCTGTGTCCTGACATTATAACAACAGGGAATCTGTCTCACTTCTCTACAAGAGTTTGTTGTCACATAGGAATCATACAAGAAGATTCTGTGTGTTAACATTATAACAGCAGGGAATCTGTCTCTCTTCTGTACAAGAGTTTGTTCTTACATAGGAATCATACATGAAGATTCTGTGTGCTGGTATTATAACAGTAGGGAATCTGTCTCACATCTCTACAAGAGTTTGTTGTCACATAGGAATCATACATGAAGATTCTGTGTGTTGACATTATAGCAACAGGGAATCTGTCTCACTTCTCTACAAGAGTTTGTTGTCACATAGGAATCATGCATGAAGATTCTGTGTGTTGACATTATAACAGCAGGGAATCTGTCTCACTTCTCTACAAGAGTTTGTTGTCACATAGGAATCATACATGAAGATTCTGTGTGTTGACATTATAGCAACAGGGAATCTGTCTCACTTCTCTACAAGAGTTTGTTCTCACATAGGAATCATACATGAAGATTCTGTGTGTTGACATTATAACAACAGGGAATCTGTCTCACTTCTCTACAAGAGTTTGTTGTCACATAGGAATCATACATGAAGATTCTGTGTGTTGACATTATAACAACAGGGAATCTGTCTCACTTCTCTACAAGAGTTTGTTGTCACATAGGAATCATACATGAAGATTCTGTGTGTGCTGGCATTATAACAACAGGGAATCTGTCTCACTTCTCTACAAGAGTTTGTTGTCACATAGGAATCATATATGAAGATTCTGTGTGTTGACATTATAACAACAGGGAATCTGTCTCACTTCTCTACAAGAGTTTGTTCTCACATAGGAATCATACATGAAGATTCTGTGTGTGCTGGCATTATAACAACAGGGAATCTGTCTCACTTCTCTACAAGAGTTTGTTGTCACATAGGAATCATATATGAAGATTCTGTGTGTTGACATTATAACAACAGGGAATCTGTCTCACTTCTCTACAAGAGTTTGTTCTCACATAGGAATCATACATGAAGATTCTGTGTGTTGACATTATACCAACAGGGAATCTGTCTCACTTCTCTACAAGAGTTTGTTCTCACATAGGAATCATACATGAAGATTCTGTGTCGTGACATTATAACAACAGGGAATCTGTCTCACTTCTCTACAAGAGTTTGTTGTCACATAGGAATCATACATGAAGATTCTGTGTCCTGACATTATAACAACAGGGAATCTGTCTCACTTCTCTACAAGAGGTTGTTGTCACATAGGAATCATACATGAAGATTCTGTGTCCTGACATTATAACAACAGGGAATCTGTCTCACTTCTCTACAAGAGTTTGTTCTCACATAGGAATCATACATGAAGATTCTGTGTCCTGACATTATAACAACAGGGAATCTGTCTCACTTCTCTACAAGAGGTTGTTGTCACATAGGAATCATACATGAAGATTCTGTGTGCTGACATTATAACAGCAGGGAATATGTCTCTCTTCTCTACAAGAGTTTGTTGTCACATAGGAATCATACATGAAGATTCTGTGTCCTGACATTATAACAGCAGGGAATCTGTCTCACTTCTCTACAAGAGTTTGTTGTCACATAGGAATCATACATGCAGATTCTGTGTGTTGACATTATAACAACAGGGAATCTGTCTCACTTCTCTACAAGAGTTTGTTGTCACATAGGAATCATACATGCAGATTCTGTGTGTTGACATTATAACAACAGGGAATCTGTCTCACTTCTCTACAAGAGTTTGTTGTCACATAGGAATCATACTTGAAGATTCTGTGTGCTGGCATTATAACAACAGGGAATCTGTCTCACTTCTCTACAAGAGTTTGTTGTCACATAGGTATCATACATGAAGATTCTGTGTGCTGGCATTATAACAGCAGGGAATTTGTCTCACTTCTCTACAAGAGTTTGTTGTCACATAGGAATCATACTTGAAGATTCTGTGTGCTGGCATTATAACAACAGGGAATCTGTCTCACTTCTCTACAAGAGTTTGTTGTCACATAGGAATCATACATGAAGATTCTGTGTGTTGACATTATAACAGCACTAACACACTATAACAGCCGAATATGTAGTCTCACAACATATCAACCTTTCTACAGCTGTTACCATGCTTTAGTTTCCAAGGTCGTGAGTTTTAATCCGGTGGAGGACGATGGATTTTTTCAAGAGTACACATCCTTAGCATGGCTCCTTCGGAAGGGAAGTAAAGCGAGTGGTCCCATGTCATAGATTTACGGCACATAAAGGAACCTCAAGCCTGATAAAGAGGCCTCTGAGCAAAATTACTGATCTTCCATGTCCAATATAAATGTGGTGCTAAGGACTACAGCAGTTAAAGAGCATCCATTGATAAATGTCAATTTAATTTTTCTCTACAGCACAGACTGTTAGCAGGTGCACAGAGAGGGAACAGAACTGGTGAGACACAGCGCAGTGCAAGGCGAACATTTCCCTGTAATACAGTATGCATGCAAACAAAAGCTCTGTAGTATGCTGTGGGTCTTGGTTCAGCAAGAGAGTTGTGTCTGAATGTAACATTTTGTTGCAGGACTTCATGAACCCATCTGAGTCATCAGCTGAGATAGAAGCGAAACTGTGATTCTTTCAACTTTTGTAACTATAGCTTTTTAATAATATATTGTAAATAATTTTGTGTGCAGATGTTATTGGGGAAACCACTTGTATATAATTATAGTTTTACATCATTTGTACAAAAAGTAATATTTTTATAAAATGTAGCATGCAAAATGTGAACTACTACAAAGAACTCTGGAGTAGTGAAACTGTTAAGGATGTTTTGTAAAAATGAGTGCAAAAGCATTTGTTAATTCAAATAGCATGGATATCCTATGACCTGCTTCTGTTTAGTTTTCTGTACCTCACTACTGAATAACAGTCAGATGCTCCTAAGCCAGCAGAGTAATGAAACACAACATTTTATTGTAAAATGATTTGTAAAATAATAAAACAAAACAAACTACTGTGTTGTCAAGAACATCTTACCTTAACCACTCCCAGTTAACAGATGTTAATGATGGTACACATGTATCGTTTTAGTTTTCCTATCAAACTAATAAGAATCTCCCTGCTTCAGATGATATGTACTTACAGAGATCACCATCATCACACAACCATCTTATAAAATTGTAGAGAAATTGTCTGGTTCGGATTACACCATCCACTCTATCAAACTAGAGAATCTCTCTGCTTCAGAAAATATCAACTTTATAGATATAATTGTGATCACATAACAGTGTACCAAACTCTAGAGAATCTCTCTGCTTCAGATAATATCACCTTTATAGATATAATTGTGATCACATAACAGTGTACCAAACTCTAGAGAATCTCTCTGCTTCAGATAATATCACCTTTATAGATATAATTGTGATCACATAACAGTGTACCAAACTCTAGAGAATCTCTCTGCTTCAGATAATATCACCTGTATAGATATAATTGTGATCACACAACAGTGTATCAAACTCTAGAGAATCTCTCTGCTTCAGATAATATCACCTGTATAGATATAATTGTGATCACATAACAGTGTATCAAACTCTAGAGAATCTCTCTGCTTCAGATAATATCACCTGTATAGATATAATTGTGATCACATAACAGTGTACCAAACTCTAGAGAATCTCTGTGCTTCATATAATATCACCTGTATAGATATAATTGTGATCACATAACAGTGTACCAAACTCTAGAGAATCTCTCTGCTTCAGATAATATCACCTGTATAGATATAATTGTGATCACATAACAGTGTATCAAACTCTAGAGAATCTCTGTGCTTCAGATAATATCACCTGTATAGATATAATTGTGATCACATAACAGTGTACCAAACTCTAGAGAATCTCTCTGGTTCAGATAATATCACCTGTATAGATATAATTGTGATCTCTCAACAGTGTATCAAACTCTAGAGAATCTCTCTGGTTCAGATAATATCACCTGTATAGATATAATTGTGATCTCACAACAGTGTATCAAACTCTAGAGAATCTCTCTGGTTCAGATAATATCACCTGTATAGATATAATTGTGATCTCACAACAGTGTATCAAACTCTAGAGAATCTCTCTGGTTCAGATAATATCACCTGTATAGATATAATTGTGATCACATAACAGTGTACCAAACTCTAGAGAATCTCTCTGGTTCAGATAATATCACCTGTATAGATATAATTGTGATCACATAACAGTGTACCAAACTCTAGAGAATCTCTCTGCTTCAGATAATATCACCTGTATAGATATAATTGTGATCACATAACAGTGTATCAAACTCTAGAGAATCTCTCTGCTTCAGATAATATCACCTGTATAGATATAATTGTGATCACATAACAGTGTATCAAACTCTAGAGAATCTCTCTGCTTCAGATAATATCAACTTTATAGATATAATTGTGATCACATAACAGTGTACCAAACTCTAGAGAATCTCTCTGGTTCAGATAATATCACCTGTATAGATATAATTGTGATCACATAACAGTGTACCAAACTCTAGAGAATCTCTCTGGTTCAGATAATATCACCTGTATAGATATAATTGTGATCATACAACAGTGTACCAAACTCTAGAGAATCTCTCTGGTTCAGATAATATCACCTGTATAGATATAATTGTGATCACATAACAGTGTATCAAACTCTAGAGAATCTCTGTGCTTCAGATAATATCACCTGTATAGATATAATTGTGATCACATAACAGTGTACCAAACTCTAGAGAATCTCTCTGCTTGAGATAATATCAACTTTATAGATATAATTGTGATCACATAACAGTGTATCAAACTCTAGAGAATCTCTCTGGTTCAGATAATATCACCTGTATAGATATAATTGTGATCACATAACAGTGTATCAAACTCTAGAGAATCTCTCTGCTTCAGATAATATCACTTTTATAGATATAATTGTGATCACACAACAGTGTATCAAACTCTAGAGAATCTCTCTGCTTCAGATAATATCACCTGTATAGATATAATTGTGATCACATAACAGTGTATCAAACTCTAGAGAATCTCTCTGCTTCAGATAATATCACCTGTATAGATATAATTGTGATCACATAACAGTGTACCAAACTCTAGAGAATCTCTGTGGTTCAGATAATATCACCTGTATAGATATAATTGTGATCACATAACAGTGTACCAAACTCTAGAGAATCTCTCTGCTTCAGATAATATCACCTGTATAGATATAATTGTGATCACATAACAGTGTACCAAACTCTAGAGAATCTCTCTGGTTCAGATAATATCAACTTTATAGATATAATTGTGATCACATAACAGTGTACCAAACTCTAGAGAATCTCTCTGGTTCAGATAATATCAACTTTATAGATATAATTGTGATCACATAACAGTGTACCAAACTCTAGAGAATCTCTCTGGTTCAGATAATATCAACTTTATAGATATAATTGTGATCACATAACAGTGTACCAAACTCTAGAGAATCTCTCTGCTTCAGATAATATCAACTTTATAGATATAATTGTGATCACATAACAGTGTACCAAACTCTAGAGAATCTCTCTGGTTCAGATAATATCAACTTTATAGATATAATTGTGATCACATAACAGTGTACCAAACTCTAGAGAATCTCTCTGCTTCAGATAATATCAACTTTATAGATATAATTGTGATCACATAACAGTGTACCAAACTCTAGAGAATCTCTCTGGTTCAGATAATATCACCTGTATAGATATAATTGTGATCACATAACAGTGTATCAAACTCTAGAGAATCTCTGCTTCAGATAATATCAACTTTATAGATATAATTGTGATCACATAACAGTGAACCAAACTCTAGAGAATCTCTCTGGTTCAGATAATATCACCTGTATAGATATAATTGTGATCACATAACAGTGTACCAAACTCTAGAGAATCTCTCTGGTTCAGATAATATCACCTGTATAGATATAATTGTGATCTCACAACAGTGTATCAAACTCTAGAGAATCTCTCTGGTTCAGATAATATCACCTGTATAGATATAATTGTGATCTCACAACAGTGTATCAAACTCTAGAGAATCTCTCTGGTTCAGATAATATCACCTGTATAGATATAATTGTGATCTCACAACAGTGTATCAAACTCTAGAGAATCTCTCTGGTTCAGATAATATCACCTGTATAGATATAATTGTGATCACATAACAGTGTACCAAACTCTAGAGAATCTCTCTGGTTCAGATAATATCACCTGTATAGATATAATTGTGATCTCACAACAGTGTATCAAACTCTAGAGAATCTCTCTGGTTCAGATAATATCACCTGTATAGATATAATTGTGATCTCACAACAGTGTATCAAACTCTAGAGAATCTCTCTGGTTCAGATAATATCACCTGTATAGATATAATTGTGATCACATAACAGTGTATCAAACTCTAGAGAATCTCTCTGGTTCAGATAATATCACCTGTATAGATATAATTGTGATCATACAACAGTGTACCAAACTCTAGAGAATCTCTCTGGTTCAGATAATATCACCTGTATAGATATAATTGTGATCACATAACAGTGTATCAAACTCTAGAGAATCTCTGTGCTTCAGATAATATCACCTGTATAGATATAATTGTGATCACATAACAGTGTACCAAACTCTAGAGAATCTCTGTGCTTCAGATAATATCACCTGTATAGATATAATTGTGATCACATAACAGTGTATCAAACTCTAGAGAATCTCTCTGGTTCAGATAATATCAACTGTATAGATATAATTGTGATCACATAACAGTGTACCAAACTCTAGAGAATCTCTCTGCTTCAGATAATATCACCTGTATAGATATAATTGTGATCACATAACAGTGTATCAAACTCTAGAGAATCTCTCTGCTTCAGATAATATCAACTTTATAGATATAATTGTGATCACATAACAGTGTATCAAACTCTAGAGAATCTCTCTGGTTCAGATAATATCAACTTTATAGATATAATTGTGATCACATAACAGTGTATCAAACTCTAGAGAATCTCTCTGCTTCAGATAATATCAACTTTATAGATATAATTGTGATCACATAACAGTGTATCAAACTCTAGAGAATCTCTCTGGTTCAGATAATATCAACTTTATAGATATAATTGTGATCACATAACAGTGTACCAAACTCTAGAGAATCTCTCTGCTTCAGATAATATCACCTGTATAGATATAATTGTGATCACATAACAGTGTATCAAACTCTAGAGAATCTCTCTGGTTCAGATAATATCAACTTTATAGATATAATTGTGATCACATAACAGTGTATCAAACTCTAGAGAATCTCTGTGCTTCAGATAATATCACCTGTATAGATATAATTGTGATCACATAACAGTGTATCAAACTCTAGAGAATCTCTCTGGTTCAGATAATATCAACTTTATAGATATAATTGTGATCACATAACAGTGTACCAAACTCTAGAGAATCTCTGTGCTTCAGATAATATCACCTGTATAGATATAATTGTGATCACATAACAGTGTATCAAACTCTAGAGAATCTCTCTGCTTCAGATAATATCACCTGTATAGATATAATTGTGATCACATAACAGTGTATCAAACTCTAGAGAATCTCTCTGCTTCAGATAATATCACCTGTATAGATATAATTGTGATCACATAACAGTGTACCAAACTCTAGAGAATCTCTGTGCTTCATATAATATCACCTGTATAGATATAATTGTGATCACATAACAGTGTACCAAACTCTAGAGAATCTCTCTGCTTCAGATAATATCACCTGTATAGATTTAATTGTGATCACATAACAGTGTATCAAACTCTAGAGAATCTCTGTGCTTCAGATAATATCACCTGTATAGATATAATTGTGATCACATAACAGTGTACCAAACTCTAGAGAATCTCTCTGGTTCAGATAATATCACCTGTATAGATATAATTGTGATCTCTCAACAGTGTATCAAACTCTAGAGAATCTCTCTGGTTCAGATAATATCACCTGTATAGATATAATTGTGATCTCACAACAGTGTATCAAACTCTAGAGAATCTCTCTGGTTCAGATAATATCACCTGTATAGATATAATTGTGATCTCACAACAGTGTATCAAACTCTAGAGAATCTCTCTGGTTCAGATAATATCACCTGTATAGATATAATTGTGATCACATAACAGTGTACCAAACTCTAGAGAATCTCTCTGGTTCAGATAATATCACCTGTATAGATATAATTGTGATCACATAACAGTGTACCAAACTCTAGAGAATCTCTCTGGTTCAGATAATATCACCTGTATAGATATAATTGTGATCACATAACAGTGTATCAAACTCTAGAGAATCTCTCTGCTTCAGATAATATCACCTGTATAGATATAATTGTGATCACATAACAGTGTATCAAACTCTAGAGAATCTCTCTGCTTCAGATAATATCAACTTTATAGATATAATTGTGATCACATAACAGTGTACCAAACTCTAGAGAATCTCTCTGGTTCAGATAATATCACCTGTATAGATATAATTGTGATCACATAACAGTGTACCAAACTCTAGAGAATCTCTCTGGTTCAGATAATATCACCTGTATAGATATAATTGTGATCATACAACAGTGTACCAAACTCTAGAGAATCTCTCTGGTTCAGATAATATCACCTGTATAGATATAATTGTGATCACATAACAGTGTATCAAACTCTAGAGAATCTCTGTGCTTCAGATAATATCACCTGTATAGATATAATTGTGATCACATAACAGTGTACCAAACTCTAGAGAATCTCTCTGCTTGAGATAATATCAACTTTATAGATATAATTGTGATCACATAACAGTGTATCAAACTCTAGAGAATCTCTCTGGTTCAGATAATATCACCTGTATAGATATAATTGTGATCACATAACAGTGTATCAAACTCTAGAGAATCTCTCTGCTTCAGATAATATCACTTTTATAGATATAATTGTGATCACACAACAGTGTATCAAACTCTAGAGAATCTCTCTGCTTCAGATAATATCACCTGTATAGATATAATTGTGATCACATAACAGTGTATCAAACTCTAGAGAATCTCTCTGCTTCAGATAATATCACCTGTATAGATATAATTGTGATCACATAACAGTGTACCAAACTCTAGAGAATCTCTGTGGTTCAGATAATATCACCTGTATAGATATAATTGTGATCACATAACAGTGTACCAAACTCTAGAGAATCTCTCTGCTTCAGATAATATCACCTGTATAGATATAATTGTGATCACATAACAGTGTACCAAACTCTAGAGAATCTCTCTGGTTCAGATAATATCAACTTTATAGATATAATTGTGATCACATAACAGTGTACCAAACTCTAGAGAATCTCTCTGGTTCAGATAATATCAACTTTATAGATATAATTGTGATCACATAACAGTGTACCAAACTCTAGAGAATCTCTCTGGTTCAGATAATATCAACTTTATAGATATAATTGTGATCACATAACAGTGTACCAAACTCTAGAGAATCTCTCTGCTTCAGATAATATCAACTTTATAGATATAATTGTGATCACATAACAGTGTACCAAACTCTAGAGAATCTCTCTGGTTCAGATAATATCAACTTTATAGATATAATTGTGATCACATAACAGTGTACCAAACTCTAGAGAATCTCTCTGCTTCAGATAATATCAACTTTATAGATATAATTGTGATCACATAACAGTGTACCAAACTCTAGAGAATCTCTCTGGTTCAGATAATATCACCTGTATAGATATAATTGTGATCACATAACAGTGTATCAAACTCTAGAGAATCTCTGCTTCAGATAATATCAACTTTATAGATATAATTGTGATCACATAACAGTGAACCAAACTCTAGAGAATCTCTCTGGTTCAGATAATATCACCTGTATAGATATAATTGTGATCACATAACAGTGTACCAAACTCTAGAGAATCTCTCTGGTTCAGATAATATCACCTGTATAGATATAATTGTGATCTCACAACAGTGTATCAAACTCTAGAGAATCTCTCTGGTTCAGATAATATCACCTGTATAGATATAATTGTGATCTCACAACAGTGTATCAAACTCTAGAGAATCTCTCTGGTTCAGATAATATCACCTGTATAGATATAATTGTGATCTCACAACAGTGTATCAAACTCTAGAGAATCTCTCTGGTTCAGATAATATCACCTGTATAGATATAATTGTGATCACATAACAGTGTACCAAACTCTAGAGAATCTCTCTGGTTCAGATAATATCACCTGTATAGATATAATTGTGATCTCACAACAGTGTATCAAACTCTAGAGAATCTCTCTGGTTCAGATAATATCACCTGTATAGATATAATTGTGATCTCACAACAGTGTATCAAACTCTAGAGAATCTCTCTGGTTCAGATAATATCACCTGTATAGATATAATTGTGATCACATAACAGTGTATCAAACTCTAGAGAATCTCTCTGGTTCAGATAATATCACCTGTATAGATATAATTGTGATCATACAACAGTGTACCAAACTCTAGAGAATCTCTCTGGTTCAGATAATATCACCTGTATAGATATAATTGTGATCACATAACAGTGTATCAAACTCTAGAGAATCTCTGTGCTTCAGATAATATCACCTGTATAGATATAATTGTGATCACATAACAGTGTACCAAACTCTAGAGAATCTCTGTGCTTCAGATAATATCACCTGTATAGATATAATTGTGATCACATAACAGTGTATCAAACTCTAGAGAATCTCTCTGGTTCAGATAATATCAACTTTATAGATATAATTGTGATCACATAACAGTGTACCAAACTCTAGAGAATCTCTCTGCTTCAGATAATATCACCTGTATAGATATAATTGTGATCACATAACAGTGTATCAAACTCTAGAGAATCTCTCTGCTTCAGATAATATCAACTTTATAGATATAATTGTGATCACATAACAGTGTATCAAACTCTAGAGAATCTCTCTGGTTCAGATAATATCAACTTTATAGATATAATTGTGATCACATAACAGTGTATCAAACTCTAGAGAATCTCTCTGCTTCAGATAATATCAACTTTATAGATATAATTGTGATCACATAACAGTGTATCAAACTCTAGAGAATCTCTCTGGTTCAGATAATATCAACTTTATAGATATAATTGTGATCACATAACAGTGTACCAAACTCTAGAGAATCTCTCTGCTTCAGATAATATCACCTGTATAGATATAATTGTGATCACATAACAGTGTATCAAACTCTAGAGAATCTCTCTGGTTCAGATAATATCAACTTTATAGATATAATTGTGATCACATAACAGTGTATCAAACTCTAGAGAATCTCTGTGCTTCAGATAATATCACCTGTATAGATATAATTGTGATCACATAACAGTGTATCAAACTCTAGAGAATCTCTCTGGTTCAGATAATATCAACTTTATAGATATAATTGTGATCACATAACAGTGTACCAAACTCTAGAGAATCTCTGTGCTTCAGATAATATCACCTGTATAGATATAATTGTGATCACATAACAGTGTATCAAACTCTAGAGAATCTCTCTGCTTCAGATAATATCACCTGTATAGATATAATTGTGATCACATAACAGTGTATCAAACTCTAGAGAATCTCTCTGCTTCAGATAATATCACCTGTATAGATATAATTGTGATCACATAACAGTGTACCAAACTCTAGAGAATCTCTCTGCTTCAGATAATATCACCTTTATAAATATAATTGTGATCACATAACAGTGTATCAAACTCTAGAGAATCTCTCTGCTTCAGATAATATCACCTGTATAGATATAATTGTGATCACATAACAGTGTACCAAACTCTAGAGAATCTCTCTGCTTCAGATAATATCACCTTTATAGATATAATTGTGATCACATAACAGTGTACCAAACTCTAGAGAATCTCTCTGCTTCAGATAATATCACCTGTATAGATATAATTGTGATCACATAACAGTGTATCAAACTCTAGAGAATCTCTCTGCTTCAGATAATATCACCTGTATAGATATAATTGTGATCACATAACAGTGTACCAAACTCTAGAGAATCTCTCTGCTTCAGATAATATCACCTTTATAGATATAATTGTGATCACATAACAGTGTATCAAACTCTAGAGAATCTTTCTGCTTCAGATAATATCACCTGTATAGATATAATTGTGATCACATAACAGTGTACCAAACTCTAGAGAATCTCTCTGCTTCAGATAATATCACCTTTATAGATATAATTGTGATCACATAACAGTGTATCAAACTCTAGAGAATCTCTCTGCTTCAGATAATATCACCTGTATAGATATAATTGTGATCACATAACAGTGTACCAAACTCTAGAGAATCTCTCTGCTTCAGATAATATCACCTGTATAGATATAATTGTGATCACATAACAGTGTACCAAACTCTAGAGAATCTCTCTAGTTCAGATAATATCAGCTGTAGAGATATAATTGTTATCACTCAACAGTGTATCAAACTCTAGAGAATCTCTCTGCTTGAGATAATATCAACTTTATAGATATAATTGTGATCACATAACAGTGTATAAAACTCTAGAGAATCTCTCTGGTTAGGATAATATCAACTTTATAGATATAATTGTGATCATACAACAGTGTATCAAACTCTAGAGAATCTCTCTGGGTGATGATGATGATGATATGCGGTTTAAGGGCGCTAAACTGCTGCGGTCATCAGCGCCCTTACAATGAGTAAAATATAAGGTCACAATATAAAAGACAGGTAAAAAACAGCATAATTAAAAAACGGGACACAAACCCGCGATGTCAAAAAAGTTAAAAATAACAATAGAATAACAATAACAATAAAAACAATAACAATAAATATATCTGAGTAGTGTGTTAACGCGGGTGTCTGCACATCTATGTACGTGAATTACAAGCCGGGGTATTGAAAGACGGAGTTAGTACCCGTGTATACGAGTAACGTGTGGGATTACGTGACGTTTGGATTCTGAGGGAGAGTCCGTCCCTCCTCTGCTGTGCTCCCTGGAGCACGTTATTTCCCCTCGTGAAGTTGTTGATACACTTTATTATTATGTTGTGGAATTAAATGAATAATAAAGATAATTAAAAGCCGAAAAAAATCTGAGTTAACGCGGGTTTGACAACAGGTACGTATGTGTGTTTGTACCCGTGTAATGAATAGACGGTTTTAGAAACCGTCTATATGAGTAACGTGAGGGGATTACGTGATGTTGAGAGTCTAAGGTGAAGTGTGTATGAATCTCGTCCCTCTCTCTCTCTCTCCCTCCCTCTGTGGGTTTTTTTGAAACAGGTATGTATGTGTGTGTTAGAAGCCGTGTAATGAATAAACGGATTTAGTACCCGTGTGTGGGATTACGTGACGTTTGGGAGTCTGAGTGGTAGAATTCTGAAGTCCGTCCCCCTCCCTGTAGCACGTCATTTCCCCTCGTGAAGTTGTTGATACACTGTAATGCTATGTTGCAGGGTTAAATGAAGAATAAAATAATTAAAAGCCGAAAAAAAATATCTGTGTGTGCGCGCGTGCGCGCTCACGTCCCCCCAGTTGTTTGCTAAACCTGAATGTATGCCTTAATTGCAAGAAGAACCCCGTTCAGAGGCAATGAAGTGAGAAAAAAAGACGTATGGTCTAAATAATATTCGAGTTATGTGTCCGGTTACCGCGTTTGCTAAAAAAAACTAATGTATGGCTCTGAAATGCATCAAGAACCGCACTAATAATTTTCGAGATCCCACAGCTAAAAACTTCGAATCTTTCATCAAGAAGGCAATGGACTATAAAATAAGAAAACCATGCGAGGCTAATATAATATTCGAGTTAGGTGTATGAATGATAGGCTGCATGAGTATGTTACAGAAGACTGTGTATGTGAGAAAGTGCCCACGTGCGTAACGGTATAAACCAGGTCAGTGCAAGAACGAGCATGTTCAATCCCCACCACCGCCCTATCCATTAAATGTGAAACGAGAATGGATCGGCGTTCACAGTCGACTTTGAGCCAGCACGATGAGTAGTGAAAATATCAGAATCGCGAGCGATAGTGACAATTGTTGCTGGGTGAACCTCGAGGAGTACGAGCAAATGAAGCAGCACTGTCTCGATAAGCATGAGGAAATATGTGATGGCGATACGCATACCATCATCTGTAAGGAACCATCACAGCATCAACAAATGTCGTCATTCTTCCGTTGTGGAGAGTGCTGCGACGTGTATCTCAAAGCAAAAGGGTAAGTAAGTAAAGAACATGTGATAGAATAGATTTAGTAGGAGGAGAAAAAAGATAGCTAGCAAAAAACCTGTGCCTTTATTTTTACAGAACGCCCGAAGGAGAAGATGTGCCACCGCATCGCGACGTGGATCGGTCGGTGTCGACATCCGAACCCGTGGAGGAGAAAGAAGAAGAAAGGTAAGCAGAATCATTGTGAATAAAAAGAAAGAGTTTTTTTATTAATGACTCGTGTGTGTTAAAACAGAGATGTTGTGTATATGTCTACAGGTCCGAAAAAAAGCCTGACAAGAAGAGGAACAAGGCAAAAGTCGTAAACAAGAAGAAGATGTTGGAAGCCTCTCGAGAGAACGTTATAGTGCTCATCTTTGACCCCATTCCAGAAAAGTCAGAGGAAGATGAATCCAAATAGCGTGTTTATGCACGACGACATCTCCATCAGCTCCAAGCATCGTGTGAATATAGGACTGCATTACGAACTCGCATCCCTCTTCATCAAAGCAGTTGACGAAACTTTTGTATACATAACAAAAGAGGACTGGCAGATAATAGTTCGAAATATAGCTGTGATTGAAACGTATGTGAAAGACGGTAAGCTTCCTCGTTTATCGTACAGTGAGAATATAATCTATGCATATAACGTAACAGTGCATATGAATAAAGTTAATGAAATAGCATTTGTGAATACGTGTCTAAACGAAAATGTCATAAACCTGGACATTGTTGCAATAGCAGGACTGAAGAGACTAATTCCATACATTGAAATACATTTATTTCAATTGCATGACGTTCATAAATCAATGTGTCCATACGATGTTAGAGGTAGGAGTGTCAGAAAAAAGTTAAAGGAGATGTATGCTAAAATCAATAAAAAAATATAAAAATTTCATTCTTTATTGATATAAAAATACATTTTTCATTTCTTATATGATAGATTGAACAACATGAGTTAGGGGTTTATAAGTGAACAATTTGTCATGAATAATCAAACAAAACAAAGATGTTTGTGCAGGAAAATTCGCCGATGCTTGAACTTCCAATCTGATGTTAACGGCTCCAGTCACGGTCTCCTCCGGTTGATGAGAACAGTCTATGACAAATAGTGGTGCATATTTCAGAAAATCGCCTCTCTTCAAAAGAGGGTAATTTTCTTTGCCATAATAAGAGTATTGAAATTTAGAATACTGATCATACAGAGATGCAAACTTTGAATTTGCAAAATCCAAATTCATGTCATGATACGGATAACATTCGCTGTTGAGATAAAGCTTCAGATTGGTGATATTGCAGTGATCAAAGATAGAGCTATCTTTAGCAAGGTAGTTCAGTCTGTCGGTCTGTGCACCCACAATGACAAAACGCGGTTTCTCAAGCTTCGATGTCGTTGCAACGTTCCACGTGAACGCTTTAGTCTGCGGTACTGCAGGTTGAGTGTGAAGGTCCAGGGTTCGAAAAGCAACGTGCAGTGGGCGATCTGACTGGACGAGTTTAAGTTTCTCCACCCTCTCGGCATCGGAGAGTCTAAGTACGGGCATCCTCCATTCGATGCGGTTTAGTTTAATGATAGTCACATCGTTGCCCATCACACAATTATTAGAATTTTTAGATCTAATGAGAACCAGTTCAAACTTGCTATTAAGTATCAGCTCCTTGTGATCGTCTGCGAAACCCAGAAGCATCGAAAGAGGAACGATAGCGTTGAATACACCGTTCGATGCGTTCACGATGTCTACAGGTTCTCCGGGATACGTCCAGCCGGCGTTCTGCAGGCGATTGGAGTCCAAAGTGTTGAGAGCCGCATAGTTGCGCATAGTCGTAGAAATTCCAGGATTTCTCGTTCTATCTATGGTAGTACCATTCATATCTAAGCGAACTTCATCGAACAGAAACGCCATGGCATTGTTGGTCAGTGTTGCAGATGAAGCTTCGCCAGTAGGTTTTGTCACAGATCCCTCTATGTAGAGGTAACTTCTGCTAGGAAGCGTGTACAAATCCTCGGCTTGGCATGGTATTCTAATTTCATCATTCACATCTAGAGCAGACGTATTGTAATGTAGGAAGACATGTTCCTCCTCTTTACTAATCTTATCGTCAAACGTCGGAACCCCGGTCACATCTAAAACATCCATTACAGAACCTTGAATCCCAGACGCTCGAGGAACTCTCGGTTGGATGGTGTTAGCAGTTTGCGTGTCGAAGACTGAGTAGGTATCAATCTCGAGAGAAGCTTTTTATTATAGTAATGCCTTTTAAAATTTATTCCCATTCCGTCTTATGTGCAGTCTCACTGTTATAGTTTCGTTTCTGAAGTCGAGCGTATCCCCGTTCTGGTCTACCACGCGAATGCTGAGATGATCAATGAGATTCGTGTCGATGATGGGTAGATATATAGGACTGGGCGGTTCCTGCGAGATGTGGTAGCCCGGAGGAACCGACGGGAAAAACTCGTAGAGAGAATGCCCGCTTTTACCGTTGAAGGATCCAGTGGCAAGGCTGCACTCGACGCGTATGATGCTGACCTTAAAGATGTTCACCAGTTCGTCAGACTCGGTCAGTACACCCGGTTCCACCGTGCGCTTGCCGGTGAAACCGAGAAGAGAGCCCACCGATCTCTCTCAAGCGAAATCGATAAAGTAGGGGCACCGAACCTCAGCCTTCATAGTGTTATTATTGGGACGGAGAAAAAAGTCATCGCCGGCTTTGAGTCTATCCTTGAGGAAGGTGTTTATATCTTCTATTTCATAAGTTCCAGGTGGAATTTCGACAGTTTCAAGTTTTCCATCCCGCACGTAATGGAAAAGGTTATTGCTAGGATCAACATTTGGTATCGAGTAAAATGTCTCGAAATTCAGTAGAGCAATCTCGTAAACCCCATCTGGATCCAGATGGAGTGGCGGATTCAAATGGGTAGAGAAACTAGAATCAGATCCGCTCACAGTGATAGTGTAACTCATTTTGACCATTCGAACATCCTGTCGAAAGTGTTTTATAACAAACTGCAAGCACAGATGACCACAAATGACAGAATCGAAATTCTGATACCTGTGTCTGTTATACATGATCTTAACACCGTCGAGATAGGATTCTATCTCTCTTGGAGGTTTCAGATTGCCGAAACTGTCAAAATAAAATGCTAAATTTCCATCCTTGCGTATAGCAACCCAATGGGTACCGGGATTCTGCGAGTTGTCCAAATTGACGACGATCCTCTCTGCACGTCTAGGTCTTAGAGGCAGTTTATCTAGCATGTATACGCCTCTAAAATTAGGAATGCGTAGACGTTCAGCATAAGTTTCAATCTCCGCACCGCTTAAGGCTTTTTCCGGGATAAGTACAGACCTCGCCCCGAATTTTTTGGACGTAGATACAAGCCCCTCCCCTTCCTGCGTCGTCCACCTCCCTTCTTAAGACCTCTGCCCTTGCTCGTGGCTAGTGCTTCCATGTGCTGATTGTGACGAACCAGCTCGTTCAGTTGCTTCTCCGCAGCACGTTTCTTATTCACCGAGGTAGCGATCTGTGCGGCTCCACCTGCCAAGCTACCTGCAGCACCCAATGCTGCCAAAAGCGGTAGCAAAGGTAAGATCCCACCTCTAGCGGGTGGCGGTAGTATTCTCTTCCGACGTTTGTGCAATCCGGCACCCATGGCCAGCTTTCCCTTCATGATTGCGGTCACAAGTCTAGCGGCAAGCTTCTCGCCAAAAGTAGCGTCGGCAGACTGCACCCGATTCCAGGCTTTTTCCACAAGAACCTTATCAGCCAAATGTCTCGGAACAGTATCCTGATGTGTGGCGTAGGCGATATCGTGTTCTCGACACGCAGCGTCCAATGCGTTTATAGGAGGATCCCCTCGCTGCAATCGCTTATGTAGCTTAGTTCCGGGACCGCAGTACCTGTAGCCGGGCAAATGAGCCTCAAACGGTAGAGAATTAATCAAAGAATTAAGTACTCCGGAACCCTTCCGAGCGCGTCCAGAGCTCATGATACACTATGAAAATAAAAAGCGAAAGATATAACTTATAATCTTAGTCGCACGATGGAAGTAGTGAAGCAAAAGTGCTCGTTACCCATACAAGTTTTAGACTTCGACAATGACATTCGCGAGGGAAGGCACGGCTCTCTCTTCCCGAGCAACGTCAGAGCGCTCATTCTGGGTAGCTCGAATGCGGGGAAGACGAATATCTTACTCAACCTGCTAATCCACGAGAACGGGCTAAGGTTCGAGAATCATTACATTTACTCGAAATCACTGCATCAACCGAAATATCAGTACCTGCTCAAAGTGCTGAAAACCATACCCGATATAGGAGTGTACACGTTCGAGGACGGTGAAAAAGTACTGGAAACCTCAGAAGCCAGAGAAAATTCCATATTCGTATTCGATGACGTCATCAACGAGAAACAGGGTAAAATAGCTTGGTATTACAGCATGGGCAGACACAGTAACGTCGATGCTGTATATCTAGCACAATCTTATGCAAAGGTACCCAAACATCTAATTAGAGACAATGCAAATATGATCGTACTATTCCGACAAGATAATCTCAACTTAAGCACATATACGACGATTACGTAAATACTGACATGTCTTTTACGGAATTCAGAGAGTTGTGTAAGCAAGTATGGGAGAGTAATGACAGATCGAACTCGAGACCCTTTGTTGTCATGGTACCTGAATTTCCGCTGAATGAAGGACGATACAGAAACGGTTTCGAAGAGAGTATCGCTCATTACAGCTATGAGTATCGACAGATTCGGATCGCGCAGGATCATCCCATCCAGGGGTGTGCTTAACCGTTATATTATAAATCGAGATGACACGGGAAACTATCAATTCAAGAAAAAGCGATTATGCAACATTCAGGATCCTGAAGAAGAATATGATGCAACGACTAAACACTATGTGGATACGCTTACGACTATCGTCGAGCATCGAATGCAGACGTTCACCGAAAAGACTTCATATCAGCGTATGGACGAATTTGAAGCTATGCTTAGGCAGCACGTGCAAACATCGCTCGAAGGTCAACATCAGAGCCTAATGGAATACCTGAGTAAATATGCTTTCAAACGCGATGCAGAAAAGAATGTCATTCTGGATACGATAAGAATGAAGGTACTATTGCCTCCAGTTGACGATCATGATGTTCCGAATAAAAAATATATTTTGGATTACATAAATGCACACACACCGCTTCCCGATTCGAACGGTAACGTTTCCTTTCGAAAGAAACGGATAAGGGAGATAGCCGATCCCGTGGACGATAACGATGCCGCAAATAAAAAATATGTTAGACATTTAGTTGTAAAGAAAAATGCGGAAACACAGACAGTTTTAAACCGAACTCTAGCTTCTATGCCTCAAGAAATTATTGCAGCAGTAGAAAAAAATCTTGATACCGTGGTAGCCTCAATTATGAATAGTATTGCTAATCTTAATTCGCGAGTGAATCTAATAAATACTATTTTAGGGAAAATGAGTGGACAGCTCATCATTACATTGCAAATGAAACCTTACAGAGGTAACTCACAGAGATACATGCTAACTTCGGGACTCGAATACTACAGGTCCCCGGTTAGCGAAGAGGTGTTTGGCTGCAATATGATTTCATCATCGCATCCCAATACGAGAACGGGTCCAATATTTGCAATAAATGATAAACGCGTTGAAAGTTATCCTGCACTCGTCATGATGGGCGATAAGTTGACCTTCACAGCTCCAGTTAATCGTGCTAAAGATGGACATATTCTAAGTATCGACTTAAAAATCTCCTATATATTGATGCCAGCAGCTTAAATCTGCATTCATTTTATGATGGATGTAGAAGGCATCAGACTCAAGCAGTCCATCGCTCGACACAGTAAAGCGATAAGGGAAAAGTTACGTTCCCTGAGGGGTCTCAGGTTCGAAACCCAACGCGTGATGTCCGAGGTTCTTCAGCCCGTCACCGTTCCTCTGAAGGATATACTAAAGAATCAAGAAAAAAGCAAAACCCCTCTCTCTCACCCCGAAGAAGAAGCCGATACCCTTGTGAATTATCTGAAGAAGGTTCGAACAGCTAGCGGCAGCGATCTGGACGTTACCTTTGGAGTACGGTATGAAGACGGGGATTATAAGATAGGAAATAAATTAATTACATTTGCAGATAACAGTGTTCAGATAGGAGATGAGACTTATGAGGCTAGCCCCGGGCTGTACGAACTATTATTCAAGCGAGTACCGCAGACCTCATCGTATACGGAAGACGATCTGGATATTTATTCTCAGATTTTGAAACAAACTCTAGTTCACAGACAGGGCTACAGCAGGAGCGGTCGTCTGAGATCGAACAAGGGGTATAAATATAAGAATATCATACGCAGGCTTATCGATACTACGACCGGTTCCGGTCTCGAATGGAAGCAGCACGTTCCGGGTAGGAAGTTGGACTACGTATACTGGTCCGATCCTAATAGTCTGATTAGCAGACTCAGATTGCTCATTGCATCGAGAGAGGCTGGCAATTTGAATCATACAACGGAAATTCAAGAGATCATCACAGAATTGAAAAACTCGAAAATAATAGCATGATTAGACGAAACATCGTTAGTGAAATACATTCCCCGGCCAGAAGGAAATTTCTACGTAGGAAAATAATTAGTAAAGGTCTTAATAACTTATTACAAATAGACCTTATTGAAATGATACCATACGCAAAACAAAACAGAAACTATAAGTACATTCTTATTGCTGTTAATTTTTACTCAAAAATGGCTTATGCAAGACCTGTGAAGGACAAGACCGGAGTGAATGTTACAAAAGCAATGCGAGATATACTGGAGGATCTGAATACAACACCTAAGAATATTCAATCCGATAACGGCAAGGAATTTTACAATAAGCATTTCAAGCAATTAATGACCAGGTATGGAATTAATCACTATAGTACATTCAGTGTCATTAAGGCTGCTGCTGTCGAGCGTTTAATAAGAACGCTTAAAACTATGATGCATAAGGAATTTTTGACTAAAGGTTCATATAAATGGCTGGATCTCTTGCCAAGAATCATTAACATCTACAATAATACTTACCATTCGACGATTCAGATGAAGGCTCGCGACGTCAGGAACAACGATCTCCTCCTCACGGTGTATCGTCGTGATGTTATGAGGTACGAAAAGAGGAACGCCAGGAGGTTCAGTGTTGGGGAACGTGTTAGGATCTCTAGGCATAAGGGTCTACTCGAGAAAGGTTACACACCTAATTGGAGCACTGAAATCTTTCGCATTGTCAGGGTAAGAAGCACAGTCCCACCCACCTATCATCTGGAAGATGGTGAGGGGAAGGTAATACAAGGTGGATTCTATGGTCATGAATTATTAAGAACTAGTTACCCTGACACATATCTCGTAGAAAAAGTAATACGTCGACGTGGGAATAGGTTACTCGTCAAGTGGCTAGGCTTTCCAAAAAGTGAATGGATAGAAAGGAATTCTGTAGTGTAGAAGATGCAAAAAAAACAGACAAAATGTTTTTAGGATTCAGGATGTGTGTTGTATAATTTTATTTCTTAAGAAATAAAGCAACAGAATCCAAAAGTAATTGAGTTTTATTTATTTTTTAAAAATAACCCTACTTATTCCCCATCACCCCCAAAAAAGTATAAACATGTAAAAGTGAGTACTTATTCAGGTGAACATGTGTTTGCATTTATAAAACAAGATTTTGTGAACTTCAAAGCATAAAAAGAAATCTCTCTAAAAATGAGTACTTATTGAGGAGGACATGTAAAAAAAAGTATGGTTTACATCATAAAAAGCTTTAAGTATAAGAAATGCACAACAATCTCTCACATTCAGCAGAATTACATTAAATGGGGACGACATTCATAAACAACACTTGTGAACTCAAAAAATTGGTTTACATAACATATACCATAAACTTTAAAGAAAATATAACTCTCATCCCAAAAAAGTTTAAACATGTAAAAATGAGTACTTATTCAGGTGAACATGTGTTTTCATTTATAAAACAAGATTTGTGAAGTTCAAAGTATATAAAAAGTTCAATTACAAAGAAAATCAGTACTGGACATGTGATCTCGAAAAAAGTATGGTTTACCAAGTCCCTCATTAAGCAGAATTACATGAAATGGCATACTTTCAATAATGTAAAAAAACATAGTCTCTCTCTCTCTCATTAAACAGAATTACATGAAATGGCATACTTTCAAATAAGGTAAAAAACACATAGTCTCTCTCTCTCTCGAATTACATTACATGTCAGCTGTGCTCAGAGGTAGCAGGATCTCTTGGAATAGAAAAATGTCCCCAGGCCATAGTTTTATGCGAGTTTTCAATCATATAACGTTTGGTATCAAGCCCTCTCAATGCAATTTTGTTCATTTCTACTGTGTGAACGTTATGCTTACGACTTTGGAAAGTTGTTTGTCTGGCATAATGTGCTACATTCATGTCATTGAGACAAGATAGGTAATCATCAAAAGTTATTGAACGCATTGCAGCCTTTGAAACGCCTTTTGACTTCTTAACGATCTGACCATCAAAACGATATGAGTACAGCTTAGACCTTAGCCCAGCGTATTCTGTCATTAATTTGCCCGATAATTCGTCTTTAAATAAGCCCATTACTTTCCTGTTTACCAGAGGTATCGAATATATGTTATCGGGTGGATAATTGGTTGTATCAAAATGCTGAATGTTGGTTTTGATAAAATCATAAACATCTGTACTAGTTTCAAACAAAAATGAATCGGTATCCATGTAATTTAAAGACAAATCATTTAGGTTCTTTTTCAGAATGTTATAATAAAAGTGGTACATCACATATTTAGAAATGTCAAGTATTGCCTGTCCTATGTATATGGGCTTACACATGTGAATTTCTTCCTTTGCCAGTTCGATACCCACAAGGTTCTCGTCAAATATAATGTAACGCAAAAACGTTTGACGCGATATCAGCTTTTTCGCTTGTTTCCAACTGGTAACGAGACGAAAATCGTTATACTTACGTACATTTTCCATAAACACAATTATTCATTTTTTTCCATAGATTCTGACCGAATTTAGATTTCTCCTCAGCACGTTTTGCAGCGTTCAAGTCTATGTATGATTTTAACCAGAAGGATTGTTTGTAAGCCACTGCTCTATGTATGTATTTCAACTTCATTCCTAATTCTACACATTGCTGTAGATTACGGTAATGCAAGACATACTTTGACTTATCTGATAGTGTTGCAAGGAGCTTATTGCATGTATCCTTTGGAGGTATTTCGCTCTTTGGACACAGTGGAAGATCGTTGTGTTCGTCGTGAATGGCTTTAGGATATTCGAGATCGACTTCAAGCACATAACCCGTTTCCGAATCTGGCGGTACGTTTAAGAATTCTATTGCATTAATTTCATCTCTATTTAACCATCTGAGTTCGCCACATGGAGTTGCATGTCTTGCCATAACAAATCCGTATAAGTTTGTACAATCGAAAAGTGCTGGGTATTTAGGTGGTAGAGATTCGTTGTATTCATTCATGTACTTGTTATTGGCTTTGGAGTATCGCTGCGACACCGTGCAAAGCCCACCCCTGATTCCTGACTCGAAAAACTCTAGCATTTCTTTGTCGGTGATTAGCGATAATTTTGTTTTAGTCGTCTTTAACATCGCCTGATAGGCCAACCCGGGAGCAGTGTAGAAATGGCACGGATCTAGTTTATATAAATTTAGGCATAAGTTTCTGAAAGTTTCAAAAATGTCAGTCAATAACAATGTGTCAGTCTTAAGATATAGATCGCTGTATTCGCCTAAGTTTCTGATATTTAACTCTCGCCATACTGTTTGAGCATGCAAGTAATCTTCCGTTGTTATATCATCAAATTGTGATATATCTGGTAATGCGGTCTCTTTCAATTTCTCTACGCAATCCAGATATGTGTATGGCAATACGCCTTTACGTATCATTAGCTGCCGATGTGCAGGATTTTCGTATGCTCTGTTTGTATTTTTAAAGTCCTCGGGGTTTAGCATATCAGCTAAATTGCTCAATTTATCATCGAGGAATCTATAACTATCAAGAAATCTGAAATATATACTTTTTCCATTGGACGTATATCTCTTACTGAATGATAGATAGTTTTCAGATGTTTGTGAAATACATGATATGGGTTCTCGATCGTAAGCGAGATGTTTCACGAGAAAATGTGAATCGTAGTTTGACAGACAATGAAAAAAAATCGGTATGTAATTTGGTAACTTTCTATTCAGATTACACGAATTGTGGGCCGCTCCTATGAATCTACCGGTCAAATGGCAATGGTCTAATATTTTGTCAGATTCGGACTCAAATTTATCTTCACACAGATGACAGAAATCAGTATTTCTGAATTTTATTTTATCTGCATCGGTCATATTTAACTCTTTGTTTTTCGAGTAAATATCGATTACATCGTCTGCAATTACAGTTAATTCGCTGAAAAAATCTTGAATCGCATTAGGACCTCTAAAGATTTTGAATTTCGATAAGGTATCGTCATAATTGCATACAAGGTTTAAAGCTATTGATACTGCTTCGTGTCTTTGTATCGATCTCGTCCAACTGCTATCTGCGGAGGGCTGACATGAATGCACTTTTTTAAGTATTGATTCGATATCTGCATATATGACAAATGGCACCGGAGAGCACTTCGAGTATGAATTGAATCGAATGGTGTCATTTACCCCTATTTCAGGCATACTTACAACTTGCGATTTCATGCATCTCCTTTTATGTTTAGCTAGGTTGCTTTCATTCGAGAAGTATTTCATGCATGCCTCACATATACACATCCTACACTTGCGTTTAGTTAATTGTGAGGACAACAGGCGAGATAGGTCATTTATTAAGCAATAGTGTGATCTAGCTTCATCGGCAATTCTTAAGAGGTTCACATGATGCTCTTTACGTTCCGAGGTTTGATATAATGGAATAATTGAATATTCGTCTATACCACATACAGTGATAGATATATTATCATTTTGCTTTTCAAATTTTTGTATGTCATCTAAAGATACTGGAAACTTTATTCCTGCGAAATTAAATTCTTTAAACATATTGTATTTGGAGTACGAACTCACTCTATAGCTGTTACGCTTTACCGGAAATTTGGATGCCAGTAGGCAATATCCGAAACATTTGTTATCAGTATTCCTAATATTGGTCACTGCTCTCTTGTGTTTTATGAAATCTGGCACTTTTATGTTGCAACCTGCATTTAGCGGATCGTAGTGACAGAAATTTAGAATTAACGAACATATTTGGTATAGTGATTTCGAACTGCTTTTCGATTCGAATGTATCAATGTTGAATAATATGGGATGTTTAAGTTTATTCTCATACCAATCGCTAATGTTTGTACCTTGTAAGATAGCATCCATTTTACTATTGAAATTAAATGTCTCGATCTTTTCATTTTCGGGTGTTTGGATGACATATTTGCATACTAATGTGGCACACAACTTTATTCCTGACAAATGACGAGCGAGATTGCTCCGAATTTCACTGCTAACGAGCGGTTGACATTCATCTAGAAATGTTTCAGGATCTATCATCCCCACCGAGTTTTCTATTTGACTCGTATAGATCCGATTTTTAAATGCCGATTCAATAGTCATGCATGCAAGATCCTTCTGCCTCTGTTCACTCACCGATTCTGTTCTTGGTTTCTTTGATGGAGACGCGCTATCATCTTTCGGCGACGTAGTCCTCTTGTTCGGGGATCCGGTCTTATTTGAGATCACGTGCACGTGTTCCTCTGAAATTGAAATAAATGAGGTGTCATCAGTAATACATATTTGATATCTTTTAAGCTGAAAAAATGTTCAGGTAAAGTTTTTTTTAAAAAAACTGAAATCGAATTTTCTTTTTTTCGTGATATTAATTTGTTACTTTTTTGAAGCATGCATGAAAGCTGAAAAATCTATAACAAATAGTTCATTTTTTTATTTACAGTAATGTTTGATGTCAAAGTATCTTTAAGCTGGAAATAATATTGATTTTATTTCAAGTAAAATTTTTTTAAATCGAATTTTCGTTTTTCGTTATATTAATTCGTTACTTTTTTGAAGCATGCATGAAAGCTGAAACAAAAATATATAGTTCACTTTATTAAGGCTGAAAGCAAAATTGTCATTTTATTTCAAAGTATAGTTTAAAACGTGAAATCTAATTTTCTTTAAAGCTGAAAAGAAAAATATCCCTTTTTAGCATGAAATACACTTATATAACAAAACTGCTTCATTATTAATGTTTGATGCTACTGACATTAAAGTTATATATTAAAAAGAGGAAATAGAATTTTACTAATTGCTGAAAAAAGAAATATTGTCAAATTATATTTTTTTTGTTGAATGTTTAAGCTGAAAAAATTTATTATCTTATCCGATTACTTTATTATTTTAAAAAATGTAATGTTTTGTTTTAACACATACATGCGAACATTAACTCACCTTTTCTTGTCATGGAGTCTAATTTTCTGGGGATTTCTGTAGTGTCTGCAGATGCATCTCCTTCGCTTGAGAATTCTCCTGCATGTTTGAACTCGTCTGAAAATTATACAATTCATTATTGCAACGATCTGAGAAGTGAAAATAGTAACATTTTATCGACTGGCTATAATCTGAAATTTCGAGATACACGTACAAAGACAAGATTTTTATCCAAATTAATCTTAAAAGGTCAAAAAAGTTAGAACTATTTCATTAAGAATTTTTTTCTCTTTTCCGAGATGCATTATTTTTTTTCTGAACTGAGCTAACACATGCAAAAAACTGTTTTAATATACCTTTTTTTGTAAAAAAGTAATCTTGTGACGTCGATACCCGCTAGCTAGCGTCTCTTGTCCCATGTACACAAGGTGATAGCCTCCTTCATTTATAGCGGTTTTCTGTTCTGTAGTCATACTCTTAAATCGCTCGGGAAGAAAGATCTGATACTGATCTAATATTACTACGACGCGTTCCCCATATCTCGTGCTAAGCGTCTTCAGCTTGTTTATTTTGAACGGTACGTTTATCTCCAGATCTGCAAGTTTCTTTGTTGGTACTATTGGAGCGCCTTCTCCAATTTCATTGAGCTGGCTTATGATTTGATCTGAAACATACAGACGCGTTTCAACAGGTTTATATTATTTAGGTCACGAAAAAACACGGAAATAAAAGACACATTGAATCGATCGTTTGGGTCACTGAAGTATATGTAAAAAGACACACAGATCGAAATTGTAAGAAATAATAATTTTTTTCACTTACCATCCATGTTCTTTCCTGGCGGCGCACTTCTGTTGCAAATGGTCTTTTTTCGTACTCCCTTACACATTTTATATGTCCCCAACGTTGTTAACCCCCCCCCTCCCCACAAACACTTGTTCTATGCTGCAGTCACATGTCCAGCGTAATAAGTACTAAGTTCTTAAGAACGGTATCCTACGTCTTTATAAGTTCACGATACTATTACGCCTATTTTCCCTTCTCCTTCCACGTATGCGCACACAGTTATCTGACCATTGGCTGACATTCGTTCGTGACAAAAAATTACCTTGTCCACCTGGCCCCTGTACTTACGATAATTATAGCATTGGTAGGATCCGTGTTGCTGCTTCCTTTTTGCTACAGGCAATTTCTTACGCTACTTTCAGTTATTCCATAACCTATAATTATTTAAAAATTCTGAAGTCCTGGTTTCTCTCTATGCCTTCGGGTTACAGAGACGAGAGAAAAAGACATTGCATTTGCATGTCTCAGCATGTGAGCTCGATATGCCGAGGTTTTTTTAAAGCATTTAATTTTACTAATTTATAGTTCATTGCTGTCTTGACCCTTCTGTTACTGATCCAGCGTGAACGGGAATCACTCGCATGGATTTCTTATTTTGCCTTCTTGATGAAAGATTCCAAGTTTTTACCTGCGGGGGACTCGAAAACGTACGTACGTAACGGTACACCTGACTCGAATATTATTAGCCCCCTTAGTTTTTTTTCTCATTGCCTTCTTACTGAACGGGATCTCTTCTTCTTTGATTCATACATTGAAAACAAAACCTTGGATATGACGAGATAACCGTACACATAACTCGAATTCACATGTCCTCTGCCTCTGAACGCGGGAGCCATACATTAGTTTTTTTAGCAAACGCGGTAACCATACACATAACTCGAATATTATTTAAGCCATACATCTTTTTTTCTCACTTCATTGCCTCTCTTCTTGCAATTTTTTACTTTATCTACTACGTATAGTAAGTATTGCATTCCGCCCAAAAATTCGATACCGAGATTTCACAGGAAATACATGTTTTGAGAACCCCCATTTTTGGAAACATGTCCGTGTGTCTGTATGTGAACAGTCGGATAAACACCAAATTTAGTATTTTGGTTCAGTATCTTCACGAAGGTTTTTTCAAGAAAAATCCCCACCATCCCAGAATACCCTTTACATGGAACATTTTTCTCAAAAATGGCTCTAACGATTCTTCATTGTGAACGACTTTTGCATAACTGGTAAAAAAATAATAAGAGATAGACAAAATTTTACTACACGTGAGCGCGCACGCGCGCGCACACACATATTTTTTTCGGCTTTTAATTATTTTATTCTTCATTTAACTCTGCAACATAGCATTACAGTGTATCAACAACTTCACGAGGGGAAATGACGTGCTACAGGGAGGGGGACGGACTTCAGAATTCTACCACTCAGACTCCCAAACGTCACGTAATCCCACACACGGGTACTAAATCCGTTTATTCATTACACGGCTTCTAACACACACATACATACCTGTTTCAAAAAAACCCACAGAGGGAGGGAGAGAGAGAGAGAGAGAGAGAGAGGGACGAGATTCATACACACTTCACCTTAGACTCTCAACATCACGTAATCCCCTCACGTTACTCATATAGACGGTTTCTAAAACCGTCTATTCATTACACGGGTACAAACACACATACGTACCTGTTGTCAAACCCGCGTTAACTCAGATTTTTTTCGGCTTTTAATTATCTTTATTATTCATTTAATTCCACAACATAACAATAAAGTGTATCAACAACTTCACGAGGGGAAATAACGTGCTCCAGGGAGCACCGCAGAGGAGGGACGGACTCTCCCTCAGAATCCAAACGTCACGTAATCCCACACGTTACTCGTATACACGGGTACTAACTCCGTCTTTCAATACCACGGCTTGTAATTCACGTACATAGATGTGCAGACACCCGCGTTAACACACTACTTATCTGAAAAACCAACACACTAAAATCATGGTCACTAAAAGAATAAAACGTGTCAAGAACTGTAGAATGCAAGGAACATGAGCGCCTTATATCAGGGGAGAAGGGCCCCATTAAAACTAACAATATAAAATCAAACAGCTAAAAGGCGCTCAGCGCATCAAATGCGACGGCTAAAACCAATGTCAGCGATAAAACGTAAAAGACATTCTACAGCATGCGCGTCGTCTGCCAACACGTTGGCTAGGCCAACAGGCAGACCCACGCGAACGCGCAGTGGAGCTAAAACTTGACACTCGGTTAAAATGTGACGGACCGTTAAGGGCACGTCACACTGACCACACAGAGGTGCGGGATCACCACTTAACAGGTATCTATGACTAAAAAGGCAATGTCCGATACGAAGGCGTGTTAAAAGTACCTCTTCCCGACGAGAAGCACGGGAAGAGGTAGCCCAGACTAGCGGAAGAGGTTTAACCTCCCGCAACGTGTTCCCCCGGAGGGCCGTCCACTCATCGCGCCAGCGCGAGAGGATGCGGCGACGTAAAATAGCACACGAATCTGACGAGGGAACAACAGAAGTAAAAAATCTGGGTAATAAAATCGCCGATTTCGCAGCGGCGTCGGCCGACTCATTCCCTGAGATACCCACATGACCTGGAATCCACATAAAAGAGACGCTGATGCCAGAGGCACCTAGCGAATGGAGCAGGTCATGAATGCGCTGTACGAGCGGGTGGTAAGAGTACAGCGCGTTAATACTCTGAAGGGCACGCAGAGAGTCCGAACAAACAACACAACGCCGTAAGACATGCCGCTGAATGTATAAAACACATTGATAGATACTAAAAAGTTCGGCGGTATAAATCGAACATTGCCCGGGTAAACGAAAAGTAAAACTATGCGCACCTAAAACAAAGGCACATCCTACTCCAACCTGTCTTAGACCCATCAGTATAAATAAAATTACAGTCCCCGAATGTTGCCTGAAGTTCTAAAAATGCGGATCTAAGGACTGAAGCAGGGGTCTCATTCTTCGGCATCGACGTTAGCCCAAGGTGGATGTGGGCCTCAGCGCGCGACCATGGAGGAAAGCGCGTTTCCCCTCGGGTAAGGGCCGGCGCTGGCGTAACGTCCAAATGCCGAAGTAGCAGTCGAAATCGAACCCCTGGAGGGAGCAATGCAGAGGAGCTAACGAAATATTGGCGATCAAACGAATCCTCGTAAAATACATCGAAGGACGGGTGGTTAGGCAAGCTTGAGAGTCGACAAGCATAGCTGCACAAAAGCATCTCACGCCGGAAGGATAGCGGAGGCTCTGCAGCTTCTGCGTACAGACTGGGTACAGGGCTAGTTGGAAAGGCCCCTGTAGCGACTCTTATGCCACGATGGTGAATGGCATTCAATCGACGTAACACAGATGGACGTGCCGACGAATAATTAATACACCCGTAATCAAGCTTGGATCGGACCAAAGAGCGATAAAGGCGAAGAAGGACGGTCCGATCAGCTCCCCAGGATGTGCCACTTAAAACACGTAAAATATTAAGAGAACGGTCACACTTGGCTTTTAAAAAGGAAACGTGCGAGGTCCAACACAACTTCCTGTCAAAAATCAACCCCAAAAATTTCGCCTCGTCTGCAAACGGAAGTATCCCTGGCCCAAGATGGAGAGAGGGCGGAGGGAAATACTTCCGGCGCCAAAAGTTGATGCAGACGGATTTCTCGGCGGAGAAATTAAAGCCGTTGGCGTTACTCCAGGCGTAGAGACGGTCGATACAGCTCTGGAGACGGCGTTCGAGTAGACAGGTCCGCCGTGAACTACAATAAATAGCGAAATCGTCAACAAAAAGGGACGATGAAATGCCAGGTGGAATACAATCAACAATGGGGTTGATAGCAATCGCAAAAAGTGTGACACTGAGTACAGAGCCCTGCGGTACTCCGTTCTCTTGAATAAAACGACGAGATAAAACCGAGCCCACACGTACACGAAAGACGCGGTCCGTCATAAACTCCCGAAGAAATATGGGAAGACGACCGCGGATATTCCAATCGTGAAGTGTACGTAAAATGCCGCCCCTCCAACAAGTGTCATAAGCTTTCTCCAGGTCAAAAAATACAGCCACGGTTTGACACTTTCTCAGAAATCCATTCATAACATGCGTCGACAAGGACACCAGATGGTCGACGGTAGAGCGATAGCGACGAAACCCGCACTGAGCGTTCGCTAGAAGTTTCTGAGACTCAAGCCACCATGTCAACCGCCCGTTGATCATGCGCTCCATCACCTTGCAAATGCAACTGGTGAGGGAGATAGGGCGGTAGCTGGAAGGTAGTTGGCGATCCTTCCCAGGCTTAAGTATAGGGACAATGGTGGCTTCGCGCCAAACGGAAGGAAAAATGCCGTTTTGCCAAATACGGTTATAGACCTGTAAGAGAAAGAGTTTACTGTCGGCTGAAAGGTTCTTTAACATCAGAACATGAATGCCGTCCGGCCCAGGAGCGGAGTGCCGAGAGCAATGAACAGCGTGCTCCAGCTCCCTCATTGTGAATAGTTCGTTATAGCATTCATCATTAGCAGACCGAAAAGTATATGATGCGGAATCCAGCCGGTCTTTAATAGAGCGAAAGCCGGCGGAATAATGGTCTGAACTGGAAACCGCCTCAAAGGCAGCACCCAGTGTGTTAGCGATGGCAGCCGGATCCACTATGGTGGCATTAGAAACCTGGAGGCCAGAAACAGTACAATGTGACACTTTACCTGAGAAGCGACGAAGTTTATCCCAAACAACGGATGAAGGCGTAAAACGATTAAAAGACTCGACAAAACGAGCCCAAGATGCCTTCTTGCTATCCTGAATAATGCGAAGAGCCCTGGCGCGCGATTTTTTAAAAGTCACCAAATTATCAAGTGTAGGGTGTGCCGAAACACCCTAAGTGCAGTCCTACGGGCACGAACGGCGTCCCGACAATCCTCGTTCCACCACGGAACAGGTGGCCGCCGAGGTTGGGAGGATGAACGGGGTATTAAGCGTTCGGCGGCAGAGAAAATAACAGACGTAAGGTGCTGCACTAGTTGGTGAATGTCGGAGAAGGGCTGGTCGTCAAAATGCACGAGGCTGGAATACAAGCTCCAGTCGGCTTTTGCGAATATCCAGGTAGGTACTCTGGAATGCTGTACGTGGTGCGACAGAAGAGAAACGATGCAGGGGTAATGGTCGCTGGAGTAGGTGTCAGCGACGACGTTCCACTGAAGACGACGTGCAAGCTGGAGTGAGCAAATTGCAAGGTCCAGGTGAGAAAATGTACCAGAAGAATCAGAAATAAAAGTAGGTGCACCTGTATTGAGGATGGAAAGATTGAACTGATAAAAAATGTCGGAAAGAAGAGTTCCCCTCGCACAAGCCCTTGGCGAACCCCATAGTGGGTGATGGGCATTAAAATCTCCCAACAGAAGAAATGGTGTTGGGAGAGCGGACAGGAGAGATCGAATGTCCGCGGGAGCGAGGGGAGACGATGGAGGTGTATACACAGAACAAACAGAAAAGAAAAAACCGGGTAACTGCATTCTAATGGCAACAGCTTGCAAGTCGGACGTAAGCGTGATAGTTTGAAAATGAACGTCATTACGCACCAAAATCATGACACCACCATGAGCAGGAGTACCCTCCTCCGGTTCAAGGTCGTAGCGAACCGGAGTATATCCTCGGAGATCAAAAGGATCGTCAGGGCGAAGCTTAGTCTCCTGCAAACATACGACCATAGGCGAATGCGAACGCAATAAAAGCTGCAGTTCCGCCCTATGCGATCGTACACCACGTACATTCCAGGTCAGGATAGCCCTTAAGAATAAGGGGATAAACTGTCTATTTAGAAGGGCGGCTTAAAATTACCTTTTGTTTAACCTTTGGGCTCGGGCTTTTTGTATGGAGTTGGTCAGACTCCATAGCTTCCTCGGAGGGAGGGCCCACGCGCTCAGTGCCAGAAATCGATTCAAGCGCCGTGAATCGGTTCTGGGTGGCGATGGGTGAAGGGTGCCGCTGAGCGCGGCTTGTCCCAGGACCTTCCTGGGACAGCGACCTCCGAGGAGGAGAAGGTGAACTTTTGTTACCGCGCGTACGCGGAGGGTCTTTCAAAAAATCTTCCCTACGAAGTTTCTGCTTGGGCTTCTTTTCAACGGCTTGCGACTTCATTGACTTGGGACCAGGTTTATACGGCTTGGTAACTGTAGCTTTAATAGACGGCCGGATGGTAGTGGCGGTTAATCCAGTCAACGCCCAGGTCTGAGTTTCGGCATCTACTCGTGGTACTGGCGAGGCAACAACAGAACTAAATGTGCCAGATCGCAGGAGTGAAGGTTGGCGCGCATGGTAACGCCTCCGGGCTTCAGCGAAGGAGAGCTTTTCCTTTACCCGGATCTCCTGGATCGCCTTCTCGTCCAAGTACCGCGGACAGTCGGCAAACGAAGCAGAATGAGACCCTTTACAATTAACGCAGACGGGGGCTGTTGAACAGGTACCTTCGTGTGAGGGCTGGCTACAGGTTGCACAGATGTTAACGGCACTCTTACATGAGACTTGCGTATGCCCAAAACGTTGGCATTTAAAACAACGCAGAGGTCTAGGAATATAAGGCCTCACAGAAATCCGTTCGTACCCTGCGGAAATGCTCGTGGGCAGATCGACGCCATCAAATGTAATAAACAGGGTACGAGTGGGTACCAACACGCCGTCGCGTTTGGCCTGCACTCGATGAACCGCTGTCACCCTCTGGTCTGCAAGATATTCCACCAGGTCTTCGTCAGAGATACCATCGAGGCTATGCGCGGTGACAATGCCTCTACAAGAATTCAAGGTGCGGTGCTTCTCAACACGGATAGGATAACCGTGGAGAAGCGTGGCGCTCAACAAGGACTTACTTTGTGCCTCGGATTTGCTTTGCACTAACAACGAACCATTACGAAGCCGAGTGCAGGAAAGAACCGGACCAGCAATTGAGTCAATGCCCTTCTGGATGATAAAAGGGTTCACCTTCTCGAATGATTGTCCTTCCTCTGTACGGGTAATCACTAAGTAACAACCAGCTGTTGGCGGTGCTACTTCTGTTACTAAAGTTTTACGGCGCTTGTTTATAATGGAGAAAGGGTGCTCCATAGCGAAAAAAATCCTCCACCATTGCAACCGTCTCCGACCTCGGGCTCTGACTTCCCGGGCGTTACCCCGGCTTGGGTGAGTGGCCTATCTATACCTAGCTCACCCCAGGGTCACACCTCCCAGAACATAGACAGAGGGACCCAATCGCCGTCGGAAGCCAGCAGCTCATGCAATGCCCCCCCCCCCCGCGGGACTGCAGTTGAACAGCGGATACGAACAACAACCCTACATGACGACCCCGGGTGGTGGGGATGACGCCATTACCCACTCACCCAGCTGCGCACGCGGTGCGCGGGTATCCGTCAGGCTGTGTCCACGGAGGATTTAAATAAAAAGATAAAAGAAACTAAAACTGTGTGGGCGTTTCGCACGCAAGGTAGGCCGGCGGGGAAGAAAAAGAGATATGCGAATGTCGTGGTACGAAATGGCCGGAAAGTGATTAGGGAAGAAAGAGACGATGGTGAGGTGCGGTATGTATGGAATGCAAAGAACGCACGAGAGCCTACCTTGGGTCCACCGGTCACTTGAAGAACCCACCTCAACCTGATAGTGGTGAGGGGATGAATGTGGCGATGAATGGCCCGGGAACCCCCGGGTGCGCCAAAAACCCGTACTCACATAAGGTGAGCCCCTGAGGGGGAATCTCTCTGGTTCAGATAATATCACCTTTATAGATATAATTGTGCTCATACAACAGTGTATCAAACTAGAGAATCTCTCTGGTTCAGATAATATCAACTTTATAGATATAATTGTGATCACATAACAGTTATATCAAACTCTAGAGAAACTCTGGTTCAGATAATATCAACTTTATGGATATAATTGTGATCACATAACAGTGTATCAAGCTCTACAGAATCTCTCTAGTTCAGATAATATCTACTTTATAGATATAATTGTGATCACATAACAGTATATCAAACTCTACAGAATCTCTCTCCTTCAGATAATATCACCTGTATAGATATAATCATGATCACACAAAAGTATATCAAACTCTAGAGAATCTCTCTGCTTCAGATAATATCAACTGAATAGATATAATTGTGATCACATAACAGTGTTTCAAACTCTAGAGAATCTCTCTGGTTCAGATAATATCAACTTTATAGATATAATTGTGATCACACAACAGTGTACCAAACTCTAGAGAATATCTCTGGTTCAGATAATATCAACTGTATAGATATAATTGTGTACACACAACAGTATATCAAACTCAGAGAATCTGTATGGTTCAGATATCAACTTTATAGATATAATTGTGATAACACAACAGTGTTTCAAACTCTAGAGAATCTCTCTAGTTCAGATAATATCAACTTTATAGATATAATTGTGAATACACAACAGTGTATCAAACTAGAGAATCTCTCTGGTTCAGATAATATCAACTTCATACATATAATTGTCATCACACAACAGTCTATCAAACTAGAGAATCTCTCTCCTTCAGATAATATCACATGTGTAGATATAATTGTGATCACACAACAGTTTATCAAACTAGAGAAACCCTCTGCTTCAGATAATATCAGCTTTATAGATATAATTGTGATCACATCAGTGTATCCAACTCTACAGAATCTCTCTGGTTAAGATAATATCAACGTTATACATATAATTATGATCACATAACACTATATCAAACTCTACAGAATCTCTCTGCTTCAGGTAATATCAACTTTATACATATAATTGTGATCACATAACAGTGTATCAAACTCTAGAGAATCTCTCTGGTTCAGATATCAACTTTAAAGATATAATTGTGATCACACAACAGTGTATCAATCTCTAGAGAATATCTCTGCTTCAGATAATATCAACTTTATAGATATAATTGTGATCACACAACAGTGTTTCAAACTCTAGAGAATCCGTCTGGTTCAGATAATATCAACTTTAAAGATATAATTGTGATCACACAACAGTATATCAAACTCTAGAGAATCTGTCTGGTTCAGATAATATCAACTTTATAGATATAATTCTGATCTCACAACAGTGTATCAAACTCTACAGAATCTCTCTGGTTCAGATAATATCACCTTTATAGATATATTTGTGATCACACAACAGTATATCAAACTCTACAGAATCTCTCTGGTTCAGATACTATCACCTTTATAGATATAATTGTGATCACACAACAGTGTATCAAACTCTAGAGAATCACTCTGGTTCAGATACTATCAACTTTATAGATATAATTGTGATCACACAACAGTGTATCAAACTCTACAGAACCTCTCTAGTTCAGATAATATCAACGTTATAGATATAATTATGATCACATAACAGTGTGTAAACTCTACAAAATCTCTCTGGTTCAGATAATATGAACTTTATAGATATAATTGTGATTACATAACAGTGTATCAAACTACAGAATCTCTCTGGTTCAGATAATATCAACTTTATAGATATTATTGTGATCACATAACAGTGTATCAAACTCTACAGAATCTCTCTAGTTCAGATAATATCACCTGTATATATATAATTGTGATCACACAACAGTGTATCAAACTTTAGAGAATCTCTCTGGTTCAGATAATATCAACTTTATGCATATAATTGTGGTCACATAACAGGGTATCAAGCTCTACAGAATCTCTCTGGTTCAGATACTATCAACCTTATAGATATAATTGTGATCACACATCAGTGTATCAAACTCTAGAGAATCTCTCTGCTTCAGATAATATCACCTGTATAGATATAATCATGATCACACAAACTTATATCAAATTCTAGAGAATCTCTCTGCTTCAGATAATATCAACTGTATAGATATAATTGTGATCTCACTACAGTGTATCAAACTCTAGAAAATCTCTCTGGTTCAGATAATATCAACTGTATAGATATAATTGTGATCACACAACAGTATATCAAACTCTAGAAAATTCTCTGGTGCAGATAATATCACCTTTATGGATATAATTGTGATCACACAACAGTATATCAAACCCTAGAGAATCTCCTTCTTCAGATAATATCACCTGTGAAGATATAATTGTGATCACACAACAGTGTATCAAACTAGAGAATCTCTCTGCTTCAGATAATATCAACTATATAGATATAATTGTGATCACATCAGTGTATCCAACTCTACAGAATCTCTCTGGTTAAGATAATATCAACTTTATACATATATTTATGATCACATAACAGTATATCAAACTCTAGTGAATCTCTCTGCTTCAGGTAATATCAACTCTATACATATAATTGTGATCACACAACAGTGTATCAATCTCTAGAGAATATCTCTGGTTCAGATAATATCACGTTTAAAGATATAATTGTGATCACACAACAGTGTATCGATCTCTAGAGAATATCTCTGCTTCAGATAATATCAACTTTATGGATATAATTGTGATCACTCAACAGTGTATCAAACTCTAGAGAATCTCTCTGGTTGAGATAATATCAACTTTATAGATATAATTGTGATCACATAACAGTGTATACAACTCTAGAGAATCTCTGGTTCAGATAATATCAACTTTATACATATAATTGTGATCACACAACAGTATATCATACTCTAGAGAATCTCTCTGGTTTAGATAATATCAACTTTATAGATATAATTGTGATAACATGACAGTGTATCAAACTCTAGAGAATCTCTCTAGTTCAGATAATATCAACTGTATAGATATAATCATGATCACACAAAAGTATATCAAACTCTAGAGAATCTCTCTGCTTCAGATAGTATCAACTTTATAGATATAAACGTGATCACACAATAGTGTATCAAATTCTAGAGAATCTCTCTAGTTCAGATAATATCACCTGTATAGATATAATTGTGATGAAATCAGTGTATCAAACTCTAGAGAATCTCTAGTTCGGATAATATTAACTTTATAGATATAATTGTGATCACTCAACAGTGTATCAAACTCTAGAGAATCTCTCTGGTTGAGATAATATCAACTTTATAAATATCATTGTGATCATACAACAGTGTATCAAACTCTAGAGAATCTCTTTGGTTCAGATAATATCACCTTTATAGTTATAATTGTGCTCATACAACAGTGTATCAAACTCTAGAGAATCTCTCTGGTTCAGATAATATCAATTTTATAGATATAGTTGTGATCTCACAACAGTGTATCAAACTCTAGAGAATCTCTCTGGTTCAGATAATATCTACTTTATAGATATAATTGTGATCACTTAACAGTATATCAAACTCTAGAGAATCTCTCTGGTTTAGATATTATCAACTTTATGGATAAAATTGTGATCACACAACAGTGTATCAAACTCTGGAGAATCTCTCTGGTTCAGATAATATCAACTGTATAGATATAATTGTGATCACACAACAGTGTATCAAACTCTAGAGGATATCTCTGGTTCAGATACTATCAACTATATATATAATTGTGATCACACAACAGTGTATCAAACTTTAGAGAATCTCTCTGGTTCAGATAATATCAACTTTATGCATATAATTGTGGTCACATAACAGGGTATCAAGCTCTACAGAATCTCTCTGGTTCAGATACTATCAACCTTATAGATATAATTGTGATCACACATCAGTGTATCAAACTCTAGAGAATCTCTCTGCTTCAGATAATATCACCTCTATAGATATAATCATGATCACACAAAATTATACAAATTCTAGAGAATCTCTCTGCTTCAGATAATATCAACTGTATAGATATAATTGTGATCTCACTACAGTGTATCAAACTCTAGAAAATCTCTCTGGTTCAGATAATATCAACTGTATAGATATAATTGTGATCACACAACAGTATATCAAACTCTAGAAAATTCTCTAGTGCAGATAATATCAACTTTATGGATATAATTGTGATCACACAACAGTATATCAAACCCTAGAGAATCTCCTTCTTCAGATAATATCACCTGTGAAGATATAATTGTGATCACACAACAGTGTATCAAACTAGAGAATCTCTCTGCTTCAGATAATATCAACTATATAGATATAATTGTGATCACATCAGTGTATCCAACTCTACAGAATCTCTCTGGTTAAGATAATATCAACTTTATACATATATTTATGATCACATAACAGTATATCAAACTCTAGTGAATCTCTCTGCTTCAGGTAATATCAACTCTATACATATAATTGTGATCACACAACAGTGTATCAATCTCTAGAGAACATCTCTGGTTCAGATAATATCAAGTTTAAAGATATAATTGTGATCACACAACAGTGTATCGATCTCTAGAGAATATCTCTGCTTCAGATAATATCAACTTTATGGATATAATTGTGATCACTCAACAGTGTATCAAACTCTAGAGAATCTCTCTGGTTGAGATAATATCAACTTTATAGATATAATTGTGATCACATAACAGTGTATACAACTCTAGAGAATCTCTGGTTCAGATAATATCAACTTTATACATATAATTGTGATCACATAACAGTATATCAAACTCTAGTGAATCTCTCTGCTTCAGGTAATATCAACTCTATACATATAATTGTGATCACACAACAGTGTATCAATCTCTAGAGAATATCTCTGGTTCAGATAATATCAAGTTTAAAGATATAATTGTGATCACACAACAGTGTATCGATCTCTAGAGAATATCTCTGCTTCAGATAATATCAACTTTATGGATATAATTGTGATCACTCAACAGTGTATCAAACTCTAGAGAATCTCTCTGGTTGAGATAATATCAACTTTATAGATATAATTGTGATCACATAACAGTGTATACAACTCTAGAGAATCTCTGGTTCAGATAATATCAACTTTATACATATAATTGTGATCACACAACAGTATATCATACTCTAGAGAATCTCTCTGGTTTAGATAATATCAACTTTATAGATATAATTGTGATAACATGACAGTGTATCAAACTCTAGAGAATCTCTCTAGTTCAGATAATATCAACTGTATAGATATAATCATGATCACACAAAAGTATATCAAACTCTAGAGAATCTCTCTGCTTCAGATAGTATCAACTTTATAGATATAAACGTGATCACACAATAGTGTATCAAATTCTAGAGAATCTCTCTAGTTCAGATAATATCACCTGTATAGATATAATTGTGATGAAATCAGTGTATCAAACTCTAGAGAATCTCTAGTTCGGATAATATTAACTTTATAGATATAATTGTGATCACTCAACAGTGTATCAAACTCTAGAGAATCTCTCTGGTTGAGATAATATCAACTTTATAAATATCATTGTGATCATACAACAGTGTATCAAACTCTAGAGAATCTCTTTGGTTCAGATAATATCACCTTTATAGTTATAATTGTGCTCATACAACAGTGTATCAAACTCTAGAGAATCTCTCTGGTTCAGATAATATCAATTTTATAGATATAGTTGTGATCTCACAACAGTGTATCAAACTCTAGAGAATCTCTCTGGTTCAGATAATATCTACTTTATAGATATAATTGTGATCACTTAACAGTATATCAAACTCTAGAGAATCTCTCTGGTTTAGATATTATCAACTTTATGGATAAAATTGTGATCACACAACAGTGTATCAAACTCTGGAGAATCTCTCTGGTTCAGATGATATCAACTGTATAGATATAATTGTGATCACACAACAGTGTATCAAACTCTAGAGGATATCTCTGGTTCAGATACTATCAACTATATATATAATTGTGATCACACAACAGTGTATCAAACTTTAGAGAATCTCTCTGGTTCAGATAATATCAACTTTATGCATATAATTGTGGTCACATAACAGGATATCAAGCTCTACAGAATCTCTCTGGTTCAGATACTATCAACCTTATAGATATAATTGTGATCACACATCAGTGTATCAAACTCTAGAGAATCTCTCTGCTTCAGATAATATCACCTCTATAGATATAATCATGATCACACAAAATTATACAAATTCTAGAGAATCTCTCTGCTTCAGATAATATCAACTGTATAGATATAATTGTGATCTCACTACAGTGTATCAAACTCTAGAAAATCTCTCTGGTTCAGATAATATCAACTGTATAGATATAATTGTGATCACACAACAGTATATCAAACTCTAGAAAATTCTCTAGTGCAGATAATATCAACTTTATGGATATAATTGTGATCACACAACAGTATATCAAACCCTAGAGAATCTCCTTCAGATAATATCACCTGTGAAGATATAATTGTGATCACACAACAGTGTATCAAACTAGAGAATCTCTCTGCTTCAGATAATATCAACTATATAGATATAATTGTGATCACATCAGTGTATCCAACTCTACAGAATCTCTCTGGTTAAGATAATATCAACTTTATACATATATTTATGATCACATAACAGTATATCAAACTCTAGTGAATCTCTCTGCTTCAGGTAATATCAACTCTATACATATAATTGTGATCACACAACAGTGTATCAATCTCTAGAGAACATCTCTGGTTCAGATAATATCAAGTTTAAAGATATAATTGTGATCACACAACAGTGTATCGATCTCTAGAGAATATCTCTGCTTCAGATAATATCAACTTTATGGATATAATTGTGATCACTCAACAGTGTATCAAACTCTAGAGAATCTCTCTGGTTGAGATAATATCAACTTTATAGATATAATTGTGATCACATAACAGTGTATACAACTCTAGAGAATCTCTGGTTCAGATAATATCAACTTTATACATATAATTGTGATCACACAACAGTATATCATACTCTAGAGAATCTCTCTGGTTTAGATAATATCAACTTTATAGATATAATTGTGATAACATGACAGTGTATCAAACTCTAGAGAATCTCTCTAGTTCAGATAATATCAACTGTATAGATATAATCATGATCACACAAAAGTATATCAAACTCTAGAGAATCTCTCTGCTTCAGATAGTATCAACTTTATAGATATAAACGTGATCACACAATAGTGTATCAAATTCTAGAGAATCTCTCTAGTTCAGATAATATCACCTGTATAGATATAATTGTGATGACATCAGTGTATCAAACTCTAGAGAATCTCTAGTTCGGATAATATTAACTTTATAGATATAATTGTGATCACTCAACAGTTTATCAAACTCTAGAGAATCTCTCTGGTTGAGATAATATCAACTTTATAAATATCATTGTGATCATACAACAGTGTATCAAACTCTAGAGAATCTCTTTGGTTCAGATAATATCACCTTTATAGTTATAATTGTGCTCATACAACAGTGTATCAAACTCTAGAGAATCTCTCTGGTTCAGATAATATCAATTTTATAGATATAGTTGTGATCTCACAACAGTGTATCAAACTCTAGAGAATCTCTCTGGTTCAGATAATATCTACTTTATAGATATAATTGTGATCACTTAACAGTATATCAAACTCTAGAGAATCTCTCTGGTTTAGATATTATCAACTTTATGGATAAAATTGTGATCACACAACAGTGTATCAAACTCTGGAGAATCTCTCTGGTTCAGATAATATCAACTGTATAGATATAATTGTGATCACACAACAGTGTATCAAACTCTAGAGGATATCTCTGGTTCAGATACTATCAACTATATATAATTGTGATCACACAACAGTGTATCAAACTTTAGAGAATCTCTCTGGTTCAGATAATATCAACTTTATGCATATAATTGTGGTCACATAACAGGGTATCAAGCTCTACAGAATCTCTCTGGTTCAGATACTATCAACCTTATAGATATAATTGTGATCACACATCAGTGTATCAAACTCTAGAGAATCTCTCTGCTTCAGATAATATCACCTCTATAGATATAATCATGATCACACAAAATTATACAAATTCTAGAGAATCTCTCTGCTTCAGATAATATCAACTGTATAGATATAATTGTGATCTCACTACAGTGTATCAAACTCTAGAAAATCTCTCTGGTTCAGATAATATCAACTGTATAGATATAATTGTGATCACACAACAGTATATCAAACTCTAGAAAATTCTCTGGTGCAGATAATATCACCTTTATGGATATAATTGTGATCACACAACAGTATATCAAACCCTAGAGAATCTCCTTCTTCAGATAATATCACCTCTGAAGATATAATTGTGATCACACAACAGTGTATCAAACTAGAGAATCTCTCTGCTTCAGATAATATCAACTATATAGATATAATTGTGATCACATCAGTGTATCCAACTCTACAGAATCTCTCTGGTTAAGATAATATCAACTTTATACATATATTTATGATCACATAACAGTATATCAAACTCTAGTGAATCTCTCTGCTTCAGGTAATATCAACTCTATACATATAATTGTGATCACACAACAGTGTATCAATCTCTAGAGAATATCTCTGGTTCAGATAATATCAAGTTTAAAGATATAATTGTGATCACACAACAGTGTATCGATCTCTAGAGAATATCTCTGCTTCAGATAATATCAACTTTATGGATATAATTGTGATCACTCAACAGTGTATCAAACTCTAGAGAATCTCTCTGGTTGAGATAATATCAACTTTATAGATATAATTGTGATCACATAACAGTGTATACAACTCTAGAGAATCTCTGGTTCAGATAATATCAACTTTATACATATAATTGTGATCACACAACAGTATATCATACTCTAGAGAATCTCTCTGGTTTAGATAATATCAACTTTATAGATATAATTGTGATAACATGACAGTGTATCAAACTCTAGAGAATCTCTCTAGTTCAGATAATATCAACTGTATAGATATAATCATGATCACACAAAAGTATATCAAACTCTAGAGAATCTCTCTGCTTCAGATAGTATCAACTTTATAGATATAAACGTGATCACACAATAGTGTATCAAATTCTAGAGAATCTCTCTAGTTCAGATAATATCACCTGTATAGATATAATTGTGATGAAATCAGTGTATCAAACTCTAGAGAATCTCTAGTTCGGATAATATTAACTTTATAGATATAATTGTGATCACTCAACAGTGTATCAAACTCTAGAGAATCTCTCTGGTTGAGATAATATCAAGTTTATAAATATCATTGTGATCATACAACAGTGTATCAAACTCTAGAGAATCTCTTTGGTTCAGATAATATCACCTTTATAGTTATAATTGTGCTCATACAACAGTGTATCAAACTCTAGAGAATCTCTCTGGTTCAGATAATATCAATTTTATAGATATAGTTGTGATCTCACAACAGTGTATCAAACTCTAGAGAATCTCTCTGGTTCAGATAATATCTACTTTATAGATATAATTGTGATCACTTAACAGTATATCAAACTCTAGAGAATCTCTCTGGTTTAGATATTATCAACTTTATGGATAAAATTGTGATCACACAACAGTGTATCAAACTCTGGAGAATCTCTCTGGTTCAGATAATATCAACTGTATAGATATAATTGTGATCACACAACAGTGTATCAAACTCTAGAGGATATCTCTGGTTCAGATACTATCAACTATATATATAATTGTGATCACACAACAGTGTATCAAACTTTAGAGAATCTCTCTGGTTCAGATAATATCAACTTTATGCATATAATTGTGGTCACATAACAGGGTATCAAGCTCTACAGAATCTCTCTGGTTCAGATACTATCAACCTTATAGATATAATTGTGATCACACATCAGTGTATCAAACTCTAGAGAACCTCTCTGCTTCAGATAATATCACCTGTATAGATATAATCGTGATCACACAAAATTATATCAAATTCTAGAGAATCTCTCTGCTTCAGATAATATCAACTGTATAGATATAATTGTGATCTCACTACAGTGTATCAAACTCTAGAAAATCTCTCTGGTTCAGATAATATCAACTGTATAGATATAATTGTGATCACACAACAGTATATCAAACTCTAGAAAATTCTCTAGTGCAGATAATATCAACTTTATGGATATAATTGTGATCACACAACAGTATATCAAACCCTAGAGAATCTCCTTCTTCAGATAATATCACCTGTGAAGATATAATTGTGATCACACAACAGTGTATCAAACTAGAGAATCTCTCTGCTTCAGATAATATCAACTTTATAGATATAATTGTGATCACATCAGTGTATCCAACTCTACAGAATCTCTCTGGTTAAGATAATATAAACTTTATACATATATTTATGATCACATAACAGTATATCAAACTCTAGTGAATCTCTCTGCTTCAGGTAATATCAACTCTATACATATAATTGTGATCACACAACAGTGTATCAATCTCTAGAGAATATCTCTGGTTCAGATAATATCAAGTTTAAAGATATAATTGTGATCACACAACAGTGTATCGATCTCTAGAGAATATCTCTGCTTCAGATAATATCAACTTTATAGATATAATTGTGATCACACAACAGTGTTTCAAACTCTAGAGAATCTGTCTGGTTCAGATAATATCACCTTTATAGATATCTTTGTGATCATACAACAGTATATCAAGCTACATAATCTCTCTGGTTCAGATACTATCACCTAATAGATATAATTGTGATCACACAACAGTATATCAAACTCTAGAGAATCTCTCTGGTTCAGATACTATCAACTTTATAGATATAATTGTGATCACACAACAGCGTATCAAACTACAGAATCTCTCTTGTTCAGATAATATCAACTTTATAGATATAATTGTGATCACATAACAGTGTACCAAACTCTACAGAATCTCTCTAGTTCAGATAATATCAACTTTATAGATATAATTGTGATCACATAACAGTGTTTAAACTCTACAAAATCTCTCTGGTTCAGATATCATCTTTATAGATATAATTGTGATCACATAACAGTGTATCAAACTACAGAACCTCTCTAGTTCAGATAATATCCACTTTATAGATATAATTGTGATCACATAACAGGGTATCAAGCTGTACAGAATCTCTCTGGTTCAGATAATATCAACTTTATAGATATAATTGTGATCACACAACAGTGTATCAAACTCTAGAGAATCTCTCTGGTTTAGATAATATCAACTTTATGGATATAATTGTAATCACATAACAGTGTATCAAACTAGAGAATCTCTCTGGTTCAGATAATATCGACTTTATAGATATAATTGTGATCACACAACAGTGTATCAAACTCTAGGGAATCTCTCTAGTTCAGATATCACCTGTATAGATATAATTGTTATCACTCAACAGTGTATCAAACTTTAGAGAATCTCTCTGGTTGAGATAATATCAACTTTATAGATATAATTGTGAGCATACAACTGTGTATCAAACTCTAGAGAATCTCTCTGGTTCAGATTATATCACCTTAATAGATATAATTGTGCTCATACAACTGTGTATCAAACTAGAGAATCTCTCTGGTTCAGATAATATCAACTTTATAGATATAATTGTGGTCTCACAAGAGTGTATCAAACTCTAGAGAATATCTCTGGTTCAGATAATATCAACTTTATAGAAATAATTGTGATCACATAACAGTATATAAAACTCTAGAGAAACTCTCTGGTTCAGATATTATCAACTTTATGGATATAATTGTGATCACACAACAGTGTATCAAACTCTAGAGGATATCTCTGGTTCAGATACTATCAACTGTATATATATAATTGTGATCACACAACAGTGTATCAAACTACAGAATTTCTCTGGTTCAGATAATATCAACTTTATACATATAATTGTAATCACACAACAGTGTATCAAACTCTAGAGAATCTCTCTGGTTCAGATAATATCAAGTTTATGGATATAATTGTGATCACATAACAGTGTATCAAGCTCTACAGAATCTCTCTAGTTCAGATAATATCAAGTTTATAGATATAATTGTGATCACATAACAGTATATCAAACTCTACAGAAACTCTCTGCTTCAGATAATTTCACCTGTATAGATATAATCATGATCACACAAAAGTATATCAAACTCTAGAGAATCTCTCTGCTTTCAGATAATATCAAGTGTATAGATATAATTGTGATCTCACAACAGTGTATCCAACTCTAGAAAATCTCTCTGGTTCAGATAATATCAACTGTATAGATATAATTGTGATCACACAACAGTATATCAAACTCTAGAGAATCTCTCTAGTTCAGATAACATCAACTTTATAGATATAATTGTGATCACATAACAATGTTTCAAACTCTAGAACATTCTCTAGTGCAGATCATATCAACTTTATAGATATAATTGTGATCACAACCCAGTATATCAAACTAGAGAATCTCTCTGGTTCAGATAATATCAACTTTATAGATATAATTGTGATCACACAACAGTGTACCAAACTCTAGAGAATATCTCTGGTTCAGATAATATCAACTGTATAGATATAATTGTGTACACACAACAGTATATCAAACTCTAGAGAATCTGTGTGGTTCAGATAATATCAATTTTATACATATAATTGTGATCACACATAAGTGTTTCAAACTCTAGAGAATCTCTCTAGTTCAGATAATATCAACTTTATAGATATAATTGTGAATACACGACAGTGTATCAAACTAGAGAATCTCTCTGGTTCAGATAATATCAACTTTATAGATATAATTGTGATCATACAACAGTGTATCAAACTAGAGAATCTCTTTCCTTCAGATAACATCACCTGTGTAGATATAATTGTGATCACACAACAGGGTATCAAACTAGAGAAACTCACTGCTTCAGATAATATCAACTTTATAGATATAATTGTGATCACATCAGTGTATCCAACTCTACAATATCTCTCTGGTTAAGTTAATATCAACTTTATGCATATAATTATGATCACATAACAGTATATCAAACTCTAGAGAATCTCTCTGCTTCAGGTAATATCAACTTTATACATATAATTGTGAACACACAACAGTGTATTAATCTCTAGAGAATCTCTCTGGTTCAGATATCAACTTCAAGGATATAATTGTGATCACACAACAGTGTTTCAAACTCTAGAGAATCTGTCTGGCTCAGATAATATCAACTTTATAGATATAATTGTGATCACACAACAGTATATCAAACTCTTGAGAATCTTTCTGGTTCAGATAATATCAACTTTATAGATATAATTGTGATCTCACAATAGTGTATCAAACTCTACAAAATCTCTCTAGTTCAGATAATATAACCTGTATAGATATAATTGTGACCATACAACAGTGTATCTAACTAGAGAATCTCTCTAGTTCAGATAATATCACCTGTATAGATATAATTGTGATCACACAACAGTGTATCAAACTCTAGAGACTCTGTTTCAGATAATATCAACTTTATAGATATAATTGTGATTTCACAACAGTGTATCAAACTCTACAGAATCTCTCTGGTTCAGATAATATCACCTTTATAGATATATTTGTGATCATACAACAGTATATCAAACGCTACAGAATCTCTCTGGTTCAGATACTATCACCTTTATAGATATAATTTTGATCACACAACAGTGTATCAAACTCTAGAGAATCTCTTTGGTTCAGATACTATCAACTTTATAGATATAATTGTGATCACACAACAGTGTATCAAACTCTAGAGAATCTCTCTGGTTCAGATAATATCACTTTTATAGATATAATTGTGATCACACAACAGTGTATCAAACTCTAGAGAATCTCTCTGGTTCAGATAATATCACTTTTATAGATATAATTGTGATCACACAACAGTGTGTCAAACTCTAGAGAATCTCTCTGCTTCAGATAATATCAACTTTATAGATATAATTGTGATCACACAACAGTGTATCAAACTCTACAGAATCTCTCTGGTTCAGATAATTACAACTTTATAGATATAATTGTGATCACACAACAGTGTATCAAACTAGAGAATCTCCCTAGTTCAGATAATATCACCTGTATAGATATAATTGCGATCTCACAACAGTGTATCAAACTCTAGAAAATCTCTCTGGTTCAGATAATATCAACTGTATAGATATAATTGTGATCACACAACAGTATATCAAACTCTAGAGAATCTCTCTAGTTCAGATAACATCAACTTTATAGATATAATTGTGATCACATAACAGTGTTTCAAACTCTAGAACATTCTCTAGTACAGATATCAACTTTATAGATATAATTGTGATCACAACCCAGTATATCAAACTAGAGAATCTCTCTGGTTCAGCTAATATCAACTTTATAGATATAATTGTGATCACACAACAGTGTACCAAACTCTAGAGAATATCTCTGGTTCAGATAATATCAACTGTATAGATATAATTGTGTACACACAACAGTATATCAAACTCTAGAGAATCTGTATGGTTGAGATAATATCAACTTTATAGATATAATTGTGATCACACATAAGTGTTTCAAACTCTAGAGAATCTCTCTAGTTCAGATAATATCAACTTTATAGATATAATTGTGAATACACAACAGTGTATCAAACCAGAGAATCTCTCTGGTTCAGATAATATCAACTTTATAATTATAATTGTGATCACACAACTGTGTATCAAACTCTAGAGAATCTCTCTGGTTCAGATAATATCAACTTTATGGATAAAATTGTGATCACATAACAGTGTATCAAGCTCTACAGAATCTCTCTAGTTCAGATAATATCAACTTTATAGATATAATTGTGATCACATAACAGTATATCAAACTCTACAGAAACTCTCTGCTTCAGATAATATCATCTGTATAGATATAATCATGATCACACAAAAGTATATCAAACTCTAGAGAATCCCTCTGCTTCAGGTAATATCAACTTTATACATATAATTGTGATCACACGTCAGTGTATTAATCTCTAGAGAATCTCTCTGTTTCAGATATCAACTTTAAAGATATAATTGTGATCACACAACAAGGTATCAATCTCTAGAGAATATCTCTGCTTCAGATAATATCAACGTTATAGATATAATTGTGATCACACAACAGTTTATCAAACTCTAGAGAATCTGTCTGGTTCAGATAATATCAACTTTATAGATATAATTGTGATGTCACAATAGTGTATCAAACTCTACAGAATCTCTCTAGTTCAGATAATATAACCTGTATAGATATAATTGTGATCATACAACAGTGTATCTAACTAGAGAATCTCTCTAGTTCAGATAATATCACCTGTATAGATATAATGGTGATCACACAACAGTGTATCAAACTCTAGAGACTCTGTTTCAGATAATATCAACTTTATAGATATAATTGTGATCTCACAACAGTATATCAAACTCTACAGAATCTCTCTGGTTCAGATAATATCACCTTTATAGATATATTTGTGATCACACAACAGTATATCAAACTCTACAGAATCTCTCTGGTTCACATACTATCACCTTTATAGATATAATTGTGATCACACAACAGTGTATCAAACTCTAGAGAATCTCTCTGGTTCAGATACTATTAACTTTATAGATATAATTGTGATCACACAACAGTGTATCATACTCTACAGAACCTCTCTAGTTCAGATAATATCAACGTTATAGATATAATTATGATCACATAACAGTGTTTAAACTCTACAAAATCTCTCTGGTTCAGATAATATCAACTTTATAGATATAATTGTGATTACATAACAGTGTATCAAACTACAGAATCTCTCTAGTTCAGATAATATTAACTTTATAGATATAATTGTGATCACATAACAGAGTATCAAACTCTACAGAATCTCTCTAGTTCAGATAATATCACCTGTATAGATATAATTGTGATCACACAACAGTGTATCAAACTAGAGAATCTTTCTAGTTCAGATAATATCACCTGTATAGATATAATTGTGATCACACAACAGTGTATCAAACTAGAGAATCTCTCTAGTTCAGATAATATCACCTGTATAGATATAATTGTGATCACACAACAGTGTATCAAACTAGAGAATCTCTCTAGTTCAGATAATATCAACTTTATAGATATAATTGTGATCACACAACAGTGTATCGAACTCTACAGAATCTCTCTGGTTCAGATACTATCACCTGTGTAGATATAATTGTGATCACACAACAGTGTATCAAATTCTAGAGACTCTCTGGTTCAGATAATATCAACTGTATAGATATAATTGTGTACACACAACAGTATATCAAACTCTAGAGAATCTGTATGGTTCAGATAATATCAACTTTATAGATATAATTGTGGATACACAACAGTGTGTCAAACTAGAGAATTTCTCTGGTTCAGATAATATCAACTTTATAGATATAATTGTGATCATACAACGGTGTATCAAACTAGAGAATTTCTCTCCTTCAGATAATATCACCTGTGTAGATATAATTGTGATCACACAACAGTGTATCAATTTAGAGAAACTCACTGCTTCAGATAATATCAACTTTATAGATATAATTGTGATCACATCAGTGTATCCAACTCTACAGAATCTCTCTGGTTAAGATAATATCAACTTAATACATATATTTATGATCACATAACAGTATATCAAACTCTAGAGAATCTCTCTGCTTCAGGTAATATCAACTTTATACATATAATTGTGATCACACAACAGTGTATCAATCTCTAGAGAATCTGTCTGGTTCAGATAATATCAACTTATTACATATAATTGTGATCACACGACAGTATATCAAACTCTAGAGAATCTGTCTGGTTCAGATAATATCAACTTTATAGATATAATTGTGATCTCACAATAGTGTATCAAACTCCACAGAATCTCTCTGGTTCAGATAATATAACCTGTATAGATATAATTGTGATCATACAACAGTGTATCTAACTAGAGAATCTCTCTAGTTCAGATAATATCACCTGTATAGATATAATTGTGATCACCTAACAGTGTATCAAACTCTAGAGACACTGTTTCAGATAATATCAACTTTATAGATATAATTGTGATCTCACAACAGTGTATCAAACTCTACTGAATCTCTCTGGTTCAGATAATATCACCTTTATAGATTTATTTGTGATCACACAACAGTATATCAAACTCTACAGAATCTCTCTGGTTCAGATACTATCACCTTTATAGCTATAATTGTGATCACACAACAGTGTATCAAACTCTAGAGAATCTCTCTGGTTCAGATACTATCAACTTTATAGATATAATTGTGATCATACAACAGTGTATCAAACTCTACAGAACCTCTCTAGTTCAGATAATTAAACGTTATAGATATAATTATGATCACATAACAGTGTTTAAACTCTACAAAATCTCCCTGGTTCAGATAATATCAACTTTATAGATATAATTGTGATTACATCACAGTGTATCAAGCTACAGAATATCTCTAGTTCAGATAATATCAACTTTATAGATATAATTGTGATCACATAACAGTGTATCAAACTCTACAGAATCTCTCTAGTTCAGATAATATCACCTGTATAGACATAATTGTGATCACACAACAGTGTATCAAACTAGGCAATCTCTCTAGTTCAGATAATATCACCTGTATAGATATAATTGTGATCACACAACAGTGTATCAAACTAGAGAATCTCTCTAGTTCAGATAATATCACCTGTATAGATATAATTCTGATCACACAACAGTGTATCAAACTAGAGAATTTCTCTAGTTCAGATAATATCAACTTTATAGATATAATTGTGATCACACAACAGTGTATCAAACTAGAGAATCTCTCTAGTTCAGATAATATACTCTATAGATATAATTGTGATCACACAACAGTGTATCAAACTCTACAGAATCTCTCTGGTTCAGATACTATCACCTGTGTAGATATAATTGTGATCACACTACAGTGTATCAAATTCTAGAGACTCTCTGGTTCGGATAATATCAACTTTATAGATATAATTGTGATCACACAACAGTGTCTCAAACCCTACAGAATCTCTCTGGTTCAGATACTATCACCTTTAAAGATATAATTGTGATCACACAACAGTATATCATACTCTAGAGAATCTCTCTTGTTCAGATAATATCAACTTATAGATATAATCGTGATAACATAACAGTGTATCAAACTCTAGAGAATCTCTCTAGTTCAGATAATATCACCTGTATAGATATAATTGTGATGACATCAGTGTATCAAACTCAAGAGAATCTCTAGTTCGGATAATATCAACTTTATAGATATAATTGTGATCACTCAACAGTGTATCAAACTCTAGAGAATCTCTATGGTTGAGATAATATCACCTGTATAGATATAATTGTGATCACATAACAGTGTATTAAACTCTAGAGAATCTCTCTAGTTCAGATAATATCACCTGTATAGATATAATTGTGATGTCATCAGTGTATCAGACTCTAGAGAATCTCTAGTTCGGATAATATCAACTTTATAGATATAATTGTGATCACTCAGCAGTGTATCAAACTCTAGAGAATCTCTCTGGTTGAGATAATATCAACTTTATAGATATAATTGTGATCACATAACAGTGTACAAAACTAGAGAATCTCTCTGGTTCAGATAATATCAACTTTATAGATATAATTGTGATCACACAACAGTATATCATACTCTAGAGAATCTCTCTGGTTCAGATAATATCAATTTTATAGATATAATTGTGATCACACAACAGTGTATCAAACTCTAGAGAATCTCTCTAGTTCAGATAATATCAACTTTATAGATATAATCATGATCACACAAAAGTATATCAAACTCTAGAGAATCTCTCTGCTTCAGATAGTATCAACTTTATAGATATAATTGTGATCACACAATAGTGTATCAAATTCTAGAGAATCTCTCTAGTTCAGATAATATCACCTGTATAGATATAATTGTGATGACATCTGTGTATCAAACTCTAGAGAATCTCTAGTTCGGATAATATCAACTTTATAGATATAATTGTGATCACTCCACAGTGTATCAAACTCTAGAGAATCTCTCTCGTTGAGATAATATCAACTTTATAAATATAATTGTGATCATACAACAGTGTATCAAACTCTAGAGAATCTCTCGGGTTCAGATAATATCAACTTTATAGATATAATTGTGATCACACAACAGTGTATCAAACTCTAGAGAATCTCTCTCGTTGAGATAATATCAACTTTATAGATATAATTGTGATCATACAACGGTGTATCAAACTCTAGAGAATCTCTCTGGTTCAGTTAATATCAACTTTATAGATATAATTGTGATCACACAACAGTGTATCAAACTCTAGAGAAAATCTCGGGTTCAGATAATATCAACTTTATAGATATAATTGTGATCATACAACGGTGTATCAAACTCTAGAGAATCTCTCGGGTTCAGTTAATATCAACTTTATAGATATAATTGTGATCACACAACAGTGTATCAAACCCTAGAGAATCTCTCGGTTTCAGATAATATCAACTTTATAGATATAATTGTGATCATACAACAGTGTATCAAACTACAGAATCTCTCTGGTTCAGATAATATCAACTTTATAGATATAATTGTGATCACTTAACAGTATATCAAACTCTACAGAATCTCTCTGGTTCAGATAATATCAACTTTATAGATATAATTGTGATCACATAACAGTGTATCAAACTACAGAATCTCTCTAGTTCAGATAATATCCACTTTATAGATATACTTGTGATCACATAACAGGGTATCAAGCTGTACAGAATCTCTCTGGTTCAGGTAATATCAACTTTATAGATATAATTGTGATCACACAACAGTGTATCAAACTCTAGAGAATCTCTTTGGTTCAGATAATATCAACTTTATGGATATAATTGTGATAACATAACAGTGTATCAAACTAGAGAATCTGTCTGGTTCAGATAATATCAACTTTATAGATATAATTGTGATCACACAACAGTGTATCAAACTCTAGGGAATCTCTCTAGTTCAGATAATATCACCTGTATAGATATAATTGTTATCACTCAACAGTGTATCAAACTCTAGAGAATCTCTCTGGTTGATATAATATCAACTTTATAGATATAATTGTGATCACATAACAGTGTATAAAACTCTAAAGAATCTCTCTGGTTCAGATAATATCAACTTTATAGATATAATTGTGATCATACAACTGTGTATCAAACTCTAGAGAATCTCTCTGGTTCAGATAATATCACCTTTATAGATATAATTGTGCTTATACAACAGTGTATCAAACTAGAGAATCTCTCTGGTTCAGATAATATTAACTTTATAGATATAATTGTGGTCTCACAAGAGTGTATCAAACTCTAGAGAATCTCTCTGGTTCAGATAATATCAACTTTATAGATATAATTGTACTCACATAACAGTATATCAAACTCTAAGGAAACTCTCTGGTTCAGATATTATCAACTTTATGGATATAATTGTGATCACACAACAGTGTATCAAACTCTAGAGGATATCTCTGGTTCAGATACTATCAACTGTATATATATAAATATATAATTGTGATCACACAACAGTGTATCAAACTACAGAATCCCTCTGGTTCAGATAATATCAACTTTATACATATAATTGTGATCACACAACAGTGTATCAAACTCTAGAGAATCTATTTGGTTCAGATAATATCAACTTTATGGATATAATTGTGATCACATAACAGTGTATCAAGGTCTACAGAGTCTCTCTAGTTCAGATAATATCAATTTAATAGATATAATTGTGATCACATAACAGTATATCATACTCTAATAAAACTCTCTGCTTCAGATAATAACACCTGTATAGATATAATCATGATCACACAAAAGTATATCAAACTCTAGAGAATCTCTCTGCTTTAGATTATATCAACTGTATAGATATAATTGTGATCTCACAACAGTGTATCAAACTCTAGAAAATCTCTCTGGTTCAGATAATATCAACTGTATAGATATAATTGTTATCACACAACAGTATATCAAACTCTAGAGAATCTCTCTGGTTCAGATACTATCACCTTTATAGATATAATTGTGATCACACAACGGTATATCATACTCTAGAGAATCTCTCTGGTTCAGATATCATCTTTATACATATAATTGTGATCACGCAACAGTGTATCAAACTCTAGAGAATCTCTCTGGTTCAGATAATATCAACTTTATAGATATAATTGTGATCACACAACAGTGTATCAAACTCTAGAGAATCTCTCTGGTTCAGATAATATCACTTTTATAGATATAATTGTGATCACACAACAGTGTATCAAACTCTAGAGAATCTCTCTGGTTCAAATAATATCACTTTTATAGATATAATTGTGATCACACAACAGTGTATCAAACTCTAGAGAATCTCTCTGCTTCAGATAATATCAACTTTATAGATATAATTGTGATCACACAACAGTGTATCAAACTCTAGAGAATCTCTCTGCTTCAGATAATATCAACTTTATAGATATAATTGTGATCACACAACAGTGTATCAAACTCTAGAGAATCTCTCTGCTTCAGGAAATATCAACTTTATACATATAATTGTGATCACACAACAGTGTATTAATCTCTAGAGAATCTCTCTGGTTCAGATATCAACTTTAAAGATATAATTGTGATCACACAACAGTGTATCAATCTCTAGAGAATATCTCTGCTTCAGATAATATCAACTTTATAGATATAATTGTGATCACACAACTGTGTTTCAAATTCTAGAGAATCTGTCTGGTTCAGATAATATCAACTTTATAGATATAATTGTGATCAGACAACAGTATATCAAACTCTAGAGAATCTGTCTAGTTCAGATAATATCAACTTTATAGATATAATTGTGATCTCACAATTGTGTGTCATACTACAGCATCTCTCTAGTTCAGATAATATAACCTGTATAGATATAAATGTGATCATACAACAGTGTATCTAACTAGAGAATCTCTCTAGTTCAGATAATATCACCTGTATAGATATAATTGTGATCACACAACAGTGTATCAAACTCTAGAGACTCTGTTTCAGATAATATCAACTTTATAGATATAATTGTGATCTCACAACAGTGTATCAAACTCTACAGAATCTCTCTGGTTCAGATAATATCACCTTTATAGATATATTTGTGATCACACAACAGTATATCAAACTCTACAGAATCCCTCTGGTTCAGATACTATCACCTTTATAGATATAATTGTGATCACACAACAGTGTATCAAACTCTAGAGAATCTCTCTGCTTCAGATACTATCAACTTTATAGATATAATTGTGATCACACAACAGTGTATCAAACTCTAGAGAATCTCTCTGGTTCAGATAATATCAACTGTATAGATATAATTGTGATCACACAACAGTGTATCAAACTCTAGAGAATCTCTCTGGTTCAGATAATTACAACTGTATAGATATAATTGTGATCACACAACAGTGTATCAAACTCTAGAGAATCTCTGTAGAAACTCTCTGGTTCAGATAATATCTACCAACCTATCAAACTGTAGAAACTCTCTGGTTCAGATAATATCATCCAGCCTAACAATCTGTAGAAACTCTCTGGTTCAGATAATATCATCGAGCCTATCAAACTGTAGAAACACTCATTTTCAGATAATATCATCCAGCCTATCAAACTGTAGAAATTCTCTGGTTCAGATAATATCATCCAGCCTATCAATCTGTAGAAACTGTCTCGTTCAGATAATATCATCCAGCCTATCAAACTGTAGAAACTCTCTGGTTCAGATAATATCATCCAGCCTATCAAACTGTAGAAACACTCTGGTTCAGATAATATCATCCAGCCTGTGAAACTGTAGAAACACTCTGGTTCAGATAATATCATCCAACCTATCAAACTGTAGAAATTCTCTGGTTCAGATAATATCATCCAGCCTATCACACTGTAGAAACTGTCTCGTTCAGATAATATCATCCAGCCTATCAAACTGTAGAAACTCTCTGGTTCAGATAATATCCGGGCTATCAAACTATAGAAACACTCTGGTTCAGATAATATTATGTAGGCTATTCAACTGTAGAAACTCTCTGGTTCAGATAATATCATCCAGCCTATCAAACTGTAGAAACTGTCTCGTTCAGATAATATCATCCAGTCTATCAAACTGTAGAAACTCTCTGGTTCAGATAATATCATCCAGCCTATCAAACTGTAGAAACTCTCTGGTTCAGATAATATCATCCAGCCTTCAAACTCTAGAAACTCTCTTGTTCAGATAATATCATCTAGCCTATCAAACTTTAGAAACTGTCTCCTTCAGATAATATCATCCAGCCTATCAAACTGTAGAAACTCTCTGGTTCAGATAATATCATCTACCCTATCAATCTGTAGAAACTGTCTCGTTCAGATAATATCATCCAGCCTATCAAACTGTAGAAACTGTCTCGTTCAGATAATATCATCCAGCCTCTCAAACTGTAGAAACTGTCTCGTTTAGATAATATCATCCACCCTATCAAACTGTAGAATCTGTCTGGTTCAGATAATATCATCCAGCCTATCAAACTGTAGAAACTGTCTCGTTCAGATAATATTATCCAGCCTATCAAACTGTAGAAACTGTCTCGTTCAGATAATATCATCCAGCCTATCAAACTGTAGAAACTCTCTGGTTCAGATAATATCATCCAGCCTATCAAACTGTAGAAACTGTCTCGTTCAGATAATATCATCCAGCCTATCAAACTGTAGAAACTCTCTGGTTCAGATAATATCATCCAGCCTATCAAACTGTAGAAACACTCTGGTTCAGATAATATCATCCAGCCTATTAACTGTAGAAACTTTCTGGTACAGATAATATCATCTGGCCTATCAAACTGTAGAATCTGTCTCGTTCAGATAATATCATCCAGCCTATCAAACTATAGGAACTCTCTGGTTCAGATAATATCATCCAGCCTATGAAATTGTAGAAACTCTCTGGTTCAGATAATATCATCCAGCCTATCAATCTGTAGAAACTGTCTCGTTCAGATATCATCCAGCCTATCAAACTGTAGAAACACTCTGGTTCAGATAATATCATCCAACCTATCAAACTGTAGAAACTCTCTGGTTCAGATAATATCATCCGGGCTATCAAACTATAGAAACACTCTGGTTCAGATAATATCATCCAACCTATCAAACTGTAGAAATTCTCTGGTTCAGATAATATCATCCAGCTATCAAACTGTAGAAACACTCTGGTTCAGATAATATTATGTAGGCTATTCAACTGTAGAAACTCTCTGGTTCAGATAATATCATCCAGCCTATCAAACTGTAGAAACACTCTGGTTCAGATAATATCATCCAACCTTTTAAACTGTAGAAATTCTCTGGTTCAGATAATATCATCCAGCCTGTCAAACTGTAGAAACACTCTGGTTCAGATAATATCATCTAGCCTATCAAACTATAGAAAATCTCTGGTTCAGATAATATCATTCAACCTTAAAACTGTAGAAATTCTCTGGTTCAGATAATATCATCCAGCCTATCAAACTGTAGGAACTCTCTGGTTCAGATAATATCATCCAGCCTATGAAATTGTAGAAACTCTCTGGTTCAGATAATATCATCCAGCCTATCAATCTGTAGAAACTGTCTCGTTCAGATAATATCATCCAACCTATCAAACTGTAGAAACTCTCTGGTTCAGATATCATCCAGCCTATCAAACTGTAGAAACACTCTGGTTCAGATAATATTATCCAACCTATCAAACTGTAGAAACTCTCTGGTTCAGAGAATATCATCCAACCTATTAAACTGTAGAAACTCTCTGGTTCAGAAAATATCATCCAGGCTATCAATCTGTAGAAACTCTGGTTCAGTTAATATCATCCAGCCTATCAAACTGCAGAAACTCTCTGGTTCAGATAATATCATCCAACCTATCAAACTGCAGAAACTCTCTGGTTCAGATAATATCATCCAACCTATCAAACTGTAGAAACTCTCTGGTTCAGATAATATCATCCAACCTATCAAACTGCAGAAACTCTCTGGTTAATGATGATGATGATGATGATGTTATGCGGTTTAAGGGCGCTAAACTGCTGCGGTCATCAGCGCCCTTACAATGAGTAAAATATAAAGTCACAATATAAAAGACAGGTAAAAAACCGCATAATTAAAAAACGGGACACAAACCCGCGATGTCAAAAAAGTTAAAAATAACAATAGAATAACAATAACAATAACAATAAAAACAATAACAATAACAATAAAAGCAATAACAATAATAACAATAACAAGAATAACAATAAATATATCTGAAAAACCAACACACTAAAATCATGGTCACTAAAAGAATAAAACGTGTCAAGAACTGTAGAATGCAAGGAACATGAGCGCCTTATATCAGGGGAGAAGGGCCCCATTAAAACTAACAATATAAAATCAAACAGCTAAAAGGCGCTCAGCGCATCAAATGCGACGGCTAAAACCAATGTCAGTGATAAAACGTAAAAGACATTCTACAGCATGCGCGTCGTCTGCCAACACGTTGGCTAGGCCAACAGGCAGACCCACGCGAACGCGCAGTGGAGCTAAAACTTGACACTCGGTTAAAATGTGACGGACCGTTAAGGGCACGTCACACTTACCACACAGAGGTGCGGGATCACCACTTAACAGGTATCTATGACTAAAAAGGCAATGTCCGATACGAAGGCGTGTTAAAAGTACCTCTTCCCGACGAGAAGCACGGGAAGAGGTAGCCCAGACTAGCGGAAGAGGTTTAATCTCCCGCAACTTGTTCCCCCGGAGGGCCGTCCACTCATCGCGCCAGCGCGAGAGGATGCGGCGACGTAAAATAACACACGAATCTGACGAGGGAACAACAGAAGTAAAAAATCTGGGTAATAAAATCGCCGATTTCGCAGCGGCGTCGGCCGACTCATTCCCTGAGATACCCACATGACCTGGAATCCACATAAAAGAGACGCTGATGCCAGAGGCACCTAGCGAATGGAGCAGGTCATGAATGCGCTGTACGAGGGGGTGGTAAGAGTACATCGCGTTAATACTCTGAAGGGCACTCAGAGAGTCCGAACAAACAACACAACGCCGTAAGACATGCCGCTGAATGTATAAAACACATTGATAGATACTAAAACGTTCGGCGGTATAATCGAACATTGCCCGGGTAAACGAAAAGTAAAACTATGCGCACCTAAAACAAAGGCACATCCTACTCCAACATCAGTCTTAGACCCATCAGTATAAATAAAATTACAGTCTCCGAATGTTGCCTGAAGTTCTAAAAATGCGGATCTAAGGACTGAAGCAGGGGTCTCATTCTTCGGCATCGACGTTAGCCCAAGGTGGATGTGAGCCTCAGCGCGCGACCATGGAGGAAAGCGCGTTTCCCCTCGGGTAAGGGCCGGCGCTGGCGTAACGTCCAAATGCCGAAGTAGCAGTCGAAATCGAACTCCTGGAGGGAGCAATGCAGAGGAGCTAACGAAATATTGGCGATCAAGCGAATCCTCGTAAAATACATCGAAGGACGGGTGGTTAGGCAAGCTTGAGAGTCGACAAGCATAGCTGCACAAAAGCATCTCACGCCGGAAGGACAGCGGAGGCTCTGCAGCTTCTGCGTACAGACTGGGTACAGGGCTAGTTGGAAAGGCCCCTGTAGCGACTCTTATGCCACGATGGTGAATGGCATTCAATCGACGTAACACAGATGGACGTGCCGACGAATAATTAATACACCCGTAATCAAGCTTGGATCGGACCAAAGAGCGATAAAGGCGAAGAAGGACGGTCCGATCAGCTCCCCAGGATGTGCCACTTAAAACACGTAAAATATTAAGAGAACGGTCACACTTGGCTTTTAAAAAGGAAACGTGCGAGGTCCAACACAACTTCCTGTCAAAAATCAACCCCAAAAATTTCGCCTCGTCTGCAAACGGAAGTATCCCTGGCCCAAGATGGAGAGAGGGCGGAGGGAAATACTTCCGGCGCCAGAAGTTGATGCAGACGGATTTCTCGGCGGAGAAATTAAAGCCGTTGGCGTTACTCCAGGCGTAGAGACGGTCGATACAGCTCTGGAGACGGCGTTCGAGTAGACAGGTCCGCCGTGAACTACAATAAATAGCGAAATCGTCAACAAAAAGGGACGATGAAATGCCAGGTGGAATACAATCAACAATGGGGTTGATAGCAATCGCAAAAAGTGTGACACTGAGTACAGAGCCCTGCGGTACTCCGTTCTCTTGAATAAAACGACGAGATAAAACCGAGCCCACACGTACACGAAAGACGCGGTCCGTCATAAACTCCCGAAGAAATATGGGAAGACGACCGCGGATATTCCAATCGTGAAGTGTACGTAAAATGCCGCCCCTCCAACAAGTGTCATAAGCTTTCTCCAGGTCAAAAAATACAGCCACGGTTTGACACTTTCTCAGAAATCCATTCATAACATGCGTCGACAAGGACACCAGATGGTCGACGGTAGAGCGATAGCGACGAAACCCGCACTGAGCGTTCGCTAGAAGTTTCTGAGACTCAAGCCACCATGTCAACCGCCCGTTGATCATGCGCTCCATCACCTTGCAAATGCAACTGGTGAGGGAGATAGGGCGGTAGCTGGAAGGTAGTTGGCGATCCTTCCCAGGCTTAAGTATAGGGACAATGGTGGCTTCGCGCCAAACGGAAGGAAAAATGCCGTTTTGCCAAATACGGTTATAGACCTGTAAGAGAAAGAGTTTACTGTCGGCTGAAAGGTTCTTTAACATCAGAACATGAATGCCGTCCGGCCCAGGAGCGGAGTGCCGAGAGCAATGAACAGCGTGCTCCAGCTCCCTCATTGTGAATAGTTCGTTATAGCATTCATCATTAGCAGACCGAAAAGTATATGATGCGGAATCCAGCCGGTCTTTAATAGAGCGAAAGCCGGCGGAATAATGGTCTGAACTGGAAACCGCCTCAAAGGCAGCACCCAGTGTGTTAGCGATGGCAGCCGGATCCACTATGGTGGCATTAGAAACCTGGAGGCCAGAAACAGTACAATGTGACACTTTACCTGAGAAGCGACGAAGTTTATCCCAAACAACGGATGAAGGCTTAAAACGATTAAAAGACTCGACAAAACGAGCCCAAGATGCCTTCTTGCTATCCTGAATAATGCGACGAGCCCTGGCGCGCGATTGTTTAAAAGTCACCAAATTATCAAGTGTAGGGTGTCGCCGAAACACCCTAAGTGCAGTCCTACGGGCACGAACGGCGTCCCGACAATCCTCGTTCCACCACGGAACAGGTGGCCGCCGAGGTTGGGAGGATGAACGGGGTATTAAGCGTTCGGCGGCAGAGAAAATAACAGACGTAAGGTGCTGCACTAGTTGGTGAATGTCGGAGAAGGGCTGGTCGTCAAAATGCACGAGGCTGGAATACAAGCTCCAGTCGGCTTTTGCGAATATCCAGGTAGGTACTCTGGAATGCTGTACGTGGTGCGACAGAAGAGAAACGATGCAGGGGTAATGGTCGCTGGAGTAGGTGTCAGCGACGACGTTCCACTGAAGACGACGTGCAAGCTGGAGTGAGCAAATTGCAAGGTCCAGGTGAGAAAATGAACCAGAAGAATCAGAAATAAAAGTAGGTGCACCTGTATTGAGGATGGAAAGATTGAACTGATAAAAAATGTCGGAAAGAAGAGTTCCCCTCGCACAAGCCCTTGGCGAACCCCATAGTGGGTGATGGGCATTAAAATCTCCCAACAGAAGAAATGGTGTTGGGAGAGCGGACAGGAGAGATCGAATGTCCGCGGGAGCGAGGGGAGACGAAGGAGGTGTATACACAGAACAAACAGAAAAGAAAAAACCGGGTAACTGCAGTCTAATGGCAACAGTTTGCAAGTCGGACGTAAGTGTGATAGTTTGAAAATGAACGTCATTACGCACCAAAATCATGACACCACCATGAGCAGGAGTACCCTCCTCCGGTTCAAGGTCGTAGCGAACCGGAATATATCCGCGGAGATCAAAAGGATCGTGAGGCTTAGTCTCCTGCAAACATACGACCATAGGCGAATGGGAACGCAATAAGAGTTGCAGTTCCGCCCTATGCGATCGTAAACCACGTACATTCCAGGTCAGGATAGCCATTAAGAATAAGGGGATAAACTGTCTATTTAGAAGGGCGGCTTAAAATTACCTTTTGTTTAACCTTTGGGCTCGGGCTTTTTGTATGGAGTTGGTCAGACTCCATAGCTTCCTCGGAGGGAGGGCCCACGCGCTCAGTGCCAGAAACCGATTCAAGCGCCGTGAATCGGTTCTGGGTGGCGATGGGTGAAGTGTGCCGCTGAGCGCGGCTTGTCCCAGGACCTTCCTGGGACAGCGACCTCCGAGGAGGAGAAGGTGAACTTTTGTTACCGCGCGCACGCGGAGGGTCTTTCATAAAATCTTCCCTACGAAGTTTCTGCTTGGGCTTCTTTTCAGCGGCTTGCGACTTCATGGACTTGGGACCAGGTTTATACGGCTTGGTAACTGTAGCCTTAATAGACGGCCGGATGGTAGTGGCGGTTAATCCAGTCAAGGTCCAGGTCTGAGTTTCGGCATCTACTCGTGGTACTGGCGAGGCTACAACAGAACTAAATGTGCCAGATCGCAGGAGTGAAGGTTGGCGCGCATGGTAACGCCTCCGGGCTTCAGCGAAGGAGAGTTTTTCCTTTACCCGGATCTCCTGGATCGCCTTCTCGTCCAAGTACCGCGGACAGTCGGCAAACGAAGCAGAATGAGACCCTTTACAATTAACGCAGACGGGGGCTGTTGAACAGGTACCTTCGTGTGAGGGCTGGCTACAGGTTGCACAGATGTTAACGGCACTCTTACATGAGACTTGCGTATGCCCAAAACGTTGGCATTTAAAACAACGCAGAGGTCTAGGAATATAAGGCCTCACAGAAATCCGTTCGTACCCTGCGGAAATGCTCGTGGGCAGATCGACGCCATCAAATGTAATAAACAGGGTACGAGTGGGTACCAACACGCCGTCGCGTTTGGCCTGCACTCGATGAACCGCTGTTACCCTCTGGTCTGCAAGATATTCCACCAGGTCTTCGTCAGAGATACCATCGAGGCTATGCGTGGTGACAACGCCTCTACAAGAATTCAAGGTGCGGTGCTTCTCAACACGGATAGGATAACCGTGGAGAAGCGTGGCGCTCAACAAGGACTTACTTTGTGCCTCGGATTTGCTTTGAACCAATAACGAACCATTACGAAGCCGAGTGAAGGAAAGATCCGGACCAGCAATTGAGTCAATGCCCTTCTGGATGATAAAAGGGTTCACCTTCTCGAATGATTGTCCTTCCTCTGTACGGGTAATCACTAAGTAACAACCAGCTGTTGGCGGTGCTACTTCTGTTACTAAAGTTTTACGGCGCTTGTTTATAATGGAGAAAGGGTGCTCCATAGCGAAAAAAATCCTCCACCATTGCAACCGTCTCCGACCTCGGGCTCTGACTTCTCGGGCGTTACCCCGGCTTGGGTGAGTGGCCTATCTATACCAGACTCACCCCAGGGTCACACCTCCCAGAACATAGACAGAGGGACCCAATCGCCGTCAGAAGTCAGCAGCTCATGCAATGGCCCCCCCGCGGGACTGCAGTTGAACAGCGGATACGAACACAAAACCTACATGACGACCCCGGGTGGTGGGGATGACGCCATTACCCACTCACCCAGCTGCGCACGCGGTGCGCGGGTATCCGTCAGGCTGTGTCCACGGAGGATTTAAATAAAAAGATAAAAGAAACTAAAACTGTGTGGGCGTTTCGAACGCAAGGTAGGCCGGCAGGGAAGAAAAAGAGATATGCGAATGTCGTGGTGCGAAATGGCCGGAAAGTGATAAGGGAAGAAAGAAACGATGGTGAGGTGCGGTATGGATGGAATGCAAAGAACGCACGAGAGCCTACCTTGGGTCCACCGGTCACTTGAAGAACCCACCTCGACCGGATGGGGGAGAGGGGATGAAGATCGCGATGATTGGCTCGGTCTCTGGTTAAGATAATATCATCCAACCTATCAAACTGTAGAAACTGTCTGGTTCAGATAATATCATCCAGCCTATCAAACTGTAGAAACTCTCTGGTTCAGATAATATCATGCAACCTATCAAACTGTAGAAATTCTCTGGTTCAGATAATATCATCCAGCCTATCAATCTGTAGAAACTGTCTCGTTGAGATAATATCATCCAGCTTATCAAACTGTAAAAACCCTCTGGTTCAGATAATATCATCCAACCTATCAAACTGTAGAAACTCTCTGGTTCAGATATCATCCGGCCTATCAAACTGTAGTAACACTCTGGTTCAGATAATATCATCCAACCTATCAAACTGTAGAAGTTCTCTGGTTCAGATAATATCATCCAGCATATCAAACTGTAGTAACTATCTGGTTCAGATAATATCATCCAGCCTTTCAATCTGTAGAAAATGTCTTGTTCAGATAATATCATCCAGCCTATCAAACTGTAGAAACTGTCTCGTTCAGATAATATCATCCAGCCTATCAAACTGTAGAAACTATATGGTTCAGATAATATCATCCGGCCTATCAAACTGTAGACACTCTGGTTAAGATAATATCATCCAACCTATCAAAGTGTAGAAATTCTCTGGTTCAGATAATATCATCCACCCTATCAAACTGTAGAAACCCTCTGGTTCAGATAATATTATGTAGGCTATCAAACTGTAGAAACTCTCTGGTTCTGTAGAAATTCTCTGGCTCAGATAATATCATCCAGCCTATCAAACTGTAGAAACACTCTGGTTCAGATAATATTATGTAGCCTATCAAACTGAAGAAACTCTCTGGTTCAGATAATATCATCCAGCCCATCAAACTGTAGAAACACTCTGGTTCAGATAATATCATCCAGTCTGTGAAACTGTAGAAACTCTCTGGTTCAGATAATATCATCCAGCCTAACAAACTGTAGAAACTCTCTGGTTCAGATAATATCATTCAGCCTATCAAACTGTAGAAACACTCTGGTTCAGATAATATCATCTAGCCTATCAAACTGTAGAAACTCTCTGTGTTCAGATAATATCATCCAGCCTATCAAACTGTAGAAACACTCTGGTTCAGATAATATCATCCAGCCTATCAAACTATAGAAACACTCTGCTTAATATCATCCAGCCTATCAAACTGTAGAAACTGTCTCGTTCAGATAATATCATCCAGCCTATCAAACTGTAGAAACTCTCTGGTTCAGATAATATCATCCTGCCTATCAATCTGTAGAAACTGTCTAATTCGGATAATATCATCCAGCCTATCAAACTGTAGAAACACTCTGGTTCAGATAATATCATCCAACCTATCAAACTGTAGAAATTCTCTGGTTCAGATAATATCATCCAGCCTATCAAACTGTAGAAACACTCTGGTTCAGATAATATCATCCAACGTATCAAACTGTAGAAACTCTCTAGTTCATATAATATCATCCAACCTATCAAACTGTAGAAACTCTCTGGTTCAGATAATATCATGCAACCGATCAAACTGTAGAAACACTCTGGTTCAGATAATATCATCCAACCTATCAAACTGTAGAAACTCTCTGGTTCAGATAATATCATGCAGCCTATCAATCTGTAGAAACTCTCTGGTTCAGATAATATCATCCAGCCTGTCAAACTGTAGATACTCTCTGGTTCAGATAATATCATCCAACCTATCAAACTGTAGAAACTCTTTGGTTCAGATAATATCATACAACGTATCAAACTGTAGAAACTCTCTGGTTCAGATAATATCATCCAACCTATCAAACTGTAGAAACTCTTTAGTTCAGATAATATCATCCAGCCTATCAAACTGTAGAAACTCTCTGGTTCAGATAATATCATCCAGCCTATCAAACTGTAGAAACTCTCTGGTTCAGATAATATCATCCAGCCTATCAATCTGTAGAAACTGTCTCGTTCAGATAATATCATCCAGCCTATCAAACTGTAGAAACTCTCTAGCTCAGATAATATCATCCAACCTATCAAACTGTAGAAACACTCTGGTTCAGATAATATCATCCAACCTATCAAACTGTAGAAAAATTCTGGTTCAGATAATATCATCCAACCTATCAAACTGTAGAAACTCTCTGGTTCAGATAATATCATCCAGCCTATCAATCTGTAGAAACTCTCTGGTTCAGATAATATCATCCAGCCTATCAAACTGTAGATACTCTCTGGTTCAGATAATATCATACAACCTATCAAACTGTAGAAACTCTCTGGTTCAGATAATTTCATCCAACCTATCAAACTATAGAAACTCTCTAGTTCAGATAATATCATCCAGCCTATCAAACTGTAGAAACTCTCTGGTTCAGCTAATATCATCCAGCCTATCAATCTGTAGAAACTGTCTCGTTCAGATAATATCATCCAGCCTATCAAAATGTAGAAACTCTCTGGTTCAGATAATATCATCCAGCCTATCAAACTGTAGAAACTCTCTGGTTCAGATAATATCATCCAGCCTATCAATCTGTATAAACTGTCTCGTTCAGATAATATCATCCAGCCTATCAAACTGTAGAAACTCTCTAGTTCAGATAATATCATCCAACCTATCAAACTGTAGAAACACTCTGGTTCAGATAATATCATCCAACCTATCAAACTGTAGAAAAATTCTGGTTCAGATAATATCATCCAACCTATCAAACTGTAGAAACTCTCTGGTTCAGATAATATCATCCAGCCTATCAATCTGTAGAAACTCTCTGGTTCAGATAATATCATCCAGCCTATCAAACTGTAGATACCCTCTGGTTCAGATAATATCATACAACGTATCAAACTGTAGAAACTCTCTGGTTCAGATAATATCATCCAACCTATCAAACTGTAGAAACTCTCTAGTTCAGATAATATCATCCAGCCTATCAAACTGTAGAAACTCTCTGGTTCAGCTAATATCATCCAGCCTATCAATCTGTAGAAACTGTCTCGTTCACATAATATCATCTAGCCTATCAAACTGTAGAAACTCTCTAGTTCAGATAATATCATCCAACCTATCAAACTGTAGAAACTCTGTGGTTCAGATAATATCATCCAACCTATCAAACTGTAGAAACACTCTGGTTCAGATAATATCATCCAGCCTATCAAACTGTAGATACTCTCTGGTTCAGATAATATCATCCAACCTATCAAACTGTAGAAACTCTCTCTTGTTCAGGTAATCTCAACTTTATAGATATAATTGTGATCTCACAACAGTGTATCAAACTCTACAGTATCTCTCTGGTACAGATAATATCAGCTTTATAGATATAATCATGAGCACACAACAGTATATCAAAATCTAGAGAATCTCTCTGGATCAGATAATATCAACTTTATAGATATAATTGTGATCACACAACAGTGTATCAAACTCTAGAGAATCTCTCTAGTTCAGACAATATCAAATTTTATAGATATAATTGTGATCTCACAACAGTGTATCAAACTCTAGAGAATCTCTCTAGTTCAGACAATATCAACTTTATAGATATAATTGTGATCTCACAACAGTGTATCAAACTCTAGAGAATCTCTCTAGTTCAGACAATATCAACTTTATAAATATAATTGTGATCTCACAACAGTGTATCAAAAACTAGAGAATCTCTCTGGTTCAGATAATATCAACTTTATAGATATAACAACAGTGTATAAACTCTAGAGAATCTCTCTGGTTCAGATAATATCAACTTTATAGATATAATCATGAGCACACAACAGTATATCAAACTCTAGAGAATCTCTCTGGTTCAGATAATATCAAATTTTATAGATATAATTGTGATCTCACAACAGTGTATCAAACTCTAGAGAATCTCTCTAGTTCAGACAATATCAATTTTATAGATATAATTGTGATCACACAACAGTGTATCAAACTCTAGAGAATCTCTCTAGTTCAGACAATATCAAATTTTATAGATATAATTGTGATCTCACAACAGTGTATCAAACTCTAGAGAATCTCTCTGGTTCAGACAATATCAACTTTATAGATATAATTGTGGTCACACAACAGTGTATCAAACTCTAGAGAATCTCTCTAGTTCAGATAATATCAACTTTATAGATATAATTGTGATCACACAACAGTGTATCAAACTCTAGAGAATCTCTCTGGTTCAGATAATATCAACTTTATAGATATAATTGTGATCACACAACAGTGTATCAAACTCTAGAGAATCTCTCTGGTTCAGATAATATCAACTTTATACATATAATTGTGATCACACAACAGTGTATCAAACTCTAGAGAATCTCTCTGGTTCAGACAATATCAACTTTATAGATATAATTGTGATCACACAACAGCGTATCAAACTCTAGAGAATCTGTTTGGTTCATATAAAATCACCTGTATATATAATTGTGATCACACAACAGTGTATCAAACTCTAGAGAATCTGTTTGGTTCAGATAATTACAATTTTATAGATATAATTGTGATCTCACAATAGTGTATCAAACTCTAGAGAATCTGTTTGGTTCAGATAAAATCAACTTTATAGATATAATTGTGATCACCAACAGTGTATCAAACTCTAGAGAATCTGTTTGGTTCAGATAAAATCAACTTTATAGATATAATTGTGATCACCAACAGTGTATCAAACTCTAGAGAATCTCTCTGGTTCAGATAATATCAACTTTATACATATAATTGTGATCACACAACAGTGTATCAAACTCTAGAGAATCTCTCTGGTTCAGATAATATCAACTTTATAGATATAATTGTGATCACCAACAGTGTATCAAACTCTAGAGAATCTCTCTGGTTCAGACAATATCAACTTTATAGATATAATTGTGATCACACAACAGTGTATCAAACTCTAGAGAATCTGTTTGGTTCAGATAAAATCAACTTTATAGATATAATTGTGATCACCAACAGTGTATCAAACTCTAGAGAATCTCTCTGGTTCAGATAATATCAACTTTATAGATATAATTGTGATCACATAACAGTGTACCAAACTCTAGAGAATCTCTCTGGTTCAGATAATATCAACTTTATAGATATAATTGTGATCACCAACAGCGTATCAAACTCTAGAGAATCTCTCTGGTTCAGATAATATCAACTTTATAGATATAATTGTGATCACATAACAGTGTACCAAACTCTAGAGAATCTCTCTGGTTCAGATAATATCAACTTTATAGATATAATTGTGATCACCAACAGCGTATCAAACTCTAGAGAATCTCTCTGGTTCAGATAACATCACTTTTATAGATATAATTGTGATCACACAACAGTGTATCAAACTCTAAAGAATCTCTCTGGTTCAGATAATATCACTTTTATAGATATAATTGTGATCACACAACAGTGTATCAAACTCTAGAGAATCTCTCTGGTTCAGATAATATCGCTTTTATAGATATAATTGTGATCACACAACAGTGTATCAAACTCTAGAGAATCTCTCTGGTTCAGATTATATCACTTTTATAGATATAATTGTGATCACACAACAGTGTATCAAACTCTAGAGAATCTCTCTGCTTCAGATAATTACAACTTTATAGATATAATTGTGATCACACAACAGTGTATCAAACTCTAGAGAATCTCTCTGGTTCAGATAATATCAACTGTGTAGATATAATTGTGATCACATAACAGTGTATCAAACTCTAGAGAATCTCTCTGGTTCAGATAATATCAACTGTGTAGATATAATTGTGATCACACAACAGTGTATCAAACTCTAGAGAATCTCTCTGGTTCAGATAATTACATCTGTATAGATATAATTGTGATCACACAACAGTGCATCAAACTCTAGAGAATCTCTGTGGTTCAGATAATATCAAGTTTAGAGATATAATTGTGATGACACAACAGTGTATCAAACTCTAGAGAATCTCTCTGGTTCAGATAATATCAACTTTATAGATATAATTGTGATCACACAACAGTGTATCAAACTCTAGAGAATCTCTCTGGTTCAGATAATATCAACTTTATAGATATAATTGTGATCACACAACAGTGTATCAAACTCTAGAGAATCTCTCTGCTTCAGATAATATCACTTTTATAGATATAATTGTGATCACACAACAGTTTCTCAAACTCTAGAGAATCTCTCTGGTTCAGATAATTACAACTTTATAGATATAATTGTGATCACACAACAGTGTATCAAACCCTAGAGAATATCTCTGGTTCAGATAATATCAACTTTATAGATATAATTGTGATCACCAACAGCGTATCAAACTCTAGAGAATCTCTCTGGTTCAGATAATTACAACTTTATAGATATAATTGTGATCACTCAACAGTGTATCAAACTCTAGAGAATCTCTCTGGTTCAGACAATATCAACTTTATAAATATAATTGTGATCACATAACAGTGTATCAAACTCTAGAGAATCTCTCTGCTTAAGATAATATCAACTTTATAAATATAATTGTGATCACATAACAGTGTATCAAACTCTAGAGAATCTCTCTGCTTCAGATAATATCAACTTTAAAGATATAATTGTGATCACATAACAGTGTATCAAACTCTAGAGAATCTCTCTGGTTCAGACAATATCAATTTTATAGATATAATTGTGATCACATAACAGTGTATCAAACTCTAGAGAATCTCTCTGCTTCAGAAAATATCAACTTTATAAATATAATTGTGATCACATAACAGTGTATCAAACTCTAGAGAATCTCTCTAGTTCAGATAATATCAACTTTATAAATATAATTGTGATCACATAACAGTGTATCAAACTCTAGAGAATCTCTCTGCTTCAGATAATATCAACTTTAAAGATATAATTGTGATCACACAACAGTGTATCAAACTCTAGAGAATCTCTCTGGTTCAGACAATATCAACTTTATAGATACAACTGTGATCACACAACAGTGTATCAAACTCTAGAGAATCTCTCTAGTTCAGACAATATCAACTTTATAGATATAATTGTGATCTTACAACAGTGTATCAAACTCTAGAGAATCTCTCTGGTTCAGATAATATCACTTTTATAGATATAATTGTGATCACACAACAGTGTATCAAACTCTAGAGAATCTCTCTGGTTCAGATAATATCACCTGTATATATAATTGTGATCTCACAACAGTGTATCAAACTCTAGAGAATCTCTCTAGTTCAGACAATATCAATTTTATAGATATAATTGTGATCTCACAACAGTGTTTCAAACTCTAGAGAATCTCTCTAGTTCAGATAATATCAATTTTATAGATATAATTGTGATCTCACAACAGTGTATCAAACTCTAGAGAATATCTCTGGTTCAGACAATATCAACTTTATAGATATAATTGTGATCACACAACAGGGTATCAAACTCTAGAGAATCTCTCTGCTTCAGATAATATCAACTTTATAGATATAATTGTGATCACACAACAGTGTATCAAACTCTAGAGAATCTCTCTGCTTCAGACAATATCAACTTTATAGATATAATTGTGATCACACAACAGTGTATCAAACTCTAGAGAATCTCTCTAGATCAGACAATATCAACTTTATAGATATAATTGTGATCACACAACAGTGTATCAAACTCTAGAGAATCTCTCTGCTTCAGATAATATCAACTTTATACATATAATTGTGATCACACAACAGTGTATCAAACTCTAGAGAATCTCTCTAGTTCAGATAATATCAACCTTATAGATATAATTGTGATCTCACAACAGTGTACCAAACTCTAGAGAATCTCTCTAGTTCAGATAATATCAACTTTATAGATATAATTGTGATCTCACAACAGTGTATCAAACTCTAGAGAATCTCTCTAGTTCAGATAATATCACTTTTATAGATATAATTGTGATCACACAACAGTGTATCAAACTCTAGAGAATCTCTCTGGTTCAGATAATATCACTTTTATAGATATAATTGTGATCACATAACAGTGTATCAAACTCTAGAGAATCTCTCTGGTTCAGATAATATCACCTGTATAGATATAATTGTGATCACATAACAGTGTATCAAACTCTAGAGAATCTCTCTGGTTCAGACAATATCAACTTTATAGATATAATTGTGATCACATAACAGTGTACCAAACTCTAGAGAATCTCTCTGCTTCAGATAATATCAACTTTATAGATATAATTGTGATCACACAACAGTGTATCAAACTCTAGAGAATCTCTCTAGTTCAGATAATATCAACTTTATAGAAATAATTGTGATCACACAACAGTGTATCAAACTCTAGAGAATCTCTCTGCTTCAGATAATTACAACTTTATAGATATAATTGTGATCACACAACAGTGTATCAAACTCTAGAGAATCTCTCTGGTTCAGATAATTACAACTTTATAGATATAATTGTGATCACACAACAGTGTATCAAACTCTAGAGAATCTCTCTAGATCAGATAATATCAAGTTTAGAGATATAATTGTGATTACATAACAGTGTATCAAACTCTAGAGAATCTCTCTGGTTCAGATAATATCAACTTTATAGATATAATTGTGATCACACAACAGTGTATCAAACTCTAGAGAATCTCTCTGGTTCGGATAATATCAACTTTATAGATATAATTGTTATCACACAACAGTGTACCAAACTCTAGAGAATCTCTCTGGTTCGGATAATATCAACTTTATAGATATAATTGTGATCACACAACAGTGTATCAAACTCCACAGAATCTCTCTAGTTCGGATAATATCAACTTTATAGATATAATTGTGATCACATAACAGTGTATCAAACTCTAGAGAATCTCTCTGGTTCAGATAATATCAACTGTATAGATATAATTGTGATCACACAACAGTGTATCAAACTCTAGAGAATCTCTCTGGTTCAGATAATATCAACTGTATAGATATAATTGTGATCACACAACAGTGTATCAAACTCTAGAGAATCTCTCTGGTTCAGATAATATCAACTGTATAGATATAATTGTGATCACATAACAGTGTATCAAACTCTAGAGAATCTCTCTGGTTCAGATAATATCAACTGTATAGATATAATTGTGATCACATAACAGTGTATCAAACTCTAGAGAATCTCTCTGGTTCAGATAATATCAACTGTATAGATATAATTGTGATCACACAACAGTGTATCAAACTCTAGAGAATCTCTCTGGTTCAGATAATATCAAGTTTATAGATATAATTGTGATCACACAACAGTGTATCAAACTCTAGAGAATCTCTCTGGTTCAGATAATATCAACTGTATAGATATAATTGTGATCACACAACAGTGTATAAACTCTAGAGAATCTCTCTGGTTCAGATAATTACAAGTTTATAGATATAATTGCGATCACACAACAGTGTATCAAACTCTAGAGAATCTCTCTGGTTCAGATAATATCAACTTTATAGATATAATTGTGATCACACAACAGTGTATAAACTCTAGAGAATCTCTCTGGTTCAGATAATATCAACTTTATAGATATAATTGTGATCATACAACAGTGTATCAAACTCTACAGAATCTCTCTGGTTCAGATAATATCAACTTTATAGATATAATTGTGTTCACACAACAGTGTATCAAACTCTTCAGAATCTCTCTGGTTGAGATAATATCGACTTTATAGATATAATTGTGATCACACAACAGTGTATCAAACTCTTCAGAATCTCTCTGGTTCAGATACTATCACCTTTATAGATATAATTGTGTTCACACAACAGTATATCAAACTAGAGATTCTCTCTGGTTCAGATGATATATCTGTATAGATATAATCACGGTCACACAAAAGTATATCAAACTCTAGAGAATCTCTCAGCTTCAGATAATATCAACTCTATAGATATAATTGTAATCACACAACAGTGTATCAAACTCTAGAGAATCTCTCTGGTTCAGATAATATCAACTGTATAGATATAATTGTGATCACACAACAGTATATATAACTAGAGATCTCTCTAGTTCAGATAATATCAACTTTATAGATATAATTGTGATCACACAACAGTAGATCAAACTCTAGAGAATCTCTCTACTTCAGATAATATCACCCTTATAGATATTATCGTGATCACACAACAGTATATCAAACTCTAGAGAACCTCTCTGGTTCAGATAATATCAACTTTATACATATTATTGTGATCACACAACAGTATATCAAACTCTAGAGATCTCTCTAGTTCAGATAATATCAACTTTATAGATATAATTGTTATCACATAACAGTATATCAAAATAAGGAATCTCCCTGCTTCAGTTTATATGTACTTTATAGATATAATTGTGTTCACACAACAGTATATCAAACTCTTGAGAATCTCTCTGGTTCAGATTCTATCAACTTTATAGATATACTTGTGATCACACAACAGTATATTAAACTGTAGAGAATCTGTCTGGTTCAAAAAATATCATCCAGCCTATCAAACTGTAGAATCTGTCTGGTTCAGATAATATCATCCAGCCTATGAAACTGTAAAAACTGTCTCTGGTTCAGATAACATCAACTTTATAGATATAATTGTGATCACATAACAGTATATCAAACTCTACAGAATCTCTCTCGTTCAGATAATATCAACTTTATAGATATAATTGTGATCACACAAAGTATATCAAACTCTGGAGAATTTCTTTGCTTCAGATAATATCATCCAGCCTCTGAAACTGTAGAAACTCCAGGTTCAGATAATATTATGTAGCCTAACAAAGTAGAAACTCTTTGGTTCAGATAATATCATTCAGCCTATCAAACTGTAGAAACTCTGGTTTAGATAATATCATCCATCCTATGAAACTGTAGAAACTGTCTCTGGTTCAGATAATATGATCCAGCCTATCAAACTGTAGAAACTTTCTGGTTCAGATAATATCATCCAGCCATCAAACTCTAGAAACTCTCTTGTTCAGATAATATCATCTAGCCTATCAAACTTTAGAAACTGTCTCCTTCAGATAATATCATCCAGCCTATCAAACTGTAGAAACTCTCTGGTTCAGATAATATCATCTACCCTATCAATCTGTAGAAACTGTCTCCTTCAGATAATATCATCCAGCCTATCAAACTGTAGAAACTGTCCCGTTCAGATAATATCATCCAGCCTCTCAAACTGTAGAAACTGTCTCGTTTAGATAATATCATCCACCCTATCAAACTGTAGAATCTGTCTCGTTCAGATAATATTATCCAGCCTATCAAACTGTAGAAACTGTCTCGTTCAGATAATATCATACAGCCTATCAAACTGTAAAAACTCTCTGGTTTAGATAATATCATCCAGCCTATCAAACTGTAGAAACTGTCTCGTTCAGATAATATCATCCAGCCTATCAAACTGTAGAAACTCTCTGGTTCAGATAATATCATCCAACCTATCAAACTGTAGAAACACTCTGGTTCAGATAATATCATCCAGGCTATCAAACTGTAGAAACTTTCTGGTACAGATAATATCATCCGGCCTATCAAACTGTAGAAACACTCTGGTTCAGATAATATCATCCAACCTATCAAACTGTAGAAATTCTTGGTTCAGATAATATCATCCAACCTATCAACCTATAGAAACTGCCTCGTTCAGATAATATCATCCAGCCTATCAAACTGTAGAAACTGTCTCGTTCAGAAACACACTGGTTCAGATAATATCATCCAACCTATCAAACTCTAGAAATTTTCTGGTTCAGATAATAGCATCCAGCCTATCAAACTGTAGAAACTCTCTGGTTCAGATTATATCATCCAACCTATCAAACTGTAGAAACACTCTGGTTCAGATAATATCATCCAACCTATCAAACTGTAGAAACTCTCTGGTTCAGATAATATCATCCAGCCTATCAAACTGTAGAAACACTCTGGTTCAGATATTATTATGTAGGCTATCAAACTGTATAAACTGTCTCGTTCAGATAATATCATCCAGCCTATCAAACTGTAGAAACTCTCTGGTTGAGATAATATCATCGTGCCTATTAAACTGTAGAAATTCTCTGGTTCAGATAATATCATCCAGCCTATCAAACTGTAGAAGCTCTCTGGTTCAGATAATATCTTCCAACCTATCAAACTGTAGAAACTCTCTGGTTCAGATAATATCATCCAACCTATCAAACTGTAAAAACTCTCTGGTTCAGATAATATCATCCAACCTATCAAACTGTAGAAACTCCCTGGTTCAGATAATATCATCCACCCTAACAATCTGTAGAAACTCTCTGGTTCAGATAATATCATCGAGCCTATCAGACTGTAGAAACACTCATTTTCAGATAATATCATCCAGCCTATCAAACTGTAGAAACTCTCTGGTTCAGATAATATCATCGCGCCTATTAAACTGTAGAAATTCTCTGGTTTAGATAATGTCATCCAGCCTATCAAACTGTAGAAACTCTCTGGTTCAGATAATATCTTCCAACCTATCAAACTGTAGAAACTCTCTGGTTCAGATAATATCATCCAACCTATCAAACTGTAGAAACTCTCTAGTTCAGATAATATCATCCAACCTATCAAACTGTAGAAACTCTCTGGTTCAGATAATATCATCCACCCTAACAATCTGTAGAAACTCTCTGGTTCAGATAATATCATCCAACCTATCATACTGTAGAAATTCTCTGGTTCAGATAATATCATCCACCCTAACAATCTGTAGAAACTCTCTGGTTCAGATAATATCATCGAGCCTATCAGACTGTAGAAACACTCATTTTCAGATAATATCATCCAGCCTATCATTCATTCATTCATTCATTCATTATCTGTTTACCCTCCTCTTATGTAGGACTTACACCCCCCAGGACTTACAAGCGGGTGCCTGGGGTCAGAGGCCCGTCGAGGAGCAGACACTCATGGATCAGACAGAGCATCCAGGATGGGTGATCAGCCCGATGCCTGGTATGGGATGAAGGAAGTAGATGAAACGAAATGTTGGTGAAATGGATGAAAGGAAAGGTGATGATGGAGCAGTTGGTGGAATGAATGGCGGGGGAAACCGGAGAACCCGGAGAAAACCCGCCCAGACGCCGCTTCGTCCACCACAAATCCCACATGCAGGTCCCTGGGATTGAACCCGGGCCGCCTAGATGGGAGGCGAGCGGTCTAACCGCTCGGCCACGGCGCCGCCATCCAGCCTATCAAACTGTAGAAATTCTCTGGTTCAGATAATATCATCCAGCCTATCAATCTGTAGAAAGTGTCTCGTTCAGATAATATCATCCAGCCTATCAATCTGTAGAAACTGTCTCGTTCAGATAATATCATCCAGCCTATCAAACTGTAGAAACTGTCTCGTTCAGATAATATCATCCAGCCTATTAGACTGTAGAAACTCTCTGGTTCAGATAATATCATCCAGCCTATCAATCTGTAGAAACTCTCTGGTTCAGATAATATCATCCAGCCTATCAAACTGTAGAAACACTCTGGTTCAGATAATATCATCCAACCTATCAAACTGTAGAAATTCTCTGGTTCAGATAATATCATCCAGCCTATCAAACTGTAGAAACACTCTGGTTCAGATAATATCATCCAGCATATCAAACTGAAGAAACTTTCTGGTACATATAATATCATCCGGCCTATCAAACTGTAGAAACACTCTGGTTCAGATAATATCATCCAACCTATCAAACTGTAGAAATTCTCTGGTTCAGATAATATCATTCAGCCTACCAAACTGTAGAAACTCTCTGGTTCAGATGATATCATCCAGCCTATGAAACTGTAAAAACTGTCTCTGGTTCAGATAACATCAACTTTATAGATATAATTGTGATCACATAACAGTATATCAAACTCTACAGAATCTCCCTCGTTCAGATAATATCAACTTTATAGATATAATTGTGATCACACAACAGTATATCAAACTCTGGAGAATTTCTCTGGTTCAGATAATATCATCCAGCCTCTGAAACTGTAGAAACTCCAGGTTCAGATAATATTATGTAGCCTAACAAAGTAGAAACTCTTTGGTTCAGATAATATCATTCAGCCTATCAAACTGTAGAAACTCTGGTTTAGATAATATCATCCATCCTATGAAACTGTAGAAACTGTCTCTGGTTCAGATAATATGATCCAGCCTATCAAACTGTAGAAACTTTCTGGTTCAGATAATATCATCCAGCCATCAAACTCTAGAAACTCTCTTGTTCAGATAATATCATCTAGCCTATCAAACTTTAGAAACTGTCTCCTTCAGATAATATCATCCAGCCTATCAAACTGTAGAAACTCTCTGGTTCAGATAATATCATCTACCCTATCAATCTGTAGAAACTGTCTCCTTCAGATAATATCATCCAGCCTATGAAACTGTAGAAACTGTCCCGTTCAGATAATATCATCCAGCCTCTCAAACTGTAGAAACTGTCTCGTTTAGATAATATCATCCACCCTATCAAACTGTAGAATCTGTCTGGTTCAGATAATATCATCCAGCCTATCAAACTGTAGAAACTGTCTCGTTCAGATAATATTATCCAGCCTATCAAACTGTAGAAACTGTCTCGTTCAGATAATATCATCCAGCCTATCAAACAGTAGAAACTCTCTGGTTCAGATAATATCATCCAGCCTATCAAACTGTAGAAACTGTCTCGTTCAGATAATATCATCCAGCCTATCAAACTGTAGAAACTCTCTGGTTCAGATAATATCATCCAACCTATCAAACTGTAGAAACACTCTGGTTCAGATAATATCATCCAGGCTATCAAACTGTAGAAACGTTCTGGTACAGATAATATCATCCGGCCTATCAAACTGTAAAAACACTCTGGTTCAGATAATATCATCCAGGCTATCAAACTGTAGAAACTTTCTGGTACAGATAATATCATCCAACCTATCAAACTGTAGAAACTGCCTCGTTCAGATAATATCATCCAGCCTATCAAACTGTAGAAACTGTCTCGTTCAGAAACACACTGGTTCAGATAATATCATCCAACCTATCAAACTGTAGAAATTCTCTGGTTCAGATTATAGCATCAAGCCTATCAAACTGTAGAAACTCTCTAGTTCAGATTATATCATCCAACCTATCAAACTGTAGAAACACTCTGGTTCAGATAATATCATCCAACCTATCAAACTGTAGAAACACTCTGGTTCAAATAATATCATCCAGCCTATCAAACTGCAGAAACACTCTGGTTCAGATATTATTATGTAGCCTATCAAACTGTATAAACTGTCTCGTTCAGATAATATCATCCAACCTATCAAACTGTAGAAACTCTCTGGTTCAGATAATATCATCGTGCCTATTAAACCGTAGAAATTCTCTGGTTCAGATAATATCATCCAGCCTATCAAACTGTAGAAACTCTCTGGTTCAGATAATATCTTCCAACCTATCAAACTGCAGAAACTCTCTGGTTCAGATAATATCATCCAACCCATCAAACTGTAGAAACTCTCTGGTTCAGATAATATCATCAACCTATCAAACTGTAGAAACTCTCTGGTTCAGATAATATCATGCACCCTAACAATCTGTAGAAACTCTCTGGTTCAGATAATATCATCGAGCCTATCAGACTGTAGAAACACTCATTTTCAGATAATATCATCCAGCCTATCAAACTGTAGAAACTCTCTGGTTCAGATAATATCATCGTGCCTATTAACCTGTAGAAATTCTCTGGTTTAGATAATGTCATCCAGCCTATCAAACTGTAGAAACTCTCTGGTTCAGATAATATCTTCCAACCTATCAAACTGTAGAAACTCTCTGGTTCAGATAATATCATCCAACCTATCAAACTGTAGAAACTCTCTGGTTCAGATAATATCATCCAACCTATCAAACTGTAGAAACTCTCTGGTTCAGATAATATCATCCAACCTAACAATCTGTAGAAACTCTCTGGTTCAGATAATATCATCCAACCTATCAAACTGTAGAAATTCTCTGGTTCAGATAATATCATCCAGCCTATCAAACTGTAGAAACACTCTGGTTCAGATATTATTATGTAGCCTATCAAACTGTATAAACTGTCTCGTTCAGATAATATCATCCAGCCTATCAAACTGTAGAAACTCTCTGGTTCAGATAATATCTTCCAACCTATCAAACTGTAGAAACTCTCTGGTTCAGATAATATCATCCAACCTATCAAACTGTAGAAACTCTCTGGTTCAGATAATATCATCCAACCTATCAAACTGTAGAAACTCTCTGGTTCAGATAATATCATCCACCCTAACAGTCTGTAGAAACTCTCTGGTTCAGATAATATCATCGAGGCTATCAGACTGTAGAAACACTCATTTTCAGGTAATAACATCCAGCCTATCAAACTGTAGAAATTCTCTTGTTCAGATAATATCATCCAGCCTATCAATCTGTAGAAACTGTCTCGTTCAGATAATATCATCCCGCCTATCAATCTGTAGAAACTGTCTCGTTCAGATAATATCATCCAGCCTATCAAACTGTAGAAACTGTCTCGTTCAGATAATATCATCCAGCCTATCAAACTGTAGAAACTCTCTGGTTCAGATAATATCATCCAGCCTATCAATCTGTAGAAACTCTCTGGTTCAGATCATATCATCCAGCCTATCAACCTGTAGAAACACTCTGGTTCAGATAATATCATCCAACCTATCAAACTGTAGAAATTCTCGGGTTCAGAAAATATCATCCAGCCTATCAAACTGTAGAAACACTCTGGTTCAGATAATATCATCCAACGTATCAAACTGTAGAAACTCTCTAGTTCATATAATATCATCCAACCTATCAAACTGTAGAATCTCTCTGGTTCAGACAATATCATGCAACCGATCAAACTGTAGAAACACTCTGGTTCAGATAATATCATCCAACCTATTAAACTGTAGAAACTCTCTGGTTCAGATAATACAATGCAGCCTATCAATCTGTAGAAACTCTCTGGTTCAGATAATATCATCCAGCCTATCAAACTGTAGATACTCTCTGGTTCAGATAATATCATCTAGCCTATCAAACTGTAGAAACTCTCTGGTTCAGCTAATATCATCCAGCATATCAATCTGTAGAAACTGTCTCGTTCAGATAATATCATCCAGCCTATCAAACTGTAGAAACTCTCTAGTTCAGATAATATCATCCAACCTATCAAACTGTAGAAACTCTCTGGTTCAGATAATATCATCCAACCTATCAAACTGTAGAAACACTCTGGTTCAGATAATATCATCCAGCCTATCAAACTGTAGATACTCTCTGGTTCAGATAATATCATCCAACCTATCAAACTGTAGAAACTCTTTGGTTCAGATAATATCATACAACCTATCAAACTGTAGAAACTCTCTGGTTCCGATAATATCATCCAACCTATCAAACTGTAGAAACTGTCTCGTTCAGATAATATCATCCAGCCTATGAAACTGTAGAAACTCTCTCTGGTTCAGATAATATCAACTTTATAGATATAATTGTGATCTCACAACAGTGTATCAAACTCTACAGTCTCTCTCTGGTACAGATAATATAAGCTTTATAGATATAATCATGAGCACACAACAGTATATCAAACTCTAGAGAATCTCTCTGGTTCAGATAATATCAACTTTATAGATATAATTGTGATCACACAACAGTGTATCAAACTCTAGAGAATCTCTCTAGTTCAGACAATATCAACTTTATAGATATAATTTTGATCTCACAACAGTGTATCAAACCCTAGAGAATCTCTCTAATTCAGACAATATCAACTTTATAGATATAATTGTGATCTCACAACAGTGTATCAAACTCTAGAGAATCTCTCTAGTTCAGACAATATCAACTTTATAGATATAATTGTGATCTCACAACAGTGTATCAAATTCTAGAGAATCTCTCTGGTTCAGATAATATCAACTTTATAGATATAACAACAGTGTATAAACTCTAGAGAATCTCTCTGGTTCAGATAATATCAACTTTATAGATATAATTGTGATCTCACAACAGTGTATCAAACTCTAGAGAATCTCTCTAGTCCAGACAATATCAATTTTATAGATATAATTGTGATCTCACAACAGTGTATCAAACTCTAGAGTATCTCTCTAGTTCAGATAATATCAATTTTATAGATATAATTGTGATCTCACAACAGTGTATCAAACTCTAGAGAATCTCTCTGGTTCAGACAATATCAACTTTATAGATATAATTGTGATCACCAACAGCGTATCAAACTCTAGAGAATCTGTTTGGTTCAGATAATTACAACTTTATAGATATAATTGTGATCTCACAACAGTGTATCAAACTCTAGAGAATCTCTCTGGTTCAGATAATATCAACTTTATAGATATAATTGTGATCACACAACAGTGTATCAAACTCTAGAGAATCTCTCTGGTTCAGATAATATCAACTTTATAGATATAATTGTGATCACATAACAGTGTATCAAACTCTAGAGAATCTCTCTGGTTCAGACAATATCAACTTTATAGATATAATTGTGATCACACAACAGTGTATCAAACTCTAGAGAATCTCTCTGGTTCAGATAATAACAACTTTATAGATATAATTGTGATCACATAACCGTGTATCAAACTCTAGAGAATCTCTCTAGTTCAGATAATATCAACTTTATAGATATAATTGTGATCACACAACAGTGTATCAAACTCTAGAGAATCTCTCTGCTTCAGATAATATCAACTTTATAGATATAATTGTAATCACACAACAGTGTATCAAACTCTAGAGAATCTCTCTGGTTCAGATAATATCACTTTTATAGATATAATTGTGATCACACAACAGTGTATCAAACTCTAGAGAATCTCTCTGCTTCAGATGATATCAACTTTATAGATATAATTGTGATCTCACAACAGTGTATAAAACTCTAGAGAATCTCTCTGCTTCAGATGATATCAACTTTATAGATATAATTGTGATCACACAACAGTGTATCAAACTCTAGAGAATCTCTCTGGTTCAGATAATATCAACATTATAGATATAATTGTGATCACACAACAGTGTATCAAACTCTAGAGAATCTCTCTGCTTCAGATAATATCAACTTTATAGATATAATTGTGATCACACAACAGTGTATCAAACTCTACAGAATCTCTCTGGTTCAGATACTATCACCTTTATAGATATAATTGTGATCACATAACAGTGTATCAAACTCTAGAGAATCTCTCTGGTTCGGATAATATCACCTTTATAGATATAATTGTGATCACATAACAGTGTATCAAACTCTAGAGAATCTCTCTGCTTCAGATAATATCACCTTTATAGATATAATTGTGATCACATAACAGTGTATCAAACTCTAGAGAATCTCTCTGGTTCGGATAATATCAACTTTAGAGATCTAATTGTGATCACACAACAGTGTATCAAACTCTAGAGAATCTCTCTGCTTCAGATAATATCAACTTTATAGATATAATTGTGATCACACAACAGTGTATCAAACTCTAGAGAATCTCTCTAGTTCAGATAATATCAACTTTATAGATATAATTGTGATCACACAACAGTGTATCAAACTCTAGAGAATCTCTCTGCTTCAGATAATATCACCTTTATAGATATAATTGTGATCACACAACAGTGTTTCAAACTCTAGAGAATCTCTCTGCTTCAGATAATATCAACTTTATAGATATAATTGTGATCACACAACAGTGTATCAAACTCTAGAGAATCTCTCTGCTTCAGATAATATCACCTTTATAGATATAATTGTGATCACACAACAGTGTATCAAACTCTAGAGAATCTCTCTGGTTCAGATAATTACAACTTTATAGATATAATTGTTATCACCCAACAGTGTATCAAACTCTACAGAATCTCTCTAGTTCGGATAAAATCAACTTTATAGATATAATTGTGATCACACAACAGTGTATCAAACTCTACAGAATCTCTCTAGTTCGGATAATATCAACTTTATAGATATAATTGTGATCACACAACAGTGTATCAAACTCTAGAGAATCTCTCTAGTTCAGATAATATTAACTTTATAGATATAATTGTGATCACACAACAGCGTATCAAACTCTACAGAATCTCTCTAGTTCAGATAATATCAACTTTATAGATATAATTGTGATCACACAACAGTGTATCAAACTCTAGAGAATCTCTCTGGTTCAGATAATATCAACTGTATAGATATAATTGTGATCACACAACAGTGTATCAAACTCTAGAGAATCTCGCTAGTTCAGATAATATCAACTTTATAGATATAATTGTGATCACACAACAGTGTATCAAACTCTAGAGAATCTCTCTGCTTCAGATAATATCACCTTTATAGATATAATTGTGATCACACAACAGTGTATCAAACTCTACAGAATCTCTCTACTTCAGATAATATCAACTTTATAGATATAATTGTGTTCACACAACAGTGTATCAAACTCTAGAGAATCTCTCTGGTTCAGATAGTATCAACTTTATAGATATAATTGTGATCACACAACAGTGTATCAAACTCTAGAGAATCTCTCTGCTTCAGATAATATCAACTTTATAGATATAATTGTGATCACACAACAGTGTATCAAACTAGAGAATCTCTCTAGTTCAAATAATATCAACTTTATAGATATAATTGTGATCACACAACAGTGTATCAAACTCTAGAGAATCTCTCTAGTTCAAATAATATCATCTTTATAGATATAATTGTGATCTCACAACAGTGTATCAAACTCTAGAGAATCTCTCTAGTTCAAATAATATCAACTTTATAGATATAATTGTGATCACACAACAGTGTATCAAACTCTAGAGAATCTCTCTGCGTCAGATAATATCAACTTTATAGATATAATTGTAATCACACAACAGTGTATCAAAGTCTAGAGAATCTCTCCGCTTCAGATAATTACAACTTTATAGATATAATTGTGATCACATAACAGTATATCAAACTCTACAGAATCTCTCTCGTTCAGATAATATCAACTTTATAGATATAATTGTGATCACACAACAGTGTATCAAACTCTGGAGAATTTCTCTGGTTCAGATAATATCATCCAGCCTCTGAAACTGTAGAAACTCGCAGGTTCAGATAATATTATGTAGCCTAACAAACTAGAAACTCTTTGGTTCAGATAATATCATTCAGCCTATCAAACTGTAGAAACTCTGGTTCAGATAATATCATCCAGCCTATGAAACTGTAGAAACTGTCGCTGGTTCAGATAATATGATCCAGCCTATCAAACTGTAGAAACTTTCTGGTTCAGATAATATCATCCAGCCTTCAAACTCTAGAAACTCTCTCGTTCAGATAATATCATCTAGCCTATCAAACTTTAGAAACTGTCTCCTTCAGATGATATTATCCAGCCTATCAAACTGTAGAAACTCTCTGGTTCAGATTATATCATCTACCCTATCAATCTGTAGAAACTGTCTCGTTCAGATAATATCATCCAGCCTATCAAACTGTAGAAACTGTCTCGTTCAGATGATATCATCCAGCCTCTCAAACTGTAGAAACTGTCTCGTTTAGATAATATCATCCACCCTATCAAACTGTAGAATCTCTCTGGTTCAGATAATATCATCCAGCCTATCAAACTGTAGAAACTGTGTCGTTCAGATAATATTATCCAGCCTTTCAAACTGTAGAAACTGTCTCGTTCAAATAATATCATCCAGCCTATCAAACTGTAGAAACTCTCTGGTTAGATAATATCATCCAGCCTATCAAACTGTAGAAACTGTCTCGTTCAGATAATATCATCCAGCCTATCAAACTGTAGAAACACTCTGGTTCAGATAATATCATCCAGCATATCAAACTGTAGAAACTTTCTGGTACAGATAATATCATCCGGCCTATCAAACTGTAGAAACTGTCTTGTTCAGATAATATCATCCAGCCTATCAAACTGTAGCAACTCTCTGGTTCAGATGATATCATCCAGCCTATGAAACTGTAAAAACTGTCTCTGGTTCAGATAACATCAACTTTATAGATATAATTGTGATCACATAACAGTATATCAAAGTCTACAGAATCTCTCTCGTTCAGATAATATAAACTTTATAGATATAATTGTGATCACACAACAGTATATCAAACTCTGGAGAATTTCTCTGGTTCAGATAATATCATCCAGCCTCTGAGACTGTAGAAACTCCAGGTTCAGATAATATTATGTAGCCTAACAAAGTAGAAACTCTTTGGTTCAGATAATATCATTCAGCCTATCAAACTGTAGAAACTCTGGTTCAGATAATATCATCCATCCTATGAAACTGTAGAAACTGTCTCAGGTTCAGATAATATGATCCACCCTATCAAACTGTAGAAACTTTCTGGTTCAGATAATATCATCCAGCCTTCAAACTCTAGAAACTCTCTAGTTCAGATAATATCATCTAGCCTATCAAACTTTAGAAACTGTCTCCTTCAGATAATATCATCCAGCCTATCAAACTGTAGAAACTCTCTGGTTCAGATAATATCATCTACCCTATCAATCTGTAGAAACTGTCTCCTTCAGATAATATCATCCAGCCTATCAAACTGTAGAAACTGTCTCGTTCAGATAATATCATCCAGCCTCTCAAACTGTAGAAACTGTCTCGTTTAGATAATATCATCCACCCTATCAAACTGTAGAATCTGTCTGGTTCAGATAATATCATCCAGCCTATCAAACTGTAGAAACTGTCTCGTTCAGATAATATTATCCAGCCTATCAAACTGTAGAAACTGTCTCGTTCAGATAATATCATCCAGCCTATCAAACTGTAGAAACTCTCTGGTTCAGATAATATCATCCGGCCTATCAAACTGTAGAAACACTCTGGTTCAAATAGTATCATCCAACCTATCAAACTGTAGAAATTCTCTGGTTCAGATAATATCATCCAGCCTATCAAACTGTAGAAACTCTCTGGTTCAGCTGATATCATCCAGCCTATCAACCTAGAGAAACTGCCTCGTTCAGATAATATCATCCAGCCTATCAAACTGTAGAAACTGTCTCGTTCAGAAACACACTGGTTCAGATAATATCATCCAAGCTATCAAACTGTAGAAATTCTCTGGTTCAGATAATATCATCCAACCTATCAAACTGTAGAAACTCTCTGGTTCAGATTATATCATCCTACCTATCAAACTGTAGAAACACTCTGGTTCAGATAATATCATCCCACCTATCAAACTGTAGAAACTCTCTGGTTCAGATAATATCATCCAGCCTATCAAACTGTAGAAACACTCTGGTTCAGATATTATTATGTAGCCTATCAAACTGTATAAACTGTCTCGTTCAGATAATATCATCCAGCCTATCAAACTGTAGAAACTGTCTCGTTCAGATAATATCATCCAGCCTATCAAACTGTAGAAACTCTCTGGTTCAGATAATATCATCCAGCCTATCAATCTGTAGAAACTCTCTGGTTCAGATCATATCATCCAGCCTATCAAACTGTAGAAACACTCTGGTTCAGATAATATCATCCAACCTATCAAACTGTAGAAATTCTCGGGTTCAGAAAATATCATCCAGCCTATCAAACTGTAGAAACACTCTGGTTCAGATAATATCATCCAACGTATCAAACTGTAGAAACTCTCTAGTTCATATAATATCATCCAACCTATCAAACTGTAGAATCTCTCTGGTTCAGATAATATCATGCAACCGATCAAACTGTAGAAACACTCTGGTTCAGATAATATCATCCAACCTATTAAACTGTAGAAACTCTCTGGTTCAGATAATACAATGCAGCCTATCAATCTGTAGAAACTCTCTGGTTCAGATAATATCATCCAGCCTATCAAACTGTAGATACTCTCTGGTTCAGATAATATCATCTAGCCTATCAAACTGTAGAAACTCTCTGGTTCAGCTAATATCATCCAGCATATCAATCTGTAGAAACTGTCTCGTTCAGATAATATCATCCAGCCTATTAAACTGTAGAAACTCTCTAGTTCAGATAATATCATCCAACCTATCAAACTGTAGAAACTCTCTGGTTCAGATAATATCATCCAACCTATCAAACTGTAGAAACACTCTGGTTCAGATAATATCATCCAGCCTATCAAACTGTAGATACTCTCTGGTTCAGATAATATCATCCAACCTATCAAACTGTAGAAACTCTTTGGTTCAGATAATATCATACAACCTATCAAACTGTAGAAACTCTCTGGTTCCGATAATATCATCCAACCTATCAAACTGTAGAAACTGTCTCGTTCAGATAATATCATCCAGCCTATGAAACTGTAGAAACTCTCTCTGGTTCAGATAATATCAACTTTATAGATATAATTGTGATCTCACAACAGTGTATCAAACTCTACAGTCTCTCTCTGGTACAGATAATATAAGCTTTATAGATATAATCATGAGCACACAACAGTATATCAAACTCTAGAGAATCTCTCTGGTTCAGATAATATCAACTTTATAGATATAATTGTGATCACACAACAGTGTATCAAACTCTAGAGAATCTCTCTAGTTCAGACAATATCAACTTTATAGATATAATTTTGATCTCACAACAGTGTATCAAACCCTAGAGAATCTCTCTAATTCAGACAATATCAACTTTATAGATATAATTGTGATCTCACAACAGTGTATCAAACTCTAGAGAATCTCTCTAGTTCAGACAATATCAACTTTATAGATATAATTGTGATCTCACAACAGTGTATCAAATTCTAGAGAATCTCTCTGGTTCAGATAATATCAACTTTATAGATATAACAACAGTGTATAAACTCTAGAGAATCTCTCTGGTTCAGATAATATCAACTTTATAGATATAATTGTGATCTCACAACAGTGTATCAAACTCTAGAGAATCTCTCTAGTCCAGACAATATCAATTTTATAGATATAATTGTGATCTCACAACAGTGTATCAAACTCTAGAGTATCTCTCTAGTTCAGATAATATCAATTTTATAGATATAATTGTGATCTCACAACAGTGTATCAAACTCTAGAGAATCTCTCTGGTTCAGACAATATCAACTTTATAGATATAATTGTGATCACCAACAGCGTATCAAACTCTAGAGAATCTGTTTGGTTCAGATAATTACAACTTTATAGATATAATTGTGATCTCACAACAGTGTATCAAACTCTAGAGAATCTCTCTGGTTCAGATAATATCAACTTTATAGATATAATTGTGATCACACAACAGTGTATCAAACTCTAGAGAATCTCTCTGGTTCAGATAATATCAACTTTATAGATATAATTGTGATCACATAACAGTGTATCAAACTCTAGAGAATCTCTCTGGTTCAGACAATATCAACTTTATAGATATAATTGTGATCACACAACAGTGTATCAAACTCTAGAGAATCTCTCTGGTTCAGATAATAACAACTTTATAGATATAATTGTGATCACATAACCGTGTATCAAACTCTAGAGAATCTCTCTAGTTCAGATAATATCAACTTTATAGATATAATTGTGATCACACAACAGTGTATCAAACTCTAGAGAATCTCTCTGCTTCAGATAATATCAACTTTATAGATATAATTGTAATCACACAACAGTGTATCAAACTCTAGAGAATCTCTCTGGTTCAGATAATATCACTTTTATAGATATAATTGTGATCACACAACAGTGTATCAAACTCTAGAGAATCTCTCTGCTTCAGATGATATCAACTTTATAGATATAATTGTGATCTCACAACAGTGTATAAAACTCTAGAGAATCTCTCTGCTTCAGATGATATCAACTTTATAGATATAATTGTGATCACACAACAGTGTATCAAACTCTAGAGAATCTCTCTGGTTCAGATAATATCAACTTTATAGATATAATTGTGATCACACAACAGTGTATCAAACTCTAGAGAATCTCTCTGCTTCAGATAATATCAACTTTATAGATATAATTGTGATCACACAACAGTGTATCAAACTCTACAGAATCTCTCTGGTTCAGATACTATCACCTTTATAGATATAATTGTGATCACATAACAGTGTATCAAACTCTAGAGAATCTCTCTGGTTCGGATAATATCACCTTTATAGATATAATTGTGATCACATAACAGTGTATCAAACTCTAGAGAATCTCTCTGCTTCAGATAATATCACCTTTATAGATATAATTGTGATCACATAACAGTGTATCAAACTCTAGAGAATCTCTCTGGTTCGGATAATATCAACTTTAGAGATCTAATTGTGATCACACAACAGTGTATCAAACTCTAGAGAATCTCTCTGCTTCAGATAATATCAACTTTATAGATATAATTGTGATCACACAACAGTGTATCAAACTCTAGAGAATCTCTCTAGTTCAGATAATATCAACTTTATAGATATAATTGTGATCACACAACAGTGTATCAAACTCTAGAGAATCTCTCTGCTTCAGATAATATCACCTTTATAGATATAATTGTGATCACACAACAGTGTTTCAAACTCTAGAGAATCTCTCTGCTTCAGATAATATCAACTTTATAGATATAATTGTGATCACACAACAGTGTATCAAACTCTAGAGAATCTCTCTGCTTCAGATAATATCACCTTTATAGATATAATTGTGATCACACAACAGTGTATCAAACTCTAGAGAATCTCTCTGGTTCAGATAATTACAACTTTATAGATATAATTGTTATCACCCAACAGTGTATCAAACTCTACAGAATCTCTCTAGTTCGGATAAAATCAACTTTATAGATATAATTGTGATCACACAACAGTGTATCAAACTCTACAGAATCTCTCTAGTTCGGATAATATCAACTTTATAGATATAATTGTGATCACACAACAGTGTATCAAACTCTAGAGAATCTCTCTAGTTCAGATAATATTAACTTTATAGATATAATTGTGATCACACAACAGCGTATCAAACTCTACAGAATCTCTCTAGTTCAGATAATATCAACTTTATAGATATAATTGTGATCACACAACAGTGTATCAAACTCTAGAGAATCTCTCTGGTTCAGATAATATCAACTGTATAGATATAATTGTGATCACACAACAGTGTATCAAACTCTAGAGAATCTCGCTAGTTCAGATAATATCAACTTTATAGATATAATTGTGATCACACAACAGTGTATCAAACTCTAGAGAATCTCTCTGCTTCAGATAATATCACCTTTATAGATATAATTGTGATCACACAACAGTGTATCAAACTCTACAGAATCTCTCTACTTCAGATAATATCAACTTTATAGATATAATTGTGTTCACACAACAGTGTATCAAACTCTAGAGAATCTCTCTGGTTCAGATAGTATCAACTTTATAGATATAATTGTGATCACACAACAGTGTATCAAACTCTAGAGAATCTCTCTGCTTCAGATAATATCAACTTTATAGATATAATTGTGATCACACAACAGTGTATCAAACTAGAGAATCTCTCTAGTTCAAATAATATCAACTTTATAGATATAATTGTGATCACACAACAGTGTATCAAACTCTAGAGAATCTCTCTAGTTCAAATAATATCATCTTTATAGATATAATTGTGATCTCACAACAGTGTATCAAACTCTAGAGAATCTCTCTAGTTCAAATAATATCAACTTTATAGATATAATTGTGATCACACAACAGTGTATCAAACTCTAGAGAATCTCTCTGCGTCAGATAATATCAACTTTATAGATATAATTGTAATCACACAACAGTGTATCAAAGTCTAGAGAATCTCTCCGCTTCAGATAATTACAACTTTATAGATATAATTGTGATCACATAACAGTATATCAAACTCTACAGAATCTCTCTCGTTCAGATAATATCAACTTTATAGATATAATTGTGATCACACAACAGTGTATCAAACTCTGGAGAATTTCTCTGGTTCAGATAATATCATCCAGCCTCTGAAACTGTAGAAACTCGCAGGTTCAGATAATATTATGTAGCCTAACAAACTAGAAACTCTTTGGTTCAGATAATATCATTCAGCCTATCAAACTGTAGAAACTCTGGTTCAGATAATATCATCCAGCCTATGAAACTGTAGAAACTGTCGCTGGTTCAGATAATATGATCCAGCCTATCAAACTGTAGAAACTTTCTGGTTCAGATAATATCATCCAGCCTTCAAACTCTAGAAACTCTCTCGTTCAGATAATATCATCTAGCCTATCAAACTTTAGAAACTGTCTCCTTCAGATGATATTATCCAGCCTATCAAACTGTAGAAACTCTCTGGTTCAGATTATATCATCTACCCTATCAATCTGTAGAAACTGTCTCGTTCAGATAATATCATCCAGCCTATCAAACTGTAGAAACTGTCTCGTTCAGATGATATCATCCAGCCTCTCAAACTGTAGAAACTGTCTCGTTTAGATAATATCATCCACCCTATCAAACTGTAGAATCTCTCTGGTTCAGATAATATCATCCAGCCTATCAAACTGTAGAAACTGTGTCGTTCAGATAATATTATCCAGCCTTTCAAACTGTAGAAACTGTCTCGTTCAAATAATATCATCCAGCCTATCAAACTGTAGAAACTCTCTGGTTAGATAATATCATCCAGCCTATCAAACTGTAGAAACTGTCTCGTTCAGATAATATCATCCAGCCTATCAAACTGTAGAAACACTCTGGTTCAGATAATATCATCCAGCATATCAAACTGTAGAAACTTTCTGGTACAGATAATATCATCCGGCCTATCAAACTGTAGAAACTGTCTTGTTCAGATAATATCATCCAGCCTATCAAACTGTAGCAACTCTCTGGTTCAGATGATATCATCCAGCCTATGAAACTGTAAAAACTGTCTCTGGTTCAGATAACATCAACTTTATAGATATAATTGTGATCACATAACAGTATATCAAACTCTACAGAATCTCTCTCGTTCAGATAATATAAACTTTATAGATATAATTGTGATCACACAACAGTATATCAAACTCTGGAGAATTTCTCTGGTTCAGATAATATCATCCAGCCTCTGAGACTGTAGAAACTCCAGGTTCAGATAATATTATGTAGCCTAACAAAGTAGAAACTCTTTGGTTCAGATAATATCATTCAGCCTATCAAACTGTAGAAACTCTGGTTCAGATAATATCATCCATCCTATGAAACTGTAGAAACTGTCTCAGGTTCAGATAATATGATCCACCCTATCAAACTGTAGAAACTTTCTGGTTCAGATAATATCATCCAGCCTTCAAACTCTAGAAACTCTCTAGTTCAGATAATATCATCTAGCCTATCAAACTTTAGAAACTGTCTCCTTCAGATAATATCATCCAGCCTATCAAACTGTAGAAACTCTCTGGTTCAGATAATATCATCTACCCTATCAATCTGTAGAAACTGTCTCCTTCAGATAATATCATCCAGCCTATCAAACTGTAGAAACTGTCTCGTTCAGATAATATCATCCAGCCTCTCAAACTGTAGAAACTGTCTCGTTTAGATAATATCATCCACCCTATCAAACTGTAGAATCTGTCTGGTTCAGATAATATCATCCAGCCTATCAAACTGTAGAAACTGTCTCGTTCAGATAATATTATCCAGCCTATCAAACTGTAGAAACTGTCTCGTTCAGATAATATCATCCAGCCTATCAAACTGTAGAAACTCTCTGGTTCAGATAATATCATCCGGCCTATCAAACTGTAGAAACACTCTGGTTCAAATAGTATCATCCAACCTATCAAACTGTAGAAATTCTCTGGTTCAGATAATATCATCCAGCCTATCAAACTGTAGAAACTCTCTGGTTCAGCTGATATCATCCAGCCTATCAACCTAGAGAAACTGCCTCGTTCAGATAATATCATCCAGCCTATCAAACTGTAGAAACTGTCTCGTTCAGAAACACACTGGTTCAGATAATATCATCCAAGCTATCAAACTGTAGAAATTCTCTGGTTCAGATAATATCATCCAACCTATCAAACTGTAGAAACTCTCTGGTTCAGATTATATCATCCTACCTATCAAACTGTAGAAACACTCTGGTTCAGATAATATCATCCCACCTATCAAACTGTAGAAACTCTCTGGTTCAGATAATATCATCCAGCCTATCAAACTGTAGAAACACTCTGGTTCAGATATTATTATGTAGCCTATCAAACTGTATAAACTGTCTCGTTCAGATAATATCATCCAGCCTATCAAACTGTAGAAACTCTCTGGTTCAGATAATATCATCGTGCCTATTATACTGTAGAAATTCTCTGGTTCAGATAATATCATCCAGCCTATCAAACTGTAGAAACTCTCTGGTTCAGATAATATCTTCCAACCTATCAAACTGTAGAAACTCTCTGGTTCAGATAATATCATCCAACCTATCAAACTGTAGAAACTCTCTGGTTCAGATAATATCATCCAACCTATCAAACTGTAGAAACTCTCTGGTTCAGATAATATCATCCAGCCTAACAATCTGTAGAAACTCTCTGGTTCAGATAATATCATCGAGCCTATCAAACTGTAGAAACACTCATTTTCAGATAATATCATCCAGCCTATCAAACTGTAGTAATTCTCTGGTTCAGATAATATCATCCAGCCTATCAATCTGTAGAAACTGTCTCGTTCAGATAATATCATCCAGCCTAACAAACTGTAGAAACTCTCTGGTTCAGATAATATCATCCAGCCTATCAAACTGTAGAAACACTCTGGTTCAGATAATATCATCCGCCTATCAAACTGTAGAAACTGTCTCGTTCAGATAATATCATCCAGCCTATCAAACTGTAGAAACTCTCTGGTTCAGATAATATCATCCATCCTATCAAACTGTAGAAACTCTCTGGTTCAGATAATATTATCCGGCCTATCAAACGGTAGAAACACTCTGGTTCAGATAATATCATCCAACCTATCAAACTGTAGAAATTGTCTGGTTCAGATAATATCATTCAGCCTATCAGACTGTAGAAACACTCTGGTTCAGATAATGTCATCCAGCCTATCAATCTGTAGAAACTGTCTCGTTCAGATAATATCATCCAGCCTATCAAACTGTAGAAACTGTCTCGTTCAGATAATATCATCCAGCCTATCAAACTGTAGAAACTCTCTGGTTCAGATAATATCATCCGGCCATCAAACTGTAGAAACACTCTGGTTCAGATAATATCATCCAACCTATCAAACTGTAGAAATTCTCTGGTTCAGATAATATCATCCAGCCTATCAAACTGAAGAAACTCTCGGGTTCAGATAATATCATCCAGCCTATGAATCTGTAGAAACTGTCTCGTTTAGATAATATCATCCCGCCCATCAAACTGTAGAAACTGTCTCGTTCAGATAATATCATCCAGCCTATCAAACTGTATAAATTCTCTGGTTCAGATAATATCATCCAGCCGATCAAACTGTAGAAACTCTCTGGTTCAGATAATATCATCCAGGCTATCAAACTGAAGAAACTCTATGGTTCAGGAATTATCATCCAGCCTATCAATCTGTAGAATCTGTCTCGTTCAGATAATATCATCCAGCCCTTCAAACTGTGGAAACTGACTCGTTCAGATAATATCATCCAGCCTATCAAACTGTAGAAACTCTCTGGTTCAGATAATGTCATCCGGCCTATCAAACAGTAGAAACTGTCTCGTTCAGATAATATCATCCAGCCTATCAAACTAAAGAAACTCTCTGGTTCAGATAATATCATCCAGCCTATCAAACTGTAGAAACTGTCTCGTTCAGATAATATCATCCAGTCTATCAAACAGTAGAAACTCTCTGGTTCAGATAATGTCATCCAGCCTATCAAACTGAAGAAACTCTCTGGTTCAGATAATATCATCCAGCCCATCAAACAGTAGAAACTGTCTCGTTCAGATAATATCATCCAGCCCATCAAACAGTAGAAACTGTCTCGTTCAGATAATATCATCCAGCCTATCAAACTGTAGAAACTGTCTGGTTCGGATAATATCATCCGGCCTATTAAACTGTAGAAACACTCTAGTTCAGATAATATCATCCAACCTATCAAACAGTAGAAATTTTCTGGTTCAGATAATATCATCCAACCTATCAAACTGTAGAAACTCTCTGGTTCAGATAATATCATCCGGCCTATCAAACTGTAGAAACACTCTGGTTCAGATAATATCCTCCAACCTATCAAACTGTATAAATTCTCTGGTCAGATAATATCATCCAACCTACCAAACTGTAGAAACTCTCTGGTTCAGATAATATCATCCGGCCTATCAAACTGTAGAAACACTCTGGTTCAGATAATATCATCCAACCTATCAATTTGTAGAAACTGTCTCGTTCAGATAATATCATCCAGCCTATCAAACTGTAGAAACTCTCTGGTTCAGATAATAACATCCGGCCTATCAAACTGTAGAAACACTCTGGTTCAGATAATATCATCCAACCTATCAAACTGTAGAAATTCTCTGGTTCAGATAATATCATCCAGCCTATCAAACGGTAGAAACACTCTGGTTCAGATAATATTATGTAGCCTATCAGACTATAGAAACTCTCTGGTTCAGATAATATCATCCAGCCTATCAATTTGTAGAAACTGTCTCGTTCAGATAATATCATCCAGCCTATCAAACTGTAGAAACTCTCTGGTTCAGATAATAACATCCGGCCTATCAAACTGTAGAAACACTCTGGTTCAGATAATATCATCCAACCTATCAAACTGTAGAAATTCTCTGGTTCAGATAATATCATCCAGCCTATCAAACGGTAGAAACACTCTGGTTCAGATAATATTATGTAGCCTATCAAACTGTAGAAACTCTCTGGTTCAGATAATATCATCCAGCCTATCAAACTGTAGAAACACTCTGGTTCAGATAATATCATCCAACCTATTAAACTGTAGAAATTCTCTGGTTCAGATAATATCATCCAGCCTATCAAACTGTAGATACTCTCTGGTTCAGATATTATTATGTAGCCTATCAAACTGTAGAAACTGTCTCGTTCAGATAATATCATCCAGCCTATCAAACTGTAGAAACTGTCTCGTTCAGATAATATCATCCAGCCTATCAAACTGTAGAAACTCTCTGGTTCAGATAATATCATCCGGCCTATCAAACTGTAGAAACACTCTGGTTCAGATAATATCATCCAACCTATCAAACTGTAGAAATTCTCTGGTTCAGATAATATCATCCAGCCTATCAAACTGTAGAAACTCTCTGGTTCAGATAATATAATCCAGCCTATCAAACTGAAGAAACTGTCTGGTTCAGATAATATCATCCAGCCTATCAATCTGTAGAAACTTTCTCGTTCAGATAATATCATCCAGCCCATCAAACTGTAGAAACTGTCTCGTTCAGATAATATCATCCAGCCTATCAAACTGTAGAAACTCTCTCGTTCAGATAATATTATCCGGCATATAATCTGTAGAAACTGTCTCGTTCAGATAATATCATCCAGCCCATCAAACTGTAGAAACTGTCTCGTTCAGATAATATCATCCATGCTATCAAACTGTAGAAACTCTCTGGTTCGGATAATATCATCCGGCCTATTATACTGTAGAAACACTCTGGTTCAGATAATATCATCCAACCTATCAAACAGTAGAAACTTTCTGGTTCAGATAATATCATCAAGCCTATCAAACTGTAGAAACACTCTGGTTCAAATAATATCATCCAGCCTCTCAAACTGTAGAAACACTCTGGTTCAGATAATATCATCCCGCCTATCAAACTGTAGAAACTCTCTGTGTTCAGATAATATCATCCAGCCTATCAAACTTTAGAAACACTCTGGTTCAGATAATATCATCCAGCCTATCAAACTGTAGAAACTCTCTGGTTCAGATAATATCATCCAACCTATCAAACTATAGAAATTCTCTGGTTCAGATAATATCATCCAGCCTATCAAAGTGTAGAAACTCTCTGGTTCAGATAATATCATCCAACCTATCAAACTGTAGAAACTCTGGTTCAGATTATATCATCCAGCCTATCAAACTGTAGAAACTCTCTGGTTCAGATAATATCATCCAACCTATCAAACTGTAGAAACACACTGTTTCAGATAATATCATCTAGCCTATCAAACTGTAGAAACTCTTTGGTTCGGATAATATCATCCAACCTATCAAACTGTAGGAATTCTCTGGTTCAGATAATATCATCCAGCCTATCAAACTGTAGAAACTCTCTGGGTCAGATAATATCATCCAGCCTATCAAACTGTAGAAACTCTCTCGTTCAGATAATATCATCCATCTTATCAAACTGTAGAAATTCTCTGGTTCAGATACTATCATCCAGCCTATCAAACTGTAGAAACTCTCTGGTTCAGATAATATCATCCAACCTATCAAACTGTAGAAACACTCTGGTTCAGATAATATCATGCAACCTATCAAACTGTAGAAACTCTCTGGTTCAGATAATATCATCCAGCCTATCAAACTGTAGAAACACTCTGGTTCAGATATTATTATGTAGCATATCAAACTGTAGAAACTGTCTCGCTCAGATAATATCATCCAGCCTATCAAACTGTAGAAACTGTCTCGTTCAGATAATATCATCCAGCCTATCAAACTGTAGAAACTCTCTGGTTCAGATAATATAATCCGGACTATTAAACCTTAGAAATTCTCTGGTTCAGATAATATCATCCAGCCTATCAAACTGTAGAAACTCTCTGGTTCAGATAATATCATCCAACCTATCAAACTGTAGAAACTCTCTGGTTCAGATAATATCATCCAACCTATCAAACTGTAGAAACTCTCTGGTTCAGATAATATCATTCAACCTATCAAACTGTAGAAACTCTCTGGTTCAGATAATATCATCCGGCCTATCAAACTATAGAAACTCTCTGGTTCAGATAATATCATCCAGCCTATCAAACTGTAGAAACACTCATTTTCAGATAATATCATCCAGCCTATCAAACTCTAGAAATTCTCTGGTTCAGATAATATCATCCAGCCTATCAATCTGTAGAAACTGTCTCGTTCAGATAATATCATCCAGCCTATCAAACTGTAGAAACTCTCTGGTTCAGATAATATCATCCAGCCTATCAAACTGTAGAAACTCTCTGGTTCAGATAATATCATCCGGCCTATCAAACTGTAGAAACACTCTGGTTCAGATAATATCATCCAACCTATCAAACTGTAGAAATTGTCTGGTTCAGATAATATCATTCAGCCTATCAGACTGTAGAAACTCTCTGGTTCAGATAATATCATCCAGCCTATCAATCTGTAGAAACTGTCTCGTTCAATTAATATCATCCAGCCTATCAAACTTTAGAAACTGTCTCGTTCAGATAATATCATCCAGCCTATCAAACTGTAGAAACTCTCTGGTTCAGATAATATCATCCGGCCTATCAAACTGTAGAAACACTCTGGTTCAGATAATATCATCCAACCTATCAAACTGTAGAAATTCTCTGGTTCAGATAATATTATCCAGCCTATCAAACTGTAGAAACACTCTGGTTCAGATATTATGTAGCCTATCAAACTGTAGAAACTGTCTCGTTCAGATAATATCATCCAGCCTATCAAACTAGAAACTGTCTCGTTCAGATATCATCCAGCCTATCAAACTGTAGAAACTCTCTGGTTCAGATAATATCATCCGGCCTATCAAACTGTAGAAACACTCTGGTTCAGATAATATCATCCAACCTATCAAACTGTAGAAATTCTGTGGTTCAGATAATATCATCCAGCCTATCAAACTGTAGAAACTCTCTGGTTCAGATAATATCATTCAGCCTATCAAACTGAAGAAACTCTCTCGTTCAGATAATATCATCCAGCCTATCTGTCTGTAGAAACTGTCTCGTTCAGATAATATCATCCAGCCCATCAAACTGTAGAAACTGTCTCGTTCAGATAATATCATCCAGCCTATCAAACTGTAGAAACACTCTGGTTCAGATAATATCATCCGGCCTATTATACTGTAGAAACACTCTGGTTCAGATAATATCATCCAACCTATCAAACAGTAGAAACTTTCTGGTTCAGATAATATCATCAAGCCTATCAAACTGTAGAAGCACTCTGGTTCAGATAATATCATCCAGCCTATCAAACTGTAGAAACACTCTGTTTTCCGGATAATATCATCCAGCCTATCAAACTGTAGAAACACTCTGTTTTCCGGATAATATAATGCAGCCTATCAAACTGTAGAAGCTCTCTGGTTCAGATAATATCATCCAGCCTATCAATCTTTAGAAACTGTCTCGTTCAGATAATATCATCCAGCCTATCAAACTGTAGAAACTCTCTGGTTCAGATAATATCATCCAGCCTATCAAACTGTAGAAACTCTCTGGTTCAGATAATATCATCCAGCCTACCAAACTGTAGAAACTCTCTGGTTCAGGTAATATCATCCAGCCTATCAATCTGTAGAAACTGTCTCGTTCAGATAATATCATCCAGCCTATCAAACTGTAGAAACTCTCTGGTTCAGATAATATCATCCAGCCTATCAAAGTGTAGAAACTCTCTGGTTCAGATAATATCATCCAACCTATCAAACTGTAGAAACTCTCTGGTTCAGATAATATCATCCAACCTTTCAAACTGTAGAAACTCTCTGGTTCAGATATAATCATCCAACCTATCAAACTCTAGAAACTCTGGTTCAGATAATATCATCCAGCCTATCAAACTGTAGAAACTCTCTGGTTCAGATAATATCATCCAGCCTATCAAACTGTAGAAACACTCTGTTTCAGATAATATCATCCAGCCTATCAAACTGTAGAAACTCTCTGGTTCAGATAATATCATCCAGCCTATCAAACTGTAGAAACTCTCTGGTTCAGATAATATCATCCAGCCTATCAAACTGTAGAAACTCTCTGGTTCAGATAATATCATCCAACCTATCAAACTGTAGAAATTCTCTGGTTCAGATAATATCATCCAGCCTATCAAACTGTAGAAACTGTCTGGTTCGGATAATATCTTCCGGCCTATTAAACTGTAGAAACACTCTAGTTCAGATAATATCATCCAACCTATCAAACAGTAGAAATTTTCTGGTTCAGATAATATCATCCAACCTATCAAACTGTAGAAACTCTCTGGTTCAGATAATATCATCCGGCCTATCAAACTGTAGAAACACTCTGGTTCAGATAATATCCTCCAACCTATCAAACTGTATAAATTCTCTGGTTCAGATAATATCATCCAACCTATCAAACTGTAGAAATTGTCTGGTTCAGATAATATCATTCAGCCTATCAGACTATAGAAACTCTCTGGTTCAGATAATATCATCCAGCCTATCAATTTGTAGAAACTGTCTCGTTCAGATAATATCATCCAGCCTATCAAACTGTAGAAACTCTCTGGTTCAGATAATATCATCCGGCCTATCAAACTGTAGAAACACTCTGGTTCAGATAATATCATCCAACCTATCAAACTGTAGAAATTCTCTGGTTCAGATAATATCATCCAGCCTATCAAACGGTAGAAACACTCTGGTTCAGATAATATTATGTAGCCTATCAAACTGTAGAAACTCTCTGGTTCAGATAATATCATCCAGCCTATCAAACTGTAGAAACACTCTGGTTCAGATAATATCATCCAACCTATTAAACTGTAGAAATTCTCTGGTTCAGATAATATCATCCAGCCTATCAAACTGTAGATACTCTCTGGTTCAGATATTATTATGTAGCCTATCAAACTGTAGAAACTGTCTCGTTCAGATAATATCATCCAGCCTATCAAACTGTAGAAACTGTCTCGTTCAGATAATATCATCCAGCCTATCAAACTGTAGAAACTCTCTGGTTCAGATAATATCATCCGGCCTATCAAACTGTAGAAACACTCTGGTTCAGATATCATCCAACCTATCAAACTGTAGAAATTCTCTGGTTCAGATAATATCATCCAGCCTATCAAACTGTAGAAACTCTCTGGTTCAGATAATATAATCCAGCCTATCAAACTGAAGAAACTGTCTGGTTCAGATAATATCATCCAGCCTATCAATCTGTAGAAACTTTCTCGTTCAGATAATATCATCCAGCCCATCAAACTGTAGAAACTGTCTCGTTCAGATAATATCATCCAGCCTATCAAACTGTAGAAACTCTCTCGTTCAGATAATATTATCCGGCATATAATCTGTAGAAACTGTCTCGTTCAGATAATATCATCCAGCCCATCAAACTGTAGAAACTGTCTCGTTCAGATAATATCATCCATGCTATCAAACTGTAGAAACTCTCTGGTTCGGATAATATCATCCGGCCTATTATACTGTAGAAACACTCTGGTTCAGATAATATCATCCAACCTATCAAACAGTAGAAACTTTCTGGTTCAGATAATATCATCAAGCCTATCAAACTGTAGAAACACTCTGGTTCAAATAATATCATCCAGCCTCTCAAACTGTAGAAACACTCAGGTTCAGATAATATCATCCCGCCTATCAAACTGTAGAAACTCTCTGTGTTCAGATAATATCATCCAGCCTATCAAACTTTAGAAACACTCTGGTTCAGATAATATCATCCAGCCTATCAAACTGTAGAAACTCTCTGGTTCAGATAATATCATCCAACCTATCAAACTATAGAAATTCTCTGGTTCAGATAATATCATCCAGCCTATCAAAGTGTAGAAACTCTCTGGTTCAGATAATATCATCCAACCTATCAAACTGTAGAAACTCTGGTTCAGATTATATCATCCAGCCTATCAAACTGTAGAAACTCTCTGGTTCAGATAATATCATCCAACCTATCAAACTGTAGAAACACACTGTTTCAGATAATATCATCTAGCCTATCAAACTGTAGAAACTCTTTGGTTCGGATAATATCATCCAACCTATCAAACTGTAGGAATTCTCTGGTTCAGATAATATCATCCAGCCTATCAAACTGTAGAAACTCTCTGGGTCAGATAATATCATCCAGCCTATCAAACTGTAGAAACTGTCTCGTTCAGATAATATCATCCATCTTATCAAACTGTAGAAATTCTCTGGTTCAGATACTATCATCCAGCCTATCAAACTGTAGAAACTCTCTGGTTCAGATAATATCATCCAACCTATCAAACTGTAGAAACACTCTGGTTCAGATAATATCATGCAACCTATCAAACTGTAGAAACTCTCTGGTTCAGATAATATCATCCAGCCTATCAAACTGTAGAAACACTCTGGTTCAGATATTATTATGTAGCATATCAAACTGTAGAAACTGTCTCGCTCAGATAATATCATCCAGCCTATCAAACTGTAGAAACTGTCTCGTTCAGATAATATCATCCAGCCTATCAAACTGTAGAAACTCTCTGGTTCAGATAATATGATCCGGACTATTAAACCTTAGAAATTCTCTGGTTCAGATAATATCATCCAGCCTATCAAACTGTAGAAACTCTCTGGTTCAGATAATATCATCCAACCTATCAAACTGTAGAAACTCTCTGGTTCAGATAATATCATCCAACCTATCAAACTGTAGAAACTCTCTGGTTCAGATAATATCATTCAACCTATCAAACTGTAGAAACTCTCTGGTTCAGATAATATCATCCGGCCTATCAAACTATAGAAACTCTCTGGTTCAGATAATATCATCCAGCCTATCAAACTGTAGAAACACTCATTTTCAGATAATATCATCCAGCCTATCAAACTCTAGAAATTCTCTGGTTCAGATAATATCATCCAGCCTATCAATCTGTAGAAACTGTCTCGTTCAGATAATATCATCCAGCCTATCAAACTGTAGAAACTCTCTGGTTCAGATAATATCATCCAGCCTATCAAACTGTAGAAACTCTCTGGTTCAGATAATATCATCCGGCCTATCAAACTGTAGAAACACTCTGGTTCAGATAATATCATCCAACCTATCAAACTGTAGAAATTGTCTGGTTCAGATAATATCATTCAGCCTATCAGACTGTAGAAACTCTCTGGTTCAGATAATATCATCCAGCCTATCAATCTGTAGAAACTGTCTCGTTCAATTAATATCATCCAGCCTATCAAACTTTAGAAACTGTCTCGTTCAGATAATATCATCCAGCCTATCAAACTGTAGAAACTCTCTGGTTCAGATAATATCATCCGGCCTATCAAACTGTAGAAACACTCTGGTTCAGATAATATCATCCAGCCTATCAAACTGTAGAAATTCTCTGGTTCAGATAATATCATCCAGCCTATCAAACTGTAGAAACACTCTGTTTCAGATAATATCATCCAGCCTATCAAACTGTAGAAACTGTCTCGTTCAGATAATATCATCCAGCCTATCAAACTGTAGAAACTGTCTCGTTCAGATATCATCCAGCCTATCAAACTGTAGAAACTCTCTGGTTCAGATAATATCATCCGGCCTATCAAACTGTAGAAACACTCTGGTTCAGATAATATCATCCAACCTATCAAACTGTAGAAATTCTATGGTTCAGATAATATCATCCAGCCTATCAAACTGTAGAAACTCTCTGGTTCAGATAATATCATTCAGCCTATCAAACTGAAGAAACTCTCTGGTTCAGATAATATCATCCAACCTATCAAACTGTAGAAATTCTGTGGTTCAGATAATATCATCCAGCCTATCAAACTGTAGAAACTCTCTGGTTCAGATAATATCATTCAGCCTATCAAACTGAAGAAACTCTCTCGTTCAGATAATATCATCCAGCCTATCTGTCTGTAGAAACTGTCTCGTTCAGATAATATCATCCAGCCCATCAAACTGTAGAAACTGTCTCGTTCAGATAATATCATCCAGCCTATCAAACTGTAGAAACACTCTGGTTCAGATAATATCATCCGGCCTATTATACTGTAGAAACACTCTGGTTCAGATAATATCATCCAACCTATCAAACAGTAGAAACTTTCTGGTTCAGATAATATCATCAAGCCTATCAAACTGTAGAAACACTCTGGTTCAGATAATATCATCCAGCCTATCAAAGTGTAGAAACACTCTGTTTTCCGGATAATATCATCCAGCCTATCAAACTGTAGAAACACTCTGTTTTCCGGATAATATAATGCAGCCTATCAAACTGTAGAAGCTCTCTGGTTCAGATAATATCATCCAGCCTATCAATCTTTAGACACTGTCTCGTTCAGATAATATCATCCAGCCTATCAAACTGTAGAAACTCTCTGGTTCAGATAATATCATCCAGCCTATCAAACTGTAGAAACTCTCTGGTTCAGATAATATCATCCAGCCTATCAATCTTTAGACACTGTCTCGTTCAGATAATATCATCCAGCCTATCAAACTGTAGAAACTCTCTGGTTCAGATAATATCATCCAGCCTATCAAACTGTAGAAACTCTCTGGTTCAGATAATATCATCCAGCCTATCAATATGTAGAACTGTCTCGATCAATAATATCATCCAGCCTATCAAACTGTAGAAACTCTCTGGTTCAGATAATATCATCCAGCCTACCAAACTGTAGAAACTCTCTGGTTCAGGTAATATCATCCAGCCTATCAATCTCTAGAAACTGTCTCGTTCAGATAATATCATCCAGCCTATCAAACTGTAGAAACTCTCTGGTTCAGATAATATCATCCAGCCTATCAAAGTGTAGAAACTCTCTGGTTCAGATAATATCATCCAACCTATCAAACTGTAGAAACTCTCTGGTTCAGATAATATCATCCAACCTTTCAAACTGTAGAAACTCTCTGGTTCAGATAATATCATCCAGCCTATCAAACTGTAGAAACTCTCTGGTTCAGATAATATCATCCAGCCTATCAAACTGTAGAAACACTCTGTTTCAGATAATATCATCCAGCCTATCAAACTGTAGAAACTCTCTGGTTCAGATAATATCATCCAGCCTATCAAACTGTAGAAACTCTCTGGTTCAGATAATATCATCCAGCCTATCAAACTGTAGAAACTCTCTGGTTCAGATAATATCATCCAACCTATCAAACTGTAGAAATTCTCTGGTTCAGATAATATCATCCAGCCTATCAATCTGTAGAAACTGTCTCGTTTAGATAATATCATCCAGCCTATCAAATTGTAGAAACACTCTCGTTCAGATAATATCATCCAGCCTATCAATCTGTAGAAACTCTCTGGTTCAGATAATATCATCCAACCTATCAAACTGTAGAAACTCTCTGGTTCAGATAATATCATCCAACCTATCAAACTGTAGAAACTCTCTGGTTCAGATAATATCATTAAACCTATCAAACTGTAGAAACTCTCTGGTTCAGATAATATCATCCGGCCTATCAAACTATAGAAACTCTCTGGTTCAGATAATATCATCCAGCCTATCAAACTGTAGAAACACTCATTTTCAGATAATATCATCCAGCCTATCAAACTCTAGAAATTCTCTGGTTCAGATAATATCATCCAGCCTATCAATCTGTAGAAACTGTCTCGTTCAGATAATATCATCCAGCCTATCAAACTGTAGAAACTCTCTGGTTCAGATAATATCCAGCCTATCAAACTGTAGAAACTCTCTGGTTCAGATAATATCATCCGGCCTATCAAACTGTAGAAACACTCTGGTTCAGATAATATCATCCAACCTATCAAACTGTAGAAATTGTCTGGTTCAGATAATATCATTCAGCCTATCAGACTGTAGAAACTCTCTGGTTCAGATAATATCATCCAGCCTATCAATCTGTAGAAACTGTCTCGTTCAATTAATATCATCCAGCCTATCAAACTTTAGAAACTGTCTCGTTCAGATAATATCATCCAGCCTATCAAACTGTAGAAACTCTCTGGTTCAGATAATATCATCCGGCCTATCAAACTGTAGAAACACTCTGGTTCAGATAATATCATCCAACCTATCAAACTGTAGAAATTCTCTGGTTCAGATAATATTATCCAGCCTATCAAACTGTAGAAACACTCTGGTTCAGATATTATGTAGCCTATCAAACTGTAGAAACTGTCTCGTTCAGATAATATCATCCAGCCTATCAAACTGTAGAAACTGTCTCGTTCAGATATCATCCAGCCTATCAAACTGTAGAAACTCTCTGGTTCAGATAATATCATCCGGCCTATCAAACTGTAGAAACACTCTGGTTCAGATAATATCATCCAACCTATCAAACTGTAGAAATTCTGTGGTTCAGATAATATCATCCAGCCTATCAAACTGTAGAAACTCTCTGGTTCAGATAATATCATTCAGCCTATCAAACTGAAGAAACTCTCTCGTTCAGATAATATCATCCAGCCTATCTGTCTGTAGAAACTGTCTCGTTCAGATAATATCATCCAGCCCATCAAACTGTAGAAACTGTCTCGTTCAGATAATATCATCCAGCCTATCAAACTGTAGAAACACTCTGGTTCAGATAATATCATCCGGCCTATTATACTGTAGAAACACTCTGGTTCAGATAATATCATCCAACCTATCAAACAGTAGAAACTTTCTGGTTCAGATAATATCATCAAGCCTATCAAACTGTAGAAACACTCTGGTTCAGATAATATCATCCAGCCTATCAAACTGTAGAAACACTCTGTTTTCCGGATAATATCATCCAGCCTATCAAACTGTAGAAACACTCTGTTTTCCGGATAATATAATGCAGCCTATCAAACTGTAGAAGCTCTCTGGTTCAGATAATATCATCCAGCCTATCAATCTTTAGAAACTGTCTCGTTCAGATAATATCATCCAGCCTATCAATCTGTAGAAACTGTCTCGTTCAATTAATATCATCCAGCCTATCAAACTTTAGAAACTGTCTCGTTCAGATAATATCATCCAGCCTATCAAACTGTAGAAACTCTCTGGTTCAGATAATATCATCCGGCCTATCAAACTGTAGAAACACTCTGGTTCAGATAATATCATCCAGCCTATCAAACTGTAGAAATTCTCTGGTTCAGATAATATCATCCAGCCTATCAAACTGTAGAAACACTCTGTTTCAGATAATATCATCCAGCCTATCAAACTGTAGAAACTGTCTCGTTCAGATAATATCATCCAGCCTATCAAACTGTAGAAACTGTCTCGTTCAGATATCATCCAGCCTATCAAACTGTAGAAACTCTCTGGTTCAGATAATATCATCCGGCCTATCAAACTGTAGAAACACTCTGGTTCAGATAATATCATCCAACCTATCAAACTGTAGAAATTCTATGGTTCAGATAATATCATCCAGCCTATCAAACTGTAGAAACTCTCTGGTTCAGATAATATCATTCAGCCTATCAAACTGAAGAAACTCTCTGGTTCAGATAATATCATCCAACCTATCAAACTGTAGAAATTCTGTGGTTCAGATAATATCATCCAGCCTATCAAACTGTAGAAACTCTCTGGTTCAGATAATATCATTCAGCCTATCAAACTGAAGAAACTCTCTCGTTCAGATAATATCATCCAGCCTATCTGTCTGTAGAAACTGTCTCGTTCAGATAATATCATCCAGCCCATCAAACTGTAGAAACTGTCTCGTTCAGATAATATCATCCAGCCTATCAAACTGTAGAAACACTCTGGTTCAGATAATATCATCCGGCCTATTATACTGTAGAAACACTCTGGTTCAGATAATATCATCCAACCTATCAAACAGTAGAAACTTTCTGGTTCAGATAATATCATCAAGCCTATCAAACTGTAGAAACACTCTGGTTCAGATAATATCATCCAGCCTATCAAAGTGTAGAAACACTCTGTTTTCCGGATAATATCATCCAGCCTATCAAACTGTAGAAACACTCTGTTTTCCGGATAATATAATGCAGCCTATCAAACTGTAGAAGCTCTCTGGTTCAGATAATATCATCCAGCCTATCAATCTTTAGACACTGTCTCGTTCAGATAATATCATCCAGCCTATCAAACTGTAGAAACTCTCTGGTTCAGATAATATCATCCAGCCTATCAAACTGTAGAAACTCTCTGGTTCAGATAATATCATCCAGCCTATCAATATGTAGAACTGTCTCGATCAATAATATCATCCAGCCTATCAAACTGTAGAAACTCTCTGGTTCAGATAATATCATCCAGCCTACCAAACTGTAGAAACTCTCTGGTTCAGGTAATATCATCCAGCCTATCAATCTCTAGAAACTGTCTCGTTCAGATAATATCATCCAGCCTATCAAACTGTAGAAACTCTCTGGTTCAGATAATATCATCCAGCCTATCAAAGTGTAGAAACTCTCTGGTTCAGATAATATCATCCAACCTATCAAACTGTAGAAACTCTCTGGTTCAGATAATATCATCCAACCTTTCAAACTGTAGAAACTCTCTGGTTCAGATAATATCATCCAGCCTATCAAACTGTAGAAACTCTCTGGTTCAGATAATATCATCCAGCCTATCAAACTGTAGAAACACTCTGTTTCAGATAATATCATCCAGCCTATCAAACTGTAGAAACTCTCTGGTTCAGATAATATCATCCAGCCTATCAAACTGTAGAAACTCTCTGGTTCAGATAATATCATCCAGCCTATCAAACTGTAGAAACTCTCTGGTTCAGATAATATCATCCAACCTATCAAACTGTAGAAATTCTCTGGTTCAGATAATATCATCCAGCCTATCAATCTGTAGAAACTGTCTCGTTTAGATAATATCATCCAGCCTATCAAATTGTAGAAACACTCTCGTTCAGATAATATCATCCAGCCTATCAATCTGTAGAAACTCTCTGGTTCAGATAATATCATCCAACCTATCAAACTGTAGAAACTCTCTGGTTCAGATAATATCATCCAACCTATCAAACTGTAGAAACTCTCTGGTTCAGATAATATCATTAAACCTATCAAACTGTAGAAACTCTCTGGTTCAGATAATATCATCCGGCCTATCAAACTATAGAAACTCTCTGGTTCAGATAATATCATCCAGCCTATCAAACTGTAGAAACACTCATTTTCAGATAATATCATCCAGCCTATCAAACTCTAGAAATTCTCTGGTTCAGATAATATCATCCAGCCTATCAATCTGTAGAAACTGTCTCGTTCAGATAATATCATCCAGCCTATCAAACTGTAGAAACTCTCTGGTTCAGATAATATCCAGCCTATCAAACTGTAGAAACTCTCTGGTTCAGATAATATCATCCGGCCTATCAAACTGTAGAAACACTCTGGTTCAGATAATATCATCCAACCTATCAAACTGTAGAAATTGTCTGGTTCAGATAATATCATTCAGCCTATCAGACTGTAGAAACTCTCTGGTTCAGATAATATCATCCAGCCTATCAATCTGTAGAAACTGTCTCGTTCAATTAATATCATCCAGCCTATCAAACTTTAGAAACTGTCTCGTTCAGATAATATCATCCAGCCTATCAAACTGTAGAAACTCTCTGGTTCAGATAATATCATCCGGCCTATCAAACTGTAGAAACACTCTGGTTCAGATAATATCATCCAACCTATCAAACTGTAGAAATTCTCTGGTTCAGATAATATTATCCAGCCTATCAAACTGTAGAAACACTCTGGTTCAGATATTATGTAGCCTATCAAACTGTAGAAACTGTCTCGTTCAGATAATATCATCCAGCCTATCAAACTGTAGAAACTGTCTCGTTCAGATATCATCCAGCCTATCAAACTGTAGAAACTCTCTGGTTCAGATAATATCATCCGGCCTATCAAACTGTAGAAACACTCTGGTTCAGATAATATCATCCAACCTATCAAACTGTAGAAATTCTGTGGTTCAGATAATATCATCCAGCCTATCAAACTGTAGAAACTCTCTGGTTCAGATAATATCATTCAGCCTATCAAACTGAAGAAACTCTCTCGTTCAGATAATATCATCCAGCCTATCTGTCTGTAGAAACTGTCTCGTTCAGATAATATCATCCAGCCCATCAAACTGTAGAAACTGTCTGGTTCAGATAATATCATCCAGCCTATCAAACTGTAGAAACACTCTGGTTCAGATAATATCATCCGGCCTATTATACTGTAGAAACACTCTGGTTCAGATAATATCATCCAACCTATCAAACAGTAGAAACTTTCTGGTTCAGATAATATCATCAAGCCTATCAAACTGTAGAAACACTCTGGTTCAGATAATATCATCCAGCCTATCAAACTGTAGAAACACTCTGTTTTCCGGATAATATCATCCAGCCTATCAAACTGTAGAAACACTCTGTTTTCCGGATAATATAATGCAGCCTATCAAACTGTAGAAGCTCTCTGGTTCAGATAATATCATCCAGCCTATCAATCTTTAGAAACTGTCTCGTTCAGATAATATCATCCAGCCTATCAAACTGTAGAAACTCTCTGGTTCAGATAATATCATCCAGCCTATCAAACTGTAGAAACTGTCTCGTTCAGATAATATCATCCAGCCTATCAAACTGTAGAAACTCTCTGGTTCAGATAATATGATCCGGACTATTAAACCTTAGAAATTCTCTGGTTCAGATAATATCATCCAACCTATCAAACTGTAGAAACTCTCTGGTTCAGATAATATCATCCAACCTATCAAACTGTAGAAACTCTCTGGTTCAGATAATATCATCCAACCTATCAAACTGTAGAAACTCTCTGGTTCAGATAATATCATTCAACCTATCAAACTGTAGAAACTCTCTGGTTCAGATAATATCATCCGGCCTATCAAACTATAGAAACTCTCTGGTTCAGATAATATCATCCAGCCTATCAAACTGTAGAAACACTCATTTTCAGATAATATCATCCAGCCTATCAAACTCTAGAAATTCTCTGGTTCAGATAATATCATCCAGCCTATCAAGCTGTAGAAACTGTCTCGTTCAGATAATATCATCCAGCCTATCAAACTGTAGAAACTCTCTGGTTCAGATAATATCATCCAGCCTATCAAACTGTAGAAACTCTCTGGTTCAGATAATATCATCCGGCCTATCAAACTGTAGAAACACTCTGGTTCAGATAATATCATCCAACCTATCAAACTGTAGAAATTGTCTGGTTCAGATAATATCATTCAGCCTATCAGACTGTAGAAACTCTCTGGTTCAGATAATATCATCCAGCCTATCAATCTGTAGAAACTGTCTCGTTCAATTAATATCATCCAGCCTATCAAACTTTAGAAACTGTCTCGTTCAGATAATATCATCCAGCCTATCAAACTGTAGAAACTCTCTGGTTCAGATAATATCATCCGGCCTATCAAACTGTAGAAACACTCTGGTTCAGATAATATCATCCAACCTATCAAACTGTAGAAATTCTCTGGTTCAGATAATATTATCCAGCCTATCAAACTGTAGAAACACTCTGGTTCAGATATTATGTAGCCTATCAAACTGTAGAAACTGTCTCGTTCAGATAATATCATCCAGCCTATCAAACTGTAGAAACTGTCTCGTTCAGATATCATCCAGCCTATCAAACTGTAGAAACTCTCTGGTTCAGATAATATCATCCGGCCTATCAAACTGTAGAAACACTCTGGTTCAGATAATATCATCCAACCTATCAAACTGTAGAAATTCTGTGGTTCAGATAATATCATCCAGCCTATCAAACTGTAGAAACTCTCTGGTTCAGATAATATCATTCAGCCTATCAAACTGTAGAAATTCTCTGGTTCAGATAATATCATCCAGCCTATCAAACTGTAGAAACTCTCTGGTTCAGATAATATCATCCAGCCTATCAAACTGTAGAAACACTCTGGTTCAGATAATATCATCCAGCCTATCAATCTGTAGAAACTGTCTTGTTCAGATAATATCATCCAGCCTATCAAACTGTAGAAAATCTCTGGTTCAGATAATATCATCCAGCCTATCAAACTGTAGAAACTCTCTGGTTCAGATAATATCATCCAGCCTATCAAACTGAAGAAACTCTCTGGTTCAGATAATATCATCCAGCCTATCAAACTGTTGAAACTCTCTGGTTCAGGTAATATCATCCAGCCTATCAATCTGTAGAAACTGTCTCGTTCAGATAATATCATCCAGCCTATCAAACTGTAGAAACACTGTCGTTCAGATAATATCATCCAGCCTCTCAATCTGTAGAAACTGTCTCGTTCAGATAATATCATCCAGCCTATCAAACTGTAGAAACACTCTCGTTCAGATAATATCATCCAGCCTATCAATCTGTAGAGACTGTCTCGTTCAGATAATATCATCCAGCCTATCAAACTGTAGAAACACTCTCGTTCAGATAATATCATCCAGCCTATCAAACTGTAGAAACTCTCTGGTTCAGATAATATCATCCAGCCTATCAAACTGAAGAAACTCTCTGGTTCAGATAATATCATCCAGCCTATCAAACTGTAGAAAATCTCTGGTTCAGATAATATCATCCAGCCTATCAAACTGTAGAAACTCTCTGGTTCAGATAATATCATCCAGCCTATCAAACAGAAGAAACTCTCTGGTTCAGATAATATCATCCAGCCTATCAAACTGTAGAAACTCTCTGGTTCAGGTAATATCATCCAGCCTATCAATCTGTAGAAACTGTCTCGTTCAGATAATATCATCCAGCCTATCAAACTGTAGAAACACTGTCGTTCAGATAATATCATCCAGCCTCTCAATCTGTAGAAACTGTCTCGTTCAGATAATATCATCCAGCCTATCAAACTGTAGAGACACTCTCGTTCAGATATCATCCAGCCTATCAAACTGTAGAAACTCTCTGGTTCAGGTAATATCATCCAGCCTATGAATCTGTAGAAACTGTCTCGTTCAGATAATATCATCCAGCCTATCAAACTGTAGAAACACTCTCGTTCAGATAATATCATCCAGCCTATCAATCTGTAGAAACTGTCTCGTTCAGATAATATCATCCAGCCTATCAAACTGTAGAAACTGTCTCGTTCAGATAATATCATCCAGCCTATCAAGCTGTAGAAACTCACTGGTGCAGATAATATCATCCGGCCTATCAAACTGTAGAAACACTCTGGTTCAGATAATATCATCCAACCTATCAAACTGTAGAAATTCTGTGGTTCAGATAATATCATCCAGCCTATCAAACTGTAGAAACTCTCTGGTTCAGATAATATCATTCAGCCTATCAAACTGAAGAAACTCTCTCGTTCAGATAATATCATCCAGCCTATCAGTCTGTAGAAACTGTGTCGTTCAGATAATATCATCCAGCCCATCAAACTGTAGAAACTGTCTCGTTCAGATAATATCATCCAGCCTATCAAACTGTAGAAACTCTCTGGTTCAGATAATATCATCCGGCCTATTAAACTGTAGAAACACTCTGGTTCAGATAATATCATCCAACCTATCAAAAAGTAGAAACTTTCTGGTTCAGATAATATCATCAAGCCTATCAAACTGTAGAAACACTCTGGTTCAGATAATATCATCCAGCCTATCAAACTGTAGAAACACTCTGTTTTCCGGATAATATAATGCAGCCTATCAAACTGTAGAAGCTCTCTGGTTCAGATAATATCATCCAGCCTATCAATCTTTAGAAACTGTCTCGTTCAGGTAATATCATCCAGCCTATCAAACTGTAGAAACTCTCTGGTTCAGATAATATCATCCAGCCTATCAAACTGTAGAAACTCTCTGGTTCAGATAATATCATCCAGCCTATCAATATGTAGAACTGTCTCGATCAATAATATCATCCAGCCTATCAAACTGTAGAAACTCTCTGGTTCAGATAATATCATCCAGCCTACCAAACTGTAGAAACTCTCTGGTTCAGGTAATATCATCCAGCCTATCAATCTGTAGAAACTGTCTCGTTCAGATAATATCATCCAGCCTATCAAACTGTAGAAACTCTTTGGTTCAGATAATATCATCCAGCCTATCAAAGTGTAGAAACTCTCTGGTTCAGATAATATCATCCAGCCCATCAAACTGTAGAAACTGTCTCGTTCAGATAATATCATCCAGCCTATCAAACTGTAGAAACACTCTGGTTCAGATAATATCATCCGGCCTATTATACTGTAGAAACACTCTGGTTCAGATAATATCATCCAACCTATCAAACAGTAGAAACTTTCTGGTTCAGATAATATCATCAAGCCTATCAAACTGTAGAAACACTCTGGTTCAGATAATATCATCCAGCCTATCAAACTGTAGAAACACTCTGTTTTCCGGATAATATCATCCAGCCTATCAAACTGTAGAAACACTCTGTTTTCCGGATAATATAATGCAGCCTATCAAACTGTAGAAGCTCTCTGGTTCAGATAATATCATCCAGCCTATCAATCTTTAGAAACTGTCTCGTTCAGATAATATCATCCAGCCTATCAAACTGTAGAAACTCTCTGCTTCAGATAATATCATCCAGCCTATCAAACTGTAGAAACTCTCTGGTTCAGATAATATCATCCAGCCTATCAATATGTAGAACTGTCTCGATCAATAATATCATCCAGCCTATCAAACTGTAGAAACTCTCTGGTTCAGATAATATCATCCAGCCTACCAAACTGTAGAAACTCTCTGGTTCAGGTAATATCATCCAGCCTATCAATCTGTAGAAACTGTCTCGTTCAGATATAATCATCCAACCTATCAAACTCTAGAAACTCTCTGGTTCAGATAATATCATCCAGCCTATCAAACTGTAGAAACTCTCTGGTTCAGATAATATCATCCAGCATATCAAACTGTAGAAACACTCTGTTTCAGATAATATCATCCAGCCTATCAAACTGTAGAAACTCTCTGGTTCAGATAATATCATCCAGCCTATCAAACTGTAGAAACTCACTGGTTCAGATAATATCATCCAAGCTATCAAACTGTAGAAACTCTCTGGTTCAGATAATATCATCCAACCTATCAAACTGTAGAAATTCTCTGGTTCACATAATATCATCCAGCCTATCAATCTGTAGAAACTGTCTCGTTCAGATAATATCATCCAGCCTATCAAATTGTAGAAACACTCTCGTTCAGATAATATCATCCAGCCTATCAATCTGTAGAAACTCTCTGGTTCAGATAATATCATTCAACCTATCAAACTGTAGAAACTCTCTGGTTCAGATAATATCATCCAACCTATCAAACTGTAGAAACTCTCTGGTTCAGATAATATCATCCAACCTATCCAACTGTAGAAACTCTCTGGTTCAGATAATATCATCCAACCTATCAAACTGTAGAAACTCTCTGGTTCAGATAATATCATTCAACCTATCAAACTGTAGAAACTCTCTGGTTCAGATAATATCATCCGGCCTATCAAACTATAGAAACTCTCTGGTTCAGATAATATCATCCAGCCTATCAAACTGTAGAAACACTCATTTTCAGATAATATCATCCAGCCTATCAAACTCTAGAAATTCTCTGGTTCAGATAATATCATCCAGCCTATCAATCTGTAGAAACTGTCTCGTTCAGATAATATCATCCAGCCTATCAAACTGTAGAAACTCTCTGGTTCAGATAATATCATCCAGCCTATCAAACTGTAGAAACTCTCTGGTTCAGATAATATCATCCGGCCTATCAAACTGTAGAAACACTCTGGTTCAGATAATATCATCCAACCTATCAAACTGTAGAAATTGTCTGGTTCAGATAATATCATTCAGCCTATCAGACTGTAGAAACTCTCTGGTTCAGATAATATCATCCAGCCTATCAATCTGTAGAAACTGTCTCGTTCAATTAATATCATCCAGCCTATCAAACTTTAGAAACTGTCTCGTTCAGATAATATCATCCAGCCTATCAAACTGTAGAAACTCTCTGGTTCAGATAATATCATCCGGCCTATCAAACTGTAGAAGCACTCTGGTTCAGATAATATCATCCAACCTATCAAACTGTAGAAATTCTCTGGTTCAGATAATATTATCCAGCCTATCAAACTGTAGAAACACTCTGGTTCAGATATTATGTAGCCTATCAAACTGTAGAAACTGTCTCGTTCAGATAATATCATCCAGCCTATCAAACTGTAGAAACTGTCTCGTTCAGATATCATCCAGCCTATCAAACTGTAGAAACTCTCTGGTTCAGATAATATCATCCGGCCTATCAAACTGTAGAAACACTCTGGTTCAGATAATATCATCCAACCTATCAAACTGTAGAAATTCTGTGGTTCAGATAATATCATCCAGCCTATCAAACTGTAGAAACTCTCTGGTTCAGATAATATCATTCAGCCTATCAAACTGAAGAAACTCTCTCGTTCAGATAATATCATCCAGCCTATCTGTCTGTAGAAACTGTCTCGTTCAGATAATATCATCCAGCCCATCAAACTGTAGAAACTGTCTCGTTCAGATAATATCATCCGGCCTATTATACTGTAGAAACACTCTGGTTCAGATAATATCATCCAACCTATCAAACAGTAGAAACTTTCTGGTTCAGATAATATCATCAAGCCTATCAAACTGTAGAAACACTCTGGTTCAGATAATATCATCCAGCCTATCAAACTGTAGAAACACTCTGTTTTCCGGATAATATCATCCAGCCTATCAAACTGTAGAAACACTCTGTTTTCCGGATAATATAATGCAGCCTATCAAACTGTAGAAGCTCTCTGGTTCAGATAATATCATCCAGCCTATCAATCTTTAGAAACTGTCTCGTTCAGATAATATCATCCAGCCTATCAAACTGTAGAAACTCTCTGGTTCAGATAATATCATCCAGCCTATCAAACTGTAGAAACTCTCTGGTTCAGATAATATCATCCAGCCTATCAATATGTAGAACTGTCTCGATCAATAATATCATCCAGCCTATCAAACTGTAGAAACTCTCTGGTTCAGATAATATCATCCAGCCTACCAAACTGTAGAAACTCTCTGGTTCAGGTAATATCATCCAGCCTATCAATCTGTAGAAACTGTCTCGTTCAGATAATATCATCCAGCCTATCAAACTGTAGAAAATCTCTGGTTCAGATAATATCATCCAGCCTATCAAAGTGTAGAAACTCTCTGGTTCAGATAATATCATCCAACCTATCAAACTGTAGAAACTCTCTGGTTCAGATAATATCATCCAACCTTTCAAACTGTAGAAACTCCCTGGTTCAGATATAATCATCCAACCTATCAAACTCTAGAAACTCTCTGGTTCAGATAATATCATCCAGCCTATCAAACTGTAGAAACTCTCTGGTTCAGATAATATCATCCAGCCTATCAAACTGTAGAAACACTCTGTTTCAGATAATATCATCCAGCCTATCAAACTGTAGAAACTCTCTGGTTCAGATAATATCATCCAGCCTATCAAACTGTAGAAACTCTCTGGTTCAGATAATATCATCCAGCCTATCAAACTGTAGAAACTCTCTGGTTCAGATAATATCATCCAACCTATCAAACTGTAGAAATTCTCTGGTTCAGATAATATCATCCAGCCTATCAATCTGTAGAAACTGTCTCGTTCAGATAATATCATCCAGCCTATCAAATTGTAGAAACACTCTCGTTCAGATAATATCATCCAGCCTATCAATCTGTAGAAACTGTCTCGTTCAGATAATATCATTCACCCTATAAAACTGTAGAAACACTCTGGTTCAGATAATATCATCCAGCCTATCAAACTGTAGAAACACTCTCGTTCAGATAATATCATCCAGCCTATCAATCTGTAGAAGCTGTCTCGTTCAATAATATCATCCAGCCTATCAAACTGTAGAAACTCTCTGGTTCAGGTAATATCATCCAGCCTATCAATCTGTAGAAACTGTCTCGTCCAGATTAATATCATCCAGCCTATCAAACTGTAGAAACACTGTCGTTCAGATAATATCATCCAGCCTATCAATCTGTAGAAACTGTCTCGTTCAGATAATATCATCCAGCCTATCAATCTGTAGAAACTGTCTCGTTCAGATAATATCATCCAGCCTATCAAACTGTAGAAAATCTCTGGTTCAGATAATATCATCCAGCCTATCAAACTGTAGAAATTCTCTGGTTCAGATAATATCATCCAGCCTATCAAACTGTAGAAACTCGCTGGTTCAGATAATATCATCCAGCCTATCAAACTGTAGAAACACTCTGGTTCAGATAATATCATCCAGCCTATCAATCTGTAGAAACTGTCTTGTTCAGATAATATCATCCAGCCTATCAAACTGTAGAAAATCTCTGGTTCAGATAATATCATCCAGCCTATCAAACTGTAGAAACTCTCTGGTTCAGATAATATCATCCAGCCTATCAAACTGAAGAAACTCTCTGGTTCAGATGATATCATCCAGCCTATCAAACTGTAGAAACTCTCTGGTTCAGGTAATATCATCCAGCCTATCAATCTGTAGAAACTGTCTCGTTCAGATAATATCATCCAGCCTATCAAACTGTAGAAACACTGTCGTTCAGATAATATCATCCAGCCTCTCAATCTGTAGAAACTGTCTCGTTCAGATAATATCATCCAGCCTATCAAACTGTAGAAACACTCTCGTTCAGATAATATCATCCAGCCTATCAATCTGTAGAGACTGTCTCGTTCAGATAATATCATCCAGCCTATCAAACTGTAGAAAGACTCTCGTTCAGATAATATCATCCAGCCTATCAAACTGTAGAAACTCTCTGGTTCAGATAATATCATCCAGCCTATCAAACTGAAGAAACTCTCTGGTTCAGATAATATCATCCAGCCTATCAAACTGTAGAAAATCTCTGGTTCAGATAATATCATCCAGCCTATCAAACTGTAGAAACTCTCTGGTTCAGATAATATCATCCAGCCTATCAAACTGAAGAAACTCTCTGGTTCAGATAATATCATCCAGCCTATCAAACTGTAGAAACTCTCTGGTTCAGGTAATATCATCCAGCCTATCAATCTGTAGAAACTGTCTCGTTCAGATAATATCATCCAGCCTATCAAACTGTAGAAACACTGTCGTTCAGATAATATCATCCAGCCTCTCAATCTGTAGAAACTGTCTCGTTCAGATAATATCATCCAGCCTATCAAACTGTAGAAACACTCTCGTTCAGATAATATCATCCAGCCTATCAAACTGTAGAAACTCTCTGGTTCAGGTAATATCATCCAGCCTATGAATCTGTAGAAACTGTCTCGTTCAGATAATATCATCCAGCCTATCAAACTGTAGAAACACTCTCGTTCAGATAATATCATCCAGCCTATCAATCTGTAGAAACTGTCTCGTTCAGATAATATCGTCCAGCCTATCAAACTGTAGAAACTGTCTCGTTCAGATAATATCATCCAGCCTATCAAGCTGTAGAAACTCACTGGTGCAGATAATATCATCCGGCCTATCAAACTGTAGAAACACTCTGGTTCAGATAATATCATCCAACCTATCAAACTGTAGAAATTCTGTGGTTCAGATAATATCATCCAGCCTATCAAACTGTAGAAACTCTCTGGTTCAGATAATATCATTCAGCCTAACAAACTGAAGAAACTCTCTCGTTCAGATAATATCATCCAGCCTATCAGTCTGTAGAAACTGTCTCGTTCAGATAATATCATCCAGCCCATCAAACTGTAGAAACTGTCTCGTTCAGATAATATCATCCAGCCTATCAAACTGTAGAAACTCTCTGGTTCAGATAATATCATCCGGCCTATTAAACTGTAGAAACACTCTGGTTCAGATAATATCATCCAACCTATCAAAAAGTAGAAACTTTCTGGTTCAGATAATATCATCAAGCCTATCAAACTGTAGAAACACTCTGGTTCAGATAATATCATCCAGCCTATCAAACTGTAGAAACACTCTGTTTTCCGGATAATATAATGCAGCCTATCAAACTGTAGAAGCTCTCTGGTTCAGATAATATCATCCAGCCTATCAATCTTTAGAAACTGTCTCGTTCAGATAATATCATCCAGCCTATCAAACTGTAGAAACTCTCTGGTTCAGATAATATCATCCAGCCTATCAAACTGTAGAAACTCTCTGGTTCAGATAATATCATCCAGCCTATCAATATGTAGAACTGTCTCGATCAATAATATCATCCAGCCTATCAAACTGTAGAAACTCTCTGGTTCAGATAATATCATCCAGCCTACCAAACTGTAGAAACTCTCTGGTTCAGGTAATATCATCCAGCCTATCAATCTGTAGAAACTGTCTCGTTCAGATAATATCATCCAGCCTATCAAACTGTAGAAACTCTCTGGTTCAGATAATATCATCCAGCCTATCAAAGTGTAGAAACTCTCTGGTTCAGATAATATCATCCAACCTATCAAACTGTAGAAACTCTCTGGTTCAGATAATATCATCCAACCTTTCAAACTGTAGAAACTCTCTGGTTCAGATAATATCATCCAACCTATCAAACTCTAGAAACTCTCTGGTTCAGATAATATCATCCAGCCTATCAAACTGTAGAAACTCTCTGGTTCAGATAATATCATCCAGCCTATCAAACTGTAGAAACACTCTGTTTCAGATAATATCATCCAGCCTATCAAACTGTAGAAACTCTCTGGTTCAGATAATATCATCCAGCCTATCAAACTGTAGAAACTCTCTGGTTCAGATAATATCATCCAGCCTATCAAACTGTAGAAACTCTCTGGTTCAGATAATATCATCCAACCTATCAAACTGTAGAAATTCTCTGGTTCAGATAATATCATCCAGCCTATCAATCTGTAGAAACTGTCTCGTTCAGATAATATCATCCAGCCTATCAAATTGTAGAAACACTCTCGTTCAGATAATATCATCCAGCCTATCAATCTGTAGAAACTGTCTCGTTCAGATAATATCATCCAGCCTATAAAACTGTAGAAACACTCTGGTTCAGATAATATCATCCAGCCTATCAAACTGTAGAAACACTCTCGTTCAGATAATATCATCCAGCCTATCAATCTGTAGAAGCTGTCTCGTTCAATAATATCATCCAGCCTATCAAACTGTAGAAAATCTCTGGTTCAGGTAATATCATCCAGCCTATCAAAGTGTAGAAACTCTCTGATTAAGATAATATCATCCAACCTATCAAACTGTAGAAACTCTCTGGTTCAGATAATATCATCCAACCTTTCAAACTGTAGAAACTCTCTGGTTCAGATAATATCATCCAACCTATCAAACTCTAGAAACTCTCCGGTTCAGATAATATCATCCAGCCTATCAAACTGTAGAAACTCTCTGGTTCAGATAATATCATCCAGCCTATCAAACTGTAGAAACTCTCTGGTTCAGATAATATCATCCAACCTATCAAACTGTAGAAATTCTCTGGTTCAGATAATATCATCCAGCCTATCAATCTGTAGAAACTGTCTCGTTCAGATAATACCATCCAGCCTATCAAATTGTAGAAACACTCTCGTTCAGATAATATCATCCAGCCTATCAATCTGTAGAAACTGTCTCGTTCAGATAATATCATCCAGCCTATAAAACTGTAGAAACACTCTGGTTCAGATAATATCATCCAGCCTATCAAACTGTAGAAACACTCTCGTTCAGATAATATCATCCAGCCTATCAATCTGTAGAAGCTGTCTCGTTCAATAATATCATCCAGCCTATCAAACTGTAGAAACTCTCTGGTTCAGGTAATATCATCCAGCCTATCAATCTGTAGAAACTGTCTCGTCCTGATTAATATCATCCAGCCTATCAAACTGTAGAAACACTGTCGTTCAGATAATATCATCCAGCCTATCAATCTGTAGAAACTGTCTCGTTCAGATAATATCATCCAGCCTATCAATCTGTAGAAACTCTCTCGTTCAGATAATATCATCCAGCCTATCAAACTGTAGAAAATCTCTGGTTCAGATAATATCATCCAGCCTATCAAACTGTAGAAATTCTCTGGTTCAGATAATATCATCCAGCCTATCAAACTGTAGAAACTCTCTGGTTCAGATAATATCATCCAGCCTATCAAACTGTAGAAACTCTCTGGTTCAGATAATATCATCCAGCCTATCAAACTGAAGAAACTCTCTGGATCAGATAATATCATCCAGCCTATCAAACTGTAGAAACTCTCTGGTTCAGATATTATCGTCCAGCCTATCAAAGTGTAGAAACTCTCTGGTTCAGATAATATCATCTAGCCTATCAAACTGTAGAAACTGTCTCGTTCAGGTAATATCATCCAGTCTATCAAACAGTAGAAACTCTCTGGTTCAGATAATGTCATCCAGCCTATCAAACTGAAGAAACTCTCTGGTTCAGATAATATCATCCAGCCCATCAAACAGTAGAATCTGTCTCGTTCAGATAATATCATCCAGCCCATCAAACAGTAGAAACTGTCTCGTTCAGATAATATCATCCAGCCTATCAAACTGTAGAAACTGTCTGGTTCGGATAATATCATCCGGCCTATTAAACTGTAGAAACACTCTAGTTCAGATAATATCATCCAACCTATCAAACAGTAGAAATTTTCTGGTTCAGATAATATCATCCAACCTATCAAACTGTAGAAACTCTCTGGTTCAGATAATATCATCCAGCCTATCAAACTGTAGAAACTCTCTGGTTCAGATAATATCATCCAACCTATCAAACTGTAGAAATTCTCTGGTTCAGATAATATCATCCAGCCTATCAATCTGTAGAAACTGTCTCGTTCAGATAATATCATCCAGCCTATCAAACTGTAGAAACACTCTGGTTCAGATAATATCATCCAGCCTATCAAACTGTAGAAACACTCTCGTTCAGATAATATCATCCAGCCTATCAATCTGTAGAAGCTGTCTCGTTCAATAATATCATCCAGCCTATCAAACTGTAGAAACTCTCTGGTTCAGGTAATATCATCCAGCCTATGAATCTGTAGAAACTGTCTCGTTCAGATAATATCATCCAGCCTATCAAACTGTAGAAACACTCTCGTTCAGATAATATCATCCAGCCTATCAATCTGTAGAAACTGTCTCGTTCAGATAATATCATCCAGCCTATCAAACTGTAGAAACTGTCTCGTTCAGATAATATCATCCAGCCTATCAAACTGTAGAAACTCACTGGTGCAGATAATATCATCCGGCCTATCAAACTGTAGAAACACTCTGGTTCAGATAATATCATGCAACCTATCAAACTGTAGAAATTCTGTGGTTCAGATAATATCATCCAGCCTATCAAACTGTAGAAACTCTCTGGTTCAGATAATATCATTCAGCCTATCAAACTGAAGAAACTCTCTGGTTCAGATAATATCATCCAGCCTATCAGTCTGTAGAAACTGTCTCGTTCAGATAATATCATCCAGCCCATCAAACTGTAGAAACTGTCTCGTTCAGATAATATCATCCAGCCTATCAAACTGTAGAAACTCTCTGGTTCAGATAATATCATCCGGCCTATTAAACTGTAGAAACACTCTGGTTCAGATAATATCATCCAACCTATCAAAAAGTAGAAACTTTCTGGTTCAGATAATATCATCAAGCCTATCAAACTGTAGAAACACTCTGGTTCAGATAATATCATCCAGCCTATCAAACTGTAGAAACACTCTGTTTTCCGGATAATATAATGCAGCCTATCAAACTGTAGAAGCTCTCTGGTTCAGATAATATCATCCAGCCTATCAATCTTTAGAAACTGTCTCGTTCAGATAATATCATCCAGCCTATCAAAGTGTAGAAACTCTCTGGTTCAGATAATATCATCCAACCTATCAAACTGTAGAAACTCTCTGGTTCAGATAATATCATCCAACCTTTCAAACTGTAGAAACTCTCTGGTTCAGATATAATCATCCAACCTATCAAACTCTAGAAACTCTCTGGTTCAGATAATATCATCCAGCCTATCAAACTGTAGAAACTCTCTGGTTCAGATAATATCATCCAGCCTATCAAACTGTAGAAACACTCTGTTTCAGATAATATCATCCAGCCTATCAAACTGTAGAAACTCTCTGGTTCAGATAATATCATCCAGCCTATCAAACTGTAGAAACTCTCTGGTTCAGATAATATCATCCAGCCTATCAAACTGTAGAAACTCTCTGGTTCAGATAATATCATCCAACCTATCAAACTGTAGAAATTCTCTGGTTAAGATAATATCATCCAGCCTATCAATCTGTAGAAACTGTCTCGTTCAGATAATATCATCCAGCCTATCAAATTGTAGAAACACTCTCGTTCAGATAATATCATCCAGCCTATCAATCTGTAGAAACTGTCTCGTTCAGATAATATCATTCACCCTATAAAACTGTAGAAACACTCTGGTTCAGATAATATCATCCAGCCTATCAAACTGTAGAAACACTCTCGTTCAGATAATATCATCCAGCCTATCAATCTGTAGAAGCTGTCTCGTTCAATAATATCATCCAGCCTATCAAACTGTAGAAACTCTCTGGTTCAGGTAATATCATCCAGCCTATCAATCTGTAGAAACTGTCTCGTCCAGATTAATATCATCCAGCCTATCAAACTGTAGAAACACTGTCGTTCAGATAATATCATCCAGCCTATCAATCTGTAGAAACTGTCTCGTTCAGATAATATCATCCAGCCTATCAATCTGTAGAAACTGTCTCGTTCAGATAATATCATCCAGCCTATCAAACTGTAGAAAATCTCTGGTTCAGATAATATCATCCAGCCTATCAAACTGTAGAAATTCTCTGGTTCAGATAATATCATCCAGCCTATCAAACTGTAGAAACTCGCTGGTTCAGATAATATCATCCAGCCTATCAAACTGTAGAAACACTCTGGTTCAGATAATATCATCCAGCCTATCAATCTGTAGAAACTGTCTTGTTCAGATAATATCATCCAGCCTATCAAACTGTAGAAAATCTCTGGTTCAGATAATATCATCCAGCCTATCAAACTGTAGAAACTCTCTGGTTCAGATAATATCATCCAGCCTATCAAACTGAAGAAACTCTCTGGTTCAGATAATATCATCCAGCTTATCAAACTGTAGAAACTCTCTGGTTCAGGTAATATCATCCAGCCTATCAATCTGTAGAAACTGTCTCGTTCAGATAATATCATCCAGCCTATCAAACTGTAGAAACACTGTCGTTCAGATAATATCATCCAGCCTCTAAATCTGTAGAAACTGTCTCGTTCAGATAATATCATCCAGCCTATCAAACTGTAGAAACACTCTCGTTCAGATAATATCATCCAGCCTATCAATCTGTAGAGACTGTCTCGTTCAGATAATATCATCCAGCCTATCAAACTGTAGAAAGACTCTCGTTCAGATAATATCATCCAGCCTATCAAACTGTAGAAACTCTCTGGTTCAGATAATATCATCCAGCCTATCAAACTGAAGAAACTCTCTGGTTCAGATAATATCATCCAGCCTATCAAACTGTAGAAAATCTCTGGTTCAGATAATATCATCCAGCCTATCAAACTGTAGAAACTCTCTGGTTCAGATAATATCATCCAGCCTATCAAACTGAAGAAACTCTCTGGTTCAGATAATATCATCCAGCCTATCAAACTGTAGAAACTCTCTGGTTCAGGTAATATCATCCAGCCTATCAATCTGTAGAAACTGTCTCGTTCAGATAATATCATCCAGCCTATCAAACTGTAGAAACACTGTCGTTCAGATAATATCATCCAGCCTCTCAATCTGTAGAAACTGTCTCGTTCAGATAATATCATCCAGCCTATCAAACTGTAGAAACACTCTCGTTCAGATAATATCATCCAGCCTATCAAACTGTAGAAACTCTCTGGTTCAGGTAATATCATCCAGCCTATGAATCTGTAGAAACTGTCTCGTTCAGATAATATCATCCAGCCTATCAAACTGTAGAAACACTCTCGTTCAGATAATATCATCCAGCCTATCAATCTGTAGAAACTGTCTCGTTCAGATAATATCGTCCAGCCTATCAAACTGTAGAAACTGTCTCGTTCAGATAATATCATCCAGCCTATCAAGCTGTAGAAACTCACTGGTGCAGATAATATCATCCGGCCTATCAAACTGTAGAAACACTCTGGTTCAGATAATATCATCCAACCTATCAAACTGTAGAAATTCTGTGGTTCAGATAATATCATCCAGCCTATCAAACTGTAGAAACTCTCTGGTTCAGATAATATCATTCAGCCTAACAAACTGAAGAAACTCTCTCGTTCAGATAATATCATCCAGCCTATCAGTCTGTAGAAACTGTCTCGTTCAGATAATATCATCCAGCCCATCAAACTGTAGAAACTGTCTCGTTCAGATAATATCATCCAGCCTATCAAACTGTAGAAACTCTCTGGTTCAGATAATATCATCCGGCCTATTAAACTGTAGAAACACTCTGGTTCAGATAATATCATCCAACCTATCAAAAAGTAGAAACTTTCTGGTTCAGATAATATCATCAAGCCTATCAAACTGTAGAAACACTCTGGTTCAGATAATATCATCCAGCCTATCAAACTGTAGAAACACTCTGTTTTCCGGATAATATAATGCAGCCTATCAAACTGTAGAAGCTCTCTGGTTCAGATAATATCATCCAGCCTATCAATCTTTAGAAACTGTCTCGTTCAGATAATATCATCCAGCCTATCAAACTGTAGAAACTCTCTGGTTCAGATAATATCATCCAGCCTATCAAACTGTAGAAACTCTCTGGTTCAGATAATATCATCCAGCCTATCAATATGTAGAACTGTCTCGATCAATAATATCATCCAGCCTATCAAAGTGTAGAAACTCTCTGGTTCAGATAATATCATCCAGCCTACCAAACTGTAGAAACTCTCTGGTTCAGGTAATATCATCCAGCCTATCAATCTGTAGAAACTGTCTCGTTCAGATAATATCATCCAGCCTATCAAACTGTAGAAACTCTCTGGTTCAGATAATATCATCCAGCCTATCAAAGTGTAGAAACTCTCTGGTTCAGATAATATCATCCAACCTATCAAACTGTAGAAACTCTCTGGTTCAGATAATATCATCCAACCTTTCAAACTGTAGAAACTCTCTGGTTCAGATAATATCATCCAACCTATCAAACTCTAGAAACTCTCTGGTTCAGATAATATCATCCAGCCTATCAAACTGTAGAAACTCTCTGGTTCAGATAATATCATCCAGCCTATCAAACTGTAGAAACACTCTGTTTCAGATAATATCATCCAGCCTATCAAACTGTAGAAACTCTCTGGTTCAGATAATATCATCCAGCCTATCAAACTGTAGAAACTCTCTGGTTCAGATAATATCATCCAGCCTATCAAACTGTAGAAACTCTCTGGTTCAGATAATATCATCCAACCTATCAAACTGTAGAAATTCTCTGGTTCAGATAATATCATCCAGCCTATCAATCTGTAGAAACTGTCTCGTTCAGATAATATCATCCAGCCTATCAAATTGTAGAAACACTCTCGTTCAGATAATATCATCCAGCCTATCAATCTGTAGAAACTGTCTCGTTCAGATAATATCATCCAGCCTATAAAACTGTAGAAACACTCTGGTTCAGATAATATCATCCAGCCTATCAAACTGTAGAAACACTCTCGTTCAGATAATATCATCCAGCCTATCAATCTGTAGAAGCTGTCTCGTTCAATAATATCATCCAGCCTATCAAACTGTAGAAAATCTCTGGTTCAGGTAATATCATTCAGCCTATCAAAGTGTAGAAACTCTCTGATTAAGATAATATCATCCAACCTATCAAACTGTAGAAACTCTCTGGTTCAGATAATATCATCCAACCTTTCAAACTGTAGAAACTCTCTGGTTCAGATAATATCATCCAACCTATCAAACTCTAGAAACTCTCCGGTTCAGATAATATCATCCAGCCTATCAAACTGTAGAAACTCTCTGGTTCAGATAATATCATCCAGCCTATCAAACTGTAGAAACTCTCTGGTTCAGATAATATCATCCAACCTATCAAACTGTAGAAATTCTCTGGTTCAGATAATATCATCCAGCCTATCAATCTGTAGAAACTGTCTCGTTCAGATAATATCATCCAGCCTATCAAATTGTAGAAACACTCTCGTTCAGATAATATCATCCAGCCTATCAATCTGTAGAAACTGTCTCGTTCAGATAATATCATCCAGCCTATAAAACTGTAGAAACACTCTGGTTCAGATAATATCATCCAGCCTATCAAACTGTAGAAACACTCTCGTTCAGATAATATCATCCAGCCTATCAATCTGTAGAAGCTGTCTCGTTCAATAATATCATCCAGCCTATCAAACTGTAGAAACTCTCTGGTTCAGGTAATATCATCCAGCCTATCAATCTGTAGAAACTGTCTCGTCCTGATTAATATCATCCAGCCTATCAAACTGTAGAAACACTGTCGTTCAGATAATATCATCCAGCCTATCAATCTGTAGAAACTGTCTCGTTCAGATAATATCATCCAGCCTATCAATCTGTAGAAACTCTCTCGTTCAGATAATATCATCCAGCCTATCAAACTGTAGAAAATCTCTGGTTCAGATAATATCATCCAGCCTATCAAACTGTAGAAATTCTCTGGTTCAGATAATATCATCCAGCCTATCAAACTGTAGAAACTCTCTGGTTCAGATAATATCATCCAGCCTATCAAACTGTAGAAACTCTCTGGTTCAGATAATATCATCCAGCCTATCAAACTGAAGAAACTCTCTGGATCAGATAATATCATCCAGCCTATCAAACTGTAGAAACTCTCTGGTTCAGATATTATCGTCCAGCCTATCAAAGTGTAGAAACTCTCTGGTTCAGATAATATCATCTAGCCTATCAAACTGTAGAAACTGTCTCGTTCAGATAATATCATCCAGTCTATCAAACAGTAGAAACTCTCTGGTTCAGATAATGTCATCCAGCCTATCAAACTGAAGAAACTCTCTGGTTCAGATAATATCATCCAGCCCATCAAACAGTAGAATCTGTCTCGTTCAGATAATATCATCCAGCCCATCAAACAGTAGAAACTGTCTCGTTCAGATAATATCATCCAGCCTATCAAACTGTAGAAACTGTCTGGTTCGGATAATATCATCCGGCCTATTAAACTGTAGAAACACTCTAGTTCAGATAATATCATCCAACCTATCAAACAGTAGAAATTTTCTGGTTCAGATAATATCATCCAACCTATCAAACTGTAGAAACTCTCTGGTTCAGATAATATCATCCAGCCTATCAAACTGTAGAAACTCTCTGGTTCAGATAATATCATCCAACCTATCAAACTGTAGAAATTCTCTGGTTCAGATAATATCATCCAGCCTATCATTCTGTAGAAACTGTCTCGTTCAGATAATATCATCCAGCCTATCAAACTGTAGAAACACTCTGGTTCAGATAATATCATCCAGCCTATCAAACTGTAGAAACACTCTCGTTCAGATAATATCATCCAGCCTATCAATCTGTAGAAGCTGTCTCGTTCAATAATATCATCCAGCCTATCAAACTGTAGAAACTCTCTGGTTCAGGTAATATCATCCAGCCTATGAATCTGTAGAAACTGTCTCGTTCAGATAATATCATCCAGCCTATCAAACTGTAGAAACACTCTCGTTCAGATAATATCATCCAGCCTATCAATCTGTAGAAACTGTCTCGTTCAGATAATATCATCCAGCCTATCAAACTGTAGAAACTGTCTCGTTCAGATAATATCATCCTGCCCATCAAACTGTAGAAACTCACTGGTGCAGATAATATCATCCGGCCTATCAAACTGTAGAAACACTCTGGTTCAGATAATATCATGCAACCTATCAAACTGTAGAAATTCTGTGGTTCAGATAATATCATCCAGCCTATCAAACTGTAGAAACTCTCTGGTTCAGATAATATCATTCAGCCTATCAAACTGAAGAAACTCTCTGGTTCAGATAATATCATCCAGCCTATCAGTCTGTAGAAACTGTCTCGTTCAGATAATATCATCCAGCCCATCAAACTGTAGAAACTGTCTCGTTCAGATAATATCATCCAGCCTATCAAACTGTAGAAACTCTCTGGTTCAGATAATATCATCCGGCCTATTAAACTGTAGAAACACTCTGGTTCAGATAATATCATCCAACCTATCAAAAAGTAGAAACTTTCTGGTTCAGATAATATCATCAAGCCTATCAAACTGTAGAAACACTCTGGTTCAGATAATATCATCCAGCCTATCAAACTGTAGAAACACTCTGTTTTCCGGATAATATAATGCAGCCTATCAAACTGTAGAAGCTCTCTGGTTCAGATAATATCATCCAGCCTATCAATCTTTAGAAACTGTCTCGTTCAGATAATATCATCCAGCCTATCAAACTGTAGAAACTCTCTGGAGCAGATAATATCATCCAGCCTATCAAAGTGTAGAAACTCTCTGGTTCAGATAAAATCATCCAACCTATCAAACTGTAGAAACTCTCTGGTTCAGATAATATCATCCAACCTTTCAAACTGTAGAAACTCTCTGGTTCAGATAATATCATCCAACCTATCAAACTCTAGAAACACTCTGGTTCAGATAATATCATCCAGCCTATCAAACTGTAGAAACTCTCTGGTTCAGATAATATCATCCAGCCTATCAAACTGTAGAAACACTCTGTTTCAGATAATATCATCCAGCCTATCAAACTGTAGAAACTCTCTGGTTCAGATAATATCATCCAGCCTATCAAACTGTAGAAACTCTCTGGTTCAGATAATATCATCCAGCCTATCAAACTGTAGAAACTCTCTGGTTCAGATAATATCATCCAACCTATCAAACTGTAGAAATTCTCTGGTTCAGATAATATCATCCAGCCTATCAATCTGTAGAAACTGTCTCGTTCAGATAATATCATCCAGCCTATCAAATTGTAGAAACACTCTCGTTCAGATAATATCATCCAGCCTATCAATCTGTAGAAACTGTCTCGTTCAGATAATATCATCCAGCCTATAAAACTGTAGAAACACTCTGGTTCAGATAATATCATCCAGCCTATCAAACTGTAGAAACACTCTCGTTCAGATAATATCATCCAGCCTATCAATCTGTAGAAGCTGTCTCGTTCAATAATATCATCCAGCCTATCAAACTGTAGAAACTCTCTGGTTCAGGTAATATCATCCAGCCTATCAAAGTGTAGAAACTCTCTGGTTCAGATAATATCATCCAACCTATCAAACTGTAGAAACTCTCTGGTTCAGATAATATCATCCAACCTTTCAAACTATACAAACTCTCTGGTTCAGATAATATCATCCAACCTATCAAACTGTAGAAATTCTCTGGTTCAGATAATATCATCCAGCCTATCAATCTGTAGAAACTGTCTCGTTCAGATAATATCATCCAGCCTATCAAATTGTAGAAACACTCTCGTTCAGATAATATCATCCAGCCTATCAATCTGTAGAAACTGTCTCGTTCAGATAATATCATCCAGCCTATCAAACTGTAGAAACTCTCTGGTTCAGATAATATCATCCAACCTATCAAACTGTAGAAATTCTCTGGTTCAGATAATATCATCCAGCCTATCAATCTGTAGAAACTGTCTCGTTCAGATAATATCATCCAGCCTATCAAATTGTAGAAACACTCTCGTTCAGATAATATCATCCAGCCTATCAATCTGTAGAAACTGTCTCGTTCAGATAATATCATCCAGCCTATAAAACTGTAGAAACACTCTGGTTCAGATAATATCATCCAGCCTATCAAACTGTAGAAACACTCTCGTTCAGATAATATCATCCAGCCTATCAATCTGTAGAAGCTGTCTCGTTCAATAATATCATCCAGCCTATCAAACTGTAGAAACTCTCTGGTTCAGGTAATATCATCCAGCCTATCAATCTGTAGAAACTGTCTCGTCCAGATTAATATCATCCAGCCTATCAAACTGTAGAAACACTGTCGTTCAGATAATATCATCCAGCCTATCAATCTGTAGAAACTGTCTCGTTCAGATAATATCATCCAGCCTATCAATCTGTAGAAACTGTCTCGTTCAGATAATATCATCCAGCCTATCAAACTGTAGAAAATCTCTGGTTCAGATAATATCATCCAGCCTATCAAACTGTAGAAATTCTCTGGTTCAGATAATATCATCCAGCCTATCAAACTGTAGAAACTCTCTGGTTCAGATAATATCATCCAGCCTATCAAACTGTAGAAACACTCTGGTTCAGATAATATCATCCAGCCTATCAATCTGTAGAAACTGTCTCGTTCAGATAATATCATCCAGCCTATCAAACTGTAGAAAATCTCTGGTTCAGATAATATCATCCAGCCTATCAAACTGTAGAAACTCTCTGGTTCAGATAATATCATCCAGCCTATCAAACTGAAGAAACTCTCTGGTTCAGATAATATCATCCAGCCTATCAAACTGTAGAAACTCTCTGGTTCAGGTAATATCATCCAGCCTATCAATCTGTAGAAACTGTCTCGTTCAGATAATATCATCCAGCCTATCAAACTGTAGAAACACTGTCGTTCAGATAATATCATCCAGCCTCTCAATCTGTAGAAACTGTCTCGTTCAGATAATATCATCCAGCCTATCAAACTGTAGAAACACTCTCGTTCAGATAATATCATCCAGCCTATCAATCTGTAGAAACTGTCTCGTTCAGATAATATCATCCAGCCTATCAAACTGGAGAAACACTCTCGTTCAGATAATATCATCCAGCCTATCAAACTGTAGAAACTCTCTGGTTCAGATAATATCATCCAGCCTATCAAACTGTAGAAACTCTCTGGTTCAGATAATATCATCCGGCCTATCAAACTGTAGAAACACTCTGGTTCAGATAATATCATCCAACCTATCAAACTGTAGATATTGTCTGGTTCAGATAATATCATTCAGCCTATCAGACTGTAGAAACTCTCTGGTTCAGATAATATCATCCAGCCTATCAATCTGTAGAAACTGTCTCGTTCAATTAATATCATCCAGCCTATCAAACTTTAGAAACTGTCTCGTTCAGATAATATCATCCAGCCTATCAAACTGTAGAAACTCTCTGGTTCAGATAATATCATCCGGCCTATCAAACTGTAGAAACATTCTGGTTCAGATAATATCATCCAACCTATCAAACTGTAGAAATTCTCTGGTTCAGATAATATTATCCAGCCTATCAAACTGTAGAAACACTCTGGTTCAGATATTATGAAGCCTATCAAACTGTAGAAACTGTCTCGTTCAGATAATATCATCCAGCCTATCAAACTGTAGAAACTGTCTCGTTCAGATATCATCCAGCCTATCAAACTGTAGAAACTCTCTGGTTCAGATAATATCATCCGGCCTATCAAACTGTAGAAACACTCTGGTTCAGATAATATCATCCAACCTATCAAACTGTAGAAATTCTGTGGTTCAGATAATATCATCCAGCCTATCAAACTGTAGAAACTCTCTGGTTCAGATAATATCATTCAGCCTATCAAACTGAAGAAACTCTCTCGTTCAGATAATATCATCCAGCCTATCTGTCTGTAGAAACTGTCTCGTTCAGATAATATCATCCAGCCCATCAAACTGTAGAAACTGTCTCGTTCAGATAATATCATCCAGCCTATCAAACTGTAGAAACACTCTGGTTCAGATAATATCATCCGGCCTATTATACTGTAGAAACACTCTGGTTCAGATAATATCATCCAACCTATCAAACAGTAGAAACTTTCTGGTTCAGATAATATCATCAAGCCTATCAAACTGTAGAAACACTCTGGTTCAGATAATATCATCCAGCCTATCAAACTGTAGAAACACTCTGTTTTCCGGATAATATCATCCAGCCTATCAAACTGTAGAAACACTCTGTTTTCCGGATAATATAATGCAGCCTATCAAACTGTAGAAGCTCTCTGGTTCAGATAATATCATCCAGCCTATCAATCTTTAGAAACTGTCTCGTTCAGATAATATCATCCAGCCTATCAAACTGTAGAAACTCTCTGGTTCAGATAATATCATCCAGCCTATCAAACTGTAGAAACTCTCTGGTTCAGATAATATCATCCAGCCTATCAATATGTAGAACTGTCTCGATCAATAATATCATCCAGCCTATCAAACTGTAGAAACTCTCTGGTTCAGATAATATCATCCAGCCTACCAAACTGTAGAAACTCTCTGGTTCAGGTAATATCATCCAGCCTATCAATCTGTAGAAACTGTCTCGTTCAGATAATATCATCCAGCCTATCAAACTGAAGAAAATCTCTGGTTCAGATAATATTATCCAGCCTATCAAAGTGTAGAAACTCTCTGGTTCAGATAATATCATCCAACCTATCAAACTGTAGAAACTCTCTGGTTCAGATAATATCATCCAACCTTTCAAACTGTAGAAACTCTCTGGTTCAGATATAATCATCCAACCTATCAAACTCTAGAAACTCTCTGGTTCAGATAATATCATCCAGCCTATCAAACTGTAGAAACTCTCTGGTTCAGATAATATCATCCAGCCTATCAAACTGTAGAAACACTCTGTTTCAGATAATATCATCCAGCCTATCAAACTGTAGAAACTCTCTGGTTCAGATAATATCATCCAGCCTATCAAACTGTAGAAACTCTCTGGTTCAGATAATATCATCCAGCCTATCAAACTGTAGAAACTCTCTGGTTCAGATAATATCATCCAACCTATCAAACTGTAGAAATTCTCTGGTTCAGATAATATCATCCAGCCTATCAATCTGTAGAAACTGTCTCGTTCAGATAATATCATCCAGCCTATCAAATTGTAGAAACACTCTCGTTCAGATAATATCATCCAGCCTATCAATCTGTAGAAACTGTCTCGTTCAGATAATATCATTCACCCTATAAAACTGTAGAAACACTCTGGTTCAGATAATATCATCCAGCCTATCAAACTGTAGAAACACTCTCGTTCAGATAATATCATCCAGCCTATCAATCTGTAGAAGCTGTCTCGTTCAATAATATCATCCAGCCTATCAAACTGTAGAAACTCTCTGGTTCAGGTAATATCATCCAGCCTATCAATCTGTAGAAACTGTCTCGTCCAGATTAATATCATCCAGCCTATCAAACTGTAGAAACACTGTCGTTCAGATAATATCATCCAGCCTATCAATCTGTAGAAACTGTCTCGTTCAGATAATATCATCCAGCCTATCAATCTGTAGAAACTGTCTCGTTCAGATAATATCATCCAGCCTATCAAACTGTAGAAAATCTCTGGTTCAGATAATATCATCCAGCCTATCAAACTGTAGAAATTCTCTGGTTCAGATAATATCATCCAGCCTATCAAACTGTAGAAACTCTCTGGTTCAGATAATATCATCCAGCCTATCAAACTGTAGAAACACTCTGGTTCAGATAATATCATCCAGCCTATCAATCTGTAGAAACTGTCTTGTTCAGATAATATCATCCAGCCTATCAAACTGTAGAAAATCTCTGGTTCAGATAATATCATCCAGCCTATAAAACTGTAGAAACTCTCTGGTTCAGATAATATCATCCAGCCTATCAAACTGAAGAAACTCTCTGGTTCAGATAATATCATCCAGCCTATCAAACTGTAGAAACTCTCTGGTTCAGGTAATATCATCCAGCCTATCAATCTGTAGAAACTGTCTCGTTCAGATAATATCATCCAGCCTATCAAACTGTAGAAACACTGTCGTTCAGATAATATCATCCAGCCTCTCAATCTGTAGAAACTGTCTCGTTCAGATAATATCATCCAGCCTATCAAACTGTAGAAACACTCTCGTTCAGATAATATCATCCAGCCTATCAATCTGTAGAGACTGTATCGTTCAGATAATATCATCCAGCCTATCAAACTGTAGAAACACTCTCGTTCAGATAATATCATCCAGCCTATCAAACTGTAGAAACTCTCTGGTTCAGATAATATCATCCAGCCTATCAAACTGAAGAAACTCTCTGGTACAGATAATATCATCCAGCCTATCAAACTGTAGAAAATCTCTGGTTCAGATAATATCATCCAGCCTATCAAACTGTAGAAACTCTCTGGTTCAGATAATATCATCCAGCCTATCAAACTGAAGAAACTCTCTGGTTCAGATAATATCATCCAGCCTATCAAACTGTAGAAACTCTCTGGTTCAGGTAATATCATCCAGCCTATCAATCTGTAGAAACTGTCTCGTTCAGATAATATCATCCAGCCTATCAAAGTGTAGAAACACTGTCGTTCAGATAATATCATCCAGCCTCTCAATCTGTAGAAACTGTCTCGTTCAGATAATATCATCCAGCCTATCAAACTGTAGAAACACTCTCGTTCAGATAATATCATCCAGCCTATCAAACTGTAGAAACACTCTCGTTCAGATAATATCATCCAGGCTATCAATCTGTAGAAGCTGTCTCGTTCAATAATATCATCCAGCCTATCAAACTGTAGAAAATCTCTGGTTCAGGTAATATCATCCAGCCTATCAAAGTGTAGAAACTCTCTGATTAAGATAATATCATCCAACCTATCAAACTGTAGAAACTCTCTGGTTCAGATAATATCATCCAACCTTTCAAACTGTAGAAACTCTCTGGTTCAGATAATATCATCCAACCTATCAAACTCTAGAAACTCTCCGGTTCAGATAATATCATCCAGCCTATCAAACTGTAGAAACTCTCTGGTTCAGATAATATCATCCAGCCTATCAAACTGTAGAAACTCTCTGGTTCAGATAATATCATCCAACCTATCAAACTGTAGAAATTCTCTGGTTCAGATAATATCATCCAGCCTATCAATCTGTAGAAACTGTCTCGTTCAGATAATATCATCCAGCCTATCAAATTGTAGAAACACTCTCGTTCAGATAATATCATCCAGCCTATCAATCTGTAGAAACTGTCTCGTTCAGATAATATCATCCAGCCTATAAAACTGTAGAAACACTCTGGTTCAGATAATATCATCCAGCCTATCAAACTGTAGAAACACTCTCGTTCAGATAATATCATCCAGCCTATCAATCTGTAGAAGCTGTCTCGTTCAATAATATCATCCAGCCTATCAAACTGTAGAAACTCTCTGGTTCAGGTAATATCATCCAGCCTATCAATCTGTAGAAACTGTCTCGTCCTGATTAATATCATCCAGCCTATCAAACTGTAGAAACACTGTCGTTCAGATAATATCATCCAGCCTATCAATCTGTAGAAACTGTCTCGTTCAGATAATATCATCCAGCCTATCAATCTGTAGAAACTCTCTCGTTCAGATAATATCATCCAGCCTATCAAACTGTAGAAAATCTCTGGTTCAGATAATATCATCCAGCCTATCAAACTGTAGAAATTCTCTGGTTCAGATAATATCATCCAGCCTATCAAACTGTAGAAACTCTCTGGTTCAGATAATATCATCCAGCCTATCAAACTGTAGAAACTCTCTGGTTCAGATAATATCATCCAGCCTATCAAACTGAAGAAACTCTCTGGATCAGATAATATCATCCAGCCTATCAAACTGTAGAAACTCTCTGGTTCAGATATTATCGTCCAGCCTATCAAAGTGTAGAAACTCTCTGGTTCAGATAATATCATCTAGCCTATCAAACTGTAGAAACTGTCTCGTTCAGATAATATCATCCAGTCTATCAAACAGTAGAAACTCTCTGGTTCAGATAATGTCATCCAGCCTATCAAACTGAAGAAACTCTCTGGTTCAGATAATATCATCCAGCCCATCAAACAGTAGAAACTGTCTCGTTCAGATAATATCATCCAGCCCATCAAACAGTAGAAACTGTCTCGTTCAGATAATATCATCCAGCCTATCAAACTGTAGAAACTGTCTGGTTCGGATAATATCATCCGGCCTATTAAACTGTAGAAACACTCTAGTTCAGATAATATCATCCAACCTATCAAACAGTAGAAATTTTCTGGTTCAGATAATATCATCCAACCTATCAAACTGTAGAAACTCTCTGGTTCAGATAATATCATCCAGCCTATCAAACTGTAGAAACTCTCTGGTTCAGATAATATCATCCAACCTATCAAACTGTATAAATTCTCTGGTTCAGATAATATCATCCAGCCTATCAATCTGTAGAAACTGTCTCGTTCAGATAATATCATGCAGCCTATCAAACTGTAGAAACACTCTGGTTCAGATAATATCATCCAGCCTATCAAACTGTAGAAACACTCTCGTTCAGATAATATCATCCAGCCTATCAATCTGTAGAAGCTGTCTCGTTCAATAATATCATCCAGCCTATCAAACTGTAGAAACTCTCTGGTTCAGGTAATATCATCCAGCCTATGAATCTGTAGAAACTGTCTCGTTCAGATAATATCATCCAGCCTATCAAACTGTAGAAACACTCTCGTTCAGATAATATCATCCAGCCTATCAATCTGTAGAAACTGTCTCGTTCAGATAATATCATCCAGCCTATCAAACTGTAGAAACTGTCTCGTTCAGATAATATCATCCAGCCTATCAAACTGTAGAAACTCACTGGTGCAGATAATATCATCCGGCCTATCAAACTGTAGAAACACTCTGGTTCAGATAATATCATGCAACCTATCAAACTGTAGAAATTCTGTGGTTCAGATAATATCATCCAGCCTATCAAACTGTAGAAACTCTCTGGTTCAGATAATATCATTCAGCCTATCAAACTGAAGAAACTCTCTCGTTCAGATAATATCATCCAGCCTATCAGTCTGTAGAAACTGTCTCGTTCAGATAATATCATCCAGCCCATCAAACTGTAGAAACTGTCTCGTTCAGATAATATCATCCAGGCTATCAAACTGTAGAAACTCTCTGGTTCAGATAATATCATCCGGCCTATTAAACTGTAGAAACACTCTGGTTCAGATAATATCATCCAACCTATCAAAAAGTAGAAACTTTCTGGTTCAGATAATATCATCAAGCCTATCAAACTGTAGAAACACTCTGGTTCAGATAATATCATCCAGCCTATCAAACTGTAGAAACACTCTGTTTTCCGGATAATATAATGCAGCCTATCAAACTGTAGAAGCTCTCTGGTTCAGATAATATCATCCAGCCTATCAATCTTTAGAAACTGTCTCGTTCAGATAATATCATCCAGCCTATCAAACTGTAGAAACTCTCTGGAGCAGATAATATCATCCAGCCTATCAAAGTGTAGAAACTCTCTGGTTCAGATAAAATCATCCAACCTATCAAACTGTAGAAACTCTCTGGTTCAGATAATATCATCCAACCTTTCAAACTGTAGAAACTCTCTGGTTCAGATAATATCATCCAACCTATCAAACTCTAGAAACACTCTGGTTCAGATAATATCATCCAGCCTATCAAACTGTAGAAACTCTCTGGTTCAGATAATATCATCCAGCCTATCAAACTGTAGAAACACTCTGTTTCAGATAATATCATCCAGCCTATCAAACTGTAGAAACTCTCTGGTTCAGATAATATCATCCAGCCTATCAAACTGTAGAAACTCTCTGGTTCAGATAATATCATCCAGCCTATCAAACTGTAGAAACTCTCTGGTTCAGATAATATCATCCAACCTATCAAACTGTAGAAATTCTCTGGTTCAGATAATATCATCCAGCCTATCAATCTGTAGAAACTGTCTCGTTCAGATAATATCATCCAGCCTATCAAATTGTAGAAACACTCTCGTTCAGATAATATCATCCAGCCTATCAATCTGTAGAAACTGTCTCGTTCAGATAATATCATCCAGCCTATAAAACTGTAGAAACACTCTGGTTCAGATAATATCATCCAGCCTATCAAACTGTAGAAACACTCTCGTTCAGATAATATCATCCAGCCTATCAATCTGTAGAAGCTGTCTCGTTCAATAATATCATCCAGCCTATCAAACTGTAGAAACTCTCTGGTTCAGGTAATATCATCCAGCCTATCAAAGTGTAGAAACTCTCTGGTTCAGATAATATCATCCAACCTATCAAACTGTAGAAACTCTCTGGTTCAGATAATATCATCCAACCTTTCAAACTGTAGAAACTCTCTGGTTCAGATAATATCATCCAACCTATCAAACTGTAGAAATTCTCTGGTTCAGATAATATCATCCAGCCTATTAATCTGTAGAAACTGTCTCGTTCAGATAATATCATCCAGCCTATCAAATTGTAGAAACACTCTCGTTCAGATAATATCATCCAGCCTATCAATCTGTAGAAACTGTCTCGTTCAGATAATATCATCCAGCCTATCAAACTGTAGAAACTCTCTGGTTCAGATAATATCATCCAACCTATCAAACTGTAGAAATTCTCTGGTTCAGATAATATCATCCAGCCTATCAATCTGTAGAAACTGTCTCGTTCAGATAATATCATCCAGCCTATCAAATTGTAGAAACACTCTCGTTCAGATAATATCATCCAGCCTATCAATCTGTAGAAACTGTCTCGTTCAGATAATATCATCCAGCCTATAAAACTGTAGAAACACTCTGGTTCAGATAATATCATCCAGCCTATCAAACTGTAGAAACACTCTCGTTCAGATAATATCATCCAGCCTATCAATCTGTAGAAGCTGTCTCGTTCAATAATATCATCCAGTCTATCAAACTGTAGAAACTCTCTGGTTCAGGTAATATCATCCAGCCTATCAATCTGTAGAAACTGTCTCGTCCAGATTAATATCATCCAGCCTATCAAACTGTAGAAACACTGTCGTTCAGATAATATCATCCAGCCTATCAATCTGTAGAAACTGTCTCGTTCAGATAATATCATCCAGCCTATCAATCTGTAGAAACTGTCTCGTTCAGATAATATCATCCAGCCTATCAAACTGTAGAAAATCTCTGGTTCAGATAATATCATCCAGCCTATCAAACTGTAGAAATTCTCTGGTTCAGATAATATCATCCAGCCTATCAAACTGTAGAAACTCTCTGGTTCAGATAATATCATCCAGCCTATCAAACTGTAGAAACACTCTGGTTCAGATAATATCATCCAGCCTATCAATCTGTAGAAACTGTCTCGTTCAGATAATATCATCCAGCCTATCAAACTGTAGAAAATCTCTGGTTCAGATAATATCATCCAGCCTATCAAACTGTAGAAACTCTCTGGTTCAGATAATATCATCCAGCCTATCAAACTGAAGAAACTCTCTGGTTCAGATAATATCATCCAGCCTATCAAACTGTAGAAACTCTCTGGTTCAGGTAATATCATCCAGCCTATCAATCTGTAGAAACTGTCTCGTTCAGATAATATCATCCAGCCTATCAAACTGTAGAAACACTGTCGTTCAGATAATATCATCCAGCCTCTCAATCTGTAGAAACTGTCTCGTTCAGATAATATCATCCAGCCTATCAAACTGTAGAAACACTCTCGTTCAGATAATATCATCCAGCCTATCAATCTGTAGAAACTGTCTCGTTCAGATAATATCATCCAGCCTATCAAACTGTAGAAACACTCTCGTTCAGATAATATCATCCAGCCTATCAATCTGTAGAGACTGTCTCGTTCAGATAATATCATCCAGCCTATCAAACTGTAGAAACACTCATTTTCAGATAATATCATCCAGCCTATAAACTCTAGAAATTCTCTGGTTCAGATAATATCATCCAGCCTATCAATCTGTAGAAACTGTCTCGTTCAGATAATATCATCCAGCCTATCAAACTGTAGAAACTCTCTGGTTCAGATAATATCATCCAGCCTATCAAACTGTAGAAACTCTCTGGTTCAGATAATATCATCCGGCCTATCAAACTATAGAAACACTCTGGTTCAGATAATATCATCCAACCTATCAAACTGTAGAAATTGTCTGGTTCAGATAATATCATTCAGCCTATCAGACTGTAGAAACTCTCTGGTTCAGATAATATCATCCAGCCTATCAATCTGTAGAAACTGTCTCGTTCAATTAATATCATCCAGCCTATCAAACTTTAGAAACTGTCTCGTTCAGATAATATCATCCAGCCTATCAAACTGTAGAAACTCTCTGGTTCAGATAATATCATCCGGCCTATCAAACTGTAGAAACATTCTGGTTCAGATAATATCATCCAACCTATCAAACTGTAGAAATTCTCTGGTTCAGATAATATTATCCAGCCTATCAAACTGTAGAAACACTCTGGTTCAGATATTATGTAGCCTATCAAACTGTAGAAACTGTCTCGTTCAGATAATATCATCCAGCCTATCAAACTGTAGAAACTGTCTCGTTCAGATATCATCCAGCCTATCAAGCTATAGAAACTCTCTGGTTCAGATAATATCATCCGGCCTATCAAACTGTAGAAACACTCTGGTTCAGATAATATCATCCAACCTATCAAACTGTAGAAATTCTGTGGTTCAGATAATATCATCCAGCCTATCAAACTGTAGAAACTCTCTGGTTCAGATAATATCATTCAGCCTATCAAACTGAAGAAACTCTCTCGTTCAGATAATATCATCCAGCCAATCTGTCTGTAGAAACTGTCTCGTTCAGATAATATCATCCAGCCCATCAAACTGTAGAAACTGTCTGGTTCATATAATATCATCCAGCCTATCAAACTGTAGAAACACTCTGGTTCAGATAATATCATCCGGCCTATTATACTGTAGAAACACTCTGGTTCAGATAATATCATCCAACCCATCAAACAGTAGAAACTTTCTGGTTCAGATAATATCATCAAGCCTATCTAACTGTAGAAACACTCTGGTTCAGATAATATCATCCAGCCTATCAAACTGTAGAAACACTCTGTTTTCCGGATAATATCATCCAGCCTATCAAACTGTAGAAACACTCTGTTTTCCGGATAATATAATGCAGCCTATCAAACTGTAGAAGCTCTCTGGTTAAGATAATATCATCCAGCCTATCAATCTTTAGAAACTGTCTCGTTCAGATAATATCATCCAGCCTATCAAACTGTAGAAACTCTCTGGTTCAGATAATATCATCCAGCCTATCAAACTGTAGAAACTCTCTGGTTCAGATAATATCATCCAGCCTATCAATATGTAGAACTGTCTCGATCAATAATATCATCCAGCCTATCAAACTGTAGAAACTCTCTGGTTCAGATAATATCATCCAGCCTACCAAACTGTAGAAACTCTCTGGTTCAGGTAATATCATCCAGCCTATCAATCTGTAGAAACTGTCTCGTTCAGATAATATCATCCAGCCTATCAAACTGTAGAAAATCTCTGGTTCAGATAATATCATCCAGCCTATCAAAGTGTAGAAACTCTCTGGTTCAGATAATATCATCCAACCTATCAAACTGTAGAAACTCTCTGGTTCAGATAATATCATCCAACCTTTCAAACTGTAGAAACTCTCTGGTTCAGATATAATCATCCAACCTATCAAACTCTAGAAACTCTCTGGTTCAGATAATATCATCCAGCCTATCAAACTGTAGAAACTCTCTGGTTAAGATAATATCATCCAGCCTATCAAACTGTAGAAACACTCTGTTTCAGATAATATCATCCAGCCTATCAAACTGTAGAAACTCTCTGGTTCAGATAATATCATCCAGCCTATCAAACTGTAGAAACTCTCTGGTTCAGATAATATCATCCAGCCTATCAAACTGTAGAAACTCTCTGGTTCAGATAATATCATCCAACCTATCAAACTGTAGAAATTCTCTGGTTCAGATAATATCATCCAGCCTATCAATCTGTAGAAACTGTCTCGTTCAGATAATATCATCCAGCCTATCAAATTGTAGAAACACTCTCGTTCAGATAATATCATCCAGCCTATCAATCTGTAGAAACTGTCTCGTTCAGATAATATCATTACCGCTATAAAACTGTAGAAACACTCTGGTTCAGATAATATCATCCAGCCTATCAAACTGTAGAAACACTCTCGTTCAGATAATATCATCCAGCCTATCAATCTGTAGAAGCTGTCTCGTTCAATAATATCATCCAGCCTATCAAACTGTAGAAACTCTCTGGTTCAGGTAATATCATCCAGCCTATCAATCTGTAGAAACTGTCTCGTCCAGATTAATATCATCCAGCCTATCAAACTGTAGAAACACTGTCGTTCAGATAATATCATCCAGCCTATCAATCTGTAGAAACTGTCTCGTTCAGATAATATCATCCAGCCTATCAATCTGTAGAAACTGTCTCGTTCAGATAATATCATCCAGCCTATCAAACTGTAGAAAATCTCTGGTTCAGATAATATCATCCAGCCTATCAAACTGTAGAAATTCTCTGGTTCAGATAATATCATCCAGCCTATCAAACTGTAGAAACTCTCTGGTTCAGATAATATCATCCAGCCTATCAAACTGTAGAAACACTCTGGTTCAGATAATATCATCCAGCCTATCAATCTGTAGAAACTGTCTTGTTCAGATAATATCATCCAGCCTATCAAACTGTAGAAAATCTCTGGTTCAGATAATATCATCCAGCCTATAAAACTGTAGAAACTCTCTGGTTCAGATAATATCATCCAGCCTATCAAACTGAAGAAACTCTCTGGTTCAGATAATATCATCCAGCCTATCAAACTGTAGAAACTCTCTGGTTCAGGTAATATCATCCAGCCTATCAATCTGTAGAAACTGTCTCGTTCAGATAATATCATCCAGCCTATCAAACTGTAGAAACACTGTCGTTCAGATAATATCATCCAGCCTCTCAATCTGTAGAAACTGTCTCGTTCAGATAATATCATCCAGCCTATCAAACTGTAGAAACACTCTCGTTCAGATAATATCATCCAGCCTATCAATCTGTAGAGACTGTCTCGTTCAGATAATATCATCCAGCCTATCAAACTGTAGAAACACTCTCGTTCAGATAATATCATCCAGCCTATCAAACTGTAGAAACTCTCTGGTTCAGATAATATCATCCAGCCTATCAAACTGAAGAAACTCTCTGGTACAGATAATATCATCCAGCCTATCAAACTGTAGAAAATCTCTGGTTCAGATAATATCATCCAGCCTATCAAACTGTAGAAACTCTCTGGTTCAGATAATATCATCCAGCCTATCAAACTGAAGAAACTCTCTGGTTCAGATAATATCATCCAGCCTATCAAACTATAGAAACTCTCTGGTTCAGGTAATATCATCCAGCCTATCAATCTGTAGAAACTGTCTCGTTCAGATAATATCATCCAGCCTATCAAACTGTAGAAACACTGTCGTTCAGATAATATCATCCAGCCTCTCAATCTGTAGAAACTGTCTCGTTGAGATAATATCATCCAGCCTATCAAACTGTAGAAACACTCTCGTTCAGATAATATCATCCAGCCTATCAAACTGTAGAAACTCTCTGGTTCAGGTAATATCATCCAGCCTATGAATCTGTAGAAACTGTCTCGTTCAGATAATATCATCCAGCCTATCAAACTGTAGAAACACTCTCGTTCAGATAATATCATCCAGCCTATCAATCTGTAGAAACTGTCTCGTTCAGATAATATCGTCCAGCCTATCAAACTGTAGAAACTGTCTCGTTCAGATAATATCATCCAGCCTATCAAGCTGTAGAAACTCACTGGTGCAGATAATATCATCCGGCCTATCAAACTGTAGAAACACTCTGGTTCAGATAATATCATCCAACCTATCAAACTGTAGAAATTCTGTGGTTCAGATAATATCATCCAGCCTATCAAACTGTAGAAACTCTCTGGTTCAGATAATATCATTCAGCCTAACAAACTGAAGAAACTCTCTCGTTCAGATAATATCATCCAGCCTATCAGTCTGTAGAAACTGTCTCGTTCAGATAATATCATCCAGCCCATCAAACTGTAGAAACTGTCTCGTTCAGATAATATCATCCAGCCTATCAAACTGTAGAAACTCTCTGGTTCAGATAATATCATCCGGCCTATTAAACTGTAGAAACACTCTGGTTCAGATAATATCATCCAACCTATCAAAAAGTAGAAACTTTCTGGTTCAGATAATATCATCAAGCCTATCAAACTGTAGAAACACTCTGGTTCAGATAATATCATCCAGCCTATCAAACTGTAGAAACACTCTGTTTTCCGGATAATATAATGCAGCCTATCAAACTGTAGAAGCTCTCTGGTTCAGATAATATCATCCAGCCTATCAATCTTTAGAAACTGTCTCGTTCAGATAATATCATCCAGCCTATCAAACTGTAGAAACTCTCTGGTTCAGATAATATCATCCAGCCTATCAAACTGTAGAAACTCTCTGGTTCAGATAATATCATCCAGCCTATCAATATGTAGAACTGTCTCGATCAATAATATCATCCAGCCTATCAAACTGTAGAAACTCTCTGGTTCAGATAATATCATCCAGCCTACCAAACTGTAGAAACTCTCTGGTTCAGGTAATATCATCCAGCCTATCAATCTGTAGAAACTGTCTCGTTCAGATAATATCATCCAGCCTATCAAACTGTAGAAACTCTCTGGTTCAGATAATATCATCCAGCCTATCAAAGTGTAGAAACTCTCTGGTTCAGATAATATCATCCAACCTATCAAACTGTAGAAACTCTCTGGTTCAGATAATATCATCCAACCTTTCAAACTGTAGAAACTCTCTGGTTCAGATAATATCATCCAACCTATCAAACTCTAGAAACTCTCTGGTTCAGATAATATCATCCAGCCTATCAAACTGTAGAAACTCTCTGGTTCAGATAATATCATCCAGCCTATCAAACTGTAGAAACACTCTGTTTCAGATAATATCATCCAGCCTATTAAACTGTAGAAACTCTCTCGTTCAGATAATATCATCCAGCCTATCAAACTGTAGAAACTCTCTGGTTCAGATAATATCATCCAGCCTATCAAACTGTAGAAACTCTCTGGTTCAGATAATATCATCCAACCTATCAAACTGTAGAAATTCTCTGGTTCAGATAATATCATCCAGCCTATCAATCTGTAGAAACTGTCTCGTTCAGATAATATCATCCAGCCTATCAAATTGTAGAAACACTCTCGTTCAGATAATATCATCCAGCCTATCAATCTGTAGAAACTGTCTCGTTCAGATAATATCATCCAGCCTATAAAACTGTAGAAACACTCTGGTTCAGATAATATCATCCAGCCTATCAAACTGTAGAAACACTCTCGTTCAGATAATATCATCCAGCCTATCAATCTGTAGAAGCTGTCTCGTTCAATAATATCATCCAGCCTATCAAACTGTAGAAAATCTCTGGTTCAGGTAATATCATCCAGCCTATCAAAGTGTAGAAACTCTCTGATTCAGATAATATCATCCAACCTATCAAACTGTAGAAACTCTCTGGTTCAGATAATATCATCCAACCTTTCAAACTGTAGAAACTCTCTGGTTCAGATAATATCATCCAACCTATCAAACTCTAGAAACTCTCCGGTTCAGATAATATCATCCAGCCTATCAAACTGTAGAAACTCTCTGGTTCAGATAATATCATCCAGCCTATCAAACTGTAGAAACTCTCTGGTTCAGATAATATCATCCAACCTATCAAACTGTAGAAATTCTCTGGTTCAGATAATATCATCCAGCCTATCAATCTGTAGAAACTGTCTCGTTCAGATAATATCATCCAGCCTATCAAATTGTAGAAACACTCTCGTTCAGATAATATCATCCAGCCTATCAATCTGTAGAAACTGTCTCGTTCAGATAATATCATCCAGCCTATAAAACTGTAGAAACACTCTGGTTCAGATAATATCATCCAGCCTATCAAACTGTAGAAACACTCTCGTTCAGATAATATCATCCAGCCTATCAATCTGTAGAAGCTGTCTCGTTCAATAATATCATCCAGCCTATCAAACTGTAGAAACTCTCTGGTTCAGGTAATATCATCCAGCCTATCAATCTGTAGAAACTGTCTCGTCCTGATTAATATCATCCAGCCTATCAAACTGTAGAAACACTGTCGTTCAGATAATATCATCCAGCCTATCAATCTGTAGAAACTGTCTCGTTCAGATAATATCATCCAGCCTATCAATCTGTAGAAACTCTCTCGTTCAGATAATATCATCCAGCCTATCAAACTGTAGAAAATCTCTGGTTCAGATAATATCATCCAGCCTATCAAACTGTAGAAATTCTCTGGTTCCGATAATATCATCCAGCCTATCAAACTGTAGAAACTCTCTGGTTCAGATAATATCATCCAGCCTATCAAACTGTAGAAACTCTCTGGTTCAGATAATATCATCCAGCCTATCAAACTGAAGAAACTCTCTGGATCAGATAATATCATCCAGCCTATCAAACTGTAGAAACTCTCTGGTTCAGATATTATCGTCCAGCCTATCAAAGTGTAGAAACTCTCTGGTTCAGATAATATCATCTAGCCTATCAAACTGTAGAAACTCTCTGGTTCAGATAATATCATCCAACCTTTCAAACTGTAGAAACTCTCTGGTTCAGATAATATCATCCAACCTATCAAACTCTAGAAAATCTCTGGTTCAGATAATATCATCCAGCCTATCAAACTGTAGAAACTCTGTGGTTCAGATATCATCCTTCCTATCAAACTGTAGAAACTCTCTGGTTCAGATAATATCATCCAGCCTATCAAACTGTAGAAACTCTCTGGTTCAGATAATATCATCCAGCCTATCAAACTGTAGAAACACTCTGTTTCAGATAATATCATCCAGCCTATCAAACTGTAGAAACTCTCTGGTTCAGATATCATCCATCCTATCAAACTGTAGAAACTCTCTGGTTCAGATAATATCATCCAGCCTATCAAACTGTAGAAACTCTCTGGTTCAGATAATATCATCCAACCTATCAAACTGTAGAAATTCTCTGGTTCAGATAATATCATCCAGCCTATCAATCTGTAGAAACTGTCTCGTTCAGATAATATCATCCAGCCTATCAAACTGTAGAAACACTCTGGTTCAGATAATATCATCCAGCCTATCAAACTGTAGAAACACTCTCGTTCAGATAATATCATCCAGCCTATCAATCTGTAGAAGCTGTCTCGTTCAATAATATCATCCAGCCTATCAAACTGTAGAAACTCTCTGGTTCAGGTAATATCATCCAGCCTATGAATCTGTAGAAACTGTCTCGTTCAGATAATATCATCCAGCCTATCAAACTGTAGAAACACTCTCGTTCAGATAATATCATCCAGCCTATCAATCTGTAGAAACTGTCTCGTTCAGATAATATCATCCAGCCTATCAAACTGTAGAAACTGTCTCGTTCAGATAATATCATCCAGCCTATCAAACTGTAGAAACTCACTGGTGCAGATAATATCATCCGGCCTATCAAACTGTAGAAACACTCTGGTTCAGATAATATCATGCAACCTATCAAACTGTAGAAATTCTGTGGTTCAGATAATATCATCCAGCCTATCAAACTGTAGAAACTCTCTGGTTCAGATAATATCATTCAGCCTATCAAACTGAAGAAACTCTCTCGTTCAGATAATATCATCCAGCCTATCAGTCTGTAGAAACTGTCTCGTTCAGATAATATCATCCAGCCCATCAAACTGTAGAAACTGTCTCGTTCAGATAATATCATCCAGCCTATCAAACTGTAGAAACTCTCTGGTTCAGATAATATCATCCGGCCTATTAAACTGTAGAAACACTCTGGTTCAGATAATATCATCCAACCTATCAAAAAGTAGAAACTTTCTGGTTCAGATAATATCATCAAGCCTATCAAACTGTAGAAACACTCTGGTTCAGATAATATCATCCAGCCTATCAAACTGTAGAAACACTCTGTTTTCCGGATAATATAATGCAGCCTATCAAACTGTAGAAGCTCTCTGGTTCAGATAATATCATCCAGCCTATCAATCTTTAGAAACTGTCTCGTTCAGATAATATCATCCAGCCTATCAAACTGTAGAAACTCTCTGGAGCAGATAATATCATCCAGCCTATCAAAGTGTAGAAACTCTCTGGTTCAGATAAAATCATCCAACCTATCAAACTGTAGAAACTCTCTGGTTCAGATAATATCATCCAACCTTTCAAACTGTAGAAACTCTCTGGTTCAGATAATATCATCCAACCTATCAAACTCTAGAAACACTCTGGTTCAGATAATATCATCCAGCCTATCAAACTGTAGAAACTCTCTGGTTCAGATATTATCATCCAGCCTATCAAACTGTAGAAACACTCTGTTTCAGATAATATCATCCAGCCTATCAAACTGTAGAAACTCTCTGGTTCAGATAATATCATCCAGCCTATCAAACTGTAGAAACTCTCTGGTTCAGATAATATCATCCAGCCTATCAAACTGTAGAAACTCTCCGGTTCAGATAATATCATCCAACCTATCAAACTGTAGAAATTCTCTGGTTCAGATAATATCATCCAGCCTATCAATCTGTAGAAACTGTCTCGTTCAGATAATATCATCCAGCCTATCAAATTGTAGAAACACTCTCGTTCAGATAATATCATCCAGCCTATCAATCTGTAGAAACTGTCTCGTTCAGATAATATCATCCAGCCTATAAAACTGTAGAAACACTCTGGTTCAGATAATATCATCCAGCCTATCAAACTGTAGAAACACTCTCGTTCAGATAATATCATCCAGCCTATCAATCTGTAGAAGCTGTCTCGTTCAATAATATCATCCAGCCTATCAAACTGTAGAAACTCTCTGGTTCAGGTAATATCATCCAGCCTATCAATCTGTAGAAACTGTCTCGTCCTGATTAATATCATCCAGCCTATCAAACTGTAGAAACACTGTCGTTCAGATAATATCATCCAGCCTATCAATCTGTAGAAACTGTCTCGTTCAGATAATATCATCCAGCCTATCAATCTGTAGAAACTCTCTCGTTCAGATAATATCATCCAGCCTATCAAACTGTAGAAAATCTCTGGTTCAGATAATATCATCCAGCCTATCAAACTGTAGAAATTCTCTGGTTCAGATAATATCATCCAGCCTATCAAACTGTAGAAACTCTCTGGTTCAGATAATATCATCCAGCCTATCAAACTGTAGAAACTCTCTGGTTCAGATAATATCATCCAGCCTATCAAACTGAAGAAACTCTCTGGATCAGATAATATCATCCAGCCTATCAATCTGTAGAAACTGTCTCGTTCAGATAATATCATCCAGCCTATAAAACTGTAGAAACACTCTGGTTCAGATAATATCATCCAGCCTATCAAACTGTAGAAACACTCTCGTTCAGATAATATCATCCAGCCTATCAATCTGTAGAAGCTGTCTCGTTCAATAATATCATCCAGCCTATCAAACTGTAGAAACTCTCTGGTTCAGGTAATATCATCCAGCCTATCAAAGTGTAGAAACTCTCTGGTTCAGATAATATCATCCAACCTATCAAACTGTAGAAACTCTCTGGTTCAGATAATATCATCCAACCTTTCAAACTGTAGAAACTCTCTGGTTCAGATAATATCATCCAACCTATCAAACTGTAGAAATTCTCTGGTTCAGATAATATCATCCAGCCTATCAATCTGTAGAAACTGTCTCGTTCAGATAATATCATCCAGCTTATCAAATTGTAGAAACACTCTCGTTCAGATAATATCATCCAGCCTATCAATCTGTAGAAACTGTCTCGTTCAGATAATATCATCCAGCCTATCAAACTGTAGAAACTCTCTGGTTCAGATAATATCATCCAACCTATCAAACTGTAGAAATTCTCTGGTTCAGATAATATCATCCAGCCTATCAATCTGTAGAAACTGTCTCGTTCAGATAATATCATCCAGCCTATCAAATTGTAGAAACACTCTCGTTCAGATAATATCATCCAGCCTATCAATCTGTAGAAACTGTCTCGTTCAGATAATATCATCCAGCCTATAAAACTGTAGAAACACTCTGGTTCAGATAATATCATCCAGCCTATCAAACTGTAGAAACACTCTCGTTCAGATAATATCATCCAGCCTATCAATCTGTAGAAGCTGTCTCGTTCAATAATATCATCCAGCCTATCAAACTGTAGAAACTCTCTGGTTCAGGTAATATCATCCAGCCTATCAATCTGTAGAAACTGTCTCGTCCAGATTAATATCATCCAGCCTATCAAACTGTAGAAACACTGTCGTTCAGATAATATCATCCAGCCTATCAATCTGTAGAAACTGTCTCGTTCAGATAATATCATCCAGCCTATCAATCTGTAGAAACTGTCTCGTTCAGATAATATCATCCAGCCTATCAAACTGTAGAAAATCTCTGGTTCAGATAATATCATCCAGCCTATCAAACTGTAGAAATTCTCTGGTTCAGATAATATCATCCAGCCTATCAAAATGTAGAAACTCTCTGGTTCAGATAATATCATCCAGCCTATCAAACTGTAGAAACACTCTGGTTCAGATAATATCATCCAGCCTATCAATCTGTAGAAACTGTCTCGTTCAGATAATATCATCCAGCCTATCAAACTGTAGAAACTCTCTGGTTCAGATAATATCATCCAGCCTATCAAACTGTAGAAACTCTCTGGTTCAGATAATATCATCCAGCCTATCAAACTGAAGAAACTCTCTGGTTCAGATAATATCATCCAGCCTATCAAACTGTAGAAACTCTCTGGTTCAGGTAATATCATCCAGCCTATCAATCTGTAGAAACTGTCTCGTTCAGATAATATCATCCAGCCTATCAAACTGTAGAAACACTGTCGTTCAGATAATATCATCCAGCCTCTCAATCTGTAGAAACTGTCTCGTTCAGATAATATCATCCAGCCTATCAAACTGTAGAAACACTCTCGTTCAGATAATATCATCCAGCCTATCAATCTGTAGAAACTGTCTCGTTCAGATAATATCATCCAGCCTATCAAACTGTAGAAACACTCTCGTTCAGATAATATCATCCAGCCTATCAATCTGTAGAGACTGTCTCGTTCAGATAATATCATCCAGCCTATCAAACTGTAGAAACTCTCTGGTTCAGATAATATCATCCAGCCTATCAAACTGAAGAAACTCTCTGGTTCAGATAATATCATCCAGCCTATCAAACTGTAGAAAATCTCTGGTTCAGATAATATCATCCAGCCTATCAAACTGTAGAAACTCTCTGGTTCAGATAATATCATCCAGCCTATCAAACTGAAGAAACTCTCTGCTTCAGGTAATATCATCCAGCCTATCAATCTGTAGAAACTGTCTCGTTCAGATAATATCATCCAGCCTATCAAACTGTAGAAACACTGTCGTTCAGATAATATCATCCAGCCTCTCAATCTGTAGAAACTGTCTCGTTCAGATAATATCATCCAGCCTATCAAACTGTAGAAACACTCTCGTTCAGATAATATCATCCAGCCTATCAAACTGTAGAAACTCTCTGGTTCAGGTAATATCATCCAGCCTATGAATCTGTAGAAACTGTCTCGTTCAGATATCATCCAGCCTATCAAACTGTAGAAACACTCTCGTTCAGATAATATCATCCAGCCTATCAATCTGTAGAAACTGTCTCGTTCAGATAATATCATCCAGCCTATCAAACTGTAGAAACTGTCTCGTTCAGATAATATCATCCAGCCTATCAAACTGTAGAAACTCACTGGTGCAGATAATATCATCCGGCCTATCAAACTGTAGAAACACTCTGGTTCAGATAATATCATCCAACCTATCAAACTGTAGAAATTCTGTGGTTCAGATAATATCATCCAGCCTATCAAACTGTAGAAACTCTCTGGTTCAGATAATATCATTCAGCCTATCAAACTGAAGAAACTCTCTCGTTCAGATAATATCATCCAGCCTATCAGTCTGCAGAAACTGTCTCGTTCAGATAATATCATCCAGCCCATCAAACTGTAGAAACTGTCTCGTTCAGATAATATCATCCAGCCTATCAAACTGTAGAAACTCTCTGGTTCAGATAATATCATCCGGCCTATTAAACTGTAGAAACACTCTGGTTCAGATAATATCATCCAACCTATCAAACAGTAGAAACTTTCTGGTTCAGATAATATCATCAAGCCTATCAAACTGTAGAAACACTCTGGTTCAGATAATATCATCCAGCCTATCAAACTGTAGAAACACTCTGTTTTCCGGATAATATAATGCAGCCTATCAAACTGTAGAAGCTCTCTGGTTCAGATAATATCATCCAGCCTATCAATCTTTAGAAACTGTCTCGTTCAGATAATATCATCCAGCCTATCAAACTGTAGAAACTCTCTGGTTCAGATAATATCATCCAGCCTATCAAACTGTAGAAACTCTCTGGTTCAGATAATATCATCCAGCCTATCAATATGTAGAACTGTCTCGATCAATAATATCATCCAGCCTATCAAACTGTAGAAACTCTCTGGTTCAGATAATATCATCCAGCCTACCAAACTGTAGAAACTCTCTGGTTCAGGTAATATCATCCAGCCTATCAATCTGTAGAAACTGTCTCGTTCAGATAATATCATCCAGCCTATCAAACTGTAGAAACTCTCTGGTTCAGATAATATCATCCAGCCTATCAAAGTGTAGAAACTCTCTGGTTCAGATAATATCATCCAACTTATCAAACTGTAGAAACTCTCTGGTTCAGATAATATCATCCAACCTTTCAAACTGTAGCAACTCTCTGGTTCAGATAATATCATCCAACCTATCAAACTCTAGAAACTCTCTGGTTTAGATAATATCATCCAGCCTATCAAACTGTAGAAGCTCTCTGGTTCTGATAATATCATCCAGCCTATCAAACTGTAGAAACACTCTGTTTCAGATAATATCATCCAGCCTATCAAACTGTAGAAACTCTCTGGTTCAGATAATATCATCCAGCCTATCAAACTGTAGAAACTCTCTGGTTCAGATAATATCATCCAGCCTATCAAACTGTAGAAACTCTCTGGTTCAGATAATATCATCCAACCTATCAAACTGTAGAAATTCTCTGGTTCAGATAATATCATCCAGCCTATCAATCTGTAGAAACTGTCTCGTTCAGATAATATCATCCAGCCTATCAAATTGTAGAAACACACTCGTTCAGATAATATCATCCAGCCTATCAATCTGTAGAAACTGTCTCGTTCAGATAATATCATCCAGCCTATAAAACTGTAGAAACACTCTGGGTCAGATAATATCATCCAGTCTATCAAACTGTAGAAACACTCTCGTTCAGATAATATCATCCAACCTATCAATCTGTAGAAGCTGTCTCGTTCAATAATATCATCCAGCCTATCAAACTGTAGAAACTCTCTGGTTCAGGTAATATCATCCAGCCTATCAATCTGTAGAAACTGTCTCGTCCAGATTAATATCATCCAGCCTATCAAACTGTAGAAACACTGTCGTTCAGATAATATCATCCAGCCTATCAATCTGTAGAAACTGTCTCGTTCAGATAATATCATCCAGCCTATCAATCTGTAGAAACTGTCTCGTTCAGATAATATCATCCAGCCTATCAAACTGTAGAAATTCTCTGGTTCAGATAATATCATCCAGCCTATCAAACTGTAGAAATTCTCTGGTTCAGATAATATCATCCAGCCTATCAAACTGTAGAAACTCTCTGGTTCAGGTAATATCATCCAGCCTATCAATCTGTAGAAACTGTCTCGTTCAGATAATATCATCCAGCCTATCAAACTGTAGAAACACTGTCGTTCAGATAATATCATCCAGCCTCTCAATCTGTAGAAACTGTCTCGTTCAGATAATATCATCCAGCCTATCAAACTGTAGAAACACTCTCGTTCAGATAATATCATCCAGCCTATCAATCTGTAGAGACTGTCTCGTTCAGATAATATCATCCAGCCTATCAAACTGTAGAAACACTCTCGTTCAGATAATATCATCCAGCCTATCAAACTGTAGAAACTCTCTGGTTCAGATAATATCATCCAGCCTATCAAACTGAAGAAACTCTCTGGTTCAGATAATATCATCCAGCCTATCAAACTGTAGAAAATCTCTGGTTCAGATAATATCATCCAGCCTATCAAACTGTAGAAACTCTCTGGTTCAGATAATATCATCCAGCCTATCAAACTGAAGAAACTCTCTGGTTCAGATAATATCATCCAGCCTATCAAACTGTAGAAACTCTCTGGTTCAGGTAATATCATCCAGCCTATCAATCTGTAGAAACTGTCTCGTTCAGATAATATCATCCAGCCTATCAAACTGTAGAAACACTATCGTTCAGATAATATCATCCAGCCTCTCAATCTGTAGAAACTGTCTCGTTCAGATAATATCATCCTTCCTATCAAACTGTAGAAACTCTCTGGTTCAGATAATATCATCCAGCCTATCAAACTGTAGAAACTCTCTGGTTCAGATAATATCATCCAGCCTATCAAACTGTAGAAACACTCTGTTTCAGATAATATCATCCAGCCTATCAAACTGTAGAAACTCTCTGGTTCAGATATCATCCATCCTATCAAACTGTAGAAACTCTCTGGTTCAGATAATATCATCCAGCCTATCAAACTGTAGAAACTCTCTGGTTCAGATAATATCATCCAACCTATCAAACTGTAGAAATTCTCTGGTTCAGATAATATCATCCAGCCTATCAATCTGTAGAAACTGTCTCGTTCAGATAATATCATCCAGCCTATCAAACTGTAGAAACACTCTGGTTCAGATAATATCATCCAGCCTATCAAACTGTAGAAACACTCTCGTTCAGATAATATCATCCAGCCTATCAATCTGTAGAAGCTGTCTCGTTCAATAATATCATCCAGCCTATCAAACTGTAGAAACTCTCTGGTTCAGGTAATATCATCCAGCCTATGAATCTGTAGAAACTGTCTCGTTCAGATAACATCATCCAGCCTATCAAACTGTAGAAACACTCTCGTTCAGATAATATCATCCAGCCTATCAATCTGTAGAAACTGTCTCGTTCAGATAATATCATCCAGCCTATCAAACTGTAGAAACTGTCTCGTTCAGATAATATCATCCATCCTATCAAACTGTAGAAACTCACTGGTGCAGATAATATCATCCGGCCTATCAAACTGTAGAAACATTCTGGTTCAGATAATATCATCCAACCTATCAAACTGTAGAAATTCTGTGGTTCAGATAATATCATCCAGCCTATCAAACTGTAGAAACTCTCTGGTTCAGATAATATCATTCAGCCTATCAAACTGAAGAAACTCTCTCGTTCAGATAATATCATCCAGCCTATCAGTCTGTAGAAACTGTCTCGTTCAGATAATATCATCCAGCCCATCAAACTGTAGAAACTGTCTCGTTCAGATAATATCATCCAGCCTATCAAACTGTAGAAACTCTCTGGTTCAGATAATATCATCCGGCCTATTAAACTGTAGAAACACTCTGGTTCAGATAATATCATCCAGCCTATCAAACTGTAGAAACACTCTGTTTTCCGGATAATATAATGCAGCCTATCAAACTGTAGAAGCTCTCTGGTTCAGATAATATCATCCAGCCTATCAATCTTTAGAAACTGTCTCGTTCATATAATATCATCCAGCCTATCAAACTGTAAAAACTCTCTGGTTCAGATAATATCATCCAGCCTATCAAAGTGTAGAAACTCTCTGGTTCAGATAAAATCATCCAACCTATCAAACTGTAGAAACTCTCTGGTTCAGATAATATCATCCAACCTTTCAAACTGTAGAAACTCTCTGGTTCAGATAATATCATCCAACCTATCAAACTCTAGAAACTCTCTGGTTCAGATAATATCATCCAGCCTATCAAACTGTAGAAACTCTCTGGTTCAGATAATATCATCCAGCCTATCAAACTGTAGAAACACTCTGTTTCAGATAATATCATCCAGCCTATCAAACTGTAGAAACTCTCTGGTTCAGATAATATCATCCAGCCTATCAAACTGTAGAAACTCTCTGGTTCAGACAATATCATCCAGCCTATCAAACTGTAGAAACTCTCTGGTTCAGATAATATCATCCAACCTATCAAACTGTAGAAATTCTCTGGTTCAGATAATATCATCCAGCCTATCAATCTGTAGAAACTGTCTCGTTCAGATAATATCATCCAGCCTATCAAATTGTAGAAACACTCTCGTTCAGATAATATCATCCAGCCTATCAATCTGTAGAAACTGTCTCGTTCAGATAATATCATCCAGCCTATAAAACTGTAGAAACACTCTGGTTCAGATAATATCATCCAGCCTATCAAACTGTAGAAACACTCTCGTTCAGATAATATCATCCAGCCTATCAATCTGTAGAAGCTGTCTCGTTCAATAATATCATCCAGCCTATCAAACTGTAGAAACTCTCTGGTTCAGGTAATATCATCCAGCCTATCAAAGTGTAGAAACTCTCTGGTTCAGATAATATCATCCAACCTATCAAACTGTAGAAACTCTCTGGTTCAGATAATATCATCCAACCTTTCAAACTGTAGAAACTCTCTGGTTCAGATAATATTATCCAACCTATCAAACTCTAGAAACTCTCTGGTTCAGATAATATCATCCAGCCTATCAAACTGTAGAAACTCTCTGGTTCAGATAATATCATCCAGCCTATCAAACTGTAGAAACACTTTGTTTCAGATAATATTATCCAGCCTATCAAACTGTAGAAACTCTCTGGTTCAGATAATATCATCCAGCCTATCAAACTGTAGAAACTCTCTGGTTCAGATAATATCATCCAGCCTATCAAACTGAAGAAACTCTCTGGTTCAGATAATATCATCCAGCCTATCAAACTGTAGAAAATCTCTGGTTCAGATAATATCATCCAGCCTATCAAACTGTAGAAACTCTCTGGTTCAGATAATATCATCCAGCCTATCAAACTGAAGAAACTCTCTGGTTCAGGTAATACCATCCAGCCTATCAATCTGTAGAAACTGTCTCGTTCAGATAATATCATCCAGCCTATCAAACTGTAGAAACACTGTCGTTCAGATAATATCATCCAGCCTCTCAATCTGTAGAAACTGTCTCGTTCAGATAATATCATCCAGCCTATCAAACTGTAGAAACACTCTCGTTCAGATAATATCATCCAGCCTATCAAACTGTAGAAACTCTCTGGTTCAGGTAATATCATCCAGCCTATGAATCTGTAGAAACTATCTCGTTCAGATATCATCCAGCCTATCAAACTGTAGAAACACTCTCGTTCAGATAATATCATCCAGCCTATCAATCTGTAGAAACTGTCTCGTTCAGATAATATCATCCAGCCTATCAAACTGTAGAAACTGTCTCGTTCAGATAATATCATCCAGCCTATCAAACTGTAGAAACTCACTGGTGCAGATAATATCATCCGGCCTATCAAACTGTAGAAACACTCTGGTTCAGATAATATCATCCAACCTATCAAACTGTAGAAATTCTGTGGTTCAGATAATATCATCCAGCCTATCAAACTGTAGAAACTCTCTGGTTCAGATAATATCATTCAGCCTATCAAACTGAAGAAACTCTCTCGTTCAGATAATATCATCCAGCCTATCAGTCTGTAGAAACTGTCTCGTTCAGATAATATCATCCAGCCGATCAAACTGTAGAAACTCTCTGGTTCAGGTAATATCATCCAGCCTATCAATCTGTAGAAACTGTCTCGTTCAGATAATATCATCCAGCCTATCAAACTGTAGAAACACTCTGGTTCAGATAATATCATCCAGCCTATCAAACTGTAGAAACACTCTGTTTTCCGGATAATATAATGCAGCCTATCAAACTGTAGAAGCTCTCTGGTTCAGATAATATCATCCAGCCTATCAATCTTTAGAAACTGTCTCGTTCAGATAATATCATCCAGCCTATCAAACTGTAGAAACTCTCTGGAGCAGATAATATCATCCAGCCTATCAAAGTGTAGAAACTCTCTGGTTCAGATAAAATCATCCAACCTATCAAACTGTAGAAACTCTCTGGTTCAGATAATATCATCCAACCTTTCAAACTGTAGAAACTCTCTGGTTCAGATAATATCATCCAACCTATCAAACTCTAGAAACACTCTGGTTCAGATAATATCATCCAGCCTATCAAACTGTAGAAACTCTCTGGTTCAGATAATATCATCCAGCCTATCAAACTGTAGAAACACTCTGTTTCAGATAATATCATCCAGCCTATCAAACTGTAGAAACTCTCTGGTTCAGATAATATCATCCAGCCTATCAAACTGTAGAAACTCTCTGGTTCAGATAATATCATCCAGCCTATCAAACTGTAGAAACTCTCTGGTTCAGATAATATCATCCAACCTATCAAACTGTAGAAATTCTCTGGTTCAGATAATATCATCCAGCCTATCAATCTGTAGAAACTGTCTCGTTCAGATAATATCATCCAGCCTATCAAATTGTAGAAACACTCTCGTTCAGATAATATCATCCAGCCTATCAATCTGTAGAAACTGTCTCGTTCAGATAATATCATCCAGCCTATAAAACTGTAGAAACACTCTGGTTCAGATAATATCATCCAGCCTATCAAACTGTAGAAACACTCTCGTTCAGATAATATCATCCAGCCTATCAATCTGTAGAAGCTGTCTCGTTCAATAATATCATCCAGCCTATCAAACTGTAGAAACTCTCTGGTTCAGGTAATATCATCCAGCCTATCAAAGTGTAGAAACTCTCTGGTTCAGATAATATCATCCAACCTATCAAACTGTAGAAACTCTCTGGTTCAGATAATATCATCCAACCTTTCAAACTGTAGAAACTCTCTGGTTCAGATAATATCATCCAACCTATCAAACTGTAGAAATTCTCTGGTTCAGATAATATCATCCAGCCTATCAATCTGTAGAAACTGTCTCGTTCAGATAATATCATCCAGCCTATCAAATTGTAGAAACACTCTCGTTCAGATAATATCATCCAGCCTATCAATCTGTAGAAACTGTCTCGTTCAGATAATATCATCCAGCCTATCAAACTGTAGAAACTCTCTGGTTCAGATAATATCATCCAACCTATCAAACTGTAGAAATTCTCTGGTTCAGATAATATCATCCAGCCTATCAATCTGTAGAAACTGTCTCGTTCAGATAATATCATCCAGCCTATCAAATTGTAGAAACACTCTCGTTCAGATAATATCATCCAGCCTATCAATCTGTAGAAACTGTCTCGTTCAGATAATATCATCCAGCCTATAAAACTGTAGAAACACTCTGGTTCAGATAATATCATCCAGCCTATCAAACTGTAGAAACACTCTCGTTCAGATAATATCATCCAGCCTATCAATCTGTAGAAGCTGTCTCGTTCAATAATATCATCCAGCCTATCAAACTGTAGAAACTCTCTGGTTCAGGTAATATCATCCAGCCTATCAATCTGTAGAAACTGTCTCGTCCAGATTAATATCATCCAGCCTATCAAACTGTAGAAACACTGTCGTTCAGATAATATCATCCAGCCTATCAATCTGTAGAAACTGTCTCGTTCAGATAATATCATCCAGCCTATCAATCTGTAGAAACTGTCTCGTTCAGATAATATCATCCAGCCTATCAAACTGTAGAAAATCTCTGGTTCAGATAATATCATCCAGCCTATCAAACTGTAGAAATTCTCTGGTTCAGATAATATCATCCAGCCTATCAAACTGTAGAAACTCTCTGGTTCAGATAATATCATCCAGCCTATCAAACTGTAGAAACACTCTGGTTCAGATAATATCATCCAGCCTATCAATCTGTAGAAACTGTCTCGTTCAGATAATATCATCCAGCCTATCAAACTGTAGAAAATCTCTGGTTCAGATAATATCATCCAGCCTATCAAACTGTAGAAACTCTCTGGTTCAGATAATATCATCCAGCCTATCAAACTGAAGAAACTCTCTGGTTCAGATAATATCATCCAGCCTATCAAACTGTAGAAACTCTCTGGTTCAGGTAATATCATCCAGCCTATCAATCTGTAGAAACTGTCTCGTTCAGATAATATCATCCAGCCTATCAAACTGTAGAAACACTGTCGTTCAGATAATATCATCCAGCCTCTCAATCTGTAGAAACTGTCTCGTTCAGATAATATCATCCAGCCTATCAAACTGTAGAAACACTCTCGTTCAGATAATATCATCCAGCCTATCAATCTGTAGAAACTGTCTCGTTCAGATAATATCATCCAGCCTATCAAACTGTAGAAACACTCTCGTTCAGATAATATCATCCAGCCTATCAATCTGTAGAGACTGTCTCGTTCAGATAATATCATCCAGCCTATCAAACTGTAGAAACTCTCTGGTTCAGATAATATCATCCAGCCTATCAAACTGAAGAAACTCTCTGGTTCAGATAATATCATCCAGCCTATCAAACTGTAGAAAATCTCTGGTTCAGATAATATCATCCAGCCTATCAAACTGTAGAAACTCTCTGGTTCAGATAATATCATCCAGCCTATCAAACTGAAGAAACTCTCTGGTTCAGGTAATATCATCCAGCCTATCAATCTGTAGAAACTGTCTCGTTCAGATAATATCATCCAGCCTATCAAACTGTAGAAACACTGTCGTTCAGATAATATCATCCAGCCTCTCAATCTGTAGAAACTGTCTCGTTCAGATAATATCATCCAGCCTATCAAACTGTAGAAACACTCTCGTTCAGATAATATCATCCAGCCTATCAAACTGTAGAAACTCTCTGGTTCAGGTAATATCATCCAGCCTATGAATCTGTAGAAACTGTCTCGTTCAGATATCATCCAGCCTATCAAACTGTAGAAACACTCTCGTTCAGATAATATCATCCAGCCTATCAATCTGTAGAAACTGTCTCGTTCAGATAATATCATCCAGCCTATCAAACTGTAGAAACTGTCTCGTTCAGATAATATCATCCAGCCTATCAAACTGTAGAAACTCACTGGTGCAGATAATATCATCCGGCCTATCAAACTGTAGAAACACTCTGGTTCAGATAATATCATCCAACCTATCAAACTGTAGAAATTCTGTGGTTCAGATAATATCATCCAGCCTATCAAACTGTAGAAACTCTCTGGTTCAGATAATATCATTCAGCCTATCAAACTGAAGAAACTCTCTCGTTCAGATAATATCATCCAGCCTATCAGTCTGCAGAAACTGTCTCGTTCAGATAATATCATCCAGCCCATCAAACTGTAGAAACTGTCTCGTTCAGATAATATCATCCAGCCTATCAAACTGTAGAAACTCTCTGGTTCAGATAATATCATCCGGCCTATTAAACTGTAGAAACACTCTGGTTCAGATAATATCATCCAACCTATCAAACAGTAGAAACTTTCTGGTTCAGATAATATCATCAAGCCTATCAAACTGTAGAAACACTCTGGTTCAGATAATATCATCCAGCCTATCAAACTGTAGAAACACTCTGTTTTCCGGATAATATAATGCAGCCTATCAAACTGTAGAAGCTCTCTGGTTCAGATAATATCATCCAGCCTATCAATCTTTAGAAACTGTCTCGTTCAGATAATATCATCCAGCCTATCAAACTGTAGAAACTCTCTGGTTCAGATAATATCATCCAGCCTATCAAACTGTAGAAACTCTCTGGTTCAGATAATATCATCCAGCCTATCAATATGTAGAACTGTCTCGATCAATAATATCATCCAGCCTATCAAACTGTAGAAACTCTCTGGTTCAGATAATATCATCCAGCCTACCAAACTGTAGAAACTCTCTGGTTCAGGTAATATCATCCAGCCTATCAATCTGTAGAAACTGTCTCGTTCAGATAATATCATCCAGCCTATCAAACTGTAGAAACTCTCTGGTTCAGATAATATCATCCAGCCTATCAAAGTGTAGAAACTCTCTGGTTCAGATAATATCATCCAACTTATCAAACTGTAGAAACTCTCTGGTTCAGATAATATCATCCAACCTTTCAAACTGTAGCAACTCTCTGGTTCAGATAATATCATCCAACCTATCAAACTCTAGAAACTCTCTGGTTTAGATAATATCATCCAGCCTATCAAACTGTAGAAACTCTCTGGTTCTGATAATATCATCCAGCCTATCAAACTGTAGAAACACTCTGTTTCAGATAATATCATCCAGCCTATCAAACTGTAGAAACTCTCTGGTTCAGATAATATCATCCAGCCTATCAAACTGTAGAAACTCTCTGGTTCAGATAATATCATCCAGCCTATCAAACTGTAGAAACTCTCTGGTTCAGATAATATCATCCAGCCTATCAATCTTTAGAAACTGCCTCGTTCAGATAATATCATCCAGCCTATCCAACTGTAGAAACTCTCTGGTTCAGATAATATCATCCAGCCTATCAAACTGTAGAAACTCTCTGGTTCAGATAATATCATCCAGCCTATCAATATGTAGAACTGTCTCGATCAATAATATCATCCAGCCTATCAAACTGTAGAAACTCTCTGGTTCAGATAATATCATCCAGCCTACCAAACTGTAGAAACTCTCTGGTTCAGGTAATATCATCCAGCCTATCAATCTGTAGAAACTGTCTCGTTCAGATAATATCATCCAGCCTATCAAACTGTAGAAACTCTCTGGTTCAGATAATATCATCCAGCCTATCAAAGTGTAGAAACTCTCTGGTTCAGATAATATCATCCAACCTATCAAACTGTAGAAACTCTCTGGTTCAGATAATATCATCCAACCTTTCAAACTGTAGCAACTCTCTGGTTCAGATAATATCATCCAACCTATCAAACTCTAGAAACTCTCTGGTTCAGATAATATCATCCAGCCTATCAAACTGTAGAAACTCTCTGGTTCAGATAATATCATCCAGCCTATCAAACTGTAGAAACACTGTCGTTCAGATAATATCATCCAGCCTCTCAATCTGTAGAAACTGTCTCGTTCAGATAATATCATCCAGCCTATCAAACTGTAGAAACACTCTCGTTCAGATAATATCATCCAGCCTATCAAACTGTAGAAACTCTCTGGTTCAGGTAATATCATCCAGCCTATGAATCTGTAGAAACTGTCTCGTTCAGATATCATCCAGCCTATCAAACTGTAGAAACACTCTCGTTCAGATAATATCATCCAGCCTATCAATCTGTAGAAACTGTCTCGTTCAGATAATATCATCCAGCCTATCAAACTGTAGAAACTGTCTCGTTCAGATAATATCATCCAGCCTATCAAACTGTAGAAACTCACTGGTGCAGATAATATCATCCGGCCTATCAAACTGTAGAAACACTCTGGTTCAGATAATATCATCCAACCTATCAAACTGTAGAAATTCTGTGGTTCAGATAATATCATCCAGCCTATCAAACTGTAGAAACTCTCTGGTTCAGATAATATCATTCAGCCTATCAAACTGAAGAAACTCTCTCGTTCAGATAATATCATCCAGCCTATCAGTCTGCAGAAACTGTCTCGTTCAGATAATATCATCCAGCCCATCAAACTGTAGAAACTGTCTCGTTCAGATAATATCATCCAGCCTATCAAACTGTAGAAACTCTCTGGTTCAGATAATATCATCCGGCCTATTAAACTGTAGAAACACTCTGGTTCAGATAATATCATCCAACCTATCAAACAGTAGAAACTTTCTGGTTCAGATAATATCATCAAGCCTATCAAACTGTAGAAACACTCTGGTTCAGATAATATCATCCAGCCTATCAAACTGTAGAAACACTCTGTTTTCCGGATAATATAATGCAGCCTATCAAACTGTAGAAGCTCTCTGGTTCAGATAATATCATCCAGCCTATCAATCTTTAGAAACTGTCTCGTTCAGATAATATCATCCAGCCTATCAAACTGTAGAAACTCTCTGGTTCAGATAATATCATCCAGCCTATCAAACTGTAGAAACTCTCTGGTTCAGATAATATCATCCAGCCTATCAATATGTAGAACTGTCTCGATCAATAATATCATCCAGCCTATCAAACTGTAGAAACTCTCTGGTTCAGATAATATCATCCAGCCTACCAAACTGTAGAAACTCTCTGGTTCAGGTAATATCATCCAGCCTATCAATCTGTAGAAACTGTCTCGTTCAGATAATATCATCCAGCCTATCAAACTGTAGAAACTCTCTGGTTCAGATAATATCATCCAGCCTATCAAAGTGTAGAAACTCTCTGGTTCAGATAATATCATCCAACTTATCAAACTGTAGAAACTCTCTGGTTCAGATAATATCATCCAACCTTTCAAACTGTAGCAACTCTCTGGTTCAGATAATATCATCCAACCTATCAAACTCTAGAAACTCTCTGGTTTAGATAATATCATCCAGCCTATCAAACTGTAGAAACTCTCTGGTTCTGATAATATCATCCAGCCTATCAAACTGTAGAAACACTCTGTTTCAGATAATATCATCCAGCCTATCAAACTGTAGAAACTCTCTGGTTCAGATAATATCATCCAGCCTATCAAACTGTAGAAACTCTCTGGTTCAGATAATATCATCCAGCCTATCAAACTGTAGAAACTCTCTGGTTCAGATAATATCATCCAACCTATCAAACTGTAGAAATTCTCTGGTTCAGATAATATCATCCAGCCTATCAATCTGTAGAAACTGTCTCGTTCAGATAATATCATCCAGCCTATCAAATTGTAGAAACACACTCGTTCAGATAATATCATCCAGCCTATCAATCTGTAGAAACTGTCTCGTTCAGATAATATCATCCAGCCTATAAAACTGTAGAAACACTCTGGGTCAGATAATATCATCCAGCCTATCAAACTGTAGAAACACTCTCGTTCAGATAATATCATCCAACCTATCAATCTGTAGAAGCTGTCTCGTTCAATAATATCATCCAGCCTTTCAAACTGTAGAAACTCTCTGGTTCAGGTAATATCATCCAGCCTATCAATCTGTAGAAACTGTCTCGTCCAGATTAATATCATCCAGCCTATCAAACTGTAGAAACACTGTCGTTCAGATAATATCATCCAGCCTATCAATCTGTAGAAACTGTCTCGTTCAGATAATATCATCCAGCCTATCAATCTGTAGAAACTGTCTCGTTCAGATAATATCATCCAGCCTATCAAACTGTAGAAATTCTCTGGTTCAGATAATATCATCCAGCCTATCAAACTGTAGAAATTCTCTGGTTCAGATAATATCATCCAGCCTATCAAACTGTAGAAACTCTCTGGTTCAGGTAATATCATCCAGCCTATCAATCTGTAGAAACTGTCTCGTTCAGATAATATCATCCAGCCTATCAAACTGTAGAAACACTGTCGTTCAGATAATATCATCCAGCCTCTCAATCTGTAGAAACTGTCTCGTTCAGATAATATCATCCAGCCTATCAAACTGTAGAAACACTGTCGTTCAGATAATATCATCCAGCCTCTCAATCTGTAGAAACTGTCTCGTTCAGATAATATCATCCAGCCTATCAAACTGTAGAAACACTCTCGTTCAGATAATATCATCCAGCCTATCAAACTGTAGAAACTCTCTGGTTCAGGTAATATCATCCAGCCTATGAATCTGTAGAAACTGTCTCGTTCAGATATCATCCAGCCTATCAAACTGTAGAAACACTCTCGTTCAGATAATATCATCCAGCCTATCAATCTGTAGAAACTGTCTCGTTCAGATAATATCATCCAGCCTATCAAACTGTAGAAACTGTCTCGTTCAGATAATATCATCCAGCCTATCAAACTGTAGAAACTCACTGGTGCAGATAATATCATCCGGCCTATCAAACTGTAGAAACACTCTGGTTCAGATAATATCATCCAACCTATCAAACTGTAGAAATTCTGTGGTTCAGATAATATCATCCAGCCTATCAAACTGTAGAAACTCTCTGGTTCAGATAATATCATTCAGCCTATCAAACTGAAGAAACTCTCTCGTTCAGATAATATCATCCAGCCTATCAGTCTGCAGAAACTGTCTCGTTCAGATAATATCATCCAGCCCATCAAACTGTAGAAACTGTCTCGTTCAGATAATATCATCCAGCCTATCAAACTGTAGAAACTCTCTGGTTCAGATAATATCATCCGGCCTATTAAACTGTAGAAACACTCTGGTTCAGATAATATCATCCAACCTATCAAACAGTAGAAACTTTCTGGTTCAGATAATATCATCAAGCCTATCAAACTGTAGAAACACTCTGGTTCAGATAATATCATCCAGCCTATCAAACTGTAGAAACACTCTGTTTTCCGGATAATATAATGCAGCCTATCAAACTGTAGAAGCTCTCTGGTTCAGATAATATCATCCAGCCTATCAATCTTTAGAAACTGTCTCGTTCAGATAATATCATCCAGCCTATCAAACTGTAGAAACTCTCTGGTTCAGATAATATCATCCAGCCTATCAAACTGTAGAAACTCTCTGGTTCAGATAATATCATCCAGCCTATCAATATGTAGAACTGTCTCGATCAATAATATCATCCAGCCTATCAAACTGTAGAAACTCTCTGGTTCAGATAATATCATCCAGCCTACCAAACTGTAGAAACTCTCTGGTTCAGGTAATATCATCCAGCCTATCAATCTGTAGAAACTGTCCGTTCAGATAATATCATCCAGCCTATCAAACTGTAGAAACTCTCTGGTTCAGATAATATCATCCAGCCTATCAAAGTGTAGAAACTCTCTGGTTCAGATAATATCATCCAACTTATCAAACTGTAGAAACTCTCTGGTTCAGATAATATCATCCAACCTTTCAAACTGTAGCAACTCTCTGGTTCAGATAATATCATCCAACCTATCAAACTCTAGAAACTCTCTGGTTTAGATAATATCATCCAGCCTATCAAACTGTAGAAACTCTCTGGTTCTGATAATATCATCCAGCCTATCAAACTGTAGAAACACTCTGTTTCAGATAATATCATCCAGCCTATCAAACTGTAGAAACTCTCTGGTTCAGATAATATCATCCAGCCTATCAAACTGTAGAAACTCTCTGGTTCAGATAATATCATCCAGCCTATCAAACTGTAGAAACTCTCTGGTTCAGATAATATCATCCAACCTATCAAACTGTAGAAATTCTCTGGTTCAGATAATATCATCCAGCCTATCAATCTGTAGAAACTGTCTCGTTCAGATAATATCATCCAGCCTATCAAATTGTAGAAACACACTCGTTCAGATAATATCATCCAGCCTATCAATCTGTAGAAACTGTCTCGTTCAGATAATATCATCCAGCCTATAAAACTGTAGAAACACTCTGGGTCAGATAATATCATCCAGCCTATCAAACTGTAGAAACACTCTCGTTCAGATAATATCATCCAACCTATCAATCTGTAGAAGCTGTCTCGTTCAATAATATCATCCAGCCTTTCAAACTGTAGAAACTCTCTGGTTCAGGTAATATCATCCAGCCTATCAATCTGTAGAAACTGTCTCGTCCAGATTAATATCATCCAGCCTATCAAACTGTAGAAACACTGTCGTTCAGATAATATCATCCAGCCTATCAATCTGTAGAAACTGTCTCGTTCAGATAATATCATCCAGCCTATCAATCTGTAGAAACTGTCTCGTTCAGATAATATCATCCAGCCTATCAAACTGTAGAAATTCTCTGGTTCAGATAATATCATCCAGCCTATCAAACTGTAGAAATTCTCTGGTTCAGATAATATCATCCAGCCTATCAAACTGTAGAAACTCTCTGGTTCAGGTAATATCATCCAGCCTATCAATCTGTAGAAACTGTCTCGTTCAGATAATATCATCCAGCCTATCAAACTGTAGAAACACTGTCGTTCAGATAATATCATCCAGCCTCTCAATCTGTAGAAACTGTCTCGTTCAGATAATATCATCCAGCCTATCAAACTGTAGCAACACTCTCGTTCAGATAATATCATCCAGCCTATCAATCTGTAGAGACTGTCTCGTTCAGATAATATCATCCAGCCTATCAAACTGTAGAAACACTCTCGTTCAGATAATATCATCCAGCCTATCAAACTGTAGAAACTCTCTGGTTCAGATAATATCATCCAGCCTATCAAACTGAAGAAACTCTCTGGTTCAGATAATATCATCCAGCCTATCAAACTGTAGAAAATCTCTGGTTCAGATAATATCATCCAGCCTATCAAACTGTAGAAACTCTCTGGTTCAGATAATATCATCCAGCCTATCAAACTGTAGAAACTCTCTGGTTCAGATAATATCATCCAGCCTATCAAACTGTAGAAACACTCTGTTTCAGATAATATTATCCAGCCTATCAAACTGTAGAAACTCTCTGGTTCAGATAATATCATCCAGCCTATCAAACTGTAGAAACTCTCTGGTTCAGATAATATCATCCAACCTATCAAACTGTAGAAATTCTCTGGTTCAGATAATATCATCCAGCCTATCAATCTGTAGAAACTGTCTCGTTCAGATAATATCATCCAGCCTATCAAATTGTAGAAACACTCTCGTTCAGATAATATCATCCAGCCTATCAATCTGTAGAAACTGTCTCGTTCAGATAATATCATCCAGCCTATAAAACTGTAGAAACACTCTGGTTCAGATAATATCATCCAGCCTATCAAAGTGTAGAAACTCTCTGGTTCAGATAAAATCATCCAACCTATCAAACTGTAGAATCTCTCTGGTTCAGATAATATCATCCAACCTTTCAAACTGTAGAAACTCTCTGGTTCAGATAATATCATCCAACCTATCAAACTCTAGAAACTCTCTGGTTCAGATAATATCATCCAGCCTATCAAACTGTAGAAACTCTCTGGTTCAGATAATATCATCCAGCCTATCAAACTGTAGAAACACTCTGTTTCAGATAATATCATCCAGCCTATCAAACTGTAGAAACTCTCTGGTTCAGATAATATCATCCAGCCTATCAAACTGTAGAAACTCTCTGGTTCAGATAATATCATCCAGCCTATCAAACTGTAGAAACTCTCTGGTTCAGATAATATCATCCAACCTATCAAACTGTAGAAATTCTCTGGTTCAGATAATATCATCCAGTCTATCAATCTGTAGAAACTGTCTCGTTCAGATAATATCATCCAGCCTATCAAACTGTAGAAACTGTCTCGTTCAGATAATATCATCCATCCTATCAAACTGTAGAAACTCACTGGTGCAGATAATATCATCCGGCCTATCAAACTGTAGAAACACTCTGGTTCAGATAATATCATCCAACCTATCAAACTGTAGAAATTCTGTGGTTCAGATAATATCATCCAGCCTATCAAACTGTAGAGACTCTCTGGTTCAGATAATATCATTCAGCCTATCAAACTGAAGAAACTCTCTCGTTCAGATAATATCATCCAGCCTATCAGTCTGTAGAAACTGTCTCGTTCAGATAATATCATCCAGCCCATCAAACTGTAGAAACTGTCTCGTTCAGATAATATCATCCAGCCTATCAAACTGTAGAAACTCTCTGGTTCAGATAATATCATCCGGCCTATTAAACTGTAGAAACACTCTGGTTCAGATAATATCATCCAACCTATCAAAAAGTAGAAACTTTCTGGTTCAGATAATATCATCAAGCCTATCAAACTGTAGAAACACTCTGGTTCAGATAATATCATCCAGCCTATCAAACTGTAGAAACACTCTGTTTTCCGGATAATATAATGCAGCCTATCAAACTGTAGAAGCTCTCTGGTTCAGATAATATCATCCAGCCTATCAATCTTTAGAAACTGTCTCGTTCAGATAATATCATCCAGCCTATCAAACTGTAAAAACTCTCTGGTTCAGATAATATCATCCAGCCTATCAAAGTGTAGAAACTCTCTGGTTCAGATAAAATCATCCAACCTATCAAACTGTAGAAACTCTCTGGTTCAGATAATATCATCCAACCTTTCAAACTGTAGAAACTCTCTGGGTCAGATAATATCATCCAACCTATCAAACTCTGGAAACTCTCTGGTTCAGATAATATCATCCAGCCTATCAAACTGTAGAAACTCTCTGGTTCAGATAATATCATCCAGCCTATCAAACTGTAGAAACACTCTGTTTCAGATAATATCATCCAGCCTATCAAACTGTAGAAACTCTCTGGTTCAGATAATATCATCCAGCCTATCAAACTGTAGAAACTCTCTGGTTCAGACAATATCATCCAGCCTATCAAACTGTAGAAACTCTCTGGTTCAGATAATATCATCCAACCTATCAAACTGTAGAAATTCTCTGGTTCAGATAATATCATCCAGCCTATCAATCTGTAGAAACTGTCTCGTTCAGATAATATCATCCAGCCTATCAAATTGTAGAAACACTCTCGTTCAGATAATATCATCCAGCCTATCAATCTGTAGAAACTGTCTCGTTCAGATATCATCCAGCCTATAAAACTGTAGAAACACTCTGGGGCAGATAATATCATCCAGCCTATCAAACTGTAGAAACACTCTCGTTCAGATAATATCATCCAGCCTATCAATCTGTAGAAGCTGTCTCGTTCAATAATATCATCCAGCCTATCAAACTGTAGAAACTCTCTGGTTCAGGTAATATCATCCAGCCTATCAAAGTGTAGAAACTCTCTGGTTCAGATAATATCATCCAACCTATCAAACTGTAGAAACTCTCTGGTTCAGATAATATCATCCAACCTTTCAAACTGTAGAAACTCTCTGGTTCAGATAATATTATCCAACCTATCAAACTCTAGAAACTCTCTGGTTCAGATAATATCATCCAGCCTATCAAACTGTAGAAACTCTCTGGTTCAGATAATATCATCCAGCCTATCAAACTGTAGAAACACTCTGTTTCAGATAATATTATCCAGCCTATCAAACTGTAGAAACTCTCTGGTTCAGATAATATCATCCAGCCTATCAAACTGTAGAAACTCTCTGGTTCAGATAATATCATCCAGCCTATCAAACTGAAGAAACTCTCTGGTTCAGATAATATCATCCAGCCTATCAAACTGTAGAAAATCTCTGGTTCAGATAATATCATCCAGCCTATCAAACTGTAGAAACTCTCTGGTTCAGATAATATCATCCAGCCTATCAAACTGAAGAAACTCTCTGGTTCAGGTAATACCATCCAGCCTATCAATCTGTAGAAACTGTCTCGTTCAGATAATATCATCCAGCCTATCAAACTGTAGAAACACTGTCGTTCAGATAATATCATCCAGCCTCTCAATCTGTAGAAACTGTCTCGTTCAGATAATATCATCCAGCCTATCAAACTGTAGAAACACTCTCGTTCAGATAATATCATCCAGCCTATCAAACTGTAGAAACTCTCTGGTTGAGGTAATATCATCCAGCCTATGAATCTGTAGAAACTATCTCGTTCAGATATCATCCAGCCTATCAAACTGTAGAAACACTCTCGTTCAGATAATATCATCCAGCCTATCAATCTGTAGAAACTTTCTCGTTCAGATAATATCATCCAGCCTATCAAACTGTAGAAACTGTCTCGTTCAGATAATATCATCCAGCCTATCAAACTGTAGAAACTCACTGGTGCAGATAATATCATCCGGCCTATCAAACTGTAGAAACACTCTGGTTCAGATAATATCATCCAACCTATCAAACTGTAGAAATTCTGTGGTTCAGATAATATCATCCAGCCTATCAAACTGTAGAAACTCTCTGGTTCAGATAATATCATTCAGCCTATCAAACTGAAGAAACTCTCTCGTTCAGATAATATCATCCAGCCTATCAGTCTGTAGAAACTGTCTCGTTCAGATAATATCATCCAGCCGATCAAACTGTAGAAACTCTCTGGTTCAGGTAATATCATCCAGCCTATCAATCTGTAGAAACTGTCTCGTTCAGATAATATCATCCAGCCTATCAAACTGTAGAAACACTATCGTTCAGATAATATCATCCAGCCTCTCAATCTGTAGAAACTGTCTCGTTCAGATAATATCATCCTTCCTATCAAACTGTAGAAACTCTCTGGTTCAGATAATATCATCCAGCCTATCAAACTGTAGAAACTCTCTGGTTCAGATAATATCATCCAGCCTATCAAACTGTAGAAACACTCTGTTTCAGATAATATCATCCAGCCTATCAAACTGTAGAAACTCTCTGGTTCAGATATCATCCATCCTATCAAACTGTAGAAACTCTCTGGTTCAGATAATATCATCCAGCCTATCAAACTGTAGAAACACTCTGGTTCAGATAATATCATCCAAGCTATCAAACTGTAGAAATTCTCTGGTTCAGATAATATCATCCAGCCTATCAATCTGTAGAAACTGTCTCGTTCAGATAATATCATCCAGCCTATCAAACTGTAGAAACACTCTGGTTCAGATAATATCATCCAGCCTATCAAACTGTAGAAACACTCTCGTTCAGATAATATCATCCAGCCTATCAATCTGTAGAAGCTGTCTCGTTCAATAATATCATCCAGCCTATCAAACTGTAGAAACTCTCTGGTTCAGGTAATATCATCCAGCCTATGAATCTGTAGAAACTGTCTCGTTCAGATAATATCATCCAGCCTATCAAACTGTAGAAATACTCTCGTTCAGATAATATCATCCAGCCTATCAATCTGTAGAAACTGTCTCGTTCAGATAATATCATCCAGCCTATCAAACTGTAGAAACTGTCTCGTTCAGATAATATCATCCAGCCTATCAAACTGTAGAAACTCACTGGTGCAGATAATATCATCCGGCCTATCAAACTGTAGAAACACTCTGGTTCAGATAATATCATCCAACCTATCAAACTGTAGAAATTCTGTGGTTCAGATAATATCATCCAGCCTATCAAACTGTAGAAACTCTCTGGTTCAGATAATATCATTCAGCCTATCAAACTGAAGAAACTCTCTCGTTCAGATAATATCATCCAGCCTATCAGTCTGTAGAAACTGTCTCGTTCAGATAATATCATCCAGCCCATCAAACTGTAGAAACTGTCTCGTTCAGATAATATCATCCAGCCTATCAAACTGTAGAAACTCTCTGGTTCAGATAATATCATCCGGCCTATTAAACTGTAGAAACACTCTGGTTCAGATAATATCATCCAACCTATCAAAAAGTAGAAACTTTCTGGTTCAGATAATATCATCAAGCCTATCAAACTGTAGAAACACTCTGGTTCAGATAATATCATCCAGCCTATCAAACTGTAGAAACACTCTGTTTTCCGGATAATATAATGCAGCCTATCAAACTGTAGAAGCTCTCTGGTTCAGATAATATCATCCAGCCTATCAATCTTTAGAAACTGTCTCGTTCAGATAATATCATCCAGCCTATCAAACTGTAGAAACTCTCTGGTTCAGATAATATCATCCAGCCTATCAAAGTGTAGAAACTCTCTGGTTCAGATAAAATCATCCAACCTATCAAACTCTAGAAACTCTCTGGTGCAGATAATATCATGCAACCTTTCAAACTGTAGAAACTCTCTGGTTCAGATAATATCATCCAACCTATCAAACTCTAGAAACTCTCTGGTTCAGATAATATCATCCAGCCTATCAAACTGTAGAAACTCTCTGGTTCAGATAATATCATCCAGCCTATCAAACTGTAGAAACACTCTGTTTCAGATAATATCATCCAGCCTATCAAACTGTAGAAACTCTCTGGTTCAGATAATATCATCCAGCCTATCAAACTGTAGAAACTCTCTGGTTCAGATAATATCATCCAGCCTATCAAACTGTAGAAACTCTCTGGTTCAGATAATATCATCCAACCTATCAAACTGTAGAAATTCTCTGGTTCAGATAATATCATCCAGCCTATCAATCTGTAGAAACTGTCTCGTTCAGATAATATCATCCAGCCTATCAAATTGTAGAAACACTCTCGTTCAGATAATATCATCCAGCCTATCAATCTGTAGAAACTGTCTCGTTCAGATAATATCATCCAGCCTATAAAACTGTAGAAACACTCTGGTTCAGATAATATCATCCAGCCTATCAAACTGTAGAAACACTCTCGTTCAGATAATATCGTCCAGCCTATCAATCTGTAGAAGCTGTCTCGTTCAATAATATCATCCAGCCTATCAAACTGTATAAACTCTCTGGTTCAGGTAATATCATCCAGCCTATCAAAGTGTAGAAACTCTCTGGTTCAGATAATATCATCCAACCTATCAAACTGTAGAAACTCTCTGGTTCAGATAATATCATCCAACCTTTCAAACTGTAGAAACTCTCTGGTTCAGATAATATTATCCAACCTATCAAACTCTAGAAACTCTCTGGTTCAGGTAATATCATCCAGCCTATCAAACTGTAGAAACTCTCTGGTTCAGATAATATCATCCAGCCTATCAAACTGTAGAAACACTCTGTTTCAGATAATATTATCCAGCCTATCAAACTGTAGAAACTCTCTGGTTCAGATAATATCATCCAGCCTATCAAACTGTAGAAACTCTCTGGTTCAGATAATATCATCCAACCTATCAAACTGTAGAAATTCTCTGGTTCAGATAATATCATCCAGCCTATCAAACTGTAGAAACACTGTCGTTCAGATAATATCATCCAGCCTATCAATCTGTAGAAACTGTCTCGTTCAGATAATATCATCCAGCCTATCAATCTGTAGAAACTGTCTCGTTCAGATAATATCATCCAGCCTATCAAACTGTAGAAACTCTCTGGTTCAGATAATATCATCCAGCCTATCAAACTGTAGAAATTCTCTGGTTCAGATAATATCATCCAGCCTATCAAACTGTAGAAACTCTCTGGTTCAGATAATATCATCCAGCCTTTCAAACTGTAGAAACACTCTGGTTCAGATAATATCATCCAGCCTATCAATCTGTAGAAACTGTCTCGTTCAGATAATATCATCCAGCCTATCAAACTGTAGAAAATCTCTGGTTCAGATAATATCATCCAGCCTATCAAACTGTAGAAACTCTCTGGTTCAGATAATATCATCCAGCCTATCAAACTGAAGAAACTCTCTGGTTCAGATAATATCATCCAGCCTATCAAACTGTAGAAACTCTCTGGTTCAGGTAATATCATCCAGCCTATCAATCTGTAGAGACTGTCTCGTTCAGATAATATCATCCAGCCTATCAAACTGTAGAAACACTGTCGTTCAGATAATATCATCCAGCCTCTCAATCTGTAGAAACTGTCTCGTTCAGATAATATCATCCAGCCTATCAAACTGTAGAAACACTCTCGTTCAGATAATATCATCCAGCCTATCAATCTGTAGAGACTGTCTCGTTCAGATAATATCATCCAGCCTATCAAACTGTAGAAACACTCTCGTTCAGATAATATCATCCAGCCTATCAAACTGTAGAAACTCTCTGGTTCAGATAATATCATCCAGCCTATCAAACTGAAGAAACTCTCTGGTTCAGATAATATCATCCAGCCTATCAAACTGTAGAAAATCTCTGGTTCGGATAATATCATCCAGCCTATCAAAGTTAGAAACTCTCTGGTTCAGATAATATCATCCAGCCTATCAAACTGAAGAAACTCTCTGGTTCAGGTAATATCATCCAGCCTATCAATCTGTAGAAACTGTCTCGTTCAGATAATATCATCCAGCCTATCAAACTGTAGAAACACTGTCGTTCAGATAATATCATCCAGCCTCTCAATCTGTAGAAACTGCCTCGTTCAGATAATATCATCCAGCCTATCAAACTGTAGAAACACTCTCGTTCAGATAATATCATCCAGCCTATCAAACTGTAGAAACTCTCTGGTTCAGGTAATATCATCCAGCCTATGAATCTGTAGAAACTGTCTCGTTCAGATAATATCATCCAGCCTATCAAACTGTAGAAACACTCTCGTTCAGATAATATCATCCAGCCTATCAATCTGTAGAAACTGTCTCGTTCAGATAATATCATCCAGCCTATCAAACTGTAGAAACTGTCTCGTTCAGATAATATCATCCAGCCTATCAAACTGTAGAAACTCACTGGTGCAGATAATATCATCCGGCCTATCAAACTGTAGAAACACTCTGGTTCAGATAATATCATCCAACCTATCAAACTGTAGAAATTCTGTGGTTCAGATAATATCATCCAGCCTATCAAACTGTAGAAACTCTCTGGTTCAGATAATATCATTCAGCCTATCAAACTGAAGAAACTCTCTCGTTCAGATAATATCATCCAGCCTATCAGTCTGTAGAAACTGTCTCGTTCAGATAATATCATCCAGCCCATCAAACTGTAGAAACTGTCTCGTTCAGATAATATCATCCAGCCTATCAAACTGTAGAAACTCTCTGGTTCAGATAATATCATCCGGCCTATTAAACTGTAGAAACACTCTGGTTCAGATAATATCATCCAACCTATCAAAAAGTAGAAACTTTCTGGTTCAGATAATATCATCAAGCCTATCAAACTGTAGAAACACTCTGGTTCAGATAATATCATCCAGCCTATCAAACTGTAGAAACACTCTGTTTTCCGGATAATATAATGCAGCCTATCAAACTGTAGAAGCTCTCTGGTTCAGATAATATCATCCAGCCTATCAATCTTTAGAAACTGTCTCGTTCAGATAATATCATCCAGCCTATCAAACTGTAGAAACTCTCTGGTTCAGATAATATCATCCAGCCTATCAAACTGTAGAAACTCTCTGGTTCAGATAATATCATCCAGCCTATCAATATGTAGAACTGTCTCGATCAATAATATCATCCAGCCTATCAAACTGTAGAAACTCTCTGGTTCAGATAATATCATCCAGCCTACCAAACTGTAGAAACTCTCTGGTTCAGGTAATATCATCCAGCCTATCAATCTGTAGAAACTGTCTCGTTCAGATAATATCATCCAGCCTATCAAACTGTAGAAACTCTCTGGTTCAGATAATATCATCCAGCCTATCAAAGTGTAGAAACTCTCTGGTTCAGATAATATCATCCAACCTATCAAACTGTAGAAACTCTCTGGTTCAGATAATATCATCCAACCTTTCAAACTGTAGAAACTCTCTGGTTCAGATAATATCATCCAGCCTATCAAACTGTAGAAACACTCTGTTTCAGATAATATCATCCAGCCTATCAAACTGTAGAAACTCTCTGGTTCAGATAATATCATCCAGCCTATCAAACTGTAGAAACTCTCTGGTTCAGATAATATCATCCAACCTATCAAACTGTAGAAATTCTCTGGTTCAGATAATATCATCCAGCCTATCAATCTGTAGAAACTGTCTCGTTCAGATAATATCATCCAGCCTATCAAATTGTAGAAACACTCTCGTTCAGATAATATCATCCAGCCTATCAATCTGTAGAAACTGTCTCGTTCAGATAATATCATCCAGCCTATAAAACTGTAGAAACACTCTGCTTCAGATAATATCATCCAGCCTATCAAACTGTAGAAACACTCTCGTTCAGATAATATCATCCAGCCTATCAATCTGTAGAAGCTGTCTCGTTCAATAATATCATCCAGCCTATCAAACTGTAGAAACTCTCTGGTTCAGGTAATATCATCCAGCCTATCAATCTGTAGAAACTGTCTCGTCCAGATTAATATCATCCAGCCTATCAAACTGTAGAAACACTGTCGTTCAGATAATATCATCCAGCCTATCAATCTGTAGAAACTGTCTCGTTCAGATAATATCATCCAGCCTATCAATCTGTAGAAACTTTCTCGTTCAGATAATATCATCCAGCCTATCAAACTGTAGAAATTCTCTGGTTCAGATAATATCATCCAGCCTATCAAACTGTAGAAATTCTCTGGTTCAGATAATATCATCCAGCTAATCAAACTGTAGAAACTCTCTGGTTCAGGTAATATCATCCAGCCTATCAATCTGTAGAAACTGTCTCGTTCAGATAATATCATCCAGCCTATCAAACTGTAGAAACACTGTCGTTCAGATAATATCATCCAGCCTCTCAATCTGTAGAAACTGTCTCGTTCAGATAATATCATCCAGCCTATCAAACTGTAGAAACACTCTCGTTCAGATAATATCATCCAGCCTATCAATCTGTAGAGACTGTCTCGTTCAGATAATATCATCCAGCCTATCAAACTGTAGAAACTCTCTGGTTCAGATAATATCATCCAGCCTATCAAACTGTAGAAACTCTCTGGTTCAGATAATATCATCCAGCCTATCAAACTGTAAAAACTCTCTGGTTCAGATAATATCATCCAACCTATCAAACTGTAGAAATTCTCTGGTTCAGATAATATCATCCAGCCTATCAAACTGTAGAAACACTCTCGTTCAGATAATATCATCCAGCCTATCAATCTGTAGAGACTGTCTCGTTCAGATAATATCATCCAGCCTATCAAACTGTAGAAACTCTCTGGTTCAGATAATATCATCCAGCCTACCAAACTGTAGAAACTCTCTGGTTCAGGTAATATCATCCAGCCTATCAAACTGTAGAAACACTCTCGTTCAGATAATATCATCCAGCCTATCAATCTGTAGAAGCTGTCTCGTTCAATAATATCATCCAGCCTATCAAACTGTAGAAACTCTCTGGTTCAGGTAATATCATCCAGCCTATCAAAGTGTAGAAACTCTCTGGTTCAGATAATATCATCCAACCTATCAAACTGTAGAAACTCTCTGGTTCAGATAATATCATCCAACCTTTCAAACTGTAGAAACTCTCTGGTTCAGATAATATTATCCAACCTATCAAACTCTAGAAACTCTCTGGTTCAGATAATATCATCCAGCCTATCAAACTGTAGAAACTCTCTGGTTCAGATAATATCATCCAGCCTATCAAACTGTAGAAACACTCTGTTTCAGATAATATTATCCAGCCTATCAAACTGTAGAAACTCTCTGGTTCAGATAATATCATCCAGCCTATCAAACTGTAGAAACTCTCTGGTTCAGATAATATCATCCAACTTATCAAACTGTAGAAATTCTCTGGTTCAGATAATATCATCCAGCCTATCAATCTGTAGAAACTGTCTCGTTCAGATAATATCATCCAGCCTATCAAATTGTAGAAACACTCTCGTTCAGATAATATCATCCAGCCTATCAATCTGTAGAAACTGTCTCGTTCAGATAATATCATCCAGCCTATAAAACTGTAGAAACACTCTGGTTCAGATAATATCATCCAGCCTATCAAAGTGTAGAAACTCTCTGGTTCAGATAAAATCATCCAACCTATCAAACTGTAGAATCTCTCTGGTTCAGATAATATCATCCAACCTTTCAAACTGTAGAAACTCTCTGGTTCAGATAATATCATCCAACCTATCAAACTCTAGAAACTCTCTGGTTCAGATAATATCATCCAGCCTATCAAACTGTAGAAACTCTCTGGTTCAGATAATATCATCCAGCCTATCAAACAGTAGAAACACTCTGTTTCAGATAATATCATCCAGCCTATCAAACTGTAGAAACTCTCTGGTTCAGATAATATCATCCAGCCTATCAAACTGTAGAAACTCTCTGGTTCAGATAATATCATCCAGCCTATCAAACTGTAGAAACTCTCTGGTTCAGATAATATCATCCAACCTATCAAACTGTAGAAATTCTCTGGTTCAGATAATATCATCCAGCCTATCAATCTGTAAAAACTGTCTCGTTCAGATAATATCATCCAGCCTATCAAATTGTAGAAACACTCTCGTTCAGATAATATCATCCAGCCTATCAATCTGTAGAAACTGTCTCGTTCAGATAATATCATCCAGCCTATAAAACTGTAGAAACACTCTGGTTCAGATAATATCATCCAGCCTATCAAACTGTAGAAACACTCGTTCAGATAATATCATCCAGCCTATCAATCTGTAGAAGCTGTCTCGTTCAATAATATCATCCAGCCTATCAAACTGTAGAAACTCTCTGGTTCAGGTAATATCATCCAGCCTATCAAAGTGTAGAAACTCTCTGGTTCAGATAATATCATCCAACCTATCAAACTGTAGAAACTCTCTGGTTCAGATAATATCATCCAACCTTTCAAACTGTAGAAACTCTCTGGTTCAGATAATATTATCCAACCTATCAAACTCTAGAAACTCTCTGGTTCAGATAATATCATCCAGCCTATCAAACTGTAGAAACTCTCTGGTTCAGATAATATCATCCAGCCTATCAAACTGTAGAAACACTCTGTTTCAGATAATATTATCCAGCCTATCAAACTGTAGAAACTCTCTGGTTCAGATAATATCATCCAGCCTATCAAACTGTAGAAACTCTCTGGTTCAGATAATATCATCCAACCTATCAAACTGTAGAAATTCTCTGGTTCAGATAATATCATCCAGCCTATCAATCTGTAGAAACTGTCTCGTTCAGATAATATCATCCAGCCTATCAAATTGTAGAAACACTCTCGTTCAGATAATATCATCCAGCCTATCAATCTGTAGAAACTGTCTCGTTCAGATAATATCATCCAGCCTATAAAACTGTAGAAACACTCTGGTTCAGATAATATCATCCAGCCTATCAAACTGTAGAAACACTCTCGTTCAGATAATATCATCCAGCCTATCAATCTGTAGAAGCTGTCTCGTTCAATAATATCATCCAGCCTATCAAACTGTAGAAACTCTCTGGTTCAGGTAATATCATCCAGCCTATCAATCTGTAGAAACTGTCTCGTCCAGATTAATATCATCCAGCCTATCAAACTGTAGAAACACTGTCGTTCAGATAATATCATCCAGCCTATCAATCTGTAGAAACTGTCTCGTTCAGATAATATCATCCAGCCTATCAAACTGTAGAAAATCTCTGGTTCAGATAATATCATCCAGCCTATCAAACTGTAGAAATTCTCTGGTTCAGATAATATCATCCAGCCTATCAAACTGTAGAAACTCTCTGGTTCAGATAATATCATCCAGCCTATCAAACTGTAGAAACACTCTGGTTCAGATAATATCATCCAGCCTATCAATCTGTAGAAACTGTCTCGTTCAGATAATATCATCCAGCCTATCAAACTGTAGAAAATCTCTGGTTCAGATAGTATCATCCAGCCTATCAAACTGTAGAAACTCTCTGGTTCAGATAATATCATCCAGCCTATCAAACTGAAGAAACTCTCTGGTTCAGATAATATCATCCAGCCTATCAAACTGTAGAAACTCTCTGGTTCAGGTAATATCATCCAGCCTATCAATCTGTAGAAACTGTCTCGTCAGATAATATCATCCAGCCTATCAAACTGTAGAAACACTGTCGTTCAGATAATATCATCCAGCCTCTTAATCTGTAGAAACTGTCTCGTTCAGATAATATCATCCAGCCTATCAAACTGTAGAAACACTCTCGTTCAGATAATATCATCCAGCCTATCAATCTGTAGAGACTGTCTCGTTCAGATAATATCATCCAGCCTATCAAACTGTAGAAACACTCTCGTTCAGATAATATCATCCAGCCTATCAAACTGTAGAAACTCTCTGGTTCAGATAATATCATCCAGCCTATCAAACTGAAGAAACTCTCTGGTTCAGATAATATCATCCAGCCTATCAAACTGTAGAAAATCTCTGGTTCAGATAATATCATCCAGCCTATCAAACTGTAGAAACTCTCTGGTTCAGATAATATCATCCAGCCTATCAAACTGAAGAAACTCTCTGGTTCAGGTAATATCATCCAGCCTATCAATCTGTAGAAACTGTCTCGTTCAGATAATATCATCCAGCCTATCAAACTGTAGAAACACTGTCGTTCAGATAATATCATCCAGCCTCTCAATCTGTAGAAACTGTCTCGTTCAGATAATATCATCCAGCCTATCAAACTGTAGAAACACTCTCGTTCAGATAATATCATCCAGCCTATCAAACTGTAGAAACTCTCTGGTTCAGGTAATATCATCCAGCCTATGAATCTGTAGAAACTGTCTCGTTCAGATAATATCATCCAGCCTATCAAACTGTAGAAACACTCTCGTTCAGATAATATCATCCAGCCTATCAATCTGTAGAAACTGTCTCGTTCAGATAATATCATCCAGCCTATGAAACTGTAGAAACTGTCTCGTTCAGATAATATCATCCAGCCTATCAAACTGTAGAAACTCACTGGTGCAGATAATATCATCCGGCCTATCAAACTGTAGAAACACTCTGGTTCAGATAATTTCATCCAACCTATCAAACTGTAGAAATTCTGTGGTTCAGATAATATCATCCAGCCTATCAAACTGTAGAAACTCTCTGGTTCAGATAATATCATTCAGCCTATCAAACTGAAGAAACTCTCTGGTTCAGATAATATCATCCAGCCTATCAATATGTAGAACTGTCTCGATCAATAATATCATCCAGCCTATCAAACTGTAGAAACTCTCTGGTTCAGATAATATCATCCAGCCTACCAAACTGTAGAAACTCTCTGGTTCAGGTAATATCATCCAGCCTATCAATCTGTAGAAACTGTCTCGTTCAGATAATATCATCCAGCCTATCAAACTGTAGAAACTCTCTGGTTCAGATAATATCATCCAGCCTATCAAAGTGTAGAAACTCTCTGGTTCAGATAATATCATCCAACCTATCAAACTGTAGAAACTCTCTGGTTCAGATAATATCATCCAACCTTTCAAACTGTAGAAACTCTCTGGTTCAGATAATATCATCCAGCCTATCAAACTGTAGAAACACTCTGTTTCAGATAATATCATCCAGCCTATCAAACTGTAGAAACTCTCTGGTTCAGATAATATCATCCAGCCTATCAAACTGTAGAAACTCTCTGGTTCAGATAATATCATCCAACCTATCAAACTGTAGAAATTCTCTGGTTCAGATAATATCATCCAGCCTATCAATCTGTAGAAACTGTCTCGTTCAGATAATATCATCCAGCCTATCAAATTGTAGAAACACTCTCGTTCAGATAATATCATCCAGCCTATCAATCTGTAGAAACTGTCTCGTTCAGATAATATCATCCAGCCTATAAAACTGTAGAAACACTCTGCTTCAGATAATATCATCCAGCCTATCAAACTGTAGAAACACTCTCGTTCAGATAATATCATCCAGCCTATCAATCTGTAGAAGCTGTCTCGTTCAATAATATCATCCAGCCTATCAAACTGTAGAAACTCTCTGGTTCAGGTAATATCATCCAGCCTATCAATCTGTAGAAACTGTCTCGTCCAGATTAATATCATCCAGCCTATCAAACTGTAGAAACACTGTCGTTCAGATAATATCATCCAGCCTATCAATCTGTAGAAACTGTCTCGTTCAGATAATATCATCCAGCCTATCAATCTGTAGAAACTTTCTCGTTCAGATAATATCATCCAGCCTATCAAACTGTAGAAATTCTCTGGTTCAGATAATATCATCCAGCCTATCAAACTGTAGAAATTCTCTGGTTCAGATAATATCATCCAGCTAATCAAACTGTAGAAACTCTCTGGTTCAGGTAATATCATCCAGCCTATCAATCTGTAGAAACTGTCTCGTTCAGATAATATCATCCAGCCTATCAAACTGTAGAAACACTGTCGTTCAGATAATATCATCCAGCCTCTCAATCTGTAGAAACTGTCTCGTTCAGATAATATCATCCAGCCTATCAAACTGTAGAAACACTCTCGTTCAGATAATATCATCCAGCCTATCAATCTGTAGAGACTGTCTCGTTCAGATAATATCATCCAGCCTATCAAACTGTAGAAACTCTCTGGTTCAGATAATATCATCCAGCCTATCAAACTGTAGAAACTCTCTGGTTCAGATAATATCATCCAGCCTATCAAACTGTAAAAACTCTCTGGTTCAGATAATATCATCCAACCTATCAAACTGTAGAAATTCTCTGGTTCAGATAATATCATCCAGCCTATCAAACTGTAGAAACACTCTCGTTCAGATAATATCATCCAGCCTATCAATCTGTAGAGACTGTCTCGTTCAGATAATATCATCCAGCCTATCAAACTGTAGAAACTCTCTGGTTCAGATAATATCATCCAGCCTACCAAACTGTAGAAACTCTCTGGTTCAGGTAATATCATCCAGCCTATCAAACTGTAGAAACACTCTCGTTCAGATAATATCATCCAGCCTATCAATCTGTAGAAGCTGTCTCGTTCAATAATATCATCCAGCCTATCAAACTGTAGAAACTCTCTGGTTCAGGTAATATCATCCAGCCTATCAAAGTGTAGAAACTCTCTGGTTCAGATAATATCATCCAACCTATCAAACTGTAGAAACTCTCTGGTTCAGATAATATCATCCAACCTTTCAAACTGTAGAAACTCTCTGGTTCAGATAATATTATCCAACCTATCAAACTCTAGAAACTCTCTGGTTCAGATAATATCATCCAGCCTATCAAACTGTAGAAACTCTCTGGTTCAGATAATATCATCCAGCCTATCAAACTGTAGAAACACTCTGTTTCAGATAATATTATCCAGCCTATCAAACTGTAGAAACTCTCTGGTTCAGATAATATCATCCAGCCTATCAAACTGTAGAAACTCTCTGGTTCAGATAATATCATCCAACTTATCAAACTGTAGAAATTCTCTGGTTCAGATAATATCATCCAGCCTATCAATCTGTAGAAACTGTCTCGTTCAGATAATATCATCCAGCCTATCAAATTGTAGAAACACTCTCGTTCAGATAATATCATCCAGCCTATCAATCTGTAGAAACTGTCTCGTTCAGATAATATCATCCAGCCTATAAAACTGTAGAAACACTCTGGTTCAGATAATATCATCCAGCCTATCAAAGTGTAGAAACTCTCTGGTTCAGATAAAATCATCCAACCTATCAAACTGTAGAATCTCTCTGGTTCAGATAATATCATCCAACCTTTCAAACTGTAGAAACTCTCTGGTTCAGATAATATCATCCAACCTATCAAACTCTAGAAACTCTCTGGTTCAGATAATATCATCCAGCCTATCAAACTGTAGAAACTCTCTGGTTCAGATAATATCATCCAGCCTATCAAACAGTAGAAACACTCTGTTTCAGATAATATCATCCAGCCTATCAAACTGTAGAAACTCTCTGGTTCAGATAATATCATCCAGCCTATCAAACTGTAGAAACTCTCTGGTTCAGATAATATCATCCAGCCTATCAAACTGTAGAAACTCTCTGGTTCAGATAATATCATCCAACCTATCAAACTGTAGAAATTCTCTGGTTCAGATAATATCATCCAGCCTATCAATCTGTAAAAACTGTCTCGTTCAGATAATATCATCCAGCCTATCAAATTGTAGAAACACTCTCGTTCAGATAATATCATCCAGCCTATCAATCTGTAGAAACTGTCTCGTTCAGATAATATCATCCAGCCTATAAAACTGTAGAAACACTCTGGTTCAGATAATATCATCCAGCCTATCAAACTGTAGAAACACTCGTTCAGATAATATCATCCAGCCTATCAATCTGTAGAAGCTGTCTCGTTCAATAATATCATCCAGCCTATCAAACTGTAGAAACTCTCTGGTTCAGGTAATATCATCCAGCCTATCAAAGTGTAGAAACTCTCTGGTTCAGATAATATCATCCAACCTATCAAACTGTAGAAACTCTCTGGTTCAGATAATATCATCCAACCTTTCAAACTGTAGAAACTCTCTGGTTCAGATAATATTATCCAACCTATCAAACTCTAGAAACTCTCTGGTTCAGATAATATCATCCAGCCTATCAAACTGTAGAAACTCTCTGGTTCAGATAATATCATCCAGCCTATCAAACTGTAGAAACACTCTGTTTCAGATAATATTATCCAGCCTATCAAACTGTAGAAACTCTCTGGTTCAGATAATATCATCCAGCCTATCAAACTGTAGAAACTCTCTGGTTCAGATAATATCATCCAACCTATCAAACTGTAGAAATTCTCTGGTTCAGATAATATCATCCAGCCTATCAATCTGTAGAAACTGTCTCGTTCAGATAATATCATCCAGCCTATCAAATTGTAGAAACACTCTCGTTCAGATAATATCATCCAGCCTATCAATCTGTAGAAACTGTCTCGTTCAGATAATATCATCCAGCCTATAAAACTGTAGAAACACTCTGGTTCAGATAATATCATCCAGCCTATCAAACTGTAGAAACACTCTCGTTCAGATAATATCATCCAGCCTATCAATCTGTAGAAGCTGTCTCGTTCAATAATATCATCCAGCCTATCAAACTGTAGAAACTCTCTGGTTCAGGTAATATCATCCAGCCTATCAATCTGTAGAAACTGTCTCGTCCAGATTAATATCATCCAGCCTATCAAACTGTAGAAACACTGTCGTTCAGATAATATCATCCAGCCTATCAATCTGTAGAAACTGTCTCGTTCAGATAATATCATCCAGCCTATCAATCTGTAGAAACTGTCTCGTTCAGATAATATCATCCAGCCTATCAAACTGTAGAAAATCTCTGGTTCAGATAATATCATCCAGCCTATCAAACTGTAGAAATTCTCTGGTTCAGATAATATCATCCAGCCTATCAAACTGTAGAAACTCTCTGGTTCAGATAATATCATCCAGCCTATCAAACTGTAGAAACACTCTGGTTCAGATAATATCATCCAGCCTATCAATCTGTAGAAACTGTCTCGTTCAGATAATATCATCCAGCCTATCAAACTGTAGAAAATCTCTGGTTCAGATAGTATCATCCAGCCTATCAAACTGTAGAAACTCTCTGGTTCAGATAATATCATCCAGCCTATCAAACTGAAGAAACTCTCTGGTTCAGATAATATCATCCAGCCTATCAAACTGTAGAAACTCTCTGGTTCAGGTAATATCATCCAGCCTATCAATCTGTAGAAACTGTCTCGTCAGATAATATCATCCAGCCTATCAAACTGTAGAAACACTGTCGTTCAGATAATATCATCCAGCCTCTTAATCTGTAGAAACTGTCTCGTTCAGATAATATCATCCAGCCTATCAAACTGTAGAAACACTCTCGTTCAGATAATATCATCCAGCCTATCAATCTGTAGAGACTGTCTCGTTCAGATAATATCATCCAGCCTATCAAACTGTAGAAACACTCTCGTTCAGATAATATCATCCAGCCTATCAAACTGTAGAAACTCTCTGGTTCAGATAATATCATCCAGCCTATCAAACTGAAGAAACTCTCTGGTTCAGATAATATCATCCAGCCTATCAAACTGTAGAAAATCTCTGGTTCAGATAATATCATCCAGCCTATCAAACTGTAGAAACTCTCTGGTTCAGATAATATCATCCAGCCTATCAAACTGAAGAAACTCTCTGGTTCAGGTAATATCATCCAGCCTATCAATCTGTAGAAACTGTCTCGTTCAGATAATATCATCCAGCCTATCAAACTGTAGAAACACTGTCGTTCAGATAATATCATCCAGCCTCTCAATCTGTAGAAACTGTCTCGTTCAGATAATATCATCCAGCCTATCAAACTGTAGAAACACTCTCGTTCAGATAATATCATCCAGCCTATCAAACTGTAGAAACTCTCTGGTTCAGGTAATATCATCCAGCCTATGAATCTGTAGAAACTGTCTCGTTCAGATAATATCATCCAGCCTATCAAACTGTAGAAACACTCTCGTTCAGATAATATCATCCAGCCTATCAATCTGTAGAAACTGTCTCGTTCAGATAATATCATCCAGCCTATGAAACTGTAGAAACTGTCTCGTTCAGATAATATCATCCAGCCTATCAAACTGTAGAAACTCACTGGTGCAGATAATATCATCCGGCCTATCAAACTGTAGAAACACTCTGGTTCAGATAATATCATCCAACCTATCAAACTGTAGAAATTCTGTGGTTCAGATAATATCATCCAGCCTATCAAACTGTAGAAACTCTCTGGTTCAGATAATATCATTCAGCCTATCAAACTGAAGAAACTCTCTCGTTCAGATAATATCATCCAGCCTATCAGTCTGTAGAAACTGTCTCGTTCAGATAATATCATCCAGCCTATCAAACTGTAGAAACTCTCTGGTTCAGATAATATCATCCGGCCTATTAAACTTTAGAAACACTCTGGTTCAGATAATATCATCCAACCTATCAAAAAGTAGAAACTTTCTGGTTCAGATAATATCATCAAGCCTATCAAACTGTAGAAACACTCTGGTTCAGATAATATCATCCAGCCTATCAAACTGTAGAAACACTCTGTTTTCCGGATAATATAATGCAGCCTATCAAACTGTAGAAGCTCTCTGGTTCAGATAATATCATCCAGCCTATCAATCTTTAGAAACTGTCTCGTTCAGATAATATCATCCAGCCTATCCAACTGTAGAAACTCTCTGGTTCAGATAATATCATCCAGCCTATCAAACTGTAGAAACTCTCTGGTTCAGATAATATCATCCAGCCTATCAATATGTAGAACTGTCTCGATCAATAATATCATCCAGCCTATCAAACTGTAGAAACTCTCTGGTTCAGATAATATCATCCAGCCTACCAAACTGTAGAAACTCTCTGGTTCAGGTAATATCATCCAGCCTATCAATCTGTAGAAACTGTCTCGTTCAGATAATATCATCCAGCCTATCAAACTGTAGAAACTCTCTGGTTCAGATAATATCATCCAGCCTATCAAAGTGTAGAAACTCTCTGGTTCAGATAATATCATCCAACCTATCAAACTGTAGAAACTCTCTGGTTCAGATAATATCATCCAACCTTTCAAACTGTAGCAACTCTCTGGTTCAGATAATATCATCCAACCTATCAAACTCTAGAAACTCTCTGGTTCAGATAATATCATCCAGCCTATCAAACTGTAGAAACTCTCTGGTTCAGATAATATCATCCAGCCTATCAAACTGTAGAAACACTCTGTTTCAGATAATATCATCCAGCCTATCAAACTGTAGAAACTCTCTGGTTCAGATAATATCATCCAGCCTATCAAACTGTAGAAACTCTCTGGTTCAGATAATATCATCCAGCCTATCAAACTGTAGAAACTCTCTGGTTCAGATAATATCATCCAACCTATCAAACTGTAGAAATTCTCTGGTTCAGATAATATCATCCAGCCTATCAATCTGTAGAAACTGTCTCGTTCAGATAATATCATCCAGCCTATCAAATTGTAGAAACACTCTCGTTCAGATAATATCATCCAGCCTATCAATCTGTAGAAACTGTCTCGTTCAGATAATATCATCCAGCCTATAAAACTGTAGAAACACTCTGGTTCAGATAATATCATCCAGCCTATCAAACTGTAGAAACACTCTCGTTGAGATAATATCATCCAGCCTATCAATCTGTAGAAGCTGTCTCGTTCAATAATATCATCCAGCCTATCAAACTGTAGAAACTCTCTGGTTCAGGTAATATCATCCAGCCTATCAATCTGTAGAAACTGTCTCGTCCAGATTAATATCATCCAGCCTATCAAACTGTAGAAACACTGTCGTTCAGATAATATCATCCAGCCTATCAATCTGTAGAAACTGTCTCGTTCAGATAATATCATCCAGCCTATCAATCTGTAGAAACTGTCTCGTTCAGATAATATCATCCAGCCTATCAAACTGTAGAAATTCTCTGGTTCAGATAATATCATCCAGCCTATCAAACTGTAGAAATTCTCTGGTTCAGATAATATCATCCAGCTAATCAAACTGTAGAAACTCTCTGGTTCAGGTAATATCATCCAGCCTATCAATCCTTAGAAACTGTCTCGTTCAGATAATATCATCCAGCCTATCAAACTGTAGAAACACTGTCGTTCAGATAATATCATCCAGCCTCTCAATCTGTAGAAACTGTCTCGTTCAGATAATATCATCCAGCCTATCAAACTGTAGAAACACTCTCGTTCAGATAATATCATCCAGCCTATCAATCTGTAGAGACTGTCTCGTTCAGATAATATCATCCAGCCTATCAAACTGTAGAAACTCTCTGGTTCAGATAATATCATCCAGCCTATCAAACTGTAGAAACTCTCTGGTTCAGATAATATCATCCAGCCTATCAAACTGTAGAAACTCTCTGGTTCAGATAATATCATCCAACCTATCAAACTGTAGAAATTCTCTGGTTCAGATAATATCATCCAGCCTATCAATCTGTAGAAACTGTCTCGTTCAGATAATATCATCCAGCCTATCAAATTGTAGAAACACTCTCGTTCAGATAATATCATCCAGCCTATCAATCTGTAGAAACTGTCTCGTTCAGATAATATCATCCAGCCTATAAAACTGTAGAAACACTCTGGTTCAGATAATATCATCCAGCCTATCAAACTGTAGAAACACTCTCGTTCAGATAATATCATCCAGCCTATCAATCTGTAGAAGCTGTCTCGTTCAATAATATCATCCAGCCTATCAAACTGTAGAAACTCTCTGGTTCAGGTAATATCATCCAGGCTATCAAAGTGTAGAAACTCTCTGGTTCAGATAATATCATCCAACCTATCAAACTGTAGAAACTCTCTGGTTCAGATAATATCATCCAACCTTTCAAACTGTAGAAACTCTCTGGTTCAGATAATATTATCCAACCTATCAAACTCTAGAAACTCTCTGGTTCAGATAATATCATCCAGCCTATCAAACTGTAGAAACTCTCTGGTTCAGATAATATCATCCAGCCTATCAAACTGTAGAAACACTCTGTTTCAGATAATATTATCCAGCCTATCAAACTGTAGAAACTCTCTGGTTCAGATAATATCATCCAGCCTATCAAACTGTAGAAACTCTCTGGTTCAGATAATATCATCCAACCTATCAAACTGTAGTAATTCTCTGGTTCAGATAATATCATCCACCCTATCAATCTGTAGAAACTGTCTCGTTCAGATAATATCATCCAGCCTATCAAATTGTAGGAACACTCTCGTTCAGATAATATCATCCAGCCTATCAATCTGTAGAAACTGTCTCGTTCAGATAATATCATCCAGCCTATAAAACTGTAGAAACACTCTGGTTCAGATAATATCATCCAGCCTATCAAACTGTAGAAACACTCTCGTTCAGATAATATCATCCAGCCTATCAATCTGTAGAAGCTGTCTCGTTCAATAATATCATGCAGCCTATCAAACTGTAGAAACTCTCTGGTTCAGGTAATATCATCCAGCCTATCAATCTGTAGAAACTGTCTCGTCCAGATTAATATCATCCAGCCTATCAAACTGTAGAAACACTGTCGTTCAGATAATATCATCCAGCCTATCAATCTGTAGAAACTGTCTCGTTCAGATAATATCATCCAGCCTATCAATCTGTAGAAACTGTCTCGTTCAGATAATATCATCCAGCCTATCAAACTGTAGAAAATCTCTGGTTCAGATAATATCACCCAGCCTATCAAACTGTAGAAATTCTCTGGTTCAGATAATATCATCCAGCCTATCAAACTGTAGAAACTCTCTGGTTCAGATAATATCATCCAGCCTATCAAACTGTAGAAACACTCTGGTTCAGATAATATCATCCAGCCTATCAATCTGTAGAAACTGTCTCGTTCAGATAATATCATCCAGCCTATCAATCTGTAGAAACTGTCTCGTTCAGATAATATCATCCAGCCTATCAAACTGTAGAAATTCTCTGGTTCAGATAATATCATCCAGCCTATCAAACTGTAGAAATTCTCTGGTTCAGATAATATCATCCAGCTAATCAAACTGTAGAAACTCTCTGGTTCAGGTAATATCATCCAGCCTATCAAACTGTAGAAACACTGTCGTTCAGATAATATCATCCAGCCTCTCAATCTGTAGAAACTGTCTCGTTCAGATAATATCATCCAGCCTATCAAACTGTAGAAACACTCTCGTTCAGATAATATCATCCAGCCTATCAATCTGTAGAGACTGTCTCGTTCAGATAATATCATCCAGCCTATCAAACTGTAGAAACACTCTCGTTCAGATAATATCATCCAGCCTATCAAACTGTAGAAACTCTCTGGTTCAGATAATATCATCCAGCCTATCAAACTGAAGAAACTCTCTGGTTCAGATAATATCATCCAGCCTATCAAACTGTAGAAAATCTCTGGTTCAGATAATATCATCCAGCCTATCAAACTGTAGAAACTCTCTGGTTCAGATAATATCATCCAGCCTATCAAACTGAAGAAACTCTCTGGTTCAGATAATATCATCCAGCCTATCAAACTGTAGAAACTCTCTGGTTCAGGTAATATCATCCAGCCTATCAATTTGTAGAAACTGTCTCGTTCAGATAATATCATCCAGCCTATCAAACTGTAGAAACACTGTCGTTCAGATAATATCATCCAGCCTCTCAATCTGTAGAAACTGTCTCGTTCAGATAATATCATCCAGCCTATCAAACTGTAGAAACTTTCTGTTTCAGATAATATCATCCAGCCATCAAACTCTAGAAACTCTCTTGTTCAGATAATATCATCTAGCCTATCAAACTTTAGAAACTGTCTCCTTCAGATAATATCATCCAGCCTATCAAACTGTAGAAACTCTCTGGTTCAGATAATATCATCTACCCTATCAATCTGTAGAAACTGTCTCCTTCAGATAATATCATCCAGCCTATCAAACTGTAGAAACTGTCCCGTTCAGATAATATCATCCAGCCTCTCAAACTGTAGAAACTGTCTCGTTTAGATAATATCATCCACCCTATCAAACTGTAGAATCTGTCTGGTTCAGATAATATCATCCAGCCTATCAAACTGTAGAAACTGTCTCGTTCAGATAATATTATCCAGCCTATCAAACTGTAGAAACTGTCTCGTTCAGATAATATCATCCAGCCTATCAAACTGAAGAAACTCTCTGGTTCAGATAATATCATCCAGCCTATCAAACTGTAGAAACTGTCTCGTTCAGATAATATCATCCAGCCTATCAAACTGTAGAAACTCTCTGGTTCAGATAATATCATCCAACCTATCAAACTGTAGAAACACTCTGGTTCAGATATTATTATGTAGCCTATCAAACTGTAGAAAGTGTCTCGTTCAGATAATATCATCTAGCCTATCAAACTGTAGAAACTGTCTCGTTCAGATAATATCATCCAGCCTATCAAACTGTAGAAACTCTCTGGTTCAGATAATATCATCCGGACTATTAAACTGTAGAAATTCTCTGGTTCAGATAATATCATCCAGCCTATCAAACTGTAGAAGCTCTCTGGTTCAGGTAATATCATACAACCTATTAAACTGTAGAAACTCTCTGGTTCAGATAATATCATCCAACCTATCAAACTGTAGAAACTCTCTGGTTCAGATAATATCATTCAACCTATTAAACTTTAGAAACTCTCTGGTTCAGATAATATCATCCAGCCTATCAAACTGTAGAAACTCTCTGGTTCAGATAATATCATCCAGCCTACCAAACTGTAGAAACACTTTGGTTCAGATAATATCATCCAACCTATCAAACTGTAGAAACTCTCTGGTTCAGATAATATCATCCAGCATATCAATCTGTATAAACTCCCTGGTTCAGATATTATCATCCAGCCTATCAAAGTGTAGAAACTCTCTGGTTCAGATAATATCATCCAACCTATCAAATTGTAGAAACTCTCTGGTTCAGATAATATCATCCAACCTTTCAAACTGTAGAAACTCTCTGGTTCAGATAATATCATCCAACCTATCAAACTCTAGAAACTCTCTGGTTCAGATAATATCATCCAGCCTATCAAACTGTAGAAACTCTCTGGTTCAGATAATATCATCCAGCCTATCAAACTGTAGAAACACTCTGTTTCAGATAATATCATCCAGCCTATCAAACTGTAGAAACTCTCTGTTTCAGATATCATCCATCCTATCAAACTGTAGAAACTCTCTGGTTCAGATAATATCATCCAGCCTATCAAACTGTAGAAATTCTCTGGTTCAGATAATATCATCCAGCCTATCAATCTGTAGAAACTGTCTCGTTCAGATAATATCATCCAGCCTATCAAACTGTAGAAACACTCTGGTTCAGATAATATCATCCAGCCTATCAAACTGTAGAAACACTCTCGTTCAGATAATATCATCCAGCCTATCAATCTGTAGAAGCTGTCTCGTTCAATAATATCATCCAGCCTATCAAACTGTAGAAAATCTCTGGTTCAGGTAATATCATCCAGCCTATCAATCTGTAGAAACTGTCTCGTCCAGATAATATCAGCCAAACCTATCAAACTGTAGAAACTCTCTGGTTCAGATAATATCATTCAACCTATCAAACTTTAGAAACTCTCTGGTTCAGATAATATCATCCAGCCTATCAAACTGTAGAAACTCTCTGGTTCAGATAATATCATCCAGCCTACCAAACTGTAGAAACTCTCTGGTTCAGGTTATATCATCCAGCCTATCAATCTGTAGAAACTGTTTCGTCCAGATAATATCATCCAGCCTATCAAACTGTAGAAACACTCTGGTTCAGATAATATCATCGAACCTATCAAAGTGTAGGAGCTCTCTGGTTCTGATAATATCATCCAGCCTATCAAACTGTAGAAACACTTTGGTTCAGATAATATCATCCAACCTATCAAACTGTAGAAACTCTCTGGTTCAGATACTATCATCCAACCTATCAAACTGTAGAAACACTTTGGTTCAGATAATATCATCCAACCTATCAAACTGTAGAAACTCTCTGGTTCAGATAATATCATCCAGCATATCAATCTGTATAAACTCTCTGGTTCAGATATTATCGTCCAGCCTATCAAAGTGTAGAAACTCTCTGGTTCAGATAATATCATCCAACCTATCAAACTGTAGAAACTCTCTGGTTCAGATAATATCATCCAACCTTTCAAACTGTAGAAACTCTCTGGTTCAGATAATATCATCCAACCTATCAAACTCTAGAAAATCTCTGGTTCAGATAATATCATCCAGCCTATCAAACTGTAGAAACTCTGTGGTTCAGATATCATCCTTCCTATCAAACTGTAGAAACTCTCTGGTTCAGATAATATCATCCAGCCTATCAAACTGTAGAAACTCTCTGGTTCAGATAATATCATCCAGCCTATCAAACTGTAGAAACACTCTGTTTCAGATAATATCATCCAGCCTATCAAACTGTAGAAACTCTCTGGTTCAGATATCATCCATCCTATCAAACTGTAGAAACTCTCTGGTTCAGATAATATCATCCAGCCTATCAAACTGTAGAAACTCTCTGGTTCAGATAATATCATCCAACCTATCAAACTGTAGAAATTCTCTGGTTCAGATAATATCATCCAGCCTATCAATCTGTAGAAACTGTCTCGTTCAGATAATATCATCCAGCCTATCAAACTGTAGAAACTCTCTGGTTCAGGTAATATCATCCAGCCTATCAATCTGTAGAAACTGTCTCGTCCAGATAATATCATCCAGCCTATCAAACTGTAGAAACACTGTCGTTCAGATAATATCATCCAGCCTATCAATCTGTAGAAACTGTCTCGTTCAGATAAAATCATCCAGCCTATCAATCTGTAGAAACTGTCTCGTTCAGATAATATCATCCAGCCTATCAAACTGTAGAAAATCTCTGGTTCAGATAATATCATCCAGCCTATCAAACTGTAGAAATTCTCTGGTTCAGATAATATCATCCAGTCTATCAAACTGTAGAGCTCTCTGGTTCAGATAATATCATCCAGCCTATCAATCTGTAGGAACTGTCTCGTTCAGATAATATCATCCAGCCTATCAAACTGTAGAAAATCTCTGGTTCAGATAATATCATCCAGCCTATCAAACTGTAGAAACTCTCTGGTTCAGATAATATCATCCAGCCTATCAAACTGAAGAAACTCTCTGGTTCAGATAATATCATCCAGCCTATCAAACTGAAGAAACTCTCTGGTTCAGATAATATCATCCAGCCTATCAAACTGTAGAAACTCTCTGGTTCAGGTAATATCATCCAGCCTATCAATTTGTAGAAACTGTCTCGTTCAGATAATATCATCCAGCCTATCAACCTGTAGAAACACTGTCGTTCAGATAATATCATCCAGCCTCTCAATCTGTAGAAACTGTCTCGTTCAGATAATATCATCCAGCCTATCAAACTGTAGAAACTTTCTGGTTCAGATAATATCATCCAGCCATCAAACTCTAGAAACTCTCTTGTTCAGATAATATCATCTAGCCTATCAAACTTTAGAAACTGTCTCCTTCAGATAATATCATCCAGCCTATCAAACTGTAGAAACTCTCTGGTTCAGATAATATCATCTACCCTATCAATCTGTAGAAACTGTCTCCTTCAGATAATATCATCCAGCCTATCAAACTGTAGAAACTGTCCCGTTCAGATAATATCATCCAGCCTCTCAAACTGTAGAAACTGTCTCGTTTAGATAATATCATCCACCCTATCAAACTGTAGAATCTGTCTGGTTCAGATAATATCATCCAGCCTATCAAACTGTAGAAACTGTCTCGTTCAGATAATATTATCCAGCCTATCAAACTGTAGAAACTGTCTCGTTCAGATAATATCATCCAGCCTATCAAACTGAAGAAACTCTCTGGTTCAGATAATATCATCCAGCCTATCAAACTGTAGAAACTGTCTCGTTCAGATAATATCATCCAGCCTATCAAACTGTAGAAACTCTCTGGTTCAGATAATATCATCCAACCTATCAAACTGTAGAAACAATCTGGTTCAGATATTATTATGTAGCCTATCAAACTGTAGAAAGTGTCTCGTTCAGATAATATCATCTAGCCTATCAAACTGTAGAAACTGTCTCGTTCAGATAATATCATCCAGCCTATCAAACTGTAGAAACTCTCTGGTTCAGATAATATCATCCGGACTATTAAACTGTAGAAATTCTCTGGTTCAGATAATATCATCCAGCCTATCAAACTGTAGAAGCTCTCTGGTTCAGAAAATATCATACAACCTATTAAACTGTAGAAACTCTCTGGTTCAGATAATATCATCCAACCTATCAAACTGTAGAAACTCTCTGGTTCAGATAATATCATTCAACCTATTAAACTTTAGAAACTCTCTGGTTCAGATAATATCATCCAGCCTATCAAACTGTAGAAACTCTCTGGTTCAGATAATATCATCCAGCCTACCAAACTGTAGAAACACTTTGGTTCAGATAATATAATCCAACCTATCAAACTGTAGAAACTCTCTGGTTCAGATAATATCATCCAGCATATCAATCTGTATAAACTCCCTGGTTCAGATATTATCATCCAGCCTATCAAAGTGTAGAAACTCTCTGGTTCAGATAATATCATCCAACCTATCAAATTGTAGAAACTCTCTGGTTCAGATAATATCATCCAACCTTTCAAACTGTAGAAACTCTCTGGTTCAGATAATATCATCCAACCTATCAAACTCTAGAAACTCTCTGGTTCAGATAATATCATCCAGCCTATCAAACTGTAGAAACTCTCTGGTTCAGATAATATCATCCAGCCTATCAAACTGTAGAAACACTCTGTTTCAGATAATATCATCCAGCCTATCAAACTGTAGAAACTCTCTGGTTCAGATATCATCCATCCTATCAAACTGTAGAAACTCTCTGGTTCAGATAATATCATCCAGCCTATGAAACTGTAGAAATTCTCTGGTTCAGATAATATCATCCAGCCTATCAATCTGTAGAAACTGTCTCGTTCAGATATCATCCAGCCTATCAAACTGTAGAAACACTCTGGTTCAGATAATATCACCCAGCCTATCAAACTGTAGAAACACTCTCGTTCAGATAATATCATCCAGCCTATCAATCTGTAGAAGCTGTCTCGTTCAATAATATCATCCAGCCTATCAAACTGTAGAAACTCTCTGGTTCAGGTAATATCATCCAGCCTATCAATCTGTAGAAACTGTCTCGTCCAGATAATATCATCCAACCTATCAAACTGTAGAAACTCTCTGGTTCAGATAATATCATTCAACCTATCAAACTTTAGAAACTCTCTGGTTCAGATAATATCATCCAGCCTATCAAACTGTAGAAACTCTCTGGTTCAGATAATATCATCCAGCCTACCAAACTGTAGAAACTCTCTGGTTCAGGTTATATCATCCAGCCTATCAATCTGTAGAAACTGTTTCGTCCAGATAATATCATCCAGCCTATCAAACTGTAGAAACACTCTGGTTCAGATAATATCATCGAACCTATCAAAGTGTAGGAGCTCTCTGGTTCTGATAATATCATCCAGCCTATCAAACTGTAGAAACACTTTGGTTCAGATAATATCATCCAACCTATCAAACTGTAGAAACTCTCTGGTTCAGATACTATCATCCAACCTATCAAACTGTAGAAACACTTTGGTTCAGATAATATCATCCAACCTATCAAACTGTAGAAACTCTCTGGTTCAGATAATATCATCCAGCATATCAATCTGTATAAACTCTCTGGTTCAGATATTATCGTCCAGCCTATCAAAGTGTAGAAACTCTCTGGTTCAGATAATATCATCCAACCTATCAAACTGTAGAAACTCTCTGGTTCAGATAATATCATCCAACCTTTCAAACTGTAGAAACTCTCTGGTTCAGATAATATCATCCAACCTATCAAACTCTAGAAAATCTCTGGTTCAGATAATATCATCCAGCCTATCAAACTGTAGAAACTCTGTGGTTCAGATATCATCCTTCCTATCAAACTGTAGAAACTCTCTGGTTCAGATAATATCATCCAGCCTATCAAACTGTAGAAACTCTCTGGTTCAGATAATATCATCCAGCCTATCAAACTGTAGAAACACTCTGTTTCAGATAATATCATCCAGCCTATCAAACTGTAGAAACTCTCTGGTTCAGATATCATCCATCCTATCAAACTGTAGAAACTCTCTGGTTCAGATAATATCATCCAGCCTATCAAACTGTAGAAACTCTCTGGTTCAGATAATATCATCCAACCTATCAAACTGTAGAAATTCTCTGGTTCAGATAATATCATCCAGCCTATCAATCTGTAGAAACTTTCTCGTTCAGATAATATCATCCAGCCTATCAAACTGTAGAAACTCTCTGGTTCAGGTAATATCATCCAGCCTATCAATCTGTAGAAACTGTCTCGTCCAGATAATATCATCCAGCCTATCAAACTGTAGAAACACTGTCGTTCAGATAATATCATCCAGCCTATCAATCTGTAGAAACTGTCTCGTTCAGATAAAATCATCCAGCCTATCAATCTGTAGAAACTGTCTCGTTCAGATAATATCATCCAGCCTATCAAACTGTAGAAAATCTCTGGTTCAGATAATATCATCCAGCCTATCAAACTGTAGAAATTCTCTGGTTCAGATAATATCAATCAGTCTATCAAACTGTAGAGCTCTCTGGTTCAGATAATATCATCCAGCCTATCAATCTGTAGGAACTGTCTCGTTCAGATAATATCATCCAGCCTATCAAACTGTAGAAAATCTCTGGTTGAAATAATATCATCCAGCCTACCAACTGTAGAAACTCTCTGGTTCAGATAATATCATCCAGCCTATCAAACTGAAGAAACTCTCTGGTTCAGATAATATCATCCAGCCTATCAAACTGTAGAAACTCTCTGGTTCAGGTAATATCATCCAGCCTATCAATCTGTAGAAACTGTCTCGTTCAGATAATATCATCCAGCCTATCAATCTGTAGAAACTGTCTCGTTCAGATAATATCATCCAGCATATCAAACTGTAGAAACACTCTCGTTCAGATAATATCATCCAGCCTATCAATCTGTAGAGACTGTCTCGTTCAGATAATATCATCCAGCCTATCAAACTGTAGAAACACTCTCGTTCAGATAATATCATCCAGCCTATCAAACTGTAGAAACTCTCTGGTTCAGATAATATCACCCAGCCTATCAAACTGTAGAAACTCTCTGGTTCAGATAATATCATCCAGATTATCAATCTGTAGAAACTGTCTCGTTCAGATAATATCATCCAGCCTATCAAACTGCAGAAATACTCTCGTTCAGATAATATCATCCAGCCTATCAATCTGTAGAAACTGTCTCGTTCAGATAATATCATCCATCCTATCAAACTGTAGAAACTCTCTGGTTCAGATAATATCATCCAGCCTATCAAAGTGTAGAAACTCTCTGGTTCAGATAATATCATCCAACTTATCAAACTGTAGAAACTCTCTGGTTCAGATAATATCATCCAACCTTTCAAACTGTAGCAACTCTCTGGTTCAGATAATATCATCCAACCTATCAAACTCTAGAAACTCTCTGGTTTAGATAATATCATCCAGCCTATCAAACTGTAGAAACTCTCTGGTTCTGATAATATCATCCAGCCTATCAAACTGTAGAAACACTCTGTTTCAGATAATATCATCCAGCCTATCAAACTGTAGAAACTCTCTGGTTCAGATAATATCATCCAGCCTATCAAACTGTAGAAACTCTCTGGTTCAGATAATATCATCCAGCCTATCAAACTGTAGAAACTCTCTGGTTCAGATAATATCATCCAACCTATCAAACTGTAGAAATTCTCTGGTTCAGATAATATCATCCAGCCTATCAATCTGTAGAAACTGTCTCGTTCAGATAATATCATCCAGCCTATCAAATTGTAGAAACACACTCGTTCAGATAATATCATCCAGCCTATCAATCTGTAGAAACTGTCTCGTTCAGATAATATCATCCAGCCTATAAAACTGTAGAAACACTCTGGGTCAGATAATATCATCCAGCCTATCAAACTGTAGAAACACTCTCGTTCAGATAATATCATCCAACCTATCAATCTGTAGAAGCTGTCTCGTTCAATAATATCATCCAGCCTTTCAAACTGTAGAAACTCTCTGGTTCAGGTAATATCATCCAGCCTATCAATCTGTAGAAACTGTCTCGTCCAGATTAATATCATCCAGCCTATCAAACTGTAGAAACACTGTCGTTCAGATAATATCATCCAGCCTATCAATCTGTAGAAACTGTCTCGTTCAGATAATATCATCCAGCCTATCAATCTGTAGAAACTGTCTCGTTCAGATAATATCATCCAGCCTATCAAACTGTAGAAATTCTCTGGTTCAGATAATATCATCCAGCCTATCAAACTGTAGAAATTCTCTGGTTCAGATAATATCATCCAGCCTATCAAACTGTAGAAACTCTCTGGTTCAGGTAATATCATCCAGCCTATCAATCTGTAGAAACTGTCTCGTTCAGATAATATCATCCAGCCTATCAAACTGTAGAAACACTGTCGTTCAGATAATATCATCCAGCCTCTCAATCTGTAGAAACTGTCTCGTTCAGATAATATCATCCAGCCTATCAAACTGTAGCAACACTCTCGTTCAGATAATATCATCCAGCCTATCAATCTGTAGAGACTGTCTCGTTCAGATAATATCATCCAGCCTATCAAACTGTAGAAACACTCTCGTTCAGATAATATCATCCAGCCTATCAAACTGTAGAAACTCTCTGGTTCAGATAATATCATCCAGCCTATCAAACTGAAGAAACTCTCTGGTTCAGATAATATCATCCAGCCTATCAAACTGTAGAAAATCTCTGGTTCAGATAATATCATCCAGCCTATCAAACTGTAGAAACTCTCTGGTTCAGATAATATCATCCAGCCTATCAAACTGTAGAAACCCTCTGGTTCAGATAATATCATCCAGCCTATCAAACTGTAGAAACACTCTGTTTCAGATAATATTATCCAGCCTATCAAACTGTAGAAACTCTCTGGTTCAGATAATATCATCCAGCCTATCAAACTGTAGAAACTCTCTGGTTCAGATAATATCATCCAACCTATCAAACTGTAGAAATTCTCTGGTTCAGATAATATCATCCAGCCTATCAATCTGTAGAAACTGTCTCGTTCAGATAATATCATCCAGCCTATCAAATTGTAGAAACACTCTCGTTCAGATAATATCATCCAGCCTATCAATCTGTAGAAACTGTCTCGTTCAGATAATATCATCCAGCCTATAAAACTGTAGAAACACTCTGGTTCAGATAATATCATCCAGCCTATCAAAGTGTAGAAACTCTCTGGTTCAGATAAAATCATCCAACCTATCAAACTGTAGAATCTCTCTGGTTCAGATAATATCATCCAACCTTTCAAACTGTAGAAACTCTCTGGTTCAGATAATATCATCCAACCTATCAAACTCTAGAAACTCTCTGGTTCAGATAATATCATCCAGCCTATCAAACTGTAGAAACTCTCTGGTTCAGATAATATCATCCAGCCTATCAAACTGTAGAAACACTCTGTTTCAGATAATATCATCCAGCCTATCAAACTGTAGAAACTCTCTGGTTCAGATAATATCATCCAGCCTATCAAACTGTAGAAACTCTCTGGTTCAGATAATATCATCCAGCCTATCAAACTGTAGAAACTCTCTGGTTCAGATAATATCATCCAACCTATCAAACTGTAGAAATTCTCTGGTTCAGATAATATCATCCAGTCTATCAATCTGTAGAAACTGTCTCGTTCAGATAATATCATCCAGCCTATCAAACTGTAGAAACTGTCTCGTTCAGATAATATCATCCATCCTATCAAACTGTAGAAACTCACTGGTGCAGATAATATCATCCGGCCTATCAAACTGTAGAAACACTCTGGTTCAGATAATATCATCCAACCTATCAAACTGTAGAAATTCTGTGGTTCAGATAATATCATCCAGCCTATCAAACTGTAGAGACTCTCTGGTTCAGATAATATCATTCAGCCTATCAAACTGAAGAAACTCTCTCGTTCAGATAATATCATCCAGCCTATCAGTCTGTAGAAACTGTCTCGTTCAGATAATATCATCCAGCCCATCAAACTGTAGAAACTGTCTCGTTCAGATAATATCATCCAGCCTATCAAACTGTAGAAACTCTCTGGTTCAGATAATATCATCCGGCCTATTAAACTGTAGAAACACTCTGGTTCAGATAATATCATCCAACCTATCAAAAAGTAGAAACTTTCTGGTTCAGATAATATCATCAAGCCTATCAAACTGTAGAAACACTCTGGTTCAGATAATATCATCCAGCCTATCAAACTGTAGAAACACTCTGTTTTCCGGATAATATAATGCAGCCTATCAAACTGTAGAAGCTCTCTGGTTCAGATAATATCATCCAGCCTATCAATCTTTAGAAACTGTCTCGTTCAGATAATATCATCCAGCCTATCAAACTGTAAAAACTCTCTGGTTCAGATAATATCATCCAGCCTATCAAAGTGTAGAAACTCTCTGGTTCAGATAAAATCATCCAACCTATCAAACTGTAGAAACTCTCTGGTTCAGATAATATCATCCAACCTTTCAAACTGTAGAAACTCTCTGGGTCAGATAATATCATCCAACCTATCAAACTCTGGAAACTCTCTGGTTCAGATAATATCATCCAGCCTATCAAACTGTAGAAACTCTCTGGTTCAGATAATATCATCCAGCCTATCAAACTGTAGAAACACTCTGTTTCAGATAATATCATCCAGCCTATCAAACTGTAGAAACTCTCTGGTTCAGATAATATCATCCAGCCTATCAAACTGTAGAAACTCTCTGGTTCAGACAATATCATCCAGCCTATCAAACTGTAGAAACTCTCTGGTTCAGATAATATCATCCAACCTATCAAACTGTAGAAATTCTCTGGTTCAGATAATATCATCCAGCCTATCAATCTGTAGAAACTGTCTCGTTCAGATAATATCATCCAGCCTATCAAATTGTAGAAACACTCTCGTTCAGATAATATCATCCAGCCTATCAATCTGTAGAAACTGTCTCGTTCAGATATCATCCAGCCTATAAAACTGTAGAAACACTCTGGGGCAGATAATATCATCCAGCCTATCAAACTGTAGAAACACTCTCGTTCAGATAATATCATCCAGCCTATCAATCTGTAGAAGCTGTCTCGTTCAATAATATCATCCAGCCTATCAAACTGTAGAAACTCTCTGGTTCAGGTAATATCATCCAGCCTATCAAAGTGTAGAAACTCTCTGGTTCAGATAATATCATCCAACCTATCAAACTGTAGAAACTCTCTGGTTCAGATAATATCATCCAACCTTTCAAACTGTAGAAACTCTCTGGTTCAGATAATATTATCCAACCTATCAAACTCTAGAAACTCTCTGGTTCAGATAATATCATCCAGCCTATCAAACTGTAGAAACTCTCTGGTTCAGATAATATCATCCAGCCTATCAAACTGTAGAAACACTCTGTTTCAGATAATATTATCCAGCCTATCAAACTGTAGAAACTCTCTGGTTCAGATAATATCATCCAGCCTATCAAACTGTAGAAACTCTCTGGTTCAGATAATATCATCCAGCCTATCAAACTGAAGAAACTCTCTGGTTCAGATAATATCATCCAGCCTATCAAACTGTAGAAAATCTCTGGTTCAGATAATATCATCCAGCCTATCAAACTGTAGAAACTCTCTGGTTCAGATAATATCATCCAGCCTATCAAACTGAAGAAACTCTCTGGTTCAGGTAATACCATCCAGCCTATCAATCTGTAGAAACTGTCTCGTTCAGATAATATCATCCAGCCTATCAAACTGTAGAAACACTGTCGTTCAGATAATATCATCCAGCCTCTCAATCTGTAGAAACTGTCTCGTTCAGATAATATCATCCAGCCTATCAAACTGTAGAAACACTCTCGTTCAGATAATATCATCCAGCCTATCAAACTGTAGAAACTCTCTGGTTGAGGTAATATCATCCAGCCTATGAATCTGTAGAAACTATCTCGTTCAGATATCATCCAGCCTATCAAACTGTAGAAACACTCTCGTTCAGATAATATCATCCAGCCTATCAATCTGTAGAAACTTTCTCGTTCAGATAATATCATCCAGCCTATCAAACTGTAGAAACTGTCTCGTTCAGATAATATCATCCAGCCTATCAAACTGTAGAAACTCACTGGTGCAGATAATATCATCCGGCCTATCAAACTGTAGAAACACTCTGGTTCAGATAATATCATCCAACCTATCAAACTGTAGAAATTCTGTGGTTCAGATAATATCATCCAGCCTATCAAACTGTAGAAACTCTCTGGTTCAGATAATATCATTCAGCCTATCAAACTGAAGAAACTCTCTCGTTCAGATAATATCATCCAGCCTATCAGTCTGTAGAAACTGTCTCGTTCAGATAATATCATCCAGCCGATCAAACTGTAGAAACTCTCTGGTTCAGGTAATATCATCCAGCCTATCAATCTGTAGAAACTGTCTCGTTCAGATAATATCATCCAGCCTATCAAACTGTAGAAACACTATCGTTCAGATAATATCATCCAGCCTCTCAATCTGTAGAAACTGTCTCGTTCAGATAATATCATCCTTCCTATCAAACTGTAGAAACTCTCTGGTTCAGATAATATCATCCAGCCTATCAAACTGTAGAAACTCTCTGGTTCATATAATATCATCCAGCCTATCAAACTGTAGAAACACTCTGTTTCAGATAATATCATCCAGCCTATCAAACTGTAGAAACTCTCTGGTTCAGATATCATCCATCCTATCAAACTGTAGAAACTCTCTGGTTCAGATAATATCATCCAGCCTATCAAACTGTAGAAACACTCTGGTTCAGATAATATCATCCAAGCTATCAAACTGTAGAAATTCTCTGGTTCAGATAATATCATCCAGCCTATCAATCTGTAGAAACTGTCTCGTTCAGATAATATCATCCAGCCTATCAAACTGTAGAAACACTCTGGTTCAGATAATATCATCCAGCCTATCAAACTGTAGAAACACTCTCGTTCAGATAATATCATCCAGCCTATCAATCTGTAGAAGCTGTCTCGTTCAATAATATCATCCAGCCTATCAAACTGTAGAAACTCTCTGGTTCAGGTAATATCATCCAGCCTATGAATCTGTAGAAACTGTCTCGTTCAGATAATATCATCCAGCCTATCAAACTGTAGAAATACTCTCGTTCAGATAATATCATCCAGCCTATCAATCTGTAGAAACTGTCTCGTTCAGATAATATCATCCAGCCTATCAAACTGTAGAAACTGTCTCGTTCAGATAATATCATCCAGCCTATCAAACTGTAGAAACTCACTGGTGCAGATAATATCATCCGGCCTATCAAACTGTAGAAACACTCTGGTTCAGATAATATCATCCAACCTATCAAACTGTAGAAATTCTGTGGTTCAGATAATATCATCCAGCCTATCAAACTGTAGAAACTCTCTGGTTCAGATAATATCATTCAGCCTATCAAACTGAAGAAACTCTCTCGTTCAGATAATATCATCCAGCCTATCAGTCTGTAGAAACTGTCTCGTTCAGATAATATCATCCAGCCCATCAAACTGTAGAAACTGTCTCGTTCAGATAATATCATCCAGCCTATCAAACTGTAGAAACTCTCTGGTTCAGATAATATCATCCGGCCTATTAAACTGTAGAAACACTCTGGTTCAGATAATATCATCCAACCTATCAAAAAGTAGAAACTTTCTGGTTCAGATAATATCATCAAGCCTATCAAACTGTAGAAACACTCTGGTTCAGATAATATCATCCAGCCTATCAAACTGTAGAAACACTCTGTTTTCCGGATAATATAATGCAGCCTATCAAACTGTAGAAGCTCTCTGGTTCAGATAATATCATCCAGCCTATCAATCTTTAGAAACTGTCTCGTTCAGATAATATCATCCAGCCTATCAAACTGTAGAAACTCTCTGGTTCAGATAATATCATCCAGCCTATCAAAGTGTAGAAACTCTCTGGTTCAGATAAAATCATCCAACCTATCAAACTGTAGAAACTCTCTGGTGCAGATAATATCATGCAACCTTTCAAACTGTAGAAACTCTCTGGTTCAGATAATATCATCCAACCTATCAAACTCTAGAAACTCTCTGGTTCAGATAATATCATCCAGCCTATCAAACTGTAGAAACTCTCTGGTTCAGATAATATCATCCAGCCTATCAAACTGTAGAAACACTCTGTTTCAGATAATATCATCCAGCCTATCAAACTGTAGAAACTCTCTGGTTCAGATAATATCATCCAGCCTATCAAACTGTAGAAACTCTCTGGTTCAGATAATATCATCCAGCCTATCAAACTGTAGAAACTCTCTGGTTCAGATAATATCATCCAACCTATCAAACTGTAGAAATTCTCTGGTTCAGATAATATCATCCAGCCTATCAATCTGTAGAAACTGTCTCGTTCAGATAATATCATCCAGCCTATCAAATTGTAGAAACACTCTCGTTCAGATAATATCATCCAGCCTATCAATCTGTAGAAACTGTCTCGTTCAGATAATATCATCCAGCCTATAAAACTGTAGAAACACTCTGGTTCAGATAATATCATCCAGCCTATCAAACTGTAGAAACACTCTCGTTCAGATAATATCGTCCAGCCTATCAATCTGTAGAAGCTGTCTCGTTCAATAATATCATCCAGCCTATCAAACTGTATAAACTCTCTGGTTCAGGTAATATCATCCAGCCTATCAAAGTGTAGAAACTCTCTGGTTCAGATAATATCATCCAACCTATCAAACTGTAGAAACTCTCTGGTTCAGATAATATCATCCAACCTTTCAAACTGTAGAAACTCTCTGGTTCAGATAATATTATCCAACCTATCAAACTCTAGAAACTCTCTGGTTCAGGTAATATCATCCAGCCTATCAAACTGTAGAAACTCTCTGGTTCAGATAATATCATCCAGCCTATCAAACTGTAGAAACACTCTGTTTCAGATAATATTATCCAGCCTATCAAACTGTAGAAACTCTCTGGTTCAGATAATATCATCCAGCCTATCAAACTGTAGAAACTCTCTGGTTCAGATAATATCATCCAACCTATCAAACTGTAGAAATTCTCTGGTTCAGATAATATCATCCAGCCTATCAAACTGTAGAAACACTGTCGTTCAGATAATATCATCCAGCCTATCAATCTGTAGAAACTGTCTCGTTCAGATAATATCATCCAGCCTATCAATCTGTAGAAACTGTCTCGTTCAGATAATATCATCCAGCCTATCAAACTGTAGAAACTCTCTGGTTCAGATAATATCATCCAGCCTATCAAACTGTAGAAATTCTCTGGTTCAGATAATATCATCCAGCCTATCAAACTGTAGAAACTCTCTGGTTCAGATAATATCATCCAGCCTTTCAAACTGTAGAAACACTCTGGTTCAGATAATATCATCCAGCCTATCAATCTGTAGAAACTGTCTCGTTCAGGTAATATCATCCAGCCTATCAAACTGTAGAAAATCTCTGGTTCAGATAATATCATCCAGCCTATCAAACTGTAGAAACTCTCTGGTTCAGATAATATCATCCAGCCTATCAAACTGAAGAAACTCTCTGGTTCAGATAATATCATCCAGCCTATCAAACTGTAGAAACTCTCTGGTTCAGGTAATATCATCCAGCCTATCAATCTGTAGAGACTGTCTCGTTCAGATAATATCATCCAGCCTATCAAACTGTAGAAACACTGTCGTTCAGATAATATCATCCAGCCTCTCAATCTGTAGAAACTGTCTCGTTCAGATAATATCATCCAGCCTATCAAACTGTAGAAACACTCTCGTTCAGATAATATCATCCAGCCTATCAATCTGTAGAGACTGTCTCGTTCAGATAATATCATCCAGCCTATCAAACTGTAGAAACACTCTCGTTCAGATAATATCATCCAGCCTATCAAACTGTAGAAACTCTCTGGTTCAGATAATATCATCCAGCCTATCAAACTGAAGAAACTCTCTGGTTCAGATAATATCATCCAGCCTATCAAACTGTAGAAAATCTCTGGTTCGGATAATATCATCCAGCCTATCAAACTTAGAAACTCTCTGGTTCAGATAATATCATCCAGCCTATCAAACTGAAGAAACTCTCTGGTTCAGGTAATATCATCCAGCCTATCAATCTGTAGAAACTGTCTCGTTCAGATAATATCATCCAGCCTATCAAACTGTAGAAACACTGTCGTTCAGATAATATCATCCAGCCTCTCAATCTGTAGAAACTGCCTCGTTCAGATAATATCATCCAGCCTATCAAACTGTAGAAACACTCTCGTTCAGATAATATCATCCAGCCTATCAAACTGTAGAAACTCTCTGGTTCAGGTAATATCATCCAGCCTATGAATCTGTAGAAACTGTCTCGTTCAGATAATATCATCCAGCCTATCAAACTGTAGAAACACTCTCGTTCAGATAATATCATCCAGCCTATCAATCTGTAGAAACTGTCTCGTTCAGATAATATCATCCAGCCTATCAAACTGTAGAAACTGTCTCGTTCAGATAATATCATCCAGCCTATCAAACTGTAGAAACTCACTGGTGCAGATAATATCATCCGGCCTATCAAACTGTAGAAACACTCTGGTTCAGATAATATCATCCAACCTATCAAACTGTAGAAATTCTGTGGTTCAGATAATATCATCCAGCCTATCAAACTGTAGAAACTCTCTGGTTCAGATAATATCATTCAGCCTATCAAACTGAAGAAACTCTCTCGTTCAGATAATATCATCCAGCCTATCAGTCTGTAGAAACTGTCTCGTTCAGATAATATCATCCAGCCCATCAAACTGTAGAAACTGTCTCGTTCAGATAATATCATCCAGCCTATCAAACTGTAGAAACTCTCTGGTTCAGATAATATCATCCGGCCTATTAAACTGTAGAAACACTCTGGTTCAGATAATATCATCCAACCTATCAAAAAGTAGAAACTTTCTGGTTCAGATAATATCATCAAGCCTATCAAACTGTAGAAACACTCTGGTTCAGATAATATCATCCAGCCTATCAAACTGTAGAAACACTCTGTTTTCCGGATAATATAATGCAGCCTATCAAACTGTAGAAGCTCTCTGGTTCAGATAATATCATCCAGCCTATCAATCTTTAGAAACTGTCTCGTTCAGATAATATCATCCAGCCTATCAAACTGTAGAAACTCTCTGGTTCAGATAATATCATCCAGCCTATCAAACTGTAGAAACTCTCTGGTTCAGATAATATCATCCAGCCTATCAATATGTAGAACTGTCTCGATCAATAATATCATCCAGCCTATCAAACTGTAGAAACTCTCTGGTTCAGATAATATCATCCAGCCTACCAAACTGTAGAAACTCTCTGGTTCAGGTAATATCATCCAGCCTATCAATCTGTAGAAACTGTCTCGTTCAGATAATATCATCCAGCCTATCAAACTGTAGAAACTCTCTGGTTCAGATAATATCATCCAGCCTATCAAAGTGTAGAAACTCTCTGGTTCAGATAATATCATCCAACCTATCAAACTGTAGAAACTCTCTGGTTCAGATAATATCATCCAACCTTTCAAACTGTAGAAACTCTCTGGTTCAGATAATATCATCCAGCCTATCAAACTGTAGAAACACTCTGTTTCAGATAATATCATCCAGCCTATCAAACTGTAGAAACTCTCTGGTTCAGATAATATCATCCAGCCTATCAAACTGTAGAAACTCTCTGGTTCAGATAATATCATCCAACCTATCAAACTGTAGAAATTCTCTGGTTCAGATAATATCATCCAGCCTATCAATCTGTAGAAACTGTCTCGTTCAGATAATATCATCCAGCCTATCAAATTGTAGAAACACTCTCGTTCAGATAATATCATCCAGCCTATCAATCTGTAGAAACTGTCTCGTTCAGATAATATCATCCAGCCTATAAAACTGTAGAAACACTCTGCTTCAGATAATATCATCCAGCCTATCAAACTGTAGAAACACTCTCGTTCAGATAATATCATCCAGCCTATCAATCTGTAGAAGCTGTCTCGTTCAATAATATCATCCAGCCTATCAAACTGTAGAAACTCTCTGGTTCAGGTAATATCATCCAGCCTATCAATCTGTAGAAACTGTCTCGTCCAGATTAATATCATCCAGCCTATCAAACTGTAGAAACACTGTCGTTCAGATAATATCATCCAGCCTATCAATCTGTAGAAACTGTCTCGTTCAGATAATATCATCCAGCCTATCAATCTGTAGAAACTTTCTCGTTCAGATAATATCATCCAGCCTATCAAACTGTAGAAATTCTCTGGTTCAGATAATATCATCCAGCCTATCAAACTGTAGAAATTCTCTGGTTCAGATAATATCATCCAGCTAATCAAACTGTAGAAACTCTCTGGTTCAGGTAATATCATCCAGCCTATCAATCTGTAGAAACTGTCTCGTTCAGATAATATCATCCAGCCTATCAAACTGTAGAAACACTGTCGTTCAGATAATATCATCCAGCCTCTCAATCTGTAGAAACTGTCTCGTTCAGATAATATCATCCAGCCTATCAAACTGTAGAAACACTCTCGTTCAGATAATATCATCCAGCCTATCAATCTGTAGAGACTGTCTCGTTCAGATAATATCATCCAGCCTATCAAACTGTAGAAACTCTCTGGTTCAGATAATATCATCCAGCCTATCAAACTGTAGAAACTCTCTGGTTCAGATAATATCATCCAGCCTATCAAACTGTAAAAACTCTCTGGTTCAGATAATATCATCCAACCTATCAAACTGTAGAAATTCTCTGGTTCAGATAATATCATCCAGCCTATCAAACTGTAGAAACACTCTCGTTCAGATAATATCATCCAGCCTATCAATCTGTAGAGACTGTCTCGTTCAGATAATATCATCCAGCCTATCAAACTGTAGAAACTCTCTGGTTCAGATAATATCATCCAGCCTACCAAACTGTAGAAACTCTCTGGTTCAGGTAATATCATCCAGCCTATCAAACTGTAGAAACACTCTCGTTCAGATAATATCATCCAGCCTATCAATCTGTAGAAGCTGTCTCGTTCAATAATATCATCCAGCCTATCAAACTGTAGAAACTCTCTGGTTCAGGTAATATCATCCAGCCTATCAAAGTGTAGAAACTCTCTGGTTCAGATAATATCATCCAACCTATCAAACTGTAGAAACTCTCTGGTTCAGATAATATCATCCAACCTTTCAAACTGTAGAAACTCTCTGGTTCAGATAATATTATCCAACCTATCAAACTCTAGAAACTCTCTGGTTCAGATAATATCATCCAGCCTATCAAACTGTAGAAACTCTCTGGTTCAGATAATATCATCCAGCCTATCAAACTGTAGAAACACTCTGTTTCAGATAATATTATCCAGCCTATCAAACTGTAGAAACTCTCTGGTTCAGATAATATCATCCAGCCTATCAAACTGTAGAAACTCTCTGGTTCAGATAATATCATCCAACTTATCAAACTGTAGAAATTCTCTGGTTCAGATAATATCATCCAGCCTATCAATCTGTAGAAACTGTCTCGTTCAGATAATATCATCCAGCCTATCAAATTGTAGAAACACTCTCGTTCAGATAATATCATCCAGCCTATCAATCTGTAGAAACTGTCTCGTTCAGATAATATCATCCAGCCTATAAAACTGTAGAAACACTCTGGTTCAGATAATATCATCCAGCCTATCAAAGTGTAGAAACTCTCTGGTTCAGATAAAATCATCCAACCTATCAAACTGTAGAATCTCTCTGGTTCAGATAATATCATCCAACCTTTCAAACTGTAGAAACTCTCTGGTTCAGATAATATCATCCAACCTATCAAACTCTAGAAACTCTCTGGTTCAGATAATATCATCCAGCCTATCAAACTGTAGAAACTCTCTGGTTCAGATAATATCATCCAGCCTATCAAACAGTAGAAACACTCTGTTTCAGATAATATCATCCAGCCTATCAAACTGTAGAAACTCTCTGGTTCAGATAATATCATCCAGCCTATCAAACTGTAGAAACTCTCTGGTTCAGATAATATCATCCAGCCTATCAAACTGTAGAAACTCTCTGGTTCAGATAATATCATCCAACCTATCAAACTGTAGAAATTCTCTGGTTCAGATAATATCATCCAGCCTATCAATCTGTAAAAACTGTCTCGTTCAGATAATATCATCCAGCCTATCAAATTGTAGAAACACTCTCGTTCAGATAATATCATCCAGCCTATCAATCTGTAGAAACTGTCTCGTTCAGATAATATCATCCAGCCTATAAAACTGTAGAAACACTCTGGTTCAGATAATATCATCCAGCCTATCAAACTGTAGAAACACTCGTTCAGATAATATCATCCAGCCTATCAATCTGTAGAAGCTGTCTCGTTCAATAATATCATCCAGCCTATCAAACTGTAGAAACTCTCTGGTTCAGGTAATATCATCCAGCCTATCAAAGTGTAGAAACTCTCTGGTTCAGATAATATCATCCAACCTATCAAACTGTAGAAACTCTCTGGTTCAGATAATATCATCCAACCTTTCAAACTGTAGAAACTCTCTGGTTCAGATAATATTATCCAACCTATCAAACTCTAGAAACTCTCTGGTTCAGATAATATCATCCAGCCTATCAAACTGTAGAAACTCTCTGGTTCAGATAATATCATCCAGCCTATCAAACTGTAGAAACACTCTGTTTCAGATAATATTATCCAGCCTATCAAACTGTAGAAACTCTCTGGTTCAGATAATATCATCCAGCCTATCAAACTGTAGAAACTCTCTGGTTCAGATAATATCATCCAACCTATCAAACTGTAGAAATTCTCTGGTTCAGATAATATCATCCAGCCTATCAATCTGTAGAAACTGTCTCGTTCAGATAATATCATCCAGCCTATCAAATTGTAGAAACACTCTCGTTCAGATAATATCATCCAGCCTATCAATCTGTAGAAACTGTCTCGTTCAGATAATATCATCCAGCCTATAAAACTGTAGAAACACTCTGGTTCAGATAATATCATCCAGCCTATCAAACTGTAGAAACACTCTCGTTCAGATAATATCATCCAGCCTATCAATCTGTAGAAGCTGTCTCGTTCAATAATATCATCCAGCCTATCAAACTGTAGAAACTCTCTGGTTCAGGTAATATCATCCAGCCTATCAATCTGTAGAAACTGTCTCGTCCAGATTAATATCATCCAGCCTATCAAACTGTAGAAACACTGTCGTTCAGATAATATCATCCAGCCTATCAATCTGTAGAAACTGTCTCGTTCAGATAATATCATCCAGCCTATCAATCTGTAGAAACTGTCTCGTTCAGATAATATCATCCAGCCTATCAAACTGTAGAAAATCTCTGGTTCAGATAATATCATCCAGCCTATCAAACTGTAGAAATTCTCTGGTTCAGATAATATCATCCAGCCTATCAAACTGTAGAAACTCTCTGGTTCAGATAATATCATCCAGCCTATCAAACTGTAGAAACACTCTGGTTCAGATAATATCATCCAGCCTATCAATCTGTAGAAACTGTCTCGTTCAGATAATATCATCCAGCCTATCAAACTGTAGAAAATCTCTGGTTCAGATAGTATCATCCAGCCTATCAAACTGTAGAAACTCTCTGGTTCAGATAATATCATCCAGCCTATCAAACTGAAGAAACTCTCTGGTTCAGATAATATCATCCAGCCTATCAAACTGTAGAAACTCTCTGGTTCAGGTAATATCATCCAGCCTATCAATCTGTAGAAACTGTCTCGTCAGATAATATCATCCAGCCTATCAAACTGTAGAAACACTGTCGTTCAGATAATATCATCCAGCCTCTTAATCTGTAGAAACTGTCTCGTTCAGATAATATCATCCAGCCTATCAAACTGTAGAAACACTCTCGTTCAGATAATATCATCCAGCCTATCAATCTGTAGAGACTGTCTCGTTCAGATAATATCATCCAGCCTATCAAACTGTAGAAACACTCTCGTTCAGATAATATCATCCAGCCTATCAAACTGTAGAAACTCTCTGGTTCAGATAATATCATCCAGCCTATCAAACTGAAGAAACTCTCTGGTTCAGATAATATCATCCAGCCTATCAAACTGTAGAAAATCTCTGGTTCAGATAATATCATCCAGCCTATCAAACTGTAGAAACTCTCTGGTTCAGATAATATCATCCAGCCTATCAAACTGAAGAAACTCTCTGGTTCAGGTAATATCATCCAGCCTATCAATCTGTAGAAACTGTCTCGTTCAGATAATATCATCCAGCCTATCAAACTGTAGAAACACTGTCGTTCAGATAATATCATCCAGCCTCTCAATCTGTAGAAACTGTCTCGTTCAGATAATATCATCCAGCCTATCAAACTGTAGAAACACTCTCGTTCAGATAATATCATCCAGCCTATCAAACTGTAGAAACTCTCTGGTTCAGGTAATATCATCCAGCCTATGAATCTGTAGAAACTGTCTCGTTCAGATAATATCATCCAGCCTATCAAACTGTAGAAACACTCTCGTTCAGATAATATCATCCAGCCTATCAATCTGTAGAAACTGTCTCGTTCAGATAATATCATCCAGCCTATGAAACTGTAGAAACTGTCTCGTTCAGATAATATCATCCAGCCTATCAAACTGTAGAAACTCACTGGTGCAGATAATATCATCCGGCCTATCAAACTGTAGAAACACTCTGGTTCAGATAATATCATCCAACCTATCAAACTGTAGAAATTCTGTGGTTCAGATAATATCATCCAGCCTATCAAACTGTAGAAACTCTCTGGTTCAGATAATATCATTCAGCCTATCAAACTGAAGAAACTCTCTCGTTCAGATAATATCATCCAGCCTATCAGTCTGTAGAAACTGTCTCGTTCAGATAATATCATCCAGCCTATCAAACTGTAGAAACTCTCTGGTTCAGATAATATCATCCGGCCTATTAAACTTTAGAAACACTCTGGTTCAGATAATATCATCCAACCTATCAAAAAGTAGAAACTTTCTGGTTCAGATAATATCATCAAGCCTATCAAACTGTAGAAACACTCTGGTTCAGATAATATCATCCAGCCTATCAAACTGTAGAAACACTCTGTTTTCCGGATAATATAATGCAGCCTATCAAACTGTAGAAGCTCTCTGGTTCAGATAATATCATCCAGCCTATCAATCTTTAGAAACTGTCTCGTTCAGATAATATCATCCAGCCTATCCAACTGTAGAAACTCTCTGGTTCAGATAATATCATCCAGCCTATCAAACTGTAGAAACTCTCTGGTTCAGATAATATCATCCAGCCTATCAATATGTAGAACTGTCTCGATCAATAATATCATCCAGCCTATCAAACTGTAGAAACTCTCTGGTTCAGATAATATCATCCAGCCTACCAAACTGTAGAAACTCTCTGGTTCAGGTAATATCATCCAGCCTATCAATCTGTAGAAACTGTCTCGTTCAGATAATATCATCCAGCCTATCAAACTGTAGAAACTCTCTGGTTCAGATAATATCATCCAGCCTATCAAAGTGTAGAAACTCTCTGGTTCAGATAATATCATCCAACCTATCAAACTGTAGAAACTCTCTGGTTCAGATAATATCATCCAACCTTTCAAACTGTAGCAACTCTCTGGTTCAGATAATATCATCCAACCTATCAAACTCTAGAAACTCTCTGGTTCAGATAATATCATCCAGCCTATCAAACTGTAGAAACTCTCTGGTTCAGATAATATCATCCAGCCTATCAAACTGTAGAAACACTCTGTTTCAGATAATATCATCCAGCCTATCAAACTGTAGAAACTCTCTGGTTCAGATAATATCATCCAGCCTATCAAACTGTAGAAACTCTCTGGTTCAGATAATATCATCCAGCCTATCAAACTGTAGAAACTCTCTGGTTCAGATAATATCATCCAACCTATCAAACTGTAGAAATTCTCTGGTTCAGATAATATCATCCAGCCTATCAATCTGTAGAAACTGTCTCGTTCAGATAATATCATCCAGCCTATCAAATTGTAGAAACACTCTCGTTCAGATAATATCATCCAGCCTATCAATCTGTAGAAACTGTCTCGTTCAGATAATATCATCCAGCCTATAAAACTGTAGAAACACTCTGGTTCAGATAATATCATCCAGCCTATCAAACTGTAGAAACACTCTCGTTGAGATAATATCATCCAGCCTATCAATCTGTAGAAGCTGTCTCGTTCAATAATATCATCCAGCCTATCAAACTGTAGAAACTCTCTGGTTCAGGTAATATCATCCAGCCTATCAATCTGTAGAAACTGTCTCGTCCAGATTAATATCATCCAGCCTATCAAACTGTAGAAACACTGTCGTTCAGATAATATCATCCAGCCTATCAATCTGTAGAAACTGTCTCGTTCAGATAATATCATCCAGCCTATCAATCTGTAGAAACTGTCTCGTTCAGATAATATCATCCAGCCTATCAAACTGTAGAAATTCTCTGGTTCAGATAATATCATCCAGCCTATCAAACTGTAGAAATTCTCTGGTTCAGATAATATCATCCAGCTAATCAAACTGTAGAAACTCTCTGGTTCAGGTAATATCATCCAGCCTATCAATCCTTAGAAACTGTCTCGTTCAGATAATATCATCCAGCCTATCAAACTGTAGAAACACTGTCGTTCAGATAATATCATCCAGCCTCTCAATCTGTAGAAACTGTCTCGTTCAGATAATATCATCCAGCCTATCAAACTGTAGAAACACTCTCGTTCAGATAATATCATCCAGCCTATCAATCTGTAGAGACTGTCTCGTTCAGATAATATCATCCAGCCTATCAAACTGTAGAAACTCTCTGGTTCAGATAATATCATCCAGCCTATCAAACTGTAGAAACTCTCTGGTTCAGATAATATCATCCAGCCTATCAAACTGTAGAAACTCTCTGGTTCAGATAATATCATCCAACCTATCAAACTGTAGAAATTCTCTGGTTCAGATAATATCATCCAGCCTATCAATCTGTAGAAACTGTCTCGTTCAGATAATATCATCCAGCCTATCAAATTGTAGAAACACTCTCGTTCAGATAATATCATCCAGCCTATCAATCTGTAGAAACTGTCTCGTTCAGATAATATCATCCAGCCTATAAAACTGTAGAAACACTCTGGTTCAGATAATATCATCCAGCCTATCAAACTGTAGAAACACTCTCGTTCAGATAATATCATCCAGCCTATCAATCTGTAGAAGCTGTCTCGTTCAATAATATCATCCAGCCTATCAAACTGTAGAAACTCTCTGGTTCAGGTAATATCATCCAGGCTATCAAAGTGTAGAAACTCTCTGGTTCAGATAATATCATCCAACCTATCAAACTGTAGAAACTCTCTGGTTCAGATAATATCATCCAACCTTTCAAACTGTAGAAACTCTCTGGTTCAGATAATATTATCCAACCTATCAAACTCTAGAAACTCTCTGGTTCAGATAATATCATCCAGCCTATCAAACTGTAGAAACTCTCTGGTTCAGATAATATCATCCAGCCTATCAAACTGTAGAAACACTCTGTTTCAGATAATATTATCCAGCCTATCAAACTGTAGAAACTCTCTGGTTCAGATAATATCATCCAGCCTATCAAACTGTAGAAACTCTCTGGTTCAGATAATATCATCCAACCTATCAAACTGTAGTAATTCTCTGGTTCAGATAATATCATCCACCCTATCAATCTGTAGAAACTGTCTCGTTCAGATAATATCATCCAGCCTATCAAATTGTAGGAACACTCTCGTTCAGATAATATCATCCAGCCTATCAATCTGTAGAAACTGTCTCGTTCAGATAATATCATCCAGCCTATAAAACTGTAGAAACACTCTGGTTCAGATAATATCATCCAGCCTATCAAACTGTAGAAACACTCTCGTTCAGATAATATCATCCAGCCTATCAATCTGTAGAAGCTGTCTCGTTCAATAATATCATGCAGCCTATCAAACTGTAGAAACTCTCTGGTTCAGGTAATATCATCCAGCCTATCAATCTGTAGAAACTGTCTCGTCCAGATTAATATCATCCAGCCTATCAAACTGTAGAAACACTGTCGTTCAGATAATATCATCCAGCCTATCAATCTGTAGAAACTGTCTCGTTCAGATAATATCATCCAGCCTATCAATCTGTAGAAACTGTCTCGTTCAGATAATATCATCCAGCCTATCAAACTGTAGAAAATCTCTGGTTCAGATAATATCACCCAGCCTATCAAACTGTAGAAATTCTCTGGTTCAGATAATATCATCCAGCCTATCAAACTGTAGAAACTCTCTGGTTCAGATAATATCATCCAGCCTATCAAACTGTAGAAACACTCTGGTTCAGATAATATCATCCAGCCTATCAATCTGTAGAAACTGTCTCGTTCAGATAATATCATCCAGCCTATCAATCTGTAGAAACTGTCTCGTTCAGATAATATCATCCAGCCTATCAAACTGTAGAAATTCTCTGGTTCAGATAATATCATCCAGCCTATCAAACTGTAGAAATTCTCTGGTTCAGATAATATCATCCAGCTAATCAAACTGTAGAAACTCTCTGGTTCAGGTAATATCATCCAGCCTATCAAACTGTAGAAACACTGTCGTTCAGATAATATCATCCAGCCTCTCAATCTGTAGAAACTGTCTCGTTCAGATAATATCATCCAGCCTATCAAACTGTAGAAACACTCTCGTTCAGATAATATCATCCAGCCTATCAATCTGTAGAGACTGTCTCGTTCAGATAATATCATCCAGCCTATCAAACTGTAGAAACACTCTCGTTCAGATAATATCATCCAGCCTATCAAACTGTAGAAACTCTCTGGTTCAGATAATATCATCCAGCCTATCAAACTGAAGAAACTCTCTGGTTCAGATAATATCATCCAGCCTATCAAACTGTAGAAAATCTCTGGTTCAGATAATATCATCCAGCCTATCAAACTGTAGAAACTCTCTGGTTCAGATAATATCATCCAGCCTATCAAACTGAAGAAACTCTCTGGTTCAGATAATATCATCCAGCCTATCAAACTGTAGAAACTCTCTGGTTCAGGTAATATCATCCAGCCTATCAATTTGTAGAAACTGTCTCGTTCAGATAATATCATCCAGCCTATCAAACTGTAGAAACACTGTCGTTCAGATAATATCATCCAGCCTCTCAATCTGTAGAAACTGTCTCGTTCAGATAATATCATCCAGCCTATCAAACTGTAGAAACTTTCTGTTTCAGATAATATCATCCAGCCATCAAACTCTAGAAACTCTCTTGTTCAGATAATATCATCTAGCCTATCAAACTTTAGAAACTGTCTCCTTCAGATAATATCATCCAGCCTATCAAACTGTAGAAACTCTCTGGTTCAGATAATATCATCTACCCTATCAATCTGTAGAAACTGTCTCCTTCAGATAATATCATCCAGCCTATCAAACTGTAGAAACTGTCCCGTTCAGATAATATCATCCAGCCTCTCAAACTGTAGAAACTGTCTCGTTTAGATAATATCATCCACCCTATCAAACTGTAGAATCTGTCTGGTTCAGATAATATCATCCAGCCTATCAAACTGTAGAAACTGTCTCGTTCAGATAATATTATCCAGCCTATCAAACTGTAGAAACTGTCTCGTTCAGATAATATCATCCAGCCTATCAAACTGAAGAAACTCTCTGGTTCAGATAATATCATCCAGCCTATCAAACTGTAGAAACTGTCTCGTTCAGATAATATCATCCAGCCTATCAAACTGTAGAAACTCTCTGGTTCAGATAATATCATCCAACCTATCAAACTGTAGAAACACTCTGGTTCAGATATTATTATGTAGCCTATCAAACTGTAGAAAGTGTCTCGTTCAGATAATATCATCTAGCCTATCAAACTGTAGAAACTGTCTCGTTCAGATAATATCATCCAGCCTATCAAACTGTAGAAACTCTCTGGTTCAGATAATATCATCCGGACTATTAAACTGTAGAAATTCTCTGGTTCAGATAATATCATCCAGCCTATCAAACTGTAGAAGCTCTCTGGTTCAGGTAATATCATACAACCTATTAAACTGTAGAAACTCTCTGGTTCAGATAATATCATCCAACCTATCAAACTGTAGAAACTCTCTGGTTCAGATAATATCATTCAACCTATTAAACTTTAGAAACTCTCTGGTTCAGATAATATCATCCAGCCTATCAAACTGTAGAAACTCTCTGGTTCAGATAATATCATCCAGCCTACCAAACTGTAGAAACACTTTGGTTCAGATAATATCATCCAACCTATCAAACTGTAGAAACTCTCTGGTTCAGATAATATCATCCAGCATATCAATCTGTATAAACTCCCTGGTTCAGATATTATCATCCAGCCTATCAAAGTGTAGAAACTCTCTGGTTCAGATAATATCATCCAACCTATCAAATTGTAGAAACTCTCTGGTTCAGATAATATCATCCAACCTTTCAAACTGTAGAAACTCTCTGGTTCAGATAATATCATCCAACCTATCAAACTCTAGAAACTCTCTGGTTCAGATAATATCATCCAGCCTATCAAACTGTAGAAACTTTCTGGTTCAGATAATATCATCCAGCCTATCAAACTGTAGAAACACTCTGTTTCAGATAATATCATCCAGCCTATCAAACTGTAGAAACTCTCTGTTTCAGATATCATCCATCCTATCAAACTGTAGAAACTCTCTGGTTCAGATAATATCATCCAGCCTATCAAACTGTAGAAATTCTCTGGTTCAGATAATATCATCCAGCCTATCAATCTGTAGAAACTGTCTCGTTCAGATAATATCATCCAGCCTATCAAACTGTAGAAACACTCTGGTTCAGATAATATCATCCAGCCTATCAAACTGTAGAAACACTCTCGTTCAGATAATATCATCCAGCCTATCAATCTGTAGAAGCTGTCTCGTTCAATAATATCATCCAGCCTATCAAACTGTAGAAAATCTCTGGTTCAGGTAATATCATCCAGCCTATCAATCTGTAGAAACTGTCTCGTCCAGATAATATCAGCCAAACCTATCAAACTGTAGAAACTCTCTGGTTCAGATAATATCATTCAACCTATCAAACTTTAGAAACTCTCTGGTTCAGATAATATCATCCAGCCTATCAAACTGTAGAAACTCTCTGGTTCAGATAATATCATCCAGCCTACCAAACTGTAGAAACTCTCTGGTTCAGGTTATATCATCCAGCCTATCAATCTGTAGAAACTGTTTCGTCCAGATAATATCATCCAGCCTATCAAACTGTAGAAACACTCTGGTTCAGATAATATCATCGAACCTATCAAAGTGTAGGAGCTCTCTGGTTCTGATAATATCATCCAGCCTATCAAACTGTAGAAACACTTTGGTTCAGATAATATCATCCAACCTATCAAACTGTAGAAACTCTCTGGTTCAGATACTATCATCCAACCTATCAAACTGTAGAAACACTTTGGTTCAGATAATATCATCCAACCTATCAAACTGTAGAAACTCTCTGGTTCAGATAATATCATCCAGCATATCAATCTGTATAAACTCTCTGGTTCAGATATTATCGTCCAGCCTATCAAAGTGTAGAAACTCTCTGGTTCAGATAATATCATCCAACCTATCAAACTGTAGAAACTCTCTGGTTCAGATAATATCATCCAACCTTTCAAACTGTAGAAACTCTCTGGTTCAGATAATATCATCCAACCTATCAAACTCTAGAAAATCTCTGGTTCAGATAATATCATCCAGCCTATCAAACTGTAGAAACTCTGTGGTTCAGATATCATCCTTCCTATCAAACTGTAGAAACTCTCTGGTTCAGATAATATCATCCAGCCTATCAAACTGTAGAAACTCTCTGGTTCAGATAATATCATCCAGCCTATCAAACTGTAGAAACACTCTGTTTCAGATAATATCATCCAGCCTATCAAACTGTAGAAACTCTCTGGTTCAGATATCATCCATCCTATCAAACTGTAGAAACTCTCTGGTTCAGATAATATCATCCAGCCTATCAAACTGTAGAAACTCTCTGGTTCAGATAATATCATCCAACCTATCAAACTGTAGAAATTCTCTGGTTCAGATAATATCATCCAGCCTATCAATCTGTAGAAACTGTCTCGTTCAGATAATATCATCCAGCCTATCAAACTGTAGAAACTCTCTGGTTCAGGTAATATCATCCAGCCTATCAATCTGTAGAAACTGTCTCGTCCAGATAATATCATCCAGCCTATCAAACTGTAGAAACACTGTCGTTCAGATAATATCATCCAGCCTATCAATCTGTAGAAACTGTCTCGTTCAGATAAAATCATCCAGCCTATCAATCTGTAGAAACTGTCTCGTTCAGATAATATCATCCAGCCTATCAAACTGTAGAAAATCTCTGGTTCAGATAATATCATCCAGCCTATCAAACTGTAGAAATTCTCTGGTTCAGATAATATCATCCAGTCTATCAAACTGTAGAGCTCTCTGGTTCAGATAATATCATCCAGCCTATCAATCTGTAGGAACTGTCTCGTTCAGATAATATCATCCAGCCTATCAAACTGTAGAAAATCTCTGGTTCAGATAATATCATCCAGCCTATCAAACTGTAGAAACTCTCTGGTTCAGATAATATCATCCAGCCTATCAAACTGAAGAAACTCTCTGGTTCAGATAATATCATCCAGCCTATCAAACTGAAGAAACTCTCTGGTTCAGATAATATCATCCAGCCTATCAAACTGTAGAAACTCTCTGGTTCAGGTAATATCATCCAGCCTATCAATTTGTAGAAACTGTCTCGTTCAGATAATATCATCCAGCCTATCAACCTGTAGAAACACTGTCGTTCAGATAATATCATCCAGCCTCTCAATCTGTAGAAACTGTCTCGTTCAGATAATATCATCCAGCCTATCAAACTGTAGAAACTTTCTGGTTCAGATAATATCATCCAGCCATCAAACTCTAGAAACTCTCTTGTTCAGATAATATCATCTAGCCTATCAAACTTTAGAAACTGTCTCCTTCAGATAATATCATCCAGCCTATCAAACTGTAGAAACTCTCTGGTTCAGATAATATCATCTACCCTATCAATCTGTAGAAACTGTCTCCTTCAGATAATATCATCCAGCCTATCAAACTGTAGAAACTGTCCCGTTCAGATAATATCATCCAGCCTCTCAAACTGTAGAAACTGTCTCGTTTAGATAATACCATCCACCCTATCAAACTGTAGAATCTGTCTGGTTCAGATAATATCATCCAGCCTATCAAACTGTAGAAACTGTCTCGTTCAGATAATATTATCCAGCCTATCAAACTGTAGAAACTGTCTCGTTCAGATAATATCATCCAGCCTATCAAACTGAAGAAACTCTCTGGTTCAGATAATATCATCCAGCCTATCAAACTGTAGAAACTGTCTCGTTCAGATAATATCATCCAGCCTATCAAACTGTAGAAACTCTCTGGTTCAGATAATATCATCCAACCTATCAAACTGTAGAAACAATCTGGTTCAGATATTATTATGTAGCCTATCAAACTGTAGAAAGTGTCTCGTTCAGATAATATCATCTAGCCTATCAAACTGTAGAAACTGTCTCGTTCAGATAATATCATCCAGCCTATCAAACTGTAGAAACTCTCTGGTTCAGATAATATCATCCGGACTATTAAACTGTAGAAATTCTCTGGTTCAGATAATATCATCCAGCCTATCAAACTGTAGAAGCTCTCTGGTTCAGAAAATATCATACAACCTATTAAACTGTAGAAACTCTCTGGTTCAGATAATATCATCCAACCTATCAAACTGTAGAAACTCTCTGGTTCAGATAATATCATTCAACCTATTAAACTTTAGAAACTCTCTGGTTCAGATAATATCATCCAGCCTATCAAACTGTAGAAACTCTCTGGTTCAGATAATATCATCCAGCCTACCAAACTGTAGAAACACTTTGGTTCAGATAATATAATCCAACCTATCAAACTGTAGAAACTCTCTGGTTCAGATAATATCATCCAGCATATCAATCTGTATAAACTCCCTGGTTCAGATATTATCATCCAGCCTATCAAAGTGTAGAAACTCTCTGGTTCAGATAATATCATCCAACCTATCAAATTGTAGAAACTCTCTGGTTCAGATAATATCATCCAACCTTTCAAACTGTAGAAACTCTCTGGTTCAGATAATATCATCCAACCTATCAAACTCTAGAAACTCTCTGGTTCAGATAATATCATCCAGCCTATCAAACTGTAGAAACTCTCTGGTTCAGATAATATCATCCAGCCTATCAAACTGTAGAAACACTCTGTTTCAGATAATATCATCCAGCCTATCAAACTGTAGAAACTCTCTGGTTCAGATATCATCCATCCTATCAAACTGTAGAAACTCTCTGGTTCAGATAATATCATCCAGCCTATGAAACTGTAGAAATTCTCTGGTTCAGATAATATCATCCAGCCTATCAATCTGTAGAAACTGTCTCGTTCAGATATCATCCAGCCTATCAAACTGTAGAAACACTCTGGTTCAGATAATATCACCCAGCCTATCAAACTGTAGAAACACTCTCGTTCAGATAATATCATCCAGCCTATCAATCTGTAGAAGCTGTCTCGTTCAATAATATCATCCAGCCTATCAAACTGTAGAAACTCTCTGGTTCAGGTAATATCATCCAGCCTATCAATCTGTAGAAACTGTCTCGTCCAGATAATATCATCCAACCTATCAAACTGTAGAAACTCTCTGGTTCAGATAATATCATTCAACCTATCAAACTTTAGAAACTCTCTGGTTCAGATAATATCATCCAGCCTATCAAACTGTAGAAACTCTCTGGTTCAGATAATATCATCCAGCCTACCAAACTGTAGAAACTCTCTGGTTCAGGTTATATCATCCAGCCTATCAATCTGTAGAAACTGTTTCGTCCAGATAATATCATCCAGCCTATCAAACTGTAGAAACACTCTGGTTCAGATAATATCATCGAACCTATCAAAGTGTAGGAGCTCTCTGGTTCTGATAATATCATCCAGCCTATCAAACTGTAGAAACACTTTGGTTCAGATAATATCATCCAACCTATCAAACTGTAGAAACTCTCTGGTTCAGATACTATCATCCAACCTATCAAACTGTAGAAACACTTTGGTTCAGATAATATCATCCAACCTATCACACTGTAGAAACTCTCTGGTTCAGATAATATCATCCAGCATATCAATCTGTATAAACTCTCTGGTTCAGATATTATCGTCCAGCCTATCAAAGTGTAGAAACTCTCTGGTTCAGATAATATCATCCAACCTATCAAACTGTAGAAACTCTCTGGTTCAGATAATATCATCCAACCTTTCAAACTGTAGAAACTCTCTGGTTCAGATAATATCATCCAACCTATCAAACTCTAGAAAATCTCTGGTTCAGATAATATCATCCAGCCTATCAAACTGTAGAAACTCTGTGGTTCAGATATCATCCTTCCTATCAAACTGTAGAAACTCTCTGGTTCAGATAATATCATCCAGCCTATCAAACTGTAGAAACTCTCTGGTTCAGATAATATCATCCAGCCTATCAAACTGTAGAAACACTCTGTTTCAGATAATATCATCCAGCCTATCAAACTGTAGAAACTCTCTGGTTCAGATATCATCCATCCTATCAAACTGTAGAAACTCTCTGGTTCAGATAATATCATCCAGCCTATCAAACTGTAGAAACTCTCTGGTTCAGATAATATCATCCAACCTATCAAACTGTAGAAATTCTCTGGTTCAGATAATATCATCCAGCCTATCAATCTGTAGAAACTTTCTCGTTCAGATAATATCATCCAGCCTATCAAACTGTAGAAACTCTCTGGTTCAGGTAATATCATCCAGCCTATCAATCTGTAGAAACTGTCTCGTCCAGATAATATCATCCAGCCTATCAAACTGTAGAAACACTGTCGTTCAGATAATATCATCCAGCCTATCAATCTGTAGAAACTGTCTCGTTCAGATAAAATCATCCAGCCTATCAATCTGTAGAAACTGTCTCGTTCAGATAATATCATCCAGCCTATCAAACTGTAGAAAATCTCTGGTTCAGATAATATCATCCAGCCTATCAAACTGTAGAAATTCTCTGGTTCAGATAATATCAATCAGTCTATCAAACTGTAGAGCTCTCTGGTTCAGATAATATCATCCAGCCTATCAATCTGTAGGAACTGTCTCGTTCAGATAATATCATCCAGCCTATCAAACTGTAGAAAATCTCTGGTTGAAATAATATCATCCAGCCTACCAACTGTAGAAACTCTCTGGTTCAGATAATATCATCCAGCCTATCAAACTGAAGAAACTCTCTGGTTCAGATAATATCATCCAGCCTATCAAACTGTAGAAACTCTCTGGTTCAGGTAATATCATCCAGCCTATCAATCTGTAGAAACTGTCTCGTTCAGATAATATCATCCAGCCTATCAATCTGTAGAAACTGTCTCGTTCAGATAATATCATCCAGCATATCAAACTGTAGAAACACTCTCGTTCAGATAATATCATCCAGCCTATCAATCTGTAGAGACTGTCTCGTTCAGATAATATCATCCAGGCTATCAAACTGTAGAAACACTCTCGTTCAGATAATATCATCCAGCCTATCAAACTGTAGAAACTCTCTGGTTCAGATAATATCACCCAGCCTATCAAACTGTAGAAACTCTCTGGTTCAGATAATATCATCCAGATTATCAATCTGTAGAAACTGTCTCGTTCAGATAATATCATCCAGCCTATCAAACTGCAGAAATACTCTCGTTCAGATAATATCATCCAGCCTATCAATCTGTAGAAACTGTCTCGTTCAGATAATATCATCCATCCTATCAAACTGTAGAAACTCTCTGGTGCAGATAATACCATCCGGCCTATCAAACTGTAGAAATTCTCTGGTTCAGATAATATAATCCAGCATATCAAACTGTAGAAACACTCTGGTTCAGATATTATTATGTAGCCTATCAAACTGTAGAAACTGTCTCGTTCAGATAATATCATCCAGCCTATCAAACTGTAGAAACTGTATCGTTCAGATAATATCATCCAGCCTATCAAACTGTAGAAACTCTCTGGTTCAGATAATATCATCCGGCCTATCAAACTGTAGAAACACTCTGGTTCAGATAATATCATCCAGCCTATCAAACTGAAGAAACTCTCTGGTTCAGATAATATCATCCAGCCTATCAAACTGTAGAAAATCTCTGGTTCAGATAATATCATCCAGCCTATCAAACTGTAGAAACTCTCTGGTTCAGATAATATCATCCAGCCTATAAAACTGAAGAAACTCTCTGGTTCAGATAATATCATCCAGCCTATCAAACTGTAGAAACTCTCTGGTTCAGGTAATATCATCCAGCCTATCAATCTGTAGAAACTGTCTCGTTCAGATAATATCATCCAGCCTATCAAACTGTAGAATTACTGTCGTTCAGATAATATCATCCAGCCTCTCAATCTGTAGAGACTGTCTCGTTCAGATAATATCATCCAGCCTATCAAACTGTAGAAACACTCTCGTTCAGATAATATCATCCAGCCTATCAAACTGTAGAAACTCTCTGGTTCAGGTAATATCATCCAGCCTATGAATCTGTAGAAACTGTCTCGTTCAGATAATATCATCCAGCCTATCAAACTGTAGAAACACTCTCGTTCAGATAATATCATCCAGCCTATCAATCTGTAGAAACTGTCTCGTTCAGATAATATCATCCAGCCTATCAAACTGTAGAAACTGTCTCGTTCAGATAATATCATCCAGCCTATCAAACTGTAGAAACTCACTGGTGCAGATAATATCATCCGGCCTATCAAACTGTAGAAACACTCTGGTTCAGATAATATCATCCAACCTATCAAACTGTAGAAATTCTGTGGTTCAGATAATATCATCCAGCCTATCAAACTGTAGAAACTCTCTGGTTCAGATAATATCATTCAGCCTATCAAACTGAAGAAACTCTCTCGTTCAGATAATATCATCCAGCCTATCAGTCTGTAGAAACTGTCTCGTTCAGATAATATCATCCAGCCCATCAAACTGTAGAAACTATCTCGTTCAGATAATATCATCCAGCCTATCAAACTGTAGAAACTCTCTGGTTCAGATAATATCATCCGGCCTATTAAACTGTAGAAACACTCTGGTTCAGATAATATCATCCAACTTATCAAAAAGTAGAAACTTTCTGGTTCAGATAATATCATCAAGCCTATCAAACTGTAGAAACACTCTGGTTCAGATAATATCATCCAGCCTATCAAACTGTAGAAACACTCTGTTTTCCGGATAATATAATGCAGCCTATCAAACTGTAGAAGCTCTCTGGTTCAGATAATATCATCCAGCCTATCAATCTTTAGAAACTGTCTCGTTCAGATAATATCATCCAGCCTATCAAACTGTAGAAACTCTCTGGTTCAGATAATATCATCCAGCCTATCAAAGTGTAGAAACTCTCTGGTTCAGATAATATCATCCAACCTATCAAACTGTAGAAACTCTCTGGTTCAGATAATATCATCCAACCTTTCAAACTGTAGAAACTCTCTGGTTCAGATAATATCATCCAACCTATCAAACTCTAGAAACTCTCTGGTTCAGATAATATCATCCAGCCTATCAAACTGTAGAAACTCTCTGGTTCAGATAATATCATCCAGCCTATCAAACTGTAGAAACACTCTGTTTCAGATAATATCATCCAGCCTATCAAACTGTAGAAACTCTGTGGTTCAGATATCATCCTTCCTATCAAACTGTAGAAACTCTCTGGTTCAGATAATATCATCCAGCCTATCAAACTGTAGAAACTCTCTGGTTCAGATAATATCATCCAGCCTATCAAACTGTAGAAACACTCTGTTTCAGATAATATCATCCAGCCTATCAAACTGTAGAAACTCTCTGGTTCAGATATCATCCATCCTATCAAACTGTAGAAACTCTCTGGTTCAGATAATATCATCCAGCCTATCAAACTGTAGAAACTCTCTGGTTCAGATAATATCATCCAACCTATCAAACTGTAGAAATTCTCTGGTTCAGATAATATCATCCAGCCTATCAAACTGTAGAAACTCTCTGGTTCAGATAATATCATCCAGCCTTTCAAACTGTAGAAACACTCTGGTTCAGATAATATCATCCAGCCTATCAATCTGTAGAAACTGTCTCGTTCAGATAATATCATCCAGCCTATCAAACTGTAGAAAATCTCTGGTTCAGATAATATCATCCAGCCTATCAAACTGTAGAAACTCTCTGGTTCAGATAATATCATCCAGCCTATCAAACTGAAGAAACTCTCTGGTTCAGATAATATCATCCAGCCTATCAAACTGTAGAAACTCTCTGGTTCAGGTAATATCATCCAGCCTATCAATCTGTAGAGACTGTCTCGTTCAGATAATATCATCCAGCCTATCAAACTGTAGAAACACTGTCGTTCAGATAATATCATCCAGCCTCTCAATCTGTAGAAACTGTCTCGTTCAGATAATATCATCCAGCCTATCAAACCCTAGAAACACTCTCGTTCAGATAATATCATCCAGCCTATCAATCTGTAGAGACTGTCTCGTTCAGATAATATCATCCAGCCTATCAAACTGTAGAAACACTCTCGTTCAGATAATATCATCCAGCCTATCAAACTGTAGAAACTCTCTGGTTCAGATAATATCATCCAGCCTATCAAACTGAAGAAACTCTCTGGTTCAGATAATATCATCCAGCCTATCAAACTGTAGAAAATCTCTGGTTCAGATAATATCATCCAGCCTATCAAACTTAGAAACTCTCTGGTTCAGATAATATCATCCAGCCTATCAAACTGAAGAAACTCTCTGGTTCAGGTAATATCATCCAGCCTATCAATCTGTAGAAACTGTCTCGTTCAGATAATATCATCCAGCCTATCAAACTGTAGAAACACTGTCGTTCAGATAATATCATCCAGCCTCTCAATCTGTAGAAACTGTCTCGTTCAGATAATATCATCCAGCCTATCAAACTGTAGAAACACTCTCGTTCAGATAATATCATCCAGCCTATCAAACTGTAGAAACTCTCTGGTTCAGGTAATATCATCCAGCCTATGAATCTGTAGAAACTGTCTCGTTCAGATAATATCATCCAGCCTATCAAACTGTAGAAACACTCTCGTTCAGATAATATCATCCAGCCTATCAATCTGTAGAAACTGTCTCGTTCAGATAATATCATCCAGCCTATCAAACTGTAGAAACTGTCTCGTTCAGATAATATCATCCAGCCTATCAAACTGTAGAAACTCGCTGGTGCAGATAATATCATCCGGCCTATCAAACTGTAGAAACACTCTGGTTCAGATAATATCATCCAACCTATCAAACTGTAGAAATTCTGTGGTTCAGATAATATCATCCAGCCTATCAAACTGTAGAAACTCTCTGGTTCAGATAATATCATTCAGCCTATCAAACTGAAGAAACTCTCTCGTTCAGATAATATCATCCAGCCTATCAGTCTGTAGAAACTGTCTCGTTCAGATAATATCATCCAGCCCATCAAACTGTAGAAACTGTCTCGTTCAGATAATATCATCCAGCCTATCAAACTGTAGAAACTCTCTGGTTCAGATAATATCATCCGGCCTATTAAACTGTAGAAACACTCTGGTTCAGATAATATCATCCAACCTATCAAAAAGTAGAAACTTTCTGGTTCAGATAATATCATCAAGCCTATCAAACTGTAGAAACACTCTGGTTCAGATAATATCATCCAGCCTATCAAACTGTAGAAACACTCTGTTTTCCGGATAATATAATGCAGCCTATCAAACTGTAGAAGCTCTCTGGTTCAGATAATATCATCCAGCCTATCAATCTTTAGAAACTGTCTCGTTCAGATAATATCATCCAGCCTATCAAACTGTAGAAACTCTCTGGTTCAGATAATATCATCCAGCCTATCAAACTGTAGAAACTCTCTGGTTCAGATAATATCATCCAGCCTATCAATATGTAGAACTGTCTCAATCAATAATATCATCCAGCCTATCAAACTGTAGAAACTCTCTGGTTCAGATAATATCATCCAGCCTACCAAACTGTAGAAACTCTCTGGTTCAGGTAATATCATCCAGCCTATCAATCTGTAGAAACTGTCTCGTTCAGATAATATCATCCAGCCTATCAAACTGTAGAAACTCTCTGGTTCAGATAATATCATCCAGCCTATCAAAGTGTAGAAACTCTCTGGTTCAGATAATATCATCCAACCTATCAAACTGTAGAAACTCTCTGGTTCAGATAATATCATCCAACCTTTCAAACTGTAGCAACTCACTGGTTCAGATAATATCATCCAACCTATCAAACTCTAGAAACTCTCTGGTTCAGATAATATCATCCAGCCTATCAAACTGTAGAAACTCTCTGGTTCAGATAATATCATCCAGCCTATCAAACTGTAGAAACACTCTGTTTCAGATAATATCATCCAGCCTATCAAACTGTAGAAACTCTCTGGTTCAGATAATATCATCCAGCCTATCAAACTGTAGAAACTCTCTGGTTCAGATAATATCATCCAGCCTATCAAACTGTAGAAACTCTCTGGTTCAGATAATATCATCCAACCTATCAAACTGTAGAAATTCTCTGGTTCAGATAATATCATCCAGCCTATCAATCTGTAGAAACTGTCTCGTTCAGATAATATCATCCAGCCTATCAAATTGTAGAAACACTCTCGTTCAGATAATATCATCCAGCCTATCAATCTGTAGAAACTGTCTCGTTCAGATAATATCATCCAGCCTATAAAACTGTAGAAACACTCTGCTTCAGATAATATCATCCAGCCTATCAAACTGTAGAAACACTCTCGTTCAGATAATATCATCCAGCCTATCAATCTGTAGAAGCTGTCTCGTTCAATAATATCATCCAGCCTATCAAACTGTAGAAACTCTCTGGTTCAGGTAATATCATCCAGCCTATCAATCTGTAGAAACTGTCTCGTCCAGATTAATATCATCCAGCCTATCAAACTGTAGAAACACTGTCGTTCAGATAATATCATCCAGCCTATCAATCTGTAGAAACTGTCTCGTTCAGATAATATCATCCAGCCTATCAATCTGTAGAAACTGTCTCGTTCAGATAATATCATCCAGCCTATCAAACTGTAGAAATTCTCTGGTTCAGATAATATCATCCAGCCTATCAAACTGTAGAAATTCTCTGGTTCAGATAATATCATCCAGCTAATCAAACTGTAGAAACTCTCTGGTTCAGGTAATATCATCCAGCCTATCAATCTGTAGAAACTGTCTCGTTCAGATAATATCATCCAGCCTATCAAACTGTAGAAACACTGTCGTTCAGATAATATCATCCAGCCTCTCAATCTGTAGAAACTGTCTCGTTCAGATAATATCATCCAGCCTATCAAACTGTAGAAACACTCTCGTTCAGATAATATCATCCAGCCTATCAATCTGTAGAGACTGTCTCGTTCAGATAATATCATCCAGCCTATCAAACTGTAGAAACTCTCTGGTTCAGATAATATCATCCAGCCTATCAAACTGTAGAAACTCTCTGGTTCAGATAATATCATCCAGCCTATCAAACTGTAGAAACTCTCTGGTTCAGATAATATCATCCAACCTATCAAACTGTAGAAATTCTCTGGTTCAGATAATATCATCCAGCCTATCAATCTGTAGAAACTGTCTCGTTCAGATAATATCATCCAGCCTATCAAATTGTAGAAACACTCTCGTTCAGATAATATCATCCAGCCTATCAATCTGTAGAAACTGTCTCGTTCAGATAATATCATCCAGCCTATAAAACTGTAGAAACACTCTGGTTCAGATAATATCATCCAGCCTATCAAACTGTAGAAACACTCTCGTTCAGATAATATCATCCAGCCTATCAATCTGTAGAAGCTGTCTCGTTCAATAATATCATCCAGCCTATCAAACTGTAGAAACTCTCTGGTTCAGGTAATATCATCCAGCCTATCAAAGTGTAGAAACTCTCTGGTTCAGATAATATCATCCAACCTATCAAACTGTAGAAACTCTCTGGTTCAGATAATATCATCCAACCTTTCAAACTGTAGAAACTCTCTGGTTCAGATAATATTATCCAACCTATCAAACTCTAGAAACTCTCTGGTTCAGATAATATCATCCAGCCTATCAAACTGTAGAAACTCTCTGGTTCAGATAATATCATCCAGCCTATCAAACTGTAGAAACACTCTGTTTCAGATAATATTATCCAGCCTATCAAACTGTAGAAACTCTCTGGTTCAGATAATATCATCCAGCCTATCAAACTGTAGAAACTCTCTGGTTCAGATAATATCATCCAACCTATCAAACTGTAGAAATTCTCTGGTTCAGATAATATCATCCAGCCTATCAATCTGTAGAAACTGTCTCGTTCAGATAATATCATCCAGCCTATCAAATTGTAGAAACACTCTCGTTCAGATAATATCATCCAGCCTATCAATCTGTAGAAACTGTCTCGTTCAGATAATATCATCCAGCCTATAAAACTGTAGAAACACTCTGGTTCAGATAATATCATCCAGCCTATCAAAGTGTAGAAACTCTCTGGTTCAGATAAAATCATCCAACCTATCAAACTGTAGAATCTCTCTGGTTCAGATAATATCATCCAACCTTTCAAACTGTAGAAACTCTCTGGTTCAGATAATATCATCCAACCTATCAAACTCTAGAAACTCTCTGGTTCAGATAATATCATCCAGCCTATCAAACTGTAGAAACTCTCTGGTTCAGATAATATCATCCAGCCTATCAAACTGTAGAAACACTCTGTTTCAGATAATATCATCCAGCCTATCAAACTGTAGAAACTCTCTGGTTCAGATAATATCATCCAGCCTATCAAACTGTAGAAACTCTCTGGTTCAGATAATATCATCCAGCCTATCAAACTGTAGAAACTCTCTGGTTCAGATAATATCATCCAACCTATCAAACTGTAGAAATTCTCTGGTTCAGATAATATCATCCAGCCTATCAATCTGTAGAAACTGTCTCGTTCAGATAATATCATCCAGCCTATCAAATTGTAGAAACACTCTCGTTCAGATAATATCATCCAGCCTATCAATCTGTAGAAACTGTCTCGTTCAGATAATATCATCCAGCCTATAAAACTGTAGAAACACTCTGGTTCAGATAATATCATCCAGCCTATCAAACTGTAGAAACACTCTCGTTCAGATAATATCATCCAGCCTATCAATCTGTAGAAGCTGTCTCGTTCAATAATATCATCCAGCCTATCAAACTGTAGAAACTCTCTGGTTCAGGTAATATCATCCAGCCTATCAAAGTGTAGAAACTCTCTGGTTCAGATAATATCATCCAACCTATCAAACTGTAGAAACTCTCTGGTTCAGATAATATCATCCAACCTTTCAAACTGTAGAAACTCTCTGGTTCAGATAATATTATCCAACCTATCAAACTCTAGAAACTCTCTGGTTCAGATAATATCATCCAGCCTATCAAACTGTAGAAACTCTCTGGTTCAGATAATATCATCCAGCCTATCAAACTGTAGAAACACTCTGTTTCAGATAATATTATCCAGCCTATCAAACTGTAGAAACTCTCTGGTTCAGATAATATCATCCAGCCTATCAAACTGTAGAAACTCTCTGGTTCAGATAATATCATCCAACCTATCAAACTGTAGAAATTCTCTGGTTCAGATAATATCATCCAGCCTATCAATCTGTAGAAACTGTCTCGTTCAGATAATATCATCCAGCCTATCAAATTGTAGAAACACTCTCGTTCAGATAATATCATCCAGCCTATCAATCTGTAGAAACTGTCTCGTTCAGATAATATCATCCAGCCTATAAAACTGTAGAAACACTCTGGTTCAGATAATATCATCCAGCCTATCAAACTGTAGAAACACTCTCGTTCAGATAATATCATCCAGCCTATCAATCTGTAGAAGCTGTCTCGTTCAATAATATCATCCAGCCTATCAAACTGTAGAAACTCTCTGGTTCAGGTAATATCATCCAGCCTATCAATCTGTAGAAACTGTCTCGTCCAGATTAATATCATCCAGCCTATCAAACTGTAGAAACACTGTCGTTCAGATAATATCATCCAGCCTATCAATCTGTAGAAACTGTCTCGTTCAGATAATATCATCCAGCCTATCAATCTGTAGAAACTGTCTCGTTCAGATAATATCATCCAGCCTATCAAACTGTAGAAAATCTCTGGTTCAGATAATATCATCCAGCCTATCAAACTGTAGAAATTCTCTGGTTCAGATAATATCATCCAGCCTATCAAACTGTAGAAACTCTCTGGTTCAGATAATATCATCCAGCCTATCAAACTGTAGAAACACTCTGGTTCAGATAATATCATCCAGCCTATCAATCTGTAGAAACTGTCTCGTTCAGATAATATCATCCAGCCTATCAAACTGTAGAAAATCTCTGGTTCAGATAATATCATCCAGCCTATCAAACTGTAGAAACTCTCTGGTTCAGATAATATCATCCAGCCTATCAAACTGAAGAAACTCTCTGGTTCAGATAATATCATCCAGCCTATCAAACTGTAGAAACTCTCTGGTTCAGGTAATATCATCCAGCCTATCAATCTGTAGAAACTGTCTCGTCAGATAATATCATCCAGCCTATCAAACTGTAGAAACACTGTCGTTCAGATAATATCATCCAGCCTCTCAATCTGTAGAAACTGTCTCGTTCAGATAATATCATCCAGCCTATCAAACTGTAGAAACACTCTCGTTCAGATAATATCATCCAGCCTATCAATCTGTAGAGACTGTCTCGTTCAGATAATATCATCCAGCCTATCAAACTGTAGAAACACTCTCGTTCAGATAATATCATCCAGCCTATCAAACTGTAGAAACTCTCTGGTTCAGATAATATCATCCAGCCTATCAAACTGAAGAAACTCTCTGGTTCAGATAATATCATCCAGCCTATCAAACTGTAGAAAATCTCTGGTTCAGATAATATCATCCAGCCTATCAAACTGTAGAAACTCTCTGGTTCAGATAATATCATCCAGCCTATCAAACTGAAGAAACTCTCTGGTTCAGGTAATATCATCCAGCCTATCAATCTGTAGAAACTGTCTCGTTCAGATAATATCATCCAGCCTATCAAACTGTAGAAACACTGTCGTTCAGATAATATCATCCAGCCTCTCAATCTGTAGAAACTGTCTCGTTCAGATAATATCATCCAGCCTATCAAACTGTAGAAACACTCTCGTTCAGATAATATCATCCAGCCTATCAAACTGTAGAAACTCTCTGGTTCAGGTAATATCATCCAGCCTATGAATCTGTAGAAACTGTCTCGTTCAGATAATATCATCCAGCCTATCAAACTGTAGAAACACTCTCGTTCAGATAATATCATCCAGCCTATCAATCTGTAGAAACTGTCTCGTTCAGATAATATCATCCAGCCTATGAAACTGTAGAAACTGTCTCGTTCAGATAATATCATCCAGCCTATCAAACTGTAGAAACTCACTGGTGCAGATAATATCATCCGGCCTATCAAACTGTAGAAACTCTCTGGTTCAGATAATATCATCCAGCCTATCAAACTGTAGAAACTCTCTGGTTCAGATAATATCATCCAGCCTATCAAACTGTAGAAACTCTCTGGTTCAGATAATATCATCCAACCTATCAAACTGTAGAAATTCTCTGGTTCAGATAATATCATCCAGCCTATCAATCTGTAGAAACTGTCTCGTTCAGATAATATCATCCAGCCTATCAAATTGTAGAAACACTCTCGTTCAGATAATATCATCCAGCCTATCAATCTGTAGAAACTGTCTCGTTCAGATAATATCATCCAGCCTATAAAACTGTAGAAACACTCTGGTTCAGATAATATCATCCAGCCTATCAAACTGTAGAAACACTCTCGTTCAGATAATATCATCCAGCCTATCAATCTGTAGAAGCTGTCTCGTTCAATAATATCATCCAGCCTATCAAACTGTAGAAACTCTCTGGTTCAGGTAATATCATCCAGCCTATCAAAGTGTAGAAACTCTCTGGTTCAGATAATATCATCCAACCTATCAAACTGTAGAAACTCTCTGGTTCAGATAATATCATCCAACCTTTCAAACTGTAGAAACTCTCTGGTTCAGATAATATTATCCAACCTATCAAACTCTAGAAACTCTCTGGTTCAGATAATATCATCCAGCCTATCAAACTGTAGAAACTCTCTGGTTCAGATAATATCATCCAGCCTATCAAACTGTAGAAACACTCTGTTTCAGATAATATTATCCAGCCTATCAAACTGTAGAAACTCTCTGGTTCAGATAATATCATCCAGCCTATCAAACTGTAGAAACTCTCTGGTTCAGATAATATCATCCAACCTATCAAACTGTAGAAATTCTCTGGTTCAGATAATATCATCCAGCCTATCAATCTGTAGAAACTGTCTCGTTCAGATAATATCATCCAGCCTATCAAATTGTAGAAACACTCTCGTTCAGATAATATCATCCAGCCTATCAATCTGTAGAAACTGTCTCGTTCAGATAATATCATCCAGCCTATAAAACTGTAGAAACACTCTGGTTCAGATAATATCATCCAGCCTATCAAACTGTAGAAACACTCTCGTTCAGATAATATCATCCAGCCTATCAATCTGTAGAAGCTGTCTCGTTCAATAATATCATCCAGCCTATCAAACTGTAGAAACTCTCTGGTTCAGGTAATATCATCCAGCCTATCAATCTGTAGAAACTGTCTCGTCCAGATTAATATCATCCAGCCTATCAAACTGTAGAAACACTGTCGTTCAGATAATATCATCCAGCCTATCAATCTGTAGAAACTGTCTCGTTCAGATAATATCATCCAGCCTATCAATCTGTAGAAACTGTCTCGTTCAGATAATATCATCCAGCCTATCAAACTGTAGAAAATCTCTGGTTCAGATAATATCATCCAGCCTATCAAACTGTAGAAATTCTCTGGTTCAGATAATATCATCCAGCCTATCAAACTGTAGAAACTCTCTGGTTCAGATAATATCATCCAGCCTATCAAACTGTAGAAACACTCTGGTTCAGATAATATCATCCAGCCTATCAATCTGTAGAAACTGTCTCGTTCAGATAATATCATCCAGCCTATCAAACTGTAGAAAATCTCTGGTTCAGATAATATCATCCAGCCTATCAAACTGTAGAAACTCTCTGGTTCAGATAATATCATCCAGCCTATCAAACTGAAGAAACTCTCTGGTTCAGATAATATCATCCAGCCTATCAAACTGTAGAAACTCTCTGGTTCAGGTAATATCATCCAGCCTATCAATCTGTAGAAACTGTCTCGTCAGATAATATCATCCAGCCTATCAAACTGTAGAAACACTGTCGTTCAGATAATATCATCCAGCCTCTCAATCTGTAGAAACTGTCTCGTTCAGATAATATCATCCAGCCTATCAAACTGTAGAAACACTTTCGTTCAGATAATATCATCCAGCCTATCAATCTGTAGAGACTGTCTCGTTCAGATAATATCATCCAGCCTATCAAACTGTAGAAACACTCTCGTTCAGATAATATCATCCAGCCTATCAAACTGTAGAAACTCTCTGGTTCAGATAATATCATCCAGCCTATCAAACTGAAGAAACTCTCTGGTTCAGATAATATCATCCAGCCTATCAAACTGTAGAAAATCTCTGGTTCAGATAATATCATCCAGCCTATCAAACTGTAGAAACTCTCTGGTTCAGATAATATCATCCAGCCTATCAAACTGAAGAAACTCTCTGGTTCAGGTAATATCATCCAGCCTATCAATCTGTAGAAACTGTCTCGTTCAGATAATATCATCCAGCCTATCAAACTGTAGAAACACTGTCGTTCAGATAATATCATCCAGCCTCTCAATCTGTAGAAACTGTCTCGTTCAGATAATATCATCCAGCCTATCAAACTGTAGAAACACTCTCGTTCAGATAATATCATCCAGCCTATCAAACTGTAGAAACTCTCTGGTTCAGGTAATATCATCCAGCCTATGAATCTGTAGAAACTGTCTCGTTCAGATAATATCATCCAGCCTATCAAACTGTAGAAACACTCTCGTTCAGATAATATCATCCAGCCTATCAATCTGTAGAAACTGTCTCGTTCAGATAATATCATCCAGCCTATGAAACTGTAGAAACTGTCTCGTTCAGATAATATCATCCAGCCTATCAAACTGTAGAAACTCACTGGTGCAGATAATATCATCCGGCCTATCAAACTGTAGAAACTCTCTGGTTCAGATAATATCATCCAGCCTATCAAACTGTAGAAACTCTCTGGTTCAGATAATATCATCCAGCCTATCAAACTGTAGAAACTCTCTGGTTCAGATAATATCATCCAACCTATCAAACTGTAGAAATTCTCTGGTTCAGATAATATCATCCAGCCTATCAATCTGTAGAAACTGTCTCGTTCAGATAATATCATCCAGCCTATCAAATTGTAGAAACACTCTCGTTCAGATAATATCATCCAGCCTATCAATCTGTAGAAACTGTCTCGTTCAGATAATATCATCCAGCCTATAAAACTGTAGAAACACTCTGGTTCAGATAATATCATCCAGCCTATCAAACTGTAGAAACACTCTCGTTCAGATAATATCATCCAGCCTATCAATCTGTAGAAGCTGTCTCGTTCAATAATATCATCCAGCCTATCAAACTGTAGAAACTCTCTGGTTCAGGTAATATCATCCAGCCTATCAAAGTGTAGAAACTCTCTGGTTCAGATAATATCATCCAACCTATCAAACTGTAGAAACTCTCTGGTTCAGATAATATCATCCAACCTTTCAAACTGTAGAAACTCTCTGGTTCAGATAATATTATCCAACCTATCAAACTCTAGAAACTCTCTGGTTCAGATAATATCATCCAGCCTATCAAACTGTAGAAACTCTCTGGTTCAGATAATATCATCCAGCCTATCAAACTGTAGAAACACTCTGTTTCAGATAATATTATCCAGCCTATCAAACTGTAGAAACTCTCTGGTTCAGATAATATCATCCAGCCTATCAAACTGTAGAAACTCTCTGGTTCAGATAATATCATCCAACCTATCAAACTGTAGAAATTCTCTGGTTCAGATAATATCATCCAGCCTATCAATCTGTAGAAACTGTCTCGTTCAGATAATATCATCCAGCCTATCAAATTGTAGAAACACTCTCGTTCAGATAATATCATCCAGCCTATCAATCTGTAGAAACTGTCTCGTTCAGATAATATCATCCAGCCTATAAAACTGTAGAAACACTCTGGTTCAGATAATATCATCCAGCCTATCAAACTGTAGAAACACTCTCGTTCAGATAATATCATCCAGCCTATCAATCTGTAGAAGCTGTCTCGTTCAATAATATCATCCAGCCTATCAAACTGTAGAAACTCTCTGGTTCAGGTAATATCATCCAGCCTATCAATCTGTAGAAACTGTCTCGTCCAGATTAATATCATCCAGCCTATCAAACTGTAGAAACACTGTCGTTCAGATAATATCATCCAGCCTATCAATCTGTAGAAACTGTCTCGTTCAGATAATATCATCCAGCCTATCAATCTGTAGAAACTGTCTCGTTCAGATAATATCATCCAGCCTATCAAACTGTAGAAAATCTCTGGTTCAGATAATATCATCCAGCCTATCAAACTGTAGAAATTCTCTGGTTCAGATAATATCATCCAGCCTATCAAACTGTAGAAACTCTCTGGTTCAGATAATATCATCCAGCCTATCAAACTGTAGAAACACTCTGGTTCAGATAATATCATCCAGCCTATCAATCTGTAGAAACTGTCTCGTTCAGATAATATCATCCAGCCTATCAAACTGTAGAAAATCTCTGGTTCAGATAATATCATCCAGCCTATCAAACTGTAGAAACTCTCTGGTTCAGATAATATCATCCAGCCTATCAAACTGAAGAAACTCTCTGGTTCAGATAATATCATCCAGCCTATCAAACTGTAGAAACTCTCTGGTTCAGGTAATATCATCCAGCCTATCAATCTGTAGAAACTGTCTCGTCAGATAATATCATCCAGCCTATCAAACTATAGAAACACTGTCGTTCAGATAATATCATCCAGCCTCTCAATCTGTAGAAACTGTCTCGTTCAGATAATATCATCCAGCCTATCAAACTGTAGAAACACTCTCGTTCAGATAATATCATCCAGCCTATCAATCTGTAGAGACTGTCTCGTTCAGATAATATCATCCAGCCTATCAAACTGTAGAAACACTCTCGTTCAGATAATATCATCCAGCCTATCAAACTGTAGAAACTCTCTGGTTCAGATAATATCATCCAGCCTATCAAACTGAAGAAACTCTCTGGTTCAGATAATATCATCCAGCCTATCAAACTGTAGAAAATCTCTGGTTCAGATAATATCATCCAGCCTATCAAACTGTAGAAACTCTCTGGTTCAGATAATATCATCCAGCCTATCAAACTGAAGAAACTCTCTGGTTCAGGTAATATCATCCAGCCTATCAATCTGTAGAAACTGTCTCGTTCAGATAATATCATCCAGCCTATCAAACTGTAGAAACACTGTCGTTCAGATAATATCATCCAGCCTCTCAATCTGTAGAAACTGTCTCGTTCAGATAATATCATCCAGCCTATCAAACTGTAGAAACACTCTCGTTCAGATAATATCATCCAGCCTATCAAACTGTAGAAACTCTCTGGTTCAGGTAATATCATCCAGCCTATGAATCTGTAGAAACTGTCTCGTTCAGATAATATCATCCAGCCTATCAAACTGTAGAAACACTCTCGTTCAGATAATATCATCCAGCCTATCAATCTGTAGAAACTGTCTCGTTCAGATAATATCATCCAGCCTATGAAACTGTAGAAACTGTCTCGTTCAGATAATATCATCCAGCCTATCAAACTGTAGAAACTCACTGGTGCAGATAATATCATCCGGCCTATCAAACTGTAGAAACACTCTGGTTCAGATAATATCATCCAACCTATCAAACTGTAGAAATTCTGTGGTTCAGATAATATCATCCAGCCTATCAAACTGTAGAAACTCTCTGGTTCAGATAATATCATTCAGCCTATCAAACTGAAGAAACTCTCTCGTTCAGATAATATCATCCAGCCTATCAGTCTGTAGAAACTGTCTCGTTCAGATAATATCATCCAGCCTATCAAACTGTAGAAACTCTCTGGTTCAGATAATATCATCCGGCCTATTAAACTGTAGAAACACTCTGGTTCAGATAATATCATCCAACCTATCAAAAAGTAGAAACTTTCTGGTTCAGATAATATCATCAAGCCTATCAAACTGTAGAAACACTCTGGTTCAGATAATATCATCCAGCCTATCAAACTGTAGAAACACTCTGTTTTCCGGATAATATAATGCAGCCTATCAAACTGTAGAAGCTCTCTGGTTCAGATAATATCATCCAGCCTATCAATCTTTAGAAACTGCCTCGTTCAGATAATATCATCCAGCCTATCCAACTGTAGAAACTCTCTGGTTCAGATAATATCATCCAGCCTATCAAACTGTAGAAACTCTCTGGTTCAGATAATATCATCCAGCCTATCAATATGTAGAACTGTCTCGATCAATAATATCATCCAGCCTATCAAACTGTAGAAACTCTCTGGTTCAGATAATATCATCCAGCCTACCAAACTGTAGAAACTCTCTGGTTCAGGTAATATCATCCAGCCTATCAATCTGTAGAAACTGTCTCGTTCAGATAATATCATCCAGCCTATCAAACTGTAGAAACTCTCTGGTTCAGATAATATCATCCAGCCTATCAAAGTGTAGAAACTCTCTGGTTCAGATAATATCATCCAACCTATCAAACTGTAGAAACTCTCTGGTTCAGATAATATCATCCAACCTTTCAAACTGTAGCAACTCTCTGGTTCAGATAATATCATCCAACCTATCAAACTCTAGAAACTCTCTGGTTCAGATAATATCATCCAGCCTATCAAACTGTAGAAACTCTCTGGTTCAGATAATATCATCCAGCCTATCAAACTGTAGAAACACTCTGTTTCAGATAATATCATCCAGCCTATCAAACTGTAGAAACTCTCTGGTTCAGATAATATCATCCAGCCTATCAAACTGTAGAAACTCTCTGGTTCAGATAATATCATCCAGCCTATCAAACTGTAGAAACTCTCTGGTTCAGATAATATCATCCAACCTATCAAACTGTAGAAATTCTCTGGTTCAGATAATATCATCCAGCCTATCAATCTGTAGAAACTGTCTCGTTCAGATAATATCATCCAGCCTATCAAATTCTAGAAACACTCTCGTTCAGATAATATCATCCAGCCTATCAATCTGTAGAAACTGTCTCGTTCAGATAATATCATCCAGCCTATAAAACTGTAGAAACACTCTGGTTCAGATAATATCATCCAGCCTATCAAACTGTAGAAACACTCTCGTTGAGATAATATCATCCAGCCTATCAATCTGTAGAAGCTGTCTCGTTCAATAATATCATCCAGCCTATCAAACTGTAGAAACTCTCTGGTTCAGGTAATATCATCCAGCCTATCAATCTGTAGAAACTGTCTCGTCCAGATTAATATCATCCAGCCTATCAAACTGTAGAAACACTGTCGTTCAGATAATATCATCCAGCCTATCAATCTGTAGAAACTGTCTCGTTCAGATAATATCATCCAGCCTATCAATCTGTAGAAACTGTCTCGTTCAGATAATATCATCCAGCCTATCAAACTGTAGAAATTCTCTGGTTCAGATAATATCATCCAGCCTATCAAACTGTAGAAATTCTCTGGTTCAGATAATATCATCCAGCTAATCAAACTGTAGAAACTCTCTGGTTCAGGTAATATCATCCAGCCTATCAATCTGTAGAAACTGTCTCGTTCAGATAATATCATCCAGCCTATCAAACTGTAGAAACACTGTCGTTCAGATAATATCATCCAGCCTCTCAATCTGTAGAAACTGTCTCGTTCAGATAATATCATCCAGCCTATCAAACTGTAGAAACACTCTCGTTCAGATAATATCATCCAGCCTATCAATCTGTAGAGACTGTCTCGTTCAGATAATATCATCCAGCCTATCAAACTGTAGAAACTCTCTGGTTCAGATAATATCATCCAGCCTATCAAACTGTAGAAACTCTCTGGTTCAGATAATATCATCCAGCCTATCAAACTGTAGAAACTCTCTGGTTCAGATAATATCATCCAACCTATCAAACTGTAGAAATTCTCTGGTTCAGATAATATCATCCAGCCTATCAATCTGTAGAAACTGTCTCGTTCAGATAATATCATCCAGCCTATCAAATTGTAGAAACACTCTCGTTCAGATAATATCATCCAGCCTATCAATCTGTAGAAACTGTCTCGTTCAGATAATATCATCCAGCCTATAAAACTGTAGAAACACTCTGGTTCAGATAATATCATCCAGCCTATCAAACTGTAGAAACACTCTCGTTCAGATAATATCATCCAGCCTATCAATCTGTAGAAGCTGTCTCGTTCAATAATATCATCCAGCCTATCAAACTGTAGAAACTCTCTGGTTCAGGTAATATCATCCAGGCTATCAAAGTGTAGAAACTCTCTGGTTCAGATAATATCATCCAACCTATCAAACTGTAGAAACTCTCTGGTTCAGATAATATCATCCAACCTTTCAAACTGTAGAAACTCTCTGGTTCAGATAATATTATCCAACCTATCAAACTCTAGAAACTCTCTGGTTCAGATAATATCATCCAGCCTATCAAACTGTAGAAACTCTCTGGTTCAGATAATATCATCCAGCCTATCAAACTGTAGAAACACTCTGTTTCAGATAATATTATCCAGCCTATCAAACTGTAGAAACTCTCTGGTTCAGATAATATCATCCAGCCTATCAAACTGTAGAAACTCTCTGGTTCAGATAATATCATCCAACCTATCAAACTGTAGTAATTCTCTGGTTCAGATAATATCATCCACCCTATCAATCTGTAGAAACTGTCTCGTTCAGATAATATCATCCAGCCTATCAAATTGTAGGAACACTCTCGTTCAGATAATATCATCCAGCCTATCAATCTGTAGAAACTGTCTCGTTCAGATAATATCATCCAGCCTATAAAACTGTAGAAACACTCTGGTTCAGATAATATCATCCAGCCTATCAAACTGTAGAAACACTCTCGTTCAGATAATATCATCCAGCCTATCAATCTGTAGAAGCTGTCTCGTTCAATAATATCATGCAGCCTATCAAACTGTAGAAACTCTCTGGTTCAGGTAATATCATCCAGCCTATCAATCTGTAGAAACTGTCTCGTCCAGATTAATATCATCCAGCCTATCAAACTGTAGAAACACTGTCGTTCAGATAATATCATCCAGCCTATCAATCTGTAGAAACTGTCTCGTTCAGATAATATCATCCAGCCTATCAATCTGTAGAAACTGTCTCGTTCAGATAATATCATCCAGCCTATCAAACTGTAGAAAATCTCTGGTTCAGATAATATCACCCAGCCTATCAAACTGTAGAAATTCTCTGGTTCAGATAATATAATCCAGCCTATCAAACTGTAGAAACTCTCTGGTTCAGATAATATCATCCAGCCTATCAAACTGTAGAAACACTCTGGTTCAGATAATATCATCCAGCCTATCAATCTGTAGAAACTGTCTCGTTCAGATAATATCATCCAGCCTATCAATCTGTAGAAACTGTCTCGTTCAGATAATATCATCCAGCCTATCAAACTGTAGAAATTCTCTGGTTCAGATAATATCATCCAGCCTATCAAACTGTAGAAATTCTCTGGTTCAGATAATATCATCCAGCTAATCAAACTGTAGAAACTCTCTGGTTCAGGTAATATCATCCAGCCTATCAAACTGTAGAAACACTGTCGTTCAGATAATATCATCCAGCCTCTCAATCTGTAGAAACTGTCTCGTTCAGATAATATCATCCAGCCTATCAAACTGTAGAAACACTCTCGTTCAGATAATATCATCCGCCTATCAATCTGTAGAGACTGTCTCGTTCAGATAATATCATCCAGCCTATCAAACTGTAGAAACACTCTCGTTCAGATAATATCATCCAGCCTATCAAACTGTAGAAACTCTCTGGTTCAGATAATATCATCCAGCCTATCAAACTGAAGAAACTCTCTGGTTCAGATAATATCATCCAGCCTATCAAACTGTAGAAAATCTCTGGTTCAGATAATATCATCCAGCCTATCAAACTGAAGAAACTCTCTGGTTCAGATAATATCATCCAGCCTATCAAACTGTAGAAACTCTCTGGTTCAGGTAATATCATCCAGCCTATCAATTTGTAGAAACTGTCTCGTTCAGATAATATCATCCAGCCTATCAAACTGTAGAAACACTGTCGTTCAGATAATGTCATCCAGCCTCTCAATCTGTAGAAACTGTCTCGTTCAGATAATATCATCCAGCCTATCAAACTGTAGAAACTTTCTGGTTCAGATAATATCATCCAGCCATCAAACTCTAGAAACTCTCTTGTTCAGATAATATCATCTAGCCTATCAAACTTTAGAAACTGTCTCCTTCAGATAATATCATCCAGCCTATCAAACTGTAGAAACTCTCTGGTTCAGATAATATCATCTACCCTATCAATCTGTAGAAACTGTCTCCTTCAGATAATATCATCCAGCCTATCAAACTGTAGAAACTGTCCCGTTCAGATAATATCATCCAGCCTCTCAAACTGTAGAAACTGTCTCGTTTAGATAATATCATCCACCCTATCAAACTGTAGAATCTGTCTGGTTCAGATAATATCATCCAGCCTATCAAACTGTAGAAACTGTCTCGTTCAGATAATATTATCCAGCCTATCAAACTGTAGAAACTGTCTCGTTCAGATAATATCATCCAGCCTATCAAACTGAAGAAACTCTCTGGTTCAGATAATATCATCCAGCCTATCAAACTGTAGAAACTGTCTCGTTCAGATAATATCATCCAGCCTATCAAACTGTAGAAACTCTCTGGTTCAGATAATATCATCCAACCTATCAAACTGTAGAAACACTCTGGTTCAGATATTATTATGTAGCCTATCAAACTGTAGAAAGTGTCTCGTTCAGATAATATCATCTAGCCTATCAAACTGTAGAAACTGTCTCGTTCAGATAATATCATCCAGCCTATCAAACTGTAGAAACTCTCTGGTTCAGATAATATCATCCGGACTATTAAACTGTAGAAATTCTCTGGTTCAGATAATATCATCCAGCCTATCAAACTGTAGAAGCTCTCTGGTTCAGGTAATATCATACAACCTATTAAACTGTAGAAACTCTCTGGTTCAGATAATATCATCCAACCTATCAAACTGTAGAAACTCTCTGGTTCAGATAATATCATTCAACCTATTAAACTTTAGAAACTCTCTGGTTCAGATAATATCATCCAGCCTATCAAACTGTAGAAACTCTCTGGTTCAGATAATATCATCCAGCCTACCAAACTGTAGAAACACTTTGGTTCAGATAATATCATCCAACCTATCAAACTGTAGAAACTCTCTGGTTCAGATAATATCATCCAGCATATCAATCTGTATAAACTCCCTGGTTCAGATATTATCATCCAGCCTATCAAAGTGTAGAAACTCTCTGGTTCAGATAATATCATCCAACCTATCAAATTGTAGAAACTCTCTGGTTCAGATAATATCATCCAACCTTTCAAACTGTAGAAACTCTCTGGTTCAGATAATATCATCCAACCTATCAAACTCTAGAAACTCTCTGGTTCAGATAATATCATCCAGCCTATCAAACTGTAGAAACTCTCTGGTTCAGATAATATCATCCAGCCTATCAAACTGTAGAAACACTCTGTTTCAGATAATATCATCCAGCCTATCAAACTGTAGAAACTCTCTGTTTCAGATATCATCCATCCTATCAAACTGTAGAAACTCTCTGGTTCAGATAATATCATCCAGCCTATCAAACTGTAGAAATTCTCTGGTTCAGATAATATCATCCAGCCTATCAATCTGTAGAAACTGTCTCGTTCAGATAATATCATCCAGCCTATCAAACTGTAGAAACACTCTGGTTCAGATAATATCATCCAGCCTATCAAACTGTAGAAACACTCTCGTTCAGATAATATCATCCAGCCTATCAATCTGTAGAAGCTGTCTCGTTCAATAATATCATCCAGCCTATCAAACTGTAGAAACTCTCTGGTTCAGGTAATATCATCCAGCCTATCAATCTGTAGAAACTGTCTCGTCCAGATAATATCATCCAACCTATCAAACTGTAGAAACTCTCTGGTTCAGATAATATCATTCAACCTATCAAACTTTAGAAACTCTCTGGTTCAGATAATGTCATCCAGCCTATCAAACTGTAGAAACTCTCTGGTTCAGATAATATCATCCAGCCTACCAAACTGTAGAAACTCTCTGGTTCAGGTTATATCATCCAGCCTATCAATCTGTAGAAACTGTTTCGTCCAGATAATATCATCCAGCCTATCAAACTGTAGAAACACTCTGGTTCAGATAATATCATCGAACCTATCAAAGTGTAGGAGCTCTCTGGTTCTGATAATATCATCCAGCCTATCAAACTGTAGAAACACTTTGGTTCAGATAATATCATCCAACCTATCAAACTGTAGAAACTCTCTGGTTCAGATACTATCATCCAACCTATCAAACTGTAGAAACACTTTGGTTCAGATAATATCATCCAACCTATCAAACTGTAGAAACTCTCTGGTTCAGATAATATCATCCAGCATATCAATCTGTATAAACTCTCTGGTTCAGATATTATCGTCCAGCCTATCAAAGTGTAGAAACTCTCTGGTTCAGATAATATCATCCAACCTATCAAACTGTAGAAACTCTCTGGTTCAGATAATATCATCCAACCTTTCAAACTGTAGAAACTCTCTGGTTCAGATAATATCATCCAACCTATCAAACTCTAGAAAATCTCTGGTTCAGATAATATCATCCAGCCTATCAAACTGTAGAAACTCTGTGGTTCAGATATCATCCTTCCTATCAAACTGTAGAAACTCTCTGGTTCAGATAATATCATCCAGCCTATCAAACTGTAGAAACTCTCTGGTTCAGATAATATCATCCAGCCTATCAAACTGTAGAAACACTCTGTTTCAGATAATATCATCCAGCCTATCAAACTGTAGAAACTCTCTGGTTCAGATATCATCCATCCTATCAAACTGTAGAAACTCTCTGGTTCAGATAATATCATCCAGCCTATCAAACTGTAGAAACTCTCTGGTTCAGATAATATCATCCAACCTATCAAACTGTAGAAATTCTCTGGTTCAGATAATATCATCCAGCCTATCAATCTGTAGAAACTGTCTCGTTCAGATAATATCATCCAGCCTATCAAACTGTAGAAACTCTCTGGTTCAGGTAATATCATCCAGCCTATCAATCTGTAGAAACTGTCTCGTCCAGATAATATCATCCAGCCTATCAAACTGTAGAAACACTGTCGTTCAGATAATATCATCCAGCCTATCAATCTGTAGAAACTGTCTCGTTCAGATAAAATCATCCAGCCTATCAATCTGTAGAAACTGTCTCGTTCAGATAATATCATCCAGCCTATCAAACTGTAGAAAATCTCTGGTTCAGATAATATCATCCAGCCTATCAAACTGTAGAAATTCTCTGGTTCAGATAATATCATCCAGTCTATCAAACTGTAGAGCTCTCTGGTTCAGATAATATCATCCAGCCTATCAATCTGTAGGAACTGTCTCGTTCAGATAATATCATCCAGCCTATCAAACTGTAGAAAATCTCTGGTTCAGATAATATCATCCAGCCTATCAAACTGTAGAAACTCTCTGGTTCAGATAATATCATCCAGCCTATCAAACTGAAGAAACTCTCTGGTTCAGATAATATCATCCAGCCTATCAAACTGAAGAAACTCTCTGGTTCAGATAATATCATCCAGCCTATCAAACTGTAGAAACTCTCTGGTTCAGGTAATATCATCCAGCCTATCAATTTGTAGAAACTGTCTCGTTCAGATAATATCATCCAGCCTATCAAACTGTAGAAACACTGTCGTTCAGATAATATCATCCAGCCTATCAAACTGTAGAAACTTTCTGGTTCAGATAATATCATCCAGCCATCAAACTCTAGAAACTCTCTTGTTCAGATAATATCATCTAGCCTATCAAACTTTAGAAACTGTCTCCTTCAGATAATATCATCCAGCCTATCAAACTGTAGAAACTCTCTGGTTCAGATAATATCATCTACCCTATCAATCTGTAGAAACTGTCTCCTTCAGATAATATCATCCAGCCTATCAAACTGTAGAAACTGTCCCGTTCAGATAATATCATCCAGCCTCTCAAACTGTAGAAACTGTCTCGTTTAGATAATATCATCCACCCTATCAAACTGTAGAATCTGTCTGGTTCAGATAATATCATCCAGCCTATCAAACTGTAGAAACTGTCTCGTTCAGATAATATTATCCAGCCTATCAAACTGTAGAAACTGTCTCGTTCAGATAATATCATCCAGCCTATCAAACTGAAGAAACTCTCTGGTTCAGATAATATCATCCAGCCTATCAAACTGTAGAAACTGTCTCGTTCAGATAATATCATCCAGCCTATCAAACTGTAGAAACTCTCTGGTTCAGATAATATCATCCAACCTATCAAACTGTAGAAACACTCTGGTTCAGATATTATTATGTAGCCTATCAAACTGTAGAAAGTGTCTCGTTCAGATAATATCATCTAGCCTATCAAACTGTAGAAACTGTCTCGTTCAGATAATATCATCCAGCCTATCAAACTGTAGAAACTCTCTGGTTCAGATAATATCATCCGGACTATTAAACTGTAGAAATTCTCTGGTTCAGATAATATCATCCAGCCTATCAAACTGTAGAAGCTCTCTGGTTCAGGTAATATCATACAACCTATTAAACTGTAGAAACTCTCTGGTTCAGATAATATCATCCAACCTATCAAACTGTAGAAACTCTCTGGTTCAGATAATATCATTCAACCTATTAAACTTTAGAAACTCTCTGGTTCAGATAATATCATCCAGCCTATCAAACTGTAGAAACTCTCTGGTTCAGATAATATCATCCAGCCTACCAAACTGTAGAAACACTTTGGTTCAGATAATATCATCCAACCTATCAAACTGTAGAAACTCTCTGGTTCAGATAATATCATCCAGCATATCAATCTGTATAAACTCCCTGGTTCAGATATTATCATCCAGCCTATCAAAGTGTAGAAACTCTCTGGTTCAGATAATATCATCCAACCTATCAAATTGTAGAAACTCTCTGGTTCAGATAATATCATCCAACCTTTCAAACTGTAGAAACTCTCTGGTTCAGATAATATCATCCAACCTATCAAACTCTAGAAACTCTCTGGTTCAGATAATATCATCCAGCCTATCAAACTGTAGAAACTCTCTGGTTCAGATAATATCATCCAGCCTATCAAACTGTAGAAACACTCTGTTTCAGATAATATCATCCAGCCTATCAAACTGTAGAAACTCTCTGGTTGAGATATCATCCATCCTATCAAACTGTAGAAACTCTCTGGTTCAGATAATATCATCCAGCCTATCAAACTGTAGAAATTCTCTGGTTCAGATAATATCATCCAGCCTATCAATCTGTAGAAACTGTCTCGTTCAGATATCATCCAGCCTATCAAACTGTAGAAACACTCTGGTTCAGATAATATCACCCAGCCTATCAAACTGTAGAAACACTCTCGTTCAGATAATATCATCCAGCCTATCAATCTGTAGAAGCTGTCTCGTTCAATAATATCATCCAGCCTATCAAACTGTAGAAACTCTCTGGTTCAGGTAATATCATCCAGCCTATCAATCTGTAGAAACTGTCTCGTCCAGATAATATCATCCAACCTATCAAACTGTAGAAACTCTCTGGTTCAGATAATATCATTCAACCTATCAAACTTTAGAAACTCTCTGGTTCAGATAATATCATCCAGCCTATCAAACTGTAGAAACTCTCTGGTTCAGATAATATCATCCAGCCTACCAAACTGTAGAAACTCTCTGGTTCAGGTTATATCATCCAGCCTATCAATCTGTAGAAACTGTTTCGTCCAGATAATATCATCCAGCCTATCAAACTGTAGAAACACTCTGGTTCAGATAATATCATCGAACCTATCAAAGTGTAGGAGCTCTCTGGTTCTGATAATATCATCCAGCCTATCAAACTGTAGAAACACTTTGGTTCAGATAATATCATCCAACCTATCAAACTGTAGAAACTCTCTGGTTCAGATACTATCATCCAACCTATCAAACTGTAGAAACACTTTGGTTCAGATAATATCATCCAACCTATCAAACTGTAGAAACTCTCTGGTACAGATAATATCATCCAGCATATCAATCTGTATAAACTCTCTGGTTCAGATATTATCGTCCAGCCTATCAAAGTGTAGAAACTCTCTGGTTCAGATAATATCATCCAACCTATCAAACTGTAGAAACTCTCTGGTTCAGATAATATCATCCAACCTTTCAAACTGTAGAAACTCTCTGGTTCAGATAATATCATCCAACCTATCAAACTCTAGAAAATCTCTGGTTCAGATAATATCATCCAGCCTATCAAACTGTAGAAACTCTGTGGTTCAGATATCATCCTTCCTATCAAACTGTAGAAACTCTCTGGTTCAGATAATATCATCCAGCCTATCAAACTGTGGAAACTCTCTGGTTCAGATAATATCATCCAGCCTATCAAACTGTAGAAACACTCTGTTTCAGATAATATCATCCAGCCTATCAAACTGTAGAAACTCTCTGGTTCAGATATCATCCATCCTATCAAACTGTAGAAACTCTCTGGTTCAGATAATATCATCCAGCCTATCAAACTGTAGAAACTCTCTGGTTCAGATAATATCATCCAACCTATCAAACTGTAGAAATTCTCTGGTTCAGATAATATCATCCAGCCTATCAATCTGTAGAAACTTTCTCGTTCAGATAATATCATCCAGCCTATCAAACTGTAGAAACTCTCTGGTTCAGGTAATATCATCCAGCCTATCAATCTGTAGAAACTGTCTCGTCCAGATAATATCATCCAGCCTATCAAACTGTAGAAACACTGTCGTTCAGATAATATCATCCAGCCTATCAATCTGTAGAAACTGTCTCGTTCAGATAAAATCATCCAGCCTATCAATCTGTAGAAACTGTCTCGTTCAGATAATATCATCCAGCCTATCAAACTGTAGAAAATCTCTGGTTCAGATAATATCATCCAGCCTATCAAACTGTAGAAATTCTCTGGTTCAGATAATATCATCCTGTCTATCAAACTGTAGAGCTCTCTGGTTCAGATAATATCATCCAGCCTATCAATCTGTAGGAACTGTCTCGTTCAGATAATATCATCCAGCCTATCAAACTGTAGAAAATCTCTGGTTGAAATAATATCATCCAGCCTACCAACTGTAGAAACTCTCTGGTTCAGATAATATCATCCAGCCTATCAAACTGAAGAAACTCTCTGGTTCAGATAATATCATCCAGCCTATCAAACTGTAGAAACTCTCTGGTTCAGGTAATATCATCCAGCCTATCAATCTGTAGAAACTGTCTCGTTCAGATAATATCATCCAGCCTATCAATCTGTAGAAACTGTCTCGTTCAGATAATATCATCCAGCATATCAAACTGTAGAAACACTCTCGTTCAGATAATATCATCCAGCCTATCAATCTGTAGAGACTGTCTCGTTCAGATAATATCATCCAGCCTATCAAACTGTAGAAACACTCTCGTTCAGATAATATCATCCAGCCTATCAAACTGTAGAAACTCTCTGGTTCAGATAATATCACCCAGCCTATCAAACTGTAGAAACTCTCTGGTTCAGATAATATCATCCAGCCTATCAATCTGTAGAAACTGTCTCGTTCAGATAATATCATCCAGCCTATCAAACTGCAGAAATACTCTCGTTCAGATAATATCATCCAGCCTATCAATCTGTAGAAACTGTCTCGTTCAGATAATATCATCCATCCTATCAAACTGTAGAAACTCTCTGGTGCAGATAATACCATCCGGCCTATCAAACTGTAGAAATTCTCTGGTTCAGATAATATAATCCAGCATATCAAACTGTAGAAACACTCTGGTTCAGATATTATTATGTAGCCTATCAAACTGTAGAAACTGTCTCGTTCAGATAATATCATTCAGCCTATCAAACTGTAGAAACTGTATCGTTCAGATAATATCATCCAGCCTATCAAACTGTAGAAACTCTCTGGTTCAGATAATATCATCCGGCCTATCAAACTGTAGAAACACTCTGGTTCAGATAATATCATCCAGCCTATCAAACTGAAGAAACTCTCTGGTTCAGATAATATCATCCAGCCTATCAAACTGTAGAAAATCTCTGGTTCAGATAATATCATCCAGCCTATCAAACTGTAGAAACTCTCTGGTTCAGATAATATCATCCAGCCTATCAAACTGAAGAAACTCTCTGGTTCAGATAATATCATCCAGCCTATCAAACTGTAGAAACTCTCTGGTTCAGGTAATATCATCCAGCCTATCAATCTGTAGAAACTGTCTCGTTCAGATAATATCATCCAGCTTATCAAACTGTAGAATTACTGTCGTTCAGATAATATCATCCAGCCTCTCAATCTGTAGAGACTGTCTCGTTCAGATAATATCATCCAGCCTATCAAACTGTAGAAACACTCTCGTTCAGATAATATCATCCAGCCTATCAAACTGTAGAAACTCTCTGGTTCAGGTAATATCATCCAGCCTATGAATCTGTAGAAACTGTCTCGTTCAGATAATATCATCCAGCCTATCAAACTGTAGAAACACTCTCGTTCAGATAATATCATCCAGCCTATCAATCTGTAGAAACTGTCTCGTTCAGATAATATCATCCAGCCTATCAAACTGTAGAAACTGTCTCGTTCAGATAATATCATCCAGCCTATCAAACTGTAGAAACTCACTGGTGCAGATAATATCATCCGGCCTATCAAACTGTAGAAACACTCTGGTTCAGATAATATCATCCAACCTATCAAACTGTAGAAATTCTGTGGTTCAGATAATATCATCCAGCCTATCAAACTGTAGAAACTCTCTGGTTCAGATAATATCATTCAGCCTATCAAACTGAAGAAACTCTCTCGTTCAGATAATATCATCCAGCCTATCAGTCTGTAGAAACTGTCTCGTTCAGATAATATCATCCAGCCCATCAAACTGTAGAAACTATCTCGTTCAGATAATATCATCCAGCCTATCAAACTGTAGAAACTCTCTGGTTCAGATAATATCATCCGGCCTATTAAACTGTAGAAACACTCTGGTTCAGATAATATCATCCAACCTATCAAAAAGTAGAAACTTTCTGGTTCAGATAATATCATCAAGCCTATCAAACTGTAGAAACACTCTGGTTCAGATAATATCATCCAGCCTATCAAACTGTAGAAACACTCTGTTTTCCGGATAATATAATGCAGCCTATCAAACTGTAGAAGCTCTCTGGTTCAGATAATATCATCCAGCCTATCAATCTTTAGAAACTGTCTCGTTCAGATAATATCATCCAGCCTATCAAACTGTAGAAACTCTCTGGTTCAGGTAATATCATCCAGCCTATCAAAGTGTAGAAACTCTCTGGTTCAGATAATATCATCCAACCTATCAAACTGTAGAAACTCTCTGGTTCAGATAATATCATCCAACCTTTCAAACTGTAGAAACTCTCTGGTTCAGATAATATCATCCAACCTATCAAACTCTAGAAACTCTCTGGTTCAGATAATATCATCCAGCCTATCAAACTGTAGAAACTCTCTGGTTCAGATAATATCATCCAGCCTATCAAACTGTAGAAACACTCTGTTTCAGATAATATCATCCAGCCTATCAAACTGTAGAAACTCTCTGGTTCAGATAATATCATCCAGCCTATCAAACTGTAGAAACTCTCTGGTTCAGATAATATCATCCAGCCTATCAAACTGTAGAAACTCTCTGGTTCAGATAATATCATCCAACCTATCAAACTGTAGAAATTCTCTGGTTCAGATAATATCATCCAGCCTATCAATCTGTAGAAACTGTCTCGTTCAGATAATATCATCCAGCCTATCAATCTGTAGAAACTGTCTCGTTCAGATAATATCATCCAGCCTATAAAACTGTAGAAACACTCTGGTTCAGATAATATCATCCAGCCTACCAAACTGTAGAAACACTCTCGTTCAGATAATATCATCCAGCCTATCAATCTGTAGAAGCTGTCTCGTTCAATAATATCATCCAGCCTATCAAACTGTAGAAACTCTTTGGTTCAGGTAATATCATCCAGCCTATCAAAGTGTAGAAACTCTCTGGTTCAGATAATATCATCCAACCTATCAAACTGTAGAAACTCTCTGGTTCAGATAATATCATCCAACCTTTCAAACTGTAGAAACTCTCTGGTTCAGATAATATTATCCAACCTATCAAACTCTAGAAACTCTCTGGTTCAGATAATATCATCCAGCCTATCAAACTGTAGAAACTTTCTGGTTCAGATAATATCATCCAGCCTATCAAACTGTAGAAACACTCTGTTTCAGATAATATCATCCAGCCTATCAAACTGTAGAAACTCTCTGGTTCAGATAATATCATCCAGCCTATCAAACTGTAGAAACTCTCTGGTTCAGATAATATCATCCAACCTATCAAACTGTAGAAATTCTCTGGTTCAGATAATATCATCCAGCCTATCAATCTGTAGAAACTGTCTCGTTCAGATAATATCATCCAGCCTATCAAATTGTAGAAACACTCTCGTTCAGATAATATCATCCAGCCTATCAATCTGTAGAAGCTGTCTCGTTCAATAATATCATCCAGCCTATCAAACTGTAGAAACTCTCTGGTTCAGGTAATATCATCCAGCCTATCAATCTGTAGAAACTGTCTCGTCCAGATTAATATCATCCAGCCTATCAAACTGTAGAAACACTGTCGTTCAGATAATATCATCCAGCCTATCAATCTGTAGAAACTGTCTCGTTCAGATAATATCATCCAGCCTATCAATCTGTAGAAACTGTCTCGTTCAGATAATATCATCCAGCCTATCAAACTGTAGAAAATCTCTGGTTCAGATAATATCATCCAGCCTATCAAACTGTAGAAATTCTCTGATTCAGATAATATCATCCAGCCTATCAAACTGTAGAAACTCTCTGGTTCAGATAATATCATCCAGCCTATCAAACTGTAGAAACACTCTGGTTCAGATAATATCATCCAGCCTATCAATCTGTAGAAACTGTCTCGTTCAGATAATATCATCCAGCCTATCAAACTGTAGAAAATCTCTGGTTCAGATAATATCATCCAGCCTATCAAACTGTAGAAACTCTCTGGTTCAGATAATATCATCCGGCCATCAAACTGTAGAAACACTCTGGTTCAGATAATATCATCCAACCTATCAAACTGTAGAAATTCTCTGGTTCAGATAATATCATCCAGCCTATCAAACTGAAGAAACTCTCGGGTTCAGATAATATCATCCAGCCTATGAATCTGTAGAAACTGTCTCGTTTAGATAATATCATCCAGCCCATCAAACTGTAGAAACTGTCTCGTTCAGATAATATCATCCAGCCTATCAAACTGTATAAATTCTCTGGTTCAGATAATATCATCCAGCCGATCAAACTGTAGAAACTCTCTGGTTCAGATAATATCATCCAGGCTATCAAACTGAAGAAACTCTATGGTTCAGGAATTATCATCCAGCCTATCAATCTGTAGAATCTGTCTCGTTCAGATAATATCATCCAGCCCTTCAAACTGTGGAAACTGACTCGTTCAGATAATATCATCCAGCCTATCAAACTGTAGAAACTCTCTGGTTCAGATAATGTCATCCGGCCTATCAAACAGTAGAAACTGTCTCGTTCAGATAATATCATCCAGCCTATCAAACTAAAGAAACTCTCTGGTTCAGATAATATCATCCAGCCTATCAAACTGTAGAAACTGTCTCGTTCAGATAATATCATCCAGTCTATCAAACAGTAGAAACTCTCTGGTTCAGATAATGTCATCCAGCCTATCAAACTGAAGAAACTCTCTGGTTCAGATAATATCATCCAGCCCATCAAACAGTAGAAACTGTCTCGTTCAGATAATATCATCCAGCCTATCAAACTGTAGAAACTGTCTGGTTCGGATAATATCATCCGGCCTATTAAACTGTAGAAACACTCTAGTTCAGATAATATCATCCAACCTATCAAACAGTAGAAATTTTCTGGTTCAGATAATATCATCCAACCTATCAAACTGTAGAAACTCTCTGGTTCAGATAATATCATCCGGCCTATCAAACTGTAGAAACACTCTGGTTCAGATAATATCCTCCAACCTATCAAACTGTATAAATTCTCTGGTTCAGATAATATCATCCAACCTACCAAACTGTAGAAACTCTCTGGTTCAGATAATATCATCCGGCCTATCAAACTGTAGAAACACTCTGGTTCAGATAATATCATCCAACCTATCAATTTGTAGAAACTGTCTCGTTCAGATAATATCATCCAGCCTATCAAACTGTAGAAACTCTCTGGTTCAGATAATAACATCCGGCCTATCAAACTGTAGAAACACTCTGGTTCAGATAATATCATCCAACCTATCAAACTGTAGAAATTCTCTGGTTCAGATAATATCATCCAGCCTATCAAACGGTAGAAACTCTCTGGTTCAGATAATATCATCCAGCCTATCAATTTGTAGAAACTGTCTCGTTCAGATAATATCATCCAGCCTATCAAACTGTAGAAACTCTCTGGTTCAGATAATAACATCCGGCCTATCAAACTGTAGAAACACTCTGGTTCAGATAATATCATCCAACCTATCAAACTGTAGAAATTCTCTGGTTCAGATAATATCATCCAGCCTATCAAACGGTAGAAACACTCTGGTTCAGATAATATTATGTAGCCTATCAAACTGTAGAAACTCTCTGGTTCAGATAATATCATCCAGCCTATCAAACTGTAGAAACACTCTGGTTCAGATAATATCATCCAACCTATTAAACTGTAGAAATTCTCTGGTTCAGATAATATCATCCAGCCTATCAAACTGTAGATACTCTCTGGTTCAGATATTATTATGTAGCCTATCAAACTGTAGAAACACTCTGGTTCAGATAATATCATCCAACCTATTAAACTGTAGAAATTCTCTGGTTCAGATAATATCATCCAGCCTATCAAACTGTAGAAACTCTCTGGTTCAGATAATATAATCCAGCCTATCAAACTGAAGAAACTGTCTGGTTCAGATAATATCATCCAGCCTATCAATCTGTAGAAACTTTCTCGTTCAGATAATATCATCCAGCCCATCAAACTGTAGAAACTGTCTCGTTCAGATAATATCATCCAGCCTATCAAACTGTAGAAACTCTCTCGTTCAGATAATATTATCCGGCATATAATCTGTAGAAACTGTCTCGTTCAGATAATATCATCCAGGCCATCAAACTGTAGAAACTGTCTCGTTCAGATAATATCATCCATGCTATCAAACTGTAGAAACTCTCTGGTTCGGATAATATCATCCGGCCTATTATACTGTAGAAACACTCTGGTTCAGATAATATCATCCAACCTATCAAACAGTAGAAACTTTCTGGTTCAGATAATATCATCAAGCCTATCAAACTGTAGAAACACTCTGGTTCAAATAATATCATCCAGCCTCTCAAACTGTAGAAACACTCTGGTTCAGATAATATCATCCCGCCTATCAAACTGTAGAAACTCTCTGTGTTCAGATAATATCATCCAGCCTATCAAACATTAGAAACACTCTGGTTCAGATAATATCATCCAGCCTATCAAACTGTAGAAACTCTCTGGTTCAGATAATATCATCCAACCTATCAAACTATAGAAATTCTCTGGTTCAGATAATATCATCCAGCCTATCAAAGTGTAGAAACTCTCTGGTTCAGATAATATCATCCAACCTATCAAACTGTAGAAACTCTGGTTCAGATTATATCATCCAGCCTATCAAACTGTAGAAACTCTCTGGTTCAGATAATATCATCCAACCTATCAAACTGTAGAAACACACTGTTTCAGATAATATCATCTAGCCTATCAAACTGTAGAAACTCTTTGGTTCGGATAATATCATCCAACCTATCAAACTGTAGGAATTCTCTGGTTCAGATAATATCATCCAGCCTATCAAACTGTAGAAACTCTCTGGGTCAGATAATATCATCCAGCCTATCAAACTGTAGAAACTGTCTCGTTCAGATAATATCATCCATCTTATCAAACTGTAGAAATTCTCTGGTTCAGATACTATCATCCAGCCTATCAAACTGTAGAAACTCTCTGGTTCAGATAATATCATCCAACCTATCAAACTGTAGAAACACTCTGGTTCAGATAATATCATGCAACCTATCAAACTGTAGAAACTCTCTGGTTCAGATAATATCATCCAGCCTCTCAAACTGTAGAAACACTCTGGTTCAGATATTATTATGTAGCATATCAAACTGTAGAAACTGTCTCGCTCAGATAATATCATCCAGCCTATCAAACTGTAGAAACTGTCTCGTTCAGATAATATCATCCAGCCTATCAAACTGTAGAAACTCTCTGGTTCAGATAATATGATCCGGACTATTAAACCTTAGAAATTCTCTGGTTCAGATAATATCATCCAGCCTATCAAACTGTAGAAACTCTCTGGTTCAGATAATATCATCCAACCTATCAAACTGTAGAAACTCTCTGGTTCAGATAATATCATCCAACCTATCAAACTGTAGAAACTCTCTGGTTCAGATAATATCATTCAACCTATCAAACTGTAGAAACTCTCTGGTTCAGATAATATCATCCGGCCTATCAAACTATAGAAACTCTCTGGTTCAGATAATATCATCCAGCCTATCAAACTGTAGAAACACTCATTTTCAGATAATATCATCCAGCCTATCAAACTCTAGAAATTCTCTGGTTCAGATAATATCATCCAGCCTATCAATCTGTAGAAACTGTCTCGTTCAGATAATATCATCCAGCCTATCAAACTGTAGAAACTCTCTGGTTCAGATAATATCATCCAGCCTATCAAACTGTAGAAACTCTCTGGTTCAGATAATATCATCCGGCCTATCAAACTGTAGAAACACTCTGGTTCAGATAATATCATCCAACCTATCAAACTGTAGAAATTGTCTGGTTCAGATAATATCATTCAGCCTATCAGACTGTAGAAACTCTCTGGTTCAGATAATATCATCCAGCCTATCAATCTGTAGAAACTGTCTCGTTCAATTAATATCATCCAGCCTATCAAACTTTAGAAACTGTCTCGTTCAGATAATATCATCCAGCCTATCAAACTGTAGAAACTCTCTGGTTCAGATAATATCATCCGGCCTATCAAACTGTAGAAACACTCTGGTTCAGATAATATCATCCAACCTATCAATCTGTAGAAATTCTCTGGTTCAGATAATATTATCCAGCCTATCAAACTGTAGAAACACTCTGGTTCAGATATTATGTAGCCTATCAAACTGTAGAAACTGTCTCGTTCAGATAATATCATCCAGCCTATCAAACTAGAAACTGTCTCGTTCAGATATCATCCAGCCTATCAAACTGTAGAAACTCTCTGGTTCAGATAATATCATCCGGCCTATCAAACTGTAGAAACACTCTGGTTCAGATAATATCATCCAACCTATCAAACTGTAGAAATTCTGTGGTTCAGATAATATCATCCAGCCTATCAAACTGTAGAAACTCTCTGGTTCAGATAATATCATTCAGCCTATCAAGCTGAAGAAACTCTCTCGTTCAGATAATATCATCCAGCCTATCTGTCTGTAGAAACTGTCTCGTTCAGATAATATCATCCAGCCCATCAAACTGTAGAAACTGTCTCGTTCAGATAATATCATCCAGCCTATCAAACTGTAGAAACACTCTGGTTCAGATAATATCATCCGGCCTATTATACTGTAGAAACACTCTGGTTCAGATAATATCATCCAACCTATCAAACAGTAGAAACTTTCTGGTTCAGATAATATCATCAAGCCTATCAAACTGTAGAAGCACTCTGGTTCAGATAATATCATCCAGCCTATCAAACTGTAGAAACACTCTGTTTTCCGGATAATATCATCCAGCCTATCAAACTGTAGAAACACTCTGTTTTCCGGATAATATAATGCAGCCTATCAAACTGTAGAAGCTCTCTGGTTCAGATAATATCATCCAGCCTATCAATCTTTAGAAACTGTCTCGTTCAGATAATATCATCCAGCCTATCAAACTGTAGAAACTCTCTGGTTCAGATAATATCATCCAGCCTATCAAACTGTAGAAACTCTCTGGTTCAGATAATATCATCCAGCCTATCAATATGTAGAACTGTCTCGATCAATAATATCATCCAGCCTATCAAACTGTAGAAACTCTCTGGTTCAGATAATATCATCCAGCCTACCAAACTGTAGAAACTCTCTGGTTCAGGTAATATCATCCAGCCTATCAATCTGTAGAAACTGTCTCGTTCAGATAATATCATCCAGCCTATCAAACTGTAGAAACTCTCTGGTTCAGATAATATCATCCAGCCTATCAAAGTGTAGAAACTCTCTGGTTCAGATAATATCATCCAACCTATCAAACTGTAGAAACTCTCTGGTTCAGATAATATCATCCAACCTTTCAAACTGTAGAAACTCTCTGGTTCAGATATAATCATCCAACCTATCAAACTCTAGAAACTCTGGTTCAGATAATATCATCCAGCCTATCAAACTGTAGAAACTCTCTGGTTCAGATAATATCATCCAGCCTATCAAACTGTAGAAACACTCTGTTTCAGATAATATCATCCAGCCTATCAAACTGTAGAAACTCTCTGGTTCAGATAATATCATCCAGCCTATCAAACTGTAGAAACTCTCTGGTTCAGATAATATCATCCAGCCTATCAAACTGTAGAAACTCTCTGGTTCAGATAATATCATCCAACCTATCAAACTGTAGAAATTCTCTGGTTCAGATAATATCATCCAGCCTATCAAACTGTAGAAACTGTCTGGTTCGGATAATATCTTCCGGCCTATTAAACTGTAGAAACACTCTAGTTCAGATAATATCATCCAACCTATCAAACAGTAGAAATTTTCTGGTTCAGATAATATCATCCAACCTATCAAACTGTAGAAACTCTCTGGTTCAGATAATATCATCCGGCCTATCAAACTGTAGAAACACTCTGGTTCAGATAATATCCTCCAACCTATCAAACTGTATAAATTCTCTGGTTCAGATAATATCATCCAACCTATCAAACTGTAGAAATTGTCTGGTTCAGATAATATCATTCAGCCTATCAGACTATAGAAACTCTCTGGTTCAGATAATATCATCCAGCCTATCAATTTGTAGAAACTGTCTCGTTCAGATAATATCATCCAGCCTATCAAACTGTAGAAACTCTCTGGTTCAGATAATATCATCCGGCCTATCAAACTGTAGAAACACTCTGGTTCAGATAATATCATCCAACCTATCAAACTGTAGAAATTCTCTGGTTCAGATAATATCATCCAGCCTATCAAACGGTAGAAACACTCTGGTTCAGATAATATTATGTAGCCTATCAAACTGTAGAAACTCTCTGGTTCAGATAATATCATCCAGCCTATCAAACTGTAGAAACACTCTGGTTCAGATAATATCATCCAACCTATTAAACTGTAGAAATTCTCTGGTTCAGATAATATCATCCAGCCTATCAAACTGTAGATACTCTCTGGTTCAGATATTATTATGTAGCCTATCAAACTGTAGAAACTGTCTCGTTCAGATAATATCATCCAGCCTATCACACTGTAGAAACCATCTCGTTCAGATAATATCATCCAGCCTATCAAACTGTAGAAACTCTCTGGTTCAGATAATATCATCCGGCCTATCAAACTGTAGAAACACTCTGGTTCAGATATCATCCAACCTATCAAACTGTAGAAATTCTCTGGTTCAGATAATATCATCCAGCCTATCAAACTGTAGAAACTCTCTGGTTCAGATAATATAATCCAGCCTATCAAACTGAAGAAACTGTCTGGTTCAGATAATATCATCCAGCCTATCAATCTGTAGAAACTTTCTCGTTCAGATAATATCATCCAGCCCATCAAACTGTAGAAACTGTCTCGTTCAGATAATATCATCCAGCCTATCAAACTGTAGAAACTCTCTCGTTCAGATAATATTATCCGGCATATAATCTGTAGAAACTGTCTCGTTCAATTAATATCATCCAGCCCATCAAACTGTAGAAACTGTCTCGTTCAGATAATATCATCCATGCTATCAAACTGTAGAAACTCTCTGGTTCGGATAATATCATCCGGCCTATTATACTGTAGAAACACTCTGGTTCAGATAATATCATCCAACCTATCAAACAGTAGAAACTTTCTGGTTCAGATAATATCATCAAGCCTATCAAACTGTAGAAACACTCTGGTTCAAATAATATCATCCAGCCTCTCAAACTGTAGAAACACTCTGGTTCAGATAATATCATCCCGCCTATCAAACTGTAGAAACTCTCTGTGTTCAGATAATATCATCCAGCCTATCAAACTTTAGAAACACTCTGGTTCAGATAATATCATCCAGCCTATCAAACTGTAGAAACTCTCTGGTTCAGATAATATCATCCAACCTATCAAACTATAGAAATTCTCTGGTTCAGATAATATCATCCAGCCTATCAAAGTGTAGAAACTCTCTGGTTCAGATAATATCATCCAACCTATCAAACTGTAGAAACTCTGGTTCAGATTATATCATCCAGCCTATCAAACTGTAGAAACTCTCTGGTTCAGATAATATCATCCAACCTATCAAACTGTAGAAACACACTGTTTCAGATAATATCATCTAGCCTATCAAACTGTAGAAACTCTTTGGTTCGGATAATATCATCCAACCTATCAAACTGTAGGAATTCTCTGGTTCAGATAATATCATCCAGCCTATCAAACTGTAGAAACTCTCTGGGTCAGATAATATCATCCAGCCTATCAAACTGTAGAAACTGTCTCGTTCAGATAATATCATCCATCTTATCAAACTGTAGAAATTCTCTGGTTCAGATACTATCATCCAGCCTATCAAACTGTAGAAACTCTCTGGTTCAGATAATATCATCCAACCTATCAAACTGTAGAAACACTCTGGTTCAGATAATATCATGCAACCTATCAAACTGTAGAAACTCTCTGGTTCAGATAATATCATCCAGCCTATCAAACTGTAGAAACACTCTGGTTCAGATATTATTATGTAGCATATCAAACTGTAGAAACTGTCTCGCTCAGATAATATCATCCAGCCTATCAAACTGTAGAAACTGTCTCGTTCAGATAATATCATCCAGCCTATCAAACTGTAGAAACTCTCTGGTTCAGATAATATGATCCGGACTATTAAACCTTAGAAATTCTCTGGTTCAGATAATATCATCCAGCCTATCAAACTGTAGAAACTCTCTGGTTCAGATAATATCATCCAACCTATCAAACTGTAGAAACTCTCTGGTTCAGATAATATCATCCAACCTATCAAACTGTAGAAACTCTCTGGTTCAGATAATATCATTCAACCTATCAAACTGTAGAAACTCTCTGGTTCAGATAATATCATCCGGCCTATCAAACTATAGAAACTCTCTGGTTCAGATAATATCATCCAGCCTATCAAACTGTAGAAACACTCATTTTCAGATAATATCATCCAGCCTATCAAACTCTAGAAATTCTCTGGTTCAGATAATATCATCCAGCCTATCAATCTGTAGAAACTGTCTCGTTCAGATAATATCATCCAGCCTATCAAACTGTAGAAACTCTCTGGTTCAGATAATATCATCCAGCCTATCAAACTGTAGAAACTCTCTGGTTCAGATAATATCATCCGGCCTATCAAACTGTAGAAACACTCTGGTTCAGATAATATCATCCAACCTATCAAACTGTAGAAATTGTCTGGTTCAGATAATATCATTCAGCCTATCAGACTGTAGAAACTCTCTGGTTCAGATAATATCATCCAGCCTATCAATCTGTAGAAACTGTCTCGTTCAATTAATATCATCCAGCCTATCAAACTTTAGAAACTGTCTCGTTCAGATAATATCATCCAGCCTATCAAACTGTAGAAACTCTCTGGTTCAGATAATATCATCCGGCCTATCAAACTGTAGAAACACTCTGGTTCAGATAATATCATCCAGCCTATCAAACTGTAGAAATTCTCTGGTTCAGATAATATTATCCAGCCTATCAAACTGTAGAAACACTCTGGTTCAGATATTATGTAGCCTATCAAACTGTAGAAACTGTCTCGTTCAGATAATATCATCCAGCCTATCAAACTGTAGAAACTGTCTCGTTCAGATATCATCCAGCCTATCAAACTGTAGAAACTCTCTGGTTCAGATAATATCATCCGGCCTATCAAACTGTAGAAACACTCTGGTTCAGATAATATCATCCAACCTATCAAACTGTAGAAATTCTGTGGTTCAGATAATATCATCCAGCCTATCAAACTGTAGAAACTCTCTGGTTCAGATAATATCATTCAGCCTATCAAACTGAAGAAACTCTCTGGTTCAGATATCATCCAACCTATCAAACTGTAGAAATTCTGTGGTTCAGATAATATCATCCAGCCTATCAAACTGTAGAAACTCTCTGGTTCAGATAATATCATTCAGCCTATCAAACTGAAGAAACTCTCTCGTTCAGATAATATCATCCAGCCTATCTGTCTGTAGAAACTGTCTCGTTCAGATAATATCATCCAGCCCATCAAACTGTAGAAACTGTCTCGTTCAGATAATATCATCCAGCCTATCAAACTGTAGAAACACTCTGGTTCAGATAATATCATCCGGCCTATTATACTGTAGAAACACTCTGGTTCAGATAATATCATCCAACCTATCAAACAGTAGAAACTTTCTGGTTCAGATAATATCATCAAGCCTATCAAACTGTAGAAACACTCTGGTTCAGATAATATCATCCAGCCTATCAAACTGTAGAAACACTCTGTTTTCCGGATAATATCATCCAGCCTATCAAACTGTAGAAACACTCTGTTTTCCGGATAATATAATGCAGCCTATCAAACTGTAGAAGCTCTCTGGTTCAGATAATATCATCCAGCCTATCAATCTTTAGACACTGTCTCGTTCAGATAATATCATCCAGCCTATCAAACTGTAGAAACTCTCTGGTTCAGATAATATCATCCAGCCTATCAAACTGTAGAAACTCTCTGGTTCAGATAATATCATCCAGCCTATCAATATGTAGAACTGTCTCGATCAATAATATCATCCAGCCTATCAAACTGTAGAAACTCTCTGGTTCAGATAATATCATCCAGCCTACCAAACTGTAGAAACCCTCTGGTTCAGGTAATATCATCCAGCCTATCAATCTGTAGAAACTGTCTCGTTCAGATAATATCATCCAGCCTATCAAACTGTAGAAACTCTCTGGTTCAGATAATATCATCCAGCCTATCAAAGTGTAGAAACTCTCTGGTTCAGATAATATCATCCAACCTATCAAACTGTAGAAACTCTCTGGTTCAGTTAATATCATCCAACCTTTCAAACTGTAGAAACTCTCTGGTTCAGATAATATCATCCAGCCTATCAAACTGTAGAGACTCTCTGGTTCAGATAATATCATCCAGCCTATCAAACTGTAGAAACACTCTGTTTCAGATAATATCATCCAGCCTATCAAACTGTAGAAACTCTCTGGTTCAGATAATATCATCCAGCCTATCAAACTGTAGAAACTCTCTGGTTCAGATAATATCATCCAGCCTATCAAACTGTAGAAACTCTCTGGTTCAGATAATATCATCCAACCTATCAAACTGTAGAAATTCTCTGGTTCAGATAATATCATCCAGCCTATCAATCTGTAGAAACTGTCTCGTTTAGATAATATCATCCAGCCTATCAAATTGTAGAAACACTCTCGTTCAGATAATATCATCCAGCCTATCAATCTGTAGAAACTCTCTGGTTCAGATAATATCATTCAACCTATCAAACTGTAGAAACTCTCTGGTTCAGAAAATATCATCCAGCCTATCAGTCTGTAGAAACTGTCTCGTTCAGATAATATCATCCAGCCTATCAAACTGTAGAAACTCTCTGGTTCAGATAATATCATCCAGCCTATCAAACTGTAGAAACTCTCTGGTTCAGATAATATCATCCGGCCTATCAAACTGTAGAAACACTCTGGTTCAGATAATATCATCCAACCTATCAAACTGTAGAAATTGTCTGGTTCAGATAATATCATTCAGCCTATCAGACTGTAGAAACTCTCTGGTTCAGATAATATCATCCAGCCTATCAATCTGTAGAAACTGTCTCGTTCAATTAATATCATCCAGCCTATCAAACTTTAGAAACTGTCTCGTTCAGATAATATCATCCAGCCTATCAAACTGTAGAAACTCTCTGGTTCAGATAATATCATCCGGCCTATCAAACTGTAGAAACACTCTGGTTCAGATAATATCATCCAACCTATCAAACTGTAGAAATTCTGTGGTTCAGATAATATCATCCAGCCTATCAAACTGTAGAAACTCTCTGGTTCAGATAATATCATTCAGCCTATCAAACTGTAGAAATTCTCTGGTTCAGATAATATCATCCAGCCTATCAAACTGTAGAAACTCTCTGGTTCAGATAATATCATCCAGCCTATCAAACTGTAGAAACACTCTGGTTCAGATAATATCATCCAGCCTATCAATCTGTAGAAACTGTCTTGTTCAGATAATATCATCCAGCCTATCAAACTGTAGAATATCTCTGGTTCAGATAATATCATCCAGCCTATCAAACTGTAGAAACTCTCTGGTTCAGATAATATCATCCAGCCTATCAAACTGAAGAAACTCTCTGGTTCAGATAATATCATCCAGCCTATCAAACTGTTGAAACTCTCTGGTTCAGGTAATATCATCCAGCCTATCAATCTGTAGAAACTGTCTCGTTCAGATAATATCATCCAGCCTATCAAACTGTAGAAACACTGTCGTTCAGATAATATCATCCAGCCTCTCAATCTGTAGAAACTGTCTCGTTCAGATAATATCATCCAGCCTATCAAACTGTAGAAACACTCTCGTTCAGATAATATCATCCAGCCTATCAATCTGTAGAGACTGTCTCGTTCAGATAATATCATCCAGCCTATCAAACTGTAGAAACACTCTCGTTCAGATAATATCATCCAGCCTATCAAACTGTAGAAACTCTCTGGTTCAGATAATATCATCCAGCCTATCAAACTGAAGAAACTCTCTGGTTCAGATAATATCATCCAGCCTATCAAACTGTAGAAAATCTCTGGTTCAGATAATATCATCCAGCCTATCAAACTGTAGAAACTCTCTGGTTCAGATAATATCATCCAGCCTATCAAACAGAAGAAACTCTCTGGTTCAGATAATATCATCCAGCCTATCAAACTGTAGAAACTCTCTGGTTCAGGTAATATCATCCAGCCTATCAATCTGTAGAAACTGTCTCGTTCAGATAATATCATCCAGCCTATCAAACTGTAGAAACACTGTCGTTCAGATAATATCATCCAGCCTCTCAATCTGTAGAAACTGTCTCGTTCAGATAATATCATCCAGCCTATCAAACTGTAGAAACACTCTCGTTCAGATAATATCATCCAGCCTATCAAACTGTAGAAACTCTCTGGTTCAGGTAATATCATCCAGCCTATGAATCTGTAGAAACTGTCTCGTTCAGATAATATCATCCAGCCTATCAAACTGTAGAAACACTCTCGTTCAGATAATATCATCCAGCCTATCAATCTGTACAAGCTGTCTCGTTCAGATAATATCATCCAGCCTATCAAACTGTAGAAACTGTCTCGTTCAGATAATATCATCCAGCCTATCAAGCTGTAGAAACTCACTGGTGCAGATAATATCATCCGGCCTATCAAACTGTAGAAACACTCTGGTTCAGATAATATCATCCAACCTATCAAACTGTAGAAATTCTGTGGTTCAGATAATATCATCCAGCCTATCAAACTGTAGAAACTCTCTGGTTCAGATAATATCATTCAGCCTATCAAACTGAAGAAACTCTCTCGTTCAGATAATATCATCCAGCCTATCAGTCTGTAGAAACTGTCTCGTTCAGATAATATCATCCAGCCCATCAAACTGTAGAAACTGTCTCGTTCAGATAATATCATCCAGCCTATCAAACTGTAGAAACTCTCTGGTTCAGATAATATCATCCGGCCTATTAAACTGTAGAAACACTCTGGTTCAGATAATATCATCCAACCTATCAAAAAGTAGAAACTTTCTGGTTCAGATAATATCATCAAGCCTATCAAACTGTAGAAACACTCTGGTTCAGATAATATCATCCAGCCTATCAAACTGTAGAAACACTCTGTTTTCCGGATAATATAATGCAGCCTATCAAACTGTAGAAGCTCTCTGGTTCAGATAATATCATCCAGCCTATCAATCTTTAGAAACTGTCTCGTTCAGGTAATATCATCCAGCCTATCAAACTGTAGAAACTCTCTGGTTCAGATAATATCATCCAGCCTATCAAACTGTAGAAACTCTCTGGTTCAGATAATATCATCCAGCCTATCAATATGTAGAACTGTCTCGATCAATAATATCATCCAGCCTATCAAACTGTAGAAACTCTCTGGTTCAGATAATATCATCCAGCCTACCAAACTGTAGAAACTCTCTGGTTCAGGTAATATCATCCAGCCTATCAATCTGTAGAAACTGTCTCGTTCAGATAATATCATCCAGCCTATCAAACTGTAGAAACTCTCTGGTTCAGATAATATCATCCAGCCTATCAAAGTGTAGAAACTCTCTGGTTCAGATAATATCATCCAGCCCATCAAACTGTAGAAACTGTCTCGTTCAGATAATATCATCCAGCCTATCAAACTGTAGAAACACTCTGGTTCAGATAATATCATCCGGCCTATTATACTGTAGAAACACTCTGGTTCAGATAATATCATCCAACCTATCAAACAGTAGAAACTTTCTGGTTCAGATAATATCATCAAGCCTATCAAACTGTAGAAACACTCTGGTTCAGATAATATCATCCAGCCTATCAAACTGTAGAAACACTCTGTTTTCCGAATAATATCATCCAGCCTATCAAACTGTAGAAACACTCTGTTTTCCGGATAATATAATGCAGCCTATCAAACTGTAGAAGCTCTCTGGTTCAGATAATATCATCCAGCCTATCAATCTTTAGAAACTGTCTCGTTCAGATAATATCATCCAGCCTATCAAACTGTAGAAACTCTCTGGTTCAGATAATATCATCCAGCCTATCAAACTGTAGAAACTCTCTGGTTCAGATAATATCATCCAGCCTATCAATATGTAGAACTGTCTCGATCAATAATATCATCCAGCCTATCAAACTGTAGAAACTCTCTGGTTCAGATAATATCATCCAGCCTACCAAACTGTAGAAACTCTCTGGTTCAGGTAATATCATCCAGCCTATCAATCTGTAGAAACTGTCTCGTTCAGATAATATCATCCAGCCTATCAAACTGTAGAAACTCTCTGGTTCAGATAATATCATCCAGCCTATCAAAGTGTAGAAACTCTCTGGTTCAGATAATATCATCCAACCTATCAAACTGTAGAAACTCTCTGGTTCAGATAATATCATCCAACCTTTCAAACTGTAGAAACTCTCTGGTTCAGATATAATCATCCAACCTATCAAACTCTAGAAACTCTCTGGTTCAGATAATATCATCCAGCCTATCAAACTGTAGAAACTCTCTGGTTCAGATAATATCATCCAAGCTATCAAACTGTAGAAACTCTCTGGTTCAGATAATATCATCCAACCTATCAAACTGTAGAAATTCTCTGGTTCAGATAATATCATCCAGCCTATCAATCTGTAGAAACTGTCTCGTTCAGATAATATCATCCAGCCTATCAAATTGTAGAAACACTCTCGTTCAGATAATATCATCCAGCCTATCAATCTGTAGAAACTCTCTGGTTCAGATAATATCATTCAACCTATCAAACTGTAGAAACTCTCTGGTTCAGATAATATCATCCAACCTATCAAACTGTAGAAACTCTCTGGTTCAGATAATATCATCCGGCCTATCAAACTATAGAAACTCTCTGGTTCAGATAATATCATCCAGCCTATCAAACTGTAGAAACACTCATTTTCAGATAATATCATCCAGCCTATCAAACTCTAGAAATTCTCTGGTTCAGATAATATCATCCAGCCTATCAATCTGTAGAAACTGTCTCGTTCAGATAATATCATCCAGCCTATCAAACTGTAGAAACTCTCTGGTTCAGATAATATCATCCAGCCTATCAAACTGTAGAAACTCTCTGGTTCAGATAATATCATCCGGCCTATCAAACTGTAGAAACACTCTGGTTCAGATAATATCATCCAACCTATCAAACTGTAGAAATTGTCTGGTTCAGATAATATCATTCAGCCTATCAGACTGCAGAAACTCTCTGGTTCAGATAATATCATCCAGCCTATCAATCTATAATATCATCCGGCCTATCAAACTGTAGAAACACTCTGGTTCAGATAATATCATCCAACCTATCAAACTGTAGAAATTCTCTGGTTCAGATAATATTATCCAGCCTATCAAACTGTAGAAACACTCTGGTTCAGATATTATGTAGCCTATCAAACTGTAGAAACTGTCTCGTTCAGATAATATCATCCAGCCTATCAAACTGTAGAAACTGTCTCGTTCAGATATCATCCAGCCTATCAAACTGTAGAAACTCTCTGGTTCAGATAATATCATCCGGCCTATCAAACTGTAGAAACACTCTGGTTCAGATAATATCATCCAACCTATCAAACTGTAGAAATTCTGTGGTTCAGATAATATCATCCAGCCTATCAAACTGTAGAAACTCTCTGGTTCAGATAATATCATTCAGCCTATCAAACTGAAGAAACTCTCTCGTTCAGCTAATATCATCCAGCCTATCTGTCTGTAGAAACTGTCTCGTTCAGATAATATCATCCAGCCCATCAAACTGTAGAAACTGTCTCGTTCAGATAATATCATCCAGCCTATCAAACTGTAGAAACACTCTGGTTCAGATAATATCATCCGGCCTATTATACTGTAGAAACACTCTGGTTCAGATAATATCATCCAACCTATCAAACAGTAGAAACTTTCTGGTTCAGATAATATCATCAAGCCTATCAAACTGTAGAAACACTCTGGTTCAGATAATATCATCCAGCCTATCAAACTGTAGAAACACTCTGTTTTCCGGATAATATCATCCAGCCTATCAAACTGTAGAAACACTCTGTTTTCCGGATAATATAATGCAGCCTATCAAACTGTAGAAGCTCTCTGGTTCAGATAATATCATCCAGCCTATCAATCTTTAGAAACTGTCTCGTTCAGATAATATCATCCAGCCTATCAAACTGTAGAAACTCTCTGGTTCAGATAATATCATCCAGCCTATCAAACTGTAGAAACTCTCTGGTTCAGATAATATCATCCAGCCTATCAATATGTAGAACTGTCTCGATCAATAATATCATCCAGCCTATCAAACTGTAGAAACTCTCTGGTTCAGATAATATCATCCAGCCTACCAAACTGTAGAAACTCTCTGGTTCAGGTAATATCATCCAGCCTATCAATCTGTAGAAACTGTCTCGTTCAGATAATATCATCCAGCCTATCAAACTGTAGAAACTCTCTGGTTCAGATAATATCATCCAGCCTATCAAAGTGTAGAAACTCTCTGGTTCAGATAATATCATCCAACCTATCAAACTGTAGAAACTCTCTGGTTCAGATAATATCATCCAACCTTTCAAACTGTAGAAACTCTCTGGTTCAGATATAATCATCCAACCTATCAAACTCTAGAAACTCTCTGGTTCAGATAATATCATCCAGCCTATCAAACTGTAGAAACTCTCTGGTTCAGATAATATCATCCAGCATATCAAACTGTAGAAACACTCTGTTTCAGATAATATCATCCAGCCTATCAAACTGTAGAAACTCTCTGGTTCAGATAATATCATCCAGCCTATCAAACTGTAGAAACTCTCTGGTTCAGATAATATCATCCAAGCTATCAAACTGTAGAAACTCTCTGGTTCAGATAATATCATCCAACCTATCAAACTGTAGAAATTCTCTGGTTCAGATAATATCATCCAGCCTATCAATCTGTAGAAACTGTCTCGTTCAGATAATATCATCCAGCCTATCAAATTGTAGAAACACTCTCGTTCAGATAATATCATCCAGCCTATCAATCTGTAGAAACTCTCTGGTTCAGATAATATCATTCAACCTATCAAACTGTAGAAACTCTCTGGTTCAGATAATATCATCCAACCTATCAAACTGTAGAAACTCTCTGGTTCAGATAATATCATCCAACCTATCAAACTGTAGAAATTCTCTGGTTCAGATAATATCATCCAACCTATCAAACTGTAGAAACTCTCTGGTTCAGATAATATCATTCAACCTATCAAACTGTAGAAACTCTCTGGTTCAGATAATATCATCCGGCCTATCAAACTATAGAAACTCTCTGGTTCAGATAATATCATCCAGCCTATCAAACTGTAGAAACACTCATTTTCAGATAATATCATCCAGCCTATCAAACTCTAGAAATTCTCTGGTTCAGATAATATCATCCAGCCTATCAATCTGTAGAAACTGTCTCGTTCAGATAATATCATCCAGCCTATCAAACTGTAGAAACTCTCTGGTTCAGATAATATCATCCAGCCTATCAAACTGTAGAAACTCTCTGGTTCAGATAATATCATCCGGCCTATCAAACTGTAGAAACACTCTGGTTCAGATAATATCATCCAACCTATCAAACTGTAGAAATTGTCTGGTTCAGATAATATCATTCAGCCTATCAGACTGTAGAAACTCTCTGGTTCAGATAATATCATCCAGCCTATCAATCTGTAGAAACTGTCTCGTTCAATTAATATCATCCAGCCTATCAAACTTTAGAAACTGTCTCGTTCAGATAATATCATCCAGCCTATCAAACTGTAGAAACTCTCTGGTTCAGATAATATCATCCGGCCTATCAAACTGTAGAAACACTCTGGTTCAGATAATATCATCCAACCTATCAAACTGTAGAAATTCTCTGGTTCAGATAATATTATCCAGCCTATCAAACTGTAGAAACACTCTGGTTCAGATATTATGTAGCCTATCAAACTGTAGAAACTGTCTCGTTCAGATAATATCATCCAGCCTATCAAACTGTAGAAACTGTCTCGTTCAGATATCATCCAGCCTATCAAACTGTAGAAACTCTCTGGTTCAGATAATATCATCCGGCCTATCAAACTGTAGAAACACTCTGGTTCAGATAATATCATCCAACCTATCAAACTGTAGAAATTCTGTGGTTCAGATAATATCATCCAGCCTATCAAACTGTAGAAACTCTCTGGTTCAGATAATATCATTCAGCCTATCAAACTGAAGAAACTCTCTCGTTCAGCTAATATCATCCAGCCTATCTGTCTGTAGAAACTGTCTCGTTCAGATAATATCATCCAGCCCATCAAACTGTAGAAACTGTCTCGTTCAGATAATATCATCCAGCCTATCAAACTGTAGAAACACTCTGGTTCAGATAATATCATCCGGCCTATTATACTGTAGAAACACTCTGGTTCAGATAATATCATCCAACCTATCAAACAGTAGAAACTTTCTGGTTCAGATAATATCATCAAGCCTATCAAACTGTAGAAACACTCTGGTTCAGATAATATCATCCAGCCTATCAAACTGTAGAAACACTCTGTTTTCCGGATAATATCATCCAGCCTATCAAACTGTAGAAACACTCTGTTTTCCGGATAATATAATGCAGCCTATCAAACTGTAGAAGCTCTCTGGTTCAGATAATATCATCCGGCCTATCAATCTTTAGAAACTGTCTCGTTCAGATAATATCATCCAGCCTATCAAACTGTAGAAACTCTCTGGTTCAGATAATATCATCCAGCCTATCAAACTGTAGAAACTCTCTGGTTCAGATAATATCATCCAGCCTATCAATATGTAGAACTGTCTCGATCAATAATATCATCCATCCTATCAAACTGTAGAAGCTCTCTGGTTCAGATAATATCATCCAGCCTACCAAACTGTAGAAACTCTCTGGTTCAGGTAATATCATCCAGCCTATCAATCTGTAGAAACTGTCTCGTTCAGATAATATCATCCAGCCTATCAAACTGTAGAAAATCTCTGGTTCAGATAATATCATCCAGCCTATCAAAGTGTAGAAACTCTCTGGTTCAGATAATATCATCCAACCTATCAAACTGTAGAAACTCTCTGGTTCAGATAATATCATCCCACCTTTCAAACTGTAGAAACTCTCTGGTTCAGATATAATCATCCAACCTATCAAACTCTAGAAACTCTCTGGTTCAGATAATATCATCCAGCCTATCAAACTGTAGAAACTCTCTGGTTCAGATAATATCATCCAGCCTATCAAACTGTAGAAACACTCTGTTTCAGATAATATCATCCAGCCTATCAAACTGTAGAAACTCTCTGGTTCAGATAATATCATCCAGCCTATCAAACTGTAGAAACTCTCTGGTTCAGATAATATCATCCAGCCTATCAAACTGTAGAAACTCTCTGGTTCAGATAATATCATCCAACCTATCAAACTGTAGAAATTCTCTGGTTCAGATAATATCATCCAGCCTATCAATCTGTAGAAACTGTCTCGTTCAGATAATATCATCCAGCCTATCAAATTGTAGAAACACTCTCGTTCAGATAATATCATCCAGCCTATCAATCTGTAGAAACTGTCTCGTTCAGATAATATCATTCACCCTATAAAACTGTAGAAACACTCTGGTTCAGATAATATCATCCAGCCTATCAAACTGTAGAAACACTCTCGTTCAGATAATATCATCCAGCCTATCAATCTGTAGAAGCTGTCTCGTTCAATAATATCATCCAGCCTATCAAACTGTAGAAACTCTCTGGTTCAGGTAATATCATCCAGCCTATCAATCTGTAGAAACTGTCTCGTCCAGATTAATATCATCCAGCCTATCAAACTGTAGAAACACTGTCGTTCAGATAATATCATCCAGCCTATCAATCTGTAGAAACTGTCTCGTTCAGATAATATCATCCAGCCTATCAATCTGTAGAAACTGTCTCGTTCAGATAATATCATCCAGCCTATCAAACTGTAGAAAATCTCTGGTTCAGATAATATCATCCAGCCTATCAAACTGTAGAAATTCTCTGGTTCAGATAATATCATCCAGCCTATCAAACTGTAGAAACTCTCTGGTTCAGATAATATCATCCAGCCTATCAAACTGTAGAAACACTCTGGTTCAGATAATATCATCCAGCCTATCAATCTGTAGAAACTGTCTTGTTCAGATAATATCATCCAGCCTATCAAACTGTAGAAAATCTCTGGTTCAGATAATATCATCCAGCCTATCAAACTGTAGAAACTCTCTGGTTCAGATAATATCATCCAGCCTATCAAACTGAAGAAACTCTCTGGTTCAGATAATATCATCCAGCCTATCAAACTGTAGAAACTCTCTGGTTCAGGTAATATCATCCAGCCTATCAATCTGTAGAAACTGTCTCGTTCAGATAATATCATCCAGCCTATCAAACTGTAGAAACACTGTCGTTCAGATAATATCATCCAGCCTCTCAATCTGTAGAAACTGTCTCGTTCAGATAATATCATCCAGCCTATCAAACTGTAGAAACACTCTCGTTCAGATAATATCATCCAGCCTATCAATCTGTAGAGACTGTCTCGTTCAGATAATATCATCCAGCCTATCAAACTGTAGAAACACTCTCGTTCAGATAATATCATCCAGCCTATCAATCTGTAGAAGCTGTCTCGTTCAATAATATCATCCAGCCTATCAAACTGAAGAAACTCTCTGGTTCAGATAATATCATCCAGCCTATCAAACTGTAGAAAATCTCTGGTTCAGATAATATCATCCAGCCTATCAAACTGTAGAAACTCTCTGGTTCAGATAATATCATCCAGCCTATCAAACTGAAGAAACTCTCTGGTTCAGATAATATCATCCAGCCTATCAAACTGTAGAAACTCTCTGGTTCAGGTAATATCATCCAGCCTATCAATCTGTAGAAACTGTCTCGTTCAGATAATATCATCCAGCCTATCAAACTGTAGAAACTGTCTCGTTCAGATAATATCATCCAGCCTCTCAATCTGTAGAAACTGTCTCGTTCAGATAATATCATCCAGCCTATCAAACTGTAGAAACACTCTCGTTCAGATAATATCATCCAGCCTATCAAACTGTAGAAACTCTGTGGTTCAGGTAATATCATCCAGCCTATGAATCTGTAGAAACTGTCTCGTTCAGATAATATCATCCAGCCTATCAAACTGTAGAAACACTCTCGTTCAGATAATATCATCCAGCCTATCAATCTGTAGAAACTGTCTCGTTCAGATAATATCGTCCAGCCTATCAAACTGTAGAAACTGTCTCGTTCAGATAATATCATCCAGCCTATCAAGCTGTAGAAACTCACTGGTGCAGATAATATCATCCGGCCTATCAAACTGTAGAAACACTCTGGTTCAGATAATATCATCCAACCTATCAAACTGTAGAAATTCTGTGGTTCAGATAATATCATCCAGCCTATCAAACTGTAGAAACTCTCTGGTTCAGATAATATCATTCAGCCTAACAAACTGAAGAAACTCTCTCGTTCAGATAATATCATCCAGCCTATCAGTCTGTAGAAACTGTCTCGTTCAGATAATATCATCCAGCCCATCAAACTGTAGAAACTGTCTCGTTCAGATAATATCATCCAGCCTATCAAACTGTAGAAACTCTCTGGTTCAGATAATATCATCCGGCCTATTAAACTGTAGAAACACTCTGGTTCAGATAATATCATCCAACCTATCAAAAAGTAGAAACTTTCTGGTTCAGATAATATCATCAAGCCTATCAAACTGTAGAAACACTCTGGTTCAGATAATATCATCCAGCCTATCAAACTGTAGAAACACTCTGTTTTCCGGATAATATAATGCAGCCTATCAAACTGTAGAAGCTCTCTGGTTCAGATAATATCATCCAGCCTATCAATCTTTAGAAACTGTCTCGTTCAGATAATATCATCCAGCCTATCAAACTGTAGAAACTCTCTGGTTCAGATAATATCATCCAGCCTATCAAACTGTAGAAACTCTCTGGTTCAGATAATATCATCCAGCCTATCAATATGTAGAACTGTCTCGATCAATAATATCATCCAGCCTATCAAACTGTAGAAACTCTCTGGTTCAGATAATATCATCCAGCCTACCAAACTGTAGAAACTCTCTGGTTCAGGTAATATCATCCAGCCTATCAATCTGTAGAAACTGCCTCGTTCAGATAATATCATCCAGCCTATCAAACTGTAGAAACTCTCTGGTTCAGATAATATCATCCAGCCTATCAAAGTGTAGAAACTCTCTGGTTCAGATAATATCATCCAACCTATCAAACTGTAGAAACTCTCTGGTTCAGATAATATCATCCAACCTTTCAAACTGTAGAAACTCTCTGGTTCAGATAATATCATCCAACCTATCAAACTCTAGAAACTCTCTGGTTCAGATAATATCATCCAGCCTATCAAACTGTAGAAACTCTCTGGTTCAGATAATATCATCCAGCCTATCAAACTGTAGAAACACTCTGTTTCAGATAATATCATCCAGCCTATCAAACTGTAGAAACTCTCTGGTTCAGATAATATCATCCAGCCTATCAAACTGTAGAAACTCTCTGGTTCAGATAATATCATCCAGCCTATCAAACTGTAGAAACTCTCTGGTTCAGATAATATCATCCAACCTATCAAACTGTAGAAATTCTCTGGTTCAGATAATATCATCCAGCCTATCAATCTGTAGAAACTGTCTCGTTCAGATAATATCATCCAGCCTATCAAATTGTAGAAACACTCTCGTTCAGATAATATCATCCAGCCTATCAATCTGTAGAAACTGTCTCGTTCAGATAATATCATCCAGCCTATAAAACTGTAGAAACACTCTGGTTCAGATAATATCATCCAGCCTATCAAACTGTAGAAACACTCTCGTTCAGATAATATCATCCAGCCTATCAATCTGTAGAAGCTGTCTCGTTCAATAATATCATCCAGCCTATCAAACTGTAGAAAATCTCTGGTTCAGGTAATATCATCCAGCCTATCAAAGTGTAGAAACTCTCTGATTCAGATAATATCATCCAACCTATCAAACTGTAGAAACTCTCTGGTTCAGATAATATCATCCAACCTTTCAAACTGTAGAAACTCTCTGGTTCAGATAATATCATCCAACCTATCAAACTCTAGAAACTCTCCGGTTCAGATAATATCATCCAGCCTATCAAACTGTAGAAACTCTCTGGTTCAGATAATATCATCCAGCCTATCAAACTGTAGAAACTCTCTGGTTCAGATAATATCATCCAACCTATCAAACTGTAGAAATTCTCTGGTTCAGATAATATCATCCAGCCTATCAATCTGTAGAAACTGTCTCGTTCAGATAATATCATCCAGCCTATCAAATTGTAGAAACACTCTCGTTCAGATAATATCATCCAGCCTATCAATCTGTAGAAACTGTCTCGTTCAGATAATATCATCCAGCCTATAAAACTGTAGAAACACTCTGGTTCAGATAATATCATCCAGCCTATCAAACTGTAGAAACACTCTCGTTCAGATAATATCATCCAGCCTATCAATCTGTAGAAGCTGTCTCGTTCAATAATATCATCCAGCCTATCAAACTGTAGAAACTCTCTGGTTCAGGTAATATCATCCAGCCTATCAATCTGTAGAAACTGTCTCGTCCAGATTAATATCATCCAGCCTATCAAACTGTAGAAACACTGTCGTTCAGATAATATCATCCAGCCTATCAATCTGTAGAAACTGTCTCGTTCAGATAATATCATCCAGCCTATCAATCTGTAGAAACTCTCTCGTTCAGATAATATCATCCAGCCTATCAAACTGTAGAAAATCTCTGGTTCAGATAATATCATCCAGCCTATCAAACTGTAGAAATTCTCTGGTTCAGATAATATCATCCAGCCTATCAAACTGTAGAAACTCTCTGGTTCAGATAATATCATCCAGCCTATCAAACTGTAGAAACTCTCTGGTTCAGATAATATCATCCAGCCTATCAAACTGAAGAAACTCTCTGGATCAGATAATATCATCCAGCCTATCAAACTGTAGAAACTCTCTGGTTCAGATATTATCGTCCAGCCTATCAAAGTGTAGAAACTCTCTGGTTCAGATAATATCATCTAGCCTATCAAACTGTAGAAACTCTCTGGTTCAGATAATATCATCCAACCTTTCAAACTGTAGAAACTCTCTGGTTCAGATAATATCATCCAACCTATCAAACTCTAGAAAATCTCTGGTTCAGATAATATCATCCAGCCTATCAAACTGTAGAAACTCTGTGGTTCAGATATCATCCTTCCTATCAAACTGTAGAAACTCTCTGGTTCAGATAATATCATCCAGCCTATCAAACTGTAGAAACTCTCTGGTTCAGATAATATCATCCAGCCTATCAAACTGTAGAAACACTCTGTTTCAGATAATATCATCCAGCCTATCAAACTGTAGAAACTCTCTGGTTCAGATATCATCCATCCTATCAAACTGTAGAAACTCTCTGGTTCAGGTAATATCATCCAGCCTATGAATCTGTAGAAACTGTCTCGTTCAGATAATATCATCCAGCCTATCAAACTGTAGAAACACTCTCGTTCAGATAATATCATCCAGCCTATCAATCTGTAGAAACTGTCTCGTTCAGATAATATCATCCAGCCTATCAAACTGTAGAAACTGTCTCGTTCAGATAATATCATCCAGCCTATCAAACTGTAGAAACTCACTGGTGCAGATAATATCATCCGGCCTATCAAACTGTAGAAACACTCTGGTTCAGATAATATCATGCAACCTATCAAACTGTAGAAATTCTGTGGTTCAGATAATATCATCCAGCCTATCAAACTGTAGAAACTCTCTGGTTCAGATAATATCATTCAGCCTATCAAACTGAAGAAACTCTCTCGTTCAGATAATATCATCCAGCCTATCAGTCTGTAGAAACTGTCTCGTTCAGATAATATCATCCAGCCCATCAAACTGTAGAAACTGTCTCGTTCAGATAATATCATCCAGCCTATCAAACTGTAGAAACTCTCTGGTTCAGATAATATCATCCGGCCTATTAAACTGTAGAAACACTCTGGTTCAGATAATATCATCCAACCTATCAAAAAGTAGAAACTCTCTGGTTCAGATAATATCATCCAGCCTATCAATCTTTAGAAACTGTCTCGTTCAGATAATATCATCCAGCCTATCAAACTGTAGAAACTCTCTGGAGCAGATAATATCATCCAGCCTATCAAAGTGTAGAAACTCTCTGGTTCAGATAAAATCATCCAACCTATCAAACTGTAGAAACTCTCTGGTTCAGATAATATCATCCAACCTTTCAAACTGTAGAAACTCTCTGGTTCAGATAATATCATCCAACCTATCAAACTCTAGAAACACTCTGGTTCAGATAATATCATCCAGCCTATCAAACTGTAGAAACTCTCTGGTTCAGATAATATCATCCAGCCTATCAAACTGTAGAAACACTCTGTTTCAGATAATATCATCCAGCCTATCAAACTGTAGAAACTCTCTGGTTCAGATAATATCATCCAGCCTATCAAACTGTAGAAACTCTCTGGTTCAGATAATATCATCCAGCCTATCAAACTGTAGAAACTCTCTGGTTCAGATAATATCATCCAACCTATCAAACTGTAGAAATTCTCTGGTTCAGATAATATCATCCAGCCTATCAATCTGTAGAAACTGTCTCGTTCAGATAATATCATCCAGCCTATCAAATTGTAGAAACACTCTCGTTCAGATAATATCATCCAGCCTATCAATCTGTAGAAACTGTCTCGTTCAGATAATATCATCCAGCCTATAAAACTGTAGAAACACTCTGGTTCAGATAATATCATCCAGCCTATCAAACTGTAGAAACACTCTCGTTCAGATAATATCATCCAGCCTATCAATCTGTAGAAGCTGTCTCGTTCAATAATATCATCCAGCCTATCAAACTGTAGAAACTCTCTGGTTCAGGTAATATCATCCAGCCTATCAAAGTGTAGAAACTCTCTGGTTCAGATAATATCATCCAACCTATCAAACTGTAGAAACTCTCTGGTTCAGATAATATCATCCAACCTTTCAAACTGTAGAAACTCTCTGGTTCAGATAATATCATCCAACCTATCAAACTGTAGAAATTCTCTGGTTCAGATAATATCATCCAGCCTATCAATCTGTAGAAACTGTCTCGTTCAGATAATATCATCCAGCCTATCAAATTGTAGAAACACTCTCGTTCAGATAATATCATCCAGCCTATCAATCTGTAGAAACTGTCTCGTTCAGATAATATCATCCAGCCTATCAAACTGTAGAAACTCTCTGGTTCAGATAATATCATCCAACCTATCAAACTGTAGAAATTCTCTGGTTCAGATAATATCATCCAGCCTATCAATCTGTAGAAACTGTCTCGTTCAGATAATATCATCCAGCCTATCAAACTGTAGAAACACTCTCGTTCAGATAATATCATCCAGCCTATCAATCTGTAGAAACTGTCTCGTTCAGATAATATCATCCAGCCTATAAAACTGTAGAAACACTCTGGTTCAGATAATATCATCCAGCCTATCAAACTGTAGAAACACTCTCGTTCAGATAATATCATCCAGCCTATCAATCTGTAGAAGCTGTCTCGTTCAATAATATCATCCAGCCTATCAAACTGTAGAAACTCTCTGGTTCAGGTAATATCATCCAGCCTATCAATCTGTAGAAACTGTCTCGTCCAGATTAATATCATCCAGCCTATCAAACTGTAGAAACACTGTCGTTCAGATAATATCATCCAGCCTATCAATCTGTAGAAACTGTCTCGTTCAGATAATATCATCCAGCCTATCAATCTGTAGAAACTGTCACGTTCAGATAATATCATCCAGCCTATCAAACTGTAGAAAATCTCTGGTTCAGATAATATCATCCAGCCTATCAAACTGTAGAAATTCTCTGGTTCAGATAATATCATCCAGCCTATCAAACTGTAGAAACTCTCTGGTTCAGATAATATCATCCAGCCTATCAAACTGTAGAAACACTCTGGTTCAGATAATATCATCCAGCCTATCAATCTGTAGAAACTGTCTCGTTCAGATAATATCATCCAGCCTATCAAACTGTAGAAAATCTCTGGTTCAGATAATATCATCCAGCCTATCAAACTGTAGAAAGTCTCTGGTTCAGATAATATCATCCAGCCTATCAAACTGAAGAAACTCTCTGGTTCAGATAATATCATCCAGCCTATCAAACTGTAGAAACTCTCTGGTTCAGGTAATATCATCCAGCCTATCAATCTGTAGAAACTGTCTCGTTCAGATAATATCATCCAGCCTATCAAACTGTAGAAACACTGTCGTTCAGATAATATCATCCAGCCTCTCAATCTGTAGAAACTGTCTCGTTCAGATAATATCATCCAGCCTATCAAACTGTAGAAACACTCTCGTTCAGATAATATCATCCAGCCTATCAATCTGTAGAAACTGTCTCGTTCAGATAATATCATCCAGCCTATCAAACTGTAGAAACACTCACGTTCAGATAATATCATCCAGCCTATCAATCTGTAGAGACTGTCTCGTACAGATAATATCATCCAGCCTATCAAACTGTAGAAACTCTCTGGTTCAGATAATATCATCCAGCCTATCAATCTGTAGAAGCTGTCTCGTTCAATAATATCATCCAGCCTATCAAACTGTAGAAAATCTCTGGTTCAGGTAATATCATCCAGCCTATCAAAGTGTAGAAACTCTCTGATTCAGATAATATCATCCAACCTATCAAACTGTAGAAACTCTCTGGTTCAGATAATATCATCCAACCTTTCAAACTGTAGAAACTCTCTGGTTCAGATAGTATCATCCAACCTATCAAACTCTAGAAACTCTCCGGTTCAGATAATATCATCCAGCCTATCAAACTGTAGAAACTCTCTGGTTCAGATAATATCATCCAGCCTATCAAACTGTAGAAACTCTCTGGTTCAGATAATATCATCCAACCTATCAAACTGTAGAAATTCTCTGGTTCAGATAATATCATCCAGCCTATCAATCTCTAGAAACTGTCTCGTTCAGATAATATCATCCAGCCTATCAAATTGTAGAAACACTCTCGTTCAGATAATATCATCCAGCCTATCAATCTGTAGAAACTGTCTCGTTCAGATAATATCATCCAGCCTATAAAACTGTAGAAACACTCTGGTTCAGATAATATCATCCAGCCTATCAAACTGTAGAAACACTCTCGTTCAGATAATATCATCCAGCCTATCAATCTGTAGAAGCTGTCTCGTTCAATAATATCATCCAGCCTATCAAACTGTAGAAACTCTCTGGTTCAGGTAATATCATCCAGCCTATCAATCTGTAGAAACTGTCTCGTCCAGATTAATATCATCCAGCCTATCAAACTGTAGAAACACTGTCGTTCAGATAATATCATCCAGCCTATCAATCTGTAGAAACTGTCTCGTTCAGATAATATCATCCAGCCTATCAATCTGTAGAAACTCTCTCGTTCAGATAATATCATCCAGCCTATCAAACTGTAGAAAATCTCTGGTTCAGATAATATCATCCAGCCTATCAAACTGTAGAAATTCTCTGGTTCAGATAATATCATCCAGCCTATCAAACTGTAGAAACTCTCTGGTTCAGATAATATCATCCAGCCTATCAAACTGTAGAAACTCTCTGGTTCAGATAATATCATCCAGCCTATCAAACTGAAGAAACTCTCTGGATCAGATAATATCATCCAGCCTATCAAACTGTAGAAACTCTCTGGTTCAGATATTATCGTCCAGCCTATCAAAGTGTAGAAACTCTCTGGTTCAGATAATATCATCTAGCCTATCAAACTGTAGAAACTCTCTGGTTCAGATAATATCATCCAACCTTTCAAACTGTAGAAACTCTCTGGTTCAGATAATATCATCCAACCTATCAAACTCTAGAAAATCTCTGGTTCAGATAATATCATCCAGCCTATCAAACTGTAGAAACTCTGTGGTTCAGATATCATCCTTCCTATCAAACTGTAGAAACTCTCTGGTTCAGATAATATCATCCAGCCTATCAAACTGTAGAAACTCTCTGGTTCAGATAATATCATCCAGCCTATCAAACTGTAGAAACACTCTGTTTCAGATAATATCATCCAGCCTATCAAACTGTAGAAACTCTCTGGTTCAGATATCATCCATCCTATCAAACTGTAGAAACTCTCTGGTTCAGGTAATATCATCCAGCCTATGAATCTGTAGAAACTGTCTCGTTCAGATAATATCATCCAGCCTATCAAACTGTAGAAACACTCTCGTTCAGATAATATCATCCAGCCTATCAATCTGTAGAAACTGTCTCGTTCAGATAATATCATCCAGCCTATCAAACTGTAGAAACTGTCTCGTTCAGATAATATGATCCAGCCTATCAAACTGTAGAAACTCACTGGTGCAGATAATATCATCCGGCCTATCAAACTGTAGAAACACTCTGGTTCAGATAATATCATGCAACCTATCAAACTGTAGAAATTCTGTGGTTCAGATAATATCATCCAGCCTATCAAACTGTAGAAACTCTCTGGTTCAGATAATATCATTCAGCCTATCAAACTGAAGAAACTCTCTCGTTCAGATAATATCATCCAGCCTATCAGTCTGTAGAAACTGTCTCGTTCAGATAATATCATCCAGCCCATCAAACTGTAGAAACTGTCTCGTTCAGATAATATCATCCAGCCTATCAAACTGTAGAAACTCTCTGGTTCAGATAATATCATCCGGCCTATTAAACTGTAGAAACACTCTGGTTCAGATAATATCATCCAACCTATCAAAAAGTAGAAACTTTCTGGTTCAGATAATATCATCAAGCCTATCAAACTGTAGAAACACTGTGGTTCAGATAATATCATCCAGCCTATCAAACTGTAGAAACACTCTGTTTTCCGGATAATATAATGCAGCCTATCAAACTGTAGAAGCTCTCTGGTTCAGATAATATCATCCAGCCTATCAATCTTTAGAAACTGTCTCGTTCAGATAATATCATCCAGCCTATCAAACTGTAGAAACTCTCTGGAGCAGATAATATCATCCAGCCTATCAAAGTGTAGAAACTCTCTGGTTCAGATAAAATCATCCAACCTATCAAACTGTAGAAACTCTCTGGTTCAGATAATATCATCCAACCTTTCAAACTGTAGAAACTCTCTGGTTCAGATAATATCATCCAACCTATCAAACTCTAGAAACACTCTGGTTCAGATAATATCATCCAGCCTATCAAACTGTAGAAACTCTCTGGTTCAGATAATATCATCCAGCCTATCAAACTGTAGAAACACTCTGTTTCAGATAATATCATCCAGCCTATCAAACTGTAGAAACTCTCTGGTTCAGATAATATCATCCAGCCTATCAAACTGTAGAAACTCTCTGGTTCAGATAATATCATCCAGCCTATCAAACTGTAGAAACTCTCTGGTTCAGATAATATCATCCAACCTATCAAACTGTAGAAATTCTCTGGTTCAGATAATATCATCCAGCCTATCAATCTGTAGAAACTGTCTCGTTCAGATAATATCATCCAGCCTATCAAATTGTAGAAACACTCTCGTTCAGATAATATCATCCAGCCTATCAATCTGTAGAAACTGTCTCGTTCAGATAATATCATCCAGCCTATAAAACTGTAGAAACACTCTGGTTCAGATAATATCATCCAGCCTATCAAACTGTAGAAACACTCTCGTTCAGATAATATCATCCAGCCTATCAATCTGTAGAAGCTGTCTCGTTCAATAATATCATCCAGCCTATCAAACTGTAGAAACTCTCTGGTTCAGGTAATATCATCCAGCCTATCAAAGTGTAGAAACTCTCTGGTTCAGATAATATCATCCAACCTATCAAACTGTAGAAACTCTCTGGTTCAGATAATATCATCCAACCTTTCAAACTGTAGAAACTCTCTGGTTCAGATAATATCATCCAACCTATCAAACTGTAGAAATTCTCTGGTTCAGATAATATCATCCAGCCTATCAATCTGTAGAAACTGTCTCGTTCAGATAATATCATCCAGCCTATCAAATTGTAGAAACACTCTCGTTCAGATAATATCATCCAGCCTATCAATCTGTAGAAACTGTCTCGTTCAGATAATATCATCCAGCCTATCAAACTGTAGAAACTCTCTGGTTCAGATAATATCATCCAACCTATCAAACTGTAGAAATTCTCTGGTTCAGATAATATCATCCAGCCTATCAATCTGTAGAAACTGTCTCGTTCAGATAATATCATCCAGCCTATCAAACTGTAGAAACACTCTCGTTCAGATAATATCATCCAGCCTATCAATCTGTAGAAACTGTCTCGTTCAGATAATATCATCCAGCCTATAAAACTGTAGAAACACTCTGGTTCAGATAATATCATCCAGCCTATCAAACTGTAGAAACACTCTCGTTCAGATAATATCATCCAGCCTATCAATCTGTAGAAGCTGTCTCGTTCAATAATATCATCCAGCCTATCAAACTGTAGAAACTCTCTGGTTCAGGTAATATCATCCAGCCTATCAATCTGTAGAAACTGTCTCGTCCAGATTAATATCATCCAGCCTATCAAACTGTAGAAACACTGTCGTTCAGATAATATCATCCAGCCTATCAATCTGTAGAAACTGTCTCGTTCAGATAATATCATCCAGCCTATCAATCTGTAGAAACTGTCTCGTTCAGATAATATCATCCAGCCTATCAAACTGTAGAAAATCTCTGGTTCAGATAATATCATCCAGCCTATCAAACTGTAGAAATTCTCTGGTTCAGATAATATCATCCAGCCTATCAAACTGTAGAAACTCTCTGGTTCAGATAATATCATCCAGCCTATCAAACTGTAGAAACACTCTGGTTCAGATAATATCATCCAGCCTATCAATCTGTAGAAACTGTCTCGTTCAGATAATATCATCCAGCCTATCAAACTGTAGAAAATCTCTGGTTCAGATAATATCATCCAGCCTATCAAACTGTAGAAACTCTCTGGTTCAGATAATATCATCCAGCCTATCAAACTGAAGAAACTCTCTGGTTCAGATAATATCATCCAGCCTATCAAACTGTAGAAACTCTCTGGTTCAGGTAATATCATCCAGCCTATCAATCTGTAGAAACTGTCTCGTTCAGATAATATCATCCAGCCTATCAAACTGTAGAAACACTGTCGTTCAGATAATATCATCCAGCCTCTCAATCTGTAGAAACTGTCTCGTTCAGATAATATCATCCAGCCTATCAAACTGTAGAAACACTCTCGTTCAGATAATATCATCCAGCCTATCAATCTGTAGAAACTGTCTCGTTCAGATAATATCATCCAGCCTATCAAACTGTAGAAACACTCACGTTCAGATAATATCATCCAGCCTATCAATCTGTAGAGACTGTCTCGTTCAGATAATATCATCCAGCCTATCAAACTGTAGAAACTCTCTGGTTCAGATAATATCATCCAGCCTATCAAACTGAAGAAACTCTCTGGTTCAGATAATATCATCCAGCCTATCAAACTGTAGAAAATCTCTGGTTCAGATAATATCATCCAGCCTATCAAACTGTAGAAACTCTCTGGTTCAGATAATATCATCCAGCCTATCAAACTGAAGAAACTCTCTGGTTCAGGTAATATCATCCAGCCTATCAATCTGTAGAAACTGTCTCGTTCAGATAATATCATCCAGCCTATCAAACTGTAGAAACATTGTCGTTCAGATAATATCATCCAGCCTCTCAATCTGTAGAAACTGTCTCGTTCAGATAATATCATCCAGCCTATCAAACTGTAGAAACACTCTCGTTCAGATAATATCATCCAGCCTATCAAACTGTAGAAACTCTCTGGTTCAGGTAATATCATCCAGCCTATGAATCTGTAGAAACTGTCTCGTTCAGATATCATCCAGCCTATCAAACTGTAGAAACACTCTCGTTCAGATAATATCATCCAGCCTATCAATCTGTAGAAACTGTCTCGTTCAGATAATATCATCCAGCCTATCAAACTGTAGAAACTGTCTCGTTCAGATAATATCATCCAGCCTATCAAACTGTAGAAACTCACTGGTGCAGATAATATCATCCGGCCTATCAAACTGTAGAAACACTCTGGTTCAGATAATATCATCCAACCTATCAAACTGTAGAAATTCTGTGGTTCAGATAATATCATCCAGCCTATCAAACTGTAGAAACTCTCTGGTTCAGATAATATCATTCAGCCTATCAAACTGAAGAAACTCTCTCGTTCAGATAATATCATCCAGCCTATCAGTCTGCAGAAACTGTCTCGTTCAGATAATATCATCCAGCCCATCAAACTGTAGAAACTGTCTCGTTCAGATAATATCATCCAGCCTATCAAACTGTAGAAACTCTCTGGTTCAGATAATATCATCCGGCCTATTAAACTGTAGAAACACTCTGGTTCAGATTATATCATCCAACCTATCAAACAGTAGAAACTTTCTGGTTCAGATAATATCATCAAGCCTATCAAACTGTAGAAACACTCTGGTTCAGATAATATCATCCAGCCTATCAAACTGTAGAAACACTCTGTTTTCCGGATAATATAATGCAGCCTATCAAACTGTAGAAGCTCTCTGGTTCAGATAATATCATCCAGCCTATCAATCTTTAGAAACTGTCTCGTTCAGATAATATCATCCAGCCTATCAAACTGTAGAAACTCTCTGGTTCAGATAATATCATCCAGCCTATCAAACTGTAGAAACTCTCTGGTTCAGATAATATCATCCAGCCTATCAATATGTAGAACTGTCTCGATCAATAATATCATCCAGCCTATCAAACTGTAGAAACTCTCTGGTTCAGATAATATCATCCAGCCTACCAAACTGTAGAAACTCTCTGGTTCAGGTAATATCATCCAGCCTATCAATCTGTAGAAACTGTCTCGTTCAGATAATATCATCCAGCCTATCAAACTGTAGAAACTCTCTGGTTCAGATAATATCATCCAGCCTATCAAAGTGTAGAAACTCTCTGGTTCAGATAATATCATCCAACTTATCAAACTGTAGAAACTCTCTGGTTCAGATAATATCATCCAACCTTTCAAACTGTAGCAACTCTCTGGTTCAGATAATATCATCCAACCTATCAAACTCTAGAAACTCTCTGGTTTAGATAATATCATCCAGCCTATCAAACTGTAGAAACTCTCTGGTTCTGATAATATCATCCAGCCTATCAAACTGTAGAAACACTCTGTTTCAGATAATATCATCCAGCCTATCAAACTGTAGAAACTCTCTGGTTCAGATAATATCATCCAGCCTATCAAACTGTAGAAACTCTCTGGTTCAGATAATATCATCCAGCCTATCAAACTGTAGAAACTCTCTGGTTCAGATAATATCATCCAACCTATCAAACTGTAGAAATTCTCTGGTTCAGATAATATCATCCAGCCTATCAATCTGTAGAAACTGTCTCGTTCAGATAATATCATCCAGCCTATCAAATTGTAGAAACACACTCGTTCAGATAATATCATCCAGCCTATCAATCTGTAGAAACTGTCTCGTTCAGATAATATCATCCAGCCTATAAAACTGTAGAAACACTCTGGGTCAGATAATATCATCCAGCCTATCAAACTGTAGAAACACTCTCGTTCAGATAATATCATCCAACCTATCAATCTGTAGAAGCTGTCTCGTTCAATAATATCATCCAGCCTATCAAACTGTAGAAACTCTCTGGTTCAGGTAATATCATCCAGCCTATCAATCTGTAGAAACTGTCTCGTCCAGATTAATATCATCCAGCCTATCAAACTGTAGAAACACTGTCGTTCAGATAATATCATCCAGCCTATCAATCTGTAGAAACTGTCTCGTTCAATTAATATCATCCAGCCTATCAAACTTTAGAAACTGTCTCGTTCAGATAATATCATCCAGCCTATCAAACTGTAGAAACTCTCTGGTTCAGATAATATCATCCGGCCTATCAAACTGTAGAAACACTCTGGTTCAGATAATATCATCCAACCTATCAAACTGTAGAAATTCTCTGGCTCAGATAATATTATCCAGCCTATCAAACTGTAGAAACACTCTGGTTCAGATATTATGTAGCCTATCAAACTGTAGAAACTGTCTCGTTCAGATAATATCATCCAGCCTATCAAACTGTAGAAACTGTCTCGTTCAGATATCATCCAGCCTATCAAACTGTAGAAACTCTCTGGTTCAGATAATATCATCCGGCCTATCAAACTGTAGAAACACTCTGGTTCAGATAATATCATCCAACCTATCAAACTGTAGAAATTCTGTGGTTCAGATAATATCATCCAGCCTATCAAACTGTAGAAACTCTCTGGTTCAGATAATATCATTCAGCCTATCAAACTGAAGAAACTCTCTCGTTCAGCTAATATCATCCAGCCTATCTGTCTGTAGAAACTGTCTCGTTCAGATAATATCATCCAGCCCATCAAACTGTAGAAACTGTCTCGTTCAGATAATATCATCCAGCCTATCAAACTGTAGAAACACTCTGGTTCAGATAATATCATCCGGCCTATTATACTGTAGAAACACTCTGGTTCAGATAATATCATCCAACCTATCAAACAGTAGAAACTTTCTGGTTCAGATAATATCATCAAGCCTATCAAACTGTAGAAACACTCTGGTTCAGATAATATCATCCAGCCTATCAAACTGTAGAAACACTCTGTTTTCCGGATAATATCATCCAGCCTATCAAACTGTAGAAACACTCTGTTTTCCGGATAATATAATGCAGCCTATCAAACTGTAGAAGCTCTCTGGTTCAGATAATATCATCCGGCCTATCAATCTTTAGAAACTGTCTCGTTCAGATAATATCATCCAGCCTATCAAACTGTAGAAACTCTCTGGTTCAGATAATATCATCCAGCCTATCAAACTGTAGAAACTCTCTGGTTCAGATAATATCATCCAGCCTATCAATATGTAGAACTGTCTCGATCAATAATATCATCCAGCCTATCAAACTGTAGAAGCTCTCTGGTTCAGATAATATCATCCAGCCTACCAAACTGTAGAAACTCTCTGGTTCAGGTAATATCATCCAGCCTATCAATCTGTAGAAACTGTCTCGTTCAGATAATATCATCCAGCCTATCAAACTGTAGAAAATCTCTGGTTCAGATAATATCATCCAGCCTATCAAAGTGTAGAAACTCTCTGGTTCAGATAATATCATCCAACCTATCAAACTGTAGAAACTCTCTGGTTCAGATAATATCATCCCACCTTTCAAACTGTAGAAACTCTCTGGTTCAGATATAATCATCCAACCTATCAAACTCTAGAAACTCTCTGGTTCAGATAATATCATCCAGCCTATCAAACTGTAGAAACTCTCTGGTTCAGATAATATCATCCAGCCTATCAAACTGTAGAAACACTCTGTTTCAGATAATATCATCCAGCCTATCAAACTGTAGAAACTCTGTGGTTCAGATAATATCATCCAGCCTATCAAACTGTAGAAACTCTCTGGTTCAGATAATATCATCCAGCCTATCAAACTGTAGAAACTCTCTGGTTCAGATAATATCATCCAACCTATCAAACTGTAGAAATTCTCTGGTTCAGATAATATCATCCAGCCTATCAATCTGTAGAAACTGTCTCGTTCAGATAATATCATCCAGCCTATCAAATTGTAGAAACACTCTCGTTCAGATAATATCATCCAGCCTATCAATCTGTAGAAACTGTCTCGTTCAGATAATATCATTCACCCTATAAAACTGTAGAAACACTCTGGTTCAGATAATATCATCCAGCCTATCAAACTGTAGAAACACTCTCGTTCAGATAATATCATCCAGCCTATCAATCTGTAGAAGCTGTCTCGTTCAATAATATCATCCAGCCTATCAAACTGTAGAAACTCTCTGGTTCAGGTAATATCATCCAGCCTATCAATCTGTAGAAACTGTCTCGTCCAGATTAATATCATCCAGCCTATCAAACTGTAGAAACACTGTCGTTCAGATAATATCATCCAGCCTATCAATCTGTAGAAACTGTCTCGTTCAGATAATATCATCCAGCCTATCAATCTGTAGAAACTGTCTCGTTCAGATAATATCATCCAGCCTATCAAACTGTAGAAAATCTCTGGTTCAGATAATATCATCCAGCCTATCAAACTGTAGAAATTCTCTGGTTCAGATAATATCATCCAGCCTATCAAACTGTAGAAACTCTCTGGTTCAGATAATATCATCCAGCCTATCAAACTGTAGAAACACTCTGGTTCAGATAATATCATCCAGCCTATCAATCTGTAGAAACTGTCTTGTTCAGATAATATCATCCAGCCTATCAAACTGTAGAAAATCTCTGGTTCAGATAATATCATCCAGCCTATCAAACTGTAGAAACTCTCTGGTTCAGATAATATCATCCAGCCTATCAAACTGAAGAAACTCTCTGGTTCAGATAATATCATCCAGCCTATCAAACTGTAGAAACTCTCTGGTTCAGGTAATATCATCCAGCCTATCAATCTGTAGAAACTGTCTCGTTCAGATAATATCATCCAGCCTATCAAACTGTAGAAACACTGTCGTTCAGATAATATCATCCAGCCTCTCAATCTGTAGAAACTGTCTCGTTCAGATAATATCATCCAGCCTATCAAACTGTAGAAACACTCTCGTTCAGATAATATCATCCAGCCTATCAATCTGTAGAGACTGTCTCGTTCAGATAATATCATCCAGCCTATCAAACTGTAGAAACACTCTCGTTCAGATAATATCATCCAGCCTATCAATCTGTAGAAGCTGTCTCGTTCAATAATATCATCCAGCCTATCAAACTGAAGAAACTCTCTGGTTCAGATAATATCATCCAGCCTATCAAACTGTAGAAAATCTCTGGTTCAGATAATATCATCCAGCCTATCAAACTGTAGAAACTCTCTGGTTCAGATAATATCATCCAGCCTATCAAACTGAAGAAACTCTCTGGTTCAGATAATATCATCCAGCCTATCAAACTGTAGAAACTCTCTGGTTCAGGTAATATCATCCAGCCTATCAATCTGTAGAAACTGTCTCGTTCAGATAATATCATCCAGCCTATCAAACTGTAGAAACTGTCTCGTTCAGATAATATCATCCAGCCTCTCAATGTGTAGAAACTGTCTCGTTCAGATAATATCATCCAGCCTATCAAACTGTAGAAACACTCTCGTTCAGATAATATCATCCAGCCTATCAAACTGTAGAAACTCTGTGGTTCAGGTAATATCATCCAGCCTATGAATCTGTAGAAACTGTCTCGTTCAGATAATATCATCCAGCCTATCAAACTGTAGAAACACTCTCGTTCAGATAATATCATCCAGCCTATCAATCTGTAGAAACTGTCTCGTTCAGATAATATCGTCCAGCCTATCAAACTGTAGAAACTGTCTCGTTCAGATAATATCATCCAGCCTATCAAGCTGTAGAAACTCACTGGTGCAGATAATATCATCCGGCCTATCAAACTGTAGAAACACTCTGGTTCAGATAATATCATCCAACCTATCAAACTGTAGAAATTCTGTGGTTCAGATAATATCATCCAGCCTATCAAACTGTAGAAACTCTCTGGTTCAGATAATATCATTCAGCCTAACAAACTGAAGAAACTCTCTCGTTCAGATAATATCATCCAGCCTATCAGTCTGTAGAAACTGTCTCGTTCAGATAATATCATCCAGCCCATCAAACTGTAGAAACTGTCTCGTTCAGATAATATCATCCAGCCTATCAAACTGTAGAAACTCTCTGGTTCAGATAATATCATCCGGCCTATTAAACTGTAGAAACACTCTGGTTCAGATAATATCATCCAACCTATCAAAAAGTAGAAACTTTCTGGTTCAGATAATATCATCAAGCCTATCAAACTGTAGAAACACTCTGGTTCAGATAATATCATCCAGCCTATCAAACTGTAGAAACACTCTGTTTTCCGGATAATATAATGCAGCCTATCAAACTGTAGAAGCTCTCTGGTTCAGATAATATCATCCAGCCTATCAATCTTTAGAAACTGTCTCGTTCAGATAATATCATCCAGCCTATCAAACTGTAGAAACTCTCTGGTTCAGATAATATCATCCAGCCTATCAAACTGTAGAAACTCTCTGGTTCAGATAATATCATCCAGCCTATCAATATGTAGAACTGTCTCGATCAATAATATCATCCAGCCTATCAAACTGTAGAAACTCTCTGGTTCAGATAATATCATCCAGCCTACCAAACTGTAGAAACTCTCTGGTTCAGGTAATATCATCCAGCCTATCAATCTGTAGAAACTGTCTCGTTCAGATAATATCATCCAGCCTATCAAACTGTAGAAACTCTGTGGTTCAGATAATATCATCCAGCCTATCAAAGTGTAGAAACTCTCTGGTTCAGATAATATCATCCAACCTATCAAACTGTAGAAACTCTCTGGTTCAGATAATATCATCCAACCTTTCAAACTGTAGAAACTCTCTGGTTCAGATAATATCATCCAACCTATCAAACTCTAGAAACTCTCTGGTTCAGATAATATCATCCAGCCTATCAAACTGTAGAAACTCTCTGGTTCAGATAATATCATCCAGCCTATCAAACTGTAGAAACACTCTGTTTCAGATAATATCATCCAGCCTATCAAACTGTAGAAACTCTCTGGTTCAGATAATATCATCCAGCCTATCAAACTGTAGAAACTCTCTGGTTCAGATAATATCATCCAGCCTATCAAACTGTAGAAACTCTCTGGTTCAGATAATATCATCCAACCTATCAAACTGTAGAAATTCTCTGGTTCAGATAATATCATCCAGCCTATCAATCTGTAGAAACTGTATCGTTCAGATAATATCATCCAGCCTATCAAATTGTAGAAACACTCTCGTTCAGATAATATCATCCAGCCTATCAATCTGTAGAAACTGTCTCGTTCAGATAATATCATCCAGCCTATAAAACTGTAGAAACACTCTGGTTCAGATAATATCATCCAGCCTATCAAACTGTAGAAACACTCTCGTTCAGATAATATCATCCAGCCTATCAATCTGTAGAAGCTGTCTCGTTCAATAATATCATCCAGCCTATCAAACTGTAGAAAATCTCTGGTTCAGGTAATATCATCCAGCCTATCAAAGTGTAGAAACTCTCTGATTCAGATAATATCATCCAACCTATCAAACTGTAGAAACTCTCTGGTTCAGATAATATCATCCAACCTTTCAAACTGTAGAAACTCTCTGGTTCAGATAATATCATCCAACCTATCAAACTCTAGAAACTCTCCGGTTCAGATAATATCATCCAGCCTATCAAACTGTAGAAACTCTCTGGTTCAGATAATATCATCCAGCCTATCAAACTGTAGAAACTCTCTGGTTCAGATAATATCATCCAACCTATCAAACTGTAGAAATTCTCTGGTTCAGATAATATCATCCAGCCTATCAATCTGTAGAAACTGTCTCGTTCAGATAATATCATCCAGCCTATCAAATTGTAGAAACACTCTCGTTCAGATAATATCATCCAGCCTATCAATCTGTAGAAACTGTCTCGTTCAGATAATATCATCCAGCCTATAAAACTGTAGAAACACTCTGGTTCAGATAATATCATCCAGCCTATCAAACTGTAGAAACACTCTCGTTCAGATAATATCATCCAGCCTATCAATCTGTAGAAGCTGTCTCGTTCAATAATATCATCCAGCCTATCAAACTGTAGAAACTCTCTGGTTCAGGTAATATCATCCAGCCTATCAATCTGTAGAAACTGTCTCGTCCAGATTAATATCATCCAGCCTATCAAACTGTAGAAACACTGTCGTTCAGATAATATCATCCAGCCTATCAATCTGTAGAAACTGTCTCGTTCAGATAATATCATCCAGCCTATCAATCTGTAGAAACTCTCTCGTTCAGATAATATCATCCAGCCTATCAAACTGTAGAAAATCTCTGGTTCAGATAATATCATCCAGCCTATCAAACTGTAGAAATTCTCTGGTTCAGATAATATCATCCAGCCTATCAAACTGTAGAAACTCTCTGGTTCAGATAATATCATCCAGCCTATCAAACTGTAGAAACTCTCTGGTTCAGATAATATCATCCAGCCTATCAAACTGAAGAAACTCTCTGGATCAGATAATATCATCCAGCCTATCAAACTGTAGAAACTCTCTGGTTCAGATATTATCGTCCAGCCTATCAAAGTGTAGAAACTCTCTGGTTCAGATAATATCATCTAGCCTATCAAACTGTAGAAACTCTCTGGTTCAGATAATATCATCCAACCTTTCAAACTGTAGAAACTCTCTGGTTCAGATAATATCATCCAACCTATCAAACTCTAGAAAATCTCTGGTTCAGATAATATCATCCAGCCTATCAAACTGTAGAAACTCTGTGGTTCAGATATCATCCTTCCTATCAAACTGTAGAAACTCTCTGGTTCAGATAATATCATCCAGCCTATCAAACTGTAGAAACGCTCTGGTTCAGATAATATCATCCAGCCTATCAAACTGTAGAAACACTCTGTTTCAGATAATATCATCCAGCCTATCAAACTGTAGAAACTCTCTGGTTCAGATATCATCCATCCTATCAAACTGTAGAAACTCTCTGGTTCAGGTAATATCATCCAGCCTATGAATCTGTAGAAACTGTCTCGTTCAGATAATATCATCCAGCCTATCAAACTGTAGAAACACTCTCGTTCAGATAATATCATCCAGCCTATCAATCTGTAGAAACTGTCTCGTTCAGATAATATCATCCAGCCTATCAAACTGTAGAAACTGTCTCGTTCAGATAATATCATCCAGCCTATCAAACTGTAGAAACTCACTGGTGCAGATAATATCATCCGGCCTATCAAACTGTAGAAACACTCTGGTTCAGATAATATCATGCAACCTATCAAACTGTAGAAATTCTGTGGTTCAGATAATATCATCCAGCCTATCAAACTGTAGAAACTCTCTGGTTCAGATAATATCATTCAGCCTATCAAACTGAAGAAACTCTCTCGTTCAGATAATATCATCCAGCCTATCAGTCTGTAGAAACTGTCTCGTTCAGATAATATCATCCAGCCCATCAAACTGTAGAAACTGTCTCGTTCAGATAATATCATCCAGCCTATCAAACTGTAGAAGCTCTCTGGTTCAGATAATATCATCCGGCCTATTAAACTGTAGAAACACTCTGGTTCAGATAATATCATCCAACCTATCAAAAAGTAGAAACTTTCTGGTTCAGATAATATCATCAAGCCTATCAAACTGTAGAAACACTGTGGTTCAGATAATATCATCCAGCCTATCAAACTGTAGAAACACTCTGTTTTCCGGATAATATAATGCAGCCTATCAAACTGTAGAAGCTCTCTGGTTCAGATAATATCATCCAGCCTATCAATCTTTAGAAACTGTCTCGTTCAGATAATATCATCCAGCCTATCAAACTGTAGAAACTCTCTGGAGCAGATAATATCATCCAGCCTATCAAAGTGTAGAAACTCTCTGGTTCAGATAAAATCATCCAACCTATCAAACTGTAGAAACTCTCTGGTTCAGATAATATCATCCAACCTTTCAAACTGTAGAAACTCTCTGGTTCAGATAATATCATCCAACCTATCAAACTCTAGAAACACTCTGGTTCAGATAATATCATCCAGCCTATCAAACTGTAGAAACTCTCTGGTTCAGATAATATCATCCAGCCTATCAAACTGTAGAAACACTCTGTTTCAGATAATATCATCCAGCCTATCAAACTGTAGAAACTCTCTGGTTCAGATAATATCATCCAGCCTATCAAACTGTAGAAACTCTCTGGTTCAGATAATATCATCCAGCCTATCAAACTGTAGAAACTCTCTGGTTCAGATAATATCATCCAACCTATCAAACTGTAGAAATTCTCTGGTTCAGATAATATCATCCAGCCTATCAATCTGTAGAAACTGTCTCGTTCAGATAATATCATCCAGCCTATCAAATTGTAGAAACACTCTCGTTCAGATAATATCATCCAGCCTATCAATCTGTAGAAACTGTCTCGTTCAGATAATATCATCCAGCCTATAAAACTGTAGAAACACTCTGGTTCAGATAATATCATCCAGCCTATCAAACTGTAGAAACACTCTCGTTCAGATAATATCATCCAGCCTATCAATCTGTAGAAGCTGTCTCGTTCAATAATATCATCCAGCCTATCAAACTGTAGAAACACTCTGGTTCAGGTAATATCATCCAGCCTATCAAAGTGTAGAAACTCTCTGGTTCAGATAATATCATCCAACCTATCAAACTGTAGAAACTCTCTGGTTCAGATAATATCATCCAACCTTTCAAACTGTAGAAACTCTCTGGTTCAGATAATATCATCCAACCTATCAAACTGTAGAAATTCTCTGGTTCAGATAATATCATCCAGCCTATCAATCTGTAGAAACTGTCTCGTTCAGATAATATCATCCAGCCTATCAAATTGTAGAAACACTCTCGTTCAGATAATATCATCCAGCCTATCAATCTGTAGAAACTGTCTCGTTCAGATAATATCATCCAGCCTATCAAACTGTAGAAACTCTCTGGTTCAGATAATATCATCCAACCTATCAAACTGTAGAAATTCTCTGGTTCAGATAATATCATCCAGCCTATCAATCTGTAGAAACTGTCTCGTTCAGATAATATCATCCAGCCTATCAAACTGTAGAAACACTCTCGTTCAGATAATATCATCCAGCCTATCAATCTGTAGAAACTGTCTCGTTCAGATAATATCATCCAGCCTATAAAACTGTAGAAACACTCTGGTTCAGATAATATCATCCAGCCTATCAAACTGTAGAAACACTCTCGTTCAGATAATATCATCCAGCCTATCAATCTGTAGAAGCTGTCTCGTTCAATAATATCATCCAGCCTATCAAACTGTAGAAACTCTCTGGTTCAGGTAATATCATCCAGCCTATCAATCTGTAGAAACTGTCTCGTCCAGATTAATATCATCCAGCCTATCAAACTGTAGAAACACTGTCGTTCAGATAATATCATCCAGCCTATCAATCTGTAGAAACTGTCTCGTTCAGATAATATCATCCAGCCTATCAATCTGTAGAAACTGTCTCGTTCAGACAATATCATCCAGCCTATCAAACTGTAGAAAATCTCTGGTTCAGATAATATCATCCAGCCTATCAAACTGTAGAAATTCTCTGGTTCAGATAATATCATCCAGCCTATCAAACTGTAGAAACTCTCTGGTTCAGATAATATCATCCAGCCTATCAAACTGTAGAAACACTCTGGTTCAGATAATATCATCCAGCCTATCAATCTGTAGAAACTGTCTCGTTCAGATAATATCATCCAGCCTATCAAACTGTAGAAAATCTCTGGTTCAGATAATATCATCCAGCCTATCAAACTGTAGAAACTCTCTGGTTCAGATAATATCATCCAGCCTATCAAACAGAAGAAACTCTCTGGTTCAGATAATATCATCCAGCCTATCAAACTGTAGAAACTCTCTGGTTCAGGTAATATCATCCAGCCTATCAATCTGTAGAAACTGTCTCGTTCAGATAATATCATCCAGCCTATCAAACTGTAGAAACAGTGTCGTTCAGATAATATCATCCAGCCTCTCAATCTGTAGAAACTGTCTCGTTCAGATAATATCATCCAGCCTATCAAACTGTAGAAACACTCTCGTTCAGATAATATCATCCAGCCTATCAATCTGTAGAAACTGTCTCGTTCAGATAATATCATCCAGCCTATCAAACTGTAGAAACACTCACGTTCAGATAATATCATCCAGCCTATCAATCTGTAGAGACTGTCTCGTTCAGATAATATCATCCAGCCTATCAAACTGTAGAAACTCTCTGGTTCAGATAATATCATCCAGCCTATCAAACTGAAGAAACTCTCTGGTTCAAATAATATCATCCAGCCTATCAAACTGTAGAAAATCTCTGGTTCAGATAATATCATCCAGCCTATCAAACTGTAGAAACTCTCTGGTTCAGATAATATCATCCAGCCTATCAAACTGAAGAAACTCTCTGGTTCAGGTAATATCATCCAGCCTATCAATCTGTAGAAACTGTCTCGTTCAGATAATATCATCCAGCCTATCAAACTGTAGAAACACTGTCGTTCAGATAATATCATCCAGCCTCTCAATCTGTAGAAACTGTCTCGTTCAGATAATATCATCCAGCCTATCAAACTGTAGAAACACTCTCGTTCAGATAATATCATCCAGCCTATCAAACTGTAGAAACTCTCTGGTTCAGGTAATATCATCCAGCCTATGAATCTGTAGAAACTGTCTCGTTCAGATATCATCCAGCCTATCAAACTGTAGAAACACTCTCGTTCAGATAATATCATCCAGCCTATCAATCTGTAGAAACTGTCTCGTTCAGATAATATCATCCAGCCTATCAAACTGTAGAAACTGTCTCGTTCAGATAATATCATCCAGCCTATCAAACTGTAGAAACTCACTGGTGCAGATAATATCATCCGGCCTATCAAACTGTAGAAACACTCTGGTTCAGATAATATCATCCAACCTATCAAACTGTAGAAATTCTGTGGTTCAGATAATATCATCCAGCCTATCAAACTGTAGAAACTCTCTGGTTCAGATAATATCATTCAGCCTATCAAACTGAAGAAACTCTCTCGTTCAGATAATATCATCCAGCCTATCAGTCTGCAGAAACTGTCTCGTTCAGATAATATCATCCAGCCCATCAAACTGTAGAAACTGTCTCGTTCAGATAATATCATCCAGCCTATCAAACTGTAGAAACTCTCTGGTTCAGATAATATCATCCGGCCTATTAAACTGTAGAAACACTCTGGTTCAGATAATATCATCCAACCTATCAAACAGTAGAAACTTTCTGGTTCAGATAATATCATCAAGCCTATCAAACTGTAGAAACACTCTGGTTCAGATAATATCATCCAGCCTATCAAACTGTAGAAACACTCTGTTTTCCGGATAATATAATGCAGCCTATCAAACTGTAGAAGCTCTCTGGTTCAGATAATATCATCCAGCCTATCAATCTTTAGAAACTGTCTCGTTCAGATAATATCATCCAGCCTATCAAACTGTAGAAACTCTCTGGTTCAGATAATATCATCCAGCCTATCAAACTGTAGAAACTCTCTGGTTCAGATAATATCATCCAGCCTATCAATATGTAGAACTGTCTCGATCAATAATATCATCCAGCCTATCAAACTGTAGAAACTCTCTGGTTCAGATAATATCATCCAGCCTACCAAACTGTAGAAACTCTCTGGTTCAGGTAATATCATCCAGCCTATCAATCTGTAGAAACTGTCTCGTTCAGATAATATCATCCAGCCTATCAAACTGTAGAAACTCTCTGGTTCAGATAATATCATCCAGCCTATCAAAGTGTAGAAAATCTCTGGTTCAGATAATATCATCCAACTTATCAAACTGTAGAAACTCTCTGGTTCAGATAATATCATCCAACCTTTCAAACTGTAGCAACTCTCTGGTTCAGATAATATCATCCAACCTATCAAACTCTAGAAACTCTCTGGTTTAGATAATATCATCCAGCCTATCAAACTGTAGAAACTCTCTGGTTCTGATAATATCATCCAGCCTATCAAACTGTAGAAACACTCTGTTTCAGATAATATCATCCAGCCTATCAAACTGTAGAAACTCTCTGGTTCAGATAATATCATCCAGCCTATCAAACTGTAGAAACTCTCTGGTTCAGATAATATCATCCAGCCTATCAAACTGTAGAAACTCTCTGGTTCAGATAATATCATCCAACCTATCAAACTGTAGAAATTCTCTGGTTCAGATAATATCATCCAGCCTATCAATCTGTAGAAACTGTCTCGTTCAGATAATATCATCCAGCCTATCAAATTGTAGAAACACACTCGTTCAGATAATATCATCCAGCCTATCAATCTGTAGAAACTGTCTCGTTCAGATAATATCATCCAGCCTATAAAACTGTAGAAACACTCTGGGTCAGATAATATCATCCAGCCTATCAAACTGTAGAAACACTCTCGTTCAGATAATATCATCCAACCTATCAATCTGTAGAAGCTGTCTCGTTCAATAATATCATCCAGCCTATCAAACTGTAGAAACTCTCTGGTTCAGGTAATATCATCCAGCCTATCAATCTGTAGAAACTGTCTCGTCCAGATTAATATCATCCAGCCTATCAAACTGTAGAAACACTGTCGTTCAGATAATATCATCCAGCCTATCAATCTGTAGAAACTGTCTCGTTCAGATAATATCATCCAGCCTATCAATCTGTAGAAACTGTCTCGTTCAGATAATATCATCCAGCCTATCAAACTGTAGAAATTCTCTGGTTCAGATAATATCATCCAGCCTATCAAACTGTAGAAATTCTCTGGTTCAGATAATATCATCCAGCCTATCAAACTGTAGAAACTCTCTGGTTCAGGTAATATCATCCAGCCTATCAATCTGTAGAAACTGTCTCGTTCAGATAATATCATCCAGCCTATCAAACTGTAGAAACACTGTCGTTCAGATAATATCATCCAGCCTCTCAATCTGTAGAAACTGTCTCGTTCAGATAATATCATCCAGCCTATCAAACTGTAGAAACACTCTCGTTCAGATAATATCATCCAGCCTATCAATCTGTAGAGACTGTCTCGTTCAGATAATATCATCCAGCCTATCAAACTGTAGAAACACTCTCGTTCAGATAATATCATCCAGCCTATCAAACTGTAGAAACTCTCTGGTTCAGATAATATCATCCAGCCTATCAAACTGAAGAAACTCTCTGGTTCAGATAATATCATCCAGCCTATCAAACTGTAGAAAATCTCTGGTTCAGATAATATCATCCAGCCTATCAAACTGTAGAAACTCTCTGGTTCAGATAATATCATCCAGCCTATCAAACTGAAGAAACTCTCTGGTTCAGATAATATCATCCAGCCTATCAAACTGTAGAAACTCTCTGGTTCAGGTAATATCATCCAGCCTATCAATCTGTAGAAACTGTCTCGTTCAGATAATATCATCCAGCCTATCAAACTGTAGAAACACTATCGTTCAGATAATATCATCCAGCCTCTCAATCTGTAGAAACTGTCTCGTTCAGATAATATCATCCTTCCTATCAAACTGTAGAAACTCTCTGGTTCAGATAATATCATCCAGCCTATCAAACTGTAGAAACTCTCTGGTTCAGATAATATCATCCAGCCTATCAAACTGTAGAAACACTCTGTTTCAGATAATATCATCCAGCCTATCAAACTGTAGAAACTCTCTGGTTCAGATATCATCCATCCTATCAAACTGTAGAAACTCTCTGGTTCAGATAATATCATCCAGCCTATCAAACTGTAGAAACTCTCTGGTTCAGATAATATCATCCAACCTATCAAACTGTAGAAATTCTCTGGTTCAGATAATATCATCCAGCCTATCAATCTGTAGAAACTGTCTCGTTCAGATAATATCATCCAGCCTATCAAACTGTAGAAACACTCTGGTTCAGATAATATCATCCAGCCTATCAAACTGTAGAAACACTCTCGTTCAGATAATATCATCCAGCCTATCAATCTGTAGAAGCTGTCTCGTTCAATAATATCATCCAGCCTATCAAACTGTAGAAACACTCTGGTTCAGATAATATCATCCAACCTATCAAAAAGTAGAAACTTTCTGGTTCAGATAATATCATCAAGCCTATCAAACTGTAGAAACACTCTGGTTCAGATAATATCATCCAGCCTATCAAACTGTAGAAACACTCTGTTTTCCGGATAATATAATGCAGCCTATCAAACTGTAGAAGCTCTCTGGTTCAGATAATATCATCCAGCCTATCAATCTTTAGAAACTGTCTCGTTCAGGTAATATCATCCAGCCTATCAAACTGTAGAAACTCTCTGGTTCAGATAATATCATCCAGCCTATCAAACTGTAGAAACTCTCTGGTTCAGATAATATCATCCAGCCTATCAATATGTAGAACTGTCTCGATCAATAATATCATCCAGCCTATCAAACTGTAGAAACTCTCTGGTTCAGATAATATCATCCAGCCTACCAAACTGTAGAAACTCTCTGGTTCAGGTAATATCATCCAGCCTATCAATCTGTAGAAACTGTCTCGTTCAGATAATATCATCCAGCCTATCAAACTGTAGAAACTCTCTGGTTCAGATAATATCATCCAGCCTATCAAAGTGTAGAAACTCTCTGGTTCAGATAATATCATGCAGCCCATCAAACTGTAGAAACTGTCTCGTTCAGATAATATCATCCAGCCTATCAAACTGTAGAAACACTCTGGTTCAGATAATATCATCCGGCCTATTATACTGTAGAAACACTCTGGTTCAGATAATATCATCCAACCTATCAAACAGTAGAAACTTTCTGGTTCAGATAATATCATCAAGCCTATCAAACTGTAGAAACACTCTGGTTCAGATAATATCATCCAGCCTATCAAACTGTAGAAACACTCTGTTTTCCGGATAATATCATCCAGCCTATCAAACTGTAGAAACACTCTGTTTTCCGGATAATATAATGCAGCCTATCAAACTGTAGAAGCTCTCTGGTTCAGATAATATCATCCAGCCTATCAATCTTTAGAAACTGTCTCGTTCAGATAATATCATCCAGCCTATCAAACTGTAGAAACTCTCTGGTTCAGATAATATCATCCAGCCTATCAAACTGTAGAAACTCTCTGGTTCAGATAATATCATCCAGCCTATCAATATGTAGAACTGTCTCGATCAATAATATCATCCAGCCTATCAAACTGTAGAAACTCTCTGGTTCAGATAATATCATCCAGCCTACCAAACTGTAGAAACTCTCTGGTTCAGATAATATCATCCAGCCTATCAAACTGTAGAAACTCTCTGGTTCAGGTAATATCATCCAGCCTATCAATCTGTAGAAACTGTCTCGTTCAGATAATATCATCCAGCCTATCAAACTGTAGAAACACTGTCGTTCAGATAATATCATCCAGCCTCTCAATCTGTAGAAACTGTCTCGTTCAGATAATATCATCCAGCCTATCAAACTGTAGAAACACTCTCGTTCAGATAATATCATCCAGCCTATCAATCTGTAGAGACTGTCTCGTTCAGATAATATCATCCAGCCTATCAAACTGTAGAAACACTCTCGTTCAGATAATATCATCCAGCCTATCAAACTGTAGAAACTCTCTGGTTCAGATAATATCATCCAGCCTATCAAACTGAAGAAACTCTCTGGTTCAGATAATATCATCCAGCCTATCAAACTGTAGAAAATCTCTGGTTCAGATAATATCATCCAGCCTATCAAACTGTAGAAACTCTCTGGTTCAGATAATATCATCCAGCCTATCAAACTGAAGAAACTCTCTGGTTCAGATAATATCATCCAGCCTATCAAACTGTAGAAACTCTCTGGTTCAGGTAATATCATCCAGCCTATCAATCTGTAGAAACTGTCTCGTTCAGATAATATCATCCAGCCTATCAAACTGTAGAAACACTATCGTTCAGATAATATCATCCAGCCTCTCAATCTGTAGAAACTGTCTCGTTCAGATAATATCATCCTTCCTATCAAACTGTAGAAACTCTCTGGTTCAGATAATATCATCCAGCCTATCAAACTGTAGAAACTCTCTGGTTCAGATAATATCATCCAGCCTATCAAACTGTAGAAACACTCTGTTTCAGATAATATCATCCAGCCTATCAAACTGTAGAAACTCTCTGGTTCAGATATCATCCATCCTATCAAACTGTAGAAACTCTCTGGTTCAGATAATATCATCCAGCCTATCATACTGTAGAAACTCTCTGGTTCAGATAATATCATCCAACCTATCAAACTGTAGAAATTCTCTGGTTCAGATAATATCATCCAGCCTATCAATCTGTAGAAACTGTCTCGTTCAGATAATATCATCCAGCCTATCAAACTGTAGAAACACTCTGGTTCAGATAATATCATCCAGCCTATCAAACTGTAGAAACACTCTCGTTCAGATAATATCATCCAGCCTATCAATCTGTAGAAACTGTCTCGTTCAATAATATCATCCAGCCTATCAAACTGTAGAAACACTCTGGTTCAGATAATATCATCCAACCTATCAAAAAGTAGAAATTTTCTGGTTCAGATAATATCATCAAGCCTATCAAACTGTAGAAACACTCTGGTTCAGATAATATCATCCAGCCTATCAAACTGTAGAAACACTCTGTTTTCCGGATAATATAATACAGCCTATCAAACTGTAGAAGCTCTCTGGTTCAGATAATATCATCCAGCCTATCAATCTTTAGAAACTGTCTCGTTCAGGTAATATCATCCAGCCTATCAAACTGTAGAAACTCTCTGGTTCAGATAATATCATCCAGCCTATCAAACTGTAGAAACTCTCTGGTTCAGATAATATCATCCAGCCTATCAATATGTAGAACTGTCTCGATCAATAATATCATCCAGCCTATCAAACTGTAGAAACTCTCTGGTTCAGATAATATCATCCAGCCTACCAAACTGTAGAAACTCTCTGGTTCAGGTAATATCATCCAGCCTATCAATCTGTAGTAACTGTCTCGTTCAGATAATATCATCCAGCCTATCAAACTGTAGAAACTCTCTGGTTCAGATAATATCATCCAGCCTATCAAAGTGTAGAAACTCTCTGGTTCAGATAATATCATGCAGCCCATCAAACTGTAGAAACTGTCTCGTTCAGATAATATCATCCAGCCTATCAAACTGTAGAAACACTCTGGTTCAGATAATATCATCCGGCCTATTATACTGTAGAAACACTCTGGTTCAGATAATATCATCCAACCTATCAAACAGTAGAAACTTTCTGGTTCAGATAATATCATCAAGCCTATCAAACTGTAGAAACACTCTGGTTCAGATAATATCATCCAGCCTATCAAACTGTAGAAACACTCTGTTTTCCGGATAATATCATCCAGCCTATCAAACTGTAGAAACACTCTGTTTTCCGGATAATATAATGCAGCCTATCAAACTGTAGAAGCTCTCTGGTTCAGATAATATCATCCAGCCTATCAATCTTTAGAAACTGTCTCGTTCAGATAATATCATCCAGCCTATCAAACTGTAGAAACTCTCTGGTTCAGATAATATCATCCAGCCTATCAAACTGTAGAAACTCTCTGGTTCAGATAATATCATCCAGCCTATCAATATGTAGAACTGTCTCGATCAATAATATCATCCAGCCTATCAAACTGTAGAAACTCTCTGGTTCAGATAATATCATCCAGCCTACCAAACTGTAGAAACTCTCTGGTTCAGGTAATATCATCCAGCCTATCAATCTGTAGAAACTGTCTCGTTCAGATAATATCATCCAGCCTATCAAACTGTAGAAACTCTCTGGTTCAGATAATATCATCCAGCCTATCAAAGTGTAGAAACTCTCTGGTTCAGATAATATCATCCAACCTATCAAACTGTAGAAACTCTCTGGTTCAGATAATATCATCCAACCTTTCAAACTGTAGAAACTCTCTGGTTCAGATATAATCATCCAACCTATCAAACTCTAGAAACTCTCTGGTTCAGATAATATCATCCAGCCTATCAAACTGTAGAAACTCTCTGGTTCAGATAATATCATCCAGCATATCAAACTGTAGAAACACTCTGTTTCAGATAATATCATCCAGCCTATCAAACTGTAGAAACTCTCTGGTTCAGATAATATCATCCAGCCTATCAAACTGTAGAAACTCTCTGGTTCAGATAATATCATCCAAGCTATCAAACTGTAGAAACTCTCTGGTTCAGATAATATCATCCAACCTATCAAACTGTAGACATTCTCTGGTTCAGATAATATCATCCAGCCTATCAATCTGTAGAAACTGTCTCGTTCAGATAATATCATCCAGCCTATCAAATTGTAGAAACACTCTCGTTCAGATAATATCATCCAGCCTATCAATCTGTAGAAACTCTCTGGTTCAGATAATATCATTCAACCTATCAAACTGTAGAAACTCTCTGGTTCAGATAATATCATCCAACCTATCAAACTGTAGAAACTCTCTGGTTCAGATAATATCATCCAACCTATCAAACTGTAGAAACTCTCTGGTTCAGATAATATCATCCAACCTATCAAACTGTAGAAACTCTCTGGTTCAGATAATATCATTCAACCTATCAAACTGTAGAAACTCTCTGGTTCAGATAATATCATCCGGCCTATCAAACTATAGAAACTCTCTGGTTCAGATAATATCATCCAGCCTATCAAACTGTAGAAACACTCATTTTCAGATAATATCATCCAGCCTATCAAACTCTAGAAATTCTCTGGTTCAGATAATATCATCCAGCCTATCAATCTGTAGAAACTGTCTCGTTCAGATAATATCATCCAGCCTATCAAACTGTAGAAACTCTCTGGTTCAGATAATATCATCCAGCCTATCAAACTGTAGAAACTCTCTGGTTCAGATAATATCATCCGGCCTATCAAACTGTAGAAACACTCTGGTTCAGATAATATCATCCAACCTATCAAACTGTAGAAATTGTCTGGTTCAGATAATATCATTCAGCCTATCAGACTGTAGAAATTCTCTGGTTCAGATAATATCATCCAGCCTATCAATCTGTAGAAACTGTCTCGTTCAATTAATATCATCCAGCCTATCAAACTTTAGAAACTGTCTCGTTCAGATAATATCATCCAGCCTATCAAACTGTAGAAACTCTCTGGTTCAGATAATATCATCCGGCCTATCAAACTGTAGAAACACTCTGGTTCAGATAATATCATCCAACCTATCAAACTGTAGAAATTCTCTGGTTCAGATAATATTATCCAGCCTATCAAACTGTAGAAACACTCTGGTTCAGATATTATGTAGCCTATCAAACTGTAGAAACTGTCTCGTTCAGATAATATCATCCAGCCTATCAAACTGTAGAAACTGTCTCGTTCAGATATCATCCAGCCTATCAAACTGTAGAAATTCTCTGGTTCAGATAATATCATCCGGCCTATCAAACTGTAGAAACACTCTGGTTCAGATAATATCATCCAACCTATCAAACTGTAGAAATTCTGTGGTTCAGATAATATCATCCAGCCTATCAAACTGTAGAAACTCTCTGGTTCAGATAATATCATTCAGCCTATCAAACTGAAGAAACTCTCTCGTTCAGCTAATATCATCCAGCCTATCTGTCTGTAGAAACTGTCTCGTTCAGATAATATCATCCAGCCCATCAAACTGTAGAAACTGTCTCGTTCAGATAATATCATCCAGCCTATCAAACTGTAGAAACACTCTGGTTCAGATAATATCATCCGGCCTATTATACTGTAGAAACACTCTGGTTCAGATAATATCATCCAACCTATCAAACAGTAGAAACTTTCTGGTTCAGATAATATCATCAAGCCTATCAAACTGTAGAAACACTCTGGTTCAGATAATATCATCCAGCCTATCAAACTGTAGAAACACTCTGTTTTCCGGATAATATCATCCAGCCTATCAAACTGTAGAAACACTCTGTTTTCCGGATAATATAATGCAGCCTATCAAACTGTAGAAGCTCTCTGGTTCAGATAATATCATCCAGCCTAACAATCTTTAGAAACTGTCTCGTTCAGATAATATCATCCAGCCTATCAAACTGTAGAAACTCTCTGGTTCAGATAATATCATCCAGCCTATCAAACTGTAGAAACTCTCTGGTTCAGATAATATCATCCAGCCTATCAATATGTAGAACTGTCTCGATCAATAATATCATCCAGCCTATCAAACTGTAGAAACTCTCTGGTTCAGATAATATCATCCAGCCTACCAAACTGTAGAAACTCTCTGGTTCAGGTAATATCATCCAGCCTATCAATCTGTAGAAACTGTCTCGTTCAGATAATATCATCCAGCCTATCAAACTGTAGAAAATCTCTGGTTCAGATAATATCATCCAGCCTATCAAAGTGTAGAAACTCTCTGGTTCAGATAATATCATCCAACCTATCAAACTGTAGAAACTCTCTGGTTCAGATAATATCATCCAACCTTTCAAACTGTAGAAACTCTCTGGTTCAGATATAATCATCCAACCTATCAAACTCTAGAAACTCTCTGGTTCAGATAATATCATCCAGCCTATCAAACTGTAGAAACTCTCTGGTTCAGATAATATCATCCAGCCTATCAAACTGTAGAAACACTCTGTTTCAGATAATATCATCCAGCCTATCAAACTGTAGAAACTCTCTGGTTCAGATAATATCATCCAGCCTATCAAACTGTAGAAACTCTCTGGTTCAGATAATATCATCCAGCCTATCAAACTGTAGAAACTCTCTGGTTCAGATAATATCATCCAACCTATCAAACTGTAGAAATTCTCTGGTTCAGATAATATCATCCAGCCTATCAATCTGTAGAAACTGTCTCGTTCAGATAATATCATCATGCCTATCAAATTGTAGAAACACTCTCGTTCAGATAATATCATCCAGCCTATCAATCTGCAGAAACTGTCTCGTTCAGATAATATCATTCACCCTATAAAACTGTAGAAACACTCTGGTTCAGATAATATCATCCAGCCTATCAAACTGTAGAAACACTCTCGTTCAGATAATATCATCCAGCCTATCAATCTGTAGAAGCTGTCTCGTTCAATAATATCATCCAGCCTATCAAACTGTAGAAACTCTCTGGTTCAGGTAATATCATCCAGCCTATCAATCTGTAGAAACTGTCTCGTCCAGATTAATATCATCCAGCCTATCAAACTGTAGAAACACTGTCGTTCAGATAATATCATCCAGCCTATCAATCTGTAGAAACTGTCTCGTTCAGATAATATCATCCAGCCTATCAATCTGTAGAAACTGTCTCGTTCAGATAATATCATCCAGCCTATCAAACTGTAGAAAATCTCTGGTTCAGATAATATCATCCAGCCTATCAAACTGTAGAAATTCTCTGGTACAGATAATATCATCCAGCCTATCAAACTGTAGAAACTCTCTGGTTCAGATAATATCATCCAGCCTATCAAACTGTAGAAACACTCTGGTTCAGATAATATCATCCAGCCTATCAATCTGTAGAAACTGTCTTGTTCAGATAATATCATCCAGCCTATCAAACTGTAGAAAATCTCTGGTTCAGATAATATCATCCAGCCTATCAAACTGTAGAAACTCTCTGGTTCAGATAATATCATCCAGCCTATCAAACTGAAGAAACTCTCTGGTTCAGATAATATCATCCAGCCTATCAAACTGTAGAAACTCTCTGGTTCAGGTAATATCATCCAGCCTATCAATCTGTAGAAACTGTCTCGTTCAGATAATATCATCCAGCCTATCAAACTGTAGAAACACTGTCGTTCAGATAATATCATCCAGCCTCTCAATCTGTAGAAACTGTCTCGTTCAGATAATATCATCCAGCCTATCAAACTGTAGAAACACTCTCGTTCAGATAATATCATCCAGCCTATCAATCTGTAGAGACTGTCTCGTTCAGATAATATCATCCAGCCTATCAAACTGTAGAAACACTCTCGTTCAGATAATATCATCCAGCCTATCAAACTGTAGAAACTCTCTGGTTCAGATAATATCATCCAGCCTATCAAAGTGAAGAAACTCTCTGGTTCAGATAATATCATCCAGCCTATCAAACTGTAGAAACTCTCTGGTTCAGATAATATCATCCAGCCTATCAAACTGTAGAAACTCTCTGGTTCAGATAATATCATCCAGCCTATCAAACTGTAGAAACTCTCTGGTTCAGATAATATCATCCAGCCTATCAAACTGTAGAAACTCTCTGGTTCAGATAATATCATCCAGCCTATCAAACTGTAGAAACTCTCTGGTTCAGATAATATCATCCAACCTATCAAACTGTAGAAATTCTCTGGTTCAGATAATATCATCCAGCCTATCAATCTGTAGAAACTGTCTCGTTCAGATAATATCATCCAGCCTATCAAACTGTAGAAAATCTCTGGTTCAGATAATATCATCCAGCCTATCAAACTGTAGAAATTCTCTGGTTCAGATAATATCATCCAGCCTATCAAACTGTAGAAACTCTCTGGTTCAGATAGTATCATCCAGCCTATCAAACTGTAGAAACACTCTGGTTCAGATAATATCATCCAGCCTATCAATCTGTAGAAACTGTCTTGTTCAGATAATATCATCCAGCCTATCAAACTGTAGAAAATCTCTGGTTCAGATAATATCATCCAGCCTATCAAACTGTAGAAACTCTCTGGTTCAGATAATATCATCCAGCCTATCAAACTGAAGAAACTCTCTGGTTCAGATAATATCATCCAGCCTATCAAACTGTAGAAACTCTCTGGTTCAGGTAATATCATCCAGCCTATCAATCTGTAGAAACTGTCTCGTTCAGATAATATCATCCAGCCTATCAAACTGTAGAAACACTGTCGTTCAGATAATATCATCCAGCCTCTCAATCTGTAGAAACTGTCTCGTTCAGATAATATCATCCAGCCTATCAAACTGTAGAAACACTCTCGTTCAGATAATATCATCCAGCCTATCAATCTGTAGAGACTGTCTCGTTCAGATAATATCATCCAGCCTATCAAACTGTAGAAACACTCTCGTTCAGATAATATCATCCAGCCTATCAAACTGTAGAAACTCTCTGGTTCAGATAATATCATCCAGCCTATCAAACTGAAGAAACTCTCTGGTTCAGATAATATCATCCAGCCTATCAAACTGTAGAAAATCTCTGGTTCAGATAATATCATCCAGCCTATCAAACTGTAGAAACTCTCTGGTTCAGATAATATCATCCAGCCTATCAAACTGTAGAAACTCTCTGGTTCAGATAATATCATCCAGCCTATCAAACTGTAGAAACTCTCTGGTTCAGATAATATCATCCAGCCTATCAAACTGTAGAAACTCTCTGGTTCAGATAATATCATCCAACCTATCAAACTGTAGAAATTCTCTGGTTCAGATAATATCATCCAGCCTATCAATCTGTAGAAACTGTCTCGTTCAGATAATATCATCCAGCCTATCAAATTGTAGAAACACACTCGTTCAGATAATATCATCCAGCCTATCAATCTGTAGAAACTGTCTCGTTCAGATAATATCATCCAGCCTATAAAACTGTAGAAACACTCTGGGTCAGATAATATCATCCAGCCTATCAAACTGTAGAAACACTCTCGTTCAGATAATATCATCCAACCTATCAATCTGTAGAAGCTGTCTCGTTCAATAATATCATCCAGCCTATCAAACTGTAGAAACTCTCTGGTTCAGGTAATATCATCCAGCCTATCAATCTGTAGAAACTGTCTCGTCCAGATTAATATCATCCAGCCTATCAAACTGTAGAAACACTGTCGTTCAGATAATATCATCCAGCCTATCAATCTGTAGAAACTGTCTCGTTCAGATAATATCATCCAGCCTATCAATCTGTAGAAACTGTCTCGTTCAGATAATATCATCCAGCCTATCAAACTGTAGAAATTCTCTGGTTCAGATAATATCATCCAGCCTATCAAACTGTAGAAATTCTCTGGTTCAGATAATATCATCCAGCCTATCAAACTGTAGAAACTCTCTGGTTCAGGTAATATCATCCAGCCTATCAATCTGTAGAAACTGTCTCGTTCAGATAATATCATCCAGCCTATCAAACTGTAGAAACACTGTCGTTCAGATAATATCATCCAGCCTCTCAATCTGTAGAAACTGTCTCGTTCAGATAATATCATCCAGCCTATCAAACTGTAGAAACACTCTCGTTCAGATAATATCATCCAGCCTATCAATCTGTAGAGACTGTCTCGTTCAGATAATATCATCCAGCCTATCAAACTGTAGAAACACTCTCGTTCAGATAATATCATCCAGCCTATCAAACTGTAGAAACTCTCTGGTTCAGATAATATCATCCAGCCTATCAATCTGAAGAAACTCTCTGGTTCAGATAATATCATCCAGCCTATCAAACTGTAGAAAATCTCTGGTTCAGATAATATCATCCAGCCTATCAAACTGTAGAAACTCTCTGGTTCAGATAATATCATCCAGCCTATCAAACTGAAGAAACTCTCTGGTTCAGATAATATCATCCAGCCTATCAAACTGTAGAAACTCTCTGGTTCAGGTAATATCATCCAGCCTATCAATCTGTAGACACTGTCTCGTTCAGATAATATCATCCAGCCTATCAAACTGTAGAAACACTATCGTTCAGATAATATCATCCAGCCTCTCAATCTGTAGAAACTGTCTCGTTCAGATAATATCATCCTTCCTATCAAACTGTAGAAACTCTCTGGTTCAGATAATATCATCCAGCCTATCAAACTGTAGAAACTCTCTGGTTCAGATAATATCATCCAGCCTATCAAACTGTAGAAACACTCTGTTTCAGATAATATCATCCAGCCTATCAAACTGTAGAAACTCTCTGGTTCAGATATCATCCATCCTATCAAACTGTAGAAACTCTCTGGTTCAGATAATATCATCCAGCCTATCAAACTGTAGAAACTCTCTGGTTCAGATAATATCATCCAACCTATCAAACTGTAGAAATTCTCTGGTTCAGATAATATCATCCAGCCTATCAATCTGTAGAAACTGTCTCGTTCAGATAATATCATCCAGCCTATCAAACTGTAGAAACACTCTGGTTCAGATAATATCATCCAGCCTATCAAACTGTAGAAACACTCTCGTTCAGATAATATCATCCAGCCTATCAATCTGTAGAAGCTGTCTCGTTCAATAATATCATCCAGCCTATCAAACTGTAGAAACACTCTGGTTCAGATAATATCATCCAACCTATCAAAAAGTAGAAACTTTCTGGTTCAGATAATATCATCAAGCCTATCAAACTGTAGAAACACTCTGGTTCAGATAATATCATCCAGCCTATCAAACTGTAGAAACACTCTGTTTTCCGGATAATATAATGCAGCCTATCAAACTGTAGAAGCTCTCTGGTTCAGATAATATCATCCAGCCTATCAATCTTTAGAAACTGTCTCGTTCAGGTAATATCATCCAGCCTATCAAACTGTAGAAACTCTCTGGTTCAGATAATATCATCCAGCCTATCAAACTGTAGAAACTCTCTGGTTCAGATAATATCATCCAGCCTATCAATATGTAGAACTGTCTCGATCAATAATATCATCCAGCCTATCAAACTGTAGAAACTCTCTGGTTCAGATAATATCATCCAGCCTACCAAACTGTAGAAACTCTCTGGTTCAGGTAATATCATCCAGCCTATCAATCTGTAGAAACTGTCTCGTTCAGATAATATCATCCAGCCTATCAAACTGTAGAAACTCTCTGGTTCAGATAATATCATCCAGCCTATCAAAGTGTAGAAACTCTCTGGTTCAGATAATATGCAGCCCATCAAACTGTAGAAACTGTCTCGTTCAGATAATATCATCCAGCCTATCAAACTGTAGAAACACTCTGGTTCAGATAATATCATCCGGCCTATTATACTGTAGAAACACTCTGGTTCAGATAATATCATCCAACCTATCAAACAGTAGAAACTTTCTGGTTCAGATAATATCATCAAGCCTATCAAACTGTAGAAACACTCTGGTTCAGATAATATCATCCAGCCTATCAAACTGTAGAAACACTCTGTTTTCCGGATAATATCATCCAGCCTATCAAACTGTAGAAACACTCTGTTTTCCGGATAATATAATGCAGCCTATCAAACTGTAGAAGCTCTCTGGTTCAGATAATATCATCCAGCCTATCAATCTTTAGAAACTGTCTCGTTCAGATAATATCATCCAGCCTATCAAACTGTAGAAACTCTCTGGTTCAGATAATATCATCCAGCCTATCAAACTGTAGAAACTCTCTGGTTCAGATAATATCATCCAGCCTATCAATATGTAGAACTGTCTCGATCAATAATATCATCCAGCCTATCAAACTGTAGAAACTCTCTGGTTCAGATAATATCATCCAGCCTACCAAACTGTAGAAACTCTCTGGTTCAGGTAATATCATCCAGCCTATCAATCTGTAGAAACTGTCTCGTTCAGATAATATCATCCAGCCTATCAAACTGTAGAAACTCTCTGGTTCAGATAATATCATCCAGCCTATCAAAGTGTAGAAACTCTCTGGTTCAGATAATATCATCCAACCTATCAAACTGTAGAAATTCTCTGGTTCAGATAATATCATCCAGCCTATCAATCTGTAGAAACTGTCTCGTTCAGATAATATCATCCAGCCTATCAAATTGTAGAAACACTCTCGTTCAGATAATATCATCCAGCCTATCAATCTGTAGAAACTCTCTGGTTCAGATAATATCATTCAACCTATCAAACTGTAGAAACTCTCTGGTTCAGATAATATCATCCAACCTATCAAACTGTAGAAACTCTCTGGTTCAGATAACATCATCCAACCTATCAAACTGTAGAAACTCTCTGGTTCAGATAATATCATCCAACCTATTAAACTGTAGAAACTCTCTGGTTCAGATAATATCATTCAACCTATCAAACTGTAGAAACTCTCTGGTTCAGATAATATCATCCGGCCTATCAAACTATAGAAACTCTCTGGTTCAGATAATATCATCCAGCCTATCAAACTGTAGAAACACTCATTTTCAGATAATATCATCCAGCCTATCAAACTCTAGAAATTCTCTGGTTCAGATAATATCATCCAGCCTATCAATCTGTAGAAACTGTCTCGTTCAGATAATATCATCCAGCCTATCAAACTGTAGAAACTCTCTGGTTCAGATAATATCATCCAGCCTATCAAACTGTAGAAACTCTCTGGTTCAGATAATATCATCCGGCCTATCAAACTGTAGAAACACTCTGGTTCAGATAATATCATCCAACCTATCAAACTGTAGAAATTGTCTGGTTCAGATAATATCATTCAGCCTATCAGACTGTAGAAACTCTCTGGTTCAGATAATATCATCCAGCCTATCAATCTGTAGAAACTGTCTCGTTCAATTAATATCATCCAGCCTATCAAACTTTAGAAACTGTCTCGTTCAGATAATATCATCCAGCCTATCAAACTGTAGAAACTCTCTGGTTCAGATAATATCATCCGGCCTATCAAACTGTAGAAACACTCTGGTTCAGATAATATCATCCAACCTATCAAACTGTAGAAATTCTCTGGTTCAGATAATATTATCCAGCCTATCAAACTGTAGAAACACTCTGGTTCAGATATTATGTAGCCTATCAAACTGTAGAAACTGTCTCGTTCAGATAATATCATCCAGCCTATCAAACTGTAGAAACTGTCTCGTTCAGATATCATCCAGCCTATCAAACTGTAGAAACTCTCTGGTTCAGATAATATCATCCGGCCTATCAAACTGTAGAAACACTCTGGTTCAGATAATATCATCCAACCTATCAAACTGTAGAAATTCTGTGGTTCAGATAATATCATCCAGCCTATCAAACTGTAGAAACTCTCTGGTTCAGATAATATCATTCAGCCTATCAAACTGAAGAAACTCTCTCGTTCAGCTAATATCATCCAGCCTATCTGTCTGTAGAAACTGTCTCGTTCAGATAATATCATCCAGCCCATCAAACTGTAGAAACTGTCTCGTTCAGATAATATCATCCAGCCTATCAAACTGTAGAAACACTCTGGTTCAGATAATATCATCCGGCCTATTATACTGTAGAAACACTCTGGTTCAGATAATATCATCCAACCTATCAAACAGTAGAAACTTTCTGGTTCAGATAATATCATCAAGCCTATCAAACTGTAGAAACACTCTGGTTCAGATAATATCATCCAGCCTATCAAACTCTAGAAACACTCTGTTTTCCGGATAATATCATCCAGCCTATCAAACTGTAGAAACACTCTGTTTTCCGGATAATATAATGCAGCCTATCAAACTGTAGAAGCTCTCTGGTTCAGATAATATCATCCAGCCTATCAATCTTTAGAAACTGTCTCGTTCAGATAATATCATCCAGCCTATCAAACTGTAGAAACTCTCTGGTTCAGATAATATCATCCAGCCTATCAAACTGTAGAAACTCTCTGGTTCAGATAATATCATCCAGCCTATCAATATGTAGAACTGTCTCGATCAATATCATCCAGCCTATCAAACTGTAGAAACTCTCTGGTTCAGATAATATCATCCAGCCTACCAAACTGTAGAAACTCTCTGGTTCAGGTAATATCATCCAGCCTATCAATCTGTAGAAACTGTCTCGTTCAGATAATATCATCCAGCCTATCAAACTGTAGAAAATCTCTGGTTCAGATAATATCATCCAGCCTATCAAAGTGTAGAAACTCTCTGGTTCAGATAATATCATCCAACCTATCAAACTGTAGAAACTCTCTGGTTCAGATAATATCATCCAACCTTTCAAACTGTAGAAACTCTCTGGTTCAGATATAATCATCCAACCTATCAAACTCTAGAAACTCTCTGGTTCAGATAATATCATCCAGCCTATCAAACTGTAGAAACTCTCTGGTTCAGATAATATCATCCAGCCTATCAAACTGTAGAAACACTGTCGTTCAGATAATATCATCCAGCCTATCAAACTGTAGAAACTCTCTGGTTCAGATAATATCATCCAGCCTATCAAACTGTAGAAACTCTCTGGTTCAGATAATATCATCCAGCCTATCAAACTGTAGAAACTCTCTGGTTCAGATAATATCATCCAACCTATCAAACTGTAGAAATTCTCTGGTTCAGATAATATCATCCAGCCTATCAATCTGTAGAAACTGTCTCGTTCAGATAATATCATCCAGCCTATCAAATTGTAGAAACACTCTCGTTCAGATAATATCATCCAGCCTATCAATCTGTAGAAACTGTCTCGTTCAGATAATATCATTCACCCTATAAAACTGTAGAAACACTCTGGTTCAGATAATATCATCCAGCCTATCAAACTGTAGAAACACTCTCGTTCAGATAATATCATCCAGCCTATCAATCTGTAGAAGCTGTCTCGTTCAATAATATCATCCAGCCTATCAAACTGTAGAAACTCTCTGGTTCAGGTAATATCATCCAGCCTATCAATCTGTAGAAACTGTCTCGTCCAGATTAATATCATCCAGCCTATCAAACTGTAGAAACACTGTCGTTCAGATAATATCATCCAGCCTATCAATCTGTAGAAACTATCTCGTTCAGATAATATCATCCAGCCTATCAATCTGTAGAAACTGTCTCGTTCAGATAATATCATCCAGCCTATCAAACTGTAGAGAATCTCTGGTTCAGATAATATCATCCAGCCTATCAAACTGTAGAAATTCTCTGGTTCAGATAATATCATCCAGCCTATCAAACTGTAGAAACTCTCTGGTTCAGATAATATCATCCAGCCTATCAAACTGTAGAAACACTCTGGTTCAGATAATATCATCCAGCCTATCAATCTGTAGAAACTGTCTTGTTCAGATAATATCATCCAGCCTATCAAACTGTAGAAAATCTCTGGTTCAGATAATATCATCCAGCCTATCAAACTGTAGAAACTCTCTGGTTCAGATAATATCATCCAGCCTATCAAACTGAAGAAACTCTCTGGTTCAGATAATATCATCCAGCCTATCAAACTGTAGAAACTCTCTGGTTCAGGTAATATCATCCAGCCTATCAATCTGTAGAAACTGTCTCGTTCATATAATATCATCCAGCCTATCAAACTGTAGAAACACTGTCGTTCAGATAATATCATCCAGCCTCTCAATCTGTAGAAACTGTCTCGTTCAGATAATATCATCCAGCCTATCAAACTGTAGAAACACTCTCGTTCAGATAATATCATCCAGCCTATCAATCTGTAGAGACTGTCTCGTTCAGATAATATCATCCAGCCTATCAAACTGTAGAAACACTCTCGTTCAGATAATATCATCCAGCCTATCAAACTGTAGAAACTCTCTGGTTCAGATAATATCATCCAGCCTATCAAACTGAAGAAACTCTCTGGTTCAGATAATATCATCCAGCCTATCAAACTGTAGAAAATCTCTGGTTCAGATAATATCATCCAGCCTATCAAACTGTAGAAACTCTCTGGTTCAGATAATATCATCCAGCCTATCAAACTGAAGAAACTCTCTGGTTCAGATAATATCATCCAGCCTATCAAACTGTAGAAACTCTCTGGTTCAGGTAATATCATCCAGCCTATCAATCTGTAGAAACTGTCTCGTTCAGATAATATCATCCAGCCTATCAAACTGTAGAAACACTGTCGTTCAGATAATATCATCCAGCCTCTCAATCTGTAGAAACTGTCTCGTTCAGATAATATCATCCAGCCTATCAAACTGTAGAAACACTCTCGTTCAGATAATATCATCCAGCCTATCAAACTGTAGAAACTCTCTGGTTCAGGTAATATCATCCAGCCTATGAATCTGTAGAAACTGTCTCGTTCAGATAATATCATCCAGCCTATCAATCTGTAGAAACTGTCTCGTTCAGATAATATCGTCCAGCCTATCAAACTGTAGAAACTGTCTCGTTCAGATAATATCATCCAGCCTATCAAGCTGTAGAAACTCACTGGTGCAGATAATATCATCCGGCCTATCAAACTGTAGAAACACTCTGGTTCAGATAATATCATCCAACCTATCAAACTGTAGAAATTCTGTGGTTCAGATAATATCATCCAGCCTATCAAACTGTAGAAACTCTCTGGTTCAGATAATATCATTCAGCCTAACAAACTGAAGAAACTCTCTCGTTCAGATAATATCATCCAGCCTATCAGTCTGTAGAAACTGTCTCGTTCAGATAATATCATCCAGCCCATCAAACTGTAGAAACTGTCTCGTTCAGATAATATCATCCAGCCTATCAAACTGTAGAAACTCTCTGGTTCAGATAATATCATCCGGCCTATTAAACTGTAGAAACACTCTGGTTCAGATAATATCATCCAACCTATCAAAAAGTAGAAACTTTCTGGTTCAGATAATATCATCAAGCCTATCAAACTGTAGAAACACTCTGGTTCAGATAATATCATCCAGCCTATCAAACTGTAGAAACACTCTGTTTTCCGGATAATATAATGCAGCCTATCAAACTGTAGAAGCTCTCTGGTTCAGATAATATCATCCAGCCTATCAATCTTTAGAAACTGTCTCGTTCAGATAATATCATCCAGCCTATCAAACTGTAGAAACTCTCTGGTTCAGATAATATCATCCAGCCTATCAAACTGTAGAAACTCTCTGGTTCAGATAATATCATCCAGCCTATCAATATGTAGAACTGTCTCGATCAATAATATCATCCAGCCTATCAAACTGTAGAAACTCTCTGGTTCAGATAATATCATCCAGCCTACCAAACTGTAGAAACTCTCTGGTTCAGGTAATATCATCCAGCCTATCAATCTGTAGAAACTGTCTCGTTCAGATAATATCCAGCCTATCAAACTGTAGAAACTCTCTGGTTCAGATAATATCATCCAGCCTATCAAAGTGTAGAAACTCTCTGGTTCAGATAATATCATCCAACCTATCAAACTGTAGAAACTCTCTGGTTCAGATAATATCATCCAACCTTTCAAACTGTAGAAACTCTCTGGTTCAGATAATATCATCCAACCTATCAAACTCTAGAAACTCTCTGGTTCAGATAATATCATCCAGCCTATCAAACTGTAGAAACTCTCTGGTTCAGATAATATCATCCAGCCTATCAAACTGTAGAAACACTCTGTTTCAGATAATATCATCCAGCCTATCAAACTGTAGAAACTCTCTGGTTCAGATAATATCATCCAGCCTATCAAACTGTAGAAACTCTCTGGTTCAGATAGTATCATCCAGCCTATCAAACTGTAGAAACTCTCTGGTTCAGATAATATCATCCAACCTATCAAACTGTAGAAATTCTCTGGTTCAGATAATATCATCCAGCCTATCAATCTGTAGAAACTGTCTCGTTCAGATAATATCATCCAGCCTATCAAATTGTAGAAACACTCTCGTTCAGATAATATCATCCAGCCTATCAATCTGTAGAAACTGTCTCGTTCAGATAATATCATCCAGCCTATAAAACTGTAGAAACACTCTGGTTCAGATAATATCATCCAGCCTATAAAACTGTAGAAACACTCTCGTTCAGATAATATCATCCAGCCTATCAATCTGTAGAAGCTGTCTCGTTCAATAATATCATCCAGCCTATCAAACTGTAGAAAATCTCTGGTTCAGGTAATATCATCCAGCCTATCAAAGTGTAGAAACTCTCTGATTCAGATAATATCATCCAACCTATCAAACTGTAGAAACTCTCTGGTTCAGATAATATCATCCAACCTTTCAAACTGTAGAAACTCTCTGGTTCAGATAATATCATCCAACCTATCAAACTCTAGAAACTCTCCGGTTCAGATAATATCATCCAGCCTATCAAACTGTAGAAACTCTCTGGTTCAGATAATATCATCCAGCCTATCAAACTGTAGAAACTCTCTGGTTCAGATAATATCATCCAACCTATCAAACTGTAGAAATTCTCTGGTTCAGATAATATCATCCAGCCTATCAATCTGTAGAAACTGTCTCGTTCAGATAATATCATCCAGCCTATCAAATTGTAGAAACACTCTCGTTCAGATAATATCATCCAGCCTATCAATCTGTAGAAACTGTCTCGTTCAGATAATATCATCCAGCCTATAAAACTGTAGAAACACTCTGGTTCAGATAATATCATCCAGCCTATCAAACTGTAGAAACACTCTCGTTCAGATAATATCATCCAGCCTATCAATCTGTAGAAGCTGTCTCGTTCAATAATATCATCCAGCCTATCAAACTGTAGAAACTCTCTGGTTCAGGTAATATCATCCAGCCTATCAATCTGTAGAAACTGTCTCGTCCAGATTAATATCATCCAGCCTATCAAACTGTAGAAACACTGTCGTTCAGATAATATCATCCAGCCTATCAATCTGTAGAAACTGTCTCGTTCAGATAATATCATCCAGCCTATCAATCTGTAGAAACTCTCTCGTTCAGATAATATCATCCAGCCTATCAAACTGTAGAAAATCTCTGGTTCAGATAATATCATCCAGCCTATCAAACTGTAGAAATTCTCTGGTTCAGATAATATCATCCAGCCTATCAAACTGTAGAAACTCTCTGGTTCAGATAATATCATCCAGCCTATCAAACTGTAGAAACTCTCTGGTTCAGATAATATCATCCAGCCTATCAAACTGAAGAAACTCTCTGGATCAGATAATATCATCCAGCCTATCAAACTGTAGAAACTCTCTGGTTCAGATATTATCGTCCAGCCTATCAAAGTGTAGAAACTCTCTGGTTCAGATAATATCATCTAGCCTATCAAACTGTAGAAACTCTCTGGTTCAGATAATATCATCCAACCTTTCAAACTGTAGAAACTCTCTGGTTCAGATAATATCATCCAACCTATCAAACTCTAGAAAATCTCTGGTTCAGATAATATCATCTAGCCTATCAAACTGTAGAAACTCTGTGGTTCAGATATCATCCTTCCTATCAAACTGTAGAAACTCTCTGGTTCAGATAATATCATACAGCCTATCAAACTGTAGAAACTCTCTGGTTCAGATAATATCATCCAGCCTATCAAACTGTAGAAACACTCTGTTTCAGATAATATCATCCAGCCTATCAAACTGTAGAAACTCTCTGGTTCAGATATCATCCATCCTATCAAACTGTAGAAACTCTCTGGTTCAGATAATATCATCCAGCCTATCAAACTGTAGAAACTCTCTGGTTCAGATAATATCATCCAACCTATCAAACTGTAGAAATTCTCTGGTTCAGATAATATCATCCAGCCTATCAATCTGTAGAAACTGTCTCGTTCAGATAATATCATCCAGCCTATCAAACTGTAGAAACACTCTGGTTCAGATAATATCATCCAGCCTATCAAACTGTAGAAACACTCTCGTTCAGATAATATCATCCAGCCTATCAATCTGTAGAAGCTGTCTCGTTCAATAATATCATCCAGCCTATCAAACTGTAGAAACTCTCTGGTTCAGGTAATATCATCCAGCCTATGAATCTGTAGAAACTGTCTCGTTCAGATAATATCATCCAGCCTATCAAACTGTAGAAACACTCTCGTTCAGATAATATCATCCAGCCTATCAATCTGTAGAAACTGTCTCGTTCAGATAATATCATCCAGCCTATCAAACTCTAGAAACTGTCTCGTTCAGATAATATCATCCAGCCTATCAAACTGTAGAAACTCACTGGTGCAGATAATATCATCCGGCCTATCAAACTGTAGAAACACTCTGGTTCAGATAATATCATGCAACCTATCAAACTGTAGAAATTCTGTGGTTCAGATAATATCATGCAGCCTATCAAACTGTAGAAACTCTCTGGTTCAGATAATATCATTCAGCCTATCAAACTGAAGAAACTCTCTCGTTCAGATAATATCATCCAGCCTATCAGTCTGTAGAAACTGTCTCGTTCAGATAATATCATCCAGCCCATCAAACTGTAGAAACTGTCTCGTTCAGATAATATCATCCAGCCTATCAAACTGTAGAAACTCTCTGGTTCAGATAATATCATCCGGCCTATTAAACTGTAGAAACACTCTGGTTCAGATAATATCATCCAACCTATCAAAAAGTAGAAACTTTCTGGTTCAGATAATATCATCAAGCCTATCAAACTGTAGAAACACTCTGGTTCAGATAATATCATCCAGCCTATCAAACTGTAGAAACACTCTGTTTTCCGGATAATATAATGCAGCCTATCAAACTGTAGAAGCTCTCTGGTTCAGATAATATCATCCAGCCTATCAATCTTTAGAAACTGTCTCGTTCAGATAATATCATCCAGCCTATCAAACTGTAGAAACTCTCTGGAGCAGATAATATCATCCAGCCTATCAAAGTGTAGAAACTCTCTGGTTCAGATAAAATCATCCAACCTATCAAACTGTAGAAACTCTCTGGTTCAGATAATATCATCCAACCTTTCAAACTGTAGAAACTCTCTGGTTCAGATAATATCATCCAACCTATCAAACTCTAGAAACACTCTGGTTCAGATAATATCATCCAGCCTATCAAACTGTAGAAACTCTCTGGTTCAGATAATATCATCCAGCCTATCAAACTGTAGAAACACTCTGTTTCAGATAATATCATCCAGCCTATCAAACTGTAGAAACTCTCTGGTTCAGATAATATCATCCAGCCTATCAAACTGTAGAAACTCTCTGGTTCAGATAATATCATCCAGCCTATCAAACTGTAGAAACTCTCTGGTTCAGATAATATCATCCAACCTATCAAACTGTAGAAATTCTCTGGTTCAGATAATATCATCCAGCCTATCAATCTGTAGAAACTGTCTCGTTCAGATAATATCATCCAGCCTATCAAATTGTAGAAACACTCTCGTTCAGATAATATCATCCAGCCTATCAATCTGTAGAAACTGTCTCGTTCAGATAATATCATCCAGCCTATAAAACTGTAGAAACACTCTGGTTCAGATAATATCATCCAGCCTATCAAACTGTAGAAACACTCTCGTTCAGATAATATCATCCAGCCTATCAATCTGTAGAAGCTGTCTCGTTCAATAATATCATCCAGCCTATCAAACTGTAGAAACTCTCTGGTTCAGGTAATATCATCCAGCCTATCAAAGTGTAGAAACTCTCTGGTTCAGATAATATCATCCAACCTATCAAACTGTACAAACTCTCTGGTTCAGATAATATCATCCAACCTTTCAAACTGTAGAAACTCTCTGGTTCAGATAATATCATCCAACCTATCAAACTGTAGAAATTCTCTGGTTCAGATAATATCATCCAGCCTATCAATCTGTAGAAACTGTCTCGTTCAGATAATATCATCCAGCCTATCAAATTGTAGAAACACTCTCGTTCAGATAATATCATCCAGCCTATCAATCTGTAGAAACTGTCTCGTTCAGATAATATCATCCAGCCTATCAAACTGTAGAAACTCTCTGGTTCAGATAATATCATCCAACCTATCAAACTGTAGAAATTCTCTGGTTCAGATAATATCATCCAGCCTATCAATCTGTAGAAACTGTCTCGTTCAGATAATATCATCCAGCCTATCAAATTGTAGAAACACTCTCGTTCAGATAATATCATCCAGCCTATCAATCTGTAGAAACTGTCTCGTTCAGATAATATCATCCAGCCTATAAAACTGTAGAAACACTCTGGTTCAGATAATATCATCCAGCCTATCAAACTGTAGAAACACTCTCGTTCAGATAATATCATCCAGTCTATCAATCTGTAGAAGCTGTCTCGTTCAATAATATCATCCAGCCTATCAAACTGTAGAAACTCTCTGGTTCAGGTAATATCATCCAGCCTATCAATCTGTAGAAACTGTCTCGTCCAGATTAATATCATCCAGCCTATCAAACTGTAGAAACACTGTCGTTCAGATAATATCATCCAGCCTATCAATCTGTAGAAACTGTCTCGTTCAGATAATATCATCCAGCCTATCAATCTGTAGAAACTGTCTCGTTCAGATAATATCATCCAGCCTATCAAACTGTAGAAAATCTCTGGTTCAGATAATATCATCCAGCCTATCAAACTGTAGAAATTCTCTGGTTCAGATAATATCATCCAGCCTATCAAACTGTAGAAACTCTCTGGTTCAGATAATATCATCCAGCCTATCAAACTGTAGAAACACTCTGGTTCAGATAATATCATCCAGCCTATCAATCTGTAGAAACTGTCTCGTTCAGATAATATCATCCAGCCTATCAAACTGTAGAAAATCTCTGGTTCAGATAATATCATCCAGCCTATCAAACTGTAGAAACTCTCTGGTTCAGATAATATCATCCAGCCTATCAAACTGAAGAAACTCTCTGGTTCAGATAATATCATCCAGCCTATCAAACTGTAGAAACTCTCTGGTTCAGGTAATATCATCCAGCCTATCAATCTGTAGAAACTGTCTCGTTCAGATAATATCATCCAGCCTATCAAACTGTAGAAACACTGTCGTTCAGATAATATCATCCAGCCTCTCAATCTGTAGAAACTGTCTCGTTCAGATAATATCATCCAGCCTATCAAACTGTAGAAACACTCTCGTTCAGATAATATCATCCAGCCTATCAATCTGTAGAAACTGTCTCGTTCAGATAATATCATCCAGCCTATCAAACTGTAGAAACACTCTCGTTCAGATAATATCATCCAGCCTATCAATCTGTAGAGACTGTCTCGTTCAGATAATATCATCCAGCCTATCAAACTGTAGAAACTCTCTGGTTCAGATAATATCATCCAGCCTATCAAACTGAAGAAACTCTCTGGTTCAGATAATATCATCCAGCCTATCAAACTGTAGAAAATCTCTGGTTCAGATAATATCATCCAGCCTATCAAACTGTAGAAACTCTCTGGTTCAGATAATATCATCCAGCCTATCAAACTGAAGAAACTCTCTGGTTCAGGTAATATCATCCAGCCTATCAATCTGTAGAAACTGTCTCGTTCAGATAATATCATCCAGCCTATCAAACTGTAGAAACACTGTCGTTCAGATAATATCATCCAGCCTCTCAATCTGTAGAAACTGTCTCGTTCAGATAATATCATCCAGCCTATCAAACTGTAGAAACACTCTCGTTCAGATAATATCATCCAGCCTATCAAACTGTAGAAACTCTCTGGTTCAGGTAATATCATCCAGCCTATGAATCTGTAGAAACTGTCTCGTTCAGATATCATCCAGCCTATCAAACTGTAGAAACACTCTCGTTCAGATAATATCATCCAGCCTATCAATCTGTAGAAACTGTCTCGTTCAGATAATATCATCCAGCCTATCAAACTGTAGAAACTGTCTCGTTCAGATAATATCATCCAGCCTATCAAACTGTAGAAACTCACTGGTGCAGATAATATCATCCGGCCTATCAAACTGTAGAAACACTCTGGTTCAGATAATATCATCCAACCTATCAAACTGTAGAAATTCTGTGGTTCAGATAATATCATCCAGCCTATCAAACTGTAGAAACTCTCTGGTTCAGATAATATCATTCAGCCTATCAAACTGAAGAAACTCTCTCGTTCAGATAATATCATCCAGCCTATCAGTCTGCAGAAACTGTCTCGTTCAGATAATATCATCCAGCCCATCAAACTGTAGAAACTGTCTCGTTCAGATAATATCATCCAGCCTCTCAAACTGTAGAAACACTCTGTTTTCCGGATAATATAATGCAGCCTATCAAACTGTAGAAGCTCTCTGGTTCAGATAATATCATCCAGCCTATCAATCTTTAGAAACTGTCTCGTTCAGATAATATCATCCAGCCTATCAAACTGTAGAAACTCTCTGGAGCAGATAATATCATCCAGCCTATCAAAGTGTAGAAACTCTCTGGTTCAGATAAAATCATCCAACCTATCAAACTGTAGAAACTCTCTGGTTCAGATAATATCATCCAACCTTTCAAACTGTAGAAACTCTCTGGTTCAGATAATATCATCCAACCTATCAAACTCTAGAAACACTCTGGTTCAGATAATATCATCCAGCCTATCAAACTGTAGAAACTCTCTGGTTCAGATAATATCATCCAGCCTATCAAACTGTAGAAACACTCTGTTTCAGATAATATCATCCAGCCTATCAAACTGTAGAAACTCTCTGGTTCAGATAATATCATCCAGCCTATCAAACTGTAGAAACTCTCTGGTTCAGATAATATCATCCAGCCTATCAAACTGTAGAAACTCTCTGGTTCAGATAATATCATCCAACCTATCAAACTGTAGAAATTCTCTGGTTCAGATAATATCATCCAGCCTATCAATCTGTAGAAACTGTCTCGTTCAGATAATATCATCCAGCCTATCAAATTGTAGAAACACTCTCGTTCAGATAATATCATCCAGCCTATCAATCTGTAGAAACTGTCTCGTTCAGATAATATCATCCAGCCTATAAAACTGTAGAAACACTCTGGTTCAGATAATATCATCCAGCCTATCAAACTGTAGAAACACTCTCGTTCAGATAATATCATCCAGCCTATCAATCTGTAGAAGCTGTCTCGTTCAATAATATCATCCAGCCTATCAAACTGTAGAAACTCTCTGGTTCAGGTAATATCATCCAGCCTATCAAAGTGTAGAAACTCTCTGGTTCAGATAATATCATCCAACCTATCAAACTGTAGAAACTCTCTGGTTCAGATAATATCATCCAACCTTTCAAACTGTAGAAACTCTCTGGTTCAGATAATATCATCCAACCTATCAAACTGTAGAAATTCTCTGGTTCAGATAATATCATCCAGCCTATCAATCTGTAGAAACTGTCTCGTTCAGATAATATCATCCAGCCTATCAAATTGTAGAAACACTCTCGTTCAGATAATATCATCCAGCCTATCAATCTGTAGAAACTGTCTCGTTCAGATAATATCATCCAGCCTATCAAACTGTAGAAACTCTCTGGTTCAGATAATATCATCCAACCTATCAAACTGTAGAAATTCTCTGGTTCAGATAATATCATCCAGCCTATCAATCTGTAGAAACTGTCTCGTTCAGATAATATCATCCAGCCTATCAAATTGTAGAAACACTCTCGTTCAGATAATATCATCCAGCCTATCAATCTGTAGAAACTGTCTCGTTCAGATAATATCATCCAGCCTATAAAACTGTAGAAACACTCTGGTTCAGATAATATCATCCAGCCTATCAAACTGTAGAAACACTCTCGTTCAGATAATATCATCCAGCCTATCAATCTGTAGAAGCTGTCTCGTTCAATAATATCATCCAGCCTATCAAACTGTAGAAACTCTCTGGTTCAGGTAATATCATCCAGCCTATCAATCTGTAGAAACTGTCTCGTCCAGATTAATATCATCCAGCCTATCAAACTGTAGAAACACTGTCGTTCAGATAATATCATCCAGCCTATCAATCTGTAGAAACTGTCTCGTTCAGATAATATCATCCAGCCTATCAATCTGTAGAAACTGTCTCGTTCAGATAATATCATCCAGCCTATCAAACTGTAGAAAATCTCTGGTTCAGATAATATCATCCAGCCTATCAAACTGTAGAAATTCTCTGGTTCAGATAATATCATCCAGCCTATCAAACTGAAGAAACTCTCTGATTCAGATAATATCATCCAGCCTATCAAACTGTAGAAACACTCTGGTTCAGATAATATCATCCAGCCTATCAATCTGTAGAAACTGTCTCGTTCAGATAATATCATCCAGCCTATCAAACTGTAGAAAATCTCTGGTTCAGATAATATCATCCAGCCTATCAAACTGTAGAAACTCTCTGGTTCAGATAATATCATCCAGCCTATCAAACTGAAGAAACTCTCTGGTTCAGATAATATCATCCAGCCTATCAAACTGTAGAAACTCTCTGGTTCAGGTAATATCATCCAGCCTATCAATCTGTAGAAACTGTCTCGTTCAGATAATATCATCCAGCCTATCAAACTGTAGAAACACTGTCGTTCAGATAATATCATCCAGCCTCTCAATCTGTAGAAACTGTCTCGTTCAGATATCATCCAGCCTATCAAACTGTAGAAACACTCTCGTTCAGATAATATCATCCAGCCTATCAATCTGTAGAAACTGTCTCGTTCAGATAATATCATCCAGCCTATCAAACTGTAGAAACACTCTCGTTCAGATAATATCATCCAGCCTATCAATCTGTAGAGACTGTCTCGTTCAGATAATATCATCCAGCCTATCAAACTGTAGAAACTCTCTGGTTCAGATAATATCATCCAGCCTATCAAACTGAAGAAACTCTCTGGTTCAGATAATATCATCCAGCCTATCAAACTGTAGAAAATCTCTGGTTCAGATAATATCATCCAGCCTATCAAACTGTAGAAACTCTCTGGTTCAGATAATATCATCCAGCCTATCAAACTGAAGAAACTCTCTGGTTCAGGTAATATCATCCAGCCTATCAATCTGTAGAAACTGTCTCGTTCAGATAATATCATCCAGCCTATCAAACTGTAGAAACACTGTCGTTCAGATAATATCATCCAGCCTCTCAATCTGTAGAAACTGTCTCGTTCAGATAATATCATCCAGCCTATCAAACTGTAGAAACACTCTCGTTCAGATAATATCATCCAGCCTATCAAACTGTAGAAACTCTCTGGTTCAGGTAATATCATCCAGCCTATGAATCTGTAGAAACTGTCTCGTTCAGATATCATCCAGCCTATCAAACTGTAGAAACACTCTCGTTCAGATAATATCATCCAGCCTATCAATCTGTAGAAACTGTCTCGTTCAGATAATATCATCCAGCCTATCAAACTGTAGAAACTGTCTCGTTCAGATAATATCATCCAGCCTATCAAACTGTAGAAACTCACTGGTGCAGATAATATCATCCGGCCTATCAAACTGTAGAAACACTCTGGTTCAGATAATATCATCCAACCTATCAAACTGTAGAAATTCTGTGGTTCAGATAATATCATCCAGCCTATCAAACTGTAGAAACTCTCTGGTTCAGATAATATCATTCAGCCTATCAAACTGAAGAAACTCTCTCGTTCAGATAATATCATCCAGCCTATCAGTCTGCAGAAACTGTCTCGTTCAGATAATATCATCCAGCCCATCAAACTGTAGAAACTGTCTCGTTCAGATAATATCATCCAGCCTATCAAACTGTAGAAACTCTCTGGTTCAGATAATATCATCCGGCCTATTAAACTGTAGAAACACTCTGGTTCAGATAATATCATCCAACCTATCAAACAGTAGAAACTTTCTGGTTCAGATAATATCATCAAGCCTATCAAACTGTAGAAACACTCTGGTTCAGATAATATCATCCAGCCTATCAAACTGTAGAAACACTCTGTTTTCCGGATAATATAATGCAGCCTATCAAACTGTAGAAGCTCTCTGGTTCAGATAATATCATCCAGCCTATCAATCTTTAGAAACTGTCTCGTTCAGATAATATCATCCAGCCTATCAAACTGTAGAAACTCTCTGGTTCAGATAATATCATCCAGCCTATCAAACTGAAGAAACTCTCTGGTTCAGATAATATCATCCAGCCTATCAAACTGTAGAAACTCTCTGGTTCAGGTAATATCATCCAGCCTATCAATCTGTAGAAACTGTCTCGTTCAGATAATATCATCCAGCCTATCAAACTGTAGAATTACTGTCGTTCAGATAATATCATCCAGCCTCTCAATCTGTAGAGACTGTCTCGTTCAGATAATATCATCCAGCCTATCAAACTGTAGAAACACTCTCGTTCAGATAATATCATCCAGCCTATCAAACTGTAGAAACTCTCTGGTTCAGATAATATCATCCAACCTTTCAAACTGTAGCAACTCTCTGGTTCAGATAATATCATCCAACCTATCAAACTCTAGAAACTCTCTGGTTTAGATAATATCATCCAGCCTATCAAACTGTAGAAACTCTCTGGTTCTGATAATATCATCCAGCCTATCAAACTGTAGAAACACTCTGTTTCAGATAATATCATCCAGCCTATCAAACTGTAGAAACTCTCTGGTTCAGATAATATCATCCAGCCTATCAAACTGTAGAAACTCTCTGGTTCAGATAATATCATCCAGCCTATCAAACTGTAGAAACTCTCTGGTTCAGATAATATCATCCAACCTATCAAACTGTAGAAATTCTCTGGTTCAGATAATATCATCCAGCCTATCAATCTGTAGAAACTGTCTCGTTCAGATAATATCATCCAGCCTATCAAATTGTAGAAACACACTCGTTCAGATAATATCATCCAGCCTATCAATCTGTAGAAACTGTCTCGTTCAGATAATATCATCCAGCCTATAAAACTGTAGAAACACTCTGGGTCAGATAATATCATCCAGCCTATCAAACTGTAGAAACACTCTCGTTCAGATAATATCATCCAACCTATCAATCTGTAGAAGCTGTCTCGTTCAATAATATCGTCCAGCCTATCAAACTGTAGAAACTCTCTGGTTCAGGTAATATCATCCAGCCTATCAATCTGTAGAAACTGTCTCGTCCAGATTAATATCATCCAGCCTATCAAACTGTAGAAACACTGTCGTTCAGATAATATCATCCAGCCTATCAATCTGTAGAAACTGTCTCGTTCAGATAATATCATCCAGCCTATCAATCTGTAGAAACTGTCTCGTTCAGATAATATCATCCAGCCTATCAAACTGTAGAAATTCTCTGGTTCAGATAATATCATCCAGCCTATCAAACTGTAGAAATTCTCTGGTTCAGATAATATCATCCAGCCTATCAAACTGTAGAAACTCTCTGGTTCAGGTAATATCATCCAGCCTATCAATCTGTAGAAACTGTCTCGTTCAGATAATATCATCCAGCCTATCAAACTGTAGAAACACTGTCGTTCAGATAATATCATCCAGCCTCTCAATCTGTAGAAACTGTCTCGTTCAGATAATATCATCCAGCCTATCAAACTGTAGAAACACTCTCGTTCAGATAATATCATCCAGCCTATCAATCTGTAGAGACTGTCTCGTTCAGATAATATCATCCAGCCTATCAAACTGTAGAAACACTCTCGTTCAGATAATATCATCCAGCCTATCAAACTGTAGAAACTCTCTGGTTCAGATAATATCATCCAGCCTATCAAACTGAAGAAACTCTCTGGTTCAGATAATATCATCCAGCCTATCAAACTGTAGAAAATCTCTGGTTCAGATAATATCATCCAGCGTATCAAACTGTAGAAACTCTCTGGTTCAGATAATATCATCCAGCCTATCAAACTGAAGAAACTCTCTGGTTCAGATAATATCATCCAGCCTATCAAACTGTAGAAACTCTCTGGTTCAGGTAATATCATCCAGCCTATCAATCTGTAGAAACTGTCTCGTTCAGATAATATCATCCAGCCTATCAAACTGTAGAAACACTATCGTTCAGATAATATCATCCAGCCTCTCAATCTGTAGAAACTGTCTCGTTCAGATAATATCATCCTTCCTATCAAACTGTAGAAACTCTCTGGTTCAGATAATATCATCCAGCCTATCAAACTGTAGAAACTCTCTGGTTCAGATAATATCATCCAGCCTATCAAACTGTAGAAACACTCTGTTTCAGATAATATCATCCAGCCTATCAAACTGTAGAAACTCTCTGGTTCAGATATCATCCATCCTATCAAACTGTAGAAACTCTCTGGTTCAGATAATATCATCCAGCCTATCAAACTGTAGAAACTCTCTGGTTCAGATAATATCATCCAACCTATCAAACTGTAGAAATTCTCTGGTTCAGATAATATCATCCAGCCTATCAATCTGTAGAAACTGTCTCGTTCAGATAATATCATCCAGCGTATCAAACTGTAGAAACACTCTGGTTCAGATAATATCATCCAGCCTATCAAACTGTAGAAACACTCTCGTTCAGATAATATCATCCAGCCTATCAATCTGTAGAAGCTGTCTCGTTCAATAATATCATCCAGCCTATCAAACTGTAGAAACTCTCTGGTTCAGGTAATATCATCCAGCCTATGAATCTGTAGAAACTGTCTCGTTCAGATAATATCATCCAGCCTATCAAACTGTAGAAACACTCTCGTTCAGATAATATCATCCAGCCTATCAATCTGTAGAAACTGTCTCGTTCAGATAATATCATCCAGCCTATCAAACTGTAGAAACTGTCTCATTCAGATAATATCATCCATCCTATCAAACTGTAGAAACTCACTGGTGCAGATAATATCATCCGGCCTATCAAACTGTAGAAACACTCTGGTTCAGATAATATCATCCAACCTATCAAACTGTAGAAATTCTGTGGTTCAGATAATATCATCCAGCCTATCAAACTGTAGAAACTCTCTGGTTCAGATAATATCATTCAGCCTATCAAACTGAAGAAACTCTCTCGTTCAGATAATATCATCCAGCCTATCAGTCTGGAAAAACTGTCTCGTTCAGATAATATCATCCAGCCCATCAAACTGTAGAAACTGTCTCGTTCAGATAATATCATCCAGCCTATCAAACTGTAGAAACTCTCTGGTTCAGATAATATCATCCGGCCTATTAAACTGTAGAAACACTCTGGTTCAGATAATATCATCCAACCTATCAAAAAGTAGAAACTTTCTGGTTCAGATAATATCATCAAGCCTATCAAACTGTAGAAACACTCTGGTTCAGATAATATCATCCAGCCTATTTAACTGTAGAAACACTCTGTTTTCCGGATAATATAATGCAGCCTATCAAACTGTAGAAGCTCTCTGGTTCAGATAATATCATCCAGCCTATCAATCTTTAGAAACTGTCTCGTTCAGATAATATCATCCAGCCTATCAAACTGTAAAAACTCTCTGGTTCAGATAATATCATCCAGCCTATCAAAGTGTAGAAACTCTCTGGTTCAGATAAAATCATCCAACCTATCAAACTGTAGAAACTCTCTGGTTCAGATAATATCATCCAACCTTTCAAACTGTAGAAACTCTCTGGTTCAGATAATATCATCCAACCTATCAAACTCTAGAAACTCTCTGGTTCAGATAATATCATCCAGCCTATCAAACTGTAGAAACTCTCTGGTTCAGATAATATCATCCAGCCTATCAAACTGTAGAAACACTCTGTTTCAGATAATATCATCCAGCCTATCAAACTGTAGAAACTCTCTGGTTCAGATAATATCATCCAGCCTATCAAACTGTAGAAACTCTCTGGTTCAGACAATATCATCCAGCCTATCAAACTGTAGAAACTCTCTGGTTCAGATAATATCATCCAACCTATCAAACTGTAGAAATTCTCTGGTTCAGATAATATCATCCAGCCTATCAATCTGTAGAAACTGTCTCGTTCAGATAATATCATCCAGCCTATCAAATTGTAGAAACACTCTCGTTCAGATAATATCATCCAGCCTATCAATCTGTAGAAACTGTCTCGTTCAGATAATATCATCCAGCCTATAAAACTGTAGAAACACTCTGGTTCAGATAATATCATCCAGCCTATCAAACTGTAGAAACACTCTCGTTCAGATAATATCATCCAGCCTATCAATCTGTAGAAGCTGTCTCGTTCAATAATATCATCCAGCCTATCAAACTGTAGAAACTCTCTGGTTCAGGTAATATCATCCAGCCTATCAAAGTGTAGAAACACTCTGTTTCGGATAATATTATCCAGCCTATCAAACTGTAGAAACTCTCTGGTTCAGATAATATCATCCAGCCTATCAAACTGTAGAAACTCTCTGGTTCAGATAATATCATCCAGCCTATCAAACTGAAGAAACTCTCTGGTTCAGATAATATCATCCAGCCTATCAAACTGTAGAAAATCTCTGGTTCAGATAATATCATCCAGCCTATCAAACTGTAGAAACTCTCTGGTTCAGATAATATCATCCAGCCTATCAAACTGAAGAAACTCTCTGGTTCAGGTAATACCATCCAGCCTATCAATCTGTAGAAACTGTCTCGTTCAGATAATATCATCCAGCCTATCAAACTGTAGAAACACTGTCGTTCAGATAATATCATCCAGCCTCTCAATCTGTAGAAACTGTCTCGTTCAGATAATATCATCCAGCCTATCAAACTGTAGAAACACTCTCGTTCAGATAATATCATCCAGCCTATCAAACTGTAGAAACTCTCTGGTTCAGGTAATATCATCCAGCCTATGAATCTGTAGAAACTGTCTCGTTCAGATATCATCCAGCCTATCAAACTATAGAAACACTCTCGTTCAGATAATATCATCCAGCCTATCAATCTGTAGAAACTGTCTCGTTCAGATAATATCATCCAGCCTATCAAACTGTAGAAACTGTCTCGTTCAGATAATATCATCCAGCCTATCAAACTGTAGAAACTCACTGGTGCAGATAATATCATCCGGCCTATCAAACTGTAGAAACACTCTGGTTCAGATAATATCATCCAACCTATCAAACTGTAGAAATTCTGTGGTTCAGATAATATCATCCAGCCTATCAAACTGTAGAAACTCTCTGGTTCAGATAATATCATTCAGCCTATCAAACTGAAGAAACTCTCTCGTTCAGATAATATCATCCAGCCTATCAGTCTGTAGAAACTGTCTCGTTCAGATAATATCATCCAGCCGATCAAACTGTAGAAACTCTCTGGTTCAGGTAATATCATCCAGCCTATCAATCTGTAGAAACTGTCTCGTTCAGATAATATCATCCAGCCTATCAAACTGTAGAAACACTATCGTTCAGATAATATCATCCAGCCTCTCAATCTGTAGAAACTGTCTCGTTCAGATAATATCATCCTTCCTATCAAACTGTAGAAACTCTCTGGTTCAGATAATATCATCCAGCCTATCAAACTGTAGAAACTCTCTGGTTCAGATAATATCATCCAGCCTATCAAACTGTAGAAACACTCTGTTTCAGATAATATCATCCAGCCTATCAAACTGTAGAAACTCTCTGGTTCAGATATCATCCATCCTATCAAACTGTAGAAACTCTCTGGTTCAGATAATATCATCCAGCCTATCAAACTGTAGAAACTCTCTGGTTCAGATAATATCATCCAACCTATCAAACTGTAGAAATTCTCTGGTTCAGATAATATCATCCAGCCTATCAATCTGTAGAAACTGTCTCGTTCAGATAATATCATCCAGCCTATCAAACTGTAGAAACACTCTGGTTCAGATAATATCATCCAGCCTATCAAACTGTAGAAACACTCTCGTTCAGATAATATCATCCAGCCTATCAATCTGTAGAAGCTGTCTCGTTCAATAATATCATCCAGCCTATCAAACTGTAGAAACTCTCTGGTTCAGGTAATATCATCCAGCCTATGAATCTGTAGAAACTGTCTCGTTCAGATAATATCATCCAGCCTATCAAACTGTAGAAATACTCTCGTTCAGATAATATCATCCAGCCTATCAATCTGTAGAAACTGTCTCGTTCAGATAATATCATTCAGCCTATCAAACTGTAGAAACTGTCTCGTTCAGATAATATCATCCAGCCTATCTAACTGTAGAAACTCACTGGTGCAGATAATATCATCCGGCCTATCAAACTGTAGAAACACTCTGGTTCAGATAATATCATCCAACCTATCAAACTGTAGAAATTCTGTGGTTCAGATAATATCATCCAGCCTATCAAACTGTAGAAACTCTCTGGTTCAGATAATATCATTCAGCCTATCAAACTGAAGAAACTCTCTCGTTCAGATAATATCATCCAGCCTATCAGTCTGTAGAAACTGTCTCGTTCAGATAATATCATCCAGCCCATCAAACTGTAGAAACTGTCTCGTTCAGATAATATCATCCAGCCTATCAAACTGTAGAAACTCTCTGGTTCAGATAATATCATCCGGCCTATTAAACTGTAGAAACACTCTGGTTCAGATAATATCATCCAACCTATCAAAAAGTAGAAACTTTCTGGTTCAGATAATATCATCAAGCCTATCAAACTGTAGAAACACTCTGGTTCAGATAATATCATCCAGCCTATCAAACTGTAGAAACACTCTGTTTTCCGGATAATATAATGCAGCCTATCAAACTGTAGAAGCTCTCTGGTTCAGATAATATCATCCAGCCTATCAATCTTTAGAAACTGTCTCGTTCAGATAATATCATCCAGCCTATCAAACTGTAGAAACTCTCTGGTTCAGATAATATCATCCAGCCTATCAAAGTGTAGAAACTCTCTGGTTCAGATAAAATCATCCAACCTATCAAACTGTAGAAACTCTCTGGTTCAGATAATATCATCCAACCTTTCAAACTGTAGAAACTCTCTGGTTCAGATAATATCATCCAACCTATCAAACTCTAGAAACTCTCTGGTTCAGATAATATCATCCAGCCTATCAAACTGTAGAAACTCTCTGGTTCAGATAATATCATCCAGCCTATCAAACTGTAGAAACACTCTGTTTCAGATAATATCATCCAGCCTATCAAACTGTAGAAACTCTCTGGTTCAGATAATATCATCCAGCCTATCAAACTGTAGAAACTCTCTGGTTCAGATAATATCATCCAGCCTATCAAACTGTAGAAACTCTCTGGTTCAGATAATATCATCCAACCTATCAAACTGTAGAAATTCTCTGGTTCAGATAATATCATCCAGCCTATCAATCTGTAGAAACTGTCTCGTTCAGATAATATCATCCAGCCTATCAAATTGTAGAAACACTCTCGTTCAGATAATATCATCCAGCCTATCAATCTGTAGAAACTGTCTCGTTCAGATAATATCATCCAGCCTATAAAACTGTAGAAACACTCTGGTTCAGATAATATCATCCAGCCTATCAAACTGTAGAAACACTCTCGTTCAGATAATATCGTCCAGCCTATCAATCTGTAGAAGCTGTCTCGTTCAATAATATCATCCAGCCTATCAAACTGTAGAAACTCTCTGGTTCAGGTAATATCATCCAGCCTATCAAAGTGTAGAAACTCTCTGGTTCAGATAATATCATCCAACCTATCAAACTGTAGAAACTCTCTGGTTCAGATAATATCATCCAACCTTTCAAACTGTAGAAACTCTCTGGTTCAGATAATATTATCCAACCTATCAAACTCTAGAAACTCTCTGGTTCAGATAATATCATCCAGCCTATCAAACTGTAGAAACTCTCTGGTTCAGATAATATCATCCAGCCTATCAAACTGTAGAAACACTCTGTTTCAGATAATATTATCCAGCCTATCAAACTGTAGAAACTCTCTGGTTCAGATAATATCATCCAACCTTTCAAACTGTAGAAACTCTCTGGTTCAGATAATATCATCCAACCTATCAAACTCTAGAAACTCTCTGGTTCAGATAATATCATCCAGCCTATCAAACTGTAGAAACTCTCTGGTTCAGATAATATCATCCAGCCTATCAAACTGTAGAAACACTCTGTTTCAGATAATATCATCCAGCCTATCAAACTGTAGAAACTCTCTGGTTCAGATAATATCATCCAGCCTATCAAACTGTAGAAACTCTCTGGTTCAGATAATATCATCCAGCCTATCAAACTGTAGAAACTCTCTGGTTCAGATAATATCATCCAACCTATCAAACTGTAGAAATTCTCTGGTTCAGATAATATCATCCAGCCTATCAATCTGTAGAAACTGTCTCGTTCAGATAATATCATCCAGCCTATCAAATTGTAGAAACACTCTCGTTCAGATAATATCATCCAGCCTATCAATCTGTAGAAACTGTCTCGTTCAGATAATATCATCCAGCCTATAAAACTGTAGAAACACTCTGGTTCAGATAATATCATCCAGCCTATCAAACTGTAGAAACACTCTCGTTCAGATAATATCGTCCAGCCTATCAATCTGTAGAAGCTGTCTCGTTCAATAATATCATCCAGCCTATCAAACTGTAGAAACTCTCTGGTTCAGGTAATATCATCCAGCCTATCAAAGTGTAGAAACTCTCTGGTTCAGATAATATCATCCAACCTATCAAACTGTAGAAACTCTCTGGTTCAGATAATATCATCCAACCTTTCAAACTGTAGAAACTCTCTGGTTCAGATAATATTATCCAACCTATCAAACTCTAGAAACTCTCTGGTTCAGATAATATCATCCAGCCTATCAAACTGTAGAAACTCTCTGGTTCAGATAATATCATCCAGCCTATCAAACTGTAGAAACACTCTGTTTCAGATAATATTATCCAGCCTATCAAACTGTAGAAACTCTCTGGTTCAGATAATATCATCCAGCCTATCAAATTGTAGAAACACTCTCGTTCAGATAATATCATCCAGCCTATCAATCTGTAGAAACTGTCTCGTTCAGATAATATCATCCAGCCTATAAAACTGTAGAAACACTCTGGTTCAGATAATATCATCCAGCCTATCAAACTGTAGAAACACTCTCGTTCAGATAATATCATCCAGCCTATCAATCTGTAGAAGCTGTCTCGTTCAATAATATCATCCAGCCTATCAAACTGTAGAAACTCTCTGGTTCAGGTAATATCATCCAGCCTATCAATCTGTAGAAACTGTCTCGTCCAGATTAATATCATCCAGCCTATCAAACTGTAGAAACACTGTCGTTCAGATAATATCATCCAGCCTATCAATCTGTAGAAACTGTCTCGTTCAGATAATATCATCCAGCCTATCAATCTGTAGAAACTGTCTCGTTCAGATAATATCATCCAGCCTATCAAACTGTAGAAACTCTCTGGTTCAGATAATATCATCCAGCCTATCAAACTGTAGAAATTCTCTGGTTCAGATAATATCATCCAGCCTATCAAACTGTAGAAACTCTCTGGTTCAGATAATATCATCCAGCCTATCAAACTGTAGAAACACTCTGGTTCAGATAATATCATCCAGCCTATCAATCTGTAGAAACTGTCTCGTTCAGATAATATCATCCAGCCTATCAAACTGTAGAAAATCTCTGGTTCAGATAATATCATCCAGCCTATCAAACTGTAGAAACTCTCTGGTTCAGATAATATCATCCAGCCTATCAAACTGAAGAAACTCTCTGGTTCAGATAATATCATCCAGCCTATCAAACTGTAGAAACTCTCTGGTTCAGGTAATATCATCCAGCCTATCAATCTGTAGAGACTGTCTCGTTCAGATAATATCATCCAGCCTATCAAACTGTAGAAACACTGTCGTTCAGATAATATCATCCAGCCTCTCAATCTGTAGAAACTGTCTCGTTCAGATAATATCATCCAGCCTATCAAACTGTAGAAACACTCTCGTTCAGAAAATATCATCCAGCCTATCAATCTGTAGAGACTGTCTCGTTCAGATAATATCATCCAGCCTATCAAACTGTAGAAACACTCTCGTTCAGATAATATCATCCAGCCTATCAAACTGTAGAAACTCTCTGGTTCAGATAATATCATCCAGCCTATCAAACTGAAGAAACTCTCTGGTTCAGATAATATCATCCAGCCTATCAAACTGTAGAAAATCTCTGGTTCAGATAATATCATCCAGCCTATCAAACTGTAGAAACTCTCTGGTTCAGATAATATCATCCAGCCTATCAAACTGAAGAAACTCTCTGGTTCAGGTAATATCATCCAGCCTATCAATCTGTAGAAACTGTCTCGTTCAGATAATATCATCCAGCCTATCAAACTGTAGAAACACTGTCGTTCAGATAATATCATCCAGCCTCTCAATCTGTAGAAACTGTCTCGTTCAGATAATATCATCCAGCCTATCAAACTGTAGAAACACTCTCGTTCAGATAATATCATCCAGCCTATCAAACTGTAGAAACTCTCTGGTTCAGGTAATATCATCCAGCCTATGAATCTGTAGAAACTGTCTCGTTCAGATAATATCATCCAGCCTATCAAACTGTAGAAACACTCTCGTTCAGATAATATCATCCAGCCTATCAATCTGTAGAAACTGTCTCGTTCAGATAATATCATCCAGCCTATCAAACTGTAGAAACTGTCTCGTTCAGATAATATCATCCAGCCTATCAAACTGTAGAAACTCACTGGTGCAGATAATATCATCCGGCCTATCAAACTGTAGAAACACTCTGGTTCAGATAATATCATCCAACCTATCAAACTGTAGAAATTCTGTGGTTCAGATAATATCATCCAGCCTATCAAACTGTAGAAACTCTCTGGTTCAGATAATATCATTCAGCCTATCAAACTGAAGAAACTCTCTCGTTCAGATAATATCATCCAGCCTATCAGTCTGTAGAAACTGTCTCGTTCAGATAATATCATCCAGCCCATCAAACTGTAGAAACTGTCTCGTTCAGATAATATCATCCAGCCTATCAAACTGTAGAAACTCTCTGGTTCAGATAATATCATCCGGCCTATTAAACTGTAGAAACACTCTGGTTCAGATAATATCATCCAACCTATCAAAAAGTAGAAACTTTCTGGTTCAGATAATATCATCAAGCCTATCAAACTGTAGAAACACTCTGGTTCAGATAATATCATCCAGCCTATCAAACTGTAGAAACACTCTGTTTTCCGGATAATATAATGCAGCCTATCAAACTGTAGAAGCTCTCTGGTTCAGATAATATCATCCAGCCTATCAATATGTAGAACTGTCTCGATCAATAATATCATCCAGCCTATCAAACTGTAGAAACTCTCTGGTTCAGATAATATCATCCAGCCTACCAAACTGTAGAAACTCTCTGGTTCAGGTAATATCATCCAGCCTATCAATCTGTAGAAACTGTCTCGTTCAGATAATATCATCCAGCCTATCAAACTGTAGAAACTCTCTGGTTCAGATAATATCATCCAGCCTATCAAAGTGTAGAAACTCTCTGGTTCAGATAATATCATCCAACCTATCAAACTGTAGAAACTCTCTGGTTCAGATAATATCATCCAACCTTTCAAACTGTAGCAACTCTCTGGTTCAGATAATATCATCCAACCTATCAAACTCTAGAAACTCTCTGGTTCAGATAATATCATCCAGCCTATCAAACTGTAGAAACTCTCTGGTTCAGATAATATCATCCAGCCTATCAAACTGTAGAAACTCTCTGGTTCAGATAATATCATCCAGCCTATCAAACTGAAGAAACTCTCTGGTTCAGGTAATATCATCCAGCCTATCAATCTGTAGAAACTGTCTCGTTCAGATAATATCATCCAGCCTATCAAACTGTAGAAACACTGTCGTTCAGATAATATCATCCAGCCTCTCAATCTGTAGAAACTGTCTCGTTCAGATAATATCATCCAGCCTATCAAACTGTAGAAACACTCTCGTTCAGATAATATCATCCAGCCTATCAAACTGTAGAAACTCTCTGGTTCAGGTAATATCATCCAGCCTATGAATCTGTAGAAACTGTCTCGTTCAGATAATATCATCCAGCCTATCAAACTGTAGAAACACTCTCGTTCAGATAATATCATCCAGCCTATCAATCTGTAGAAACTGTCTCGTTCAGATAATATCATCCAGCCTATCAAACTGTAGAAACTGTCTCGTTCAGATAATATCATCCAGCCTATCAAACTGTAGAAACTCACTGGTGCAGATAATATCATCCGGCCTATCAAACTGTAGAAACACTCTGGTTCAGATAATATCATCCAACCTATCAAACTGTAGAAATTCTGTGGTTCAGATAATATCATCCAGCCTATCAAACTGTAGAAACTCTCTGGTTCAGATAATATCATTCAGCCTATCAAACTGAAGAAACTCTCTCGTTCAGATAATATCATCCAGCCTATCAGTCTGTAGAAACTGTCTCGTTCAGATAATATCATCCAGCCCATCAAACTGTAGAAACTGTCTCGTTCAGATAATATCATCCAGCCTATCAAACTGTAGAAACTCTCTGGTTCAGATAATATCATCCGGCCTATTAAACTGTAGAAACACTCTGGTTCAGATAATATCATCCAACCTATCAAAAAGTAGAAACTTTCTGGTTCAGATAATATCATCAAGCCTATCAAACTGTAGAAACACTCTGGTTCAGATAATATCATCCAGCCTATCAAACTGTAGAAACACTCTGTTTTCCGGATAATATAATGCAGCCTATCAAACTGTAGAAGCTCTCTGGTTCAGATAATATCATCCAGCCTATCAATATGTAGAACTGTCTCGATCAATAATATCATCCAGCCTATCAAACTGTAGAAACTCTCTGGTTCAGATAATATCATCCAGCCTACCAAACTGTAGAAACTCTCTGGTTCAGGTAATATCATCCAGCCTATCAATCTGTAGAAACTGTCTCGTTCAGATAATATCATCCAGCCTATCAAACTGTAGAAACTCTCTGGTTCAGATAATATCATCCAGCCTATCAAAGTGTAGAAACTCTCTGGTTCAGATAATATCATCCAACCTATCAAACTGTAGAAACTCTCTGGTTCAGATAATATCATCCAACCTTTCAAACTGTAGCAACTCTCTGGTTCAGATAATATCATCCAACCTATCAAACTCTAGAAACTCTCTGGTTCAGATAATATCATCCAGCCTATCAAACTGTAGAAACTCTCTGGTTCAGATAATATCATCCAGCCTATCAAACTGTAGAAACTCTCTGGTTCAGATAATATCATCCAGCCTATCAAACTGTAGAAACTCTCTGGTTCAGATAATATCATCCAGCCTATCAAACTGTAGAAACTCTCTGGTTCAGATAATATCATCCAACCTATCAAACTGTAGAAATTCTCTGGTTCAGATAATATCATCCAGCCTATCACTCTGTAGAAACTGTCTCGTTCAGATAATATCATCCAGCCTATCAAATTGTAGAAACACTCTCGTTCAGATAATATCATCCAGCCTATCAATCTGTAGAAACTGTCTCGTTCAGATAATATCATCCAGCCTATAAAACTGTAGAAACACTCTGGTTCAGATAATATCATCCAGCCTATCAAACTGTAGAAACACTCTCGTTCAGATAATATCATCCAGCCTATCAATCTGTAGAAGCTGTCTCGTTCAATAATATCATCCAGCCTATCAAACTGTAGAAACTCTCTGGTTCAGGTAATATCATCCAGCCTATCAATCTGTAGAAACTGTCTCGTCCAGATTAATATCATCCAGCCTATCAAACTGTAGAAACACTGTCGTTCAGATAATATCATCCAGCCTATCAATCTGTAGAAACTGTCTCGTTCAGATAATATCATCCAGCCTATCAATCTGTAGAAACTGTCTCGTTCAGATAATATCATCCAGCCTATCAAACTGTAGAAATTCTCTGGTTCAGATAATATCATCCAGCCTATCAAACTGTAGAAATTCTCTGGTTCAGATAATATCATCCAGCTAATCAAACTGTAGAAACTCTCTGGTTCAGGTAATATCATCCAGCCTATCAATCTGTAGAAACTGTCTCGTTCAGATAATATCATCCAGCCTATCAAACTGTAGAAACACTGTCGTTCAGATAATATCATCCAGCCTCTCAATCTGTAGAAACTGTCTCGTTCAGATAATATCATCCAGCCTATCAAACTGTAGAAACACTCTCGTTCAGATAATATCATCCAGCCTATCAATCTGTAGAGACTGTCTCGTTCAGATAATATCATCCAGCCTATCAAACTGTAGAAACTCTCTGGTTCAGATAATATCATCCAGCCTATCAAACTGTAGAAACTCTCTGGTTCAGATAATATCATCCAACCTATCAAACTGTAGAAATTCTCTGGTTCAGATAATATCATCCAGCCTATCAATCTGTAGAAACTGTCTCGTTCAGATAATATCATCCAGCCTATCAAATTGTAGAAACACTCTCGTTCAGATAATATCATCCAGCCTATCAATCTGTAGAAACTGTCTCGTTCAGATAATATCATCCAGCCTATAAAACTGTAGAAACACTCTGGTTCAGATAATATCATCCAGCCTATCAAACTGTAGAAACACTCTCGTTCAGATAATATCATCCAGCCTATCAATCTGTAGAAGCTGTCTCGTTCAATAATATCATCCAGCCTATCAAACTGTAGAAACTCTCTGGTTCAGGTAATATCATCCAGCCTATCAAAGTGTAGAAACTCTCTGGTTCAGATAATATCATCCAACCTATCAAACTGTAGAAACTCTCTGGTTCAGATAATATCATCCAACCTTTCAAACTGTAGAAACTCTCTGGTTCAGATAATATTATCCAACCTATCAAACTCTAGAAACTCTCTGGTTCAGATAATATCATCCAGCCTATCAAACTGTAGAAACTCTCTGGTTCAGATAATATCATCCAGCCTATCAAACTGTAGAAACACTCTGTTTCAGATAATATTATCCAGCCTATCAAACTGTAGAAACTCTCTGGTTCAGATAATATCATCCAGCCTATCAAACTGTAGAAACTCTCTGGTTCAGATAATATCATCCAACCTATCAAACTGTAGAAATTCTCTGGTTCAGATAATATCATCCAGCCTATCAATCTGTAGAAACTGTCTCGTTCAGATAATATCATCCAGCCTATCAAATTGTAGAAACACTCTCGTTCAGATAATATCATCCAGCCTATCAATCTGTAGAAACTGTCTCGTTCAGATAATATCATCCAGCCTATAAAACTGTAGAAACACTCTGGTTCAGATAATATCATCCAGCCTATCAAAGTGTAGAAACTCTCTGGTTCAGATAAAATCATCCAACCTATCAAACTGTAGAAACTCTCTGGTTCAGATAATATCATCCAACCTTTCAAACTGTAGAAACTCTCTGGTTCAGATAATATCATCCAACCTATCAAACTCTAGAAACTCTCTGGTTCAGATAATATCATCCAGCCTATCAAACTGTAGAAACTCTCTGGTTCAGATAATATCATCCAGCCTATCAAACTGTAGAAACACTCTGTTTCAGATAATATCATCCAGCCTATCAAACTGTAGAAACTCTCTGGTTCAGATAATATCATCCAGCCTATCAAACTGTAGAAACTCTCTGGTTCAGATAATATCATCCAACCTATCAAACTGTAGAAATTCTCTGGTTCAGATAATATCATCCAGCCTATCAATCTGTAGAAACTGTCTCGTTCAGATAATATCATCCAGCCTATCAAATTGTAGAAACACTCTCGTTCAGATAATATCATCCAGCCTATCAATCTGTAGAAACTGTCTCGTTCAGATAATATCATCCAGCCTATAAAACTGTAGAAACACTCTGGTTCAGATAATATCATCCAGCCTATCAAACTGTAGAAACACTCTCGTTCAGATAATATCATCCAGCCTATCAATCTGTAGAAGCTGTCTCGTTCAATAATATCATCCAGCCTATCAAACTGTAGAAACTCTCTGGTTCAGGTAATATCATCCAGCCTATCAAAGTGTAGAAACTCTCTGGTTCAGATAATATCATCCAACCTATCAAACTGTAGAAACTCTCTGGTTCAGATAATATCATCCAACCTTTCAAACTGTAGAAACTCTCTGGTTCAGATAATATTATCCAACCTATCAAACTCTAGAAACTCTCTGGTTCAGATAATATCATCCAGCCTATCAAACTGTAGAAACTCTCTGGTTCAGATAATATCATCCAGCCTATCAAACTGTAGAAACACTCTGTTTCAGATAATATTATCCAGCCTATCAAACTGTAGAAACTCTCTGGTTCAGATAATATCATCCAGCCTATCAAACTGTAGAAACTCTCTGGTTCAGATAATATCATCCAACCTATCAAACTGTAGAAATTCTCTGGTTCAGATAATATCATCCAGCCTATCAATCTGTAGAAACTGTCTCGTTCAGATAATATCATCCAGCCTATCAAATTGTAGAAACACTCTCGTTCAGATAATATCATCCAGCCTATCAATCTGTAGAAACTGTCTCGTTCAGATAATATCATCCAGCCTATAAAACTGTAGAAACACTCTGGTTCAGATAATATCATCCAGCCTATCAAACTGTAGAAACACTCTCGTTCAGATAATATCATCCAGCCTATCAATCTGTAGAAGCTGTCTCGTTCAATAATATCATCCAACCTTCCAAAACTGTAGAAACTCTCTGGTTCAGATAATATCATCCAACCTATCAAACTCTAGAAACTCTCTGGTTCAGATAATATCATCCAGCCTATCAAACTGTAGAAACTCTCTGGTTCAGATAATATCATCCAGCCTATCAAACTGTAGAAACACTCTGTTTCAGATAATATCATCCAGCCTATCAAACTGTAGAAACTCTCTGGTTCAGATAATATCATCCAGCCTATCAAACTGTAGAAACTCTCTGGTTCAGATAATATCATCCAGCCTATCAAACTGTAGAAATTCTCTGGTTCAGATAATATCATCCAGCCTATCAAACTGTAGAAACTCTCTGGTTCAGATAATATCATCCAGCCTATCAAACTGTAGAAACACTCTGGTTCAGATAATATCATCCAGCCTATCAATCTGTAGAAACTGTCTCGTTCAGATAATATCATCCAGCCTATCAAACTGTAGAAAATCTCTGGTTCAGATAATATCATCCAGCCTATCAAACTGTAGAAACTCTCTGGTTCAGATAATATCATCCAGCCTATCAAACTGAAGAAACTCTCTGGTTCAGATAATATCATCCAGCCTATCAAACTGTAGAAACTCTCTGGTTCAGGTAATATCATCCAGCCTATCAATCTGTAGAAACTGTCTCGTCAGATAATATCATCCAGCCTATCAAACTGTAGAAACACTGTCGTTCAGATAATATCATCCAGCCTCTCAATCTGTAGAAACTGTCTCGTTCAGATAATATCATCCAGCCTATCAAACTGTAGAAAATCTCTGGTTCAGATAATATCATCCAGCCTATCAAACTGTAGAAACTCTCTGGTTCAGATTATATCATCCACCCTATCAAACTGAAGAAACTCTCTGGTTCAGGTAATATCATCCAGCCTATCAATCTGTAGAAACTGTCTCGTTCAGATAATATCATCCAGCCTATCAAACTGTAGAAACACTGTCGTTCAGATAATATCATCCAGCCTCTCAATCTGTAGAAACTGTCTCGTTCAGATAATATCATCCAGCCTATCAAACTGTAGAAACACTCTCGTTCAGATAATATCATCCAGCCTATCAAACTGTAGAAACTCTCTGGTTCAGGTAATATCATCCAGCCTATGAATCTGTAGAAACTGTCTCGTTCAGATAATATCATCCAGCCTATCAAACTGTAGAAACACTCTCGTTCAGATAATATCATCCAGCCTATCAATCTGTAGAAACTGTCTCGTTCAGATAATATCATCCAGCCTATCAAACTGTAGAAACTGTCTCGTTCAGATAATATCATCCAGCCTATCAAACTGTAGAAACTCACTGGTGCAGATAATATCATCCGGCCTATCAAACTGTAGAAACACTCTGGTTCAGATAATATCATCCAACCTATCAAACTGTAGAAATTCTGTGGTTCAGATAATATCATCCAGCCTATCAAACTGTAGAAACTCTCTGGTTCAGATAATATCATTCAGCCTATCAAACTGAAGAAACTCTCTCGTTCAGATAATATCATCCAGCCTATCAGTCTGTAGAAACTGTCTCGTTCAGATAATATCATCCAGCCTATCAAACTGTAGAAACTCTCTGGTTCAGATAATATCATCCGGCCTATTAAACTGTAGAAACACTCTGGTTCAGATAATATCATCCAACCTATCAAAAAGTAGAAACTTTCTGGTTCAGATAATATCATCAAGCCTATCAAACTGTAGAAACACTCTGGTTCAGATAATATCATCCAGCCTATCAAACTGTAGAAACACTCTGTTTTCCGGATAATATAATGCAGCCTATCAAACTGTAGAATCTCTCTGGTTCAGATAATATCATCCAGCCTATCAATCTTTAGAAACTGTCTCGTTCAGATAATATCATCCAGCCTATCCAACTGTAGAAACTCTCTGGTTCAGATAATATCATCCAGCCTATCAAACTGTAGAAACTCTCTGGTTCAGATAATATCATCCAGCCTATCAATATGTAGAACTGTCTCGATCAATAATATCATCCAGCCTATCAAACTGTAGAAACTCTCTGGTTCAGGTAATATCATCCAGCCTATCAATCTGTAGAAACTGTCTCGTTCAGATAATATCATCCAGCCTATCAAACTGTAGAAACTCTCTGGTTCAGATAATATCATCCAGCCTATCAAAGTGTAGAAACTCTCTGGTTCAGATAATATCATCCAACCTATCAAACTGTAGAAACTCTCTGGTTCAGATAATATCATCCAACCTTTCAAACTGTAGCAACTCTCTGGTTCAGATAATATCATCCAACCTATCAAACTCTAGAAACTCTCTGGTTCAGATAATATCATCCAGCCTATCAAACTGTAGAAACTCTCTGGTTCAGATAATATCATCCAGCCTATCAAACTGTAGAAACACTCTGTTTCAGATAATATCATCCAGCCTATCAAACTGTAGAAACTCTCTGGTTCAGATAATATCATCCAGCCTATCAAACTGTAGAAACTCTCTGGTTCAGATAATATCATCCAGCCTATCAAACTGTAGAAACTCTCTGGTTCAGATAATATAATCCAACCTATCAAACTGTAGAAATTCTCTGGTTCAGATAATATCATCCAGCCTATCAATCTGTAGAAACTGTCTCGTTCAGATAATATCATCCAGCCTATCAAATTCTAGAAACACTCTCGTTCAGATAATATCATCCAGCCTATCAATCTGTAGAAACTGCCTCGTTCAGATAATATCATCCAGCCTATAAAACTGTAGAAACACTCTGGTTCAGATAATATCATCCAGCCTATCAAACTGTAGAAACACTCTCGTTGAGATAATATCATCCAGCCTATCAATCTGTAGAAGCTGTCTCGTTCAATAATATCATCCAGCCTATCAAACTGTAGAAACTCTCTGGTTCAGGTAATATCATCCAGCCTATCAATCTGTAGAAACTGTCTCGTCCAGATTAATATCATCCAGCCTATCAAACTGTAGAAACACTGTCGTTCAGATAATATCATCCAGCCTATCAATCTGTAGAAACTGTCTCGTTCAGATAATATCATCCAGCCTATCAATCTGTAGAAACTGTCTCGTTCAGATAATATCATCCAGCCTATCAAACTGTAGAAATTCTCTGGTTCAGATAATATCATCCAGCCTATCAAACTGTAGAAATTCTCTGGTTCAGATAATATCATCCAGCTAATCAAACTGTAGAAACTCTCTGGTTCAGGTAATATCATCCAGCCTATCAATCTGTAGAAACTGTCTCGTTCAGATAATATCATCCAGCCTATCAAACTGTAGAAACACTGTCGTTCAGATAATATCATCCAGCCTCTCAATCTGTAGAAACTGTCTCGTTCAGATAATATCATCCAGCCTATCAAACTGTAGAAACACTCTCGTTCAGATAATATCATCCAGCCTATCAATCTGTAGAGACTGTCTCGTTCAGATAATATCATCCAGCCTATCAAACTGTAGAAACTCTCTGGTTCAGATAATATCATCCAGCCTATCAAACTGTAGAAACTCTCTGGTTCAGATAATATCATCCAGCCTATCAAACTGTAGAAACTCTCTGGTTCAGATAATATCATCCAACCTATCAAACTGTAGAAATTCTCTGGTTCAGATAATATCATCCAGCCTATCAATCTGTAGAAACTGTCTCGTTCAGATAATATCATCCAGCCCATCAAATTGTAGAAACACTCTCGTTCAGATAATATCATCCAGCCTATCAATCTGTAGAAACTGTCTCGTTCAGATAATATCATCCAGCCTATAAAACTGTAGAAACACTCTGGTTCAGATAATATCATCCAGCCTATCAAACTGTAGAAACACTCTCGTTCAGATAATATCATCCAGCCTATCAATCTGTAGAAGCTGTCTCGTTCAATAATATCATCCAGCCTATCAAACTGTAGAAACTCTCTGGTTCAGGTAATATCATCCAGGCTATCAAAGTGTAGAAACTCTCTGGTTCATATAATATCATCCAACCTTTCAAACTGTAGAAACTCTCTGGTTCAGATAATATTATCCAACCTATCAAACTCTAGAAACTCTCTGGTTCAGATAATATCATCCAGCCTATCAAACTGTAGAAACTCTCTGGTTCAGATAATATCATCCAGCCTATCAAACTGTAGAAACACTCTGTTTCAGATAATATTATCCAGCCTATCAAACTGTAGAAACTCTCTGGTTCAGATAATATCATCCAGCCTATCAAACTGTAGAAACTCTCTGGTTCAGATACTATCATCCAACCTATCAAACTGTAGTAATTCTCTGGTTCAGATAATATCATCCAGCCTATCAATCTGTAGAAACTGTCTCGTTCAGATAATATCATCCAGCCTATCAGATTGTAGAAACACTCTCGTTCAGATAATATCATCCAGCCTATCAATCTGTAGAAACTGTCTCGTTCAGATAATATCATCCAGCCTATAAAACTGTAGAAACACTCTGGTTCAGATAATATCATCCAGCCTATCAAACTGTAGAAACACTCTCGTTCAGATAATATCATCCAGCCTATCAATCTGTAGAAGCTGTCTCGTTCAATAATATCATCCAGCCTATCAAACTGTAGAAACTCTCTGGTTCAGGTAATATCATCCAGCCTATCAATCTGTAGAAACTGTCTCGTCCAGATTAATATCATCCAGCCTATCAAACTGTAGAAACACTGTCGTTCAGATAATATCATCCAGCCTATCAATCTGTAGAAACTGTCTCGTTCAGATAATATCATCCAGCCTATCAATCTGTAGAAACTGTCTCGTTCAGATAATATCATCCAGCCTATCAAACTGTAGAAAATCTCTGGTTCAGATAATATCACCCAGCCTATCAAACTGTAGAAATTCTCTGGTTCAGATAATATCATCCAGCCTATCAAACTGTAGAAACTCTCTGGTTCAGATAATATCATCCAGCCTATCAATCTGTAGAAACTGTCTCGTTCAGATAATATCATCCAGCCTATCAATCTGTAGAAACTGTCTCGTTCAGATAATATCATCCAGCCTATCAAACTGTAGAAATTCTCTGGTTCAGATAATATCATCCAGCCTATCAAACTGTAGAAATTCTCTGGTTCAGATAATATCATCCAGCTAATCAAACTGTAGAAACTCTCTGGTTCAGGTAATATCATCCAGCCTATCAAACTGTAGAAACACTGTCGTTCAGATAATATCATCCAGCCTCTCAATCTGTAGAAACTGTCTCGTTCAGATAATATCATCCAGCCTATCAAACTGTAGAAACACTCTCGTTCAGATAATATTCCCCAGCCTATCAATCTGTAGAGACTGTCTCGTTCAGATAATATCATCCAGCCTATCAAACTGTAGAAACACTCTCGTTCAGATAATATCATCCAGCCTATCAAACTGTAGAAACTCTCTGGTTCAGATAATATCATCCAGCCTATCAAACTGAAGAAACTCTCTGGTTCAGATAATATCATCCAGCCTATCAAACTGTAGAAAATCTCTGGTTCAGATAATATCATCCAGCCTATCAAACTGTAGAAACTCTCTGGTTCAGATAATATCTCCAGCCTATCAAACTGAAGAAACTCTCTGGTTCAGATAATATCATCCAGCCTATCAAACTGTAGAAACTCTCTGGTTCAGGTAATATCATCCAGCCTATCAATTTGTAGAAACTGTCTCGTTCAGATAATATCATCCAGCCTATCAAACTGTAGAAACACTGTCGTTCAGATAATATCATCCAGCCTCTCAATCTGTAGAAACTGTCTCGTTCAGATAATATCATCCAGCCTATCAAACTGTAGAAACTTTCTGGTTCAGATAATATCATCCAGCCATCAAACTCTAGAAACTCTCTTGTTCAGATAATATCATCTAGCCTATCAAACTTTAGAAACTGTCTCCTTCAGATAATATCATCCAGCCTATCAAACTGTAGAAACTGTCCCGTTCAGATAATATCATCCAGCCTCTCAAACTGTAGAAACTGTCTCGTTTAGATAATATCATCCACCCTATCAAACTGTAGAATCTGTCTGGTTCAGATAATATCATCCAGCCTATCAAACTGTAGAAACTGTCTCGTTCAGATAATATTATCCAGCGTATCAAACTGTAGAAACTGTCTCGTTCAGATAATATCATCCAGCCTATCAAACTGAAGAAACTCTCTGGTTCAGATAATATCATCCAGCCTATCAAACTGTAGAAACTGTCTCGTTCAGATAATATCATCCAGCCTATCAAACTGTAGAAACTCTCTGGTTCAGATAATATCATCCAACCTATCAAACTGTAGAAACACTCTGGTTCAGATATTATTATGTAGCCTATCAAACTGTAGAAAGTGTCTCGTTCAGATAATATCATCTAGCCTATCAAACTGTAGAAACTGTCTCGTTCAGATAATATCATCCAGCCTATCAAACTGTAGAAACTCTCTGGTTCAGATAATATCATCCGGACTATTAAACTGTAGAAATTCTCTGGTTCAGATAATATCATCCAGCCTATCAAACTGTAGAAGCTCTCTGGTTCAGGTAATATCATACAACCTATTAAACTGTAGAAACTCTCTGGTTCAGATAATATCATCCAACCTATCAAACTGTAGAAACTCTCTGGTTCAGATAATATCATTCAACCTATTAAACTTTAGAAACTCTCTGGTTCAGATAATATCATCCAGCCTATCAAACTGTAGAAACTCTCTGGTTCAGATAATATCATCCAGCCTACCAAACTGTAGAAACACTTTGGTTCAGATAATATCATCCAACCTATCAAACTGTAGAAACTCTCTGGTTCAGATAATATCATCCAGCATATCAATCTGTATAAACTCCCTGGTTCAGATATTATCATCCAGCCTATCAAAGTGTAGAAATTCTCTGGTTCAGATAATATCATCCAACCTATCAAATTGTAGAAACTCTCTGGTTCAGATAATATCATCCAACCTTTCAAACTGTAGAAACTCTCTGGTTCAGATAATATCATCCAACCTATCAAACTCTAGAAACTCTCTGGTTCAGATAATATCATCCAGCCTATCAAACTGTAGAAACTCTCTGGTTCAGATAATATCATCCAGCCTATCAAACTGTAGAAACACTCTGTTTCAGATTATATCATCCAGCCTATCAAACTGTAGAAACTCTCTGGTTCAGATATCATCCATCCTATCAAACTGTAGAAACTCTCTGGTTCAGATAATATCATCCAGCCTATCAAACTGTAGAAATTCTCTGGTTCAGATAATATCATCCAGCCTATCAATCTGTAGAAACTGTCTCGTTCAGATAATATCATCCAGCCTATCAAACTGTAGAAACACTCTGGTTCAGATAATATCATCCAGCCTATCAAACTGTAGAAACACTCTCGTTCAGATAATATCATCCAGCCTATCTATCTGTAGAAGCTGTCTCGTTCAATAATATCATCCAGCCTATCAAACTGTAGAAACTCTCTGGTTCAGGTAATATCATCCAGCCTATCAATCTGTAGAAACTGTCTCGTCCAGATAATATCATCCAACCTATCAAACTGTAGAAACTCTCTGGTTCAGATAATATCATTCAACCTATCAAACTTTAGAAACTCTCTGGTTCAGATAATATCATCCAGCCTATCAAACTGTAGAAACTCTCTGGTTCAGATAATATCATCCAGCCTACCAAACTGTAGAAACTCTCTGGTTCAGGTTATATCATCCAGCCTATCAATCTGTAGAAACTGTTTCGTCCAGATAATATCATCCAGCCTATCAAACTGTAGAAACACTCTGGTTCAGATAATATCATCGAACCTATCAAAGTGTAGGAGCTCTCTGGTTCTGATAATATCATCCAGCCTATCAAACTGTAGAAACACTTTGGTTCAGATAATATCATCCAACCTATCAAACTGTAGAAACTCTCTGGTTCAGATACTATCATCCAACCTATCAAACTGTAGAAACACTTTGGTTCAGATAATATCATCCAACCTATCAAACTGTAGAAACTCTCTGGTTCAGATAATATCATCCAGCATATCAATCTGTATAAACTCTCTGGTTCAGATATTATCGTCCAGCCTATCAAAGTGTAGAAACTCTCTGGTTCAGATAATATCATCCAACCCATCAAACTGTAGAAACTCTCTGGTTCAGATAATATCATCCAACCTTTCAAACTGTAGAAACTCTCTGGTTCAGATAATATCATCCAACCTATCAAACTCTAGAAAATCTCTGGTTCAGATAATATCATCCAGCCTATCAAACTGTAGAAACTCTGTGGTTCAGATATCATCCTTCCTATCAAACTGTAGAAACTCTCTGGTTCAGATAATATCATCCAGCCTATCAAACTGTAGAAACTCTCTGGTTCAGATAATATCATCCAGCCTATCAAACTGTAGAAACACTCTGTTTCAGATAATATCATCCAGCCTATCAAACTGTAGAAACTCTCTGGTTCAGATATCATCCATCCTATCAAACTGTAGAAACTCTCTGGTTCAGATAATATCATCCAGCCTATCAAACTGTAGAAACTCTCTGGTTCAGATAATATCATCCAACCTATCAAACTGTAGAAATTCTCTGGTTCAGATAATATCATCCAGCCTATCAATCTGTAGAAACTGTCTCGTTCAGATAATATCATCCAGCCTATCAAACTGTAGAAACTCTCTGGTTCAGGTAATATCATCCAGCCTATCAATCTGTAGAAACTGTCTCGTCCAGATAATATCATCCAGCCTATCAAACTGTAGAAACACTGTCGTTCAGATAATATCATCCAGGCTATCAATCTGTAGAAACTGTCTCGTTCAGATAAAATCATCCAGCCTATCAATCTGTAGAAACTGTCTCGTTCAGATAATATCATCCAGCCTATCAAACTGTAGAAAATCTCTGGTTCAGATAATATCATCCAGCCTATCAAACTGTAGAAATTCTCTGGTTCAGATAATATCATCCAGTCTATCAAACTGTAGAGCTCTCTGGTTCAGATAATATCATCCAGCCTATCAATCTGTAGGAACTGTCTCGTTCAGATAATATCATCCAGCCTATCAAACTGTAGAAAATCTCTGGTTGAAATAATATCATCCAGCCTACCAACTGTAGAAACTCTCTGGTTCAGATAATATCATCCAGCCTATCAAACTGAAGAAACTCTCTGGTTCAGATAATATCATCCAGCCTATCAAACTGTAGAAACTCTCTGGTTCAGGTAATATCATCCAGCCTATCAATCTGTAGAAACTGTCTCGTTCAGATAATATCATCCAGCCTATCAATCTGTAGAAACTGTCTCGTTCAGATAATATCATCCAGCATATCAAACTGTAGAAACACTCTCGTTCAGATAATATCATCCAGCCTATCAATCTGTAGAGACTGTCTCGTTCAGATAATATCATCCAGCCTATCAAACTGTAGAAACACTCTCGTTCAGATAATATCATCCAGCCTATCAAACTGTAGAAACTCTCTGGTTCAGATAATATCACCCAGCCTATCAAACTGTAGAAACTCTCTGGTTCAGATAATATCATCCAGCCTATCAATCTGTAGAAACTGTCTCGTTCAGATAATATCATCCAGCCTATCAAACTGCAGAAATACTCTCGTTCAGATAATATCATCCAGCCTATCAATCTGTAGAAACTGTCTCGTTCAGATAAAATCATCCATCCTATCAAACTGTAGAAACTCTCTGGTGCAGATAATACCATCCGGCCTATCAAACTGTAGAAATTCTCTGGTTCAGATAATATAATCCAGCATATCAAACTGTAGAAACACTCTGGTTCAGATATTATTATGTAGCCTATCAAACTGTAGAAACTGTCTCGTTCAGATAATATCATCCAGCCTATCAAACTGTAGAAACTGTATCGTTCAGATAATATCATCCAGCCTATCAAACTGTAGAAACTCTCTGGTTCAGATAATATCATCCGGCCTATCAAACTGTAGAAACACTCTGGTTCAGATAATATCATCCAGCCTATCAAACTGAAGAAACTCTCTGGTTCAGATAATATCATCCAGCCTATCAAACTGTAGAAAATCTCTGGTTCAGATAATATCATCCAGCCTATCAAACTGTAGAAACTCTCTGGTTCAGATAATATCATCCAGCCTATCAAACTGAAGAAACTCTCTGGTTCAGATAATATCATCCAGCCTATCAAACTGTAGAAACTCTCTGGTTCAGGTAATATCATCCAGCCTATCAATCTGTAGAAACTGTCTCGTTCAGATAATATCATCCAGCCTATCAAACTGTAGAATTACTGTCGTTCAGATAATATCATCCAGCCGCTCAATCTGTAGAGACTGTCTCGTTCAGATAATATCATCCAGCCTATCAAACTGTAGAAACACTCTCGTTCAGATAATATCATCCAGCCTATCAAACTGTAGAAACTCTCTGGTTCAGGTAATATCATCCAGCCTATGAATCTGTAGAAACTGTCTCGTTCAGATAATATCATCCAGCCTATCAAACTGTAGAAACACTCTCGTTCAGATAATATCATCCAGCCTATCAATCTGTAGAAACTGTCTCGTTCAGATAATATCATCCAGCCTATCAAACTGTAGAAACTGTCTCGTTCAGATAATATCATCCAGCCTATCAAACTGTAGAAACTCACTGGTGCAGATAATATCATCCGGCCTATCAAACTGTAGAAACACTCTGGTTCAGATAATATCATCCAACCTATCAAACTGTAGAAATTCTGTGGTTCAGATAATATCATCCAGCCTATCAAACTGTAGAAACTCTCTGGTTCAGATAATATCATTCAGCCTATCAAACTGAAGAAACTCTCTCGTTCAGATAATATCATCCAGCCTATCAGTCTGTAGAAACTGTCACGTTCAGATAATATCATCCAGCCCATCAAACTGTAGAAACTGTCTCGTTCAGATAATATCATCCAGCCTATCAAACTGTAGAAACTCTCTGGTTCAGATAATATCATCCGGCCTATTAAACTGTAGAAACACTCTGGTTCAGATAATATCATCCAACCTATCAAAAAGTAGAAACTTTCTGGTTCAGATAATATCATCAAGCCTATCAAACTGTAGAAACACTCTGGTTCAGATAATATCATCCAGCCTATCAATCTGTAGAAACACTCTGTTTTCCGGATAATATAATGCAGCCTATCAAACTGTAGAAGCTCTCTGGTTCAGATAATATCATCCAGCCTATCAATCTTTAGAAACTGTCTCGTTCAGATAATATCATCCAGCCTATCAAACTGTAGAAACTCTCTGGTTCAGATAATATCATCCAGCCTATCAAAGTGTAGAAACTCTCTGGTTCAGATAATATCATCCAACCTATCAAAATGTAGAAACTCTCTGGTTCAGATAATATCATCCAACCTTTCAAACTGTAGAAACTCTCTGGTTCAGATAATATCATCCAACCTATCAAACTCTAGAAACTCTCTGGTTCAGATAATATCATCCAGCCTATCAAACTGTAGAAACTCTCTGTTTCAGATAATATCATCCAGCCTATCAAACTGTAGAAACACTCTGTTTCAGATAATATCATCCAGCCTATCAAACTGTAGAAACTCTCTGGTTCAGATAATATCATCCAGCCTATCAAACTGTAGAAACTCTCTGGTTCAGATAATATCATCCAGCCTATCAAACTGTAGAAACTCTCTGGTTCAGATAATATCATCCAACCTATCAAACTGTAGAAATTCTCTGGTTCAGATAATATCATCCAGCCTATCAATCTGTAGAAACTGTCTCGTTCAGATAATATCATCCAGCCTATCAATCTGTAGAAACTGTCTCGTTCAGATAATATCATCCAGCCTATAAAACTGTAGAAACACTCTGGTTCAGATAATATCATCCAGCCTATCAAACTGTAGAAACACTCTCGTTCAGATAATATCATCCAGCCTATCAATCTGTAGAAGCTGTCTCGTTCAATAATATCATCCAGCCTATCAAACTGTAGAAACTCTTTGGTTCAGGTAATATCATCCAGCCTATCAAAGTGTAGAAACTCTCTGGTTCAGATAATATCATCCAACCTATCAAACTGTAGAAACTCTCTGGTTCAGATAATATCATCCAACCTTTCAAACTGTAGAAACTCTCTGGTTCAGATAATATTATCCAACCTATCAAACTCTAGAAACTCTCTGGTTCAGATAATATCATCCAGCCTATCAAACTGTAGAAACTTTCTGGTTCAGATAATATCATCCAGCCTATCAAACTGTAGAAACACTCTGTTTCAGATTATATCATCCAGCCTATCAAACTGTAGAAACTCTCTGGTTCAGATAATATCATCCAGCCTATCAAACTGTAGAATCTCTCTGGTTCAGATAATATCATCCAACCTATCAAACTGTAGAAATTCTCTGGTTCAGATAATATCATCCAGCCTATCAATCTGTAGAAACTGTCTCGTTCAGATAATATCATCCAGCCTATCAAATTGTAGAAACACTCTCGTTCAGATAATATCATCCAGCCTATCAATCTGTAGAAGCTGTCTCGTTCAATAATATCATCCAGCCTATCAAACTGTAGAAACTCTCTGGTTCAGGTAATATCATCCAGCCTATCAATCTGTAGAAACTGTCTCGTCCAGATTAATATCATCCAGCCTATCAAACTGTAGAAACACTGTCGTTCAGATAATATCATCCAGCCTATCAATCTGTAGAAACTGTCTCGTTCAGATAATATCATCCAGCCTATCAATGTGTAGAAACTGTCTCGTTCAGATAATATCATCCAGCCTATCAAACTGTAGAAAATCTCTGGTTCAGATAATATCATCCAGCCTATCAAACTGTAGAAATTCTCTGGTTCAGATAATATCATCCAGCCTATCAAACTGTAGAAACTCTCTGGTTCAGATAATATCATCCAGCCTATCAAACTGTAGAAACACTCTGGTTCAGATAATATCATCCAGCCTATCAATCTGTAGAAACTGTCTCGTTCAGATAATATCATCCAGCCTATCAAACTGTAGAAAATCTCTGGTTCAGATAATATCATCCAGCCTATCAAACTGTAGAAACTCTCTGGTTCAGATAATATCATCCAGCCTATCAAACTGAAGAAACTCTCTGGTTCAGATAATATCATCCAGCCTATCAAACTGTAGAAACTCTCTGGTTCAGGTAATATCATCCAGCCTATCAATCTGTAGAAACTGTCTCGTTCAGATAATATCATCCAGCCTATCAAACTGTAGAAACACTGTCGTTCAGATAATATCATCCAGCCTCTCAATCTGTAGAAACTGTCTCGTTCAGATAATATCATCCAGCCTATCAAACTGTAGAAACACTCTCGTTCAGATAATATCATCCAGCCTATCAATCTGTAGAGACTGTCTCGTTCAGATAATATCATCCAGCCTATCAAACTGTAGAAACACTCTCGTTCAGATAATATCATGCAGCCTATCAAACTGTAGAAACTCTCTGGTTCAGATAATATCATCCAGCCTATCAAACTGAAGAAACTCTCTGGTTCAGATAATATCATCCAGCCTATCAAACTGTAGAAAATCTCTGGTTCAGATAATATCATCCAGCCTATCAAACTGTAGAAACTCTCTGGTTCAGATAATATCATCCAGCCTATCAAACTGAAGAAACTCTCTGGTTCAGGTAATATCATCCAGCCTATCAATCTGTAGAAACTGTCTCGTTCAGATAATATCATCCAGCCTATCAAACTGTAGAAACACTGTCGTTCAGATAATATCATCCAGCCTCTCAATCTGTAGAAACTGTCTCGTTCAGATAATATCATCCAGCCTATCAAACTGTAGAAACACTCTCGTTCAGATAATATCATCCAGCCTATCAAACTGTAGAAACTCTCTGGTTCAGGTAATATCATCCAGCCTATCAATCTGTAGAAACTGTCTCGTTCAGATAATATCATCCAGCCTATCAAACTGTAGAAACACTGTCGTTCAGATAATATCATCCAGCCTCTCAATCTGTAGAAACTGTCTCGTTCAGATAATATCATCCAGCCTATCAAACTGTAGAAACACTCTCGTTCAGATAATATCATCCAGCCTATCAATCTGTAGAGACTGTCTCGTTCAGATAATATCATCCAGCCTATCAAACTGTAGAAACACTCTCGTTCAGATAATATCATCCAGCCTATCAAACTGTAGAAACTCTCTGGTTCAGATAATATCATCCAGCCTATCAAACTGAAGAAACTCTCTGGTTCAGATAATATCATCCAGCCTATCAAACTGTAGAAAATCTCTGGTTCAGATAATATCATCCAGCCTATCAAACTGTAGAAACTCTCTGGTTCAGATAATATCATCCAGCCTATCAAACTGAAGAAACTCTCTGGTTCAGATAATATCATCCAGCCTATCAAACTGTAGAAACTCTCTGGTTCAGGTAATATCATCCAGCCTATCAATCTGTAGAAACTGTCTCGTTCAGATAATATCATCCAGCCTATCAAACTGTAGAAACACTGTCGTTCAGATAATATCATCCAGCCTCTCAATCTGTAGAAACTGTCTCGTTCAGATAATATCATCCAGCCTATCAAACTGTAGAAACTTTCTGGTTCAGATAATATCATCCAGCCATCAAACTCTAGAAACTCTCTTTTTCAGATAATATCATCTAGCCTATCAAACTTTAGAAACTGTCTCCTTCAGATAATATCATCCAGCCTATCAAACTGTAGAAACTCTCTGGTTCAGATAATATCATCTACCCTATCAATCTGTAGAAACTGTCTCCTTCAGATAATATCATCCAGCCTGTCAAACTGTAGAAACTGTCCCGTTCAGATAATATCATCCAGCCTCTCAAACTGTAGAAACTGTCTCGTTTAGATAATATCATCCACCCTATCAAACTGTAGAATCTATCTGGTTCAGATAATATCATCCAGCCTATCAAAATTTAGAAACTGTCTCGTTCAGATAATATCATCCAGCCTATCAAACTGAAGAAACTCTCTGGTTCAGATAATATCATCCAGCCTATCAAACTGTAGAAACTGTCTCGTTCAGATAATATCATCCAGCCTATCAAACTGTAGAAACTCTCTGGTTCAGATAATATCATCCAACCTATCAAACTGTAGAAACACTCTGGTTCAGATATTATTATGTAGCCTATCAAACTGTAGAAAGTGTCTCGTTCAGATAATATCATCTAGCCTATCAAACTGTAGAAACTGTCTCGTTCAGATAATATCATCCAGCCTATCAAACTGTAGAAACTCTCTGGTTCAGATAATATCATCCGGACTATTAAACTGTAGAAATTCTCTGGTTCAGATAATATCATCCAGCCTATCAAACTGTAGAAGCTCTCTGGTTCAGGTAATTTCATACAACCTATTAAACTGTAGAAACTCTCTGGTTCAGATAATATCATCCAACCTATCAAACTGTAGAAACTCTCTGGTTCAGATAATATCATTCAACCTATTAAACTTTAGAAACTCTCTGGTTCAGGTAATATCATCCAGCCTATCAAACTGTAGAAACTCTCTGGTTCAGATAATATCATCCAGCCTACCAAACTGTAGAAACTCTCTGGTTCAGGTAATATCATCCAGCCTATCAATCTGTAGAAACTGTCTCGTCCAGATAATATCATCCAGCCTATCAAACTGTAGAAACACTCTGGTTCAGATAATATCATCCAACCTATCAAAGTGTAGGAACTCTCTGGTTCTGATAATATCATTCAGCCTATCAAACTGTAGAAACACTTTGGTTCAGATAATATCATCCAACCTATCAAACTGTAGAAACTCTCTGGTTCAGATACTATCATCCAACCTATCAAACTGTAGAAACACTTTGGTTCAGATAATATCATCCAACCTATCAAACTGTAGAAACTCTCTGGTTCAGATAATATCATCCAGCATATCAATCTGTATAAACTCCCTGGTTCAGATATTATCATCCAGCCTATCAAAGTGTAGAAACTCTCTGGTTCAGATAATATCATCCAACCTATCAAATTGTAGAAACTCTCTGGTTCAGATAATATCATCCAACCTTTCAAACTGTAGAAACTCTCTGGTTCAGATAATATCATCCAACCTATCAAACTCTAGAAACTCTCTGGTTCAGATAATATCATCCAGCCTATCAAACTGTAGAAACTCTCTGGTTCAGATAATATCATCCAGCCTATCAAACTGTAGAAACACTCTGTTTCAGATAATATCATCCAGCCTATCAAACTGTAGAAACTCTCTGGTTCAGATATCATCCATCCTATCAAACTGTAGAAACTCTCTGGTTCAGATAATATCATCCAGCCTATCAAACTGTAGAAACTGTCTCGTTCAGATAATATCATCCAGCCTATCAAACTGTAGAAACACTCTGGTTCAGATAATATCATCCAGCCTATCAAACTGTAGAAACACTCTCGTTCAGATAATATCATCCAGCCTATCAATCTGTAGAAGCTGTCTCGTTCAATAATATCATCCAGCCTATCAAACTGTAGAAACTCTCTGGTTCAGGTAATATCATCCAGCCTATCAATCTGTAGAAACTGTCTCGTCCAGATAATATCATCCAACCTATCAAACTGTAGAAACTCTCTGGTTCAGATAATATCATTCAACCTATCAAACTTTAGAAACTCTCTGGTTCAGATAATATCATCCAGCCTATCAAACTCTAGAAACTCTCTGGTTCAGATAATATCATCCAGCCTACCAAACTGTAGAAACTCTCTGGTTCAGGTTATATCATCCAGCCTATCAATCTGTAGAAACTGTCTCGTCCAGATAATATCATCCAGCCTATCAAACTGTAGAAACACTCTGGTTCAGATAATATCATCGAACCTATCAAAGTGTAGGAGCTCTCTGGTTCTGATAATATCATCCAGCCTATCAAACTGTAGAAACACTTTGGTTCAGATAATATCATCCAACCTATCAAACTGTAGAAACTCTCTGGTTCAGATACTATCATCCAACCTATCAAACTGTAGAAACACTTTGGTTCAGATAATATCATCCAACCTATCAAACTGTAGAAACTCTCTGGTTCAGATAATATCATCCAGCATATCAATCTGTATAAACTCTCTGGTTCAGATATTATCGTCCAGCCTATCAAAGTGTAGAAACTCTCTGGTTCAGATAATATCATCCAACCTATCAAACTCTAGAAAATCTCTGGTTCAGATGATATCATCCAGCCTATCAAACTGTAGAAACTCTGTGGTTCAGATATCATCCTTCCTATCAAACTGTAGAAACTCTCTGGTTCAGATAATATCATCCAGCCTATCAAACTGTAGAAACTCTCTGGTTCAGATAATATCATCCAGCCTATCAAACTGTAGAAACACTCTGGTTCAGATAATATCATCCAGCCTATCAAACTGTAGAAACACTCTCGTTCAGATAATATCATCCAGCCTATCAATCTGTAGAAGCTGTCTCGTTCAATAATATCATCCAGCCTATCAAACTGTAGAAACTCTCTGGTTCAGGTAATATCATCCAGCCTATCAATCTGTAGAAACTGTCTCGTCCAGATAATATCATCCAGCCTATCAAACTGTAGAAACACTGTCGTTCAGATAATATCATCCAGCCTATCAATCTGTAGAAACTGTCTCGTTCAGATAATATCATCCAGCCTATCAATCTGTAGAAACTGTCTCGTTCAGATAATATCATCCAGCCTATCAAACTGTAGAAAATCTCTGGTTCACATAATATCATCCAGCCTATCAAACTGTAGAAATTCTCTGGTTCAGATAATATCATCCAGTCTATCAAACTGTAGAGCTCTCTGGTTCAGATAATATCATCCAGCCTATCAATCTGTAGGAACTGTCTCGTTCAGATAATATCATCCAGCCTATCAAACTGTAGAAAATCTCTGGTTGAAATAATATCATCCAGCCTACCAACTGTAGAAACTCTCTGGTTCAGATAATATCATCCAGCCTATCAAACTGAAGAAACTCTCTGGTTCAGATAATATCATCCAGCCTATCAAACTGTAGAAACTCTCTGGTTCAGGTAATATCATCCAGCCTATCAATCTGTAGAAACTGTCTCGTTCAGATAATATCATCCAGCCTATCAATCTGTAGAAACTGTCTCGTTCAGATAATATCATCCAGCATATCAAACTGTAGAAACACTCTCGTTCAGATAATATCATCCAGCCTATCCATCTGTAGAGACTGTCTCGTTCAGATAATATCATCCAGCCTATCAAACTGTAGAAACACTCTCGTTCAGATAATATCATCCAGCCTATCAAACTGTACAAACTCTCTGGTTCAGATAATATCACCCAGCCTAACAAACTGTAGAAACTCTCTGGTTCATTTAATATCATCCAGCCTATCAATCTGTAGAAACTGTCTCGTTCAGATAATATCATCCAGCCTATCAAACTGCAGAAATACTCTCGTTCAGATAATATCATCCAGCCTATCAATCTGTAGAAACTGTCTCGTTCAGATAATATCATCCATCCTATCAAACTGTAGAAACTCTCTGGTGCAGATAATATCATCCGGCCTATCAAACTGTAGAAATTCTCTGGTTCAGATAATATTATCCAGCATATCAAACTGTAGAAACACGCTGGTTCAGATATTATTATGTAGCCTATCAAACTGTAGAAACTGTCTCGTTCAGATAATATCATCCAGCCTATCAAACTGTAGAAACTGTATCGTTCAGATAATATCATCCAGCCTATCAAACTGTAGAAACTCTCTGGTTCAGATAATATCATCCGGCCTATCAAACTGTAGAAACACTCTGGTTCAGATAATATCATCCAGCCTATCAAACTGTAAAATCACTCTTGTTCAGATATTATTATGTAGCCTATCAAACTGAAGAAACTCTCTGGTTCAGATAATATCATCCAGCCTATCAAACTGTAGAAACTGTCTCGTTCAGATAATATCATCCAGCCTATCAAACTGTAGAAACTCTCTGGTTCAGATAATATCATCCGGACTATTAAACTGTAGAAATTCTCTGGTTCAGGTAATATCATCCAGCCTATCAAACTGTAGAAGCTCTCTGGTTCAGGTAATATCATCCAACCTATCAAACTGTAGAAACTCTCTGGGTCAGATAATATCATCCAGCCTACCAAACTGTAGAAACTCTCTGGTTCAGATAATATCATTCAACCTATCAATCTGTAGAAACTGTCTCGTCCAGATAATATCATCCAGCCTATCAAACTGTAGAAACACTCTGGTTCAGATAATATCATTCAACCTATCAAAGTGTAGGAACTCTCTGGTTCAGGTAATATCATCCAGCCTATCAAACTGTAGAAACTCTCTGGTTCAGATAATATCATCCAACCTATCAAACTGTAGAAACTCTCTGGTTCAGATACTATCATCCAACCTATCAAACTGTAGAAACACTTTGGTTCAGATAATATCATCCAACCTATCAAACTGTAGAAACTCTCTGGTTCAGATAATATCATCCAGCATATCAATCTGTATAAACTCCCTGGTTCAGATATTATCATCCAGCCTATCAAAGTGTAGAAACTCTCTGGTTCAGATAATATCATCCAACCTATCAAATTGTAGAAACTCTCTGGTTCAGATAATATCATCCAACATTTCAAACTGTAGAAACTCTCTGGTTCAGATAATATCATCCAACCTATCAAACTCTAGAAACTCTCTGGTTCAGATAATATCATCCAGCCTATCAAACTGTAGAAACTCTCTGGTTCAGATAATATCATCCAGCCTATCAAACTGTAGAAACACTCTGTTTCAGATAATATCATCCAGCCTATCAAACTGTAGAAACTCTCTGGTTCAGATATCATCCATCCTATCAAACTGTAGAAACTCTCTGGTTCAGATAATATCATCCAGCCTATCAAACTGTAGAAACTGTCTCGTTCAGATAATATCATCCAGCCTATCAAACTGTAGAAACACTCTGGTTCAGATAATATCATCCAGCCTATCAAACTGTAGAAACACTCTCGTTCAGATAATATCATCCAGCCTATCAATCTGTAGAAGCTGTCTCGTTCAATAATATCATCCAGCCTATCAAACTGTAGAAACTCTCTGGTTCAGGTAATATCATCCAGCCTATCAATCTGTAGAAACTGTCTCGTCCAGATAATATCATCCAACCTATCAAACTGTAGAAACTCTCTGGTTCAGATAATATCATTCAACCTATCAAACTTTAGAAACTCTCTGGTTCAGATAATATCATCCAGCCTATCAAACTCTAGAAACTCTCTGGTTCAGATAATATCATCCAGCCTACCAAACTGTAGAAACTCTCTGGTTCAGGTTATATCATCCAGCCTATCAATCTGTAGAAACTGTCTCGTCCAGATAATATCATCCAGCCTATCAAACTGTAGAAACACTCTGGTTCAGATAATATCATCGAACCTATAAAAGTGTAGGAGCTCTCTGGTTCTGATAATATCATCCAGCCTATCAAACTGTAGAAACACTTTGGTTCAGATAATATCATCACACCTATCAAACTGTAGAAACTCTCTGGTTCAGATACTATCATCCAACCTATCAAACTGTAGAAACACTTTGGTTCAGATAATATCATCCAACCTATCAAACTGTAGAAACTCTCTGGTTCAGATAATATCATCCAGCATATCAATCTGTATAAACTCTCTGGTTCAGATATTATCGTCCAGCCTATCAAAGTGTAGAAACTCTCTGGTTCAGATAATATCATCCAACCTATCAAACTCTAGAAAATCTCTGGTTCAGGTAATATCATCCAGCCTATCAAACTGTAGAAACTCTGTGGTTCAGATATCATCCTTCCTATCAAACTGTAGAAACTCTCTGGTTCAGATAATATCATCCAGCCTATCAAACTGTAGAAACTCTCTGGTTCAGATAATATCATCCAGCCTATCAAACTGTAGAAACACTCTGGTTCAGATAATATCATCCAGCCTATCAAACTGTAGAAACACTCTCGTTCAGATAATATCATCCAGCCTATCAATCTGTAGAAGCTGTCTCGTTCAATAATATCATCCAGCCTATCAAACTGTAGAAACTCTCTGGTTCAGGTAATATCATCCAGCCTATCAATCTGTAGAAACTGTCTCGTCCAGATAATATCATCCAGCCTATCAAACTGTAGAAACACTGTCGTTCGGATAATATCATCCAGCCTATCAATCTGTAGAAACTGTCTCGTTCAGATAATATCATCCAGCCTATCAATCTGTAGAAACTGTCTCGTTCAGATAATATCATCCAGCCTATCAAACTGTAGAAAATCTCTGGTTCACATAATATCATCCAGCCTATCAAACTGTAGAAATTCTCTGGTTCAGATAATATCATCCAGTCTATCAAACTGTAGAGCTCTCTGGTTCAGATAATATCATCCAGCCTATCAATCTGTAGGAACTGTCTCGTTCAGATAATATCATCCAGCCTATCAAACTGTAGAAAATCTCTGGTTGAAATAATATCATCCAGCCTACCAACTGTAGAAACTCTCTGGTTCAGATAATATCATCCAGCCTATCAAACTGAAGAAACTCTCTGGTTCAGATAATATCATCCAGCCTATCAAACTGTAGAAACTCTCTGGTTCAGGTAATATCATCCAGCCTATCAATCTGTAGAAACTGTCTCGTTCAGATAATATCATCCAGCCTATCAATCTGTAGAAACTGTCTCGTTCAGATAATATCATCCAGCATATCAAACTGTAGAAACACTCTCGTTCAGATAATATCATCCAGCCTATCAATCTGTAGAGACTGTCTCGTTCAGATAATATCATCCAGCCTATCAAACTGTAGAAACACTCTCGTTCAGATAATATCATCCAGCCTATCAAACTGTACAAACTCTCTGGTTCAGATAATATCACCCAGCCTATCAAACTGTAGAAACTCTCTGGTTCATTTAATATCATCCAGCCTATCAATCTGTAGAAACTGTCTCGTTCAGATAATATCATCCAGCCTATCAAACTGCAGAAATACTCTCGTTCAGATAATATCATCCAGCCTATCAATCTGTAGAAACTGTCTCGTTCAGATAATATCATCCATCCTATCAAACTGTAGAAACTCTCTGGTGCAGATAATATCATCCGGCCTATCAAACTGTAGAAATTCTCTGGTTCAGATAATATTATCCAGCATATCAAACTGTAGAAACACGCTGGTTCAGATATTATTATGTAGCCTATCAAACTGTAGAAACTGTCTCGTTCAGATAATATCATCCAGCCTATCAAACTGTAGAAACTGTATCGTTCAGATAATATCATCCAGCCTATCAAACTGTAGAAACTCTCTGGTTCAGATAATATCATCCGGCCTATCAAACTGTAGAAACACTCTGGTTCAGATAATATCATCCAGCCTATCAAACTGTAAAATCACTCTTGTTCAGATATTATTATGTAGCCTATCAAACTGAAGAAACTCTCTGGTTCAGATAATATCATCCAGCCTATCAAACTGTAGAAACTGTCTCGTTCAGATAATATCATCCAGCCTATCAAACTGTAGAAACTCTCTGGTTCAGATAATATCATCCGGACTATTAAACTGTAGAAATTCTCTGGTTCAGGTAATATCATCCAGCCTATCAAACTGTAGAAGCTCTCTGGTTCAGGTAATATCATCCAACCTATCAAACTGTAGAAACTCTCTGGGTCAGATAATATCATCCAACCTATCAAACTGTAGAAACTCTCTGGTTCAGATAATATCATTCAACCTATTAAACTTTAGAAACTCTCTGGTTCAGATAATATCATCCAGCCTATCAAACTGTAGAAACTCTCTGGTTCAGATACTATCATCCAGCCTATCAAACTGTAGAAACACTCATTTTCAGATAATATCATCCAGCCTATCAAACTCTAGAAATTCTCTGCTTCAGATGATATCATCCAGCCTATCAATCTGTAGAAACTGTCTCGTTCAGATAATATCATCCAGCCTATCAAACTGTAGAAACTCTCTGGTTCAGATAATATCATCCGGCCTATCAAACTGTAGAAACACTCTGGTTCAGATAATATCATCCAAACTATCAAACTGTAGAAATTCTCTGGTTCAGATAATATCATCCAGCCTATCAAACGGTAGAAACACTCTGGTTCAGATAATATTATGTAGCCTATCAAACTGTAGAAACTCTCTGGTTCAGATAATATCATCCAGCCTATCAAACTGTAGAAACACTCTGCTTCATATAATATCATCCAACCTATCAAACTGTAGAAATTCTCTGGTTCAGATAATATTATCCAGCCTATCAAACTGTAGAAACACTCTGGTTCAGATATTATTATGTAGCCTATCAAACTGTAGAAACTGTCTCGTTCAGATAATATCATCCAGCATATCCAACTGTAGAAACTGTCTCGTTCAGATAATATCATCCAGCCTATCAAACTGTAGAAACTCTCTGGTTCAGATAATATCATCCGGCCTATCAAACTGTAGAAACACTCTGGTTCAGATGTCATCCAACCTATCAAACTGTAGAAATTCTCTGGTTCAGATAATATCATCCAGCCTATCAAACTGTAGAAACTCTCTGGTTCAGATAATATCACCCAGCCTATCAAACTGTAGAAACTCTCTGGTTCAGATAATATCATCCAACCTATCAAACTGTGGAAACACTCTGGTTCCGATAATATCATCCAGCCTATCAAACTGTAGAAACTTTCTGGTACAGATAATATCATCCGGCCTATCAAACTGTAGAAACACTCTGGTTCAAATAATATCATCCAACCTATCAAACTGTAGAAATTCTCTGGTTCAGATTATATCATCCAGCCTATCAAACAGTAGAAACTCTCTGGTTCAGATAATATCATCCAGCCTATAAATCTGTAGAAACTGTCTCGTTCAGATAATATCATCCAGGCTATAAACTGTAGAAACTCTCTGGTTCAGATAATATCATCCGGACTATTAAACTGTAGAAACTCTCTGGTTCAGATAATATCATTCAACCTTTCAAACTGTAGAAACTCTCTGGTTCAGATAATATCATCCAGCCTATCAAACTGTAGAAACTCTCTGGTTCAGATACTATCATCCAGCCTATCAAAGTGTAGAAACACTCATTTTCAGATAATATCATCCAGCCTATCAAACAGAAGAAACTCTCTGGTTCAGATAATGTCATCCAGCCTATCAAACAGTAGAAATTTTCTGGTTCAGATAATATCATCCAGCCTATCAAACTGTAGAAACTCTCTGTGTTCTGATAATATCATCCAGCCTATCAAACTGTAGAAACTCTCTGGTTCAGATAATATCATTCAAACTATAGAAACTCTCTGGTTCAGATAATATCATCCAGCATATCAATCTGTATAAACTCTCTTGTTCAGATATTATCATCCAGCCTATCAAAGTGTAGAAACTCTCTGGTTCAGATAATATCATCCAACCTATCAAACTGTAGAAACTCTCTGGTTCAGATAATATCATCCAACCTTTCAAACTGTAGAAACTCTCTGGTTCAGATAATATCATCCAACCTATCAAACTCTAGAAACTCTCTGGTTCAGATAATATCATCCAGCCTATCAAACTGTAGAAATTCTCTGGTTCAGATAATATCATCCAGCCTATCAAACTGTAGAAACACTCTGTTTCAGATAATATCATCCAGCCTATCAAACTGTAGAAACTCTCTGGTTCAGATATCATCCATCCTATCCAACTGTAGAAACTCTCTGGTTCAGATAATATCATCCAGCCTATCAATCTGTAGAAACTGTCTCGTTCAGATAATATCATCCAGCCTATCAAACTGTAGAAACACTCTGGTTCAGATAATATCATCCAGCCTATCAAACTGTAGAAACACTCTCGTTCAGATAATATCATCCAGCCTATCAATCTGTAGAAGCTGTCTCGTTCAATAATATCATCCAGCCTATCAAACTGTAGAAACACTCTGGTTCAGGTAATATCATCCAGCCTATCAATCTGTAGAAACTGTCTCGTCCAGATAATATCATCCAAACTATCAAACTGTAGAAACTCTCTGGTTCAGATAATATCATTCAACCTATCAAACTTTAGAAACTCTCTGGTTCAGATAATATCATCCAGCCTATCAAACTGTAGAAACTCTCTGGTTCAGATAATATCATCCAGCCTACCAAACTGTAGAAACTCTCTGGTTCAGGTAATATCATCCAGCCTATAAATCTGTAGAAACTGTCTCGTCCGGATAATATCATCCAGCCTATCAACTGTAGAAACACTCTGGTTCAGATAATATCATCCAACCTATCAAAGTGTAGGAACTCTCTGGTTCTGATAATATCATCCAGCCTATCAAACTGTAGAAACACTTTGGTTCAGATAATATCATCCAACCTATCAAACTGTAGAAACTCTCTGGTTCAGATACTATCATCCAACCTATCAAACTGTAGAAACACTTTGGTTCAGATAATATCATCCAACCTATCAAACTGTAGAAACTCTCTGGTTCAGGTAATATCATCCAGCATATCAATCTGTATAAACTCTCTGGTTCAGATATTATCGTCCAGCCTATCAAACTGTAGAAACTCTCTGGTTCAGATATCATCCATCCTATCAACTGTAGAAACTCTCTGGTTCAGATAATATCTTCCAGCCTATCAAACTGTAGAAACTCTCTGGTTCAGATAATATCATCCAACCTATCAAACTGTAGAAATTCTCTGGTTCAGATAATATCATCCAGCCTATCAATCTGTAGAAACTGTCTCGTTCAGATAATATCATCCAGCATATCAAACTGTAGAAACACTCTCGTTCAGATAATATCATCGAGCCTATCAATCTGTAGAGACTGTCTCGTTCAGATAATATCATCCAGCCTATCAAACTGTAGAAACACTCTCGTTCAATAATATCATGCAGCCTATCAAACTGTAGAAACTCTCTGGTTCAGGTAATATCATCCAGCCTATCAATCTGTAGAAACTGTCTCGTCCAGATAATATCATCCAGCCTATCAAACTGTAGAAACACTGTCGTTCAGATAATATCATCCAGCCTATCAATCTGTAGAAACTGTCTCGTTTGATAATATCATCCAGCCTATCAATCTGTAGAAACTGTCTCGTTCAGATAATATCATCCAGCCTATTAAACTGTAGAAAATCTCTGGTTCAGATAATATCATCCAGCCTATCAAACTGTAGAAATTCTCTGGTTCAGATAATATCATCCAGCCTATCAAAATTTAGAGCTCTCTGGTTCAGATAATATCATCCAGCCTATCAAACTGTAGAAGCACTCTGGTTCAGATAATATCATTGAGCCTATCAATCTGTAGAAACTGTCTCGTTCAGATAATATCATCCAGCCTATCAAACTGTAGAAAATCTCTGGTTCAGATAATATCATCCAGCCTACCAGCTGTAGAAACTCTCTGGTTCAGATAATATCATCCAGCCTATCAAACTGAAGAAACTCTCTGGTTCAGATAATATCATCCAGCCTATCAATATGTAGAAACTCTCTGGTTCAGGTAATATCATCCAGCCTATCAATCTGTAGAAACTGTCTCGTTCAGATAATATCATCCAGCCTATCAAACTGTAGAAACACTGTCGTTCAGATAATATCATCCAGCCTCTCAATCTGTAGAAACTGTCTCGTTCAGATAATATCATCCAGCCTATCAAACTGTAGAAACACTCTGGTTCAGATAATATCATCCAGCCTATCAATCTGTAGAGACTGTCTCGTTCAGATAATATCATCCAGCCTATCAAACTGTAGAAACACTCTCGTTCAGATAATATCATCCAGCCTATCAAACTGTAGAAACTCTCTGGTTCAGATAATATCATCCAGCCTCTCAAACTGAAGAAACTCTCTGGTTCAGATAATATCATCCAGCCTATCAAACTGTAAAAACTCTCTGGTTCAGGTAATATCATCCAGCCTATCAATCTGTAGAAACTGTCTCGTTCAGATAATATCATCCAGCCTATCAAACTGTAGAAACACTCTCGTTCAGATAATATCATCCAGCCTATCAATCTGTAGAAACTGTCTCGTTCAGATAATATCATCCAGCCTATCAAACTGTAGAAACTGTCTCGTTCAGATAATATCATCCATCCTATCAAACTGTAGAAACTCTCTGGTACAGATAATATCATCCGGCCTATCAAACTGTAGAAATTCTCTTGTTCAGATAATATTATCCAGCATATCAAACTGTAGAAACACTCTGGTTCAGATATTATTATGTAGCCTATCAAACTGTAGAAACTGTCTCGTTCAGATAATATCATCCAGCCTATCAAACTGTAGAAACTCTCTGGTTCAGATAATATCATCCAGCCTATCAAACTGTAGAAACTCTCTGGTTCAGATAATATCATCCGGCCTATCAAACTGTAGAAACACTCTGGTTCAGATAATATCATCCAGCCATTTCAAACTGTAAAACACTCTGGTTCAGATATTATTATGTAGCCTGTCAAACTGAAGAAACTCTCTGGTTCGGATAATATCATCCAGCCTATCAAACTGTAGAAACTGTCTCGTTCAGATAATATCATCCAGCCTATCAAACTGTAGAAACTCTCTGGTTCAGATAATATCATCCGGACTATTAAACTGTAGAAATTCTCTGGTTCAGATAATATCATCCAGCCTATCAAACTGTAGAAGCTCTCTGGTTCAGGTAATATCATCCAACCTATCAAACTGTAGAAACTCTCTGGTTCAGATAATATCATCCAACCTATCAAACTGTAGAAACTCTCTGGTTCAGATAATATCATTCAACCTATTAAACTTTAGAAACTCTCTGGTTCAGATAATATCTTCCAGCCTATAAAACTGTAGAAACTCTCTGGTTCAGATACTATCATCCAGCCTATCAAACTGTAGAAACACTCATTTTCAGATATCATCCAGCCTATCAAACTCTAGAAATTCTCTGCTTCAGATGATATCATCCAGCCTATCAATCTGTAGAAACTGTCTCGTTCAGATAATATCATCCAGCCTATCAAACTGTAGAAACTCTCTGGTTCAGATAATATCACCCAGCCTATCAAACTGTAGAAACTGTCTCGTTCAGATAATATCATCCAGCCTATCAAACTGTAGAAACTCTCTGGTTCAGATAATATCATCCAGCCTATCAATCTGTAGAAACTGTCTCGTTCAGATAATATCATCCAGCCTATCAAACTGTAGAAACTCTCTGGTTCAGATAATATCATCCGGCCTATCAAACTGTAGAAACACTCTGGTTCACATAATATCATCCAAAGTATCAAACTGTAGAAATTCTCTGGTTCAGATAATATCATCCAGCCTATCAAACGGTAGAAACACTCTGGTTCAGATAATATTATGTAGCCTATCAAACTGTAGAAACTCTCTGGTTCAGATAATATCATCCAGCCTATCAAACTGTAGAATCACTCTGCTTCAGATAATATCATCCAGCCTATCAAACTGTAGAAATTCTCTGGTTCAGATAATATTATCCAGCCTATCAAACTGTAGAAACACTCTGGTTCAGATATCATTATGTAGCCTATCGAACTGTAGAAACTGTCTCGTTCAGATAATATCATCCAGCCTATCCAACTGTAGAAACTGTCTCGTTCAGATAATATCATCCAGCGTATCAAACTGTAGAAACTCTCTGGTTCAGATAATATCATCCGGCCTATCAAACTGTAGAAACACTCTGGTTCAGATAATATCATCCAACCTATCAAACTGTAGAAATTCTCTGGTTCAGATAATATCATCCAGCCTATCAAACTGTAGAAACTCTCTGGTTCAGATAATATCATCCAGCCTATCACACTGTAGAATCTTTCTGGTACAGATAATATCATCCGGCCTATCAAACTGTAGAAACACTCTGGTTCAAATAATATCATCCAACCTATCAAACTGTAGAAATTCTCTGGTTCAGATTATATCATCCAGCCTATCAAACAGTAGAAACTCTCTGGTTCAGATAATATCATCCAGCCTATCAAACTGTAGAAACTGTCTCGTTCAGATAATATCATCCAGGCTATAAACTGTAGAAACTCTCTGGTTCAGATAATATCATCCGGACTATTAAACTGTAGAAATTCTCTGGTTCAGATAATATCATCCAGCCTATCAAACTGTAGAAGCTCTCTGGTTCAGGTAATATCATCCAACCTATCAAACCGTAGAAAATCTCTGGTTCAGATAATATCATCCAACCTATCAAACTGTAGAAACTCTCTGGTTCAGATAATATCATTCAACCTTTCTAACTGTAGAAACTCTCTGGTTCAGATAATATCATCCAGCCTATCAAACTGTAGAAACTCTCTGGTTCAGATACTATCATCCAGCCTATCAAACTGTAGAAACACTCATTTTCAGATAATATCATCCAGCCTATCAAACAGAAGAAACTCTCTGGTTCAGATAATGTCATCCAGCCTATCAAACAGTAGAAACTCTCTGGTTCAGATAATATCATCCAGCCTATCAAACTGAAGAAACTCTCTGGTTCAGATAATGTCATCCAGCCTATCAAACTGTAGAAACTGTCTCGTTCAGATAATATCATCCAGCCTATCAAACATTAGAAACTCTCTGGTTCAGATAATATCATCCAGCCTATCAAACTGAAGAAACTCTCTGGTTCAGATAATATCATCCAGCCCATCAAACAGTAGAAACTGTCGTTCAGATAATATCATCCAGCCTATCAAACTGTAGAAACTGTCTGGTTCGGAAAATATCATCCGGCCTATTAAACTGTAGAAACACTCTGGTTCAGATAATTTCATCCAACCTATCAAACAGTAGTAATTTTCTGGTTCAGATAATATCATCCAGCCTATCAAACTGTAGAAAAACTCTGTGTTCAGATAATATCCTCCAGCCTATCAAACTGTAGAAACTCTCTGGTTCAGATAATATCATCCAACCTATCAAACTGTAGAAATTCTCTGGTTCAGATAATATCATCCAGCCTATCAATCTGTAAAAACTGTCTCGTTCAGATAATATCATCCAGCCTATCAATCTGTAGAAACTGCCTCGTTCAGAGAATATCATCCAGCCTATCAAACTGTAGAAATTCTCTGGTTCAGATAATATCATCCAGCCTATCAATCTGTAGAAACTTTCTCGTTCAGATAATATCATCCAGCCTATCAAACAGTTGAAACTCTCTGGTTCAGATAATGTCATCCAGCCTATCAAACTGAAGAAACTCTCTGGTACAGATAATATCATCCAGCCTATCAAACTGAAGAAACTCTCTGGTTCAGATAATATCATCCAGCCTATCAAACAGTAGAAACTCTCTGGTTCAGATAATGTCATCCAGCCTATCAAACAGTAGAAACTCTCTGGTTCAGATAATATCATCCAGCCTATCAAACTGAAGAAACTCTCTGGTTCAGATAATGTCATCCAGCCTATCCAACTGTAATAACTGTCTCGTTCAGATAATATCATCCAGCCTATCAAACAGTAGAAACTCTCTGGTTCAGATAATATCATTCAGCCTATCAAACTGAAGAAACTCTCTGGTTCAGATAATATCATCCAACCCATCAAACAGTAGAAACTGTCTCGTTCAGATAATATCATCCAGCCCATCAAACAGTAGAAACTGTCTCGTTCAGATAATATCATCCAGCCTATCAAACTGTAGAAACACTCTGGTTCAGATAATATCATCCAGCCTATCAAACTGTAGCAATTCTCTGTGTTCAGATAATATCATCCAGCCTATCAAACTGTAGAAACTCTCTGGTTCAGATAATATCATCGAGCCTATCAAACTGTAGAAACTCTCTGGTTCAGATAATATCATCCGGCCTATGAAACTGTAGAAACAATCTAGTTCAGATAATATCATCCAACCTATCAAACTGTAGCAATTCTCTGGTTCAGATAATATCATCCAGCCTATCAAACTGTAGAAACTCTCTGGGTCAGATAATATCATCCAGCCTATCAAACTGTAGAAACTGTCTCGTTCAGATAATATCATCCATCTTATCAAACTGTAGAAATTCTCTGGTTCAGATAATATCATCCAGCCTATCAAACTGTAGAAACTCTCTGGTTCAGATAATATCATCCAACCTATCAAACTGTAGAAACACTCTGGTTCAGATATTATTATGTAGCCTATCAAACTGTAGAAGCTGTCTCGTTCAGATAATATCATCCAGCCTAGCAGTCTGTAGCAACTGTCTCGTTCAGATAATATCATCCAGCCTATCAAACTGTAGAAACACTCTCGTTCAGATAATATCATCCAGCCTATCAATCTGTAGAAACTGTCTCGTTCAGATAATATCATCCAGCCTATCAAACTGTAGAAACTGTCTCGTTCAGATAATATCATCCAGCCTATCAAACTGTAGAAACTCTCTGGTTCAGATAATATCATCCGGCCTATCAAACTGTAGAAATTCTCTGGTTCAGATAATATTATCCAGCATATCAAACTGTAGAAACTCTCTGGTTCAGATATTATTATGTAGCCTATCAAACTGTAGAAGCTGTCTCGTTCAGATAATATCATCCAGCCTATCAAACTGTAGAAACTGTCCCGTTCAGATAATATCATCCAGCCTATCAAACTGTAGAAACTCTCTGGTTCAGATAATATCATCCGGACTATTAAACTGTAGAAATTCTCTGGTTCAGATAATATCATCCAGCCTATCAATCTGTAGAAGGTCTCTGGTTCAGGTAATATCATCCAACCTATCAAACCGTAGAAACTCTCTGTTTCAGATAATATCATCCAACCTATCAAACTGTAGAAACTCTCTGGTTCAGATAATATCATTCAACCTTTCAAACTGTAGAAACTCTCTGGTTCAGATAATATCATCCAGCCTATCAAACTGTAGAAACTCTCTGATTCAGATACTATCATCCAGCCGAACAAACTGTAGAAACACTCATTTTCAGATAATATCATCCAGCCTATCAAACTCTAGAAATTCTCTGGTTCAGATGATATCATCCAGCCTATCAATCTGTAGAAACTGTCTCGTTCAGATAATATCATCCAGCCTATCATATTTTAGAAACGTTCTCGTTCAGATAATATAATCCAACCTATCAAACTGTAGAAACTCTCTGGTTCAGATAATATCATCCGGCCTATCAAACTGTAGAAATTCTCTGGTTCAGATAATATCATCCAGCCTATCAAACGGTAGAAACACTCTGGTTCAGATAATATTATGTAGCCTATCAAACTGTAGAAACTCTCTGGTTCAGATAATATCATCCAACCTATCAAACTGTAGAAATTCTCTGGTTTAGATAATATCATCCAGCCTATCAAACTGTAGAAACACTCTGGTTCAGATATTATTATGTAGCCTATCAAACTGTAGAAACTGTCTCGTTCAGATAATATCATCCAGCCTATCAAACTGTAGAAACTGTCTCGTTCAGATAATATCATCCAGCCTATCAAACTGTAGAAACTCTCTGGTTCAGATAATATCATCCGGCCTATGAAACTGTAAAAACACTCTGGTTCAGATAATATCATCCAACCTATCAAACTGTAGAAATTCTCTGTTTCAGATGATATCATCCAGCCTATCAAACTGAAGAAACTCTCTGGTTCAGATAATATCATCCAGCCTATCAAACAGTAGAAACTCTCTGGTTCAGATAATGTCATCCAGCCTATCAAACAGTAGAAACTCTCTGGTTCAGAAAATATCATCCAGCCTATCAATCTGTAGAAACTGTCTCGTTCAGATAATATCATCCAGCCCTTCAAACTGTAGAAACTGACTCGTTCAGATAATATCATCCAGCCTATCTAACTGTAGAAACTCTCTGGTTCAGATAATGTCATCCGGCCTATCAAACAGTAGAAACTGTCTCGTTCAGATAATATCATCCAGCCTATCAAACTGAAGAAACTCTCTGGTTCAGATAATATCATCCAGCCTATCAAACAGTAGAAACTCTCTGGTTCAGATAATATCATCCAGCCTATCAAACTGAAGAAACTCTCTGGTTCAGATAATGTCATCCAGCCTATCAAACTGTAGAAACTGTCTCGTTCAGATAATATCATCCAGCCTATCATACAGTAGAAACTCTCTGGTTCAGATAATATCATCCAGCCTATCAAACTGAAGAAACTCTCTGGTTCAGATAATATCATCCAGCCCATCATACAGTAGAAACTGTCTCGTTCAGACAATATCATCCAGCCTATCAAACTGTAGAAACTGTCTGGTTCGGATAATATCATCCGGCCTATTAAACTGTAGAAACACTCTGGTTCAGATAATTTCATCCAACCTATCAAACAGTAGAAATTTTCTGGTTCAGATAATATCATCCAGCCTATCAAACTGTAGAAACACTCTGGTTCAGATAATATTATCCAGCCTATCAAACTGTAGAAACTCTCTGGTTCAGATAATATCATCCGGCCTATCAAACTGTAGAAACACTCTGGTTCAGATAATATCATCCAACCTATCAAACTGTAGAAATTCTCTGGTTCAGATAATATCATCCAGCCTATCAAACTGTAGAAACTCTCTGGTTCAGATAATATAATCCAGCCTATCAAACTGAAGAAACTCTCTGGTTCAGATAATATCATCCAACCTATCAATCTGTAGAAACTTTCTCGTTCAGATAATATCATCCAGCCTATCAAACAGTAGAAACTCTCTGGTTCAGATTTTGTCATCCAGCCTATCAAACTGAAGAAACTCTCTGGTACAGATAATATCATCCAGCCTATCAAACTGAAGAAACTCTCTGGTTCAGATAATGTCATCCAGCCTATCAAACTGTAGAAACTGTCTCGTTCAGATAATATCATCCAGCCTATCAAACAGTAGAAACTCTCTGGTTCAGATAATATCATCCAGCCTATCAAACTGAAGAAACTCTCTGGTTCAGATAATATCATCCAGCCAATCAAACAGTAGAAACTGTCTCGTTCAGATAATATCATCCAGCCCATCAAACAGTAGAAACTGTCTCGTTCAGATAATATCATCCAGCCTATCAAACTAGAAACTGTCTGGTTCGGATAATATCATCCGGCCTATTAAACTGTAGAAACACTCTTGTTCAGATAATATCATCCGACCTATCAAATAGTAGAAATTTTCTGGTTCAGATAATATCAATCAGCCTATCAAACTGTAGAAACACTCTGGTTCAGATATCATCCAGCCTATCAAACTGTAGAAACACTCTGGTTCAGATAATATCATCCAGCCTATCAAACTGTAGAAACTCTCTGTGTTCAGATAATATCATCCAGCCTATTAAACTGTAGAAACTCTCTGGTTCAGATAATATCATAGACCCTATCAAACTGTAGCACCTCTCTGGTTCAGATAATATCATCCGGCCTATGAAACTGTGGAAACAATCTAGTTCAGATAGCATCATCCAACCTATCAAACTGTAGAAATTCTCTGGTTCAGATAATATCATCCAGCCTATCAAACTGTAGAAAGTCTCTGGTTCAGATAATATCATCCAACCTATCAAACTGTAGAAACACTCTGGTTCAGATAATATTATCCAACCTATGAAACTGTAGAAACAATCTAGTTCAGATAATATCATCCAGCCTATCAAACTATAGAAACTGTCTCGTTCAGATAATATCATCCAGCCTATCAAACTGTAGAAACTCTCTGGTTCAGATAATATCATCCGGTCTATCAAACTGTAGAAACACTCTGGTTCAGATATTATTATGTAGCCTATCAAACTGTAGAAGCTGTCTCGTTCAGATAATATCATCCAGCCTATCAAACTGTAGAAACTGTTTCGTTCAGATAATATCATCCAGCCTATCAAACTGTAGAAACTCTCTGGGTCAGATATCATCCGGACTATTAAACTGTAGAAATTTTATGGTTCAGATATTATCATCCAGCCTATCAAACTGTAGAAGCTCTCTGGTTCAGGTAATATCATCCAACCTATCAAACCGTAGAAACTCTCTGGTTCAGATAATATCATCCAACCTATCAAACTGTAGAAACTCTCTGGTTCAGATAATATCATTCAACCTTTCAAACTGTAGAAACTCTCTGGTTCAGATAATATCATCCAGCCTATCAAACTGTAGAAACTCTCTGGTTAAGATACTATCATCCAGCCTATCACACTGTAGAAACACTCATTTTCAGATAATATCATCCAGCCTATCAAACTCTAGAAATTCTCTGGTTCAGGTGATATCATCCAGCCTATCAATCTGTAGAAACTGTCTCGTTCAGATAATATCATCCAGCCTATCAAACTTTAGAAACTATCTCGTTCAGATAATATCATCCAGTTTATCAAACTGTAGAAACTCTCTGGTTCAGATAATATCATCCGGCCTATCAAACTGTAGAAACACTCTGGTTCAGATAATATCATCCAAACTATCAAACTGTAGAAATTCTCTGGTTCAGATAATATCATCCAGCCTATCAAACTGTAGAAACTCTCTGGTTCAGATAATATCATCCAGCCTATCAAACTGAAGAAACTCTCTGGTTCAGATGATATCATCCAGCCTATCAGACAGTAGAAACTCTCTGGTTCAGATAATGTCATCCAGCCTATCAAACAGTAGAAACTCTCTGGATCAGAAAATATCATCCAGCCTATTAATCTGTAGAAACTGTCTCGTTCAGATAATATCATCCAGCCCTTCAAACTGTAGAAACTGACTCGTTCAGATAATATCATCCAGACTATCAAACTGTAGTAACTCTCTGGTTCAGATAATGTCATCCGGCCTATCAAACAGTAGAAACTGTCTCGTTCAGATAATATCATCCAGCCTATCAAACTGAAGAAACTCTCTGGTTCAGATAATATCATCCAGCCTATCAAACTGTAGAAACTGTCTCGTTCAGATGATATCATCCAGCCTATCAAACAGTAGAAACTCTCTGGTTCAGATAATGTCATCCAGCCTATCAAACTCTCTGGTTCAGATAATGTCATCCAGCCTATCAAACACTAGAAACTCTCTGGTTCAGATAATATCATCCAACCTATCAAACTGAAGAAACTCTCTGGTTCAGATAATGTCATCCAGCCTATCAAACTGTAGAAACTGTCTCGTTCAGATAATATCATCCAGCCTATCATACAGTAGAAACTCTCTGGTTCAGATAATATCATCCAGCCTATCAAACTGAAGAAACTCTCTGGTTCAGATAATATCATCCAGCCCATCAAACAGTAGAAACTGTCTCGTTCAGATAATATCATCCAGCCCATCAAACAGTAGAAACTGTCTCGTTCAGATAATATCATCCAGCCTATCAAACTGTAGAAACTGTCTGGTTCGGATAATATCATCCGGCCTATTAAACTGTAGAAACACTCTGGTTCAGATAATTTCATCCAGCCTATCAAACAGTAGAAATTTTCTGGTTCAGATAATATCATCCAGCCTATCAAACTGTAGAAACACTCTGGTTCAGATAATATCATCCAGCCTATCAAACTGTAGAAACTCTCTGGTTCAGATAATATCATCCAACCTATCAAACTGTAGAAATTCTCTGGTTCAGATAATATCATCCAGCCTATCAATCTGTAGAAACTGTCTCGTTCAGATAATATCATCCAGCCTATCAATCTGTAGAAACTGTCTCGTTCAGAGAATATCATCCAGCCTATCAAACTGTAGAAATTCTCTGGTTCAGAAAATATCATCCAGCCAATCAATCTGTAGAAACTTTCTCGTTCAGATAATATCATCCAGCCTATCAAACAGTAGAAACTCTCTGGTTCAGATAATGTCATCCAGCCTATCAAACTGAAGAAACTCTCTGGTACAGATAATATCATCCAGCCTATCAAACTGAAGAAACTCTCTGGTTCAGATAATGTCATCCAGCCTATCAAACTGTAGAAACACTCTGGTTCAGATATTGTTATGTAGCCTATCAAACTGTAGAAGCTGTCTCGTTCAGATAATATCATCCAGCCTATCAAACTGTAAAAACTCTCTGGTTCAGATAATATCATCCGGCCTATCAAACTGTAGAAATTCTCTGGTTCAGATAATATTATCCAGCATATCAAACTGTAGAAACACTCTGGTTCAGATATTATTATGTAGCCTATCAATCTGTAGAAACTGTCTCGTTCAGATAATATCATCCAGCCTATCAAACTTTAGAAACTGTCTCGTTCAGATAATATCATCCAGCCTATCAAACTGTAGAAACTCTCTGGTTCAGATAATATCATCCGGCCTATCAAACTGTAGAAACACTCTGGTTCAGATAATATCATCCAAACTATCAAACTGTAGAAATTCTCTGGTTCAGATAATATCATCCAGCCTATCAAACGGTAGAAACACTCTTGTTCAGATAATATTATGTAGCCTATCAAACTGTAGAAACTCTCTGGTTCAGATAATATCATCCAGCCTATCAAACTGTAGAAACACTCTGCTTCAGATAATATCATCCAACCTATCAAACTGTAGAAATTCTCTGTTTTAGATAATATTATGCAGCCTATCAAACTGTAGAAACACTCTGGTTCAGATATTATTATGTAGCCTATCAAACTGTAGAAACTGTCTCGTTCAGATAATGTCATCCAGCCTATCCAACTGTAGAAACTGTCTCGTTCAGATAATATCATCCAGCCTATCAAACTGTAGAAACACTCTGGTTCAGATAATATCATCCAACCTATCAAACTGTAGAAATTCTCTGGTTCAGATAATATCATCCAGCCTATCAAACTGTAGAATCTCTCTGGTTCAGATAACATCATCCAGCCTATCAAACTGAAGAAACTCTCTGGTTCAAATAATATCATCCAGCCTATCAATCTGTAGAAACTGTTTCGTTTAGATAATATCATCCAGCCTATCAAACTGAAGAAACTCTCTGGTTCAGATAATATCATCCAGCCTATCAAACAGTAGAAACTCTCTGGTTCAGATAATGTCATCCAGCCTATCAAACAGTAGAAACACTCTGGTTCAGAAAATATCATCCAGCCTATCAATCTGTAGAAACTGTCTCGTTCAGATAATATCATCCAGCCCTTCAAACTGTAGAAACTGACTCGTTCAGATAATATCGTCCAGCCTATCAAACTGTAGAAACTCTCTGGTTCAGATAATGTCATCCGGCCTATCAAACAGTAGAAACTGTCTCGTTCAGATAATATCATCCAGCCTATCAAACTGAAGAAACTCTCTGGTTCAGATAATATCATCCAGCCTATCAAACTGTAGAAACTGTCTCGTTCAGATGATATCATCCAGCCTATCAAACAGTAGAAACTCTCTGGTTCAGATAATGTCATCCAGCCTATGAAACTGAAGAAAGTCTCTGGTTCAGATAATATCATCCAGCCTATCAAACAGAAGAAACTCTCTGTTTCAGATAATGTCATCCAGCCTATCAAACAGTAGAAACTCTCTGGTTCAGATAATTTCATGCACCCTATCAAACTGAAGAAACTCTCTGGTTCAGATAATGTCATCCAGCCTATCAAACTGTAGAAAGTGTCTCGTTCAGATAATATCATCCAGCCTATTATACAGTAGAAACTCTCTGGTTCAGATAATATCATCCAGCCTATCAAACTGAAGAAACTCTCTGGTTCAGATAATATCATCCAGCCCATCAAACAGTAGAAACTGTCTCGTTCAGATAATATCATCCAGCCCATCAAACAGTAGAAACTGTCTCGTTCAGATAATATCATCCAGCCTATCAAACTGTAGAAACTGTCTGGTTCGGATAATATCATCCGGCCTATTAAACTGTAGAAACACTCTGGTTCAGATAATTTCATCCAACCTATCAAACAGTAGAAATTTTCTGGTTCAGATAATATCATCCAGCCTATCAAACTGTAGAAACACTCTGGTTCAGATAATATAATCCAGCCTATCAAACTGTAGAAACTCTCTGGTTCAGATAATATCATCCAACCTATCAAACTGTAGAAATTCTCTGGTTCAGATAATATCATCCAGCCTATCAATCTGAAGAAACTGTCTCGTTCAGATAATATCATCCAGCCTATCAATCTGTAGAAACTGTCTCGTTCAGAGAATATCATCCAGCCTATCAAACTGTAGAAATTCTCTGGTTCAAATAATATCATCCAACCTATCAATCTGTAGAAACTTTCTCGTTCAGATAATATCATCCAGCCTATCAAACAGTAGAAACTCTCTGGTTCAGATAATGTCATCCAGCCTATCAAACTGAAGAAACTCTCTGGTACAGATAATATCATCCAGCCTATCAAACTGAAGAAACTCTCTTGTTCAGATAACGTCATCCAGCCTATCAAACTGTAGAAACTGTCTCGTTCAGATAATATCATCCAGCCCATCAAACAGTAGAAACTGTCTCGTTCAGATAATATCATCCAGCCTATCAAACTGTAGAAACTGTCTGGTTCGGATAATATCATCCGGCCTATTAAACTGTAGAAACACTCTGGTTCAGATAATATCATCCAACCTATCAAATAGTAGAAATTTTCTGGTTCAGATAATATCAATCAGCCTATCAAACTGTAGAAACACTCTGGTTCAGATATCATCCAGCCTATCAAACTGTAGAAACACTCTGGTTCAGATAATATCATCCAGCCTATCAAACTGTAGAAACTCTCGGTGTTCAGATAATATCATCCAGCCTATCAAACTGTAGAAACTCTCTGGTTCAGATAATATCATCGACCCTATCAAACTGTAGAAACTCCCTGGTTCAGATAATATCATCCGGCCTATGAAACTGTGGAAACAATCTAGTTCAGATAGTATCATCCAACCTATCAAACTGTAGAAATTCTCTGGTTCAGATAATATCATCCAGCCTATCAAACTGTAGAAACTCTCTGGTTCAGATAATATCATCCAACCTATCAAACTGTAGAAACACTCTGGTTCAGATAATATCATCCAACGTATCAAACTATAGAAATTGTCTGGTTCAGATAATATCATTCAGCCTATCAAACTGTAGAAACTCTCTGATTCAGATAATATCATCGAGCCTATCAAACTGTAGAAACTCTCTGGTTCAGATAATATCATCCGGCCTATGAAACTGTAGAAACAATCTAGTTCAGATAATATCATCCAACCTATCAAACTGTAGAAATTCTCTGGTTCAGATAATATCATCCGGCCTATCAAACTGTAGAAATTCTCTGGTTCAGATAATATTATCCAGCATATCAAACTGTAGAAACACTCTGGTTCAGATATTATTATGTAGCCTATCAAACTGTAGAAACTGTCTCGTTCACATAATATCATCCAGCCTATCAAACTATGGAAACTGTCTCGTTCAGATAATATCATCCAGCCTATCAAACTGTAGAAACTCTCTGGTTCAGATTATATCATCCGGCCTATCAAACTGTAGTAACACTCTGGTGCAGATAATATCATCCAGCCTATCAAACTGTAGAAACACTCTGGTTCAGATATTATTATGTAGCCTATCAAACTGTAGAAGCTGTCTCGTTCAGATAATATCATCCAGCCTATCAAACTGTGGAAACTGTCTCGTTCAGATAATATCATCCAGCCTATCAAACTGTAGAAACTCTCTTGGTCAGATAATATCATCCGGACTATTAAACTGTAGAAATTCTCTGGTTAGATAATATCATCCAGCCTATCAAACTGTAGAAGCTCTCTGGTTCAGGTAATATCATCCAACCTATCAAACCGTAGAAACTCTCTGGTTCAGATAATATCATCCAACCTATCAAACTGTAGAAACTCTCTGGTTCAGATAATGTCATCCGGCCTATCAAACAGTAGAAACTGTCTCGTTCAGATAATATCATCCAGCCTATCAAACTGAAGAAACTCTCTGGTTCAGATAATATCATCCAGCCTATCAAACTGTAAAAACTGTCTCGTTCAGATGATATCATCCAGCCTATCAAACAGTAGAAACTCTCTGGTTCAGATAATGTCATCCAGCCTATCAAACTGAAGAAACTCTCTGGTTCAGATAATATCATCCAGCCTATCAAACAGAAGAAACTCACTGGTTCAGATAATGTCATCCAGCCTATCAAACAGTAGAAACTCTCTGGTTCAGATAATATCATCCAGCCTATCAAACTGAAGAAACTCTCTGGTTCAGATAATGTCATCCAGCCTATCAAACTGTAGAAACTGTGTCGTTCAGATAATATCATCCAGCCTATCATACAGTAGAAACTCTCTGGTTCAGATAATATCATCAAGCCTATCAAACTGAAGAAACTCTCTGGTTCAGATAATATCATCCAGCCCATCAAACAGTAGAAACTGTCTCGTTCAGATAATATCATCCAGCCCATCAAACAGTAGAAACTGTCTCGTTCAGATAATATCATCCAGCCTATCAAACTGTAGAAACTGTCTGGTTCGGATAATATCATCCGACCTATTAAACTGTAGAAACACTCTGGTTCAGAGAATTTCATCCAACCTATCAAACAGTAGAAATTTTCTGGTTCAGATAATATCATCCAACCTATCAAACTGTATAAACACTCTGGTTCAGATAATATCATCCAGCCTATCAAACTGTAGAACCTCTCTGGTTCAGATAATATCATCCACCCTATCAAACTGTAGAAATTCTCTGGTTCAGATAATATCATCCAGCCTATCAATCTGTAGAAACTGTCTCGTTCAGAGAATATCATCCAGCCTATCAAACTGTAGAAATTCTCTGGTTCAGATAATATCATCCAGCCTATCAATCTGTAGAAACTTTCTCGTTCAGATAATATCATCCAGCCTATCAAACAGTAGAAACTCTCTGGTTCAGATAATGTCATCCAGCCTATTAAACTGAAGAAACTCTCTGGTACAGATAATATCATCCAGCCTATCAAACTGAAGAAACTCTCTGGTTCAGATAATGTCATCCAGCCTATCAAACTGTAGAAACACTCTGGTTCAGATATTACTATGTAGCCTATCAAACTGTAGAAGCTGTCTCGTTCAGATAATATCATCCAGCCTATCAAACAGTAGAATCTCTCTGGTTCAAATAATATCATTCAGCCTATCAAACTGAAGAAACTCTCTGGTTCACATAATATCATCCAACCCATCAAACAGTAGAAACTGTCTCGTTCAGATAATATCATCCAGCCCATCAAACAGTAGAAACTGTCTCGTTCAGATAATATCATCCAGCCTATCAAACTGTAGAAACTGTCTGGTTCGGATAATATCATCCGGCCTATTAAACTGTAGAAACACTCTGGTTCAGATAATATCATCCAACCTATCAAACAGTAGAAATTTTCTGGTTCAGATAATATCATCCAGCCTATCAAACTGTAGAAACACTCTGGTTCAGATAATATCATCCAGCCTATCAAACTGTAGAAACACTCTGTGTTCAGATAATATCATCCGGCCTATCAAACTGTAGAAATTCTCTGGTTCAGATAATATTATCCAGCATATCAAACTGTAGAAACACTCTGGTTCAGATATTATTATGTAGCCTATCAAACTGTAGAAACTGTCTCGTTCACATAATATCATCCAGCCTATCAAACTATGGAAACTGTCTCGTTCAGATAATATCATCCAGCCTATCAAACTGTAGAAACTCTCTGGTTCAGATTATATCATCCGGCCTATCAAACTGTAGTAACACTCTGGTGCAGATAATATCATCCAGCCTATCAAACTGTAGAAACACTCTGGTTCAGATATTATTATGTAGCCTATCAAACTGTAGAAGCTGTCTCGTTCAGATAATATCATCCAGCCTATCAAACTGTGGAAACTGTCTCGTTCAGATAATATCATCCAGCCTATCAAACTGTAGAAACTCTCTTGGTCAGATAATATCATCCGGACTATTAAACTGTAGAAATTCTCTGGTTAGATAATATCATCCAGCCTATCAAACTGTAGAAGCTCTCTGGTTCAGGTAATATCATCCAACCTATCAAACCGTAGAAACTCTCTGGTTCAGATAATATCATCCAACCTATCAAACTGTAGAAACTCTCTGGTTCAGATAATGTCATCCGGCCTATCAAACAGTAGAAACTGTCTCGTTCAGATAATATCATCCAGCCTATCAAACTGAAGAAACTCTCTGGTTCAGATAATATCATCCAGCCTATCAAACTGTAAAAACTGTCTCGTTCAGATGATATCATCCAGCCTATCAAACAGTAGAAACTCTCTGGTTCAGATAATGTCATCCAGCCTATCAAACTGAAGAAACTCTCTGGTTCAGATAATATCATCCAGCCTATCAAACAGAAGAAACTCACTGGTTCAGATAATGTCATCCAGCCTATCAAACAGTAGAAACTCTCTGGTTCAGATAATATCATCCAGCCTATCAAACTGAAGAAACTCTCTGGTTCAGATAATGTCATCCAGCCTATCAAACTGTAGAAACTGTCTCGTTCAGATAATATCATCCAGCCTATCATACAGTAGAAACTCTCTGGTTCAGATAATATCATCAAGCCTATCAAACTGAAGAAACTCTCTGGTTCAGATAATATCATCCAGCCCATCAAACAGTAGAAACTGTCTCGTTCAGATAATATCATCCAGCCCATCAAACAGTAGAAACTGTCTCGTTCAGATAATATCATCCAGCCTATCAAACTGTAGAAACTGTCTGGTTCGGATAATATCATCCGACCTATTAAACTGTAGAAACACTCTGGTTCAGAGAATTTCATCCAACCTATCAAACAGTAGAAATTTTCTGGTTCAGATAATATCATCCAACCTATCAAACTGTATAAACACTCTGGTTCAGATAATATCATCCAGCCTATCAAACTGTAGAAACTCTCTGGTTCAGATAATATCATCCACCCTATCAAACTGTAGAAATTCTCTGGTTCAGATAATATCATCCAGCCTATCAATCTGTAGAAACTGTCTCGTTCAGAGAATATCATCCAGCCTATCAAACTGTAGAAATTCTCTGGTTCAGATAATATCATCCAGCCTATCAATCTGTAGAAACTTTCTCGTTCAGATAATATCATCCAGCCTATCAAACAGTAGAAACTCTCTGGTTCAGATAATGTCATCCAGCCTATTAAACTGAAGAAACTCTCTGGTACAGATAATATCATCCAGCCTATCAAACTGAAGAAACTCTCTGGTTCAGATAATGTCATCCAGCCTATCAAACTGTAGAAACACTCTGGTTCAGATATTACTATGTAGCCTATCAAACTGTAGAAGCTGTCTCGTTCAGATAATATCATCCAGCCTATCAAACAGTAGAATCTCTCTGGTTCAAATAATATCATTCAGCCTATCAAACTGAAGAAACTCTCTGGTTCACATAATATCATCCAACCCATCAAACAGTAGAAACTGTCTCGTTCAGATAATATCATCCAGCCCATCAAACAGTAGAAACTGTCTCGTTCAGATAATATCATCCAGCCTATCAAACTGTAGAAACTGTCTGGTTCGGATAATATCATCCGGCCTATTAAACTGTAGAAACACTCTGGTTCAGATAATATCATCCAACCTATCAAACAGTAGAAATTTTCTGGTTCAGATAATATCATCCAGCCTATCAAACTGTAGAAACACTCTGGTTCAGATAATATCATCCAGCCTATCAAACTGTAGAAACACTCTGTGTTCAGATAATATCATCCAGCCTATCAAACTGTAGAAACTCTCTGGTTCAGATAATATCATCGAGCCTATCAAACTGTAGAAACTCTCTGGTTCAGATAATATCATCCGGCCTATGAAACTGTAGAAACAATCTAGTTCTATAATATCATCCAACCTATCAAACTGTAGAAATTCTCTGGTTCAGATAATATCATCCAGCCTATCAAACTGTAGAAACTCTCTGGGTCAGATAATATCATCCAGGCTATCAAACTGTAGAAACTGTCTCGTTCAGATAATATCATCCATCTTATCAAACTGTAGAAATTCTCTGGTTCAGATAATATCATCCAGCCTATCAAACTGTAGAAACTCTCTGGTTCAGATAATATCATCCAACCTATTAAACTGTAGAAACACTCTGGTTCAGATATTATTATGTAGCCTATCAGTCTGTAGAAACTGTCTCGTTCAGATAATATCATCAAGCCTATCAAACTGTAGAAATTCTCTGGTTCAGATAATATCATCCAGCCTATCAAACTGTAGAAACTCTCTGGTTCAGATAATATCATCCAACCTATCAAACTGTAGAAACACTCTGGTTCAGATAATATCATCCAACCTATCAAACTATAGAAATTGTCTGGTTCAGATAATATCATTCAGCCTATCAAACTGTAGAAACTCTCTGATTCAGATAATATCATCGAGCCTATCAAACTGTAGAAACTCTCTGGTTCAGATAATATCATCCGGCCTATGAAACTGTAGAAACAATCTAGTTCAGATAATATCATCCAACCTATCAAACTGTAGAAATTCTCTGGTTCAGATAATATCATCCGGCCTATCAAACTGTAGAAATTCTCTGGTTCAGATAATATTATCCAGCATATCAAACTGTAGAAACACTCTGGTTCAGATATTATTATGTAGCCTATCAAACTGTAGAAACTGTCTCGTTCACATAATATCATCCAGCCTATCAAACTATGGAAACTCTCTGGTTCAGATAATATCATCCAGCCCATCAAACAGTAGAAACTGTCTCGTTCAGATAATATCATCCAGCCCATCAAACAGTAGAAACTGTCTCGTTCAGATAATATCATCCAGCCTATCAAACTGTAGAAACTGTCTGGTTCGGATAATATCATCCGACCTATTAAACTGTAGAAACACTCTGGTTCAGAGAATTTCATCCAACCTATCAAACAGTAGAAATTTTCTGGTTCAGATAATATCATCCAGCCTATCAAACTGTATAAACACTCTGGTTCAGATAATATCATCCAGCCTATCAAACTGTAGAAACTCTCTGGTTCAGATAATATCATCCACCCTATCAAACTGTAGAAATTCTCTGGTTCAGATAATATCATCCAGCCTATCAATCTGTAGAAACTTTCTCGTTCAGATAATATCATCCAGCCTATCAAACAGTAGAAACTCTCTGGTTCAGATAATGTCATCCAGCCTATTAAACTGAAGAAACTCTCTGGTACAGATAATATCATCCAGCCTATCAAACTGAAGAAACTCTCTGGTTCAGATAATGTCATCCAGCCTATCAAACTGTAGAAACACTCTGGTTCAGATATTACTATGTAGCCTATCAAACTGTAGAAGCTGTCTCGTTCAGATAATATCATCCAGCCTATCAAACAGTAGAATCTCTCTGGTTCAAATAATATCATTCAGCCTATCAAACTGAAGAAACTCTCTGGTTCACATAATATCATCCAACCCATCAAACAGTAGAAACTGTCTCGTTCAGATAATATCATCCAGCCCATCAAACAGTAGAAACTGTCTCGTTCAGATAATATCATCCAGCCTATCAAACTGTAGAAACTGTCTGGTTCGGATAATATCATCCGGCCTATTAAACTGTAGAAACACTCTGGTTCAGATAATATCATCCAACCTATCAAACAGTAGAAATTTTCTGGTTCAGATAATATCATCCAGCCTATCAAACTGTAGAAACACTCTGGTTCAGATAATATCATCCAGCCTATCAAACTGTAGAAACACTCTGTGTTCAGATAATATCATCCGGCCTATCAAACTGTAGAAATTCTCTGGTTCAGATAATATTATCCAGCATATCAAACTGTAGAAACACTCTGGTTCAGATATTATTATGTAGCCTATCAAACTGTAGAAACTGTCTCGTTCACATAATATCATCCAGCCTATCAAACTATGGAAACTGTCTCGTTCAGATAATATCATCCAGCCTATCAAACTGTAGAAACTCTCTGGTTCAGATTATATCATCCGGCCTATCAAACTGTAGTAACACTCTGGTGCAGATAATATCATCCAGCCTATCAAACTGTAGAAACACTCTGGTTCAGATATTATTATGTAGCCTATCAAACTGTAGAAGCTGTCTCGTTCAGATAATATCATCCAGCCTATCAAACTGTGGAAACTGTCTCGTTCAGATAATATCATCCAGCCTATCAAACTGTAGAAACTCTCTTGGTCAGATAATATCATCCGGACTATTAAACTGTAGAAATTCTCTGGTTAGATAATATCATCCAGCCTATCAAACTGTAGAAGCTCTCTGGTTCAGGTAATATCATCCAACCTATCAAACCGTAGAAACTCTCTGGTTCAGATAATATCATCCAACCTATCAAACTGTAGAAACTCTCTGGTTCAGATAATGTCATCCGGCCTATCAAACAGTAGAAACTGTCTCGTTCAGATAATATCATCCAGCCTATCAAACTGAAGAAACTCTCTGGTTCAGATAATATCATCCAGCCTATCAAACTGTAAAAACTGTCTCGTTCAGATGATATCATCCAGCCTATCAAACAGTAGAAACTCTCTGGTTCAGATAATGTCATCCAGCCTATCAAACTGAAGAAACTCTCTGGTTCAGATAATATCATCCAGCCTATCAAACAGAAGAAACTCACTGGTTCAGATAATGTCATCCAGCCTATCAAACAGTAGAAACTCTCTGGTTCAGATAATATCATCCAGCCTATCAAACTGTAGAAACACTCTGGTTCAGATAATATCATCCAACCTATCAAACTATAGAAATTGTCTGGTTCAGATAATATCATTCAGCCTATCAAACTGTAGAAACTCTCTGATTCAGATAATATCATCGAGCCTATCAAACTGTAGAAACTCTCTGGTTCAGATAATATCATCCGGCCTATGAAACTGTAGAAACAATCTAGTTCAGATAATATCATCCAACCTATCAAACTGTAGAAATTCTCTGGTTCAGATAATATCATCCGGCCTATCAAACTGTAGAAATTCTCTGGTTCAGATAATATTATCCAGCATATCAAACTGTAGAAACACTCTGGTTCAGATATTATTATGTAGCCTATCAAACTGTAGAAACTGTCTCGTTCACATAATATCATCCAGCCTATCAAACTATGGAAACTGTCTCGTTCAGATAATATCATCCAGCCTATCAAACTGTAGAAACTCTCTGGTTCAGATTATATCATCCGGCCTATCAAACTGTAGTAACACTCTGGTGCAGATAATATCATCCAGCCTATCAAACTGTAGAAACACTCTGGTTCAGATATTATTATGTAGCCTATCAAACTGTAGAAGCTGTCTCGTTCAGATAATATCATCCAGCCTATCAAACTGTGGAAACTGTCTCGTTCAGATAATATCATCCAGCCTATCAAACTGTAGAAACTCTCTTGGTCAGATAATATCATCCGGACTATTAAACTGTAGAAATTCTCTGGTTAGATAATATCATCCAGCCTATCAAACTGTAGAAGCTCTCTGGTTCAGGTAATATCATCCAACCTATCAAACCGTAGAAACTCTCTGGTTCAGATAATATCATCCAACCTATCAAACTGTAGAAACTCTCTGGTTCAGATAATGTCATCCGGCCTATCAAACAGTAGAAACTGTCTCGTTCAGATAATATCATCCAGCCTATCAAACTGAAGAAACTCTCTGGTTCAGATAATATCATCCAGCCTATCAAACAGAAGAAACTCACTGGTTCAGATAATGTCATCCAGCCTATCAAACAGTAGAAACTCTCTGGTTCAGGTAATATCATCCAGCCTATCAAACTGAAGAAACTCTCTGGTTCAGATAATGTCATCCAGCCTATCAAACTGTAGAAACTGTCTCGTTCAGATAATATCATCCAGCCTATCATACAGTAGAAACTCTCTGGTTCAGATAATATCATCAAGCCTATCAAACTGAAGAAACTCTCTGGTTCAGATAATATCATCCAGCCCATCAAACAGTAGAAACTGTCTCGTTCAGATAATATCATCCAGCCCATCAAACAGTAGAAACTGTCTCGTTCAGATAATATCATCCAGCCTATCAAACTGTAGAAACTGTCTGGTTCGGATAATATCATCCGACCTATTAAACTGTAGAAACACTCTGGTTCAGAGAATTTCATCCAACCTATCAAACAGTAGAAATTTTCTGGTTCAGATAATATCATCCAGCCTATCAAACTGTATAAACACTCTGGTTCAGATAATATCATCCAGCCTATCAAACTGTAGAAACTCTCTGGTTCAGATAATATCATCCACCCTATCAAACTGTAGAAATTCTCTGGTTCAGATAATATCATCCAGCCTATCAATCTGTAGAAACTGTCTCGTTCAGAGAATATCATCCAGCCTATCAAACTGTAGAAATTCTCTGGTTCAGATAATATCATCCAGCCTATCAATCTGTAGAAACTTTCTCGTTCAGATAATATCATCCAGCCTATCAAACAGTAGAAACTCTCTGGTTCAGATAATGTCATCCAGCCTATTAAACTGAAGAAACTCTCTGGTACAGATAATATCATCCAGCCTATCAAACTGAAGAAACTCTCTGGTTCAGATAATGTCATCCAGCCTATCAAACTGTAGAAACACTCTGGTTCAGATATTACTATGTAGCCTATCAAACTGTAGAAGCTGTCTCGTTCAGATAATATCATCCAGCCTATCAAACAGTAGAATCTCTCTGGTTCAAATAATATCATTCAGCCTATCAAACTGAAGAAACTCTCTGGTTCACATAATATCATCCAACCCATCAAACAGTAGAAACTGTCTCGTTCAGATAATATCATCCAGCCCATCAAACAGTAGAAACTGTCTCGTTCAGATAATATCATCCAGCCTATCAAACTGTAGAAACTGTCTGGTTCGGATAATATCATCCGGCCTATTAAACTGTAGAAACACTCTGGTTCAGATAATATCATCCAACCTATCAAACAGTAGAAATTTTCTGGTTCAGATAATATCATCCAGCCTATCAAACTGTAGAAACACTCTGGTTCAGATAATATCATCCAGCCTATCAAACTGTAGAAACACTCTGTGTTCAGATAATATCATCCAGCCTATCAAACTGTAGAAACTCTCTGGTTCAGATAATATCATCGAGCCTATCAAACTGTAGAAACTCTCTGGTTCAGATAATATCATCCGGCCAATGAAACTGTAGAAACAATCTAGTTCTATAATATCATCCAACCTATCAAACTGTAGAAATTCTCTGGTTCAGATAATATCATCCAGCCTATCAAACTGTAGAAACTCTCTGGGTCAGATAATATCATCCAGGCTATCAAACTGTAGAAACTGTCTCGTTCAGATAATATCATCCATCTTATCAAACTGTAGAAATTCTCTGGTTCAGATAATATCATCCAGCCTATCAAACTGTAGAAACTCTCTGGTTCAGATAATATCATCCAACCTATTAAACTGTAGAAACACTCTGGTTCCGATATTATTATGTAGCGTATCAGTCTGTAGAAACTGTCTCGTTCAGATAATATCATCAAGCCTATCAAACTGTAGAAATTCTCTGGTTCAGATAATATCATCCTGCCTATCAAACTGTAGAAACTCTCTGGTTCAGATAATATCATCCAACCTATCAAACTGTAGAAACACTCTGGTTCAGATAATATCATCCAACCTATCAAACTATAGAAATTGTCTGGTTCAGATAATATCATTCAGCCTATCAAACTGTAGAAACTCTCTGATTCAGATAATATCATCGAGCCTATCAAACTGTAGAAACTCTCTGGTTCAGATAATATCATCCGGCCTATGAAACTGTAGAAACAATCTAGTTCAGATAATATCATCCAACCTATCAAACTGTAGAAATTCTCTGGTTCAGATAATATCATCCGGCCTATCAAACTGTAGAAATTCTCTGGTTCAGATAATATTATCCAGCATATCAAACTGTAGAAACACTCTGGTTCAGATATTATTATGTAGCCTATCAAACTGTAGAAACTGTCTCGTTCACATAATATCATCCAGCCTATCAAACTATGGAAACTCTCTGGTTCAGATAATATCATCCAGCCCATCAAACAGTAGAAACTGTCTCGTTCAGATAATATCATCCAGCCCATCAAACAGTAGAAACTGTCTCGTTCAGATAATATCATCCAGCCTATCAAACTGTAGAAACTGTCTGGTTCGGATAATATCATCCGACCTATTAAACTGTAGAAACACTCTGGTTCAGAGAATTTCATCCAACCTATCAAACAGTAGAAATTTTCTGGTTCAGATAATATCATCCAGCCTATCAAACTGTATAAACACTCTGGTTCAGATAATATCATCCAGCCTATCAAACTGTAGAAACTCTCTGGTTCAGATAATATCATCCACCCTATCAAACTGTAGAAATTCTCTGGTTCAGATAATATCATCCAGCCTATCAATCTGTAGAAACTGTCTCGTTCAGAGAATATCATCCAGCCTATCAAACTGTAGAAATTCTCTGGTTCAGATAATATCATCCAGCCTATCAATCTGTAGAAACTTTCTCGTTCAGATAATATCATCCAGCCTATCAAACAGTAGAAACTCTCTGGTTCAGATAATGTCATCCAGCCTATTAAACTGAAGAAACTCTCTGGTACAGATAATATCATCCAGCCTATCAAACTGAAGAAACTCTCTGGTTCAGATAATGTCATCCAGCCTATCAAACTGTAGAAACACTCTGGTTCAGATATTACTATGTAGCCTATCAAACTGTAGAAGCTGTCTCGTTCAGATAATATCATCCAGCCTATCAAACAGTAGAATCTCTCTGGTTCAAATAATATCATTCAGCCTATCAAACTGAAGAAACTCTCTGGTTCACATAATATCATCCAACCCATCAAACAGTAGAAACTGTCTCGTTCAGATAATATCATCCAGCCCATCAAACAGTAGAAACTGTCTCGTTCAGATAATATCATCCAGCCTATCAAACTGTAGAAACTGTCTGGTTCGGATAATATCATCCGGCCTATTAAACTGTAGAAACACTCTGGTTCAGATAATATCATCCAACCTATCAAACAGTAGAAATTTTCTGGTTCAGATAATATCATCCAGCCTATCAAACTGTAGAAACACTCTGGTTCAGATAATATCATCCAGCCTATCAAACTGTAGAAACACTCTGTGTTCAGATAATATCATCCAGCCTATCAAACTGTAGAAACTCTCTGGTTCAGATAATATCATCGAGCCTATCAAACTGTAGAAACTCTCTGGTTCAGATAATATCATCCGGCCTATGAAACTGTAGAAACAATCTAGTTCTATAATATCATCCAACCTATCAAACTGTAGAAATTCTCTGGTTCAGATAATATCATCCAGCCTATCAAACTGTAGAAACTCTCTGGGTCAGATAATATCATCCAGGCTATCAAACTGTAGAAACTGTCTCGTTCAGATAATATCATCCATCTTAACAAACTGTAGAAATTCTCTGGTTCAGATAATATCATCCAGCCTATCAAACTGTAGAAACTCTCTGGTTCAGATAATATCATCCAACCTATTAAACTGTAGAAACACTCTGGTTCAGATATTATTATGTAGCCTATCAGTCTGTAGAAACTGTCTCGTTCAGATAATATCATCAAGCCTATCAAACTGTAGAAATTCTCTGGTTCAGATAATATCATCCAGCCTATCAAACTGTAGAAACTCTCTGGTTCAGATAATATCATCCAACCTATCAAACTGTAGAAACACTCTGGTTCAGATAATATCATCCAACCTATCAAACTATAGAAATTGTCTGGTTCAGATAATATCATTCAGCCTATCAAACTGTAGAAACTCTCTGATTCAGATAATATCATCGAGCCTATCAAACTGTAGAAACTCTCTGGTTCAGATAATATCATCCGGCCTATGAAACTGTAGAAACAATCTAGTTCAGATAATATCATCCAACCTATCAAACTGTAGAAATTCTCTGGTTCAGATAATATCATCCGGCCTATCAAACTGTAGAAATTCTCTGGTTCAGATAATATTATCCAGCATATCAAACTGTAGAAACACTCTGGTTCAGATATTATTATGTAGCCTATCAAACTGTAGAAACTGTCTCGTTCACATAATATCATCCAGCCTATCAAACTATGGAAACTGTCTCGTTCAGATAATATCATCCAGCCTATCAAACTGTAGAAACTCTCTGGTTCAGATTATATCATCCGGCCTATCAAACTGTAGTAACACTCTGGTGCAGATAATATCATCCAGCCTATCAAACTGTAGAAACACTCTGGTTCAGATATTATTATGTAGCCTATCAAACTGTAGAAGCTGTCTCGTTCAGATAATATCATCCAGCCTATCAAACTGTGGAAACTGTCTCGTTCAGATAATATCATCCAGCCTATCAAACTGTAGAAACTCTCTTGGTCAGATAATATCATCCGGACTATTAAACTGTAGAAATTCTCTGGTTCAGATAATATCATCCAACCTATCAAACTGTAGAAACTCTCTGGTTCAGATAATGTCATCCGGCCTATCAAACAGTAGAAACTGTCTCGTTCAGATAATATCATCCAGCCTATCAAACTGAAGAAACTCTCTGGTTCAGATAATATCATCCAGCCTATCAAACAGAAGAAACTCACTGGTTCAGATAATGTCATCCAGCCTATCAAACAGTAGAAACTCTCTGGTTCAGGTAATATCATCCAGCCTATCAAACTGAAGAAACTCTCTGGTTCAGATAATGTCATCCAGCCTATCAAACTGTAGAAACTGTCTCGTTCAGATAATATCATCCAGCCTATCATACAGTAGAAACTCTCTGGTTCAGATAATATCATCAAGCCTATCAAACTGAAGAAACTCTCTGGTTCAGATAATATCATCCAGCCCATCAAACAGTAGAAACTGTCTCGTTCAGATAATATCATCCAGCCCATCAAACAGTAGAAACTGTCTCGTTCAGATAATATCATCCAGCCTATCAAACTGTAGAAACTGTCTGGTTCGGATAATATCATCCGACCTATTAAACTGTAGAAACACTCTGGTTCAGAGAATTTCATCCAACCTATCAAACAGTAGAAATTTTCTGGTTCAGATAATATCATCCAGCCTATCAAACTGTATAAACACTCTGGTTCAGATAATATCATCCAGCCTATCAAACTGTAGAAACTCTCTGGTTCAGATAATATCATCCACCCTATCAAACTGTAGAAATTCTCTGGTTCAGATAATATCATCCAGCCTATCAATCTGTAGAAACTGTCTCGTTCAGAGAATATCATCCAGCCTATCAAACTGTAGAAATTCTCTGGTTCAGATAATATCATCCAGCCTATCAATCTGTAGAAACTTTCTCGTTCAGATAATATCATCCAGCCTATCAAACAGTAGAAACTCTCTGGTTCAGATAATGTCATCCAGCCTATTAAACTGAAGAAACTCTCTGGTACAGATAATATCATCCAGCCTATCAAACTGAAGAAACTCTCTGGTTCAGATAATGTCATCCAGCCTATCAAACTGTAGAAACACTCTGGTTCAGATATTACTATGTAGCCTATCAAACTGTAGAAGCTGTCTCGTTCAGATAATATCATCCAGCCTATCAAACAGTAGAATCTCTCTGGTTCAAATAATATCATTCAGCCTATCAAACTGAAGAAACTCTCTGGTTCACATAATATCATCCAACCCATCAAACAGTAGAAACTGTCTCGTTCAGATAATATCATCCAGCCCATCAAACAGTAGAAACTGTCTCGTTCAGATAATATCATCCAGCCTATCAAACTGTAGAAACTGTCTGGTTCGGATAATATCATCCGGCCTATTAAACTGTAGAAACACTCTGGTTCAGATAATATCATCCAACCTATCAAACAGTAGAAATTTTCTGGTTCAGATAATATCATCCAGCCTATCAAACTGTAGAAACACTCTGGTTCAGATAATATCATCCAGCCTATCAAACTGTAGAAACACTCTGTGTTCAGATAATATCATCCAGCCTATCAAACTGTAGAAACTCTCTGGTTCAGATAATATCATCGAGCCTATCAAACTGTAGAAACTCTCTGGTTCAGATAATATCATCCGGCCTATGAAACTGTAGAAACAATCTAGTTCTATAATATCATCCAACCTATCAAACTGTAGAAATTCTCTGGTTCAGATAATATCATCCAGCCTATCAAACTGTAGAAACTCTCTGGGTCAGATAATATCATCCAGGCTATCAAACTGTAGAAACTGTCTCGTTCAGATAATATCATCCATCTTATCAAACTGTAGAAATTCTCTGGTTCAGATAATATCATCCAGCCTATCAAACTGTAGAAACTCTCTGGTTCAGATAATATCATCCAACCTATTAAACTGTAGAAACACTCTGGTTCAGATATTATTATGTAGCCTATCAGTCTGTAGAAACTGTCTCGTTCAGATAATATCATCAAGCCTATCAAACTGTAGAAATTCTCTGGTTCAGATAATATCATCCAGCCTATCAAACTGTAGAAACTCTCTGGTTCAGATAATATCATCCAACCTATCAAACTGTAGAAACACTCTGGTTCAGATAATATCATCCAACCTATCAAACTATAGAAATTGTCTGGTTCAGATAATATCATTCAGCCTATCAAACTGTAGAAACTCTCTGATTCAGATAATATCATCGAGCCTATCAAACTGTAGAAACTCTCTGGTTCAGATAATATCATCCGGCCTATGAAACTGTAGAAACAATCTAGTTCAGATAATATCATCCAACCTATCAAACTGTAGAAATTCTCTGGTTCAGATAATATCATCCGGCCTATCAAACTGTAGAAATTCTCTGGTTCAGATAATATTATCCAGCATATCAAACTGTAGAAACACTCTGGTTCAGATATTATTATGTAGCCTATCAAACTGTAGAAACTGTCTCGTTCACATAATATCATCCAGCCTATCAAACTATGGAAACTCTCTGGTTCAGATAATATCATCCAGCCCATCAAACAGTAGAAACTGTCTCGTTCAGATAATATCATCCAGCCCATCAAACAGTAGAAACTGTCTCGTTCAGATAATATCATCCAGCCTATCAAACTGTAGAAACTGTCTGGTTCGGATAATATCATCCGACCTATTAAACTGTAGAAACACTCTGGTTCAGAGAATTTCATCCAACCTATCAAACAGTAGAAATTTTCTGGTTCAGATAATATCATCCAGCCTATCAAACTGTATAAACACTCTGGTTCAGATAATATCATCCAGCCTATCAAACTGTAGAAACTCTCTGGTTCAGATAATATCATCCACCCTATCAAACTGTAGAAATTCTCTGGTTCAGATAATATCATCCAGCCTATCAATCTGTAGAAACTGTCTCGTTCAGAGAATATCATCCAGCCTATCAAACTGTAGAAATTCTCTGGTTCAGATAATATCATCCAGCCTATCAATCTGTAGAAACTTTCTCGTTCAGATAATATCATCCAGCCTATCAAACAGTAGAAACTCTCTGGTTCAGATAATGTCATCCAGCCTATTAAACTGAAGAAACTCTCTGGTACAGATAATATCATCCAGCCTATCAAACTGAAGAAACTCTCTGGTTCAGATAATGTCATCCAGCCTATCAAACTGTAGAAACACTCTGGTTCAGATATTACTATGTAGCCTATCAAACTGTAGAAGCTGTCTCGTTCCGATAATATCATCCAGCCTATCCAACAGTAGAATCTCTCTGGTTCAAATAATATCATTCAGCCTATCAAACTGAAGAAACTCTCTGGTTCACATAATATCATCCAACCCATCAAACAGTAGAAACTGTCTCGTTCAGATAATATCATCCAGCCCATCAAACAGTAGAAACTGTCTCGTTCAGATAATATCATCCAGCCTATCAAACTGTAGAAACTCTCTGGTTCAGATAATATCATCGAGCCTATCAAACTGTAGAAACTCTCTGGTTCAGATAATATCATCCGGCCTATGAACCTGTAGAAACAATCTAGTTCTATAATATCATCCAACCTATCAAACTGTAGAAATTCTCTGGTTCAGATAATATCATCCAGCCTATCAAACTGTAGAAACTCTCTGGGTCAGATAATATCATCCAGGCTATCAAACTGTAGAAACTGTCTCGTTCAGATAATATCATCCATCTTATCAAACTGTAGAAATTCTCTGGTTCAGATAATATCATCCAGCCTATCAAACTGTAGAAACTCTCTGGTTCAGATAATATCATCCAACCTATTAAACTGTAGAAACACTCTGGTTCAGATATTATTATGTAGCCTATCAGTCTGTAGAAACTGTCTCGTTCAGATAATATCATCAAGCCTATCAAACTGTAGAAATTCTCTGGTTCAGATAATATCATCCAGCCTATCAAACTGTAGAAACTCTCTGGTTCAGATAATATCATCCAACCTATCAAACTGTAGAAACACTCTGGTTCAGATAATATCATCCAACCTATCAAACTATAGAAATTGTCTGGTTCAGATAATATCATTCAGCCTATCAAACTGTAGAAACTCTCTGATTCAGATAATATCATCGAGCCTATCAAACTGTAGAAACTCTCTGGTTCAGATAATATCATCCGGCCTATGAAACTGTAGAAACAATCTAGTTCAGATAATATCATCCAACCTATCAAACTGTAGAAATTCTCTGGTTCAGATAATATCATCCGGCCTATCAAACTGTAGAAATTCTCTGGTTCAGATAATATTATCCAGCATATCAAACTGTAGAAACACTCTGGTTCAGATATTATTATGTAGCCTATCAAACTGTAGAAGCTGTCTCGTTCAGATAATATCATCCAGCCTATCAAACTGTGGAAACTGTCTCGTTCAGATAATATCATCCAGCCTATCAAACTGTAGAAACTCTCTTGGTCAGATAATATCATCCGGACTATTAAACTGTAGAAATTCTCTGGTTAGATAATATCATCCAGCCTATCAAACTGTAGAAGCTCTCTGGTTCAGGTAATATCATCCAACCTATCAAACCGTAGAAACTCTCTGGTTCAGATAATATCATCCAACCTATCAAACTGTAGAAACTCTCTGGTTCAGATAATGTCATCCGGCCTATCAAACAGTAGAAACTGTCTCGTTCAGATAATATCATCCAGCCTATCAAACTGAAGAAACTCTATGGTTCAGATAATATCATCCAGCCTATCAAACTGTAAAAACTGTCTCGTTCAGATGATATCATCCAGCCTATCAAACAGTAGAAACTCTCTGGTTCAGATAATGTCATCCAGCCTATCAAACTGAAGAAACTCTCTGGTTCAGATAATATCATCCAGCCTATCAAACAGAAGAAACTCACTGGTTCAGATAATGTCATCCAGCCTATCAAACAGTAGAAACTCTCTGGTTCAGATAATATCATCCAGCCTATCAAACTGAAGAAACTCTCTGGTTCAGATAATGTCATCCAGCCTATCAAACTGTAGAAACTGTCTCGTTCAGATAATATCATCCAGCCTATCATACAGTAGAAACTCTCTGGTTCAGATAATATCATCAAGCCTATCAAACTGAAGAAACTCTCTGGTTCAGATAATATCATCCAGCCCATCAAACAGTAGAAACTGTCTCGTTCAGATAATATCATCCAGCCCATCAAACAGTAGAAACTGTCTCGTTCAGATAATATCATCCAGCCTATCAAACTGTAGAAACTGTCTCGTTCGGATAATATCATCCGACCTATTAAACTGTAGAAACACTCTGGTTCAGAGAATTTCATCCAACCTATCAAACAGTAGAAATTTTCTGGTTCAGATAATATCATCCAGCCTATCAAACTGTATAAACACTCTGGTTCAGATAATATCATCCAGCCTATCAAACTGTAGAAACTCTCTGGTTCAGATAATATCATCCACCCTATCAAACTGTAGAAATTCTCTGGTTCAGATAATATCATCCAGCCTATCAATCTGTAGAAACTGTCTCGTTCAGAGAATATCATCCAGCCTATCAAACTGTAGAAATTCTCTGGTTCAGATAATATCATCCAGCCTATCAATCTGTAGAAACTTTCTCGTTCAGATAATATCATCCAGCCTATCAAACAGTAGAAACTCTCTGGTTCAGATAATGTCATCCAGCCTATCAAACTGTAGAAACACTCTGGTTCAGATATTACTATGTAGCCTATCAAACTGTAGAAGCTGTCTCGTTCAGATAATATCATCCAGCCTATCAAACAGTAGAATCTCTCTGGTTCAAATAATATCATTCAGCCTATCAAACTGAAGAAACTCTCTGGTTCACATAATATCATCCAACCCATCAAACAGTAGAAACTGTCTCGTTCAGATAATATCATCCAGCCCATCAAACAGTAGAAACTGTCTCGTTCAGATAATATCATCCAGCCTATCAAACTGTAGAAACTGTCTGGTTCGGATAATATCATCCGGCCTATTAAACTGTAGAAACACTCTGGTTCAGATAATATCATCCAACCTATCAAACAGTAGAAATTTTCTGGTTCAGATAATATCATCCAGCCTATCAAACTGTAGAAACACTCTGGTTCAGATAATATCATCCAGCCTATCAAACTGTAGAAACACTCTGTGTTCAGATAATATCATCCAGCCTATCAAACTGTAGAAACTCTCTGGTTCAGATAATATCATCGAGCCTATCAAACTGTAGAAACTCTCTGGTTCAGATAATATCATCCGGCCTATAAAACTGTAGAAACAATCTAGTTCTATAATATCATCCAACCTATCAAACTGTAGAAATTCTCTGGTTCAGATAATATCATCCAGCCTATCAAACTGTAGAAACTCTCTGGGTCAGATAATATCATCCAGGCTATCAAACTGTAGAAACTGTCTCGTTCAGATAATATCATCCATCTTATCAAACTGTAGAAATTCTCTGGTTCAGATAATATCATCCAGCCTATCAAACTGTAGAAACTCTCTGGTTCAGATAATATCATCCAACCTATTAAACTGTAGAAACACTCTGGTTCAGATATTATTATGTAGCCTATCAGTCTGTAGAAACTGTCTCGTTCAGATAATATCATCAAGCCTATCAAACTGTAGAAACACTCTCGTTCAGATAATATCATCCAGCCTATCAATCTGTAGAAACTGTCTCGTTCAGATAATATCATCCAGCCTATCAAACTGTAGAAACTGTCTCGTTCAGATAATATCATCCAGCCTATCAAACTGTAGAAACTCTCTGGTTCAGATAATATCATCCGGCCTATCAAACTGTAGAAATTCTGTGGTTCAGATAATATTATCCAGCATATCAAACTGTAGAAACACTCTGGTTCAGATATTATTATGTAGCCTATCAAACTGTAGAAACTGTCTCGTTCAGATAATATCATCCAGCCTATCAAACTTTAGAAACTGTCTCCTTCAGATTATATCATCCAGCCTATCAAACTGTAGAAACTCTCTGGTTCAGATAATATCATCCGGCCTATCAAACTGTAGAAACACTCTGGTTCAGATTATATCATCCAGCCTATCAAACTGTAGAAACACTCTGGTTCAGATATTATTATGTAGCCTATCAAACTGTAGAAGCTGTCTCGTTCAGATAATATCATCCAGCCTATCAAACTGTAGAAACTGTCCCGTTCAGATAATATCATCCAGCCTATCAAACTGTAGAAACTCTCTGGTTCAGATAATATCATCCAGACTATTAAACTGTAGAAATTCTCTGGTTCAGATAATATCATCCAGCCTATCAAACTGTAGAAGCTCTCTGGTTTAGGTAATATCATCCAACCTATCAAACCATAGAAACTCTCTGTTTCAGATAATATCATCCAACCTATCAAACTGTAGAAACTCTCTGGTTCAGATAATATCATTCAACCTTTCAAACTGTAGAAACTCTCTGGTTCAGATAATATCATCCGGCATATCAAACTGTAGAAACACTCTGGTTCAGATAATATCATCCAAACTATCAAACTGTAGAAATTCTCTATTTCAGATAATATCATCCAGCCTATCAAACGGTAGAAACACTCTGGTTCAGATAATATTATGTAGCCTTTCAAACTGTAGAAACTCTCTGGTTCAGATAATATCATCCAGCCTATCAAACTGTAGAAACACTCTGCTTCAGATAATATCATCCAACGTATCAAACTGTAGAAATTCTCTGGTTTAGATAATATTATCCAGCCTATCAAACTGTAGAAACACTCTGGTTCAGATATTATTATATAGCCTATCAAACTGTAGAAACTGTCTCGTTCAGATAATATCATCCAGCCTATCCAACTGTAGAAACTGTCTCGTTCAGATAATATCATCCAGCCTATCAAACTGTAGAAACTCTCTGGTTCAGATAATATCATCCGGCCTATCAAACTGTAGAAACATTCTGGTTCAGATAATATCATCCAACCTATCAAACTGTAGAAATTCTCTGGTTCAGATAATATCATCCAGCCTATCAAACTGTAGAAACTCTCTGGTTCAGATAATGTCATCCAGCCTATCAAACTGAAGAAACTCTCTGGTTCAGATAATATCATCCAGCCTATCAATCTGTAGAAACTGTTTCGTTTAGGTAATATCATCCAGCCCATCAAACTGTAGAAACTGTCTCGTTCAGATAATATCATCCAGCCTATCAAACTGAAGAAACTCTCTGCTTCAGATAATATCATCCAGCCTATCAAACAGTAGAAACTCTCTGGTTCAGATAATATTATGTAGCCTTTCAAACTGTAGAAACTCTCTGGTTCAGATAATATCATCCAGCCTATCAAACTGTAGAAACTCTCTGGTTCAGATAATATCATCCAACCTATCAAACTATAGAAATTGTCTGGTTCAGATAATATCATTCAGCCTATCAAACTGTAGAAACTCTCTGATTCAGATAATATCATCGAGCCTATCAAACTGTAGAAACTCTCTGGTTCAGATAATATCATCCGGCCTATGAAACTGTAGAAACAATCTAGTTCAGATAATATCATCCAGCCTATCAAACTGTAGAAACTGTCTCGTTCAGATGATATCATCCAGCCTATCAAACAGTAGAAGCTCTCTGGTTCAGATAATGTCATCCAGTTTATCAAACTGAAGAAAGTCTCTGGTTCAGATAATATCATCCAGCCTATCAAACAGAAGAAACTCTCTGGTTCGGATAATATCATCCGGCCTATTAAACTGTAGAAACACTCTGGTTCAGATAATTTCATCCAACCTATCAAACAGTAGAAATTTTCTGGTTCAGATAATATCATCCCGCCTATCAAACTGTAGAAACACTCTGGTTCAGATAATATCATCCAGCCTATCAAACTGTAGAAACTCTCTGGTTCAGATAATATCATCCAACCTATCAAACTGTAGAAATTCTCTGGTTCAGATAATATCATCCAGCCTATCAATCTGTAGAAACTGTCTCGTTCAGATAATATCATCCAGCCTATCAAACTGTAGAAACTGTCTCGTTCAGAGAATTTCATCCAGCCTATCAAACTGTAGAAATTCTCTGGTTTAGATAATATCATCCAACCTATCAATCTGTAGAAACTTTCTCGTTCAGATAATATCATCCAGCCTATCAAACAGTAGAAACTGTCTCGTTCAGATAATATCATCCAGCCCTTCAAACTGTAGAAACTGACTCGTTCAGATAATATCATCCAGCCTATCAAACTGTAGAAACTCTCTGGTTCAGATAATGTCATCCGGCCTATCAAACAGTAGAAACTGTCTCGTTCAGATAATATCATCCAGCCTATCAAACTGAAGAAACTCTCTGGTTCAGATAATATCATCCAGCCTATCAAACTGTAGAAACTGTCTCGTTCAGATGATATCATCCAGCCTATCAAACAGTAGAAACTCTCTGGTTCAGATAATGTCATCCAGCCTATCAAACTGAAGAAACTCTCTGGTTCAGATAATATCATCCAGCCTATCAAACAGAAGAAACTCTCTGGTTCAGATAATGTCATCCAGCCTATCAAACAGTAGAAACTCTCTGGTTCAGATAATATCATCCAGCCTATCAAACTGAAGAAACTCTCTGGTTCAGATAATATCATCCGGCCTATCAAACTGTAGAAATTCTCTGGTTCAGATAATATTATCCAGCATATCAAACTGTAGAAACACTCTGGTTCAGATATTATTATGTAGCCTATCAAACTGTAGAAGCTGTCTCGTTCAGATAATATCATCCAGCCTATCAAACTGTAGAAACTGTCCCGTTCAGATAATATCATCCAGCCTATCAAACTGTAGAAACTCTCTGGTTCAGATAATATCATCCGGACTATTAAACTGTAGAAATTCTCTGGTTCAGATAATATCATCCAGCCTATCAATCTGTAGAAGGTCTCTGGTTCAGGTAATATCATCCAACCTATCAAACCGTAGAAACTCTCTGTTTCAGATAATATCATCCAACCTATCAAACTGTAGAAACTCTCTGGTTCAGATAATATCATTCAACCTTTCAAACTGTAGAAACTCTCTGGTTCAGATAATATCATCCAGCCTATCAAACTGTAGAAACTCTCTGATTCAGATAGTATCATCCAGCCGAACAAACTGTAGAAACACTCATTTTCAGATAATATCATCCAGCCTATCAAACTCTAGAAATTCTCTGGTTCAGATGATATCATCCAGCCTATCAATCTGTAGAAACTGTCTCGTTCAGATAATATCATCCAGCCTATCATATTTTAGAAACGTTCTTGTTCAGATAATATCATCCAACCTATCAAACTGTAGAAACTCTCTGGTTCAGATAATATCATCCGGCCTATCAAACTGTAGAAATTCTCTGGTTCAGATAACATCATCCAGCCTATCAAACGGTAGAAACACTCTGGTTCAGATAATATTATGTAGCCTATCAAACTGTAGAAACTCTCTGGTTCAGATAATATCATCCAGCCTATCAAACTGTAGAAACACTCTGCTTCAGATAATATCATCCAACCTATCAAACTGTAGAAATTCTCTGGTTTAGATAATATTATCCAGCCTATCAAACTGTAGAAACACTCTGGTTCAGATATTATTATGTAGCCTATCAAACTGTAGAAACTGTCTCGTTCAGATAATATCATCCAGCCTATCCAACTGTAGAAACTGTCTCGTTCAGATAATATCATCCAGCCTATCAAACTGTAGAAACTCTCTGGTTCAGATAATATCATCCGGCCTATCAAACTGTAAAAACACTCTGGTTCAGATAATATCATCCAACCTATCAAACTGTAGAAATTCTCTGGTTCAGATAATATCATCCAGCCTATCAAACTGTAGAAACTCTCTGTTTCAGATGATATCATCCAGCCTATCAAACTGAAGAAACTCTCTGGTTCAGATAATATCATCCAGCCTATCAATCTGTAGAAACTGTTTCGTTTAGATAATATCATCCAGCCTATCAAACTGTAGAAACTGTCTCGTTCAGATAATATCATCCAGCCTATCAAACTGAAGAAACTCTCTGGTTCAGATAATATCATCCAGCCTATCAAACAGTAGAAACTCTCTGGTTCAGATAATGTCATCCAGCCTATCAAACAGTAGAAACTCTCTGGTTCAGAAAATATCATCCAGCCTATCAATCTGTAGAAACTGTCTCGTTCAGATAATATCATCCAGCCCTTCAAACTGTAGAAACTGACTCGTTCAGATAATATCATCCAGCCTATCTAACTGTAGAAACTCTCTGGTTCAGATAATGTCATATGGCCTATCAAACAGTAGAAACTGTCTCGTTCAGATAATATCATCCAGCCTATCAAACTGAAGAAACTCTCTGGTTCAGATAATATCATCCAGCCTATCAACCTGTAAAAACTGTCTCGTTCAGATGATATCATCCAACCTATCAAACAGTAGAAACCCTCTGGTTCAGATAATGTCATCCAGCCTATCAAACTGAAGAAAGTCTCTGGTTCAGATAATATCATCCAGCCTATCAAACAGAAGAAACTCTCTGGTTCAGATAATGTCATCCAGCCTATCAAACAGTAGAAACTCTCTGGTTCAGATAATATCATCCAGCCTATCAAACTGAAGAAACTCTCTGGTTCAGATAATGTCATCCAGCCTATCAAACTGTAGAAACTGTCTCGTTCAGATAATATCATCCAGCCTATCAAACTGAAGAAACTCTCTGGTTCAGATAATATCATCCAGCCCATCATACAGTAGAAACTGTCTCGTTCAGACAATATCATCCAGCCTATCAAACTGTAGAAACTGTCTGGTTCGGATAATATCATCCGGCCTATTAAACTGTAGAAACACTCTGGTTCAGATAATTTCATCCACCCTATCAAACAGTAGAAATTTTCTGGTTCAGATAATATCATCCAGCCTATCAAACTGTAGAAACACTCTGGTTCAGATAATATTATCCAGCCTATCAAACTGTAGAAACTCTCTGGTTCAGATAATATCATCCGGCCTATCAAACTGTAGAAACACTCTGGTTCAGATAATATCATCCAACCTATCAAACTGTAGAAATTCTCTGGTTCAGATAATATCATCCAGCCTATCAAACTGTAGAAACTCTCTGGTTCAGATAATATAATCCAGCCTATCAAACTGAAGAAACTCTCTGGTTCAGATAATATCATCCAACCTATCAATCTGTAGAAACTTTCTCGTTCAGATAATATCATCCAGCCTATCAAACAGTAGAAACTCTCTGGTTCAGGTTTTGTCATCCAGCCTATCAAACTGAAGAAACTCTCTGGTACAGATAATATCATCCAGCCTATCAAACTGAAGAAACTCTCTGGTTCAGATAATGTCATCCAGCCTATCAAACTGTAGAAACTGTCTCGTTCAGATAATATCATCCAGCCTATCAAACAGTAGAAACTCTCTGGTTCAGATAATATCATCCAGCCTATCAAACTGAAGAAACTCTCTGGTTCAGATAATATCATCCAGCCAATCAAACAGTAGAAACTGTCTCGTTCAGATAATATCATCCAGCCCATCAAACAGTAGAAACTGTCTCGTTCAGATAATATCATCCAGCCTATCAAACTAGAAACTGTCTGGTTCGGATAATATCATCCGGCCTATTAAACTGTAGAAACACTCTTGTTCAGATAATATCATCCAACCTATCAAATAGTAGAAATTTTCTGGTTCAGATAATATCAATCAGCCTATCAAACTGTAGAAACACTCTGGTTCAGATATCATCCAGCCTATCAAACTGTAGAAACACTCTGGTTCAGATAATATCATCCAGCCTATCAAACTGTAGAAACTCTCTGTGTTCAGATAATATCATCCAGCCTATTAAACTGTAGAAACTCTCTGGTTCAGATAATATCATCGACCCTATCAAACTGTAGCACCTCTCTGGTTCAGATAATATCATCCGGCCTATGAAACTGTGGAAACAATCTAGTTCAGATAGTATCATCCAACCTATCAAACTGTAGAAATTCTCTGGTTCAGATAATATCATCCAGCCTATTAAACTGTAGAAACTCTCTGGTTCAGATAATATCATCCAACCTATCAAACTGTAGAAACACTCTGGTTCAGATAATATTATCCAACCTATCAAACTATAGAAATTGTCTGGTTCAGATAATATCATTCAGCCTATCAAACTGTAGAAACTCTCTGGTTCAGATAATATCATCGAGCCTATCAAACTGTAGAAACTCTCTGGTTCAGATAATATCATCCGGCCTATGAAACTGTAGAAACAATCTAGTTCAGATAATATCATCCAGCCTATCAAACTATAGAAACTGTCTCGTTCAGATAATATCATCCAGCCTATCAAACTGTAGAAACTCTCTGGTTCAGATAATATCATCCGGTCTATCAAACTGTAGAAACACTCTGGTTCAGATAATATCATCCAGCCTATCAAACTGTAGAAACACTCTGGTTCAGATATTATTATGTAGCCTATCAAACTGTAGAAGCTGTCTCGTTCAGATAATATCATCCAGCCTATCAAACTGTAGAAACTGTTTCGTTCAGATAATATCATCCAGCCTATCAAACTGTAGAAACTCTCTGGGTCAGATATCATCCGGACTATTAAACTGTAGAAATTTTATGGTTCAGATATTATCATCCAGCCTATCAAACTGTAGAAGCTCTCTGGTTCAGGTAATATCACCCAACCTATCAAACCGTAGAAACTCTCTGGTTCAGATAATATCATCCAACCTATCAAACTGTAGAAACTCTCTGGTTCAGATAATATCATTCAACCTTTCAAACTGTAGAAACTCTCTGGTTCAGATAATATCATCCAGCCTATCAAACTGTAGAAACTCTCTGGTTAAGATACTATCATCCAGCCTATCACACTGTAGAAACACTCATTTTCAGATAATATCATCCAGCCTATCAAACTCTAGAAATTCTCTGGTTCAGGTGATATCATCCAGCCTATCAATCTGTAGAAACTGTCTCGTTCAGATAATATCATCCAGCCTATCAAACTTTAGAAACTATCTCGTTCAGATAATATCATCCAGTTTGTCAAACTGTAGAAACTCTCTGGTTCAGATAATATCATCCGGCCTATCAAACTGTAGAAACACTCTGGTTCAGATAATATCATCCAAACTATCAAACTGTAGAAATTCTCTGGTTCAGATAATATCATCCAGCCTATCAAACTGTAGAAACTCTCTGGTTCAGATAATATCATCCAGCCTATCAAACTGAAGAAACTCTCTGGTTCAGATAATATCATCCAGCCTATCAGACAGTAGAAACTCTCTGGTTCAGATAATGTCATCCAGCCTATCAAACAGTAGAAACTCTCTGGTTCAGAAAATATCATCCAGCCTATTATTCTGTAGAAACTGTCTCGTTCAGATAATATCATCCAGCCCTTCAAACTGTAGAAACTGACTCGTTCAGATAATATCATCCAGACTATCAAACTGTAGTAACTCTCTGGTTCAGATAATGTCATCCGGCCTATCAAACAGTAGAAACTGTCTCGTTCAGATAATATCATCCAGCCTATCAAACTGAAGAAACTCTCTGGTTCAGATAATATCATCCAGCCTATCAAACTGTAGAAACTGTCTCGTTCAGATGATATCATCCAGCCTATCAAACAGTAGAAACTCTCTGGTTCAGATAATGTCATCCAGCCTATCAAACTCTCTGGTTCAGATGTCATCCAGCCTATCAAACACTAGAAACTCTTTGGTTCAGATAATATCATCCAGCCTATCAAACTGAAGAAACTCTCTGGTTCAGATAATGTCATCCAGCCTATCAAACTGTAGAAACTGTCTCGTTCAGATAATATCATCCAGCCTATCATACAGTAGAAACTCTCTGGTTCAGATAATATCATCCAGCCTATCAAACTGAAGAAACTCTCTGGTTCAGATAATATCATCCAGCCCATCAAACAGTAGAAACTGTCTCGTTCAGATAATATCATCCAGCCCATCAAACAGTAGAAACTGTCTCGTTCAGATAATATCATCCAGCCTATCAAACTGTAGAAACTGTCTGGTTCGGATAATATCATCCGGCCTATTAAACTGTAGAAACACTCTGGTTCAGATAATTTCATCCAACCTATCAAACAGTAGAAATTTTCTGGTTCAGATAATATCATCCAGCCTATCAAACTGTAGAAACACTCTGGTTCAGATAATATCATCCAGCCTATCAAACTGTAGAAACTCTCTGGTTCAGATAATATCATCCAACCTATCAAACTGTAGAAATTCTCTGGTTCAGATAATATCATCCAGCCTATCAATCTGTAGAAACTGTCTCGTTCAGATAATATCATCCAGCCTATCAATCTGTAGAAACTGTCTCGTTCAGAGAATATCATCCAGCCTATCAAACTGTAGAAATTCTCTGGTTCAGAAAATATCATCCAGCCAATCAATCTGTAGAAACTTTCTCGTTCAGATAATATCATCCAGCCTATCAAACAGTAGAAACTCTCTGGTTCAGATAATGTCATCCAGCCTATCAAACTGAAGAAACTCTCTGGTACAGATAATATCATCCAGCCTATCAAACTGAAGAAACTCTCTGGTTCAGATAATGTCATCCAGCCTATCAAACTGTAGAAACACTCTGGTTCAGATATTATTATGTAGCCTATCAAACTGTAGAAGCTGTCTCGTTCAGATAATATCATCCAGCCTATCAAACTGTAAAAACTCTCTGGTTCAGATAATATCATCCGGCCTATCAAACTGTAGAAATTCTCTGGTTCAGATAATATTATCCAGCATATCAAACTGTAGAAACACTCTGGTTCAGATATTATTATGTAGCCTATCAAACTGTAGAAACTGTCTCGTTCAGATAATATCATCCAGCCTATCAAACTGTAGAAACTCTCTGGTTCAGATGATATCATCCAGCCTATCAATCTGTAGAAACTGTCTCGTTCAGATAATATCATCCAGCCTATCAAACTTTAGAAACTGTCTCGTTCAGATAATATCATCCAGCCTATCAAACTGTAGAAACTCTCTGGTTCAGATAATATCATCCGGCCTATCAAACTGTAGAAACACTCTGGTTCAGATAATATCATCCAAACTATCAAACTGTAGAAATTCTCTGGTTACGATAATATCATCCAGCCTATCAAACGGTAGAAACACTCTTGTTCAGATAATATTATGTAGCCTATCAAACTGTAGAAACTCTCTGGTTCAGATAATATCATCCAGCCTATCAAACTGTAGAAACACTCTGCTTCAGATAATATCATCCAACCTATCAAACTGTAGAAATTCTCTGTTTTAGATAATATTATGCAGCCTATCAAACTGTAGAAACACTCTGGTTCAGATATTATTATGTAGCCTATCAAACTGTAGAAACTGTCTCGTTCAGATAATATCATCCAGCCTATCCAACTGTAGAAACTGTCTCGTTCAGATAATATCATCCAGCCTATCAAACTGTAGAAACACTCTGGTTCAGATAATATCATCCAACCTATCAAACTGTAGAAATTCTCTGGTTCAGATAATATCATCCAGCCTATCAAACTGTAGAATCTCTCTGGTTCAGATAACATCATCCAGCCTATCAAACTGAAGAAACTCTCTGGTTCAAATAATATCATCCAGCCTATCAATCTGTAGAAACTGTTTCGTTTAGATAATATCATCCAGCCTATCAAACTGAAGAAACTCTCTGGTTCAGATAATATCATCCAGCCTATCAAACAGTAGAAACTCTCTGGTTCAGATAATGTCATCCAGCCTATCAAACAGTAGAAACACTCTGGTTCAGAAAATATCATCCAGCCTATCAATCTGTAGAAACTGTCTCGTTCAGATAATATCATCCAGCCCTTCAAACTGTAGAAACTGACTCGTTCAGATAATATCGTCCAGCCTATCAAACTGTAGAAACTCTCTGGTTCAGATAATGTCATCCGGCCTATCAAACAGTAGAAACTGTCTCGTTCAGAGAATATCATCCAGCCTATCAAACTGAAGAAACTCTCTGGTTCAGATAATATCATCCAGCCTATCAAACTGTAGAAACTGTCTCGTTCAGATGATATCATCCAGCCTATCAAACAGTAGAAACTCTCTGGTTCAGATAATGTCATCCAGCCTATGAAACTGAAGAAAGTCTCTGGTTCAGATAATATCATCCAGCCTATCAAACAGAAGAAACTCTCTGTTTCAGATAATGTCATCCAGCCTATCAAACAGTAGAAACTCTCTGGTTCAGATAATTTCATGCACCCTATCAAACTGAAGAAACTCTCTGGTTCAGATAATGTCATCCAGCCTATCAAACTGTAGAAAGTGTCTCGTTCAGATAATATCATCCAGCCTATTATACAGTAGAAACTCTCTGGTTCAGATAATATCATCCAGCCTATCAAACTGAAGAAACTCTCTGGTTCAGATAATATCATCCAGCCCATCAAACAGTAGAAACTGTCTCGTTCAGATAATATCATCCAGCCCATCAAACAGTAGAAACTGTCTCGTTCAGATAATATCATCCAGCCTATCAAACTGTAGAAACTGTCTGGTTCGGATAATATCATCCGGCCTATTAAACTGTAGAAACACTCTGGTTCAGATAATTTCATCCAACCTATCAAACAGTAGAAATTTTCCGGTTCAGATAATATCATCCAGCCTATCAAACTGTAGAAACACTCTGGTTCAGATAATATAATCCAGCCTATCAAACTGTAGAAACTCTCTGGTTCAGATAATATCATCCAACCTATCAAACTGTAGAAATTCTCTGGTTCAGATAATATCATCCAGCCTATCAATCTGAAGAAACTGTCTCGTTCAGATAATATCATCCAGCCTATCAATCTGTAGAAACTGTCTCGTTCAGAGAATATCATCCAGCCTATCAAACTGTAGAAATTCTCTGGTTCAGATAATATCATCCAACCTATCAATCTGTAGAAACTTTCTCGTTCAGATAATATCATCCAGCCTATCAAACAGTAGAAACTCTCTGGTTCAGATAATGTCATCCAGCCTATCAAACTGAAGAAACTCTCTGGTACAGATAATATCATCCAGCCTATCAAACTGAAGAAACTCTCTTGTTCAGATAACGTCATCCAGCCTATCAAACTGTAGAAACTGTCTCGTTCAGATAATATCATCCAGCCTATCAAACAGTAGAAACTCTCTGGTTCAGATAATATCATCCAGCCTATCAAACTGAAGAAACTCTCTGGTTCAGATAATATCATCCAGCCCATCAAACAGTAGAAACTGTCTCGTTCAGATAATATCATCCAGCCCATCAAACAGTAGAAACTGTCTCGTTCAGATAATATCATCCAGCCTATCAAACTGTAGAAACTGTCTGGTTCGGATAATATCATCCGGCCTATTAAACTGTAGAAACACTCTGGTTCAGATAATATCATCCAACCTATCAAATAGTAGAAATTTTCTGGTTCAGATAATATCAATCAGCCTATCAAACTGTAGAAACACTCTGGTTCAGATATCATCCAGCCTATCAAACTGTAGAAACACTCTGGTTCAGATAATATCATCCAGCCTATCAAACTGTAGAAACTCTCGGTGTTCAGATAATATCATCCAGCCTATCAAACTGTAGAAACTCTCTGGTTCAGATAATATCATCGACCCCATCAAACTGTAGAAACTCCCTGGTTCAGATAATATCATCCGGCCTATGAAACTGTGGAAACAATCTAGTTCAGATAGTATCATCCAACCTATCAAACTGTAGAAATTCTCTGGTTCAGATAATATCATCCAGCCTATCAAACTGTAGAAACTCTCTGGTTCAGATAATATCATCCAACCTATCAAACTGTAGAAACACTCTGGTTCAGATAATGTCATCCAAACTATCAAACTATAGAAATTGTCTGGTTCAGATAATATCATTCAGCCTATCAAACTGTAGAAACTCTCTGATTCAGATAATATCATCGAGCCTATCAAACTGTAGAAACTCTCTGGTTCAGATAATATCATCCGGCCTATGAAACTGTAGAAACAATCTAGTTCAGATAATATCATCAAACCTATCAAACTGTAGAAATTCTCTGGTTCAGATAATATCATCCGGCCTATCAAACTGTAGAAATTCTCTGGTTCAGATAATATTATCCAGCATATCAAACTGTAGAAACACTCTGGTTCAGATATTATTATGTAGCCTATCAAACTGTAGAAACTGTCTCGTTCACATAATATCATCCAGCCTATCAAACTATGGAAACTGTCTCGTTCAGATAATATCATCCAGCCTATCAAACTGTAGAAACTCTCTGGTTCAGATTATATCATCCGGCCTATCAAACTGTAGTAACACTCTGGTGCAGATAATATCATCCAGCCTATCAAACTGTAGAAACACTCTGGTTCAGATATTATTATGTAGCCTATCAAACTGTAGAAGCTGTCTCGTTCAGATAATATCATCCAGCCTATCAAACTGTGGAAACTGTCTCGTTCAGATAATATCATCCAGCCTATCAAACTGTAGAAACTCTCTTGGTCAGATAATATCATCCGGACTATTAAACTGTAGAAATTCTCTGGTTAGATAATATCATCCAGCCTATCAAACTGTAGAAGCTCTCTGGTTCAGGTAATATCATCCAACCTATCAAACCGTAGAAACTCTCTGGTTCAGATAATATCATCCAACCTAACAAACTGTAGAAACTCTCTGGTTCAGATAATGTCATCCGGCCTATCAAACAGTAGAAACTGTCTCGTTCAGATAATATCATCCAGCCTATCAAACTGAAGAAACTCTCTGGTTCAGATAATATCATCCAGCCTATCAAACTGTAAAAACTGTCTCGTTCAGATGATATCATCCAGCCTATCAAACAGTAGAAACTCTCTGGTTCAGATAATGTCATCCAGCCTATCAAACTGAAGAAACTCTCTGGTTCAGATAATATCATCCAGCCTATCAAACAGAAGAAACTCACTGGTTCAGATAATGTCATCCAGCCTATCAAACAGTAGAAACTCTCTGGTTCAGATAATATCATCCAGCCTATCAAACTGAAGAAACTCTCTGGTTCAGATAATGTCATCCAGCCTATCAAACTGTAGAAACTGTCCCGTTCAGATAATATCATCCAGCCTATCATACAGTAGAAACTCTCTGGTTCAGATAATATCATCAAGCCTATCAAACTGAAGAAACTCTCTGGTTCAGATAATATCATCCAGCCCATCAAACAGTAGAAACTGTCTCGTTCAGATAATATCATCCAGCCCATCAAACAGTAGAAACTGTCTCGTTCAGAGAATTTCATCCAACCTATCAAACAGTAGAAATTTTCTGGTTCAGATAATATCATCCAGCCTATCAAACTGTATAAACACTCTGGTTCAGATAATATCATCCAGCCTATCAAACTGTAGAAACTCTCTGGTTCAGATAATATCATCCACCCTATCAAACTGTAGAAATTCTCTGGTTCAGATAATATCATCCAGCCTATCAATCTGTAGAAACTGTCTCGTTCAGAGAATATCATCCAGCCTATCAAACTGTAGAAATTCTCTGGTTCAGATAATATCATCCAGCCTATCAATCTGTAGAAACTTTCTCGTTCAGATAATATCATCCAGCCTATCAAACAGTAGAAACTCTCTGGTTCAGATAATGTCATCCAGCCTATTAAACTGAAGAAACTCTCTGGTACAGATAATATCATCCAGCCTATCAAACTGAAGAAACTCTCTGGTTCAGATAATGTCATCCAGCCTATCAAACTGTAGAAACACTCTGGTTCAGATATTACTATGTAGCCTATCAAACTGTAGAAGCTGTCTCGTTCAGATAATATCATCCAGCCTATCAAACAGTAGAATCTCTCTGGTTCAAATAATATCATTCAGCCTATCAAACTGAAGAAACTCTCTGGTTCACATAATATCATCCAACCCATCAAACAGTAGAAACTGTCTCGTTCAGATAATATCATCCAGCCCATCAAACAGTAGAAACTGTCTCGTTCAGATAATATCATCCAGCCTATCAAACTGTAGAAACTGTCTGGTTCGGATAATATCATCCGGCCTATTAAACTGTAGAAACACTCTGGTTCAGATAATATCATCCAACCTATCAAACAGTAGAAATTCTCTGGTTCAGATAATATCATCCAGCCTATCAAACTGTAGAAACACTCTGGTTCAGATAATATCATCCAGCCTATCAAACTGTAGAAACACTCTGGTTCAGATAATATCATCCAGCCTATCAAACTGTAGAAATTCTCTGTGTTCAGATAATATCATCCAGCCTATCAAACTGTAGAAACTCTCTGGTTCAGATAATATCATCGAGCCTATCAAACTGTAGAAACTCTCTGGTTCAGATAATATCATCCGGCCTATGAAACTGTAGAAACAATCTAGTTCTATAATATCATCCAACCTATCAAACTGTAGAAATTCTCTGGTTCAGATAATATCATCTACCCTATCAAACTGTAGAAACTCTCTGGGTCAGATAATATCATCCAGGCTATCAAACTGTAGAAACTGTCTCGTTCAGATAATATCATCCAGCCTATCAAACTGTAGAAACTCTCTGGTTCAGATAATATCATCCGGCCTATCAAACTGTAGAAATTCTGTGGTTCAGATAATATTATCCAGCATATCAAACTGTAGAAACACTCTGGTTCAGATATTATTATGTAGCCTATCAAACTGTAGAAACTGTCTCGTTCAGATAATATCATCCAGCCTATCAAACTTTAGAAACTGTCTCCTTCAGATTATATCATCCAGCCTATCAAACTGTAGAAACTCTCTGGTTCAGATAATATCATCCGGCCTATCAAACTGTAGAAACACTCTGGTTCAGATAATATCATCCAGCCTATCAAACTGTAGAAACACTCTGGTTCAGATATTATTATGTAGCCTATCAAACTGTAGAAGCTGTCTCGTTCAGATAATATCATCCAGCCTATCAAACTGTAGAAACTGTCCCGTTCAGATAATATCATCCAGCCTATCAAACTGTAGAAACTCTCTGGTTCAGATAATATCATCCAGACTATTAAACTGTAGAAATTCTCTGGTTCAGATAATATCATCCAGCCTATCAAACTGTAGAAGCTCTCTGGTTTAGGTAATATCATCCAACCTATCAAACCATGGAAACTCTCTGTTTCAGATAATATCATCCAACCTATCAAACTGTAGAAACTCTCTGGTTCAGATAATATCATTCAACCTTTCAAACTGTAGAAGCTCTCTGGTTCAGATAATATGATCCGGCATATCAAACTGTAGAAACACTCTGGTTCAGATAATATCATCCAAACTATCAAACTGTAGAAATTCTCTATTTCAGATAATATCATCCAGCCTATCAAACGGTAGAAACACTCTGGTTCAGATAATATTATGTAGCCTTTCAAACTGTAGAAACTCTCTGGTTCAGATAATATCATCCAGCCTATCAAACTGTAGAAACACTCTGCTTCAGATAATATCATCCAACCTATCAAACTGTAGAAATTCTCTGGTTTAGATAATATTATCCAGCCTATCAAACTGTAGAAACACTCTGGTTCAGATATTATTATATAGCCTATCAAACTGTAGAAACTGTCTCGTTCAGATAATATCATCCAGCCTATCTAACTGTAGAAACTGTCTCGTTCAGATAATATCATCCAGCCTATCAAACTGTAGAAACTCTCTGGTTCAGATAATATCATCCGGCCTATCAAACTGTAGAAACATTCTGGTTCAGATAATATCATCCAACCTATCAAACTGTAGAAATTCTCTGGTTCAGATAATATCATCCAGCCTATCAAACTGTAGAAACTCTCTGGTTCAGATAATGTCATCCAGCCTATCAAACTGAAGAAACTCTCTGGTTCAGATAATATCATCCAGCCTATCAATCTGTAGAAACTGTTTCGTTTAGGTAATATCATCCAGCCCATCAAACTGTAGAAACTGTCTCGTTCAGATAATATCATCCAGCCTATCAAACTGAAGAAACTCTCTGCTTCAGATAATATCATCCAGCCTATCAAACAGTAGAAACTCTCTGGTTCAGATAATATTATGTAGCCTTTCAAACTGTAGAAACTCTCTGGTTCAGATAATATCATCCAGCCTATCAAACTGTAGAAACTCTCTGGTTCAGATAATATCATCCAACCTATCAAACTATAGAAATTGTCTGGTTCAGATAATATCATTCAGCCTATCAAACTGTAGAAACTCTCTGATTCAGATAATATCATCGAGCCTATCAAACTGTAGAAACTCTCTGGTTCAGATAATATCATCCGGCCTATGAAACTGTAGAAACAATCTAGTTCAGATAATATCATCCAGCCTATCAAACTGTAGAAACTGTCTCGTTCAGATGATATCATCCAGCCTATCAAACAGTAGAAGCTCTCTGGTTCAGATAATGTCATCCAGCCTATCAAACTGAAGAAAGTCTCTGGTTCAGATAATATCATCCAGCCTATCAAACAGAAGAAACTCTCTGGTTCGGATAATATCATCCGGCCTATTAAACTGTAGAAACACTCTGGTTCAGATAATTTCATCCAACCTATCAAACAGTAGAAATTTTCTGGTTCAGATAATATCATCCCGCCTATCAAACTGTAGAAACACTCTGGTTCAGATAATATCATCCAGCCTATCAAACTGTAGAAACTCTCTGGTTCAGATAATATCATCCAACCTATCAAACTGTAGAAATTCTCTGGTTCAGATAATATCATCCAGCCTATCAATCTGTAGAAACTGTCTCGTTCAGATAATATCATCCAGCCTATCAAACTGTAGAAACTGTCTCGTTCAGAGAATATCATCCAGCCTATCAAACTGTAGAAATTTTCTGGTTTAGATAATATCATCCAACCTATCAATCTGTAGAAACTTTCTCGTTCAGATAATATCATCCAGCCTATCAAACAGTAGAAACTGTCTCGTTCAGATAATATCATCCAGCCCTTCAAACTGTAGAAACTGACTCGTTCAGATAATATCATCCAGCCTATCAAACTGTAGAAACTCTCTGGTTCAGATAATGTCATCCGGCCTATCAAACAGTAGAAACTGTCTCGTTCAGATAATATCATCCAGCCTATCAAACTGAAGAAACTCTCTGGTTCAGATAATATCATCCAGCCTATCAAACTGTAGAAACTGTCTCGTTCAGATGATATCATCCAGCCTATCAAACAGTAGAAACTCTCTGGTTCAGATAATGTCATCCAGCCTATCAAACTGAAGAAACTCTCTGGTTCAGATAATATCATCCAGCCTATCAAACAGAAGAAACTCTCTGGTTCAGATAATGTCATCCAGCCTATCAAACAGTAGAAACTCTCTGGTTCAGATAATATCATCCAGCCTATCAAACTGAAGAAACTCTCTGGTTCAGATAATGTCTTCCAGCCTATCAAACTGTAGAAACTGTCTCGTTCAGATAATATCATCCAGCCTATCATACAGTAGAAACTCTCTGGTTCAGATAATATCACCCAGCCTATCAAACTGAAGAAACTCTCTGGTTCAGATAATATCATCCAGCCCATCAAACAGTAGAAACTGTCTCGTTCAGATAATATCATCCAGCCCATCAAACAGTAAAACTGTCTCGTTCAGATAATATCATCCAGCCTATAAAACTGTAGAAACTGTCTGGTTCGGATAATATCATCCGGCCTATTAAACTGTAGAAACACTCTGGTTCAGATAATTTCATCCAACCTATCAAACAGTAGAAATTTTCTGGTTCAGATAATATCATCCAGCCTATCAAACTGTAGAAATTCTCTGGTTCAGATAATATCATCCAGCCTATCAATCTGTAAAACTGTCTCGTTCAGATAATATCATCCAGCCTATCAATCTGTAGAAACTGTCTCGTTCAGAGAATATCATCCAGCCTATCAAACTGTAGAAATTCTCTGGTTCAGATAATATCATCCAGCCTATCCATCTGTAGAAACTTTCTCGTTCAGATAATATCATCCAGCCTATCAAACAGTATAAACTCTCTGGTTCAGATAATGTCATCCAGCCTATATAACTGAAGAAACTCTCTGGTACAGATATCATCCAGCCTATCAAACTGAAGAAACTCTCTGGTTCAGATAATATCATCCAGCCTATCAAACAGTAGAAACTCTCTGGTTCAGATAATGTCATCCAGCCTATCAAACAGTAGAAACTCTCTGGTTCAGATAATATCATCCAGCCTATCAAATTGAAGAAACTCTCTGGTTCAGATAATGTCATCCAGCCTATCAAACTGTAGAAACTGTCTCGTTCAGATAATATCATCCAGCCTATCAAACAGTAGAAACTCTCTGGTTCAAATAATATCGTTCAGCCTATCAAACTGAAGAAACTCTCTGGTTCAGATAATTTCATCCAACGCATCAAACAGTAGAAACTGTCTCGTTCAGATAATATCATCCAGCCCATCAAACAGTAGAAACTGTCTCGTTCAGATAATATCATCCAGCCTATCAAACTGTAGAAACTGTCTGGTTCGGATAATATCATCCGGCCTATTAAGCTGTAGAAACACTCTGGTTCAGATAATATCATCCAACCTATCAAACAGTAGAAATTTTCTGGTTCAGATAATATCATCCAGCCTATCAAACTGTAGAAACACTCTGGTTCAGATAATATCATCCAGCCTATCAAACTGAAGAAACACTCTGGTTCAGATAATATCATCCAGCCTATCAAACTGTAGAAATTCTCTGTTTTCAGATAATATCATCCAGCCTATCAAACTGTAGAAAGTCTCTGGTTCAGATAATATCATCGAGCCTATCAAACTGTAGAAACTCTCTGGGTCAGATAATATCATCCAGCCTATCAAACTGTAGAAACTGTCTCGTTCAGATAATATCATCCATCTTATCAAACTGTAGAAATTCTCTGGTTCAGATAATATCATCCAGCCTATCAAACTGTAGAAACACTCTCGTTCAGATAATATCATCCAGCCTATCAATCTGTAGAATCTGTCTCGTTCAGATAATATCATCCAGCCTATCAAACTGTAGAAACTGTCTCGTTCAGATAATATGATCCAGCCTATCAAACTGTAGAAACTCTCTGGTTCAGATAATATCATCCGGCCTATCAAACTGTAGAAATTCTCTGGTTCAGATAATATTATCCAGCATATCAAACTGTAGAAACTGTCTCGTTCAGATAATATCATCCAGCCTATCAAACTGTAGAAGCTGTCTCGTTCAGATAATATCATCCAGCCTATCAAACTGTAGAAACTGTCCCTTTCAGATAATATCATCCAGCCTATCAAACTGTAGAAACTCTCTGGTTCAGATAATATCATCCGGACTATTAAACTGTAGAAATTCTCTGGTTCAGATAATATCATCCAGCCTATCAAACTGTAGAAGCTCTCTGGTTCAGGTAATATCATCCAACCTATCAAACCGTAGAAACTCTCTGTTTCAGATAATATCATCCAACCTATCAAACTGTAGAAACTCTCTGGTTCAGATAATATCATTCAACCTTTCAAACTGTAGAAACTCTCTGGTTCAGATACTATCATCCAGCCTAACAAACTGTAGAAACACTCATTTTCAGATAATATCATCCAGCCTATCAAACTCTAGAAATTCTCTGGTTCAGATGATATCATCCAGCCTATCAATCTGTAGAACCTGTCTCGTTCAGATAATATCATCCAGCCTATCAAACTTTAGAAACTGTCTCGTTCAGATAATATCATCCAGCCTATCAAACTGTAGAAACTCTCTGGTTCAGATAATATCATCCGGCCTATCAAACTGTAGAAACACTCTGGTTCAGATAATATCATCCAAACTATCAAACTGTAGAAATTCTCTGGTTCAGATAATATCATCCAGCCTATCAAACGGTAGAAGCACTCTGGTTCAGATAATATTATGTAGCCTATCAAACTGTAGAAACTCTCTGGTTCAGATAATATCATCCAGCCTATCAAAATGTAGAAACACTCTGCTTCAGATAATATCATCCAACCTATCAAACTGTAGAAATTCTCTGGTTTAGATAATATTATCCAGCCTATCAAACTGTAGAAACACTCTGGTTCAGATATTATTATGTAGCCTATCAAACTGTAGAAACTGTCTCGTTCAGATAATATCATCCAGCCTATCATACAGTAGAAACTCTCTGGTTCAGATAATATCATCCAGCCTATCATACAGTAGAAACTCTCTGGTTCAGATAATATCATCCAGCCTATCAAACTGAAGAAACTCTCTGGTTCAGATAATATCATCCAGCCCATCAAACAGTAGAAACTGTCTCGTTCAGATAATATCATCCAGCCCATCATACAGTAGAAACTGTCTCGTTCAGATAATATCATCCAGCCTATCAAACTGTAGAAACTGTCTGGTTCGGATAATATCATCCGGCCTATTAAACTGTAGAAACACTCTGGTTCAGATAATTTCATCCAACCATAAAACAGTAGAAATTTTCTGGTTCAGATAATATCATCCAGCCTATCAAACTGTAGAAACTCTCTGGTTCAGATAATATCATCCAACCTATCAAACTGTAGAAATTCTCTGGTTCAGATAATATCATCCAGCCTATCAATCTGTAGAAACTGTCTCGTTCAGATAATATCATCCAGCCTATCAATCTGTAGAAACTGTCTCGTTCAGAGAATATCATCCAGCCTATCAAACTGTAGAAATTCTCTGGTTCAGATAATGTCATCCAGCCTATCAAACAGTAGAAACTCTCTGGTACAGATAATGTCATCCAGCCTATCAAACTGTAGAAACTGTCTCGTTCAGATAATATCATCCAGCCTATCAAACAGTAGAAACTCTCTGGTTCAGATAATATCATCCAGCCTATCAAACTGAAGAAACTCTCTGGTTCAGATAATATCATCCAGCCCATCAAACAGTAGAAACTGTCGTTCAGATAATATCATCCAGCCTATCAAACTGTAGAAACTGTCTGGTTCGGATAATATCATCCGGCCTATTAAACTGTAGAAACACTCTGGTTCAGATAATTTCATCCAACCTATCAAACAGTAGAAATTTTCTGGTTCAGATAATATCATCCAGCCTATCAAACTGTAGAAACTCTCTGTGTTCAGATAATATCATCCAGCCTATCAAACTGTAGAAACTCTCTGGTTCAGATAATATCATCCAACCTATCAAACTGTAGAAATTCTCTGGTTCAGATAATATCATCCAGCATATCAAACTGAAGAAACTCTCTGGTTCAGATAATATCATCCAGCCTATCAATCTGTAGAAACTGTTTCGTTTAGATAATATCATCCAGCCCATCAAACTGTAGAAACTGTCTCGCTCAGATAATATCATCCAGCCTATCAAACTGAAGAAACTCTCTGGTTCAGATAATATCATCCAGCCTATCAAACAATAGAAACTCTCTGGTTCAGATAATGTCATCCAGCCTATCAAACAGTAGAAACTCTCTGGTTCAGAAAATATCATCCAGCCTATCAATCTGTAGAAACTGTCTCGTTCAGATAATATCATCCAGCCCTTCAAACTGTAGAAACTGACTCGTTCAGATAATATCATCCAGCCTATCAAACTGTAGATACTCTCTGGTTCAGATAATGTCATCCGGCCTATCAAACAGTAGAAACTGTCTCGTTCAGATAATATCATCCAGCCTATCAAACTGAAGAAACTCTCTGGTTCAGATAATATCATCCAGCCTATCAAACTGTAGAAACTGTCTCGTTCAGATGATATCATCCAGCCTATCAAACAGTGGAAACTCTCTGGTTCAGATAATGTCATCCAGCCTATCAAACTGAAGAAAGTCTCTGGTTCAGATAATATCATCCAGCCTATCAAACAGAAGAAACTCTCTGGTTCAGATAATGTCATCCAGCCTATCAAACAGTAGAAACTCTCTGGTTCAGATAATATCATCCAGCCTATCAAACTGAAGAAACTGTCTCGTTCAGATAATATCATCCAGCCTATCAAACTTTAGAAACTCTCTGGTTCAGATAATATCATCCGGCCTATCAAACTGTAGAAACACTCTGGTTCAGATAATATCATCCAAACTATCAAACTGTAGAAATTCTCTGGTTCAGATAATATCATCCAGCCTATCAAACGGTAGAAACACTCTGGTTCAGATAATATTATGTAGCCTATCAAACTGTAGAAACTCTCTGGTTCAGATAATATCATCCAGCCTATCAAACTGTAGTAACACTCTGCTTCAGATAATATCATCCAACTTATCAAACTGTAGAAATTCTCTGGTTTAGATAATATTATCCAGCCTATCAAACTGTAGAAACACTCTGGTTCAGATATTATTATATAGCCTATCAAACTGTAGAAACTGTCTCGTTCAGATAATATCATCCAGCCTATCAAACTTTAGAAACTCTCTGGTTCAGATAATATCATCCGGCCTATCAAACTGTAGAAACACTCTGGTTCAGATAATATCATCCAACCTATCAAACTGTAGAAATTCTCTGGTTCAGATAATATCATCCAGCCTATCAAACTGTAGAAACTCTCTGGTTCAGATAATATCATCCAGCCTATCAAACTGAAGAAACTCTCTGGTTCAGATAATATCATCCAGCCTATCAATCTGTAGAAACTGTTTCGTTTAGATAATATCATCCAGCCCATCAAACTGTAGAAACTGTCTCGTTCAGATAATATCATCCAGCATATCAAACTGAAGAAACTCTCTGGTTCAGATAATATCATCCAGCCTATCCAACAGTAGAAACTCTCTGGTTCAGATAATATCATCCAACCTATCAAACTGTAGAAATTCTCTGGTTTAGATAATATTATCCAGCCTATCAAACTGTAGAAACACTCTGGTTCAGATATTATTATGTAGCCTATCAAACTGTAGAAACTGTCTCGTTCAGATAATATCATCCAGCCTATCATACAGTAGAAACTCTCTGGTTCAGATAATATCATCCAGCCTATCATACAGTAGAAACTCTCTGGTTCAGATAATATCATCCAGCCTATCAAACTGAAGAAACTCTCTGGTTCAGATAATATCATCCAGCCCATCAAACAGTAGAAACTGTCTCGTTCAGATAATATCATCCAGCCCATCATACAGTAGAAACTGTCTCGTTCAGATAATATCATCCAGCCTATCAAACTGTAGAAACTGTCTGGTTCGGATAATATCATCCGGCCTATTAAACTGTAGAAACACTCTGGTTCAGATAATTTCATCCGGCCTATTAAACTGTAGAAACACTCTGGTTCAGATAATTTCATCCAACCTATCAAACAGTAGAAATTTTCTGGTTCAGATAATATCATCCAGCCTATCAAACTGTAGAAACTCTCTGTGTTCAGATAATATCATCCAGCCTATCAAACTGTAGAAACTCTCTGGTTCAGATAATATCATCCAACCTATCAAACTGTAGAAATTCTCTGGTTCAGATAATATCATCCAGCATATCAAACTGAAGAAACTCTCTGGTTCAGATAATATCATCCAGCCTATCAATCTGTAGAAACTGTTTCGTTTAGATAATATCATCCAGCCCATCAAACTGTAGAAACTGTCTCGCTCAGATAATATCATCCAGCCTATCAAACTGAAGAAACTCTCTGGTTCAGATAATATCATCCAGCCTATCAAACAATAGAAACTCTCTGGTTCAGATAATGTCATCCAGCCTATCAAACAGTAGAAACTCTCTGGTTCAGAAAATATCATCCAGCCTATCAATCTGTAGAAACTGTCTCGTTCAGATAATATCATCCAGCCCTTCAAACTGTAGAAACTGACTCGTTCAGATAATATCATCCAGCCTATCAAACTGTAGATACTCTCTGGTTCAGATAATGTCATCCGGCCTATCAAACAGTAGAAACTGTCTCGTTCAGATAATATCATCCAGCCTATCAAACTGAAGAAACTCTCTGGTTCAGATAATATCATCCAGCCTATCAAACTGTAGAAACTGTCTCGTTCAGATGATATCATCCAGCCTATCAAACAGTGGAAACTCTCTGGTTCAGATAATGTCATCCAGCCTATCAAACTGAAGAAAGTCTCTGGTTCAGATAATATCATCCAGCCTATCAAACAGACGAAACTCTCTGGTTCAGATAATGTCATCCAGCCTATCAAACAGTAGAAACTCTCTGGTTCAGATAATATCATCCAGCCTATCAAACTGAAGAAACTGTCTCGTTCAGATAATATCATCCAGCCTATCAAACTTTAGAAACTCTCTGGTTCAGATAATATCATCCGGCCTATCAAACTGTAGAAACACTCTGGTTCAGATAATATCATCCAAACTATCAAACTGTAGAAATTCTCTGGTTCAGATAATATCATCCAGCCTATCAAACGGTAGAAACACTCTGGTTCAGATAATATTATGTAGCCTATCAAACTGTAGAAACTCTCTGGTTCAGATAATATCATCCAGCCTATCAAACTGTAGTAACACTCTGCTTCAGATAATATCATCCAACTTATCAAACTGTAGAAATTCTCTGGTTTAGATAATATTATCCAGCCTATCAAACTGTAGAAACACTCTGGTTCAGATATTGTTATATAGCCTATCAAACTGTAGAAACTGTCTCGTTCAGATAATATCATCCAGCCTATCAAACTTTAGAAACTCTCTGGTTCAGATAATATCATCCGGCCTATCAAACTGTAGAAACACTCTGGTTCAGATAATATCATCCAACCTATCAAACTGTAGAAATTCTCTGGTTCAGATAATATCATCCAGCCTATCAAACTGTAGAAACTCTCTGGTTCAGATAATATCATCCAGCCTATCAAACTGAAGAAACTCTCTGGTTCAGATAATATCATCCAGCCTATCAATCTGTAGCAACTGTTTCGTTTAGATAATATCATCCAGCCCATCAAACTGTAGAAACTGTCTCGTTCAGATAATATCATCCAGCCTATCAAACTGAAGAAACTCTCTGGTTCAGATAATATCATCCAGCCTATCCAACAGTAGAAACTCTCTGGTTCAGAAAATATCATCCAGCCTATCAATCTGTAGAAACTGTCTCGTTCAGATAATATCATCCAGCCCTTCAAACTGTAGAAACTGACTCGTTCAGATAATATCATCCAGCCTATCAAACTGTAGAAACTCTCTGGTTCAGATAATGTCATCCGGCGTATCAAACAGTAGAAACTGTCTCGTTCAGATAATATCATCCAGCCTATCAAACTGTAGAAACTGTCTGGTTCGGATAATATCATCCGGCCTATTAAACTGTAGAAACACTCTGGTTCAGATAATATCATCCAACCTATCAAACAGTAGAAATTTTCTGGTTCAGATAATATCATCCAGCCTATCAAACTGTAGAAACACTCTGGTTCAGATAATATCACCCAACCTATCAAACTGTAGAAACACTCTGGTTCAGATATTATTATCTAGCCTATCAAACTGTAGAAGCTGTCTCGTTCAGATCATATCATCCAGCCTATCAAACTGAAGAAACTCTCTGGTTCAGATAATGTCATCCAGCCTATCAAACTGTAGAAACTGTCTCATTCAGATAATATCATCCAGCCTATCATACAGTAGAAACTCTCTGGTTCAGATAATATCATCCAGCCTATCAAACTGAAGCAACTCTCTGGTTCAGATAATATCATCCAGCCCATCAAACAGTAGAAACTGTCTCGTTCAGGTAATATCATCCAGCCTATCAAACTGTAGAAACTGTCTGGTTCGGATAATATCATCCGGCCTATTAAACTGTAGAAACACTCTGGTTCAGATAATTTCATCCAACCTATCAAACAGTAGAAATTTTCTGGTTCAGATAATATCATCCAGCCTATCAAACTGTAGAAACTCTCTGTGTTCAGATAATATCATCCAGCCTATCAATCTGTAGAAACTGTCTCGTTCAGAGAATATCATCCAGCCTATCAAACTGTAGAAATTCTCTGGTTCAGATAATATCATCCGGCCTATCAATCTGTAGAAACTTTCTCGTTCAGATAATATCATCCAGCCTATCAAACAGTAGAAACTCTCTGGATCAGATAATGTCATCCAGCCTATCAAACTGAAGAAACTCTCTGTTACAGATAATATCATCCAGCCTATCCAACTGAAGAAACTCTCTGGTTCAGATAATATCATCCAGCCTATCAAACAGTAGAAACTCTCTGGTTCAGATAATGTCATCCAGCCTATCAAACAGTAGAAACTCTCTGGTTCAGATAATATCATACAGCCTATCAAACTGTAGAAACACTCTGGTTCAGATAATATTATGTAGCCTATCAAACAGTAGAAGCACTCTGGTTCAGATAATATCATACAGCCTATCAAACAGTAGAAACTCTCTGGTTCAGATAATATTATGTAGCCTATCAAACAGTAGAAACACTCTGGTTCAGATAATATCATACAGCCTATCAAGCAGTAGAAGCACTCTGGTTCAGATAATATTATGTAGCCTATCAAACAGTAGAAGCACTCTGGTTCAGATAATATCATACAGCCTATCAAACAGTAGAAACTCTCTGGTTCAGATAATATTATGTAGCCTATCAAACAGTAGAAGCACTCTGGTTCAGATAATATTATGTAGCCTATCAAACAGTAGAAACTCTCTGGTTCAGATAATATTATGTAGCCTATCAAACTGTAGAAACACTCTCGTTCAGATAATATCATACAGCCTATCAAACAGTAGAAACACTCTGGTTCAGATAATATCATACAGCCTATCAAACAGTAGAAACACTCTGGTTCAGATAATATCATACAGCCTATCAAACAGTAGAAACTCTCTGGTTCAGATAATATTATGTAGCCTATCAAACAGTAGAAACTCTCTGGTTCAGATAATATTATGTAGCCTATCAAACAGTAGAAGCACTCTGGTTCAGATAATATTATGTAGCCTATCAAACTGTATAAACACTCTGGTTCAGATAATATTATGTAGCCTATCAAACAGTAGAAGCACTCTGGTTCAGATAATATTATGTAGCCTATCAAACTGTAGAAACACTCTGGTTCAGATAATATTATGTAGCCTATCAAACTGTAGAAACACTCTGGTTCAGATAATATTATGTAGCCTATCAAACAGTAGAAGCACTCTGGTTCAGATAATATTATGTAGCCTATCAAACAGTAGAAGCACTCTGGTTCAGATAATATTATGTAGCCTATCAAACTGTAGAAACACTCTGGTTCAGATAATATCATACAGCCTATCAAACAGTAGAAACACTCTGGTTCAGATAATATCATACAGCCTATCAAACAGTAGAAACACTCTGGTTCAGATAATATTATGTAGCCTATCAAACAGTAGAAACTCTCTGGTTTAGATAATATTATGTAGCCTATCAAACAGTAGAAACACTCTGGTTCAGATAATATTATGTAGCCTATCAAACAGTAGAAGCACTCTGGTTCAGATAATATTATGTAGCCTATCAAACAGTAGAAGCACTCTGGTTCAGATAATATTATGTAGCCTATCAAACAGTAGAAACTCTCTGGTTCAGATACTATTATGTAGCCTATCAAACAGTAGAAGCACTCTGGTTCAGATAATATCATACAGCCTATCAAACAGTAGAAACTCTCTTGTTCAGATAATATTATGTAGCCTATCAAACAGTAGAAGCACTCTGGTTCAGATAATATTATGTAGCCTATCAAACTGTAGAAACTCTCTGGTTCAGATAATATTATGTAGCCTATCAAACAGTAGAAACACTCTGGTTCAGATAATATTATGTAGCCTATCAAACAGTAGAAACACTCTGGTTCAGATAATATTATGTAGCCTATCAAACAGTAGAAACTCTCTGGTTCAGATAATATTATGTAGCCTATCAAACTGTAGAAACTTTCTGGTTCAGATAATATTATACAGCCTATCAAACAGTAGAAGCACTCTGGTTCAGATAATATTATACAGCCTATCAAACTGTAGAAACACTCTGGTTCAGATAATATTATACAGCCTATCAAACTGTGGAAACTCTCTGGTTCAGATAATATTATACAGCCTATCAAACTGTAGAAACACTCTGGTTCAGATAATATTATACAGCCTATCAAACTGTAGAAACACTCTGGTTCAGATAATATTATACAGCCTATCAAACTGTAGAAACACTCTGGTTCAGATAATATTATACAGCCTATCAAACAGTAGAAACTCTCTGGTTCAGATAATATTATGTAGCCTATCAAACAGAAGAAACACTCTGGTTCAGATAATATTATGTAGCCTATCAAACAGTAGAAACACTCTGGTTCAGATAATATCATACACCCTATCAAACAGTAGAAACACTCTGGTTCAGATAATATTATGTAGCCTATCAAACTGTAGAAACTCTCTGGTTCAGATAATATTATGTAGCCTATCAAACAGTAGAAACACTCTGGTTCAGATAATATTATGTAGCCTATCAAACAGTAGAAACACTCTGGTTCAGATAATATTATGTAGCCTATCAAACAGTAGAAACTCTCTGGTTCAGATAATATTATGTAGCCTATCAAACTGTAGAAACTCTCTGGTTCAGATAATATTATGTAGCCTATCAAACTGTAGAAACTCTCTGGTTCAGATAATATTATGTAGCCTATCAAACAGTAGAAACACTCTGGTTCAGATAATATTATGTAGCCTATCAAACAGTAGAAACACTCTGGTTCAGATAATATTATGTAGCCTATCAAACAGTAGAAACTCTCTGGTTCAGATAATATTATGTAGCCTATCAAACAGTAGAAACACTCTGGTTCAGATAATATTATGTAGCCTATCAAACAGTAGAAACTCTCTGGTTCAGATAATATTATGTAGCCTATCAAACAGTAGAAGCACTCTGGTTCAGATAATATTATGTAGCCTATCAAACAGAAGAAACACTCTGGTTCAGATAATATCATACAGCCTATCAAACTGTAGAAACTCTCTGGTTCAGATAATATTATGTAGCCTATCAAACAGTAGAAGCACTCTGGTTCAGATAATATTATGTAGCCTATAAAACTGTAGAAACACTCTGGTTCAGTTAATATCATACATCCTATCAAACAGTAGAAACTCTCTGGTTCAGATAATATTATGTAGCCTATCAAACAGTAGAAACACTCTGGTTCAGATAATATCATACAGCCTATCAAACTGTAGAAACTCTCTGGTTCAGATAATATTATGTAGCCTATCAAACAGTAGAAACACTCTGGTTCAGATAATATCATACAGCCTATCAAACAGTACAAACACTCTGGTTCAGATAATATCATACAGCCTATCAAACAGTAGAAACACTCTGGTTCAGATAATATTATGTAGCCTATCAAACTGTAGAAACTCTCTGGTTCAGATAATATTATGTAGCCTATCAAACAGTAGAAACACTCTGGTTCAGATAATATTATGTAGCCTATCAAACAGTAGAAGCACTCTGGTTCAGATAATATTATGTAGCCTATCAAACTGTAGAAACACTCTGGTTCAGATAATATTATGTAGCCTATCAAACTGTAGAAACACTCTGGTTCAGATAATATTATGTAGCCTATCAAACTGTAGAAACTCTCTGGTTCAGATAATATTATGTAGCCTATTAAACAGTAGAAGCACTCTGGTTCAGATAATATTATGTAGCCTATCAAACTGTAGAAACTCTCTGGTTCAGATAATATTATGTAGCCTATCAAACAGTAGAAGCACTCTGGTTCAGATAATATTATGTAGCCTATCAAACTGTAGAAACTCTCTGGTTCAGATAATATTATGTAGCCTATCAAACTGTAGAAACTCTCTGGTTCAGATAATATTATGTAGCCTATCAAACTGTAGAAACACTCTGGTTCAGATAATATTATGTAGCCTATCAAACAGTAGAAGCACTCTGGTTCAGATAATATTATGTAGCCTATCAAACAGTAGAAACACTCTGGTTCAGATAATATTATGTAGCCTATCAAACTGTAGAAACTCTCTGGTTCAGATAATATTATGTAGCCTATCAAACAGAAGAAACACTCTGGTTCAGATAATATCATACAGCCTATCAAACTGTAGAAACTCTCTGGTTCAGATAATATCATACAGCCTATCAAACAGAAGAAACACTCTGGTTCAGATAATATTATGTAGCCTATCAAACAGTAGAAACACTCTGGTTCAGATAATATTATGTAGCCTATCAAACTGTAGAAACTCTCTGGTTCAGATAATATTATGTAGCCTATAAAACAGAAGAAACACTCTGGTTCAGATAATATCATACAGCCTATCAAACTGTAGAAACTCTCTGGTTCAGATAATATCATACAGCCTATCAAACAGAAGAAACACTCTGGTTCACATAATATCATACAGCCTATCAAACAGTAGAAACACTCTGGTTCAGATAATATTATGTAGCCTATCAAACAGTAGAAACTCTCCGGTTCAGATAATATTATGTAGCCTATCAAACAGTAGAAACTCTCTGGTTCAGATAATATTATGTAGCCTATCAAACTGTAGAAACACTCTGGTTCAGATAATATCATACAGCCTATCAAACAGTAGAAGCACTCTGGTTCAGATAATATCATACAGCCTATCAAACAGTAGAAACTCTCTGGTTCAGATAATATTATGTAGCCTATCAAACAGTAGAAGCACTCTGGATCAGATAATATCATACAGCCTATCAAACAGTAGAAGCACTCTGGTTCAGATAATATCATACAGCCTATCAAACAGTAGAAGCACTCTGGTTCAGATAATATCATACAGCCTATCAAACTGTACAAACACTCTGGTTCAGATAATATTATGTAGCCTATCAAACAGTAGAAGCACTCTGGTTCAGATAATATCATACAGCCTATCAAACAGTAGAAACTCTCTGGTTCAGATAATATTATGTAGGCTATCAAACAGTAGAAACACTCTGGTTCAGATAATATCATACAGCCTATCAAACAGTAGAAGCACTCTGGTTCAGATAATATTATGTAGCCTATCAAACAGTAGAAGCACTCTGGTTCAGATAATATCATACAGCCTTTCAAACAGTAGAAACTCTCTGGTTCAGATAATATTATGTAGCCTATCAAACAGTAGAAGCACTCTGGTTCAGATAATATTATGTAGCCTATCAAACAGTAGAAACTCTCTGGTTCAGATAATATTATGTAGCCTATCAAACTGTAGAAACACTCTGGTTCAGATAATATCATACAGCCTATCAAACAGTAGAAACACTCTGGTTCAGATAATATCATACAGCCTATCAAACAGTAGAAACACTCTGGTTCAGATAATATCATACAGCCTATCAAACAGTAGAAACTCTCTGGTTCAGATAATATTATGTAGCCTATCAAACAGTAGAAACTCTCTGGTTCAGATAATATTATGTAGCCTATCAAACAGTAGAAGCACTCTGGTTCAGATAATATTATGTAGCCTATCAAACTGTAGAAACACTCTGGTTCAGATAATATTATGTAGCCTATCAAACAGTAGAAGCACTCTGGTTCAGATAATATTATGTAGCCTATCAAACTGTAGAAACACTCTGGTTCAGATAATATTATGTAGCCTATCAAACTGTAGAAACACTCTGGTTCAGATAATATTATGTAGCCTATCAAACAGTAGAAGCATTCTGGTTCAGATAATATTATGTAGCCTATCAAACTGTAGAAACACTCTGGTTCAGATAATATCATACAGCCTATCAAACAGTAGAAACACTCTGGTTCAGATAATCTCATACAGCCTATCAAACAGTAGAAACACTCTGGTTCAGATAATATTATGTAGCCTATCAAACAGTAGAAACTCTCTGGTTCAGATAATATTATGTAGCCTATCAAACAGTAGAAACACTCTGGTTCAGATAATATTATGTAGCCTATCAAACAGTAGAATTACTCTGGTTCAGATAATATTATGTAGCCTATCAAACAGTAGAAGCACTCTGGTTCAGATAATATTATGTAGCCTATCAAACAGTAGAAACTCTCTGGTTCAGTTAATATTATGTAGCCTATCAAACAGTAGAAGCACTCTGGTTCAGATAATATTATGTAGCCTATCAAACAGTAGAAACTCTCTGGTTCAGATAATATTATGTAGCCTATCAAACAGTAGAAGCACTCTGGTTCAGATAATATCATACAGCCTATCAAACAGTAGAAACTATCTGGTTCAGATAATATTATGTAGCCTATCAAACAGTAGAAGCACTCTGGTTCAGATAATATTATGTAGCCTATCAAACTGTAGAAACTCACTGGTTCAGATAATATTATGTAGCCTATCAAACAGTAGAAACACTCTGGTTCAGATAATATTATGTAGCCTATCAAACAGTAGAAACACTCTGGTTCAGATAATATTATGTAGCCTATCAAACAGTAGAAACTCTCTGGTTCAGATAATATTATGTAGCCTATCAAACTGTAGAAACTCTCTGGTTCAGATAATATTATGTAGCCTATCAAACTGTAGAAACTCTCTGGTTCAGATAATATTATGTAGCCTATCAAACAGTAGAAACACTCTGGTTCAGATAATATTATGTAGCCTATCAAACAGTAGAAACACTCTGGTTCAGATAATATTATGTAGCCTATCAAACAGTAGAAACTCTCTGGTTCAGATAATATTATGTAGCCTATCAAACTGTAGAAACTCTCTGGTTCAGATAATATTATACAGCCTATCAAACAGTAGAAGCACTCTGGTTCAGATAATATTATACAGCCTATCAAACTGTAGAAACACTCTGGTTCAGATAATATTATACAGCCTATCAAACAGTAGAAACTCTCTGGTTCAGATAATATTATGTAGCCTATCAAACTGTAGAATCACTCTGGTTCAGATAATATTATACAGCCTATCAAACAGTAGAAACTCTCTGGTTCAGATAATATTATACAGCCTATCAAACTGTAGAAACACTCTGGTTCAGATAATATTATACAGCCTATCAAACTGTAGAAACACTCTGGTTCAGATAATATTATACAGCCTATCAAACTGTAGAAACACTCTCGTTCAGATAATGTTATACAGCCCATTAAACAGTAGAAACTCTCTGGTTCAGATAATATTATGTAGCCTATCAAACTGTAGAAACTCTCTGGATCAGATAATATTATGTAGCCTATCAAACTGTAGAAACTCTCTGGTTCAGATAATATTATGTAGCCTATCAAACAGTAGAAACACTCTGGTTCAGATAATATTATGTAGCCTATCAAACAGTAGAAACACTCTGGTTCAGATAATATTATGTAGCCTATCAAACAGTAGAAACTCTCTGGTTCAGATAATATTATGTAGCCTATCAAACTGTAGAAACTCTCTGGTTCAGATAATATTATGTAGCCTATCAAACAGAAGAAACACTCTGGTTCAGATAATATCATACAGCCTATCAAACAGTAGAAACTCTCTGGTTCAGATAATATTATGTAGCCTATCAAACAGTAGAAACTCTCTGGTTCAGATAATATTATGTAGCCTATCAAACAGTAGAAACTCTCTGGTTCAGATAATATTATGTAGCCTATCAAACAGTAGAAACTCTCTGGTTCAGATAATATTATGTAGCCTATCAAACAGTAGAAACTCTCTGGTTCAGATAATATTATGTAGCCTATCAAACAGTAGAAGCACTCTGGTTCAGATAATATTATGTAGCCTATCAAACAGTAGAAACTCTCTGGTTCAGATAATATTATGTAGCCTATCAAACAGTAGAAACACTCTGGTTCAGATAATATTATGTAGCCTATCAAACAGTAGAAACTCTCTGGTTCAGATAATATTATGTAGCCTATCAAACAGTAGAAACTCTCTGGTTCAGATAATATCATACAGCCTATCAAACAGTAGAAACACTCTGGTTCAGATAATATTATGTAGCCTATCAAACAGAAGAAACACTCTGGTTCAGATAATATCATACAGCCTATCAAACTGTAGAAACTCTCTGGTTCAGATAATATTATGTAGCCTATCAAACAGTAGAAGCACTCTGGTTCAGATAATATTATGTAGCCTATCAAACTGTAGAAACACTCTGGTTCAGTTAATATCATACAGCCTATCAAACAGTAGAAACTCTCTGGTTCAGATAATATTATGTAGCCTATCAAACAGTAGAAACACTCTGGTTCAGATAATATCATACAGCCTATCAAACTGTAGAAACTCTCTGGTTCAGATAATATTATGTAGCCTATCAAACAGTAGAAACACTCTGGTTCAGATATCATACAGCCTATCAAACAGTAGAAACACTCTGGTTCAGATAATATCATACAGCCTATCAAACTGTAGAAACTCTCTGGTTCAGATAATATTATGTAGCCTATCAAACAGTAGAAACACTCTGGTTCAGATAATATCATACAGCCTATCAAACAGTAGAAACACTCTGGTTCAGATAATATCATACAGCCTATCAAACAGTAGAAACACTCTGGTTCAGATAATATTATGTAGCCTATCAAACTGTAGAAACTCTCTGGTTCAGATAATATTATGTAGCCTATCAAACAGTAGAAACACTCTGGTTCAGATAATATTATGTAGCCTATCAAACAGTAGAAGCACTCTGGTTCAGATAATATTATGTAGCCTATCAAACTGTAGAAACACTCTGGTTCAGATAATATTATGTAGCCTATCAAACTGTAGAAACACTCTGGTTCAGATAATATTATGTAGCCTATCAAACTGTAGAAACTCTCTGGTTCAGATAATATTATGTAACCTATCAAACAGTAGAAGCACTCTGGTTCAGATAATATTATGTAGCCTATCAAACTGTAGAAACTCTCTGGTTCAGATAATATTATGTAGCCTATCAAACAGTAGAAGCACTCTGGTTCAGATAATATTATGTAGCCTATCAAACTGTAGAAACTCTCTGGTTCAGATAATATTATGTAGCCTATCAAACTGTAGAAACTCTCTGGTTCAGATAATATTATGTAGCCTATCAAACTGTAGAAACACTCTGGTTCAGATAATATTATGTAGCCTATCAAACAGTAGAAGCACTCTGGTTCAGATAATATTATGTAGCCTATCAAACTGTAGAAACTCTCTGGTTCAGATAATATTATGTAGCCTATCAAACAGTAGAAGCACTCTGGTTCAGATAATATCATTCAGCCTATCAGACTGTAGAAACTCTCTGGTTCAGATAATATCATCCAGCCTATCAATCTGTAGAAACTGTCTCGTTCAGATAATATCATCCAGCCTATCAAGCTTTGGAAACTGTCTCGTTCAGATAATATCATCCAGCCTATCAAACTGTAGAAACTCTCTGGTTCAGATAATATCATCCGGCCTATCAAACTGTAGAAACTGTCTCGTTCAGATAATATCATTCAACCTATCAAACTGTAGAAACTCTCTGGTTCAGATAATATCATCCAGCCTATCAATCTGTAGAAACTGTCTCGTTCAGATAATATCATCCAGCCTTTCAAGCTTTGGAAACTGTCTCGTTCAGATAATATCATCCAGCCTATCAAGCTTTGGAAACTGTCTCGTTCAGATAATATCATCCAGCCTATCAAACTGTAGAAACTCTCTGGTTCAGATAATATCATCCGGCCTATCAAACTGTAGAAACTCTCTGGTTCAGATAATATCATCCGGCCTATCAAACTGTAGAAACACTCTGGTTCAGATAATATCATCCAACCTATCAAACTGTAGAAATTCTCTGGTTCAGATAATATCATCCGGCCTATCAAACTGTAGAAACTCTCTGGTTCAGATAATATCATCCGGCCTATCAAACTGTAGAAACACTCTGGTTCAGATAATATCATCCAACCTATCAAACTGTAGAAATTCTCTGGTTCAGATAATATCATACAGCCTATCAAACAGGAGAAGCACTCTGGTTCAAATAATATTATGTAGCTTATCAAACTGTAGAAACACTCTGGTTCAGATAATATCATCCAACCTATCAAACTGTAGAAATTCTCTGGTTCAGATAATATTATCCAGCCTATCATACTGTAGAAACACTCTGGTTCAGATTTTATTATGTAGCCTATCAAACTGTAGAAACTGTCTCGTTCAGATAATATCATCCAGCCTATCAAACTGTAGAAACTGTCTCGTTCAAATAATATCATCCAGCCTATCAAACTGTAGAAAATCTCTGGTTCAGATAATATCATCCGGCCTATCAAACTGTAGAAATTCTCTGGTTCAGATAATATTATCCAGCATATCAAACTGTAGAAACACTCTGGTTCAGATATTATTATGTAGCCTATCAAACTGTAGAAACTGTCTCGTTCAGATAATATCATCCAGCCTATCAAACTGTAGAAACTGTCTCGTTCAGATAATATCATCCAGCCTATCAAACTGTAGAAACTGTCTCGTTCAGATAATATCATCCAGCCTATCAAACTGTAGAAACTCTCTGGTTCAGATAATATCATCCGGCCTATCAAACTGTAGAAACACTCTGGTTCAGATAATATCATCCAACCTATCAAACTGTAGAAATTCTCTGGTTCAGATAATATCATCCTGCCCATCAAACTGTAGAAACTCTCTGGTTCAGATAATATCATCCAGCCTATCAAACTGAAGAAACTCTCTGGTTCAGATAATATCATCCAGCCTATCAATCTGTAGAAACTGTCTCGTTTAGATAATATCATCCAGCCCAACAAACTGTAGAAACTGTCTCGTTCAGATAATATCATCCAGCCTATCAAACTGTAGAAACTGTCTCGTTCAGATAATATCATCCAGCCCTTCAAACTGTAGAAACTGTCTCGTTCAGATAATATCATCCAGCCTATCAAACAGTAGAAACTCTCTGGTTCAGATAATGTCATCCAGCCTATCAAACAGTAGAAACTGTCTCGTTCAGATAATATCATCCAGCCTATCAAACTAAAGAAACTCCCTGGTTCAGATAATATCATCCAGCCTTTCAAACTGTAGAAACTGTCTCGTTCAGATAATATCATCCAGCCTATCAAACAGTAGAAACTCTCTGGTTCAGATAATGTCATCCAGCCTATCAAACTGAAGAAACTCTCTGGTTCAGATAATATCATCCAGCCTATCAAACTGAAGGAACTCTCTGGTTCAGATAATATCATCCAGCCTATCAAACAGTAGAAACTCTCTGGTTCAGATATTGTCATCCAGCCTATCAAACAGTAGAAACTCTCTGGATCAGATAATATCATCCAGCCTATCAAACTGAAGAAACTCTCTGGTTCAGATAATGTCATCCAGCCTATCAAACTGTAGAAACTGTCTCGTTCAGATATCATCCAGCCTATCAAACAGTAGAAACTCTCTGGTTCAGATATCATCCAGCCTATCAAACTGAAGAAGCTCTCTGGTTCAGATAATATCATCCAGCCCATCAAACAGTAGAAACCTTCTCGTTCAGATAATATCATCCAGCCCATCAAACAGTAGAAACTGTCTCGTTCAGATAATTTCATCCAGCCTATCAAACTGTAGAAACTGTCTGGTTCGGTTAATATCATCTGGCCTATTAAACTGTAGAAACACTCTGGTTCAGATAATATCATCCAACCTATCAAACAGTAGAAATTTTCTGGTTCAGATAATATCATCCAGCCTATCAAACTGTAGAAACACTCTGGTTCAGATAATATCATCCAGCCTATCAAACTGTAGAAACACTCTGGTTCAGATAATATCATCCAGCCTATCAAACTGTAGAAACTCTCTGTGTTCAGATAATATCATCTAGGCTATCAAACTGTAGAAACTCTCTGGTTCAGATAATATCATCCAACCTATCAAACTGTAGAAATTCTCTGGTTCAGATAATATTATGTAGCCTATCAAACAGTAGAAACACTCTGGTTCAGATAATATCATACAGCCTATCAAACAGTAGAAACACTCTGGTTCAGATAATATCATACAGCCTATCAAACAGTAGAAACACTCTGGTTCAGATAATATTATGTAGCCTATCAAACTGTAGAAACTCTCTGGTTCAGATAATATTATGTAGCCTATCAAACAGTAGAAACACTCTGGTTCAGATAATATTATGTAGCCTATCAAACAGTAGAAGCACTCTGGTTCAGATAATATTATGTAGCCTATCAAACTGTAGAAACACTCTGGTTCAGATAATATTATGTAGCCTATCAAACTGTAGAAACACTCTGGTTCAGATAATATTATGTAGCCTATCAAACTGTAGAAACTCTCTGGTTCAGATAATATTATGTAGCCTATCAAACAGTAGAAGCACTCTGGTTCAGATAATATTATGTAGCCTATCAAACTGTAGAAACTCTCTGGTTCAGATAATATTATGTAGCCTATCAAACAGTAGAAGCACTCTGGTTCAGATAATATTATGTAGCCTATCAAACTGTAGAAACTCTCTGGTTCAGATAATATTATGTAGCCTATCAAACTGTAGAAACTCTCTGGTTCAGATAATATTATGTAGCCTATCAAACTGTAGAAACACTCTGGTTCAGATAATATTATGTAGCCTATCAAACAGTAGAAGCACTCTGGTTCAGATAATATTATGTAGCCTATCAAACTGTAGAAACTCTCTGGTTCAGATAATATTATGTAGCCTATCAAACAGTAGAAGCACTCTGGTTCAGATAATATCATTCAGCCTATCAGACTGTAGAAACTCTCTGGTTCAGATAATATCATCCAGCCTATCAATCTGTAGAAACTGTCTCGTTCAGATAATATCATCCAGCCTATCAAGCTTTGGAAACTGTCTCGTTCAGATAATATCATCCAGCCTATCAAACTGTAGAAACTCTCTGGTTCAGATAATATCATCCGGCCTATCAAACTGTAGAAACTGTCTCGTTCAGATAATATCATTCAGCCTATCAAACTGTAGAAACTCTCTGGTTCAGATAATATCATCCAGCCTATCAATCTGTAGAAACTGTCTCGTTCAGATAATATCATCCAGCCTTTCAAGCTTTGGAAACTGTCTCGTTGAGATAATATCATCCAGCCTATCAAGCTTTGGAAACTGTCTCGTTCAGATAATATCATCCAGCCTATCAAACTGTAGAAACTCTCTGGTTGAGATAATATCATCCGGCCTATCAAACTGTAGAAACTCTCTGGTTCAGATAATATCATCCGGCCTATCAAACTGTAGAAACACTCTGGTTCAGATAATATCATCCAACCTATCAAACTGTAGAAATTCTCTGGTTCAGATAATATCATCCGGCCTATCAAACTGTAGAAACTCTCTGGTTCAGATAATATCATCCGGCCTATCAAACTGTAGAAACACTCTGGTTCAGATAATATCATCCAACCTATCAAACTGTAGAAATTCTCTGGTTCAGATAATATCATACAGCCTATCAAACAGGAGAAGCACTCTGGTTCAAATAATATTATGTAGCTTATCAAACTGTAGAAACACTCTGGTTCAGATAATATCATCCAACCTATCAAACTGTAGAAATTCTCTGGTTCAGATAATATTATCCAGCCTATCATACTGTAGAAACACTGTGGTTCAGATTTTATTATGTAGCCTATCAAACTGTAGAAACTGTCTCGTTCAGATAATATCATCCAGCCTATCAAACTGTAGAAACTGTCTCGTTCAAATAATATCATCCAGCCTATCAAACTGTAGAAACTCTCTGGTTCAGATAATATCATCCGGCCTATCAAACTGTAGAAATTCTCTGGTTCAGATAATATTATCCAGCATATCAAACTGTAGAAACACTCTGGTTCAGATATTATTATGTAGCCTATCAAACTGTAGAAACTGTCTCGTTCAGATAATATCATCCAGCCTATCAAACTGTAGAAACTGTCTCGTTCAGATAATATCATCCAGCCTATCAAACTGTAGAAACTGTCTCGTTCAGATAATATCATCCAGCCTATCAAACTGTAGAAACTCTCTGGTTCAGATAATATCATCCGGCCTATCAAACTGTAGAAACACTCTGGTTCAGATAATATCATCCAACCTATCAAACTGTAGAAATTCTCTGGTTCAGATAATATCATCCTGCCCATCAAACTGTAGAAACTCTCTGGTTCAGATAATATCATCCAGCCTATCAAACTGAAGAAACTCTCTGGTTCAGATAATATCATCCAGCCTATCAATCTGTAGAAACTGTCTCGTTTAGATAATATCATCCAGCCCAACAAACTGTAGAAACTGTCTCGTTCAGATAATATCATCCAGCCTATCAAACTGTAGAAACTGTCTCGTTCAGATAATATCATCCAGCCCTTCAAACTGTAGAAACTGTCTCGTTCAGATAATATCATCCAGCCTATCAAACTGTAGAAACTCTCTGGTTCAGATAATGTCATCCGGCCTATCAAACAGTAGAAACTGTCTCGTTCAGATAATATCATCCAGCCTATCAAACTAAAGAAACTCCCTGGTTCAGATAATATCATCCAGCCTTTCAAACTGTAGAAACTGTCTCGTTCAGATAATATCATCCAGCCTATCAAACAGTAGAAACTCTCTGGTTCAGATAATGTCATCCAGCCTATCAAACTGAAGAAACTCTCTGGTTCAGATAATATCATCCAGCCTATCAAACTGAAGGAACTCTCTGGTTCAGATAATATCATCCAGCCTATCAAACAGTAGAAACTCTATGGTTCAGATATTGTCATCCAGCCTATCAAACAGTAGAAACTCTCTGGTTCAGATAATATCATCCAGCCTATCAAACTGAAGAAACTCTCTGGTTCAGATAATGTCATCCAGCCTATCAAACTGTAGAAACTGTCTCGTTCAGATATCATCCAGCCTATCAAACAGTAGAAACTCTCTGGTTCAGATATCATCCAGCCTATCAAACTGAAGAAACTCTCTGGTTCAGATAATATCATCCAGCCCATCAAACAGTAGAAACCTTCTCGTTCAGATAATATCATCCAGCCCATCAAACAGTAGAAACTGTCTCGTTCAGATAATATCATCCAGCCTATCAAACTGTAGAAACTGTCTGGTTCGGATAATATCATCTGGCCTATTAAACTGTAGAAACACTCTGGTTCAGATAATATCATCCAACCTATCAAACAATAGAAATTTTCTGGTTCAGATAATATCATCCAGCCTATCAAACTGTAGAAACACTCTGGTTCAGATAATATCATCCAGCCTATCAAACTGTAGAAACACTCTGGTTCAGATAATATCATCCAGCCTATCAAACTGTAGAAACTCTGTGTTCAGATAATATCATCTAGGCTATCAAACTGTAGAAACTCTCTGGTTCAGATAATATCATCCAACCTATCAAACTGTAGAAATTCTCTGGTTCAGATAATATCATCCAGCCTATCAAACTGTAGAAACTCTCTGGTTCAGATAATATCATCCGGCCTATCAAACTGTAGAAACACTCTGGTTCAGATAATATCATCCGACCTATCAAACTGTAGAAATTGTCTGGTTCAGATAATATCATTCAGCCTATCAGACTGTAGAAACTCTCTGGTTCAGATAATATCATCCAGCCTATCAATCTGTAGAAACTGTCTCGTTCAGATAATATCATCCAGCCTATCAAACTGTAGAAACTCTCTGGTTCAGATAATATCATCCGGCCTATCAAACTGTAGAAACACTCTGGTTCAGATAATATCATCCAACCTATCAAACTGTAGAAATTCTCTGGTTCAGATAATATCATCCAGCCTATCAAACTGTAGAAACTCTCTGGTTCAGATAATGTAATCCAGCCTATCAAACTGAAGAAACTCTCTGGTTCAGATAATATCATCCATCCTATCAATCTGTAGAAACTTTCTCGTTCAGATAATATCATCCAGCCCATCAAACTGTAGAAACTGTCTCGTTCAGATAATATCATCCAGCCTATCAAACTGTAGAAACTCTCTGGTTCATATAATATCATCCGGCCTATCAATCTGTAGAAACTGTCTCGTTCAGATAATATCATCCAGCCCATCAAACTGTAGAAACTGTCTCGATCAGATAATATCATCCAGCCTATCAAACTGTAGAAAATCTCTGGTTCGGATAATATCATCCGGCCTATTAAACTGTAGAAACACTCTGGTTCAGATAATATCATCCAACCTATCAAACAGTAGAAACTTTCTGGTTCAGATAATATCATCAAGCCTATCAAACTGTAGAAACACTCTGGTTCAAATAATATCATCCAGCCTATCAAACTGTAGAAACACTCTGGTTCAGATAATATCATCCCGCCTATCAAACTGTAGAAACTCTCTGTGTTCAGATAATATCATCCAGCCTATCAAACTGTAGAAACACTCTGGTTCAGATAATATCATCCAGCCTATCAAACTGTAGAAACTCTCTGGTTCAGATAATATCATCCAACCTATCAAACTATAGAAATTCTCTGGTTCAGATAATATCATCCAGCCTATCAAAGTGTAAAAACTCTCTGGTTCAGATAATATCATCCAACCTATCAAACTGTAGAAACTCTCTGGTTCAGATTATATCATCCAGCCTATCAAACTGTAGAAACTCTCTGGTTCAGATAATATCATCCAACCTATCAAACTGTAGAAACACTCTGTTTCAGATAATATCATCCAGCCTATCAAACTATAGAAACTCTTTGGTTCAGATAATATCATTCAGCCTATCAAACTGTAGAAACAGTCTCGTTCAGATAATATCATCCAACCTATCAAACTGTAGAATTCTCTGGTTCAGATAATATCATCCAGCCTATCAGTCTGTAGAAACTGTCTCGTTCAGATAATATCATCCAGCCTATCAAACTGTAGAAACTCTCTGGTTCAGGTAATATCATCGAGCCTATCAAACTGTAGAAACTCTCTGGTTCAGATATTATCATCCGGCCTATGAAACTGTAGAAACAATCTAGTTCAGATAATATCATCCAACCTATCAAACTGTAGTAATTCTCTGGTTCAGATAATATCATCCAGCCTATCAAACTGTAGAAACTCTCTGGGTCAGATAATATCATCCAGCCTATCAAACTGTAGAAACTCTCTCGTTCAGATAATATCATCCATCTTATCAAACTGTAGAAATTCTCTGGTTCAGATAATATCATCCAGCCTATCAAACTGTAGAAACTCTCTGGTTCAGATAATATCATCCAACGTATCAAACTGTAGAAACACTCTGGTTCAGATAATATCATCCAACCTATCAAACTGTAGAAACTCTCTGGTTCAGATAATATCATCCAGCCTATCAAACTGTAATAACACTCTAGTTCAGATATTATTATGTAGCCTATCAAACTGTAGAAATTGTCTCGTTCAGATAATATCATCCAGCATATCAAACTGTAGAAACTGTCTCGTTCAGATAATATCATCCAGCCTATCAAACTGTAGAAACTCTCTGGTTCAGATAATATCATCCGGACTATTAAACTGTAGAAATTCTCTGGTTCAGATAATATCATCCAGCCTATCAAACTGTAGAAGCTCTCTGGTTCAGATAATATCATCCAACCTATCAAACTGTAGAAACTCTCTGGTTCAGATAATATCATCCAGCCTATCAAACTGTAGAAACTCTCTGGTTCAGATAATGTCATCCGGCCTATCAAACAGTAGAAACTGTCTCGTTCATATAATATCATCCAGCGTATCAGTCTGTAGAAACTGTCTCGTTCAGATCATATCATCCATTCTATCAAACTGTAGAAACTCTCTGGTTCAGGTAATATCATCGAGCCTATCAAACTGTAGAAACTCTCTGGTTCAGATAATATCATCCGGCCTATGAAACTGTAGAAACAATCTAGTTCAGATAATATCATCCAACCTATCAAACTGTAGAAATTCTCTGGTTCAGATAATATCCAGCCTATCAAACTGTAGAAACTCTCTGGGTCAGATAATATCATCCAGCCTATCAAACTGTAGAAACTGTCTCGTTCAGATAATATCATCCATCTTATCAAACTGTAGAAATTCTCTGGTTCAGATAATATCATCCAGCCTATCAAACTGTAGAAACTCTCTGGTTCAGATAATATCATTCAGCCTATCAAACTGAAGAAATTCTATGGTTCAGATAATATCATCCAGCCTATCAAACTGAAGAAACTCTCTGGTTCAGATAATATCATTCAGCCTATCAAACTGAAGAAATTCTATGGTTCAGATAATATCATCCAGCCTATCAAACTGAAGAAACTCTCTGGTTCAGATAATATCATCCAGCCTATCAAACTGTAGAAACTCTCTGGTTCAGGTAATATCATCCAGCCTATCAATCTGTAGAAACTGTCTCGTTCAGATAATATCATCCAGCCTATCAAACTGTAGAAACACTCTCGTTCAGATAATATCATCCAGCCTATCAATCTGTAGAAACTGTCTCGTTCAGATAATATCATCCAGCCTATCAAACTGTAGAAACACTCTTGTTCAGATAATATCATCCAGCCTATCAATCTGTAGAAACTGTCTCGTTCAGATAATATCATCCAGCCTATCAATCTGTAGAAACTGTCTCGTTCAGATAATATCATCCAGCCTATCAATCTGTAGAAACTGTCTCGTTCAGATAATATCATCCAGCCTATCAATCTGTAGAAACTGTCTCGTTCAGATAATATCATCCAGCCTATCAATCTGTAGAAACACTCTCTGGTTCAGATAATATCATCCAGCCTATAAATCTGTAGAAACTGTCTGGTTCAGATAATATCATCCAGCCTATCAAACTGTAGAAACACTCTGGTTCAGATAATATCATCCGGACTATTAAACTGTAGAAACACTCTCATTCAGATAATATCATCCAGCCTATCAAACTGTAGAAACACTCTCGTTCAGATAATATCATCCAGCCTATCAATCTGTAGAAACTGTCTCGTTCAGATAATATCATCCAGCCTATCAAACTGTAGAAACACTCTCGTTCAGATAATATCATCCAGCCTATCAATCTGTAGAAACTGTCTCGTTCAGATAATATCATCCAGCCTATCAATCTGTAGAAACTGTCTCGTTCAGATAATATCATCCAGCCTATCAATCTGTAGAAACTGTCTCGTTCAGATAATATCATCCAGCCTATCAATCTGTAGAAACTGTCTCGTTCAGATAATATCATCCAGCCTATCAATCTGTAGAAACACTCTCTGGTTCAGATAATATCATCCAGCCTATAAATCTGTAGAAACTGTCTGGTTCAGATAATATCATCCAGCCTATCAAACTGTAGAAACACTCTGGTTCAGATAATATCATCCGGACTATTAAACTGTGGAAACACTCTCATTCAGATAATATCATCCAGCCTATCAAACTGTAGAAACACTCTCGTTCAGATAATATCATCCAGCCTATTAAACTGTAGAAACACTCTCGTTCAGATAATATCATCCAGCCTATCAAACTGTAGAAACACTCTCGTTCAGATAATATCATCCAGCCTATCAAACTGTAGAAACACTCTCTGGTTCAGATAATATCATCCAGCCTATCATATTGTGGAGTATGGTCTGTTGTTCTCAATGGTCTAGGAGCAGAATGCTAGCCTGTTGGTGCAAATACAGCGCAGGGCAGTAAATGTTATCAGGCGTAGAAATCCTTAGGATGGCTTCCTTCCAAGGGGAAGTAAAGCTGGTGAGCCCGTGTTAGATATTTACGGAATGTAAAAGAACGTCAAGCCTGATAAAGCAGTCTGTGAGCAGAATTTCCTGTTTTTCGCACCCAGTGTAGAATGGGACACTAAGAACGTAGTAGTTAAAAGAGCATCGACAATTAAAACTAAATTTAATTTTGTTTTTCTCACAGGTTTAGAGTATATCATTTTAATAGAAATTTTTATCATCAATCTGAACTGCATGAACTATGTTGTGTTATAATGAAGTGAATTCAATTGTAGATGAAGTTTTTATATTTTTCATGAGAATTTCAGATAATGTGACATAGAATTGTAGTTTTGAAGTTGATTACTAATTGATGTGATTAGAGGGAGTGACTGACCTAACCATTGTTCACAATATTACAATACACTTTGCATGGCTTGGATTAATTATTTTGACAAATCAGTTTTGATATGAATACTTTACTTATAATGAAGTTATTGTTTAACACTTCTGCCAAAATTGACATGAAGCCTGGATTTGATAAAAAGTTGAACTTATCAGAAACTGAAACAAAATTCTATATTTACAAAGCTCGTAATGGATGAATTTCAATAAGCATGGTTTGTATCCCTGACAACTTGAACAAAAACCCTTAATGCTTGCAGTTGTTTCCAGTTCATTTTGGTCCTATGTTTGTAGCAGATAATGTTTATTTTGACTGAAGGTCTCAAGTATAACTATCACATAGGTTAAATACTTGAAGATCTACAAACAAGATTTATTTGTTTATGACATTGGAAATTGCTAACATAGCAGCTTTTTCCTCTTAAGCGAGAGATAGTTGTGGCAGCTGTGTTAAAATGGATAACAATCATTCCGGACATATCAAAACTGTGGTCTACCTCTCACTATTATTTATTTATTGCAAGCAAATATGTACAGCAGAAAACTATAATTGTACCATTATCCATGGATAAGAAAATCTCATGCTCAGGGGCGGATTCTTCAAGTAAACATGCGTCTTTCAATAACAAACTAACTTGCAAACTGTAAATGAATACATAATTCTGCAATATAATTATATTGAATTAATTACAAGTAACTGAAACATAAAGGTATGATATGAAGTGACTACCACATATAATTTTCAGGTAATATTCAATTGTAATTTTACTTAATAGTTTTAATTTATAAATGTTAAACTGCTGCAAATCTGGGCACTTGTTTATAATCATGTTGTATAACAGGATGTTCACTGACTGGGAAAAGTCAGACAATTTTAAATTTCTTGGAAAGTTAGTGAATTTAATTAAAAATTTTATTTCTTCAATATTTAAAACTCAAGATGGCGGACACATGTGCATGAAAGTGGTTCAAGTCAGGTGTCATGGTGAGAGTCTGGGCCCACAAAGATTACAACGTTTGGAAACTTGTAGGAAGAAGGAGACAGCCACTCACAGTGTTTATATATTGTTATCACAACATTTTAGTGCATTGTCATTTAAGTTAATCCTGTTTTGGCAGCTGTCATTTTTCTGACAGTAAAATTGTTTCGGAAACTGTAAATGTTGGGAAAAAGATACTTGGTTAAGATTACATATTTTTAATTGCAGAAGTTTTGTTCTTCACCACAAGAGATGTTTTTTTTTTTGTTTAACATTTAACCCCAAACATACCGTTCCATGCAGCCATCACAGTGCGTCATACTTGCAATTATGGTATTGAGTTCGTTGTTGTTCATTGTTGACGACATTTAGTAGTATTGTTTCACACACCCGTTCCCTTTGGTTGCTGTGTCATGCCCCCTCCCCCAATTAGCACGTGCTGAGTAACCGAAGTCTGCTACAATGCGAGTGCTAAATACAGCAATTGAAAGGAAGAAGTTGTCGTAGTTATATTTTCACGCATTGTTGTATGTAAGCTCAGAAACAAGACATGCGCAAACACTGCATGAACCTGTACACTATCAAGTGACAATTACGTAAGGAAGATTTTTAAAAGATAGCCAAGCCACATTTTGGCAATTAAATAGTGCATTATTGTTTAAGCTCGGACATTGTCCCTTTTTTATTGCTGCGTTATTTAAGTTGGATTAGGCATAGGAGAAAACATTTCTCCAACTTGATTGGCCTCTTGGCTGGTTACGTTGCTAACTTGTAAGGTTTTAAGATCCCTTGAATGCTATAGGAATAAAAAAACAGAATTTGCCACCCTATGGCAATTCACAGGCACTGCACCATATAAAAAAGCTAAACTTGTAAAAGGTGCTCTCCAAGAAGCAGAAGAAGGCGAAGTATAAGAGTTACGCTTGAAATGCTCAACAGTGTAAATATTAGTTTAAGGTATGTAACTGGCAAGTACAAGCCACTAGGTGAGCGATTAAGTATTGATTGTAATTACACTTATCGGCTTGTTGGTAGAGTACTTTGATGTCCGATGCAGCTTTGAATGAAGAGGAATGTCCAGTAGAAATGGGCAGCAAGCCAGCATACACCTTTTACATCTAATGACACTGACCATGAAAGCCTGCATTGTTTAATAATTCTGTTTAGTTTAAATTTTACCCGATCTCAGAAAATTTACTCATAGTATGGAAAAGTCAGGGTATTTCTTGAGGATAGTTTGCTGGACACCCTGTAATAACCTAGGACCAAGAATGTTTTTATATTTGTAGTCCGCAATTCTTAAACATTTAGCTTCAATTAAAGTAAGATTTTATAGAAATATATTACAATTTTTGTGCATGTAATTTAATAAAACAGTATAGTAAGTAATTAAGTAATTTTATTATTAACCCAATTGATTGTACAAATTTACAACAACAATTTTACAAATTTATTCTTAACTCAGTTTCTAAAAATAACAATAAAATAAAATATAAAGAAAACTAACCTCTTAACTACTCGTATCCAGCATTCCTCCTAATCTAAAAGTACAATTATCACTTTATTTAATCTCCAATACTAACTCTAACTCTACCTTGGACCCCAACAAACTCAAACCTTGAGGTTGTCGAGTCATTGGGTCCTACTTGCAACATATCAAATAAAAACTACTGTAATTTAATATAAAATAAAGAGAGTTGAGGGTTGTTACACTACATCACTATAATATTCTTACTTGAACGCGTTTCGGGAGACGGTTTGCTCCCATCGTCAGCATGTCCTCATCTGATTTTGCCGGTCATCGTCTGGGGGATGTGTGTGGCTAGTGGTGTTCTCTGGTGCTGGGCTGATGAACCTCCAAAGGCTGCTGGGTGGCGGCAGTTCGAAATTCATTAGGTGATTCCTGTGTTTGACTATACGTATTTTTTACCAGATGTCCAATTCATTGCTGCTGTTGATCGGTTTTAAGAGTTTTATGTTTGGAGTGATATCATGGTTTGAAGACCAGAAATGATGTGCTACTGCTGATTTATCTGGCTGCTTTTGGTAAATGCATCTCATATGCTCTTTAAGTCTTATTTCAAGATTTCTTTTGGTTCTTCCTATGTATACCAGGTTACATTCATTACAATCAATTTGATATATACCAGCTGATTTATCGTTGGGGATAGGATCTTTTGTTCTGTTGCATAGTAGTTTCTGTATGTTGTGGTTATTCTGTGGAGACAGGGTGATGTTGTATTTTTTGAAAATCCTTTGAAATTTATGATGTGTCCAAGGGTGATAAGTGAATTTTCTATATGCTTGTGGTTTTTGTTGTCTGAGTAACGTAGTCATTTGTTGGATGTATTTCTGTCTTTCAAACCTTTTTATCTTCTTATCTCTTGTTTTTTTCTGGTATCCATTCATAGTGGCTATGTTGATAATGTGTTGGTATTCTTTCTGGTATTCCTCTTTCTCCAATGGTATATGTACTAACCTGTTTGTAATACTATTTAAAATTGCATGTTTGTGGCTTGTAGGATTGTAGCTATTGTTTTTAATATAATTTTCTGTGTGCGTTGGTTTTCTGTAAATGCCGAACGTTAGTTTGTTGTGTGCATTATTTCTGATGATCCTGATGTCTAGGTAAGGTAATTGGCCATTTTCTTCTTTTTCTATTGTGAATTTAATAGATCTTTTTTGTAAATTTAATAATTTCAAAGCATCTTCTGAAAGTTTTTTTGGAACAATAGCAAAAATATCATCTACATACCTATACCAGGTTTTGAATAGATGTGGGAAAGATTTAGTAATATGGCATTCAAAATGGCTCATATATAGTTCTGCTAAAAATGGTGAAAGGGGGTTTCCCATAGTTAGGCCTGAGGTTTGTTTAAAGATTTTGTGATGGAATGAAAAGAAATTTTGGTCCAGACATAATTTTGTTAGTTTTAGGTAATCTTCTGTTTGTGCTCTAGGTGTGCCATTGTTTAATATCCAATTTTCTAGGAGTGGTAATAATTCTTCTTTTGGTATGCTTGGGAAGAGTCCAGTGACATCAAATGATACCATCATGTCTGTGGGTGATATATTTATATTTGAAAGGTGACTGGTTAATTCTAATGAAGTTTTTATACTAAGACTTTTGAACATAGGCATGGAGTTGAAGGTATTTGAAAGCCATTTTGCTAGTTTATATGTGGGAGAGTTTATGTTATTCACTATGGGCCTGATTTTGTAACCGAGTTTGTGTATTTTTGGTAATGCATATAACCTTATAATGTAACCTGGTATATATATAGGAAGAGCAAAAAGAAATCTTGAAATAAGACTTAAAGAGCATATGAGATGCATTTACCAAAAGCAGCCAGATAAATCAGCAGTAGCACATCATTTCTGGTCTTCAAACCATGATATCACTCCAAACATAAAACTCTTAAAACCGATCAACAGCAGTAATGAATTGGACATCTGGGAAAAAATACATATTGTCAAACACAGGAATCACCTAATGAATTTCGAACTGCCGCCACCCAACAGCCTTTGGAGGTTCATCAGCCCAGCACCAGAGAACACCACTAACCACACACATCCCCCAGACGATGACCGGCAAAATCAGATGAGGACATGCTGACGATGGGAACAAACCGTCTCCCGAAACGCGTTCAAGTAAGAATATTATAGTGATGTAGTGTAACAACCCTCAACTCTCTTTATTTTAAATTATGACACATCACTGTTACTAGCTTCTAAATCTTCAAAATTAGTCTGTAATTTAATACTCATTTATCTCTTCCTTGCTAATTTTCCTCATCCATTTTGCTCTTACTCTGCCCAAAAAGTTTCCTATTTTTATTATATTTTTCCTAGATTTTACATTTACTAACTTTTCAGCTTGAATTTCTATTGGTAAATTTAACCATTCTCTCTTCTCTATCCTCTTTCTAAGCAACTTCGTTTCTTCAAACTCTAAAACTATATGCCACTCTTTAACTTTCCGGTGGCATAGTGGGCATTTCTCCAAATCAATCTCTTTTCTCAAACCTTTCAAATTCACCACCCCTGTCCTAGCCTGCTCTTGCTGTTTTATCACATACTGTTCCCTGCTCCATACTACTTTCATTTCTCTGTATAATCTCAGTGAGCTCTTAAAAGTAAAACTCGCTAACAAATCTTGTTTTTCCATATCCTCTATTCTTGTCCTAATTTCATTTCAGAAACCTATTTGTAGTAATTCTTTAGCTCTCCAAATCTCCCCCAAAACCTATCTTCATCAAGGTTTCCTTTATCTTACCTAGCCAAGACTCTTTATGATCAAGTCTGTCTTGCACTATCAAACATTGATGTAAAATGTTCTGATCATCAATATTTCTAATTGTGATACAATTTTTCCTTTAATTGCCATTCTCCCTAATTCGGCTTGAGTGATGATCTTGAACAGTATAGTAAAGTTGGTGAATGTAGGATTTTACCAGGCATATTTAAATTACTCTTTTTTGTAGTAATAGTACTGATGAATGAATTACCCTACTGTATTGAACTAAAGACATCAGACAAACTGTGACAAAAACGTTAATTATTTTACATAATTAGTAATGTTATTTTTTACCACTAGGGATAACATTTTATTGCAAATGCATACTCCTTCTCTGTTGTCGAAAAATACGTTTACTTGAAGTGTGAGTTAGTTACTGAATTTACAACAATATCTTATGTTGCATATGATGAACATTTTGCCTGTTTTGTTAGTAAGCATAAAATTTCAGCAGTTTTCAAATTGTGCCGCATATTTGCTTGCTTTATTTATTTTCTTTTTTACAAGTACAATATTTTGAAATAATATGTGCCATTGAGTCAGTTTGAAAGGGCAACATTGATGTTAGCTGTTGCCCTCTATGGTCTAGGGGTACCATGCTAGCCTCTAGTTCCACAGGTTCAAACCTGGCAGAGGTGATAGATTTTTTTCAGGCGTAAAAATCCTTAGTATGGCTGCCTCTGGAAGCGTAGTAAAGCCGGTGGTCCCATGTCATAGATTTACGGCACGTAAAAGAACCTCAAGCCTGATAAAGAGGCCTCTGAGAAAATTACTGGTCTTCCAACCCAATATAGAATGGGACGCTAAGAACAACAAGTTAAAAAGCGTCCATAAATACAACTAATTTTAATGGCAGTTCACATCACATCGGTGAATCCTTGAGATATGAACATAGCTGTCAAGGAATTCTCAGAATTGAGCTATCGCATAGTGATCCTCTGCTTAAAAATCTGACTATCACTTTATCTTCTCTATCTGCAACAAAATGTGTAACAGACGAATGGAGGGAGCCCCTGAAACCGGGGTAGAGCACCACATGCAGCCAGCTGGCCCCTTGTGACATGAAAGGCAGTCAGATTAAGATGGCTGCAAGCATAGATGGGGTCCCTAATGTTTCCAGATTGAATGCCCCCCCCAAAGAAGCTACCACTCAAAAGCACCCAGATGCATGTTGCAGCTGAACAGTTCCCAGACACCTCCACAGAGTAGAGGCAGCATTGTCTGGTCCTACAACCAGAGACATGTTGCAGCTGAACAGTTCCCAGACACCTCCACAGAGTGTAGAGCCACCATTGTCTGGTGCTACAACCAGAGACATGTTGCAGCTGAACAGTTCCCAGACACCTCCACAGAGTGTAGAGCCAGCATTGTCTAGTGTTACAACCAGAGACATAATGCAGCTGAACAGTTCCCAGACACCTCCACAGAGTGTAGAGCCATTGTCTGGTGCTACAACCAGAGACATGTTCCAGTTGAACAGTTCCCAGACACCTCCACAGAGTGTAGAGCCATTGTCTGGTGCTACAACCAGAGACATGTTGCAGCTGAACAGTTCCCAGGCACCTCCACAGAGTGTAGAGACAGCATTGTCTGGTGTTACCACCAGAGACATGTTGCAGCTGAACAGTTCCCAGACACCTCCACAGAGTGTAGAGCCACCATTGTCTGGTGCTACAACCAGAGCCATGTTGCAGCTGAACAGTTCCCAGGCACCTCCAGAGTGTAGAGCCAGCATTGTCTAGTGTTACAACCAGAGACATGTTGCAGCTGAACAGTTCCCAGGCACCTCCACAGAGTGTAGAGCCAGCATTGTCTAGTGTTACAACCAGAGACATGTTGCAGCTGAACAGTTTCCAGACACCGCCACAGAGTGTAGAGCCATTGTCTGGTGCTACAATCAGAGACATGTTGCAGCTGAACAGTTCCCAGACACCTTCACAGAGTGTAGAGCCAGCATTGTCTGGTGCTACAACCAGAGACATGTTGCAGCTGAACAGTTCCCAGACACCTCCACAGAGTGTAGAGCCAGCATTGTCTAGTGTTACAACCAGAGACATGTTGCAGCTGAACAGTTCCCGGACACCTCCACAGAGTGTAGAGCCATTGTCTGTTGCTACAACCAGAGACATGTTGCAGCTGAACAGTTCCCAGACACCTCCACAGAGTGTAGAGCCACCATTGTCTGGTGCTACAATCAGAGACATGTTGCAGCTGAACAGTTCCCAGACACCTCCACAGAGTGTAGAGCCATTGTCTGTTGCTACAACCAGAGACATGTTGCAGCTGAACAGTTCCCAGACACCTCCACAGAGTGTAGAGCCACCATTGTCTGGTGCTACAATCAGAGACATGTTGCAGCTGAACAGTTCCCAGACACCTCCACAGAGTGTAGAGCCATTGTCTGGTGCTACAACCAGAGACATGTTGCAGCTGAACAGTTCCCAGGCACCTCCAGAGTGTAGAGCCAGCATTGTCTAGTGTTACAACCAGAGACATGTTGCAGCTGAACAGTTCCCAGGCACCTCCACAGATTGTAGAGCCAGCATTGTCTAGTGTTACAACCAGAGACATGTTGCAGCTGAACAGTTTCCAGACACCGCCACAGAGTGTAGAGCCATTGTCTGGTGCTACAATCAGAGACATGTTGCAGCTGAACAGTTCCCAGACACCTTCACAGAGTGTAGAGCCAGCATTGTCTGGTGCTACAACCAGAGACATGTTGCAGCTGAACAGTTCCCAGACACCTCCACAGAGTGTAGAGCCAGCATTGTCTAGTGTTACAACCAGAGACATGTTGCAGCTGAACAGTTCCCGGACACCTCCACAGAGTGTAGAGCCATTGTCTGTTGCTACAACCAGAGACATGTTGCAGCTGAACAGTTCCCAGACACCTCCACAGAGTGTAGAGCCACCATTGTCTGGTGCTACAATCAGAGACATGTTGCAGCTGAACAGTTCCCAGACACCTCCACAGAGTGTAAAGCCATTGTCTGTTGCTACAACCAGAGACATGTTGCAGCTGAACAGTTCCCAGACACCTCCACAGAGTGTAGAGCCACCATTGTCTGGTGCTACAATCAGAGACATGTTGCAGCTGAACAGTTCCCAGACACCTCCACAGAGTGTAGAGCCATTGTCTGGTGCTACAACCAGAGACATGTTGCAGCTGAACAGTTCCCAGGCACCTCCAGAGTGTACAGCCAGCATTGTCTAGTGTTACAACCAGAGACATGTTGCAGCTGAACAGTTCCCAGACACCTCCACAGAGTGTAGAGCCATTGTCTGGTGCTACAACCAGAGACATGTTGCAGCTGAACAGTTCCCAGGCACCTCCACAGAGTGTAGAGCCAGCATTGTCTAGTGTTACAACCAGAGACATGTTGCAGCTGAACAGTTCCCAGACACCTCCACAGAGTGTAGATCCAGCATTGTCTAGTGTTACAACCAGAGACATGTTGCAGCTGAACAGTTCCCAGACATCTCCACAGAGTGTAGAGCCACCATTGTCTGGTGCTACAACCAGAGACATGTTGCAGCTGAACTGTTCCCAGACACCTCCACAGAGTGTAGAGCCAGCATTGTCTAGTGTTACAACCAGAGACATGTTCCAGCTGAACAGTTCCCAGACACCTCCACAGAGTGTAGAGCCATTGTCTGGTGCTACAACCAGAGACATGTTGCAGCTGAACAGTTCCCAGACACCTCCACAGAGTGTAGAGCCAGCATTGTCTGGTGCAACAACCAGAGACATGCTGCAGCTGAACAGTTCCCAGACACCTCCACAGAGTGTAGAGCCAGCATTGTCTGGTGCTACAACCAGAGACATGTTGCAGCTGAACAGTTCCCAGACACCTCCACTGAGTGTAGAGCCATTGTCTGGTGCTACAGCCAGAGACATGTTCCAGCTGAACAGTTCCCAGACACCTCCACAGAGTGTAGAGCCATTGTCTGGTGCTACAACCAGAGACATGTTGCAGCTGAACAGTTCCCAGGCACCTCCACAGAGTGTAGAGCCATTGTCTAGTGCTACAACCAGAGACGTGTTGCAGCTGAACAGTTCCCAGACACCTCCACAGAGTGTAGAGCCAGCATTGTCTGGTGCTACAACCAGAGACATGTTGCAGCTGAACAGTTCCAGGACACCTCCACAGAGTGTAGAGCCATTGTCTGGTCCTACAACCAGAGACATGTTGCAGCTGAACAGTTCCCGGACACCTCCACAGAGTGTAGAGCCAGCATTGTCTGGTGTTACAACCAGACATGTTGCAGCTGAACAGTTCCCAGACACCTCCACAGAGTGTAGAGCCACCATTGTCTGGTGCTACAATCAGAGACATGTTGCAGCTGAACAGTTCCCAGACACCTCCACAGAGTGTAGATCCAGCATTGTCTAGTGTTACAACCAGAGACATGTTGCAGCTGAACAGTTCCAGGACACCTCCACAGAGTGTAGAGCCAGCATTGTCTGGTGCTACAATCAGAGACATGTTGCAGCTGAACAGTTCCCAGACACCTCCACAGAGTGTAGAGCCAGCATTGTCTGGTGCTACAACCAGAGACATGTTGCAGCTGAACAGTTCCCAGACACCTCCACAGAGTGTAGAGCCATTGTCTGGTGCTACAGCCAGAGACATGTTGCAGCTGAACAGTTCCCAGACACCTCCACAGAGTGTAGAGCCATTGTCTGGTGCTACAACCAGAGACATGTTGCAGCTGAACAGTTCCCAGACACCTCCACAGAGTGTAGAGCCATTGTCTGGTGCTACAACCAGAGACGTGTTGCAGCTGAACAGTTCCCAGACACCTCCACAGAGTGTAGAGCCAGCATTGTCTGGTGTTACAACCAGAGACATGTTGCAGCTGAACAGTTCCCAGACACCTCCACAGAGTTTAGAGCCATTGTCTGGTGCTACAACCAGAGACATATTGCAAGCTGAACAGTTCCCAGACACCTCCACAGAGTGTAGAGCCAGCATTGTCTGGTGCTACAACCAGAGACATGTTGCAGCTGAACAGTTCCCAGGCACCTCCACAGAGTGTAGAGCCATTGTCTAGTGCTACAACCAGAGACGTGTTGCAGCTGAACAGTTCCCAGACACCTCCACAGAGTGTAGAGCCAGCATTGTCTGGTGCTACAACCAGAGACATGTTGCAGCTGAACAGTTCCAGGACACCTCCACAGAGTGTAGAGCCATTGTCTGGTCCTACAACCAGAGACATGTTGCAGCTGAACAGTTCCCGGACACCTCCACAGAGTGTAGAGCCAGCATTGTCTGGTGTTACAACCAGACATGTTGCAGCTGAACAGTTCCCAGACACCTCCACAGAGTGTAGAGCCACCATTGTCTGGTGCTACAATCAGAGACATGTTGCAGCTGAACAGTTCCCAGACACCTCCACAGAGTGTAGATCCAGCATTGTCTAGTGTTACAACCAGAGACATGTTGCAGCTGAACAGTTCCAGGACACCTCCACAGAGTGTAGAGCCAGCATTGTCTGGTGCTACAATCAGAGACATGTTGCAGCTGAACAGTTCCCAGACACCTCCACAGAGTGTAGAGCCAGCATTGTCTGGTGCTACAACCAGAGACATGTTGCAGCTGAACAGTTCCCAGACACCTCCACAGAGTGTAGAGCCATTGTCTGGTGCTACAGCCAGAGACATGTTGCAGCTGAACAGTTCCCAGACACCTCCACAGAGTGTAGAGCCATTGTCTGGTGCTACAACCAGAGACATGTTGCAGCTGAACAGTTCCCAGACACCTCCACAGAGTGTAGAGCCATTGTCTGGTGCTACAACCAGAGACGTGTTGCAGCTGAACAGTTCCCAGACACCTCCACAGAGTGTAGAGCCAGCATTGTCTGGTGTTACAACCAGAGACATGTTGCAGCTGAACAGTTCCCAGACACCTCCACAGAGTTTAGAGCCATTGTCTGGTGCTACAACCAGAGACATATTGCAAGCTGAACAGTTCCCAGACACCTCCACAGAGTGTAGAGCCAGCATTGTCTGGTGCTACAACCAGAGACATGTTGCAGCTGAACAGTTCCCAGACACCTCCACAGAGTGTAGAGCCATTGTCTGGTGTTACAACCAGAGACATGTTGCAGCTGAACAGTTCCCAGACACCTCCACAGAGTGTAGAGCCATTGTCTGGTGCTACAACCAGAGACATGTTGCAGCTGAACAGTTCCCAGACACCTCCACAGAGTGTAGAGCCATTGTCTGGTGCTACAACCAGAGACATGTTGCAGCTGAACAGTTCCCAGACACCTCCACAGAGTGTAGAGCCACCATTGTCTGGTGTTACAACCAGAGACATGTTGCAGCTGAACAGTTCCCAGACACCTCCACAGAGTGTAGAGCCACCATTGTCTGGTGCTACTACCAGAGACATGTTGCAGCTGAACAGTTCCCAGACACCTCCACAGAGTGTAGAGCCACCATTGTCTGGGCTACAACCAGATGAACCACCCAGCATGCGCCTGATGACCTGGGGAAGCTCATGGATCAGAGTAGGCAGGATCTCCCAAATACGAGTAGGAGTGTTGTCGTGCTCAGTTTGCGTACTGAAAGTTTATCGAAGAATGAGCTTATGTAAGAATAGTTTTAGAACAGTGATTAGAGAAAGTCATGTGAATGCAGCATAAGAGATGTTTTAGTTCCCAATAACAGTGTATATTCTTAAATTTTGTGTGAAGCTTCCTTTATTTGATCAAATTTTATCCCAAGTGTGAGACAAAGAAAGTTTACTGCACTAAAGATATAAACATTTGAATGCTGTTTCTGTGTATTGTAATAAAGCACTTCTTAGTTTGGGATCATTCCTAGGTGAAAATACAATACATAATGAGTAGACTTCGGATTTTTAGGTTGTTAAAATGCCATTTTAAGTGCCTAAAAATATCCTCTTAAAATGAATCACCAAATCCTGAAATATGTCAAATATAATGAACAATCACTCATCAACGACCAGGATTAAATGACATAAATGTACACGTCTATTACTATCAGACAAGGTAGTACACTAATATAAATTAATGTACTCATGCTTGGCAGTAAACAATTCGTCCATCCAATGTAAAAGGTGTAAAATTCTTATTGCCATTGGTCTTTGTTTTCGGTATTTCACAACAAACTAACACTAAGGTGAAACATTGTCTCCCTCCCACCAAATCGTAGCCAGAAAAACAATTTTTATCAAATCAAATGACACTATGAATTAATCCTGAGTTGAAACATTTAAATAAATCAATTTTATATTCATGGATTAAAGTGTAGCAATTGAAATTAAAATTAGTATAGGATGTTTTGTGTATTCTAAGCAGCAAGTGTGTTGTGACTGAAAATTAATGATCGTGAAGTATTTTATTTCACTACATAATGTTCTAAACTGGAAGATACTGTACCCAAATTTACCACCAGAACAAAAACTTGCCTGTGATATCTTAACATGGTTGTACCCACGCCATCTAGAGTACAGTTTCTGTTATGTTCTAAACTGGGAGATATTCACTCATATTTACCACCAGAACAAAAACATGCCCGTGATATCTTAACATGGTTGTACTCACGCCATCTAGAGTACAGTTTCTGTTATGTTCTAAACTGGGAGATACTGTACCGAAATTTACCACCAGAACAAAAACATGCCTGTGATATCTTAACATGGTTGTACCCACGCCATCTAGAGTACAGTTTCTGTTATGTTCTAAACTGGAAGATACTGTACCCAAATTTACCACCAGAACAAAAACATGCCTGTGATATCTTAACATGGTTGTACCCACGCCATCTAGAGTACAGTTTCTGTTATGTTCTAAACTGGGAGATATTCACTCATATTTACCACCAGAACAAAAACATGCCCCCGATATCTTAACATGGTTGTACTCACGCCATCTAGAGTACAGTTTCTGTTATGTTCTAAACTGGAAGATACTGTATCCAAATTTACCACCAGAACAAAAACATGCCTGTGATATCTTAACATGGTTGTACCCACGCCATCTAGAGTACAGTTTCTGTTATGTTCTAAACTGGGAGATATTCACTCATATTTACCACCAGAACAAAAACATGCCCGTGATATCTTAACATGGTTGTACCCACGCCATCTAGAGTACAGTTTCTGTTATGTTCTAAACTGGGAGATATTCACTCATATTTACCACCAGAACAAAAACATGCCTGTGATATCTTAACATGGTTGTACCCACGCCATCTAGAGTACAGTTTCTGTTATGTTCTAAACTGGGAGATATTCACTCATATTTACCACCAGAACAAAAACATGCCCCCGATATCTTAACATGGTTGTACTCACGCCATCTAGAGTACAGTTTCTGTTATGTTCTAAACTGGGAGATATTCACTCATATTTACCACCAGAACAAAAACATGCCCCCGATATCTTAACATGATTGTACTCACGCCATCTAGAGTACAGTTTCTGTTATGTTCTAAACTGGAAGATACTGTATCCAAATTTACCACCAGAACAAAAACATGCCTGTGATATCTTAACATGGTTGTACCCACGCCATCTAGAGTACAGTTTCTGTTATGTTCTAAACTGGGAGATATTCACTCATATTTACCACCAGAACAAAAACATGCCCCCGATATCTTAACATGGTTGTACCCACGCCATCTAGAGTACAGTTTCTGTTATGTTCTAAACTGGGAGATATTCACTCATATTTACCACCAGAACAAAAACATGCCTGTGATATCTTAACATGGTTGTACCCACGCCATCTAGAGTACAGTTTCTGTTATGTTCTAAACTGGGAGATATTCACTCATATTTACCACCAGAACAAAAACATGCCCCCGATATCTTAACATGGTTGTACTCACGCCATCTAGAGTACAGTTTCTGTTATGTTCTAAACTGGAAGATACTGTATCCAAATTTACCACCAGAACAAAAACTTGCCCATGATATCTTAACATGGTGGTACCCACGCCATCTAGAGTACAGTTTCTGTTATGTTCTAAACTGGGAGATACTGTACTCATATTTACCACCAGAACAAAAACTTGCCCGTGCTATCTTAACATGGTTGTACCCACGCCATCTAGAGTACAGTTTCTGTTATGTTCTAAACTGGAAGATACTGCACCCATATTTACCAATAGAACAAAAACATGCCCCCGATATCTTAACATGGTTGTACCCACGCCATCTAGAGTACAGTTTCTGTTATGTTCTAAACTGGGAGATACTGTACTCATATTTACCACCAGAACAAAAACTTGCCCCCGATATCTTAACATGGTTGTACCCACGCCATCTAGAGTACAGTTTCTGTTATGTTCTAAACTGGGAGATACTGTACTCATATTTACCACCAGAACAAAAACTTGCCCCCGATATCTTAACATGGTTGTACCCACGCCATCTAGAGTGCAGTTTCTGTTATGTTCTAAACTGGAAGATACTGTACTCATATTTACCACCAGAACAAAAACTTGCCCCCGATATCTTAACATGGTTGTACCCACGCCATCTAGAGTGCAGTTTCTGTTATGTTCTAAACTGGGAGATATTCACTCATATTTACCACCAGAACAAAAACATGCCTGTGATATCTTAACATGGTTGTACCCACGCCATCTAGAGTACAGTTTCTGTTATGTTCTAAACTGGGAGATATTCACTCATATTTACCACCAGAACAAAAACATGCCCCCGATATCTTAACATGGTTGTACTCACGCCATCTAGAGTACAGTTTCTGTTATGTTCTAAACTGGAAGATACTGTATCCAAATTTACCACCAGAACAAAAACTTGCCCATGATATCTTAACATGGTGGTACCCACGCCATCTAGAGTACAGCTTCTGTTATGTTCTAAACTGGGAGATATTCACTCATATTTACCACCAGAACAAAAACTTGCCCATGATATCTTAACATGGTGGTACCCACGCCATCTAGAGTACAGTTTCTGTTATGTTCTAAACTGGGAGATATTCACTCATATTTACCACCAGAACAAAAACATGCCCCCGATATCTTAACATGGTTGTACTCACGCCATCTAGAGTACAGTTTCTGTTATGTTCTAAACTGGAAGATACTGTATCCAAATTTACCACCAGAACAAAAACTTGCCCATGATATCTTAACATGGTGGTACCCACGCCATCTAGAGTACAGCTTCTGTTATGTTCTAAACTGGGAGATACTGTACTCATATTTACCACCAGAACAAAAACTTGCCCGTGATATCTTAACATGGTTGTACCCACGCCATCTAGATTACAGTTTCTGTTATGTTCTAAACTGGGAGATACTGCACCCATATTTACCAACAGAACAAAAACATGCCCCGATATCTTAACGTGGTTGTACTCACGCCATCTAGAGTACACTTTCTGTTATGTTCTAAACTGGGAGACACTGCACTCATATTTACCACCAGAACAAAAACATGCCCCCAATATCTTAACATGGTTGTACTCACGCCATCTAGAGTACACTTTCTGTTATGTTCTAAACTGGGAGATACTACACTCATATTTACCAACAGAACAAAAACATGCCCATGATATCTTAACATGGTTGTACCCACGCCATGTAGAGTACACTTTCTGTTATGTTCTAAACTGAAAGATACTGTATCCAAATTTACCACCAGAACAAAAACTTGCCCCCGATATCTTAACATGGTTGTACCCACGCCATCTAGAGTACAGTTTCTGTTATGTTCTAAACTGGGAGATACTGTACTCATATTTACCACCAGAAAAAAAAACATGCCCATGATATCTTAACATGGTTGTACCCACGCCATCTAGAGTAGTTTCTGTTATGTTCTAAACTGGAAGATACTGTACTCATATTTACCAATAGAACAAAAACATGCCCATGATATCTTAACATGGTTGTACCCACGCCATCTAGAGTACAGTTTCTGTTATGTTCTAAACTGGAAGATACTGTACTCATATTTACCACCAGAACAAGAACTTGCCCCCGATATCTTAACATGGTTGTACCCACGCCATCTAGAGTACACTTTCTATTATGTTCTAAACTGGAAGATACTGTACTCATATTTACCACCAGAACAAAAACATGCCTGTGATATCTTAACATGGTTGTACCCACGCCATCTAGAGTACACTTTCTATTATGTTCTAAACTGGAAGATACTGTACTCATATTTACCACCAGAACAAAAACTTGCCCCCGATATCTTAACATGGTTGTACCCACGCCATCTAGAGTACACTTTCTATTATGTTCTAAACTGGAAGATACTGTACTCATATTTACCACCAGAACAAAAACTTGCCCCCGATATCTTAACATGGTTGTACCCACGCCATCTAGAGTACAGTTTCTGTTATGTTCTAAACTGGGAGGTATTCACTCATATTTACCACCAGAACAAAAACATGCCCCCGATATCTTAACATGGTTGTACCCACGCCATCTAGAGTACAGTTTCTGTTATGTTCTAAACTGGGAGATACTACACTCATATTTACCACCAGAACAAAAACTTGCCCTCGATATCTTAACATGGTGGTACCCACGCCATCTAGAGTACACTTTCTGTTGCTGTCACCTTTGATGATACTGTGTAATACATTCGGTGTAGATATAGCACTACAGTGATGTGGTCAGGGACTATGTCATTACTGCCCACTTAGGAAATGCTATTATTTTAATGAAGCTATTTTTGGTATTAAGTTTTACATTTTCTTTTAGCAAGAGGGGGTTCCAACACCCCCTCCCCTCAAGCATTTTTGGTTTTGCCATTATACATTACTGCTCTTCAACCATACCATTAAATATGGCATGTGCCCAAAACTCAACTGAACAGACAATTATATACAATGTATGAAATAAAAATACAAAACAAAAAACTTAATTGCAACTTTAAGAGGAAATGGCACAAAAGCTAATATTAGGCTCTAATATCAAAATAGGCCATTTTAGGCCCTATAAAAATATCAGTTTCAGGCATGGTTACCTATGAAACATGTATACGTACATATGTCATTTAAGGATTAAAGCAGGATTTTACGTAAAATCTGAAGTACAATAATGAGAATTGTAACATAGATAGAAGAATCACTTTTTATGTGACTACAAAGAACATAATATGAGTCAACAAGTCATTTGACTGTAACACAAACCGGGTTACCTGGACCTTTACTGTGACTGTGTTTGGTAACTTGTTTTGACAGGACTCCAAGTGAGTGGTCAGGTAATCTAACACTGTATATATTTGCTAAGTTTGCTCGATTCTACTTTCTCTACCACTTTATATTGCATTTCTACCAAAAAGGTGATATTGAGATTTCACTGGAAATATATGTTTTGAGATCCCCTAAATTAAAAAGAAAACATAAGAGAGTGAGTAACTCAAAAAGTAATGCTGGTTAGATATCAAACTTTGTGTTTAAATTCAGCATCTTCCCACGCAAATAATCTGTGGAGGTCCTCTTCATTCTGAATGAATTTTGTAAAATTGCTAAACTGTAAGAGAGACAAAAATTTACTACACCAAAAATGAACATGTGTTTAAACCACAAAATTTATTTGAAATAGTTTCTCTTTGTACCATCAGTCATTTCGAGGATGGTTGTTTTTATTGACCATTTCTTGAGGTGTTTAGTTATTTGATATTTCAAGACAAGCATATAGGAACATCGCATGTATGTCTGCTCCACACACAATCTGTTACAGGGCACTAATGTTGTTGTAAGTGGTGTCCATCTGTGTGAACACATTCCTGGCATCTTCCAATAAAATTTACATTCACATGCATAAGTTCTTGTTGCATAATGTTCACAATTATATTGTCTATGGTGTAGGGATTGTTCCTATAAACTTTATTTTTGGGGTTTTCCACAAATAGATGCATAATTTTGTCAATTTTTCCTCTGTTAGAACATCTCATTATTGCTTCTTAGGTTTAGCATGTAAACTGTATTTACCCTTAGGTTGATCTGCGTCAAAACAAAAACCGTTGTAATGTATTCTTGTGACATTTGCGCCAGAAATGCTGTCATATGTTTGCGACTACATGCGGCACATAATGGAAAAAGAACAAAGCCCTTATTCCGACAATTTGTGACTAGCATATTTTGTTAGGGGTTAAAGGAGACAGTTACAACAAAATAAAAGTTTGCACATATAGTAATAGGTAATTCTAAAAGGAAAGGAACATGTTTGTGATAATTGACATTTATTTGCTCTCTTTGTTGGCGGCTCATTTTCAAAAAATGAAATTGTGCACCGTTACACAAATTGCATTCTTCATAAAATCATTACATTCTTGCGTCGCATATTTCACACTTTTTTATTTTTCTTTATGAGCACTGTTTATACCTGTAGTCGAAACACTGGTGAACTCAGAAGTTAATTTCACCACTTCTTTTACCCTATTTCTCACATAGCTTATAATAAACATTCAACACTTTTTTTTTCACCATAGTCGATGGTTTGCCTGGCTTATGGTTTATGTAAGTCGACAAAGACTGGAGAGAAACTTCACCGTCCTCTATGATACTAAACAGAAACGGCTGTAAACAATATTCGGATCAGGTGACTCGTACTAATTGCACGTTGTAGCTCTGTTTAACAGTATGAATCAATGCTAATTAAATTCTTAGGTATGTACATAGAATATAGAATTTAGATTATTAGTATGGGACTGCATTGCTACCACGGTGCACTGGTCACGTGGGTTTGTTTGGGCGCGGATCAACCTAAGAGTGAATAGCTATTCCATTGTTCTAAACTTATTGACCAGACATCTACATGATTCAGTTTTTAGATATGTACCATTGTTGAACCGTGCGTTGCAGTGGACGTCTTGTATAAACTTTGAGATACACAACTCTCTTTACAGCAGCAACTGAAGTACAGCTGATAATCGCCACCAGTTGCGCATTGCAAAAGTATCAAGGTCACTGGGTACATGGCCTCACTTTAAAATGACTGCACTGTATATAAAAATAAATGATAGTGTCTAGAGAAATTCATGTGAATGTAACATCATTTAAAGGTGCTTCTATCAACTTGACACTGAAATGTGTAAAAGCAGTCTTTTATTTTGTTTGCATTGTGCTGACAAATAGTGTTCAATCAAACTGTGGAATGTCGTCAAATGAGTACCCTGGGTATTGTCGATAGGCACAGTAAGCAATTCGGACGTGGTACGCACCAGGAATGAACATTATCACACCTAGGATAATAAGTGGCCATGTACGGTCTGCATACTGAAACAAATGAAAATACCTTCAATTAATAAACACAGTCCAGAACCCTCTGACTTAGTATAGGTGACGTTCCCAGCATGTGTATAGTAAGTATTCTATTCCACCCAAAAAATTTATATTGAATTTCACTGCAAATACACGTTTTGACACATTGAACTCAAAGCATTTTTGTGAAAAAATTTTCATATTTTCTTTTATAATGTCATTTGTAATTTTTTCTCTTTTAGATATCTTAGCAGATTTCCTCCAATAATTCATTTCTGTTGCCAATAATTTTCTTTTTAACTGATAGTCCACATGTTGAAGCTATAGGTTATACTATTTCTATTCTTTTAAAAAATGTGCCTGCTGTAATTCCTTACATTTCTCTTTAATGAATAGGGAGTTGGCCCATCACATCAACCCCCAACCTGGAGGATCAAGTTTTCCTTTTGCCTTCGATAAGGCAATAGATACTAGTTTCTGAGTATTCTATTTCCCCGGTACCTTCCACCTGGAGAGGCTAGCAATTCCATACAAAAGAATACACTAGGCTAAACACATACTCAGATGTTTAACAAGGAGATCAGTTTGAAATTCCATACTCTTTGCATGACCACAACAAAGAAAACAAAATAGTCACTTACCAGTTGAGAAAAGTTTAACTTTCTGAAAATTAAAATCATTAACAAAGAATGTCTCGAAAATGGTTAATGCCACAAAAAAAAGTTTACTTGACATAAATTCTGTCCTTAAACAAGATGTACATTTTCTGTGTATAAGATTTTTTCAAAAGACAGCAGAGACTTGATGAAGATAAATTAAAGGATAAAGATTATAAGAATATTAAAGATAGAGTTGATACACAAAAAATGCCAAGGAGGACAGCAGTGGCCTTATTTAGGATGGCAACTGGCCACGATTGCCTCACAGAACATCTCTACAAGATAGGATGCCTACCTACACCCAAGTGCACTCTCTGTGAAGAAGATGTCATTCTGAACAAACAACATCTCGCCAAATGCAAAGGCCTTAAAAGTGGTAACTTACAGACTTTATATTGGGAAGCCAGAGGGAAAATGATGCAGATCAATTAATCCCCAGTGCCATTGGTGAACAACAACAACAGATTTTGTCCATCTCTTACTGTTTACCAGTTATACAAAACCATTCAGAATTAGGGTTGCCAACCATCCAAATTTTTGTAAACATTTCTGTTTTCCTGCCTCATACACTGGCGGAAAGTCATTTTCCTGATATTCACAACAATATAAAAGGCAAATTAAATGAATTTGTGAATCCTCACTAAAAATTATAGTTGTAAAAAGACTGACTATTATAAAATAAAATAGTTTTCAGAAATGGGTTCACTATTAGAATATGTCTGATTAACAGTTGAGCATCATGCTGCTGTTGTTATGCTATAACTCACGTGTTGTGCACTGAATCACTTAAAATGACATACAATTTCTAAAGATGGCAAAATCAGTGGAGAGATATTAAATATTCTCTGATTTAACATTACTAGTCCACCGATAGGTAAATTAATTAATTCATGAAGGCACACTGATAAACAATGTAATACAGAGTAATAAATGGATTCAGATTGTAATCTATTTTACTATGTATTTGCAGCATAAAGTAGGGGAAGCTATACCATCAACTTTTGCCCAATAGCGCAAACTTTGATCCTCGATGACAAAACCAAAAATGTGCATAAAACATTTCCTGCTATTTGTTTTTCAAAAGTTGGCAACCCTATTCAGAATGAAGAGGACTTCACAGGCCATTTCCAGAAATGCATTTTATTTATCACACTAATATGTTAAACATTTGATCAAATTTGCTAGAGCCATTTTTAAGGAAATCATAAATGATGAAACACTTCCCATGTAAAGAGTAGCTTGGGGTGGGGAAATTTTCTTGGAAATCTTTAAGTTTCATCCCTGGAAGTCCTGGACTTAATATGCCAAGTTTTTGAGTTATACTCTTGACATGCATGCACGCACCTCAAAACATGTATTTTTGGTGAAATGTTGATACTGACATTTTGGGAACACAATTGAGAAAGAGAATGTACCGACTGACTGGAATAAATGGCTAATTGGGTATTGCGTGTACATGAACGCCTCCTCTTTCTTTATTAGACCAGTAACAGGAAATGAAATTAATAAATGAAGCAGTGGATGGGACGAGATCAGTCCAGCAATATTGAAGCATTGTAGGAATGCTCTGGCTAGACTATTAATGTATCTAATATATAGAAAAAGAAGAATTTCCAGAAATATGAAAATTAGGAATTAAACCATTATCCAAAAAAGGAAATGAAGATGATGTTAATAATTATAGGCCAATAACCTTAAGATACCCAAACTTTTTGAAAGAGTCTTATTAGAGACATTAATTTCTTACCCTGGTAAACAAAAATTATTTCAAAACTTTCAACATGATTTGAGAAAGTGAAAATCCATATCCACTGCTATTGGCTGATTTATTCATGAAGTTACAGAAAAAATGGAAAATAATCATTAGCTCTTATCTAAAGCCTTTGATTGTGTCGATCACAGTGTCCTATTGAGTAAATTGGGAAACTATGGAACAAGAGGTTTACGCAATCAGCAGTTACCTTATTGGAACAAGTCAGTTAATAGAAATCTCCCATAAATACACTCTAAAGTAGAAACCATTAAGTATGGAGTACCCCAAGAGATGCCGTCTGCTGGAGTAAAAACATTGAGAGATTGAATAATATGATGCCTCCATGATATTACATTATTTATCATAGTGAACAAAGATATCTCCAACAGGGTCACACTGTCGAGGAGGTGGAAGCACAGGTATAATGGTACAACATATTCACTACATCAGCAAATCAATTTTCCTATTAGGGTACATTTCTTGGGCTCTTCTGCAAAAACACACTGGGACAGACTATTTATTCTTCAAAAGCGATACATTACACTTATATACAAATTAAAACGAAGACATTCATGCACGGATACCTTCATTCAATTAAAAAAAATATTTACAATTTATTCTCTGTATGTTTACAGGACTGTATTGAATGTAATCGATAAGCGGAGCTTAACGAGGAACAATTCTGATTTCCACAGACACAATGTAACAGAGAAAGATCACAACTGTTGCTAAACATTTAAATGAACTAATGTATTATTTAGGAATAAGGCAGATGAGTTGATGCAATATGTGTGTGCTATCAAATTTATGCAGTGGTGTTAAATTTTAACTAGTACGTTCATTACCGAAATAATTCAGCTCAGCTACTCATTGTTGGTAGCAGTATTTCGCTTAATTTATTTGTAAAGATGTTGCACGTCTCAGAAGTAGTTTCTTTCTTCTTTATTTTTCAGCGATAAAAGTGAGAGATTACATTCATCATTACTTTACCCAATCTGAGATAAAAACCAATGTACAGACAAAATCTTAATTTTGTTTATATATATATTTATGAATCTTTCAAAAATGGTACATGTAGAGCAATTTGGTGGTCGTGAAAACCATAAGAATCAGCTCCCCCCCCCCCAAGAATGTTATCATCAATTCTCAGTAAAATTCTATCAAGAATCGTATTTAATAGAATTCTGCAAGAACAAATAGGTCATGTGTACATCAAACAAGAATAATCTGTGAACAGAGCAATGAATGGAGCAACATTTTATATCTTTTGTTTATTGATTTCAAAAAAGCATTTGTTTCACTAAATTGAGCTAATATATGGAGAAAAATAGCCAAATTTGGCATACCAGAGAAAATCTATAGAGTATTTAACCTTCTGAATGAAAATTTTGTATGTTGTAACTACATGTGGAGTGAAACAAGCTTTTTTCTCTCTGCAATTATATTTTTGAATTATGGAAAGGTTGGTAGCATGTTGGAAGAGTTGCACTTCGCACATGATGTTTACCATAATTTTGATGATATGCAAAGTAAAGTGAATACTCTATTAAAGTAATAATGTGAAAACAAAATATTGATACTGTTCAGGAATTTATAATTGATAAGGATGGTGGAAGAATAGAATAAAGAAAGCAAATAGTGCTATTATATCCAAAGTGGAAATGTAATGTGCTAAAATTGACATTTTCAATAGCAATGTGAAATCATTTTTATTATATCGCTGTGAAACTTATCATCCAAAACAAATTACAAACATTTCTCAATACATGTTTAAGAATAAGATGGCCAGATACAATTTTAAATTTAGAATGATAGAAAATAACAAATAAGAAATCAAAAAGAAATGAAAGTAGAACTGGATAGGAGACGCACTAACAAAAGAATGGTTTTGGATTGCAATCCCCAGGGTGGTAGAGAAAGTAATTGTTTACCTTGGCATCGATGTGACCACTCACTAGTAGACTCCCCATGACCAGCAACACGACCCCTCCCACGCACAGCAGTGTTGCCAACATCAATGCCCTCCATGGTATCTCTTGTGTTGGCAGCTCAAACTGCAGCAGACACACAGACATTACATTCAAGTTGGCGTCATGATCCACACACAGAGCACAAAGTTGACTTTACCTGCAGATCTGTGAAGTCGTCATCGTCGTCTTGCAGTTTCTGATAGTTGACCTTACTGAACGCTGCTGTCCGTCTGCGAGACATTCTTGCTTTTCTAAATAACTCTGAAACACACGACGACATTATGAGACGTGTGACAAAGCTAACCTTTAGTTTAAAGGTCATCACAGGGGGAAGTTAAAATGTCAAGTGAGCCTTATTGACAACCTGGGTTCAATATGCTCTACAGAAAACAGCACATCAATATCAAATGCAACTGTGAAAATCGAAAACTTCACAATTTTCATCTATTGCTTTCGCTTTTCTACCATTTACTGAAAACATAAAACAAACTTTAACAAGCTGTGTCAAGCTGTGTTGTTAAGAGACCCACCCATTCTTACTGCATATAGCTACTGGAGGAAGTACTGTATCCATGTCAACATTTCACCACAAATATGTGTTTTGATGCCCCTAAATAAAAAGAAAGCATTTTTAGAAAAGGTCTGTGAACAGCATAACTCAAAAATGAAAACTTGAATAAATACCAAATTTGATATTTAAAGTTCAGTATCTTGCAAGGATGTGGCACAAAGATTTTCAAGAAAATTCCCCACCCCAAACTACTTATATGAAACATTTTTCGAACATTTTGATTAAAATATATATTAAAGATATTTCCATGACAAATACAATGTATATCTGTGAAGTGCTCTTCATTCGGAAGTAATCTTGTATAAATGGTAAACGTTAGGCGATAGACGAAAACTTACTACACAAAAAATGTACGTCTCTTTAAAACACAATTTATTTCAAATAACTTTTTTTGTGGCATAAGGCATTTCTGAGATCCGTTATTAATTGTTCAAATTATTCATTACTTGGCCATTTTCTTAAAGTGCTGTCGACATTCAGTTATTTCTCGCGATGTCATGGAAACAGTATGGAATTTTAAGGTCAGCATATAGCGTCCAGTTGTTAAACATTTGACTATCGCTGTTCTCTTTGTATCTATAACGAAATGTGTAGTGTAGCTGTTTCTGTAAAGATTTATATCAATTAAAATGAACTAGTTAGAAAAAGAAGCTTTCACAAGAATAGTTTGCATAAGTTATATAAAAATAAATGATAGTGGGTAGAGAAAGTCATGTGGATGTGGCACATAAAATTTGTTGTATGCAAAATGATGTTTGGGGTACAGAAACATCATGAAAAATTTGCAATGGATCCTTGGAGGATGAAGGACTTGATAATAACTTAAGTATTTTTTTCTTATCTTCACGGATTCAAGGAACTATGAAATATCAATAACTTAATTTCTGGGTTGAATGCAATGCTTGCTGAGGTAAACAATAGAGAAAGCAATACTCAATAACAAAATGAAATGCATATTTTAAAATTACAAATCATGCAATAATGAAGTCAGTCAAATTCATTGTTAACTTAAATATGAACTCCAAAGTGATATGTTTACGTTAAAATTAGGTACGATATTCCAAATGTAAGGAATGAAAAGAAACAAAAAGTGAACGCAACCAGGATGAAATGCAATGATAATATAACGTTTGTACAAATGTCACTGATCAAAATGACTAAGTGAAAATTAGGTTACAACTCACTGCATTTTATGAATTTCAACTGAAATATAAATTTTGCTAAATTATTTATGTGATTTACCAAAATATGTTAATTATGATTGGACAGCACGGTTCTTTGAATAGGCATGCGTATCCAGGACAGATCAGCTTTTTGGCAAATATATTTATAAATCGGATAACTTAAAACCTACAGAGCTGGTATAGCCTAAAAGCAGCAGTTTCTCATTTGAAAGCATTCTTGTATTATATTTATTTGGGAGCTGGTAATTATACTGTTTGTACTGGCCTATAGTGGCGTTCAACAGACGTTACAAGGTAGATTTATAGTTCACAGAAGGCATTAAAGGGAGAAGAGAACATTTGAGGCATGCTTCGTGGAAATGTACAACCAAATTCCCACCTGCAATAGAAGCGCTAGTGTTTTAATTTATTTAATATACACCTTCAACTACATAATGATTGATGCTTGTTACGGAATTTGACATTTCTAATCGATGTTGGTCATCTCTATACTTGGGAGAATTTTAATCCTCTAGTGGTCAGTTCTAGAGAGCAGATATGATAAGCACTAGACCCACAAAAAACTACTTGGCCAATAAAAATTGGGAAGGGACAATTGTATACTTTCCGCCATCTAAGGGTAGATTTTTGTAATGAATTTCAGCAGAGAGTATAGTATTATGGCCTGTGAGTATGGTGATGAAAATTGTGGCTGCTACCAGAGAGTGTAAGAGTTCGTTTATGTAAAGACCAAAGACAATATCACTAAGTACCAACCTCTAAATCCGAAACTGATTATGTTTTACAAAATAGAATGAAAGTGTTTTCTATGTTATGAAATATTTTTTAAAAGTGTTAATAAATATCAATAGAAATAATGGTAGTTTAGTTATGGGCGTAAATAGTTATAGGTCCGTGCACAGTCTGTGAATAATAATTGTGTGTGAGAATAATGTGTAAAACTGAAGTAGCTGCTTTTTAGGTTATGTTCCGGTAATTGATTTCTTGATGGCTGATGCTAGCAAAGCTCTGAAATTAAATTTGCAAGCAAAGAACTTGCAATGCAAGAATTTACAGGATTACTTAAAGACCTTACCAACGGAGGTACTTGAAAGGTTATACAACCACCCAACTACGTGCCTTGCTGTGTACCGGTAAGTTGAAATTTCGTGTCATAGATTTGTAGTTAACCGAATGGTTTTATAACAGTTGACTGACGTTTTTGGAACTATATTTTTTTGGTAATTTGATTATTATTCGAAGCTTTATACCTTGAATACTTGGATTTTACTATGCTGTTATACAATTTATTGTTTTAGTGAGCTTCCTGAGATAGCCCGTCACTATGTAATTCGGATCTTGTTTGTGGAACAGCCTGTGCCTCAAGCTGTGGTAGCGTCATGGGTCTCTCAGGCATTTGCAAAGTAAGTTGGAGAAGTTAAAGTTTTGCCTCTGTTGTAGCAGTATTTTTGCTTTATCACATCGCATCTGTCTGTGTTAGAGAACACAACGAGGTGGCGAAAGTGCTGAGTAGTCTGCGCGTGTGGCAGGAAGCAGCTATACCAGGAGGTCTGCCTGGTTGGATCCTTAACTCCACGTTCAAAAGAAACATGAAGATTGCCTTGCTTGGAGGGTAAGTGCCGTACAAATATGCAATACTTGACATGCAACGTGTCTCTTGCACTCGGCTGAGACGGGGTATGTGTGGTTACAGAGGCAAGCCCTGGAGTATGTCATCACAATTGGAAGTGGACAGCAAGCCCCGAGACATCCCGTACTTGGACAGTTATGCCATGGAGCGGTGGGAATGTGTGCTGCATTATATGGTCGGCTCGCAGCAACAAGAGGGAATATCAGCCGACGCAGTTCGCATTCTGCTTCATGCGGGGCTCATGAAACGGTATGTGTAAAATTCTGAAGACATACAGGGCTATTTGCACCAGTGTTGACTTGTAATTGCCAGGCTTCATGTTTCAGAGATGAGGAGGATGGCAGCCCAGTAATAACACGAGAAGGTTTCCAGTTCTTGTTGCTGGATACCCCTTCACAAGTTTGGTATTTTATTCTTCAGTATTTGGACACAGTCGAATCTCGAGGACTTGATCTCGTGGAATGTCTGACGTTCCTGTTCCAACTCAGCTTCAGCACAATGGGAAAGGTACTAAGTTTATTAATCTACTTTGTACAATATTAGGGCTTTGTTCCAAGTGTACCTGCCCTAATTTGTGTGGAGCTGTTCATAGAGTAAAGCCACCAGCACGTGGACGAGAGAGCCAAGTGTACCTTCCCTAATTTGTGTGGAGCTGTTCATAGAGTAAAGCTGCCAGCACGTGGACGAGAGAGCCAAGTGTACCTTCCCTAATTTGTGTGGAGCTGTTCATAGAGTAAAGCCACCAGCATGTTGACGAGAGAGCCAAGTGTACCTTCCCTAATTTGTGTGGAGCTGTTCATAGAGTAAAGCTGCCAGCACGTGGACGAGAGAGCCAAGTGTACCTTCCCTAATTTGTGTGGAGCTGTTCATAGAGTAAAGCCACCAGCACGTGGATGAGAGAGCCAAGTGTACCTTCCCTAATTTGTGGGCAGCTGTTCATAGAGTAAAGTCACCAGCACGTGGACGAGAGAGCCAAGTGTACCTTCCCTAATTTGTGTGGAGCTGTTCATAGAGTAAAGCCACCAGCACGTGGACGAGAGAGCCAAGTGTACCTTCGCTAATTTGTGTGGAGCTGTTCATAGAGTAAAGTCACCAGCACGTGGACGAGAGAGCCAAGTGTACCTTCGTTAATTTGTGTGGAGCTGTTCATAGAGTAAAGTCACCAGCATGTGGATGAGAGAGCCAAGTGTACCTTCGCTAATTTGTGTGGAGCTGTTCATAGAGTAAAGCCACCAGCACGTGGACGAGAGAGCCAAGTGTACCTTCGCTAATTTGTGTGGAGCTGTTCATAGAGTAAAGCTGCCAGCACGTGGACGAGAGAGCCAAGTGTACCTTCGCTAATTTGTGTGGAGCTGTTCATAGAGTAAAGCTGCCAGCACGTGGACGAGAGAGCCAAGTGTACCTTCGCTAATTTGTGTGGAGCTGTTCATAGAGTAAAGCCACCAGCACGTGGATGAGAAAGCCAAGTGTACCTTCCCTAATTTGTGGGCAGCTGTTCATAGAGTAAAGTCACCAGCACGTGGACGAGAGAGCCAAGTGTACCTTCCCTAATTTGTGTGGAGCTGTTCATAGAGTAAAGCCACCAGCACGTGGATGAGAGAGCCAAGTGTACCTTCGCTAATTTGTGTGGAGCTGTTCATAGAGTAAAGCCACCAGCATGTGGACGAGAGAGCCAAGTGTACCTTCGCTAATTTGTGTGGAGCTGTTCATAGAGTAAAGCTGCCAGCACGTGGACGAGAGAGCCAAGTGTACCTTCGCTAATTTGTGTGGAGCTGTTCATAGAGTAAAGCCACCAGCACGTGGATGAGAGAGCCAAGTGTACCTTCGCTAATTTGTGTGGAGCTGTTCATAGAGTAAAGCCACCAGCATGTGGACGAGAGAGCCAAGTGTACCTTCTCTAATTTGTGGGGAGCTGTTCATAGAGTAAAGCTGCTAGCATGTTGACGAGAGAGCCAAGTGTACCTTCTGTAATTTGTGGGGAGCTGTTCATAGAGTAAAGCTGCCAGCATGTTGACGAGAGAGCCAAGTGTACCTTCCCTAATTTGTGTGGAGCTGTTCATAGAGTAAAGCCACCAGCATGTTGACGAGAGAGCCAAGTGTACCTTCTCTAATTTGTGGGGAGCTGTTCATAGAGTAAAGCTGCCAGCATGTTGACGAGAGAGCCAAGTGTACCTTCCCTAATTTGTGTGGAGCTGGTCATAGAGTAAAGCTGCCAGCACGTGGACGAGAGAGCCAAGTGTACCTGCCCTAATTTGTGTGGAGCTGTTCATAGAGTAAAGCTGCCAGCATGTTGACGATAGAGCCAAGTGTGCCTTCCCTAATTTGTGTGGAGCTGTTCATAGAGTAAAGCTGCCAGCACGTGGACGAGAGAGCCAAGTGTGCCTTCCCTAATTTGTGTGGAGCTGTTCATAGAGTAAAGCTGCCAGCATGTTGACGATAGAGCCAAGTGTACCTTCGCTAATTTGTGTGGAGCTGTTCATAGAGTAAAGCTGCCAGCACGTGGACGAGAGAGCCAAGTGTACCTGCCCTAATTTGTGTGGAGCTGTTCATAGAGTAAAGCTGCCAGCATGTTGACGAGAGAGCCAAGTGTACCTGCCCTAATTTGTGTGGAGCTGTTCATAGAGTAAAGCAGCCAGCACGTGGACGAGAGAGCCAAGTGTACCTTCTCTAATTTGTGGGGAGCTGTTCATAGAGTAAAGTCACCAGCATGTTGACGAGAGAGGCAAGTGTACCTTCGCTAATTTGTGTGGAGCTGTTCTTAGAGTAAAGCTGCCAGCATGTGGACGAGAGAGCCAAGTGTACCTTCCCTAATTTGTGAGGAGCTGTTCATAGAGTAAAGCTGCCAGCATGTTGACGAGAGAGCCAAGTGTACCTTCGCTAATTTGTGTGGAGCTGTTCATAGAGTAAAGCTGCCAGCATGTTGACGAGAGAGGCAAGTGTACCTTCGCTAATTTGTGTGGAGCTGTTCATAGAGTACAGCTGCCAGCATGTTGACGAGAGAGCCAAGTGTACCTTCCCTAATTTGTGTGGAGCTGTTCATAGAGTAAAGTCACCAGCATGTGGACGAGAGAGCCAAGTGTACCTTCGCTAATTTGTGTGGAGCTGTTCATAGAGTAAAGCTGCCAGCATGTGGACGAGAGAGCCAAGTGTACCTTCTCTAATTTGTGGGGAGCTGTTCATAGAGTAAAGTCACCAGCCTGTTGACGAGAGAGCCAAGTGTACCTTCGCTAATTTGTGTGGAGCTGTTCATAGAGTAAAGCTGCCAGCATGTTGACGAGAGAGCCAAGTGTACCTTCGCTAATTTGTGTGGAGCTGTTCATAGAGTAAAGCTGCCAGCACGTGGACGAGAGAGCCAAGTGTACCTTCCCTAATTTGTGTGGAGCTGTTCATAGAGTAAAGCTGCCAGCACGTGGACGAGAGAGCCAAGTGTACCTTCGTTAATTTGTGTGGAGCTGTTCATAGAGTAAAGCTGACAGCATGTTGACGAGAGAGCCAAGTGTACCTTCCCTAATTTGTGTGGAGCTGTTCATAGAGAAAAGTCACCAGCACGTGGACGAGAGAGCAAAGTGTACCTTCCCTAATTTGTGTGGAGCTGTTCATAGAGTAAAGTCACCAGCACGTGGACGAGAGAGCAAAGTGTACCTTCCCTAATTTGTGTGGAGCTGTTCATAGAGTAAAGTCACCAGCACGTGGACGAGAGAGCCAAGTGTACCTTCCCTAATTTGTGTGGAGCTGTTCATAGAGTAAAGTCACCAGCACGTGGACGAGAGAGCCAAGTGTACCTTCGTTAATTTGTGTGGAGCTGTTCATAGAGTAAAGTCACCAGCACGTGGACGAGAGAGCCAAGTGTACCTTCCCTAATTTGTGTGGAGCTGTTCATAGAGTAAAGTCACCAGCACGTGGACGAGAGAGCCAAGTGTACCTTCGCTAATTTGTGTGGAGCTGTTCATAGAGTAAAGCCACCAGCACGTGGATGAGAGAGCCAAGTGTACCTTCCCTAATTTGTGTGGAGCTGTTCATAGAGTAAAGCTGACAGCATGTTGACGAGAGAGCCAAGTGTACCTTCCCTAATTTGTGTGGAGCTGTTCATAGAGTAAAGCTGACAGCACGTGGACGAGAGAGCCAAGTGTACCTTCCCTAATTTGTGTGGAGCTGTTCATAGAGTAAAGCTGACAGCATGTTGACGAGAGAGCCAAGTGTACCTTCCCTACCGAGTTTAAGTACTGCATGTTACGAAGGTATTCACATGGAATAGCAAGTAGCAACAACTCAGTGGCTCGTTATAGATTGTGATGTATTGCAAACAACAATGCCATAGCAAAGTGCTCATCTAAGACTCACATGAATTCTGTGTAGCGAGCTTTGTGGATGTGAGACAAAAGTGAACGTTCTCAGCAAATTTGTAAACATGGAAAAAATGGTCACCGTTATGTGATACAATGCTTTCATTTGAAAGGTCTCAGTCTAACCAATATCAAAGCAGAGCTAGAGTGTACTCTGGGAATTCTGCTCCTTCATTTACAGCAGAGTTTAAACGAGACCGTACAAGCTGCCAAGACAAACATTGCAGTGTCGACCAAATGAAGTGACCACGTCAGAAATGGAGAATAAAATCCACAAAATGGTATTGGATGACCATTTACTAAAAGTGCGCAAGCTAGCAGGCATGGTAGGCATTTCAAAAAGTAGACATGAGAAAGCTGTGCACGAGATGGGTATAATGGAATAAAAGCAGCATTGTGAGGACGTTTCACAGCAATAAAACTGAGTGTTTGTGTTGATTCATAACCATGGATGAAACTGGGTCCGTCATTTCACACCTGAGATGAAGGAACAATCAAAACAATGGACTGAATGAGCTCCAAAGAAGGCGAAGACAGTTCCATCTGCAAGCAATCCCCTACTATGTTAGGTACAGGATTGGCGCTCCCAGGGTCCCGAGCCACACTCTCGATTGGGTTCCTCTAAGAGTTGAGACGGCTTATGCCAAACGCCCAATCATCTGCAGTCCACAAGCGTGTTTGACCAACGTCTACACTCTGACGAATACCGCTGTGCGGGACGGAGGAGTGGAGCTGCAAGGGGTGACTGGTTAATGCTAACTCCCAGCCCCTGAGTATCATTTAGGACTGTGTTCGTATCCACTGATAAAGGCCAGTCCCGGGGAGGGGCCATTACATGAGTTGTTACACTCCTGAAGGCGATGGGCCCCTCTATCTATGATTTGGGAGGTGAGATCCTAAGGTGAGCAAGGTCCGGGCCAGGACTCTCACCTAAGCTGGGGTTTGCCCAGAATGTGAGCATGCCATTGGAGACATTTGTAACAGTGGAGGATATAAGCACTATAGATACAAAAATATCCAAAACAAACACCAAGGTTAGTGGAAAAGAAGTAGTCGAGTCTTGTGGTCCTCGCTACTTGGTAATTAATAGAACAGAGTAAGGAAGAAAATTTACATCGGTGAACCCTTTTGTAGTTCAAAAGGGTCTCGATAAGATTGCTGGTCCGGCTAAGTGGTGCATTAGATCCCGCAATGGCACGCTCCTGGTTGAAGCACATTCAGCAACCCTGGCTGAAAGTCATCAATTTTAGGCAGTTATCCTGTTAAGGTCGAGATGCACAGGACATTGAACTCCTCGCACGGTGTGGTGAACACCCGTGCATTAGATGGTATGACCAATGAAGAGATTCAAGAAAATCTTGAAGAGCAAGGTGTGATATCGGTATATCGTATCCAGCGGAAAGAAAGAGGTGAATTACTGCTTACTCGTACCCTGTTCCTTACCGTTGATCGGGTAGATCTCCCTCAAAGGATTAAGGCAGGGTATGAAGTCATCGAAGTGAGGCCATTCATCCCGAATCCACTGAGATGCTATAGGTGTCAGCACTTTGGGCACATCAGTGATTTCTGTAGCAATGCATCTACCTGCGTTAACTGTGGAGACGTCTCTCACAATGGAGCATGCACATCGGCTGCAACATGTGTTAATTGCAGCGGAGAACATCCATCAGGTTCCATAGAATCCCCCGTTTTCCAGAGGAAAGAGCGATCCAAGAGATCCTGGTTAGGGAGAAGGTGTCCTTCTCGGAAGCCCGGAAACTCTTGCGCATCTGCCGGCCCTCTGTCCCGAGGTCCAGTACCTACAGGTCAGTTGCAGCTAAGCCGGTACCGAGTCGGGAAATTGCAACCCAGACCAGCGATATAAACGGGGCCACTATCTCAGAAAAGATTCTTGTTGCCAGAACACAACCAAAGCCAACATCTGCCAAGTCTGTTACTGGAAAGATCACACCAGTCAAATCACCAGCAAGACCGTCAACCTCAAATAATAAGACTGGCAAGGCTGTAGTATATAATGCAGGACCAGTTATGTAAGAACTGACTTCCTAAAGGAAAGTGATAAGTCTGCACCCAGAACACCTAAGGGTAAAAAAGATCCATAAGCACCTCCTCTGAGCAATCTTCCGGGAAGGAACTCAGATCAGCGATCAACATCTTCGCCGATCTCGAACAGAGTTTTTCTATTGGAAAGGGGTCCTCTCCTGTGGAGAAGATGGAGCATGAGGATTCTGCCCACACTGCCAGAACAACAGTGAAAAAGAGGCAGGATAAATCCTCCATTAAAGATGTTAGCCCCACACCAAAGAAAAAGGGAAAATTGATTCGGCCACTGCTTTCCACAATGTAGTAAACTGCTACGATTGAGAACTTATCCCATTATAATTCTAATGGCTATCCTACAATGGAACATCCATGGAATTAGAAAACACATCAACCAGAGCTTGAACTTTTGTTCAAGAATTATGAGCCTTTGGTTGTATGTTTGCAAGAGATTAAACTCTGTCTGCAAGACAGCTTTCAACTTAGACGATATACCTTAGCACGATGTGATCTCACACTGGAAGAGGGGTCACTATGATGCTCATCAGAGATGATATATGTGTGGAATCTGTATCCATACAGTCTGAGACCCAGTTAGTGGCTGTAAGGATTAAACTGCCATCCATCCGATCTGTAACATTTACCTGCCTCCATACCTGTCGCTCCTGGATTTAGAGGATCTAGTTTCTCAGTTACCAATGCCTATTCTGTTGGTGGGAGACGTTAATACCCATCACTCCCTTTGGGGCTCATCTGGGCTTGTGCGAGAGGTAAATTTATTGCTGATTTTTTGGACAGTAATATCCTAGCTCTTGTGAACACCGGAGGGCCTACATTTCTCTCAGACTCCTACAAAACTTTTCACACCTTGATATTGCAGTTTGTTCACCACAGTTAGCAGTTTCCTTGCGATGGAATGTCATCTCTGATTTACACTCTAGTGACCCCTTTCCATGTCTTATTAGTCTCTTAACATAAGATATTGTTCCACACGCCCACTTAGATGGTGCTTAGACCAAGCCAACTGGAATCTTTACTCCTAGTTGGCTGTGATTAATTACAATGAGCACGACTGTGTGGATGTTTTGGTCCAACATCTCACAGAGAAGATTCTTTCTGCTGCTGAGCAAGCTATTCCACAGTCGACTGCCAACCCACGTCGATTTCCAGTCCCTTGGACGGAAGAGTGCCGAAATGCCATTCGTGCTCGCAGGCGTGCTCTTAGGGTTTTCCAGCATCGCCCCCCACACTGGATAACCTAATTGAATACAAGAAAATGCGTGCCAAGTCTAGATATGTTATAAAGGATAGCAAAAAGACATCATGGAGCAAGTTTGTAGCTTCATTTAATCGACATACACCTTCCTCTGTCATTTGGGTAAGTTAAGGCGTATGGCCTGAAAATCGACCTATATACCAATTGCCGGTCTTGGAACAGCTGCAGGAGCTGTTGTTGATGCATTTGACCATGTTTTCGCTCAAGTGTCTAACTATTCGCCCGAGTTCCTTCCTGTTAAGACTCAGGTGGAATCTCAAGGTTTCTGTTTTTGTTCAGGAAATCTTGAAGATTACAGTCGCCTCGTCACCATGGCAGAGTTAGAACACACTCTTTCATCTTCACGACTATCAGCAGCAGGACCTGAGCGTATCCACGTATCCAACAGCTCTCCTGAAGGTAAGGCTTTCCTACTCGAGGTCTATAATTGTGTTTGGGTTGATGCCACTTTTCGCATTTTGAAAGTTGAAAAGGACCGTCATCTCCTGTCCAGCTACCGTATTTCCCTCACCGGTTGCGTTTGCAAGGTGATGAAACCCATGATCACTGGATGGTTGGTATGGTGGTTGGAAACTCACAACCTGCTGACCAACACCTAGTGCGGTTTTTGGAGGTGCTGTTCAGCAATGTGTCCTTGTCGACACAGATCATGAATGGATTCATGAAAAATTGTCAAACTGTTGAGATATTTTTTGACCTCGAGAAGGCTTATGATACGTATTGGCGAGCGGGGATACTACATTTACTACGCGCCTGGAATATACGCGAACGCTTACCACTGTTTATTCAGGAGCTTATGGAGGACCATGTTTTCTGAGTAAGGGTTGGCTGAGTTTTTTCGAACATTTTTGTTCGGATGAACGGAGTACCTCAGGGATCGGTACTAAGTGTCACACTGTTTGCTATAGCAATTAATTCTATCTGTAAATGTGTTCCTCCAGCAGTATCGTCATGCTTATTTGTAGACAACTTTGCCGTTTTTGGAACGCCGTATGCAGCAATGCTTAGATTATCTCCAAGAATGGAATTCTAAAAAATGGCTTTCATTTCTCAACTGAGAAGTCAATCTGCGTGAACTTCTGGCACCGTAGGAGACTATTACCACCTTTGCTCCAATTCGGTCCAGGTTTACTACCATTCACAGATTTGACAAAATTCCTGGGGTTGACGTTTGATAGGAAACTTAGCTGGTCATCGCATATAGCACAGTTGAAAGCATGATGTGACTGTTCTCTAAATATCTTGCGGATATTAAATGGCAAATCTTGGGGAGCATATCGGACTATTTTGCTGTGACTGTATCGCACACTGATCCAATCAAAAATAGACTATGGGTGTATCATTTATTCCTCAGCACGACCATCTGTGCTGAGGAGATTAGACACAGTCCATAACTGGGGCATTCAAGTGGCTATTGGTGCTTTTCCCACTAGCCCAGTTATGAGTCTTTACGCCAAATCTGCAGAACCTCCTCGGCGTTATCGGCATGAAATCCTCTTGGGAAATTATGGCTGTGTGCTTAAATGTATGCCTCAACATCCAAGGTCTGCTTCATTTTCCCACACTGCGCTGTACGAACGTTATAGAAATAGCTCCATTAATCGAAGGCCTGCAGGTGTTCGTTTCCGGGAGCTACTAAGAAAGCACGACATTGAAATGGCTATTATGTATGCTAAGGGGGAGAGGGTGTTCCCCCCTTGGTTATGTGCGACATCTCACGTAGATTTTGGGATGACGGAATACCATAAGTCTACGATGCCTACGTTTAGTATTCGCACCTGTTTTTTAGAATTTCTGTCCGGTTACAGTGTCCGAATTTTGATCTACACAAACGGATCTAAGAGCACCAACGGTGTTAGATGTGCTTATGTTCATGGAACCGAACCCCATACATCCATTTATAGTGCAGAGCTGTATGCCATATACTGAGCCATTTTGCACGCGCGCCGGCTAAAATTGGGAGATTGTCTCATTTTGAGTGATTCCCTTAGTGCACTTCAGAGCCTTCGTGAGCTGTACAACTACCACCCCATTGTTCAGCGAATCCAGGATGCCCTCCATGTTTTACACGCTTCTGGCGTTAATGTGGAGTGTGCTAGGATACTTGGTCACGTTGGCTTGCGGATTTGACAGCTAAGGCGGCAACCACAGAACCCAGTGTTACAATACCTCGGGTAATGTCGGAAGACTTTATGCTTGTTGTGTGGAGAGTAGTGCTGACGTGAGGAGTGGTTAACTCTGCAGAAACAAGCTTAGGGTAATTAAGGACATTCCGATAAACTGGGTAACTTCCTCTCACGTATCTCGTCGTGAGGAGGTGATTTTGGCTCGGTTGCGTATTGGTGACTGCAATTTTATGCACAGTTAAGAATGACCCTGCTCCTATTTGTCCGCTTTGTGGCAAGGGTCTGTTGGTGCATCACTTGTTGCTCTAGCACATCATCAGGACTCTCTGCAACTGGCTGACGGTCTTACGGAGGTCTTAGCAGAGAACAAGAAAGCGGTTGATAGGATTTTTAATTTTGTGTTGAAGGTAAATTTCCAAATGCGGATATAGTAATCTTAATAGAAGGTGTTTCATAGTGATTGGTTTAGTTTATTAATGACTGGTACTATTGAGCTTTATCTCTGGCCTTTGCCATGACCCGTTTTATAAGAGTACTAATGACCCAGCAGTTGAGTGCCCTTAAAAAAAACAAAATGAAGCCTCTGCAAGCAAGCCGTGGTGTCAGTTTTTTGGGATGCATAACAATCATTGATTATGCAAACTTATTGGATTGTTTGAGTGATGGCATCAAGAAAAAATGGCAAAAAGAAAATTTTGTTTCATCAAGACAATGCACCAGTTCACACATCTGTTATCGTGATGGCCAAAATCAATCACTTAAAGTTTGAAATGCTTGCTCACATCATATTCACCAGATTTAGCCCCGTCTCATTATTTTCTGTTTCCAAACTTGAAAAAATGGCTTGGTAAAAGATTTGCCAACAATGAAGAGTGAAGTCTGCGGCTCTCACTATAAACAGGGCATCGCTGAGACCATGTTTGTGTGACTACCCTCGTACAACATGTGCTTGGTAACAAACTAAAGAAAGGGGCTAAAAAAGGCAAGAATCACAGACTTTCTGTTGGATGATGCTCAACGTCAAGTATTTAAAAAACAGCTAACACTAAAAAAGGTTTATTTGATACAAATTGTGTATTTTAGTGGTCTGTAAGTTTGTTTATACTTAATGGCTTCCTTGTTAATCAAAATTATACAAAATTCAGTTAAATGAAGAGGACAGTTTATTCCTAGGAAATTCAAGATATTGTTACGTAAATATCTTTAATACAGGGATAGACGAAAGTATTGATATACAGTTTCTGGTAGCCAAATTAATGGACATAAAATTCTCATTTTTAATACACAGAAGGAACAAATAGTATTACAGTTCACTTGATTTGGCAGCTTATTTGAAGATGGTTATTTAGCTCCATGCTTGGGACGCCAATCTTGAAGTAGATATTATATATGCTGTAGGTAGATGCTTTACGTTTAACTGCCCCACGTATGGGAGCCAATTTGAAGTAGGATGTAGGTTACGTAAATTATATTATCTGCCCCACAATTGGGAGCCAACTTGTAGTAGTTGTTTTCTTCTACTATTGTTGTTGTTAGCCACATGCTTGGAAGCTAACTGGAAGAAGAATGTTGTTACGTAATATATGTTTACGTAAACTTGAAGAATTGTTCTATGTAATAATAGTTGCTTTATGCAGTTTGTAACACGCTTTGGGCGTCGGTTTAGAATTTGATGCTTACGTAATATTACTTATGTATGAATTTGCCTCTGCTGCGTCAGTCTTACTTTAGAGTCCTGTATCTTAGGTAAGGGCGGTATGACAATTATTGTAGACATCACAGAATTAAACTTCTAAATTAACTTCTTTATTAATTCTTGCACATATTTATAAACCACTACACTTTTAAAGAACTGTGAGAAACTTTTATACATTCACTTAACGCGTATATCTGTTTTTACTAATCACCCGTAGAGAACACATTTTTCCATCTATATTCTACCAAGTCTCGCCAGCAACTGAGTAACCTCAATGATCAAAACCATAAGCTTTGGTATTGCCAGTCTCTGATTGGCTAATTCTAGTCCAATAGAATATCTGCATTTAACTTAAAACTTTTCTTTGCTGTTGATTGGCTAATTTAAAACTCTTACAGAATTTACGTTATCATCACTCTAATCATGACCAGTACATTTCAAAACTCTAAACTCATTATTGCCACAATTACCTCATTATTACTCATTGTTAGCAACTTAAAACTTATTATTCTCACAGCTCTTGCATTATTAGAGTATGTAATGTATTCACATAACATTAATAAAATATGTTTACAACAAAAATAAGCATTTGCAAATACTGTTACATTCAATTTAAATAATTATTACATACATATTGTTTCAAGGCGGGCTGTTATTGAATTTACTTTTATATAAAATACAATTGAAATTATTCAGGTATTAAAATACTGCCTCATATTAGTTTTACAATTGCTTGAAAAATATACCGATTTTACAACTTTTTTGTGCATAGTGTTTAGACATCACACTAAATAGAGCAATGTGTTTTGTGTGATACCTGATTTTGCTGTGAAAAGGTTTTTGTTTGTAGGAAGAGTAAAATGTCAAAGTCAGGTATTTTCAATGCTTTTCCTGAAGTTGCTCATTAACGCCTCAAATTTTACGACCACAAATTTATTTCTCCATCAGTTTAAATCCTACGTCAATATATTGGCTAACATGCACATAAAATTGCATTACTGAGTGCATATAAAACAATTTTGTAAACACCAGAGGTGAAAACGTTGAAAAATCTGAGCAATTTTCTAATATTATAAAACTAATAAAATGAAGAATTTTAAAAAATGCAACAACATGTAAAGTGTAATACCATTTTTTCTGTGTCTGTAGTAAAAAAGAGAATTTTATCTCCATTAATTTGGCATCTGGAATTTTTTAAGTGAAGACGAACACCTTTGTTTGCCTCTGAATATGGTATTTTAATCAAAAGCCATTTTTTTGAGAAAATAAAAAAATAACAAAAATATTTACATGTAAATGGTATTTTCTTGGAAAGTGTGCAGCTTAATGGCAAGTTTGGTACTTAAACAACTTTTCATTTTTGAGTTATGCTGTTCGCATACACACATAGACCTTTTTCTAAACAAATTGTTGTTTTAATGACGGAAACAAGTATTTCTGGTGAAATGTCGATGTTGAATGTTTGGGTTTAATACAATAAAGTTTGTCTGTTGCAGGACTACAGCACTGAAGGAATGAGCGAGGGACTCCTGGTGTTTCTGCAGCATCTCAGGGAGTTTGGTCTCGTGTATCAGCGTAAGGTATATCCTTTTATTTCACCAGTATGGTTTAAACCAAATGTTTTCTTGCTATTTTACTATAGTTATAGCATAAGTCAGTTGTAAACTGTGCCACTAACCTCTGAAGATGCCCGATGGAGTTACAGGTGATGTTTTATTGATGGACCATGAAAACTACAGAGTGGTCCGTCAGCCATCTGGCCGGTAGTCGCAATGCATGTTCCGTGCGCTATATTCAGTGTATCTCATTATTGATACTGATATATTGATTACCATTGAACAAACATAATTACTTTTTATTTTATCAGTACTAACCTTTTTCACAGTCGGTGTTGAAAGTGGTATTTTTCGGCAGATGAACATTCTTGACACCTTCTGATGAAATTACCATTCACATGCATAAGTTCTTGTTGCATAATTTCTGTTCTTATACTGTGTTTAAGATTGTGTATGGTGCGAGGATTATTCCTATAGACTCTATTTCTGAGAGTTGTACTGAGGTTTCTGAAACACTCACTTGTTGTGCTATTCAGAGATCGTTCAAATGCTTTGCCAATTTCATCAAGTTTTTCTTCCGTTTAGAACCCTTCATTTCGTTTTACAACTTACAACATTAAATGATCCCATTCTCTTCACTTTATTCACCAGATATATCACCGTTTCTCTACTCGGAACTGGAACACCAGGAAATTTATTGTGAAATTGCCTACACACCTGTCTACATGAGTCGGTTTTCACATATGTGTCATACATAAAAAGTCTTTGTTCGTGCGAAAATTTGAATACCATTTCTGGGTTGTAATAATCCAATAATTCAATTGCACACAAATACACATGCGTCTCGCGTCTATACACAAGAAGCAATAACAGCTGACTGAAGCCCACTGCCACATGTCTGATAAGTGGAAGAGCCCGTGGCCTTGAGTTCACTGAGACGTGTCCGCACAAGACTGCTGTGGCGCTGAGGGACCGCTTTGTAGAACCATAATTGGTGTTATGTGTTTAGCAGTTGGAGAGTAGTAAACTCCTATGCAGTGTTTAGACTAGATGCCCTTTCAGAGAGAAATGTTGCTACACCTGCTGTTGTCTCATTGTTTCAAACAGAAACATCCTAACTGTGCTAGTCAAGGACAAGAGCCTACCATTTTGTGAAAATGAAGGCAATAAGCTTAAAGCTACTGACATGATCCAAAAACAGAGGTTTTGTTAAGCAGCCGAAAACCACTTTGTATTAGTTGAAGCTATTTGTTTGTCGGACAAGGATCAAGTGAGAAATGAAGTCAATTCTCTGTGGAGTCATATCCTATGCAGAAAACTGAATTATAACATATTGCCACTTCAGGTTTTAATCTTTGGATCATGTGAGTTATGACTCTAATCTGTCTCTATCACGTACCTGGCAATTCACCTGAAATGTTTTGAGGCACGTAATCCAGAAAAAGGTGCATGTGTATGAACAGCAAAAGTAGACAAGTACCAAACTTGGTAAGCATCCTCCAAGGATTTGATCAAGAAACCCCCCTCAACTACCCTTTACATGCAACATTTTCAAAAATTTGGATGCTGTAACAATTTTAATTAAAATACAATATATTAAAGATATTTACATGACAAAATTTGTACCTTGAATTTTCTGGGAACAGCCTGTGAAGTCCTGTTCATTAGGAAGGAATTTTGTATAACTGTAAACATTAAGCAATAGATGAAAACGTACTACACAAAAAATGTAGATCTCTTTAAAATACAGAGTTTATTTCAAACAACCTTTTTGTGGCATCAAAGGGTATTCTTCCCAGACATGTCCTCTTCTTTACGGTTATAATTTTTGTTCTGGGTGGAAATTTTAATTTTGGAAAAATGTCTGGGTTTCATGGGTGGATGCCTTTTACAGGCTATAAATTCAATTGTGTTCCATTTTTGTACGTGTGGCAACAAGCTCAAGCATCTATGGTCTTCTGTTCTGGAGTTAATGTGAGATCTGCTGGAGCAAATACGTCAGCATGCCTTCCATTTCCAAATTCCAACATTTCTTTATGTTTTGAGGTTGTGAACTGTGGTGTGTTTCTGTGCTAGGAAAATGTTAATTTTCTGCCGAGTTACAGTATTTATGTTTTAGAAGGGGAAAGGAGAATGTATGGTATGTTTGTCTCAACAGCAAATGAAGGAGGACTTGACCTGCAAGCACATGTGCATTCCGAGAGGCTTCATCAAAATTAACTGATTTGTTTGTAAAATCCTGTGGTAAATTGGAAGACGAAGCAGAAGTAAGTTTCGCTTTTGGATGGCATGCACATCAAACTTACTGAAGACAACGTTCCCACATTGTGATGTTCTTTAGTTTTAAAACTAAGACAGAACAAGAAATAAGTTACTGCATATTGTTGCCAGGAATACGCTGGGATCCACAAGCAACTATATAATTGCTGTGGGCTGTTCATCAAGCAGCAGACACTTTGGTCAAGAGCAACTAAAAGAGTACTGTAGATATTGAATACAAACGACTACTATCTCGTAGCAAGACTGTCATGATTTGCAGGCTTTTTTGTTTTCTTCTTTCTCTCCAACAATGTTAAAAAGGTGAATCTCATGAGTTGGTTTCACTGCTACATTTTAGAACAGCAGTTCAGTTGTCCAGGATATGCTTACTTAACATAAAAGCAACAACTTTATGATTCAAAGTCTAGCAGAAAAGCTCAAGGAGGCCATTGTTGAGCATGACAAATTCTGTGCACACGCAACTGACTTGTATGGCAGCGCTGCAGAGGATATTTGGTGAAACGGATGTAGCCCATGCTCATGCTTGATGTGGATGTCTCTTAGCAATCTGGAATCCTCCGTCAAATTTCTTTTGGATAGGAATGTGTTTATAGATGATCGATCAATTGAGGAAACTCAACAATAAGTACACAGTTCAGTAACCTTCAAGCACATAAAAATTGCTTTGACAATTCCAAAAACATTTCATGTCAGTCAGAGCTTTTCAAGATTGCACAATTTCTTCCCATAATGGAAATGTGGAATACATATTTTTTTTTTTTTTTTGCAAACTCAGGACCGGTTTCACCAACAGTGATAATTCTTCATCTTATGTTAGTTTACGTAATCCCACTTATACGTCTTTATCGCTGGAATATACAAGCACATTTCACCATGAGCTTACAAACCTAGGTAAAGAAATTGTAGCTTTGGTTTACACATGTTAAATGAGCCAGCAATTTCTCATACATAACAAGCAAGAATTGCTGTCTGCTGCTTCCTTTTCCTGTACATGTCCAAGATCAAACCTGCGTTTGATTGAAGCACGACAAACGTGTTCTGCTTCTGAAACTGTGCACTCGTTAGAATAAAATGATATGTTTAAGCCTATCACATGCAAATACTTAATTGCATGGTCACACGGATGTATCTTGACAATGATATAAATATGTAGGCTGCAGGAAGGAAGGCGAAAGTTCGCTTGTATTGCGCCATAAATGTGTCAATATACAAACATTTGTGGACAGTAGACGATGTAGAGGTTAGGTGTGTTGGCAGAGTACAATATTTTTAGTTTCATTTTTATAGGCCCTATAACTTTTATAGTAATTGACGTGAGAAACAAGGTTATTTAACGTTAGGTTTTAATAATTTCTGTCTTAATTCACATCCATCAGGCTGTGAGGAGGTTAGCGAGAAATTGTAATTAAAAAAAAAGTTCTCCTACTCCTTGGGTTTGATCTCGAAGCCAAAACGCTGAGACAGACAAAAGCAACTGCTCAGATGAAGCATGACACAAATCTACTTTACTATACATGTAGGTACAATGAAATAGTAATTGCTTCGCTCTCTGGTCACCTTCTCTTTCTCTTGTGCTGCACACCTCCGTGCCATCTTTATTTTTGCTTTGCTAACTCCGATTGCAATCTGTAAATGGTGGAAAAGGGCAGGTCACAGCAACCATTACTGCTAGTTGAGTGTACCATAAGAACATTTGTTGCACCAGTGACAGGCCTACTGTATCATCATACTTCAAGAGTTTGGTTACTTTTTAAATGTAATTAAAACTTTGAACACTGTTACCAATATTTTATCACATTTCCTATACTCTATGCATAACAACAGCTATAAAATAGCATATAGTTATCTGTAGATAGGGATCGCTAAATGTGTCCTCTTTCTTAGTCTAAAAAATATGGCAACCCTAGGCATCGGCCATTTTTGAGACAACTGCTATTAAAGATTCAAATTGTTTAATAGGACTTCTTTTAAAGTCCTGTCAGTTGTTTCTGGCGGTCATGGAAACAGTATGGAAGGCCAGTATATAGCGTCCAGTTGTTAAACATTTGACTATCGCTGTTCTCTATAACGAAATGTGTAATGTAGCTGTTTCTGTAAAGGTTTATCTCGATTAAAATGTAGACAGAAAAATAAGCTTCCGTAAGAATAATTTGTATACTCACCGATAAATAATAGGGCGTAGAGCAAGTTACCTAAATGTATCACATCAATTTTTTTTAGATCAGAAAACAAAACAATTGATATTTTTGCAGAAAATGTCTTCCCGGTGTCCTTAAGCAATAGTCAGATATTTTAAGAGCAGGTCACTATGTGATGGATTTGAAATTTTGTTCTCTTTGCATAACCAGGAGAAAAAAAAAATAACAAGTTTCCATTTGAGAAAATTGAAACCAATAAGAAACATTTTTTGTCTTTCTGTTACCAGTTATTCGTAGAAAATACAAGACAACTACGGGTATCTCAGACAAGGTTGCTTCATAAGAAAGGAGACAAACAAAATCCAGAGAATTGCACACCCTGTCTTCTCAAAACTTCATTACAACAAACAACTGAATGTTATTAAACAATTTGAACCGTTAATGACGGATACTTCAGAAATCGCTGATACCACAAAATAAATTGTGTTGCTTTAAAAAGATTTTCATTTTTGTTTATCACTTAATGTTTACCAGTTGTTTACAAAATTGCTTCCAAATGAAAAGGACTTCCCAGGAAATGCAAGATATACATTTCTTTTCCATATAAATACCTATAATATATGGTATTTTAATCAAAATCGTTAGAGGTATTTTTGAGAAAATAAAAAAATCTTTTATGTAAGGAATAGTTGGGGAATTTTCTTAAAACTCTCTGTGTCACATCTTTGGAAGATATTAAACTTAAATCCAGCTTTCGTATTTATCTGACTTTTTGTTTTTGTGTGGTGCTGTTCATCAACACACATGCATGAACCTTTTCTTAAAAATGTTGTTTTTTGGGTTCGGGGGGTCTCAAAACCCGTATTTCTGGTGAAATCTTTATATCACATTTTTGTGTGGAATGCAATACCTTCTCTACCTGCTATGTATGTGGTAATGTAAAGGGTCTTTCAACAAGAGTGTCCTATCTGTGATAGCTGCCATTGTTATTGAGTTACAGCAGTCATGTGGTTACAGTTGTTATTGACAAATAGCCATGGAACGTTACAGCATTCAGCAACGCGTATCATCTGTTCGCCAAACCTTCCGTGTATTGCGTGAAGTTTACGGTGTGCGTAATCGTCTCTGCGAGAGAACAATTCGGCGTTTGATCGATAAATTTGAAAGAACTGGTTCTGTCAGCGATCAAAGAACGCCTGTACGTAATCGACGTAACCGCTCCAACGAAAACATAGGCGCCGTTCGTGAGAGTCTACGCGAGAACGGAAACAAATCAATTGCTCGTCGAGCACAAGAATTGGGGCTTTTGCCAACCACAACTTGGCGAATTCTGCATCTGGACTTGAAGTTTCATGCTTACCAAATGGTGTTAACTCAAGAACTAAAGCCCAACGACCATAGGTTGCGCCATGTATTTGCTGACTGGGCTATGGAGCAATTGGAAGCTGACCTGGATTTTTGTCAAAAAATCATCTTCAGCGACGAAGCCCACTTTTGGATGGATGGTTGCGTTAACAAACAAAATTGCCGTTATTGGATCAATCACAATCCAATGCAGATTCAAGAACGACCACTTCATCCCCAAAAGGTTACTGTGTGGTGTGGATTTTGGTATGGTGGAATCATTGGTCCATATTTTTTGCAAGATGAAGATGGAGAAGCTCTGTCAATAGAGAAAGATACCGGGCTCTTATTAGGGACTATTTTTGGCCTCCATTGGATGGTATGAATCTCAGAAGCATTTGGTTCCAGCAAGATGGTGCCACATGTAATACTGCTCTCGAAACAATTGATCTTTTGAAGGAGAAGTTTCATCATTTCCCGTGGTGGTGATGTTAACTGGCCCCCAAGGTCATGTGATTTAACGCTGTTGGATTACTTCTTGTGGGGTTATGTTAAATCTCGAAGCCAGAAACAGTAAATGATCTTATGAATAACATCACATGTGTTATTCATGAAGTTGGACCTAATTTACGTTCTTCTGTCATTGAAAATTGGGCCAACCGTATACGCGCAACCCAACAAAGTCGCGGCAGTCACTTAACTGATGTTCTCTTCTACACGTAATGACATTATGTTCCAAAATAAACTTCCATCATTTGTAGAACGTGTTTTATTTAAGTTCAAAGATAGAACACTTATGTTGAAAGACCCTTAATTATAAAGACAGTTTTAATAAAAAAGTGCTCATATATATAAAATGAATTGTTATATGTTTTAGAGTGCTTGTACAAGTTAACGATGTTTTCAGAGGAAAGCTGGACGTTTTTACCCGACCAGATTGGCTCTGAACATTGCCTCAGGTCAGACCAAGGTGCTGACTGACCTCAACAGGGAAGGTTATATCGTGGTGGAGACAAACTACAGAGTCTGTGCATATACAGATTCAAACCTTCAGGTGGCTCTTCTCGGCCTCTTCTGTGAAATGATGTACAGGTATGTCATATATATCTAAGCTGTGTTTCTCTCCTCAACAATAGTCACTCTGTAAGTAAGTTTTCAATTTTACACTTGCTGTACAACACATCTTAGAGAGCGTTCAAGTGTTTTTCTTCTTTTAGAATATGTCTTTAGGTTTACCAATCCTGCTGTCGTAAACTGAAGTTGTTGTGTACATATCACACAGTGAACTAGACTGAGCCAGGGTACAACAAGGAGCTATCATCTGATAATACAAACCACAAACACCCTTCTCGTCCGCATGCAACAGTTCATTTGTGTTTGAAGGCATGAATGGTACAGAATAATGACCAAAACTCATTCACCACACAGCTGTAACACAAACCTTGTAGATCACTCTTTCACCACTGTTCTTCGCAGTAGGCCAGAGGTAGTGTAACCTAGGATGTAGATAACATTATGACTATGTCAGAGCTAAAAATTACATAGACTACAAGACAACTTCTAACTTGTAATGCTAAAATGACTTAAACAAATGTACGAGGGTGATTTCTTTTAGTAGTGGCGACCACACTGCCAGGTGCGGTAATATTATTACGTATATTTGGAAAAGTGTGCTATTATGTAATTATTTAGCTCCACGTTGAGGGACGCCACTTTACGAGAGTTATGATGATGGTAGTTGTTTGGAGGAGTTTGCTCCACAGTTGTACGCTAATTTGAAGTTGTTTATAGGTTACGTTGTATTTTTGTTGCCAACTTTGAAGAAATTATTTATGCTGGATGTGAGAATGTGCGTCACTTTGAGAAAGTAGTTTTCTCAATCTGAACTTTATAACAGTATTTGCCCCACGTAATGAAGATACACTTTAAAGTTGCTTAATGCTTGGGATGCCAAAGCAGTGAAGATGAGCCTTGTTTTACCTAATATTATTTAAATCTGCCTTGGCTGCTTCAGTCGAACTATAGAATCAAAAGTTCTTGTTCAGGTCGTGATATGACAAAAATTAAAGACGTCACAGAATTTACTTTTAAATTTCACTTCCTTTTATTTCTTTATATTTGCACATTTATAAAACACAACACTTTATAAAAGAAAAACTGTGAGCACTTTACATATTCTTAATGTATTTACTAGCGGAGAACACAATTTTTGCCATCTGCACTCTATAACATCATGCCCGTGACTGACTAATTCCAACGGTAAAAATCTTAAAGCTTCGGTAATGCCAGTCTCGTATTGGCTAATTCTAGTCCAATAGAATTTAAGTATTCAAACTAAAACTTTTCTTTACTGTTGATTGACTAATTCCAAACTGTAAGCGAAACTTACGTCACTACCAATCTTTTCATGACCAGTATTTTTTTTAAATTCCAGACACATTATTGTCATAAAAATTGCATTATTACCTCATTATTAACAATCTAAAGCATATTATTCTCACAGTTTTTGCACTATTAGAGTATATAAACATTTACATAACATTAATAAATACGTTTACAATAAAAATAAGTATTTGCAATGACTTACATACAATTTAAATAATAATTATATACATATTGTTTTCAAGGTGGGCTGTTATTGAATTTAATTATAATAAAAATATAATTAATATTATTTAGGCAATGACCACAGGTTGCTTACCTGCTTCCCCATCCTCGCAACGCATTAACTCGTCCTCCACATCCATTCACAGCGCCAACAATTGTCGTGAGATACAGTTGCAATGCTTTCAAAGCATCAACAGAGAAGTTGGTTAAAATCCAGTATGCTATAAGTTGCATGGCACTGTCTGGTCAGTCACCGGTCTATCCACGTTAGTGGAGACGGGGTAGTACTGTTCATTTTTAAAAAACAGTGATATTTCATGGATAACTTGCCCATTCTTCTGCATGACATGCAGCAGGAATTGTGTCTGAAGTGTTAAATTACTGGGTGCCGTATCTCACTCATATGACTTTGATCTCATCCCTGGGATGAAGGAGTCACTTTAAAGTATTTACTTCCATACAGGCAACCGACTGCACCATCAAGGGATTAGACAGTGCCGGTGGGATCCAACAGGTTGTATGCAATGCTGGTGGCTATATCGAAGGCCTATAAAACGTAGAACCATGTATGTATAGAAAAATAAAATAGTTACCAGAACTAAAAGAATTACCCATTGTACAATGTGGATACTTGGTATTCCACAGAAAATAAGATAAAAACTGTGAATATTGTAGTGGTAGGAAGTGTCAAATAACTACTGCACCAGGTAGGCCATTTAATTGATGAGTTGAGGTCAAGGGGGGATGGGATACACATTACTTGCAGGACTTAGTTACTATACCCCCGCTGTTGAATCTTGGCACTTGACAGTTCGTGTGTCTTCACGTAATGTTGCCAGAGTGGTTAGTAAACAACAACATTGCAACATGTGTACCTTTGACAATATAGAAACAAAATAATGCAAAAGTGCCTGCTACAACGAGGAGAAATAAAACAAATTATAAGTTATTTTCACTCACGCTGTTTCAGGAATTTTGTCCTCTTTCTCTTGGAGTTTCACTCCCTTGTAAATAACAGTTCTCATGATTAGTTCAAGAGCTGCTGCTGCAGTTCATTGTATAGCTTTATCAGCAGGAATAGAGGGATGTCCATGAACCTTCACATGCTGGGTCCTTCTTAAACATTCCATTGCCTGACTATTAAATGGCACATCTTGACGCAAAGGATTTTCATTTCGTGAATCATCACTTGGTGATCGGCGTCATTTTTGAGACATTATCGCACTTGAAATCTTGTATAAATAATATGAATGAAATATATATAAAAACAAACACCTACAATAACCACAAATATAAATAACAATGAACAATATTAGCTTACAAAGAACAACTTGACGCACATGCTAGAGTTTCACAAACTGAAACACGTCGGAAATAGCTACATCCGGTGACAGAGCTGCTTCCAGTTCCACTTCTGCTTTGTCATCAACCACACGAAATGCTGCCTTGTGTTTGGTTTAGGAAGTCTAACGGTTAAAGCTTTTGATCTGGTTTTTTTTTTTTTTTTTTTTTTTTTTTTTTTTTTTTTTTTTTTGCAAGTGTAGCAACTTGATCGCTAGCAGTCAAGTGCAACGTTTCAACGGCGGGGGTATAGTAAAAATAGACAGTTTTGGGTTAGATGCATGTCTTCTACACAGCGGCACAACGATTGATTCCCCTGACCCACTTATGCCATTTTCAGAAATGATGCAACTAAGAATTGTTATAACATTTCACTGCAAGCAATATACAAACAGCATTAAAACATTAGAGTAACTTTGTTGTAAATGCGCGGCATGTTCTCTTACTGCTGTAGCTATGACATCACATTTAATGTGGACACTACTTTTCAAACTAGTCTAAAAAACAATTATCAAAGCCTGACAGCTTTTTCTACATGCTAAATAAGTGTGTGCGGTGCAGCACTCAAGTGATATTCATAATTAATGGTAAGAATACCATTTTGTTGCTGGTTACGTTTCCAAAGTGTTGTCTTGGAGGTGAGAAAGCTTCATATTTGCTGTACATCAACACTAGGGCTTTCTGTATTACCTGCAAACGACTACAAACTTTAACATTTCGGCATATCCAACTCAAATGATGGAGAAGAATCCTCCTCTTTACCCCTTTATTTTGTAATCCTAATATCCAGTGATGTGAAACATGTGGCAAGTTGCCCTGCATAGCAGTCCCATAGTTATAGCTTTGACAGGAGGACTCAACTAAACAAATGTGAGCACACCGTGTCAAGACAGAAATGTTGGTTATTATTACTCATTCCCAGATACACACATGTACAACCAAGGGGCACACCACTCACAAGTGTGCCTGTTCACACGGCGAGTTAGTAAGTAATTTTATTGTTAACCCAGTTAATTGTACAAATTTACAACAACAATTTTACAAATTTATTCTTAACCCAGTTTCTAAAAATAACAATAAAATATAAAGAAAACTAACCTCTTAATACTGGTAGCCAGCATTCCTCCTAATCTAAAAGTACAATTATCAATTTATTTAATCTCCAATACTAACTGTAACTCTACCTTGAGGTTGTCGAGTTGTTGGGTCCTACTTGCAACATATCAAATAAAAACTACTGTAATTTAATACTCATTTACCTCTTCCTTGCTAATTTTCCTCATCCATTTTGCTCTTACTCTGCCCAAGAAGTTTCCTACTTCTATTATATTTTTCCTAGATTTTACATTTACTAACTTTTCAGCTTCAATTTCTATTGGTAAATTTAACCATTCTCTCTTCTCTATCCTCTTTCTTCACACTCTAAAACTATATGCCACTCTTTAACTTTCCGGTGGCATAGTGGGTATTTCTCCAAATCAATCTCTTTTCTCAAACCTTTCAAATTCACCACCCCTGTCCTAGCCTGCTCTTGCTGTTTTATCACATACTGTTCCCTGCTCCATACTACTTTCATTTCTCTGTATAATCTCAGTGAGCTCTTAAAAGTAAAACTCGCTAATAAATCTTGTTTTTCCATATCCTCTATTCTTGTCCTAATTTCATTCCAGAAACCTATTTGTAGTAATTCTTTAGCTCTTCAAATCTCCCCAAAACCTATCTTCATCAAGGTTTCCTTTATCTTACCTAGCCAAGACTCTTTATGATCAAGTCTTTCCTGCGCTATCAAACATTGATGTAAAATGTTCTGATCATCAACATTTCTAATTCTGATGCAATATTTTAGCACTCTTTCCACAATTTTTCCTTTAATTCCCATTCTCCCTAATTCGGCTTGAGTGATGATCTTGGTAAGCCAATAGTTGTTTACAAAAGTTCCTATGGATCGTGTCTATATTTACCCACCCTTCTTCCAGGCCCCATATAACTACTACAGTAATATAAATTCTCTCTAACCATTTTAATTGCATTTCTGGTAATTTAACTATACAAGTTTGGATGGCTGACATAGTGAGTTATAATTTGCATTAATGCCCATCGTGTGTTACATTTTCTTTCACCACTGGAGTGACAGGTCAAGGAGAGTGTTTACATGTGCAAACACTCTCAACATACCAGTTTTCTTCTTCACCTTCACTGGATTCCCTCGAATGCTCATCATTTACAGCCTTCCTCGTCAGTCAAACTTTGGTTCAGATTACTAAAAGTTTGAGTTTGCGCAACTGTGTGTGTAAGCTCACTGTAGCACTTGCTTTCACTTAACAAAATACTCCTCGTGAAAGGCAATGTGAGATGAATTGTGCATATTGTAGTAGCATGTTGAAAGGAAAACTGTCGCACAATCACAAGAGGAGCATGCAGCCTGAGGATAAACCTAAAAGTGCTTCCAGAATGAAAACAAGGTCATAAAATGATGCAGTTTTCAAAAATGTTTATATTTTATTGTCTTTAAACATTTATTTCAGTTCTGCCACCAAATTAATCTCATTGAGAAAAACAACCTTCTCAGTTGGAAATTATAAAATATTGATTCACAGATTTCTAACGTTAGCAGTTTTCTCTCTTTATACAATTATTTAGCATGTCCTGTTTACGGCTTAGGAAACAAAGCAAACCTTTCTTCTTATTGCATGCCCATCCTACCATTATAAGAAGATTCAGTTGTCTTCTTTTTTTGTATCAGTGTATATAATATTGCTTGAAATGAAATACTTGCAGCATTTGTATTATTTTACTTGCATTTTCTATGGAGTAAGAACTAGTTCCTACTCCATGGCATTCCCAGCTAAAAGTCAAAGGCTTGTTGTTCCCATATATTCATATTTTAGTAATTTATAAATTGAAATTAGCTGGTATATCAATGTCAGTTAAGTGGTATTTGAGATTATCCAACACACTGCCATTCTGATGCACAACTCATTTGTTACACTCACTGGAGTGAAAATTTGCGTGCTCTGCGAAGGTGTTTGCCACCAGCACTGAATACTTTTGTTAATTTTCTTTCCAAGATGGAGACAAAGTGTGCTGTGAAAACTTACATGAAAAATATAAAATATAGCGGACTTTTAAAATTTGTACCGATTGCTTAGAATAGCATCTTCTTGAGGCCCCAAATAATTAGATTAACTCGTCCATCTGCTGAACAGCTGTGGCAGTGGCAGGTTAGGAAGACAGGCAAGCAGCAGCACAGTTTTATATTATTTTGATACAAGTTTCATTTGTGCATATCCAATTAGTGCTTAGTTTTCTTTATGGTCTTTGGCTATTAATTAAGTTCCAGTTGTTAATGCAAGTTTTTTCAAAATTTTAATGTATATCATGAAACACACGTTCGTTATTTGGCAATGTTTAGCTTCAGTTCAGTTCTGTGGAAATGATCTTCCATCTTAATGTTTGAATGAAAAATCATAAACAGTATCATTTTATTTTGGGTGTTTGTTAAGTGCAAGGTTGTAGTGTGTTATCTGCGGGAATGTTACAGCTACTAGTATTTTATTTCACATTATTTTTCATATGCAAATTTATTAAGCATAAATGATCATTTTATAACTCAATTGACTGTTATGTTCTTCCTCTACCAGCAGCATCGGCATAAATACAAGTTTGTATGGTTACGAGAAACTGGTAAAAAGCTTTCTGCTGGCAGATTGAAAACTATGTTAAAATAATTGTGGTAACGATAGCGTATCCTACAGCTCTGAAAAGTGCTCACTTCCTAAAAATGAGGCAAATGTATTCGTGAACAGAAGATTTATCATGAAATTAAAATGAAGTCATTATTAACAGCGGAGTTATATCAACTCCACATACGTCAAGTGGTTAAAAACACGTTTCGAGAAGCATGTTCCTCATCGTCAGTTTGTCAACTGGAGCTTGTGTCTGTGCTGTCCTATGGCTACTTGGACGATATCGTCAACCGGCAGGCTATAAAGATTCATAAGACGAGCTCGTTCTTTCCCCTGTATCAAGTGCTAAGGGTGCCTTGGTGTGTTTGAGTAATGTGATTTCCCATTTTATTTCATAGTTAAAAGTCCATAAATAGGATGAATCTGCTTGTTTAAATTTTATGTTTTTTCATTCTAATTTCCAGGCTCCATTTGTTTTTCCAATGTAACTTTTATCACACTTTAAACATTCATTTTATTTTTAGGTAAACTGTTTTTTAAAGCATGATTCAATAGATTTCTTAAATTATATCTATTTTGTGGTGCCAACTTTATATTTAATTGTATAAATATCTTTACAAATTTGTGAAATAATTTAGGATGAAAGGTAAATTTACTATTGCTAGGAGATTTCTTGAAAGTGGACAGAGTAGTAATTTCTTTCAATATTTTACAATCATCTCATCTATGAAATGGGTTTTGAATCCATTCTGTATAGCTGTTTCATGTATGCGGTCATATTCAACTTTTGTTACAGGTCTATGGGTGAGCCTATAAATTAAGCTGTGAAAACTGGTGTATTGATGAGGTTTTGGATTCTGTCGATTAACAACATGTGTGGCTTTCCTATAAATTCCAAAGGACAGCCCATTATTATTTCTGATAATCTTGAGATCTAGAAAAGGCAACCACCCATGTTTTTCTGCCTCTATACAACGATCCTGAAGATTCAATAGTTTGAGATAAACTTTGCAGGAACAACAGCAAAAATATCATGCACATATTTATCCCATTTCTTAAAGAGACTGGTAACTTGTACTTCTAAATGACTCAGCAAGTGAAATTGGGTTGCAACCATTTTGTTTCATGCACATCTGTATAAGTTCAATATACTCATTAATCATATTGTATACACTGACAACTTCATTGCTATCTATACATAGATCTTTAATTTTGTCCACTAATTCCACAGAATTTTTAATGCCCAAGGTTGGAAATTTTGCAGAAGTATTAAGTTTCTAATCACCAGAACGAGCCTCATCTTATGAATCTTGATACAGCACAGACACAAGCTCCAGTTGACAAACTGACGATGAGGAACATGCTTCTCAAAACGTGTTTTTAATAAATGTTACAATACGAGATTACACATTTATTTTCCTGTTAAAATTTGTCTCTTAAAGGTTATATTGAGAGCATGCCGTATCATAACATTTATATTTTATGCTTGAATGTATAAATAAACATTTGATAAACTGGAAGAAAGCTACCATTATTTCAGTCTTTAAACCAAATATTAATAGTTATAGACTCATTTCACTAACTAGTAATTTGGATTCCTGACTGATTAAATTGGTTCCTAGAATCAAACAATTTGTTATCATGTCAAGCAGGGTTCAGGAGAAATCATTCACAAATGAACAGCTTCTCCTGCTTAGTCAAGAAATTAAAGAAGGATTTAACACAAATGCAGATAGATACGTTGACTGTGTTTATAGATTTTAAATCAGCTTATGATAATGTTTGACAATACAGTCTTATAAAGAAACTTGCAAATTTTGGAATTAAACATGCCTTGATGGATACGAGAATGTATAACTCAATGCAACATGCTATGGTTCAACAACCTCCAGGTTTAAACGACATATGTTGATCTACCCCAAAGCGCAACTTTATTTTATGTATAAAATAACCTAAAATGACCATCATAACATCCTCCAAACAAAACATAACTAATGGCATTTACTTCCCCCATAATATCAAGCAACTTTTATTCAACACATTTCTTTCTACAACGCTTAGTTTTGGGGATATTGTACAGTCTCAACTTAAATGGTCCACCCTGTATATACCTTAAACTTACACTGCAAATATTTCGGAAATGGAAAGTGCCATTGATGTGCAGTTTTCACAGCATTGATTGCTAGTCATGGGCTTGTACATTTAGCCTATAAACAGATTTTAATAATACTGAGAAAGTGTATTTTTTGAGCAAACATACATTTTTTTAAATGGAACAATGCCAATGTAGGGTAAATTAGAATGTCAATGGTCTTTGTTGCAGGATTCTAGTGCAAGTGGTTTACAAGAAATCTTATTTTGAAAAGTTTCCACCCTAACAATTGTTTGTCCCATTCAACCTGCTTAGTTGCTAGGTACGATGTTTGTTTGCATTGTGTTTTCTGTTCATTGATTGCATTCGACTTTCTGGTGTTTGTGACAGTTCAAGCAGTAAGTCGTGAGTGGAAGATGGGGTTTACTAATGCAGAAAAAGCGACATGTTCATGGTGTATGGAGAGTGTAGGAAGAATGCAGTTCGTTCCTGTACGGTGTATGCAGAAACGTATCCCAATAGACGTCAACCATCTTGACAATTATTTATCAACCTCTTCAACCAATTACGTGAAAGCGGTACTGTAACACCTAGAAAACGTAACAGAAACAAACAAGTGACTGGAGAAGAGGCAGGAAATAATGTTTTGGCTGCCATTGCAGTAGATCCGCAAATTAGTTCCCGCACAATCGCACATGGAAGTGGCATAAGTCAGGCAAGTGTACTGAGCATTCTCCATCGACATAGGTTCCATCCCTATCACATCTCTCTCCATCAAGAGCTGCATGGAAACGATTTTGAGAACCGTGTTAACTTTTGTACATGGGCATTAAGACGTGATACTCCAGATTCATCATGTATCTTGTTTAGTGATGAGGCAACATTTACTAATCATGGCCAGGTAAACTGCAGAAACATGCACTGTTAGTCTGTTGACAATCCCCGTTGGCTTCGTCAGGTGGAACGTCAGCGTCCATGGAGTTTAAACGTGTGGTGTAGGATAGTGAACCATCAGCTCATAGGCCCTTTGTTCATAGAAGGAACAATGAACTCGCACAAGTATCGCAGCCTCCTGACAGACCATCTGCACAGATGCTAGAAGACGTTCCTTTGCAGACTAGGAGGAACCTGTGCTACCAACATGATGGCTGTCCAGCCCATAGCGCACGAATTACTACAGCTTGTCTTAACGGATTGTTTCCAAATCGTTGGATTGGGCGAAGAGGGCCTGTACCTTGGCTGGCCTGTTCCCGGATCTGACCCCTTTAGACTTTTTTCTGTGGGGAAGGCTGAAAGACACTGTCTACAAGGATGTACCAACTATACCAGACGATATGAAACGACGTATGACTGCTGCCTGCTCTGAAATCTCCACTGAAATGCCAGAACGTGTGCAGCAGTGTTTCCATAGCAGACTGGAAGCGTGTGTTGAAGTTGCCGGTGGTCATTTTGAACACAAACTTTGAAGGGCTATGTTCTCTTTACTTGTAAGAATCCACAGAAGTATTGTAATTCCCTTTTGTTTTTGTTTAGTTTGTGCTACCACAGGTTGTACAAGTGTCGGTGCATAAAAGTTTCAAAATAAGATTTCTTGTAAACCACTTGCACTAGAATCCTGCAAAAAAGACCATTGACATTCTAATTTACCCTACCTTTATTCTGTTGATGTAACTAGGCATTGTTCCATTTAAAAAATTGTATGTTTGCTGAAAAAATACACTTTTTAGTATTAAAATCTATTTATAGGCTAAATGTACCAGCCCCTGACTACCAATCAATGATGTGAAAACTGCACATCAATAGCACTTTCCATTTGTGGTGCAAGTTTTAGGTGATTCACCCTGTATATCAATGATCTACCAAAGCAGCTAGCTACAAAATGAAGATACAAAAACTGCCCTGTTTGCTGATGATCTAGTTATTTGGTGTTCTCAAAAGTGTGACAAATTAAAAAAATGGAATCACGAAACAAGCTTAAATCCAGGTGTTAAAACAATTTAACGTCTGTAAACTCAGATAAAAGCAGCTTCCTGTTGATATCATATGGAAACATTAATTTATTAAGAACTGAAAAGGCTAAATACATAAGAGTGATTTTTGACAATAAACTAACTTGGTAAAAGCAACTGGTAAAAGATAGGGTAGTTCTAAGAAAACTTAAAATACAACTTGCAACATGTACATTAAAAATATTGTGGTGAAGTGCTTATAACTTGAAACACAAAATGGAGCATTACAGTTAATGTCCGTGTGAAAGAGAAAAGTTTCCATCTTGTTACAAAACTATAGTTGAGACTCTTCTGGGTTACGAAGAAGGAGCTGCTTTCCCTTTTATAAAAAAGTGGAGAAGTATACAACCAATACTTCAGAATGTGTTTCCATGGTTACATAAATGCAAAAACGTAGTTATTCTACCTGATTCTAAAGCTGCACTCCAAGCTATTGGGTCCACTACTCAGCCCAAAATGATCAACATCAAACAAATACACAACCTAAATAAAAGTACAGTCTTACAGTGGATTCCTGCACACTGTGGTGTTTCTGGAAACAAAATGGTGGATACCAGCTAAAATTAACTTTGTTGTGATAAAACAAAATTGTTCATATGAATCAATTAAAACATAAAAAGAAAAATAACTTCTATTATAAGCAATAGATAACACTTCCAAATGAACAGTCAAAATGGAAGACAATTTTAAATGTTACTGGTGCTGACAGCGGTAGGGGAAGGTTGCGCAGAGCAAGAGCTGACGGGATAGACACGGAAGCATACAGAGCACTGATAGGCAGTTTCAGGAGAAGAAAAATTACAAAAACGGGAAAGATAATGATAGATTTCCAAGTATGGTTGGCAGCAGTAATCCTGATGCTGCTAAGAATTGGTGGAGTGGAGATGAATCCAGGGTCAGTAAAAATGGACCAGTTAATGGAATCTCCTAGGCACTTGGAAAAAAATACAAGACAACTTGAGGTTATGAACATGCAGAGAAAAGAGATAATGGTTTGCAGGAGAAAAATTGAAGATACAGAGTGACAAAAGAAACCAGAAGCTTAGAAGAAATAGTATACAAGATGATGGAAAAAGGACCAGGTATAAAAATGTTTGGTTGGGAGATAGAGGACATGTTCCGAATTGAAAAGAGAGGAAGAAAACCTAGACCCATTGTTATAAAAATAACAATAATGGAGAAAAAGAGGGAAATTTTAAGGAACGCCAGGAGGTTAAGAGGCACAAGAATTTTTACAGAGCAGGACTACACAAGAGAGGAACAAATATCCAGGATCAAAGAAGCAAGAGCAGCTGGTAAAAAGGCAAAAAATGGAGTATGAGGATGTGGAGGAATGAACGAGAAAAAATGTGCGAACATCAACAGAAGCAATGGCCCAGGTCACAGCTGAGTCGGCAGACTGGGGAAAGGAGGACAGAAGACTACCAGTGTGCCAGTAATAAGGTGATTATTGTCCGCAGACGATCTTATGGAGGCACCATATCGACAATAGCATTACAAAAAGCAATAAATGAAATTCAAGAATTTTGTGAAAATGGGGAATTAAATCCAAAGTGATAGTGTTTAAAAAAGAAAATAAACAGAGAAAGGAAGACAAATGGTGAAGAACTGGGGGTAGTCAAAGAATATGAATATTTAGCAGTAAGGTTGAGTACTAGCAAGGAAAGGGGAACACATGGCAGGAATATAAATTACACATGTCGACAAAATGGTTTGACAGAATGTAGCGGAAATATGGGAGGGAGGAGAACTAAGTAAGAAAATTGACCAAATGTAAAGAATTAGTTGGACTACCAAGAGCAGCATTAGAAGAACGAGGAGGAAAGGTATAATAATAGAGAGAATTTTAAAATTTTGGTTTAGATGTATGAAAATGGAGCAAGTTAGAGAAGCAAGGGAATGAAGCAATCTGAGTGGCCGAATAAGAAAACAAGCACCAGACAAACTGTATATAAGATGTAGGGGTACAGTGATATATTAATATACATTGTGAAACAAATTCAAAGTCAGTTACTGATGATAATGCATACATACCTCTGTAAGTAATATTAGTAAATATTAATGACAATTGCCAATTACATTTCATACCTGCTCTAGAATTAATGAAGCTATTTAAATGTATGTATATTAAGAACTGACAGTAAATGCTATGCATTACAAATCAAATAGAACAAAATAATCAGACGAACAAAGGTACAAGCCTAGTGAAACTTGAAATAACTGTTCTTGTCTATAAATATAATGTTAACCTTATAACGGTAGGGAGGTATTCCATTCTGTACAAAATTACACCTAATTTGTTTCATTTTGTATATAGCATGTCTTTATTTTATTTTAAATGTTCTGTACTCTATGTAATATTTATGTATATATGTAACTATATTGTACATTTCCTTGACACGCATATAGTATGTGTCTATTTTATTTCAAATGTTCCATATTCTGTGTAATATTTATGTTTGTATGTAATTTTTGTACAGTTCCTTGACATGTTCTATGTTCACAAGCCTTTATGGCTGCTAGTGAACTCACAGAATTTAATCTAACCCAAGAAAATCTTCCATTGCTGCACTCTGATTGTTTGAATAAACATCTTTACAACATTGGAATAGTAACATGTAAAAATTGCGACTCTCTTGTGACTTTTGAAAATCTAACATCAAAATTGTGGGAGGCAATAAGGAGAATGTTTCATTATTAACTCCTGAGCATTACACACATTTGATAATTAAAGTGTCAAACTTCTATCATAGTTTTCCTTGTACAGCAGCATTAATACAATGTCTGTTGTGTTAGGAAGAGGGTCTTGGAGTTTGTTGTGTTCAACAGCCAAATCTTTATTCTTGACAACATCTTGTTTTGTTACAAAGTAACAGAATGCTGAACAAATGGTTACCAGCTTTAACAAAATGTTATAGAATAAGCCTGTATGTCTTTGCTAGAAAATCCTAAGGGCATTGTGAAAGTACAGGGCAATGGTGAGTCGTGCATCATTTTGTGTTGCAGGTTCCCCAACCTTGCAATAGGAGTGCTGACGAGAGACTCAATTCGTCAGGCATTGAGAAGTGGCATAACTGCAGAGCAGATCGTGGGGTTCCTCAGGCTTCATGCACACCCACACATGGTAGCAGCTGGTCCACCAGTTCTGCCTCCGACGATCGTGGACCAAATTAAGCTGTGGGAAAACGAACGCAATCGCTTCACGTACTCGGAAGGTATCCTGTACAGCCAGTTCTTGTCGCAGGCTGACTTTGAAGTATTGAGAGACCATGCACAGGAACTAGGGGTGTTAACATGGCAGAACGCTCAGCGAAGAACGATGGTGGTTACCCGTGCTGGGCATGAAGAAGTTAAACGCTTTTGGAAACGTTATTCTAAAGGCGGTAATTAACAAATGAGGTGTATCTTTGTTTTAAAACAATAAAACTTTTACAATTAAACTGTGAATTCTTCAGGCAATGTAACAAGAGCTTTGTTCCCGAGTATAAACCTTTCTGTCATTAACTTCTACCTTAAATAAGTGGTAATGAAGGTAAAAATCTGATTTGTTGCATTCACATCACTTTTCTATAAAGTATTTGTACAAAAGTATATTTTTCTATGTACTTTATAGTAATTGAGATAAACATTTGCAGAAATTGTATTAGTACTACTGGTCTGAGTGCAGTTTCCAGGCGAGGTCGCTAGTGTGCCAGTCAACACAGCAGTTAGACCGTTATGTTTCTCTTCTTTACAAACTGTAACATCTACTTTGTGAGGCGATGTTTAACTGCAGACCTGTACATGCTATGTGTCAAGTTTCCTCTGCACCTACTCGGTACACAGAGTGTATTTCCTTGTAGATGATATCATAAAAGAGAAAATTCTCGTTTTATATCAATAACTGTTTACTCCACTTCTCAGCTGCCTAAACAAACAACTGGTGCAACCAGAGAAGAGAAACATTATGATTCTGAAGAACAAGTTGAGGTCGTTGAAATTCTATAACAACATCCAATGGTCTTAGAAAAGTCTCACTTGCGAAAATGAGGTAAGAAAAGACAACGGCTTTAAAAGAAATGTCATCCTCCGTGGTGTAGTGGTTCCCAAGGTCGCAGGTTCAAACCCGGCGGAGGGCAATGAATATTTTTGTGAGTAAAAAACCTTAACATGGCTTCCTTCCGAAGAGAAGTAAAGTCCTGTGTCATAGATTTACAGCACGTAAAAGAACCTCAAGCCTGATAAAGAGGCCTCTGGGCAAAATTACCGGTCTTTCACGCCCAATATAGAATGGGACGCTAAGGACTACAGCAGCTAAAGAGCATCCATGAATAAATCTCAATTTTTTTTCTTTTTTTTTAAAGAAATAATGATATGGTAAAATTTGGTGCCGATGTAACTGAGTCACAACTGACTAAGAAAATTTCCAGTATGAAGAACAGGTTGAAATGAAAAACACATATGAAGAGAACGGGCAACAAAAAAATCTCATGCGTTACCTCGCATGAGTTTCTCTACTCTTGTACAAACTATTTTTACAAACATTTATTCTCCATATGCTTCATGTTAATTGAGATGTTAATCTTATTTCTAATTTTCTTGTAGATGCAAGGGGAATTGCTAGGCTTTAAGCGATAGTCAAATATTTTAAGAGCTCGTTGCTATGTGGAGTATTCCATTCTCTTTGTATTACCAGGACAAAAAAAAGAATGAATAAAGAATTCCCATTTGAGAAAAAGTATAAGTATTGGAAAATTTAAGGGAATAACAAGCAATATCTCGAAAATTGTTCACTCAAAAAAAAATGTATGACATAAATTGTGTATTTTAACGCAATCTACATTTTTTGTGAAGTAAAATTTTGTCTATCTCTTATGGTTTACCAGTTATGCAAAAGTCGTTCACAATGAAGAATACTTTTGGAGACATTCCCAGAAAATTCAAGATATACATTTTATTTGTCAAAGTATGTTAAACATATAATATTTTAATCAAAATTGTTAGAGCCATTTTTGAGAAAATTAAAATTTTTGAAAACTGTTCCATGTAAAGGGTAATCTGGGGTGGGGAGATTTTCTTGAAAACCTTCGTGTTGCATCTCTGGAAGATACTAAACCTAAATACCAAGTTTGGTGTATATCCGACTGTTTGTTTCTGAATTATGTTGTTCACAGACAGACAGGTTTCCAAAATGCTTTTTTTGGATTCAGGGAGTCTCAAAACATGTATTTTCGGTGAAACCTCGGTATTGAATTTTTGGGTGGAATACAATACTTCCCCTACTTACTGTACGTAGTAGAGAAAGTAAAAAAATACATCTAATAGACTGATAAAAAACATGCAATGGGAGACAAACTCAATTATAATGAAGTTAACAGGTAGGAATCTATTCTAGTGAAAGTAATGCTTTTTGAAACATCAATCAATGTTTATTTTATCACCACAGTACAGTAACATTTGAGTGAGAATCACTGTTGGTGCACGTATGTCACCACTAGCAATAGCAGATCGCCAGGATATAACATCTCCCACATCTGCTCCAGTGAAGGGTCCAAGGTGTGCTAAGAAAACAGTACGTAAGGAGATGCAACAGAATGTGTTGCTGGGCCTGAGTATCTTCAGTGGTAGTGCACATTCAGAAATAAAGCTGAATTATCATGTATAACCTCATGTTTTAAAGTAATGTCAGTGAACATAAGAAAGTTTATCGTTATATCTGACATTAAGGCATGTTTGTAATTCTTAATGGTATTCAGTTTTATTTATGGACGCTCTTTAACTACTGGGTCCTTAGCATCCCACTCTATATTGGGCGTGAAAGACCGGAAATTCTGCCGTAAGTCTACAACACGACCACAGGTTTTACTTCCCTTCTGAAGGAAGCCATGCTAAGAATTTTTAAGCCCAAAAAAATGCATCGTGATATTTCCATACTACATACCAAACTTTGTTTTAGAAGTGTAACAATCCAATGGGACATTAGCGAAATGAAAATACTGATGCATTCACAAATAAGTAGTGTGAATATTGCCTTTTACAATGCTCCTTCTACCAGAATTTTAATTGGTTTGGATATGGAAGTGAAAGCTTCTCTCTCAAAGGCGCTGTTATACCTACTAACGTTATAACAAATGAAGCAACATTTTTGTCTTAATCGGTAAAATTCGTAATTATGAAAAAGTACATTTTTTAGTTAATTCTTTTTAAGTTCACTGGTTTACAGAGGCAGTGAGTGAAATAATACTCGAAGAAGGCCAGAATCTCTAGGACTTAAGAGTTGTCCGACATTTGCCTTATCTAGACAATCGAGCATTACCAAGATTCAAACTTGAGACCTCTTGCACATGTTACCACCACACTATCACGGTCTTTAACAACTTTTAAATAAAATGTATAAGCAAGTACATATGTTTGCACTATATGTAAACTTTAAATTCATTGTGAAAGAAATTGTCGCACAAGTATTTTTTTTAAACAAAAAAGTGATTTTTTATAAGTTGTTTGAAAACCCACCATGGTAATATTAGCCAATAAATATATACAAAAGAAATATACCTTTTGATGTTATTGCTATAGGAAAAGACCAAATTAATTTTAAAGCTAAAATATCCAATCTATTTACAAATCCGTATATTACTCAGTTAATTTTGGAAGCCATGTTTAACGTCAGCTATCTCCTCTTTTCTTCTCTGCCCTCTTTCTCTGGTACATTCAATGGCATCTATACCCTCCCCTTCCCAAACGTCTTGCTGATTATTCTTCACTTCAATTTCGAAATCTTTGTCATTAAATGTTTATGCAGGACAAAACAGCAGGCAGTAATGGAAGGAATATTTTCTGTTGCTAGCATTATTTTGCCTTGGAGGATAGGAGAACGTTTCATCTGACCAAAGCACCTTTCTTTACGACACGTTCCTTACTCAAGCAGATCTCTCTCTTCTGGGATAAGTACATTGCAATAGGGAGTTACGGAGCAACATTAACACATATCTCCACATACAGGCCAAGTATCGCTCTTGCCACTCGACTTCAAGTTCATGGCAACCTTATCCTCATATAGCTTCCATAACACTGTACTGTGACCAGTTTGAAATAGACAATTGTCCTCCTCTTGTTTCATTGCCACTTCTGCTAACCATCTCACATTTTCCTTTTCAAACGGTCAAGTTGCTTATAGTTAAATAATAAGAATCTCGGTGGGGCTTTGCGACGAACAACCATCATGATATAGCTCCAGCAACTTCTCCCACAGAGGAGTGACCTGATACGCAAGTGGAGAATACTCCTGCCAGCACAAGGTCACGGAGCAACATCTGTTAATTGATATGAATGTGAGGAATCTCTCCAGAGATGAGAATACAGTAGGCTTAGGCGATGTCATATCTTTGAAATTATGTTCTCTTTGCATGACCAGAGAGAGAAAAAAAAAGGAAGAGCAATTTTGCAGTTGAAAAAGTATAAAATATTTGGGAATTCAAACCAATAATAAAGAATATCTCGGATATGGTTAATGCCACAAAACGTTTATCTGACATAAATTGTATGATATACATTTTTACTGTAGTAAGATTTTGTCATTCAGAATGAACAGAACTTCACAGGCTGTGAAGATATACATTTTATTTGTCATGTAAATATATGGCATTTTAATCAAAATTGTTAAGAGCCATAATAACAATTTATAACAAACTTTGCCCCTTATCTCTTGATTCACAAAACTTGGCTTCCGGAATTTTTACCTTGAATAAACATCCTTCCTTAGCAGTATTACCTATCGACATTCAATATTTACCTTTGTTTCAAGTTGGAATTGTCTGTTAAAGAAAATAGCTGTAAATAATGTTACATAAGTGTAAGAAGGATTCAAAGGCGATTTTCAATTTGTTAAAACTGCTAGGAATTTTGCTCGGACATGTGTATCGGATCATTAAAACAATTGACCATCTTTCTAGTGTTGATAAACCAAGATCTGCTGTACTCACTTGGTTCGAACCCTGGATATGATAAAACTTCAAATGTTAAGAATGAGCATGTCTAGGCTATTAAATCAATACTTAGGTCTCCAGGCTTACTGCCGACATGCAGGACCCATGTTCAATGCCCGTCGTAAGAAGATTAGACTGGAGAGATCACATAAACTTAGGTGTCATGCCAAAAATCAACATCAGAGAAAACATTTTCACAATAGAGCAGAATGTGTGCTCGGAGTCGTGAGGAACCCTGCTCCTTGGGATCTTCGTGTCCAGAATCATATGGTTTGGGGGAGTCAAAAGGGGCTACTGATGTTCATTTCTGCAAAAAAGAGGTGAATGTAGAGAAAGTCCTGAAACCTCTTAAACAGCACATCTCTCTGGCCCATAAAGCCCTAAAGACTCAGCATGGCTCAAGCATAACATCCTAGATTTCATCAGCCAGTCCAGTAAACTGTGGGACATTTTGGAGACCAACTTCAAAGTCTAAAAGAATCCCTGAAGCGAGCAGTATGTCATACATGCCGCTATAGATGACTGGCCAAGGCTTGTGTGAAGATGGACATTTTGAGTGAAATCTGCACTATTAAATGGTATATAAAAACTTAAAGCATGACAACATTCCGTAAACCTGTGACAGAACTTGCTATATGCAAGGCGTATTTTAAAAGTAACTATCATTCATTTTCTAAAAAATATCAGAACATTATTTTCCAAATACTTTATTATCATTCATTACCTTACACTACTTCTCCACATAGTCTTCGCCATTATCCAGGCAGTTGTCGTAACAGGAAACCAGTTTTTGTATGCCTTCATTAAAGAATGATGTTGCCAGTGATTAAAGACAAGTTACAACATGCAGGGCAGGCAGAGGCCTGGAAGCAGGACATGGGGCCTTATAGGCAGGGCAAGCAGGTACACAGGGGACTGGGCAGAACAGGGCAAGACAGAAGCCTGGGGTCAGGCACGTGAGGGCAGTGTAGGGATGGGGAGTGGGGGAAGGGCAGGGGTTGGGGCCTGGATGCAGGGCAGGGGACTGAAGGGAAGAGCATGGACCAGGGGCATTGCAGGGCAGGGACCTGGATGTGGGGAAGGACAGGATCATGTTTGCAGGGAAGGGCAGGTTTCTAGGGGAAGGGGCTTGTGGGCAGGGGAGGGCAGAGGGGCCTGGGCAAGCATCAGGGAAGGCTCCTGATTAGGACAGCGGCCTGTACTGGGCAGGGAAGGCATAGGTAGGGCAGGGCATTGGCCTGGTTTAGGGCTGAGCTTGGGCCTGGGCTGGCTGCAGGGCATTGCAGGCGTCTGGGCAAGACAGATCAGGCGCATGTGTAGGGTCGTGAGTAGGGCAGGGCAAACAGGCGCCCCTGCAGGCCAGGGGCCTCGGCAGTCCTGCGCATGGGCAGGGGCCTGTTGGACGGACAGGACAAGGCAGGGCAGGTGCCTAGATAGCTCAGAGGCCTGGGCAGAGCAGACGCTACGGCAAGACAGGGCAGCATCCTGGGCAGGGAAGAGCACAAAAGGCCTGCGGGCATGCAGCGGCCTTGGGGCAGGAAGGGGCCTGTTGGACGGACAGGACAAGGCAGGGCAGGCGCCTAGATAGCTCAGGGGCCTGGGCAGAGCAGACGCTATGGCAAAACAGGGCAGCATCCTGGGCAGGCATATGGGCAGGGCAGAGCACAAAGGCCTGCGGGCATGCAGCGGCCTTGGGGCAGGAAGGGGCCTGGAAGCTTTGCATGGCAAGTGCCTGTGCAGAGCAGTGACCTGTGTAGCTCAGAGGCCTGGGGGAGAGGCATGTGCCTGGGGCATTGCAAGGCAGGGCATCGGTTTGTAAGCTTGGGAGCGGGGCAGAGAAGGGCAGATGCAGGGCAAAGTCCTGGGGGCAGTGCAGGAGCCTGGATGCGGGGAAGGGCAGGTTTCTGGGGAATGGGCGGAACCTTGGAGCAGGGCGCAATACAGGGGCAGGTTTCTGGGGTCAAGGGCCTGGCGGCTGAGAAGTGGCTTGCGGGCAGGGAGGGCACAGGGGCAGCGCAGCGCAGGGTCCTGATGGCAGGTGCCTGGGGGCAGGGAACGGCACGGCAGGGTCTTGGGTAGGCGCCTGGGCAGGGGCAGGGAACGGCACGGCAGGGTCTTGGGTAGGCGCCTGGGCAGGGGCATGGATGGCATGCGCCACTGCAGGACAAGGGCCTGTTGGCAGGGCAGAGGGCAGTTTTCTGGTAGGAGGCAGGGGCAGGGCAGGAGGCGTGACCTGTGGGCAGGATATGACGGCCTAAGGGCAGGGGAGCACAGGGACCTGGGTGCAGCGTAAAGCAGGAAAAAGGGGGTGGGGCAGGGCAGGAGCTTGGACACTGCAGAGTCCTAGGAAGGGCAGGGTAAGTAGACGCCCGAGGACTGGGAAGGGTAGCGCTGGGGTCTGGAGGATGGTCAAGGGCCTGAGGCGGAACACGGCAAGACAGGTTTCAGAGCAGGGCTGGGGCCTATGAGAAGGGCTGTGCTGGGGTAAGTTCAGCAGTCTCGGGTCAGGACAGGCGGCAGGTCACGCGCCTGGGCAGGGCAGAGTGAAGGCGCAGTGGGCTGGGTGCTGGGTAGGGCACGCCCTGGGGTCAAGTTAGAGCAGGAGATGGCATGGGTCTGGTGGAAGTGCAGAGCATGCTCCTGGGCAGGGGTCTGGGGGCAGAGGCATGGGTAGGTGCCTTGGAGTACGTCATAGCAGGGAAGGCACAGTAGGCTGGATGAAGCGCAGGGCAGGGTTGTGGGATAGGAATGGTCAAGGTCTGGCGGCCGGAAAAGGACCTGTGGGCAGGAGGAGGGAAGCTGGGACAGGGTCTACGGGGAACGGCATGCGCCTTGGCAGATGACAAAGCAGGCGACAGGATAGACACCTGGGAACGGAAAGTGCATGGGCAGGCTGCAGGGCATGACAGACACCTGAGCAGGGAGGGAGCTTGGGTAATCGCCTGGGCATGGGCCTGAATAGGGCAGGCGCCACTGCCGGACGGAGTAAGGCCGGCACCTGGGCAGGGAAGGACAAGCGCCTGGGATGACGGCCAGCTCAAGGGCCTGTTGGCCCGGCAGCGAAGAGGACAGGTGACTGGGGCAGGGACCTGTGCAAAAGCCCAAAACGGGTAGGCGCTTCGGCAATGCAGGGCAGAGTTCTGGATAGGGCAGGGGCTTGGGTGCAGCGCAGGGGACCACGTGCAGGCTAGCAGGACTGGGCAGCGCAGTTGGTAGCACAGGGAGAGGGCTTTGGCGCAGTGGCCTTATGTCAGGGCAGGCACATGGGAAAGGAGAGGGCGGGGACCTCGGGGCATGGCAGGTCAAAGGATAGGGAGCGGGATAGGGGACTAAGACAGGTCAGCGCAGTGCCTGGTTCAGGGCAGGGCCTTACCAGTCGTCAGGCCAGAGCAGCCGCCTGGGCACGGAAGATCACGGTCCGGGTAAGCGCCTGGGTGTGGGGCAGGGCCGGAGTGGGGACAAGTGCGTAAGGGCAGCGAAGGGATGGGGCATGGGAAAGGGCAGGGGCTGCAGTCAGGGCAAAGGACTGGTTGGAGTTTGGAGGCAGGACAATAGGAGCCTGGGCAGGCGCAAGTCAGGCAGGGCTTCCGCCTGGGTAAGGAAGGGTAGAACAGGGGCAGATGCCTGGGACCACAACTGGGAAGGGGTCTGCGGGCAGCCAGGAACGGGCAGGACCTGTGGGCGGGGTGCAGCAGGGTCCTGAGGACGGTGCAGAGCAATGCAATGGACTGTGCAAGGCGGAACGAGAACAGAGGCCTGGGTGACGAAAAGGGGCCCAGAGGCATTGCAGAGCAGCGTCCTGTGACCAGGACAAGGCTGGCGCCTGGGCACGACAGAGCAGCGCTGGGAAGGGGCATGGTTGCAAGAAATGGCAGGGAAAGCGCAGCGCCATAAGGTAGGACAGAGTAGGGGCTTCTGGGCGGGGAAGGAGCCTCTTGGCACTTTGGGGCAATGGTCTGGGGGCAGGATAGGGGATTAGGGCAGGGGTCTGGGCAGGTCAAGGTCCTGGACAAGTCAAAGGAGTTTGAGCAGGGATAAAAGGGGAATGGGAATAGAGGCGGGCATGGTTACAGGGGGCAGAACAGGTGCCTGGGAGCATTTCAGAGCAGAAAACGCAGCAGCCTAGGGGCAGGTCAAAAATTGGTCAGGTAGGGGCCTGGGCAAAGGTAAGGGGCCAAGCGGCATTGCAAGGACAGGGTCCTGGAAGCAGGACAGAGTCCGCGCCTGGGCAGAAGAGAGAAGCGCTGTGAAGGTGCCTGGGAGCAGGGCAGAGTATGCGCCTGGGAGCCGGCAGGCAGAAATCTGGGGGCAGGGAATGTGCCTGGGCAGGCGGCAGGGCAAGCACGTGCAAAGGTCTGGGAGAAACGCAGGCATGCACGAGTGCACGCGAAGGGACCTGCGAAGTGCAGGCAGAGGCCTGGGGTAGGCCAGGGATCTGGGAGTATTGCAGAGCAGAGAAGGCGGAGCTGCCTGGGTCAAGGCCCCTAAGGGGCTCACCTTATGTGAGTACGGGTGTTGGCGTACCCGGGGGTTCCCGAGCCTCTCATCGCCATCTTCATTTCATCCCCGTCCGGTCGAGGTAGGTTCGTTCTCGTGACCGGGGGACTCAAGGTAAGTTCTCGTGCGTTCTGTGCATATCATTACATCTCGCCCGTCGCCGTCGTTTCTTACTTCTCTTCAATTTCCGCACATTTCACCCCACGTCCATTCATTTACACGTCTCTCTTTTACTTCTTCGCCGCCCTACCTTGAGTGCGAAACGCCCACACACTTTTAGTTTCTTTTAACGTTTTCTTTTAATCCTCCGTGGACACAGCCTGACGGATACCCGCGCACCGGGTGCGCAGTTGGGTGAGTGGGTAATGGCGTCATCCCCACCACCCGGTGTCGTCATGTAGGGTTTGTGTTCGTATCCGCTGTTCAACTGCAGTCCCGCAGAGGGGCCATTGCATGAGCTGCTGACTTCCGACGGCGATTGGGTCCCTCTGTCTATGTTCTGGGAGGTGTGACCCTGGGGTGAGCTAGGTATAGATAGGCCACTCACCCAAGCTGGGGTAACGCCCGGGAAGTCAGAGCCCGAGGTCGGAGACGGTTGCAATGGTGGAGGATTTATTTCGCTATGGAGCACCCTTTCTCCATTACTAACAACAAGCGCCGAAAAGTCTATGTAACGGAAGTAGCACCGCCGACATCTGGTTGTTACTTGGTTATTTCACGAACAGAAGGACAAAGTTTTGAGAAGGTGAACCCTTTCATTATTCAGAAGGGCATTGAAGCTATTGCAGGTGCGGTTCAGTCCTGCACTCGTCTTCGAATTGGTTTCTTGTTGTTTCAAACCAAAACTGAACAGCAAAGTACGTCCTTGTTGCGCGCCACGCTTCTCCACGGTTATCCTATCCGTGTCGAGAAGCACCGCACCTTGAATTCCTGTCGAGGCGTTATCACCACCCATTGCCTCGATGGTATGTCCGACGAAGAACTAGTCGGCTATCTTTCTGATCAAAAGGTGACAGCTGTTCATGGAGTGCAGGCAAAACGCGACGGAATTTTGGAACCAACCCGTACCCTGTTTATCACTTTCGACGGCGTCGATCTGCCCACGAGTCTTTCAGCAGGGTACGAACGTTTTGGGCATACGCAAACCTCCTGTAAGAGTACCGTTACCATCTGTGCCTCATGTAGCCAGCCGTCACACGAAGGTGCCTGTACAACAGCCCCCGTCTGCGTTAACTGCAAAGGGTCTCATTCTGCGTCATTTGCCGACTGTCCGCGGTACTTGGACGAGAAGGCGTTCCAGGAGATCCGGGTAAAGGAAAAACCCTCCTTCGCTGAAGCCCGGAGGCGTTACCATGCGCGCCAACCTTCACTCCTGCGATCTGGCACCTTTAGTTCTGTTGCCTCGCCAGTACCACGAGTAGATGCCGAAACTCAGACCTGGACCATGAGTTGACGCCACTACCATCCGGCCGTCCATTAAGGCTACAGTTACCAAGCCGTATAAACCTGGTCCCAAGTCAATGAAGTCGCAAGCCGCTGAAAAGAAACCCAAGCAGAAACTTCCTAGGGAAGATTTTCTGAAGGACCCTCCGCGTGCGCGCGGTAAGAAAAGTTCACCTTCTCCTCCTCGGAGGTCGCAGTCCCAGGCAGCTCCTGGGACAAGCCGCGCTCAGCGGCACCCCTCACCCATCGCCACCCAGAACCGATTCACGGCGCTTGAATCGGTTTCTGGCTCTGAGCGCGTGTGGCGTCCCTTCGAGGAGGCTATGGAGTCTGACCAACTCCATACCAAAAGCCCGAGCCCAAAGGTTAAACAAAAGGTAATTTTAAGCCGCCCTTCTAAATAGACAGTTTATCCCTTTTTCTTAATGGCTATCCTGACCTGGAATGTACGTGGTGTACGATCGCATAGGTCGGAACTGGAACTTTTATTGCGTTCCTATTCGCCTATGGTCGTGTGTTTGCAGGAGACCAAGCTTCGCCCTCATGATCCTTTTGATCTCCGAGGATATACTCCGGTTCGCTACGACCTCGAACCGGAGGAGGGTACTCCTGCTCATGGAGGTGTCATGTTGTTAGTGCGTAACGACGTTCATTTTACACCTGTCACACTTACATCTGACTTGCAAGCTGTTGCCGTTCGCCTTCACTTACCCGGCTTTTTGTTTTCTGTTTGCTCTGTGTATTCACCTCCATCGTCTCCCCTCGCTCCCGCGGACATTCGAGCTCTCCTGTCCGCTCTCCCAACACCATTTCTTCTGTTGGGGGATTTTAATGCCCATCACCCACTGTGGGGTTCGCCAAGGGCTTGTGCGAGGGGAACTCTTCTTTCCGACATTTTTTACCAGTTCAATCTTTCCATCCTCAATACAGGTGCACCTACTTTTATTTCTGATTCTTCTGGTACATTCTCTCACCTGGACCTTGTCATTTGCTCACTACAGCTTGCTCGTCTTCAGTGGAACGTCGTCGCTGACACCTACTCCAGCAAACATTACCCCTTCATCGTTTCTCTTGTCGCACCACGTACAGCATTCCAGAATACCTACCTGGAGATTCTCAAAAGCCGACTGGAGCTTGTTTTCCAGCCTCGTGCATTTTTACGATCAGCCCTTCGCCGACATTAACCAACTAGTGCAGCACCTTACGTCTACGATTTTCTCTGCCGCCGAACGCGCAATTCCCCGTTCATCCTCTCAACCTCGGCGGCCACCTGTTCCGTGGTGGAGTGAGGATTGTCGGGACGCCGTTCGTGCCCGTAGGACTGCACTTAGGGTGTTTCGGCGACACCCTACGCTTGATAATTTGGTGACTTTTAAACAATCGCGCGCCAGGGCTCGTCGCATTATTCAGGAGAGCAAGAAGGCGTCGTGTGCTCGTTTTGTAGAGCCTTTTAACCGCTTTACGCCTTCATCCATTGTTTGGGATAAACTTCGTCGCTTCTCAGGTAAAGTGTCGCATTGTACTGTTTCTGGCCTTCAGGTTTCCAATGCCACCATAGTGGATCCGGCTGCCATCGCTAACACTCTGGGTGCTGCCTTTGAGGCGGTTTCCAGTTCAGACCATTATTCCGCCGGCTTTCGCTCTATTAAACACCGGCTTGATTCCGCAACATATAATTTTAGTTCTGCTACTACTGAATGTTATAACGAACTTTTTACAATGAGGGAGCTGGATCACGTTCTTCATTGCTCTAGGCACTTCGCTCCTGGGCCGGACGGCATTCATGTCCTGATGTTAAAAAACCTTTCAGCCGACAGTAAACTCTTACAGGTCTATAACCGCATTTGGCAAGACGGCATTTTTCCTTCCGTTTGGCGCGAAGCCACCATTGTCCCTATTCTTAAGCCTGGGAAGGATCGCCAACTACCTTCCAGCTACCGCCCTATCTCCCTCACCAGTTGTATTTGCAAGGTGATGGAGCGCATGATCAACGGGGGGTTGACATGGTGGCTTGAGTCTCAGAAACTTCTAGCGAACGCTCAGTGCGGATTTCGTCGCTATCCCTCTACCGTCGACCATCTGGTGTCCCTGTCCACACATGTTATGAATGGATTTCTGAGAAAGTGTCAAACCGTGGCTGTGTTTTTTGACCTGGAGAAAGCTTATGACACTTGTTGGCGGGGCGGCATTTTACGTACACTTCACGATTGGAATTTCCGCGGTCGTCTTCCCATATTTCTTCGGGAGTTCATGACGGACCGCGTTTTTCGTGTACGTGTGGGCTCGGTTTTATCTCGTTTTATTCAAGAGAACGGAGTACCGCAGGGCTCTGTACTCAGTGTCACACTTTTTGCGATTGCTATCAACCCAATTGTTGATTTATTCCACCTGGCATTTCATCGTCCCTTTTTGTTGACGATTTTGCCATTTATTGCAGTTCACGGCGGACCTGTCTACTCGAACGTCGTCTCCAGAGCTGTATCGACCGTCTCTACGCCTGGAGTAACGCTAACGGCTTTAATTTCTCCGCCGAGAAATCCGTCTGCATCAACTTTGGCGCCGGAAGGCTTTCCCTCCGCCCTATATCCATCTTGGGTCGGAGGTCCTTCCATTTGCAGACGAGGTGAAATTTTTGGGGTTGGTCTTTGACCGGAAGCTGAGCTGGACTTCTCACGTTTCCTTTTTAAAAGCAAAGTGTGACCGTTCTCTTAATATTTTACGTGTTTTAAGTGGCACATCCTGGGGAACTGATCGGACCGTCCTTCTTCGCCTTTATCGCTCTTTGGTCCGATCCAAGCTTGATTACGGGTGTATTGTTTATTCGTCGGCACGTCCATCTGTGTTACGTCGATTGAATGCCATTCACCATCGTGGCAAAAAGGTCGCTACAGGGGCCTTCCAACTAGCCCTGTACCCAGACTGTACGCAGAAGCTGCAGAGCCTCCGCTGTCCTTCCGGCGTGAGATGCTTTTGTGCAGCTATGCTTGTCGGCTCTCAAGCTTGCCTAACCACCCGTCCTTCGACTTATTTTACGAGGATTCACTTGATCGACAATATTTCGTTAGCTCCTCTGCATTACTACCTCCAGGGGTTCTATTTCGAAAGCTTCTTCGGCATTTGGAATTTACGCCAGCGCCGGCCCTTCCCAGAGGGGGTCCCCTCAGGGGCTCACCTTATGTGAGTACGGGTTTTTGGCGCACGCGGGGGTTCCCGAGCCAATCATCGCCACATTCATCCTCTCACCCCCATCCGGTCGAGGTGGGTTCTTCAAGTGACCGGTGGACCCAAGGTAGGCTCTCGTGCGTTCTTTGCATTCCATCCATACCGCACCTCACCATCGTTTCTTTCTTCCCTGATCACTTTCCGGCCATTTCGTACCACGACATTCGCATATCTCTTTTTCTTCCCCGCCGGCCTACCTTGCGTTCGAAACGCCCACACAGTTTTAGTTTCTTTTATCTTTTTATTTAAATCCTCCGTGGACACAGCCTGACGGATACCCGCGCACTGGGTGCGCAGCTGGGTGAGTGGGTAATGGCGTCATCCCCAGCACCCGGGGTCGTCATGTAGGGTTGTTGTTCGTATCCGCTGTTCAACTGCAGTCCCGCGGGGGGGCCATTGCATGAGCTGCTGGCTTCCGACGGCGATTGGGTCCCTCTGTCTATGTTCTGGGAGGTGTGACCCTGGGGTGAGATAGGTATAGATACGCCACTCACCCAAGCCGGGGTAACGCCCGGGAAGTCAGAGCACGAGGTCGGAGACGGTTGCAATGGTGGAGGATTTTTTTTCGCTATGGAGCACCCTTTCTCCATTATAAACAACAAGCGCCGAAAAGTTTTAGTAACAGAAGTAGCACCGCCAACAGCTGGTTGTTACTTAGTGATTACTCGTACAGAGGAAGGACAATCATTCGAGAAGGTGAACCCTTTTATCATCCAGAAGGGCATTGACTCAATTGCTGGTCCGGTTCTTTCCTGCACTCGGCTTCGTAATGGTTCGTTGTTAGTGCAAAGCAAATCCGAGGCACAAAGTAAGTCCTTGTTGAGCGCCACGCTTCTCCACGGTTATCCTATCCGTGTTGAGAAGCACCGCACCTTGAATTCTTGTCGAGGCGTTGTCACCACGCATAGCCTCGATGGCATATCGGACGAGGACCTGGTCGAATATCTTGCAGACCAGAAGGTGACAGCGGTTCATCGAGTGCAGGCCAAACGCGACGGCGTATTGGTACCCACTCGTACCCTGTTTCTAACATTTGATGGCGTCGATCTGCCCACGAGCATCTCCGCAGGGTACGAACGTATTTCTGTGAGGCCTTATATTCCTAGACCTCTGCGTTGTTTTAAGTGCCAACGTTTTGGGCATACGCAAGTCTCATGTAAGAGTGCCGTTAACATCTGTGCAACATGTAGCCAGCCCTCACACGAAGGTGCCTGTTCAACAGCCCCCGTCTGCGTTAATTGTAAAGGGTCACATTCTGCTTCGTTTGCCGACTGTCCGCGGTATTTGGACGAGAAGGCGATCCAGGAGATCCGGGTAAAGGAAAAACTCTCCTTCGCTGAAGCCCGGAGGCGTTTCCATGCGCGCCAACCTTCACTCCTGCGATCTGGCACATTTAGTTCTGTTGTTGCCTCGCCAGTACCACGAGTAGATGCCGAAACTCAGACCTGGACCTTGACTGGATTAACCGCCACTACCATCCGGCCGTCTATTAAAGCTACTGTTACCAAGCCCTATAAACCTGGTCCAAAGTCAATGAAGTCGCAAGCCGCTGAAAAGAAGCCCAAGCAGAAACTACGTAGGGAAGATTTTTTGAAAGACCCTCCGCGTGCGCGCGGTAACAAAAGTTCACCTTCTCCTCCTCGGAGGTCGCTGTCCCAGGAAGGTCCTGGGACAAGGCGCGCTCAGCGGCACCCCTCACCCATCGCCACCCAGAACCGATTCACGGCGCTTGAATCGGTTTCTGGCACTGAGCGCGTGGGCCCTCCCTCCGAGGAAGCTATGGAGTCTGACCAACTCCATACAAAAAGCCCGAGCCCAAAGGTTAAACAAAAGGTAATTTTAAGCCGCCCTTCTAAATAGACAGTTTATCCCCTTTTTCTTAATGGCTATCCTGACCTGGAATGTACGTGGTGTACGATCGCATAGGGCGGAACTACAACTTTTATTGCGTTCCCATTCGCCTATGGTCGTATGTTTGCAGGAGACTAAGCTTCGCCCTCACGATCCTTTTGATCTCCGAGGATATACTCCGGTTCGCTACGACCTCGAACCGGAGGAGGGTACTCCTGCTCATGGAGGTGTCATGTTGTTAGTGCGTAACGACGTTCATTTTACACCTGTCACACTTACATCTGACTTGCAAGCTGTTGCCGTTCGCCTTCACTTACCCGGCTTTTTGTTTTCTGTTTGCTCTGTGTATTCACCTCCATCGTCTCCCCTCGCTCCCGCGGACATTCGAGCTCTCCTGTCCGCTCTCCCAACACCCTTTCTTGTGTTGGGAGATTTTAATGCCCATCACCCACTATGGGGTTCGCCAAGGGCTTGTGCGAGGGGTACTCTTCTTTCCGACATTTTTTATCAGTTCAATCTTTCCATCCTCAATACCGGTGCACCTACTTTTATTTCTGATTCTTCTGGTACATTCTCTCACCTGGACCTTGCCATTTGTTCCCTCCAGCTTGCTCATCGTTTTCAGTGGAACGTCGTCGCTGACACCTACTCCAGCGACCATTACCCCTGCATCGTTTCTCTTCTGTCACATCACGTACAGCATTCCAGAGTACCTACCTGGATATTCCCAAAAGCCGACTGGAGCTTGTATTCCAGCCTGGTGCATTTTTACGACCAGCCCTTCTCCGACATTCACCAACTAGTGCAGCACCTTACGTCTATTATTTTCTCTGCCGCCGAACGCGCAATACCCCGTTCATCCTCCCAACCTCGGCGGCCACCTGTTCCGTGGTGGAACGAGGATTGTCGGGACGCCGTTCGTGCCCGTAGGACTGCACTTAGGGTGTTTCGGCGACACCCTACACATGATAATTTGGTGACTTTTAAACAATCGCGCGCCAGGGCTCGTCGCATTATTCAGGATAGCAAGAAGGCATCTTGGGCTCGTTTTGTCGAGTCTTTTAATCGTTTTACGCCTTCATCCGTTGTTTGGGATAAACTTCGTCGCTTCTCAGGTAAAGTGTCACATTGTACTGTTTCTGGCCTTCAGGTTTCTAATGCCACCATAGTGGATCCGGCTGCCATCGCTAACACACTGGGTGCTGCCTTTGAGGCGGTTTCCTGTTCAGACCATTATTCCGCCGGCTTTCGCTCTATTAAAGACCGGCTGGATTCCGCATCATATACTTTTCGGTCTGCTACTGATGAATGCTATAATGAACTATTCACAATGAGGGAGCTGGAGCACGCTCTTCATTGCTCTCGGCACTCCGCTCCTGGGCCGGACGGCATTCATGTCCTGATGTTAAAGAACCTTTCAGCCGACAGTAAACTCTTTCTCTTACAGGTCTATAACCGTATTTGGCAAAACGGCATTTTTCCTTCCGTTTGGCGCGAAGCCACCATTGTCCCTATACTTAAGCCTGGGAAGGATCGCCAACTACCTTCCAGCTACCGCCCTATCTCCCTCACCAGTTGCATTTGCAAGGTGATGGAGCGCATGATCAACGGGCGGTTGACATGGTGGCTTGAGTCTCAGAAACTTCTAGCGAACGCTCAGTGCGGGTTTCGTCGCTATCGCTCTACCGTCGACCATCTGGTGTCCTTGTCGACGCATATTATGAATGGATTTCTGAGAAAGTGTCAAACCGTGGCTGTATTTTTTGACCTGGAGAAAGCTTATGACACTTGTTGGAGGGGCGGCATTTTACGTACACTTCACGATTGGAATATCCGCGGTCGTCTTCCCATATTTCTTCGGGAGTTTATGACGGACCGCGTCTTTCATGTACGTGTGGGCTCGGTTTTATCTCGTCGTTTTATTCAAGAGAACGGAGTACCGCAGGGCTCTGTACTCAGTGTCACACTTTTTGCGATTGCTATCAACCCCATTGTTGATTGTATTCCACCTGGCATTTCATCGTCCCTTTTTGTTGACGATTTCGCTATTTAATGTAGTTCACGGCGGACCTGTCTACTCGAACGCCGTCTCCAGAGCTGTATCGACCGTCTCTACGCCTGGAGTAACGCCAACGGCTTTAATTTCTCCGCCGAGAAATCCATCTGCATCAACTTTTGGCGCCGGAAGTATTTCCCTCCGCCCTCTCTCCATCTTGGGCCAGGGATACTTCCGTTTGCAGACGAGGCGAAATTTTTGGGGTTGATTTTTGACAGGAAGTTGTGTTGGACCTCGCACGTTTCCTTTTTAAAAGCAAAGTGTGACCGTTCTCTTAATATTTTACGTGTTTTAAGTGGCACATCCTGGGGAGCTGATCGGACCGTCCTTCTTCGCCTTTATCGCTCTTTGGTCCGATCCAAGCTTGATTACGGGTGTATTGTTTATTCGTCGGCACGTCCATCTGTGTTACGTCGATTGAATGCCATTCACCATCGTGGCATAAGAGTCGCTACAGGGGCCTTTCCAACTAGCCCTGTACCCAGTCTGTACGCAGAAGCTGCAGAGCCTCCGCTGTCCTTCCGGCGTGAGATGCTTTTGTGCAGCTATGCTTGTCGACTCTCAAGCTTACCTAACCACCCGTCCTTCGATGTATTTTACGAGGATTCGCTTGATCGCCAATATTTCGTTAGCTCCTCTGCATTGCTCCCTCCAGGGGTTCGATTTCGACTGCTACTTCGGCATTTGGACGTTACGCCAGCGCCGGCCCTTACCCGAGGGGAAACGCGCTTTCCTCCATGGTCGCGCGCTGAGGCCCACATCCACCTTGGGCTAACGTCGATGCCGAAGAATGAGACCCCTGCTTCAGTCCTTAGATCCGCATTTTTAGAACTTCAGGCAACATGCGGAGACTGTCATTTTATTTATACTGATGGGTCTAAGACTGATGTTGGAGTGGGATGTGCCTTTGTTTTAGGTGCGCATAGTTTTACTTTTCGTTTACCCGGGCAATGTTCGATTTATACCGCCGAATTTGTTAGTATCTATCAATGTGTTTTATACATTCAGCGGCATGTCTTACGGCGTTGTGTTTGTTCGGACTCTCTGAGTGCCCTTCAGAGTGTTAACGCGCTGTACTCTTACCACCCCCTCGTACAGCGCATTCATTACCTGCTCCATTCGCTAGGTGCCTCTGGCATCAGCGTCTCTTTTATGTGGATTCCAGGTCATGTGGGTATCTCAGGGAATGAGTCGGCCGACGCCGCTGCGAAATCGGCGATTTTATTACCCAGATTTTTTACTTCTGTTGTTCCCTCGTCAGATTCGTGTGTTATTTTACGTCGCCGCATCCTCTCGCGCTGGCGCGATGAGTGGACGGCCCTCCGGGGGAACAAGTTGCGGGAGGTTAAACCTCTTCCGCTAGTCTGGGCAACCTCTTCCCGTGCTTCTCGTCGGGAAGAGGTACTTTTAACACGCCTTCGTATCGGACATTGCCTTTTTAGTCATAGATACCTGTTAAGTGGTGATCCCGCACCTCTGTGTGGTCAGTGTGACGTGCCCTTAACGGTCCGTCACATTTTAACCGAGTTTCAAGTTTTAGCTCCACTGCGCGTTCGCGTGGGTCTGCCTGTTGGCAGACGACGCGCCTGCTGTAGAATGTCTTTTACGTTTTATCACTGACATTGGTTTTAGCCGTCGCATTTGATGCGCTGAGCGCCTTTTAGCTGTTTGATTTTATATTGTTAGTTTTAATGGGGCCCTTCTCCCCTGACATAAGGCGCTCATGTTCCTTGCATTCTACAGTTCTTGACACGTTTTATTCTTTTAGTGACCATGATTTTAGTGTGTTGGTTTTTCAGATATATTTATTGTTATTCTTGTTATTGTTATTCTATAGTTATTTTTAACTTTTTAGACATCGCGGGTTTGTGTCCCGTTTTTTAATTATGCGGTTTTTTACCTGTCTTTTATATTTTGACCTAATATTTTACGCATTGTAAGGGCGCTGATGACCGCAGCAGTTTAGCGCCCTTAAACCGCATATCATCATCATCACACCCAGAGGGGGAAACGCGCTTTCCTCCATGGTTGCGCGCTGAGGCCCAGTGGGTTGACGTCTATGGCGAAGAATGAGACCCCTTCTTCAGTTCTTAGATCGGCCTTTTTAGAACTTCGGTCGCAGTTCGGGGACTTTCGTTTTATATATACTGATGGGTCTAAGACTGATGTTGGAGTAGGGTGTGCCTTTGTTGATGATAATCGTAGTTTTACATTTCGTTTACCCGGGCAATGTTCGATTTTTACCGCCGAACTTTTTAGTATTTATCAGTCACTTTTATACGTCCAGCGGTACGACCTACGACTCTGTTTTATTTGTTCAGACTCCCTGAGTGCTCTTCAAAGTATTCGCGCACTGTACAATTACCACCCCCTCGTACAGCGCATACATGACCTGGTCCACTCGCTTGGTGCCTCTGGCATCAGCGTCTCCTTATGTGGCTTCCAGGTCATGTGGGCATCTCAGGGAACGAGTCGGCCGACGCCGCTGCGAAATCGGCGATTTTATTACCCAGATTTTTTACCTCTGTTGTTCCCTCGTCAGATTCGTGTTATTTTACGTCGCCGCATCCTCTCGCTTTGGCGCGATGAGTGGACGGCCCTCCGGGGGAACAAATTGCGGGAAATTAAACCTGTCCCGTTAGTCTGGGGTACCTCTTGCGACGGTATTATTTGTAATGTTTGTGTATTTGTGTTTACTCCACGTGGTGAAGCCATTTTGTGACGTGATTCTTTGTTAGGTTTGTTAGCTCCATCTGGTGTTAGCAATTTGCGGCAGTATTAGTGTTCGTTTGAAAGAATGCTACTGTTATTTTATTTAATTTTTGTTCACTGTCCTCCGGCTAGCTATGATGTTTTGGTCGAGCATTTCTCTTTATACAGGTTGTGTAAACGGAAAGGAGTCATTTATCCAAAGATAACACTGATGAAAGAATTTGTTTTACACTTTTATTGTCGAACACTTTCACTATCACATTTACACATTGATCTTGACATTTGCCAAACAAACTGAGATTTTTCATAACTCTGCTACGCGTAACCTGCGAATCGATAGCCGACGTGTACTGTACAAATATTTCTGCTGGACTAAAGGCGACGTGTAACGTACAAATGTTTTCGACGAACTGACGGACTTTACCTCTAACCTAGCCCCTTTTATACTCCTACACCCGATATGCCTAAAGATTATAACTGAGCTGCTATTGGCTAATAAAACGCGCCAACATTAGCGTCTATTTTTATATCCAATGAAAATTATGAATACATATGCTCTAGGGAAAATGTTCCAGCAAATTCTAAAGTAAAACGCGCCAATATTACGTAACTTCCTCGTCTCTAATAATGATAAACAGCTCACCCCCTCGCTGCATTATTGCACACTATTATTGTCAGTTTCAGTAAGGCCGTATAAACTTACTTCTCAACAAACATCTCAAATCAATGTCACACAAAAATGCATATTCATACTATAATCATCCTTTACATTTAAATAATTTGTGATACAAATTACTGCATCACTCTTCTCGTTCTACACTTCGGGAAGAGGTACTTTTAGCCCGTTTACGAATTGGACATTGCCTTTTTAGTCATAGATACTTGCTCAGTGGTGACCCCGCTCCACTGTGTCAGCGGTGTGGTGCGCCCTTAACGGTGCGCCACATTTTAACTGAGTGTCAAGATTTAGCTCTCCACTGCGCGTTCGCGTGGGTCTGCCTGTTGGCATAGCCAACGTTTTGGCAGACGACGCGTATGCTGTAGAATGTCTTTTAGGTTTTTTAAGTGACATTGGTTTTAGCCGTCGCATTTGATGCGCTGAGCGCCTTTTAGCTGTTTGATTTTACATTATCTTTTAATGGGGGCACTCCTCCCCAGTGGACATCCGGCGCTCGTGTCCCTCGCATTCTACAATTCTTGACACGTTGTTTTATTCTCTTGTTGACCAAGATTTTAGTGTGTAGATCTTAGTATTTGGTCTGTTGTTTTTAGTGTTTTTGTCCAAGCGTTTTGTGTGGGATTTTTTACTTTTTTGACTTTTGCATTTATATTTTACACACAGAAAGGGCGCTAATAACCCTAGCAGTTGAGCGCCCTTAAACCCCATCTCATCATCACTGGGTGAAGGGCCAGGTCTGGACAAATCAGGTGCCTGGGGACAGGGATGGGGCATATGGGCAGGCCAGGGAGGCCCACTTCAGGTCAAAAATGGGGCCTGGGAGGGCATTGGCTTAGGAAGGCGCCTGGACATGGCAGGGTCCTATACAGGGCAGAGCAGGCGCCCAGGAAGGAAAGCGGACTGAGCAAGGCCGGCAACTTGGCAGAGCAGGCGACTGAGCACGACATAAGCCTTGGCAGGAGAGGGCGGGGCAACCGGATGGGCAGACTAGAGAAGACGCCTGGGTGACGAAGTGTCTGGAGGAAGGGCAGGACAGAGATTGGGGGTTCCTGCGTTTAGGGGAGAACAAGGGTGGGGTGCAGGACAGGCTCTGAGGTCAAGTGAGGGAAGGGTAGGTTTTTGGTGCACGGAGAACAAGGGCCTGGACTGGCGCATAGCCAGGGTATGGGCCTGGGCAGGCGGGCGCCCAGGAAGAACAGAAGACAGAATGGTCGGCGTCTGGGAAGGTGCCTGGGGGAAAAGAAGGGCAATGGTCTGGCAGCAGGAAAAACACGCGCAGCGTAGAGCCAGTACAGGATCAAGGGGCTGGGCAGGGGCATATGAGCAAACAGGGCAGGCGCTTGGGATCATGGCAGGGCCTGTGCAGGGCCGGCACCTGCACGGGGAGATGTGGGGTAATGAGCATGGCAGTGACACGGATGGGGCCTAAACAGGACAGGGTCTATGTACGGCCGGCGCCTGGGAGGGAATGCATAGCGGGGAAGGTAACGGGCAGCAGAGGGTAAAGAAGGCGCTTGGGCAGGGCCGGGATTGGGGAGATAAGTGCAGAGGGTGGCAGGGGTCTGGGAGAGGGGCAGGTGCCTGCGAAACGGCTGGCTCCAGGACGGCATGGTACTGCGAAGGGGCTTGGATCAGTTAGGGCAGATCAGGGGCCTGGGAGCATTGCAGTGCAGGGGCCTGGGCAGTAGAAAGGGCAGATTACTCGCCAGGGCAGAGGTACCTGTGCAGGGCAGGTAGAGATCTGAGGGAATTGCCGTAACCTGGGTATAGGGCATCGCAGCTACCTGGGTTCAGAACAGGGTGTTGGCGGCCGGGAGGGAACTTGTAGGGGGAGGGAGGTGCCTGGACAGGGCAAAGTCATGGACCAGTGCAGGCGCCTGAGCAGAGCATGGTAATCGCCTTCGCAAGCCCTTGGAATAGCGACCTGTGCAGGGTAGGCGCTACAGCATGGTAAGACAGCGGCCTCATCAGGGGCCTGGGCAGGTACGGTCATAGGCCTGGTTGCAGGGCCCAGGGAAGCGGGCAAGATTGGGGCCTTGGATCAGGGAAAAGTTCTAGTCATTGCAGGGAAATAGCGAAGGCTTGGTAGCAGTGCAGGCTTGCAAGCAATTCAGAAGCCTGGACAGAACAAGCGTTAGTTCAGGGCAAGGGCGTGAGCGAGGGGCTGGTTTTCGCGGGGTCCTGGGTGCAGAGCGCAGGTACCTGGGGCAGGGCTGGAACCTAGGCGGAAGCCTTATAGGGCAGCACAGGCGCTTGGGCAGGGTAGAGGCACGGGAGCAGGCTCCCAGGCAGGGCAGCGGCATGAGCGGGCTGCTGGACAGAAAAATATCCAAAGGGGGTCAGGGATCATGTGGGAGGACGGCCCTATGGCAGGGAAGGAGCCTCAGTCATTCCAATGTAGGCAGATAGCGCAGGAAATGGCTTTAGGGCACATGCCTGCAGCAGGGACCTGACTTCGGTGCACAGCAGGGAAGTGACCTGGAGAAGAGTAGGGGTTTGGGGAAGGAGTCTGGGGGAATTGCACGGATGCTACCTTAGCGAATTGCAGGGTATTGGCCTGGGAACAGGGCAGGAGAGGTCAACAATGGGAAGGGACCTAGGTAGGAAAGGGGCCTGCGGTTAGGTCAGCGGCCTAGGCAGTGCAAGTGGCAGTTAAAAGCAGGAAAACGAGGGCAAACCAGCGAGCAGGGCCTGTGGGGAGAGAAGGCAAGGGTCTGGGGGCAGGGCAGAGCAAGGAAAGCAGAAGCCTCGAAGTGGACAGGACAGGGGCTTAGGGCAGGGTGAGCGCCTTAGCAGGAGGCCTGGGACCCCGGGGCAGGGCAGGGAGGCACGACATAACTGTTTGGGGCAGGGTAATAACCGCCTGGGAAGGACCTGTGCAGCGCAGGGTTCTAGAAAGCACAGAGCAGGCGTCTGGGCAAGACAGACGCCTGCAAAGGACAGTGGACTGGGTAGGGCAGATGAGGCGCCTGGGCAAGGTTGCGCAGAAGCCTGAGCCAAGGTCGCGGGTTCAAACCCGGCGGATGCTGATGGATTTTTTGGGTTGTAAATATCGTTAGCATGGATTCCTTCGGAAGGAAAGTAAAACCGGTGGTCTCGTGTCGTAGATTTACACCATGTAAAAGTACCTCAAGCCTGATATAAGGCCTCTGAGCAAAATTACACCAAATATAGAATGATACGCTAAAGACAACATCAGGTAAATAGTATCCATAAATAATACTAAACTTAACGGTAGGACATGTGTCTGGGGGCAGTGTAGTGGCCTGCGGCAGAACGGGGAAAGGCAAGGGCTCGGTGGATAAGCAGGGGCCTGTGGAAAGGTGACTGGTGATAGATCAGAGGCTTGGCGGAAGGGCAGGTCAGGGGCATGGAGACAGGGAAGGGGCCTGGGTGTAGAGCAGGGGAGCTAGAAGCTTGTGAAGGCGGTAGGTCAGGGCAGAGCACAAGCTTGGGCAGCGGCGAGTAGGGCAGGACATCAGACGGGTAGGGTCTTGGGCAGGCGGTTGGCAGGCCAGAGATGCCGTCTGCGTAGAGCCTAAAAAGGGCAGGCTCTTGAACGGGACATGGGCCTGGGCAGGAAAGGAGCGCCGTTTGGGTAGAGCAGGCTCCTGTGCAGGGTCTCAGGGCAGGACAGGGACCAGGTCAGAGAAGGCGCCTGGATAGGGGAGGGTAACGGCCTGGGCGCAGCTCAGTATTGGATCGGGAGCATGGAGTCTTGTTGCGTATAGGCCTAGGGGCAAATAAGCCGGCAGGGGCAACCAGAGGCCAGGGAGAAGTTAGGGTATGGTCCCGGCTTAGTGCTCGCAGAGTGGTCAAGAGATTGGGCAACCAGGCCCATAAGCAAAGCTCTATTCAGGACAGACAGGCCCTGGTGGCAAGGTAGAGTTGATCAGGGGCCTGGTGGCAGGACACAGGGCCGTGGTCTGAGAATAGGGCAAACCTATGGACGACAGGGGCCTGGGTAAAGCTGGAGCCGAGCTGGGCAGAAGCCTAGGGACATTGCAGGGCAGGTGCCTGAGGGATTTCCAGGGCAGGGCCGGCGCCTGGGTAGGTGAATCAGCGCTGGGATGAGTCATGGGCCTGCGGGCAGGGGAGAAGCCTGAACAGGGCAGGGGCCAGGAAACAGCAGGGAAGGCGCCTGGGTTGATGCCAGGACAGGCAGAGTCTTTGGGGAATAACAAGGTCGTGTTAACAGGTAAGAATAGGGAAGGGCAGGTGCCTGGACTCAGGAGCCTTGTGGCCGGTAGGGCTCTTGTGGATAGGGGAGGGAATGTGCCTGGGGCAGGGCCCTAGCGGCAAATAAGGGCATGCCACGTGGCATGCAACACAGCATAGCCGACAGGTCATGGAATACGGCTGGCAGGTAGGCTCCTGGGCTGGGCAGGTAAGCCACCTAGAATGTAAGGGTAGGGCGGCACTCAAGGCCGGGTATGGAAGGGCAGAGCCCTGGATGCATCGAAAGGGCCTGTTGGCCGGCCAAGGCAAAGCCTAGGGACAGGACAGAAGATAGTGGGCATGGGGCAGGATAGGGGGTTGGGCCCTGGCATAGCTTTAGAATGGGCAGCGCTGCTTCAAGCAGGAAGTTTGCAAAGCAGAGCAGAACAGGCGCTTCGGCGAGGCAGGGCCGTCGTCTGGCCAGGGCCTTGTAAAAGGGAAGGGGCCCGGTGGCATTGCAAGGTGGGTGCGTGTGGGACAGGGCATGGCAGCAGGTCAAGTTCGGCGTTTTGACAGGTGCTTCGGCATAGCAGGGCAGCCGCCTGTGCAGATCAGGACGTGATCTGGGCACTGCAGAGGAGCAGGTGCCCGGGTGCAGGGTAACACCCTGGGGGCCGGGTAAAGGCCTATGACAGGGATTGCAAAATCGTAGGCGGCAAGGCAGACGCCTGGGTAGCGCACGCGGCCAGGCAGGAGCCTGAGTAGGCATCTGGGTAGGGAAGGTAGGCGGCTTCCTAGGACAACCGCCTGGGCAGTACCGGCGCCTCTTGGGGCTGGGGGCAGGAGGCTAGTCATGTCAGGAGCCTGCGGGCAAGCAGGGCAAACGAAGGCAAGATCTACGGCAGGGCATAGCTGGAGTAGTAGCCTGAGTGCTAGGACCTTCGAGCAGCGTAGGGGAGGGCTGTTTTCTGAGGGCAAAGTCCCAGGGTCATAGAAGAAGCCTTGTGGAAGGCCACCGGTCTCGGATCAAGATAGGGGTTGGGGATGATATACGGACCTCAGGGTAGCTCTGGTACCTAGAGCAGGTGGCTGGGAACCTCGTGGAATTGCATAAGCCTGAGAGCATGTTAGGGCCCTGGGGAAGGCAGGGGAGCGTTGAAATATGGAGGCGGCAGGTCAGGGAAGAACAGGTTCCTGAGCGGGGTAGAGGGACAAGACAGGATGCTGGACACAGCCTGCGCCTGGGCAGGGGAAAGCAGGTCAGTCAAGCAAGGGCCGGGCAGGCGTGGTCTAGGCAGGGCAGAGCCAGCGCAGTGGCAGACCACAGTATGCGACTGATCAGACACTGGACAGGTGCCTGGGCGGGTCGGTCCTAGGCAGGACTGGCGCCTGTGCAGAGAATGGCAGTAGCCTGGAGCAGGGCAAAGAAGCGCAGATACCTGGGGTGGGGCAGCCTTGGGCAGAATCTCGGAGGTAAGGGGCATAGGTTAGCCCAGGAAGTTAGGCGACTCGCAGGGCAGCTAAATGAAGAGTATAATGGGATTAGCAGAGCAGGTTCCTGGGTCTAGCTGCAGGGCCAAGACAGGCGACTCGGCATGGCGTTGCAGAGCAAAAGCAGGATTTGGGGGCGTAATTGGCGCCTGGGCAGGTCAGTGTCATAAGGAGGCACCAGGGAAGTTCACGGACCCGCAGCGCAGGTGCCTGGGGTAAGTGATGCGCACGAGCCTGGCGCTGGGTCCTGGGGGCCGGTCAAAGTCCTGGGGTGATGGGACGGGACAGTGCTAGGGGCAGGAGTCCGGGGTATGTCAGAGCAGGGACGGTCTTGCGGTGAAGGTGCAGAGCCTGGAGTAGGGTAGGGCTGCGGTCTGAGAACAGGGCAGGTCCTTCGGCCTGGTGGCAGAGCAAGGGCGAAGTGGGAGGTCACGGGCCTGGCGTAAAGGCAGAGCGCAGGGCAGAGGCCTAGGCACAGGGCAGGAGTCGGACCCCAAGGTTGAGCAGGGGCATGGGATCGGGGATGTGGCATGGGTGCAGGAAAGGGAACTGGAGGAAGGGTACTCTGGAGGGTAGGGGGACGCAGGGAAGGGCGGAACCTGAGGTTCCTGGTAAGAGGACTGGCAACCGGTAAGGAGCTTGTGGCCATGGCCGTTAAAGGGTTCTGGTGCAGGGCATGCCCCAAGGCGGGGATTTGGTGGCTTGGCAATGCCCTGCCGACAGGGGCGGGGGCCTGGCGTCGTCAGGGGCCTGCGGGAATAGTGTGGCCTGGGGGCAAGACCAGAAGGCAGGATCTTCCAGCCGGGGCAGCGTAGGGATGGCACTTGGGTGCAGGGTAGGGTCCTTGAGCAGGACCGGTTCGGAGAGCATGGGCAGTATAGGGACCTGGGTTTAAGGCAGATCAGGGGCCTTGCGAGAGGGCAGGGTCTTGGTATCAGGATAGAAGCCTGACAGTGCAGAGCCTGGGGTCGTGTCGGTGTAGGGCCCTAAGAGCAGGGAACAGGCAGGTTCAGGGACTTGCGAAAGAAGTCAAGGCGCAGGAAAGGGGCCCGCGGGGACAGATCCGTCAACTGGGCACGGGAGGGTGGCGAACGGCAGCGTCTCAGGGCAGGGCAGCTCAGTGAACGCGGAATGTGTATCCTGAGAGCAGGGCAGATGGCAGCAATGGACATGGGGCTAAGTAGGGTCCTGTTGGTAGGCAGTGGCCAAAATCCAAGCGAGTTGTTTGGCAGCAGACGGAAGGTCACGGGGCCGTGGGTGCAGGCGAGGGCCTAAGAGCAAGCTTGGCAAGGCCTGGGGACACGACAGGGTCCTAGGGAGGGCACGGCACTGGGCAGGCGGTAGTGGACAGCAGAGGCTTGAACAAGGCGTAACAGGGCCTGGGGGCTTGGGAGATTTACAAATGTCTGCAAGCAGAGGTGGGGTCAGCGATGGGGCGCCCCAAACCCTAGGTCAGGGTTTTGGGGCACGGAAGGAGGGGCCTGGGTTTCGTGCCGTGGCAGCTCATTGCCTTGGATAGGCTAGCGCATGGGAAGGACGGGGAACTTGGGAGGGTCGGCTTTAGCGCAGAGCCTTGGGAAAGGCTAGAATTGGGCCTGGGAACAGGCAAGGCATGCGCTTGGGCTGGCGGTAGGTCAGAGGCCTAGTTAGGGCAGAAAAGAGGAGGCAGGCATGGGGCCTGGGGTAAGGCAGGACCTGTGATCAACAGAGCAGGGGCCTGGGGATAGCCAGCGCCCGACACGGAGTAGGCGCTTCTACCAGGGAGCGCAGGGGGCATGGCAGGAGAGGGCATAAGCTTGGGTAGACGTTTGAGCAGGTCGGGCGCGTTCACAGGTGAGGTAAGAGCACATCATTGCAGGTATCTGCGGTCAGAACGGGGATCTGGTAGCAGGGTAGGCGCCGGACGGCATGAAACTGGTCAAGGCAACGGCCTGGAGGCAGATCTAGAGCCCGGAGGCACGGCAAGGGCCTTGGGGCATTCCTGCGAGGTGCGTGTGTGAATTTCTGGACATGTCCGTGGGCAGCGCAGGTAGAGGCTTTGGTGTATGTCACAGCAGAGACCTTACGTAGGGATGGGCGGGTACCTGTCAGGCGTCTGGGGGTGGGGAAAGGCCTTGTGGGCAGGGGAGGACAGGTGCCGAGCGGGTCAGTTTTGGATCCTGGACAGGCCTTCTGGCAATGTAGGGCAGCCGCCTCGGAAGGCGCCTGGAGAGGGTACCGTCCTGGGAACTGCAGGGGCCTGGCGGATAGGCTGGACAGCGTTTGGGAATAGCTTAGGGTTTGGAATAGGGACAGGCAGGTGCCTTTATGAAGAGAGGGCCTGGGGAGGGCAGGGCCCTGCGGAAAGGCAAGAGCACGCTGCAAAGCAAAGAAGGCACTTGGGTAAAACTGCGCAGGCACCTCCGCAGGACATGTGCCTGGGTAGGGGAAGGCCTGAGAAAAGGTGCCTGGGAGCATTGCAGGTCAGGCGAGTGCCTGAATTGCAGGCAGGGGCCTCGGAAAAGGGCAGGGAGCAGGTCAGGAGTCTGGGGGCAGCTCATCGGTCTGGGTGAAGGGCAGGCGTAAGGCCGGGTAGGGCCTTGGGTGCAAAACAGGGCACGGGGCAAGCAACTCCGGTAAGGGCAGGGCAGTACTGGGAAGGAGCCTGTGTAGAGCTAGGGCCTTCGGGCAGTTCAGGTGTCCTGGCTTCGCAGGCAGCAGTTCAGGGCAAGGGCCATATGGCAGGGTTAGCGGGCAAAGACCTGAGCAGGGCAGATGCCTGGGGTTATATCAGCAGGGAAGGAGCAGTGGCCTCTGCTAGGGACGGACAAGTGCCTGGCGGACGGGAAAGGGCCTGTGTGCTGGTGCCTGGGAGCAGGTAACGTTATGCGCTCTGGCAGGGCAGGAGCTGTGGAAGGGTTCTGGGTAGGGCAGAGCAGGCCCATGTGATGGAGCGGCAGGTACCTGGGCAGGGCAGTCGCCTTAGATTGGAAGGGCAGGAGCCTGGGTGCATGGCAGGGCAAGGGACCTGGGGAGAGGAGTCAGGACAGAGGTTAGAGCCCTTGGGTCACGGAAGGGGCCCGGTAAAAAGGGGCAAAGTCCTGGGAAGGCGCCTAAACAGGGCAGTGCATAGCCTTAGTATGAGCAGAGTAGTCGCCGGGTCCAGGGAGTGCAGGCAAGGTGCTTCGGCAAGGCAGAGCCTTGCGGAAGGGAAGGGCCCTGCGGGCATTGCAGTATAGGTGCGTGGGAGCGGAGTAGATTTGGCACCTGCATAGGCCTTTCGGCAAGGCAGGGCAGGCGTCTGGACACGACTCGGGGGGCTAAACAGGGTAAGTGCCTGGCATCCGTGAAATTGTTTGTGGGCAGCCTATCCCCTTCTCTGCGGTAGAGAAGGGGATAGGCTTGGGCCCTAGGAGGATGAAAGGGCATGCAAGGAAGATGCTTGGGCAAGAGAGAGCAGGCAACGCCGCAGAACAGAAGGCTGGGCACGGTAAGTCCTTAGGGAAGGGGCATTGCAGTGCAGGAGTTTGCGGGCATTGAGATGCAGGTGCCTTCGGGAATTGCTGAGCAGGGACCTGGGACGAAGGCAGCGCTGGGGCCTTGTCAGCTTATGCGGCAGGTCAGGGCAGGCGCCTTGGCAGGACAAGGCAGCGGCTTGCGCAGGTGCCTGGCCCAGTGCTTGTGCAGGGCGACGCATGGACATTTAAAGTAATGTGGTCCGGGGCGCTGCAGGGATGGGACCAAGGGGAAAGTAAGGGACCTGTGGGCACTGAGGCCTTGAGCAGCTAGGACATGGGCCTATGGCAGGGGAAGAGCAGGACAGGCGCCTGAGTGTAGGGCATGGCAGAGGCCTAGGGGCAGGGAAAGGCTCCTTAGTGATTGCAGCGCAGGGGTCTGGTAGAAGAGTATAGGCCTGGGGGAAGGGCAGGGGCCTGGGCAATGCAGAGGAGCCTGAGGTGAGGTAGGGCATTTGACTGGAAGCAGGGGAGGGCAGGTACTTGGGGGCATGCGCCTTGGCAGGGCAGGGGCCTGGGTAGTGAAGGGCCGAGCAGACGCCTCTGAACAGGTACAAATCCGGTGGAGGGTGATGGATTTTTTCAGGCGTAAAACTCCTTAGCATGGCTTACTTCGGAAGGGAAGTAAACAGGTGGTCCGTGTCGTAGATTTACGGCACGTAAAAAACCTCAAGCCTGGTAAAGAGGCTTCGGAGCAAAATTACCGGTCTTTCACGCTCCATATAGAATGGAACGCTAAGGACCACAGCAGTTAAAGAGCGTCTATAAATAAAACTCAATTTAATTTTGGGCAGGGGACTGGTGGTCGGCCAAGGGCATGGCGGGGCCTGGGCAGAGCGGCCAGGCGCATGGGCTTGAGTGAAGAGCAGGGACCTGGGGTAAGGCAGAGGTCTGGGCAGGGGCCCAGCCTGGGTGGGCACAACAGGAATATGGGGGCAGGACAGGGGCCCGCGGAAGCCAGAGACCTGACGGCATGGTTGAAACGAGCAGCATGTGGGGGCGGTACAGGGACCTTGAGGTGGGGCAGAGCAGGTGTTTTGGATTAGCTCAGGGACCTATGGGTACGGAAAGGCCTGCGGCAGAACAGGGGAAGGCAGGGGCCTGGGTGCACAAGGGAGGTAGACGCTTGGTCAGGGCAGAGCATAGCAGGGATCCGGGAGCGGGACAGCGCAGGGACTGGGTGGCAGGGCAAATGCCTTGAGGCATTGTAGGACAAGGCATGGGCAGGCGCCTGTCGGCGAGACAGAGCAATCCTGGGAGCCTTGAAGAGCACAACTGAGGCCTGGGTGCAATAGGTGCCTGGCGGCCGGGAAGCGGCATGTCGGCAGGACAGCGCAGGGGCCTTATGACAGGTGTCTGGTAGGGTAGGCATGCACCTGGGAAGTGGAGGCGCCTATGCAGGACTGGTGTCTGAGCTGGGCACTGGCCCCACTGCAGAAGCTTGGTGGCCGTGCCTAGGCAGGAACCCAGGCGCTTGGCTACAGGGCAGGGTCCTGTGGGGAATCAGGGGTTTGCGCCGGAAGGTGGAAAGGCAGGAGCCTGTGGGTATGACAGGAGAGGGTAGGAGCCTGGGCAGGGGTCGACTGGGCTGTGCATGGGTAGGGTTAAGAGCCTGGCGGCAGGTAAGAAGCCTAGGGGCGAGGCAGAGCAGGTGCAAGAGGCTGGGTGCAGGGCATTGACCCTCGGTGCCGCGCAGTGTCCTGCAGCAGGACACGGGGTTAAGCACAGCCGGCGCCTAGGCAGGGGAGGATAGGGCATATGGACCTTAGGGTCTGGCAGTCGGTTGAGCACGGCAGAGAACACTCCTGGGCATAGGCCTAAGAAATTCGGGTTAGAGCATGGCTGGGACCTGGTTGCATGGCAGGGACGAGGCAGAACCTGGTGGCTGTGCAAGGAAGGGGCTGGGGGCAGGGCAGAACAGGGTGCAGGGGCCTGGTGGTAAGGCTGGTGCAGGGTAGCATAGGAACCTGGAAGCAGGGCAGGGGTCTGGACGGCAGTCCATGTGCAGGGCAAATGCCTGAGGGCAGAGCAAGACTTTTGCTGGACAGCGTAGGGACCTGGAGATAGTTTAGAATTGAAGCCTGAACATGGCATGTTCCTAGGCAGAGCTGGCGCCTGGTCAGGGTAGGCAGGCGTCCGGGAAGGACAGGGGATTGGGCGGGGCCTGAGGAGTTGCCTGATCAGCGGCCTGGGGGCAGGACAGGGACCTGGGGTAGATCAGGTGCCCGGTGGCAAGGCAGGTTCCTGGGAGCAGGGTAGTATAGGGGCCTGGACAAGTGGTGGAGCAGGAAAGGCTCCTGGGAGCGGGCAGAGCCGGCTTGGGCAGTGTCCTGAGAGTTGCCTGTGCTGCGCTGGGACGGTAAGCGCTTCTGCAGAACAGTGGCTTGGGCAGTGCCGGCGCCTTGATAGATCAGGGGTCTGGACAGGGCAGAAGCCTGGACCCAACTCTGAGCAGGGTATGCGCCTGTGCATGCACGGACCAGAGCAGGGTAGGGCGGTTGCCTGGACAGGCTCCTGGATAAGCGTCCGAGCGGGCATCTGGACTTGGCAGAAGCCTGGGTAGGGACGGTGCCTTGGCTGGACAAGGGTTTGGGGAGGGTAGGCACCTTTTACTGGGCAGTACCTGGGTAAACGCCCTGGCAGAGCAGACGCCTGGGGAGGGCATGCACTTGTGCTGGGCAGGGACTTGGGCGCCTGATCTGGACAGGGGCTTGGGGAGGGCATGCACTTGTGTTGGGCAAGGACTTGGGGAGGCGGTAGGACATGCTCCTGGGTAGGTCAGTGCAGGCGCCTGGGATTCCAGGGCAGTGCAGTGCCTGGGTGAGCGCTTAAGAATGGCAGGACAGGCAGGCGCCTTTGAGGGCAGGAGCCTGGACAGGTTATGCGCCTGTGTAGGTAGGAGCCAGAGGAGTGTATGGTCTCCTGGGCATTCTCCTGGAATGGCGGCCGGGCAGGGCAGAGGAGGCGCCTGAACGGGGCTGGCCCCTATACAGGACAGAGACATGGGGAAGGTAGGCACCTGTGCTGGGCAGGGGCCTGGGGAGGCGGTAGGGCAAGCCTGGACAGGTCAGAGTAGGCGCCTGGGCTTGGCAGGGTCATGGGTGGGCGCCTTGGGAGGACCAGGCTCCTGGGCATGGATGGCGCTTGGGCAGAACAATGCTGGCAGGGTCCTGGGAGGGGAGGGATCGGGACCAGTGCCTGGACAGGGTCCTGTAGTGATGCCTGGGCAAGGCAGGGCAGATGCTTGGCAGGGCCCTGTGTTGGACAGGATGCGAGTCAAGCACCTGCAGAGGGCGTGTGGCAGAGCAAGGGCCTTGGCGGGGCATTGGGCATGGCAGGTGCCTGGGCTGGGCAAGCAGCATGGCAGGGCTGGGTAGGGTTGAGCTAAACTAGTGGCTGGGCTAGCCTAGTGGCAGGGGTGTTCTCGGCTAGCAGCTGGCCTGGGCTCTGCTTGGGTAGGGCTGGCGTTTGGGCCAGGCTAGGTAGCATTTGGGCTAGCAGCTGAGTTGGAAAGAGCTGGGTCTGGGATGTGGATGAGGCTGGGCTAGCCGTTGGGCTGTAGTCAGGCTACGTTATATGCTTTGACTGTGCCTAAGCTGGGTTTGGCAGCAACCAGGGGCTGGGGATGGCTAGCTACTCATGCGGTTTGGGCTGTGTTAATGCTGAGGCTGGGAATGACTGGTCTAGGCTGGTGCTGGGCTGGGTTAGGCACAGGCTAGCTGCTGTGGCTGGTACTGGGCTGGGCTAGCCACCAGGGCTGACCTGGGCCTGGGCAGGTCCCTAGGACTGGAGTGGGTCAGGGGTGGGTGGGGTGGGGTTTGGCTGGGCATCCCATTAAGAGTTGACCCAGTATTTTTTACTTTCTCTACTACGTATAGTAAGTAGGGGAAGTATTGCATTCCACCCAAAAATTCGATACCGAGATTTCACCGGAAATACATGTTTTGAGACCTCCTGAATCCAAAAAAAGCATTTTTGGAAACATGTCCGTGTGTGTGTCTGTCTGTGTGTCTGTGAACAGCATAACTCAAAAACGAAGAGTCGGATAAACGCCAAACTTGGTATTTACTTTCAGAGATGCGACACGAAGGTTTTCAAGAAAATCCCCCCACCCCAGACTACCCTTTACATGTAACATTTTTCGAAAATTTTGATTTTCTCAAAAACGGCTCTAACGATTTTGATTAAAATATCATATGTTTAAGATATTGTCATGACAAATAAAATGTATATCTCGAATTTTCTGGGAATGTCTCCAAAAGTATTCTTCATTGTGAACGACTTTTGCATAACTGGTAAACCATAAGAGATAGACAAAATTTTACTACACGAAAAATGTAGATCGCGTTAAAATACACAATTTATGTCATATACATTTCTTTTGTTGAGTGAACCGTTTGCGAGATATTGCTTGTTATTCCCTTAAATTTTCCAATATTTATACTTTTTCTCAAATTCGTTATTCATTTTTTTATGTCCTGGACTTGCAAAGAGAATGGAATGCGCCACATAGCAACCAGCGTTAAAATATTTGACTATCGCTTAAAACCTACCATATTCCCCTTGCATCTACAAGAAAATTACCAATAGGTTTGACATCTCGATATCTCCATTAACATGAAGCATATGGAGAATAAACGTTTGTAAAAATAGTTTGTACAAGAGTAGAGAAAGTCATGTGAGTGTAACACATCAGATTTTTTTAAGGCGTTTTAAAAGCATTTGTGTCTTTCAACTGATGTGTGGACAAAATGTGTGATTTACATGTCTTGTGTTTTTGAACCTTGTTCCTCTTTGTATATTTTTATGCATCCATTATCATAATGCGTAGTTTTTCTGTGGTTGTGTTGGTCTTGAGTATGCCTTTTAAACAAGGTTTGTTGACTGCAGTACACAGGGACCGATTTTAAGGCATTTATGTAATTGGAAGGGTAAAATATACAAAGGGGAATATGGAAACAAGGTCTAAAGAACGTGTGAGAAATGTAGAATAGAAAGAGACTGATAAATGTGTAGTTGCAGAGTATGTTTGATGCAGTAATTTGTATCACAAATTATTTAAATGTAAAAAATTATTATAGTGTGAATATGCATTTTTATGTGACATTGATTTGAGATGTTTGTTGATTGTAATTATTGTTGTGAAGTAAGTTTATACGGCCTTACTGAAACTGACAATAATAGCGTGCAATAATGCAGCGAGGGGGTGAGCTGTTTATCATTATTGGAAACGAGGAAGTTACGTAATATTGGCGCGTTTTTCTTTTATAATCTTCTGGAACATTTCCCTAGAGCATATGTATTCATAATTTTCATTGGATATAAAAATAGACGCTAATGTTGGCGCGTTTTATTAGCCAATTGCAGCTCAGTTATAATCTTTAGGCATATCTGGATGTAGGAGTATAAAAAGAGTAGGTTAGAGGTAGACCCCGTCAGTTCATCAAAATTCTTTGTACACTACACGTCGCATTTCTGTCAGTTCGTCGAAAGTATTTGTACGGCACACTTCGGATATCAATTTGCAGGTTACGCGTAACAGAGTTATGAAAAATCTCAAGTGTTGTAAAGTTAATTATATAAAAAGTTGAAGTACGCGAATTAAGAATTATCAGTAATGAAGTTATTATAACAGTTTCAGTTTGGCGAGTGTCAAGATCAATGTGTAAATGTGATAGTTAACGTGTTCGACAATAAAAGTGTAAAACAAATTTCTTCATCAGTGTTATCTTTGGATAAAAGATTCCTTCCGTTTACACAACCTGTATAAAGAGAAGTGCTTGACCAAAAGGATAACAGCTAGCCGGAGGACAAAGAACCAAAATTAAATAAAATAACAGTAGCATTTTTTCAAACAAAAACTAATACTGCCGCAAATTGCTAACACCAGATGGAGCTAACAAACCGAACAAATGAATCACGTCACAAGATGGCTTCACCACGTGTTGAGTAAACACATATACAAATACATTACTAATACCATCACAAATTGGCTCCAAAACGTGGGGCTACACAATAATGTTAAATAAATAACATTAAAACACCCGCATGTTTCATTCACAGATTACCTAAGCTTAGTGGTGCAAAGACAAGTCTGCGGGTTAGACTGTTTTTCTTCATGTAGTTGCTTCATGTAGGTTAGGAGATAGTGGGGTCTGATTATTTTCAAGTCTAGAAAAGGTAAACAGTTGGTTTCCTGTATTCCCATGGCAAACTTGATTGTTTTTTGTTTCAATAGTTACAAAGCATCTGGTATAAAATAGCCAAGACGTCGTCTATGTATCTATACCAAGTTTTGAACATCTGTGATAATACTGTGGTTTTATGAGGTGAACTTACCTTTTAGTAATTGTTTTAAGTAACACAACTGCAACTAAAAAACTTGGTTTGAATAAAATTATTTGTTAAATTTTGATGTCCCATATAAAAAAACAATCCATGGAAGATCATCTATAAGCCACAGGCTGTAGGTCTAGACTGAAGATGGAGACAGCAGTCCGTGAAACATGTTCTAGTAAATTCTCCGAGATAAAAAAGAATGGCTCTGAACCAGAGGAGAAAGGAAACAATCAAAAATGCAGCCAACTTACTAGAAACATATTTATACAACATTATAATGAAAAGAAGATATTTTACAAGTCAATTAGCACCAAGCAGTTGACAACGCTTGTAACTGAAGATACTAACGACTCTAAACATGGCTCACACACGTCTCGCACTCTTCAACTCATTCATACATTAATTTTAAAACAAATGCCTTTATACATCCTTCATAACCAGAACTAGCGAGGAAAATGATCATTTGAATGTTCAAATTAGCTTTTATGTAATTTAGCGAAGGACAATAACCTATTCAACTTGTACGTGTAATAATTTTTAAGCCTCACGTTTCACATCAACCTCACAGTTTTAAAGCTCTTTTTTGCTATGGCATTTCTCTAAGTTCTCTAGTTCTTTTCTTCCTTCTTCTGTTCTTGCTTCTCTTCCGCCTTTTCTTCGCTGCTACTGCTGCCCGAGCTGGCTTCTCTTTCAGCTGCCATCTTTAACACACAAACATCACCTGTCAAGTCGAGCAACACGGCACAAACACACAAGGTACAACAAGTTGCAAAATTTTTACCTTTTTATATGCCATCTCGAACAACTTCAACGATGCCTGCTGCAGTGAGCTGGTTAGTTTACGGATTTCTTCTGGACTTGTCTCATCCTTCTTTGCGACAATATCTCGTACTTGGGTAATTTGTTCTCTCAGTTTGTCACACTGAAACACAACATGGGAATAGAGAATCACCAAAATTTAGCACACTGTACAAGAGTACAGCTCAGGAAAACAATCAGCTAATATTAAGGAAGTGGGTATGAAATGCCATCAAACATATTTGTGATTCCATTAAACTTTCCTGACAGTGCTCAATTGTTGCAATACCTGTAACTATAGTATAAGTGATGAAAGAATTGTCGGAATAATGAATTAATTTTTTTAGATAATCATGTTCAACAAAATTTTAAAATGTTGTATCTTCCTTTGGTCCCTAGTTATTTAATAACAAATGCCACACAGCTTTCACATAATACACGACATCAATATTCCACAAAATAGGAGTGAAAGTACTGAATATGAAGATTGCCTACCTCCCCAGGGCCAGCAAGTTAACCTCTAGTCTGTTACCATAGATAAAAATAATCTTTTCACTTAATTGTAGAATATTTTGACTAATTTCTGATGTTACACTGGACAAAATTTGCTCTATTTTTATAATTATTTAGCGTCTGCTGGTAATGAACTTGTTTACAACATACATAGGAAATCCAAAAAGGTTTCTTACAGAAGCATTATTAAAAGGTTTCTGACATAAGCATCACATACATATCTTACCGTTTCAAGTGTCTTTTGTTTTGCTGCCTCAAACTTTGCAAGACCTTCTCATTTCAGAACTATGTAATACAATTATGCAAAAGCTCATTTTACACTCTGCCATTTAGGCATTAAAAGTAAAAACTATTGCACTGCAACTAAAAATTTGAACCCATAAGCCCCACATTCTAAGATGTTTAATAAAACTAAAGAGGGAAAATGACCCCCGTTTGATTGTGGTTTCGTTTCAAACAGTTTTCTCAGTTAACTGTAAGTAATTTTGCTTGGATGAAATACCATTTTGCACTTCACAAGAATGGTTTTATGACTCCGAAAAAGTTGTATTCTAATACCCAGCCTATCTTATGCCTACGATTGTTGTGTTTACCTCTTCCTTTGGCAACTGGTCCTTGAATTCCTCCATCTTTGACTCAGTATCATGGATGATACCTTCTGCTTGGTTCACTGCTTCAACACGTTCCTTCTTTATCCTGTCTTCTGCAGCGTATGCTTCTGCGTTCTTCACCATGTTCTCAATTTCATCCTTGCTGAGACCTCCTGACGACTGAATCACAATCTGCTGTTCCTTTCCTGTGCCCTTGTCTCGTGCCGAGACGTGGACGATGCCATTGGCATCTATGTCAAAAGTAACCTCGATCTGTGGGACGCCCCTCGGTGCCGGGGGTATGCCCACAAGCGTGAACTGTCCCAACATCTTGTTGTCGCATGCCATTTCTCTCTCGCCCTGGTGAACTTTAATTTCTACCTGCGTCTGTCCATCGGCTGCCGTCGAAAACACCTGACTCTTCTTGGTGGGAATTGTCGTATTCCTGGAGATGAGACGAGTGAACACCCCTCCTAATGTCTCGATACCCAGGGAGAGTGGAGTAACGTCCAATAGCAACACATCTGTGACATCTCCAGCAAGTACGCCACCCTGTACTGCTGCACCAATGGCAACAGCCTCGTCAGGGTTCACTGAACGACTCGGCTGTCTGCCAAATATCTCCTGTACTGTAGCTTGAACCTAAAACAGTGACATTTAACTTTGTTTGCATTTCATTTTATACTAATCACAAAAAACATTTAACTTTATTGGGAATGTGGTGACAATGCAACGTTCATTAGAAGTATAGATAGGGGGGAGGAGCTGCTGTTTTGGAGCAGTTTCAAGGTAGAAGCTATCCCCCTCAAAAAAAGGGCCTTACATTCATTCACACAGTTCCAAAATAGCTAATTCAATTTTTATAGCTCGTTCCAAAAGTAACAGTCTAATCATAGAAAGTATGTTGTGTTTTGTCCTTGCTTCCAGACAATCAGCTTAATTATGTTACTGAGCTCTTGATATACACATGATAAATAAAATTACCCGAGATACCATTTTGGAATGTACAATCATTAGCATCACGAACTGATACAAAACGTTACAATGATGATGTACATTATACCAGGTGAGTCAGCTGTCCCTTTATATATATATATAAAAAAAAGGTCTCTGAGCAAAATTACCAGTATTTTGCACCCAAAATAGAACGGGACGCTAAGGACCACGACAGTTAAAGAGCATCCATAAAGTTATATATATAAAAAAAAAATTGAATTTATGCATTGTGCTAAGTGACATGTGTGACTTACGTCTTTTTGAATGCCTTCTAATAGCTGATTTGCATAACACTGTACAGAAGAGGGATAGATAAATCAGTGTGTAAGTGTTTTACAGTTCAGAATGCAGTCGCTATGTATATCGATGCAAAAAACATTCCATGCTGATACTGGCAACTGCAGTAGCACTTTTAGCCAATTTTACAAACTTTTATTCTTATGCAAACCTTTGAAAACGCCCCTGAAGGAACAACCTTCACATGCATCAGTTGACAAACCATTTGAAAACAAATGGCAGATCTATGCACTGCAATCAATTGAATTTAAGCCATCAGTCAACGTTGTACAGCCTTGTCAAAAAATGCTAAGTATTAGGTAGATAATTTAATTTCTGTCAAACTACTGCACATTTCAGTTCATGCAGTAATTGTAATGATTTATGCAGTTTATTTATTTGAGTTAAAACTACAAAACCGAGCTCAAAATACTGTATGAAGCTGCAAAAAGCATGTAAAGATTCAAGGTGGGGGGTCTAGTTCTGCGATTACTAATTTGTGTAGGAACCGCAGCTTGCCAGATAGCTTTGGCCTAATGGTATTATCATGGTTGTTTCAATACTGTGCCGCATCAGTTCGGGTTCAAACCCTTCGTGTTGGATAAAAGCTTTTTATTAACTTTTGTTTTATCTCTTTGGGCCTATAATTTGATATTATGATACAAATAACATTTTTGATAACATTATAAGTGTGTACAAAATAGTATGATCACCATGTTTTCCACTGCAAAGCCCAAATCATCTACAGTCATGCATACGTGAAGAATGCAGGCAGATTACACCATGTATGTTACAACATGCAAGGTCTCTCCAGCAACATACACAAATGTGTATTGATGAAGGGGGTTGTCATTTTGAACATTTGCTTCCTTGATGAAATCCATGCTCTTTAACAATTTATTATTCTGTTTATCCATGAACTTAGCATATTTGCAACTCCTTTGTCAGCAGAAGTGAAACATAAGGTTTAAACTTGAAACAAAAACTTGTTGGATTTAATATCGTGGATATGCACCCAAAAGAATGAAAGCTAACTACGTAACACCAGATACAGTACATACTATTATGGTAAACATGATACACAATTATTTGCTTGTAATTCTATACCTTTTTCACTATAAGCTGAAAGGAGAAGTAAACAAAAGTTAAATGTATCACTCCGCCGAGCACATGGCAGCACCACATGAAGGATGACGTGAGAGGAAATTGCTTCAGACAGAATGCGAATACAGTATATTGTGCAGCTTAAGGTACTAGATTAAACTGTTCTTAACTTCAGGCTTTGAAGCAGTATTTTAATGCCTAAATGATATTAATTGTGTTTTATTATAATTAAAGTCAATAACAGCCCACCTTGAAAACAGTATGTACATAATTATTATTTATATTGTATGTAAAGCCATTGTAAATACTTATTTTTATTGTAAACATATTTATTAGTGATATGTAAATGTTTATATACTCTAATAGTGCAAAAAACTGTAAGAATTGAGTACTTGAACTGTAAGAACTGTAAAACTGCTTTAGGATGTTAATAATGAGGTAATAATGTAATTTTGGTGACAATAATGTGTCTGGAGTTTTAAAAAATACTGGTTATGAAAAGATCGGTAACAACGCAATTTCGCTTACAGTTTGGAATTAGCCATTAAACAGTAAAGAAAAGTTTTAGTTTGAATACTTAAATTCTATTGGACTAGAATTAGCCAATAAGAGACTGGCATTACCGAAGCTATAAGATTTTTACCGTTGGATTCAGTCAGTCGCGGGTAAGATGTTGTAGAGTACCGATGGTAAAAATTGTGTTCTCCGCTAGGATGTATAAAGTGCTCACAGTTTTTCTTTTATAAAGTGTTGTGTTATAAATGTGCAAGTTTAAAGAGAAATAAAAAGAAGTGAAACTTAAAAAGTAAATTCTGTGACATCTTTTAATTTTTGTCTTATCACAACCTTAAAAGAACTTGTGTTTCTATATTACGACTAAAGCAGCCGAGGCAAATAACTTTAATAATATTACATAAAAACAAGCATCATCTTCACTATGAAGTTTGGTGTTCCAAGCATCAAATAACATCAAAGTGTATCTTCATTACGTAACCTAAATACATTCTCAAAGTGACGCACATATGTGGGGATTGTCACACCTCATATCCAGCTAAATAACTTCAAATTACAATTGTGGGACAAAATGGCTCCCAAACAATTACGTAACCATAACTACTTCAAATTGGCGTCCCTCAACGTGGAGCTAAATAATTACTTTTTCAAAAATACGTAATTTCTATTTACGTAAGCAAATTGAAGAACAAATACTACTTCAGCTTTAGAAATCATTCATTTAAGACTAATATCAGTATACCTCGTTTGCTTTAACCTTTTATGAGTCAGTAAGTTAAATAATGATTAGCACTATAGGTTAGAAAACAAACGCTATCCGAGCAACAATTCTGCATCACTAACAAAGAAGTTCAATTATTGCTAAACAATGGCCAACCATATTCATTGTCGATTAAAGGTGGACACTTTTCACAGAATTTGTTGAAGCATTTAACACAATTGTCTTCTTTCCATTTCCCGCGTTTATGTTTTCTACAGTGGCAGAAGATTCTCAGCCGGAAACGAACTGCAGTTAAACCCTCTGCTATAATCGTTCATGTAGTTATAGGTGAATCTGAACAAACACATTTAGTTTCATAAATTTAACTGTTACAATAATCAGTTTTTTAAATTTCTCTGCAAGAGAATAACCACAAAATATTACGATATGAACTGAACTGTTTTTTGTAGAGGAAGAGACGACATGTTAAGCGGGAAAGGTTGTAATTTGTCCACCAGCCAATGAGGTGCTGTCTTGTCACGTGGTTTTGTTTACTTCTCCTTTCAGCTTATAGTGAAAAAGGTATAGTGTCTTTGGCTTACAGGAGAGCCAATAACAAAAATAAATAAATTACTATACTAAAATACAGAAAATAAACACAAGTAGAAAGAAAAGAAGAAACAAAACAATTTGATGTTTGTATTAGATTCAAACCCACTGAGCCAGAACCCATGTATTTTGTCCCGCTCCTTGGTTCTCATTCAGGCCTTCAAACATCAATGTGGTATTGAATAGAAGGGCAGAGCTACAATAACAGTTTGCTATAGGGTTCAACGTCTTCACAGACTATAAACTGCAGGTTGCATAGATACAAATACCTAGGGGCAGCTGGTATATACAGTGTGTTAAAGAAAAAGTATTCCATTTTTGAGAGGTATGGACCAAACCATGAAAAAAAAAATCCAATAAATATCTGAAGTGCATATGTTACAAGCTATGAGCACTTGTTCCTCTTCATTAGTGTGAAAGACCTACAGAATGAGGACTGTGAAGCTTCTAATGTAATCTGCTTGCAATCACACCACTCCAGGTTGGTCACATCATTAATGGGAGTTGCACACACCAAAAACATAAAAGTATTCCACTAGTTGCACTTCTACCCAGAGCTGTGAATACGGTTTACAGTAACAACACTAACTGCCTGCTGTAGATCATAGCAAAGAGCGAACATGAATAAATTATAGCTCTTAACGTATGTATTTTACTGGGCACTTTTACTTAACACCTGGTATATGGAAGCATCATCTTATAACCAACAACTTGATGTGAATGAAGTCGTGTGGACCAGCTAACCTCATAGACTGCTTATTTTGCAACATTAATTATTTAATGGAAGACTAAATTGTAATAATGACAAATCATGACATTTTTTGTTTTTGACTAATTTTGAAGATAGTAACAGTGATGTGTCATAATTTAAAATAGAGAGAGTTGAAGGTTGTTACACTACATCACTAAAATGTTCTAAAATATGTGTGACTAGTGGTGTTCTCTGGTGCTGGGCTGATGAACCTCCAAAGGCTGCTGGATGGCGCAGTTCGAAATTCATTAGGTGATTCCTGTGTTTGACAATATGTATTTTTTCCCAGATGTCCAATTCATTACTGCTATTGATCGGTTTTAAGAGTTTTATGTTCGGAGTGATATCATGGTTTGAAGACCAGAAATGATGTGCTACTGCTGATTTATCTGGCTGCTTTTGGTAAATGCATCTCATATGCTCTTTAAGTCTTATTTCAAGATTTCTTTTGGTTCTTCCTATATATACCAGGTTACAGTCGTTACAATCAGTTTGATATATACCAGCTGATTTATCGTTGGAGATAGGATCTTTTGTTCTGTTGCATAGTAGTTTCTGTATATTGCGGTTATTCTGTGGAGACAGGGTGATGTATTTCTTGAAAATCCTTTGAAATTTATGATGTGTCCAAGGGTGATAAGTGAATTTCCTATATGCTTGTGGTATTTGTTGTCTGAGTATAGTCGTTGTTTGTTGGATGTATTTCTGTCTTTCAAACTTTTTTATCTTCTTATCTCTTGTTTTTTTCTGGTATCCATTCATAGTGGCTATGTTGATAATGTGTTGGTATTCTTTCTGGTATTCCTCTTTCTCCATTGGTATATGTACTAACCTGTTTGTAATGCTATTTAAAATTGCATGTTTATGGCTTGTAGGATTGTAGCTATTGTTTTTAATTTAATTTTCTGTTTGAGTTGGGTTCCTGTAAATGCTGAACGTTAGTATGTTGTGTGCATTATTTCTGATGATCCTGATGTCTAGGTACGGTAACTGGCCATTTTCTTCTTTTTCTACTGTGAATTTAATAGATCTTTTTTGTAAATTCAATAATTTCAAAGCATCTTTTTAAAGTTTTTTGGGGAAAAATAGCAAAAATATCATCTACGTACCTATACTAGGTTTTGAATAGATGTGGGAAAGATTTAGTAATATGGCATTCAAAATGGCTCATATATAGTTCTGCTAAAAATGGTGAAATAGGGTTTCCCATAGTTAGGCCTGTGGTTTGTTTTAAAGATTTTGTTATGGAATGAAAAGAAATTCTGGTCCAGACATAATTTTGTTAGTTTTAAGTTATCTTCTGTTTGTGCTCTAGGTGTGCCATTGTTTAATATCAAAGTTTCTAGGAGTGGTAATAATTCTTCTTTTGGTATGCTTGGGAAGAGTGCAGTGACATCAAATGATACCATCATGTGTGTGGGTGATATATTTATATCTGAAAGCTGACTGGTTAATTCTAATGAATTTTTTATACTTAGACTTTTGAACACAGGCATGGAGTTGAAGGTATTTGAAAGCCATTTTGCTAGTTTATATGTGGGAGAGTTTGTTATTCACTATGGGCCTCATTTTGTTGCCGAGTTTGTGTATTTTTGGTAGTGCATATAACCTAGGTATGGTGGGAAAATCTGGTTTAATTCTGGATTTTTCGCCTTTTGTTAATGTTTTGGTTTCTATCAATGTGTTTTGGAGTGACTTGGTGCATTCTTTTAATGGATTTTGTTGATTTCTATGTACTCTGGGCTATGTAGTATTTGCATAACCCTAGATTCATAATCTTCTTGGTCTAATATGCAAATACTATGCAACAGAACAAAAGATCCTATCCCCAACGATAAATCAGCTGGTATATATCAAATTGTTTGTAATGACTGTAACCTGGTATACATAGGAAGAACCAAAAGAAATCTTGAAACAAGATTTAAAGAGCATATGAGATGCATTTACCAAAAGCAGCCAGATAAATCAGCAGTAGCACATCATTTCTGGTCTTCAAACCATGATATCACTCTGAACATAAAACTTTTAAAACCAATCAACAGCAGCACTGAATTGGACATCTGGTAAAAAATACATATCGTCAAACACAGGAATCACCTAATGAATTTTGAACTGCTGCCATCCAGCAGCCTTTGGAGGCTCATCAGCCCAGCACCAGAGAACACCATTAGCCACACACATTCTCCAGACAATAACCGGCAAAATCAGTTGAGGGCATGCTGACAAAGGGAGCAAACCGTCTCCCGAAACGCGTTCAAGTAAGAACATTTTAGTGATGTAGTGTAACAACCTTCAACTCTCTTTATTTTAAAAAAATAGGAAACTTTTTGTTTTTGTTCGGTCTTATAAGTTGAAATTTCCTCTTCACAGGGAGAGGAAAAGAAAAACAAATCATTACTCCTACAAGCCTTGGAGTAGAGAGAGAAACTTTAGCTCATCTTTTAGGTATGTTTTGCTCTACAAATTGGTACCACTGTTAAGTATGACAGCTCCTATGTTTTTGAGCCACGTATTTCTTTAGTTTGCTTTCTCTGGCTTTGCTTGGAACAGCTTTTTCTGTGAATGACATTTTTTGGTAAAATTTGAGGCAGTATTTTAATAGGTACCTGAATAATTTCAAGCAGGAATAGGTGATCATTTTGGCCAGTTGTTAAAAGTAAACGTAAGAAAAGAAACCTTACAAAACAATTTTTAATATAAAAGACTAATAGATAATGAAAGTTTAAATAGATTGAGACAATTCCTCGCACAGGTAAGATGGAATGAGATTTATGAATCGGAAAGTGTAAATAAAAAATCTGATGTGTTACACTCACATGACTTTCTCTACTCTTGTACAATCTATTTTTACAAACGCCTATTCTCCATATGCTTCATATTAATCGAGATATCGAGATGTCAATCTTATTTGTAATTTTCTTGTAGATGCAAGGGGAATATGGTAGGTTTTAAGCGATAGTCAAATATTTTATCGCTGGTTGCTATGTGGCGCATTCCATTCTCTTTGCATGTCCAGGACATAAAAAAATGAATAACGAATTTGAGAAAAAGTATAAGTATTGGAAAATTTAAGGAAATAACAAGCAATATCTCGCAAACGGTTCACTCAACAAAAGAAATGTATATGACATAAGTTGTGTATTTTAACGCGATCTACATTTTTTGTGTAGTAAAATTTTGTCTATCTCTTATGGTTTACCAGTTATGCAAAAGTCGTTCACAATGAAGAATACTTTTGGAGACATTCCCAGAAATTTCGAGATATACATTTCATTTCTCATGACATTATCTTAAACATATGATATTTTCATCAAAATCGTTAGCCATTTTTGAGAAAATTAAAATTTTCGAAAAATGTCCCATGTAAAGGGTAGTCTGGGGTGGGGGGATTTTCTTGAAAATCTTCGTGTCGCATCTCTGGAAGATACTGAACGTAAATACCAAGTTTGGCGTTGATCCGACTGTTAGTTTTTGAGTTATGCTGTTCACAGACACACACACACACACAGACACACACACGGACATGTTTCCAAAAATGCTTTTTTTGGATTCAGGAGGTCTCAAAACATGTATTTCCGGTGAAATCTCGGTATCAAATTTTTGGGTGGAATGCAATACTTCCCCTACTTACTATACGTAGTAGAGAAAGTAAAAATATGAACATTTTAGTAATATATTGCAGAAAGGCTTAAATACCAAAATACCACTGAAAAAAGTAAAAATCAAGTCGGATTCAATGGGTGCCCAGTATGAAAAATGGATGACAAAAGGGATACAAGTTTCATGGGAGAGAGTGAAATTTTTAAATTCTATGAAATGTGTAGATATGAGTGATAGATCATTAAAATATATTGAAAATTACAATAGAATATTTACATTAGTGTGTGAAAGTGCAAAGATGAGGTATAATTGGGAATTGGTAGTAAACTCGGAAAATAACACAAAAACGATATGGAATATGGTAAATAGGGTACACAAGAAGGGAAAAAATCTGATGTGTTACACTCACATGACTTTCTCTACTCTTGTACAAACTATTCTTACAAACGCTTATTCTCCATATGCTTCATGTTAATGGAGATATCGAGATGTCAATCTTATTGATAATTTTCTTGCAGATGCAAGGGGAATATGGTAGGTTTTAAGCGATAGTCAAATATTTTAACGCTGGTTGCTATATGGCGCATTCCATTCTCTTTGCATGTCCAGGACATAAAAAAATGAATAACGAATTTGAGAAAAAGTATAAGTATTGGAAAATTTAAGGGAATAACAAGCAATATCTCGCAAACGGTTCACTCAACAAAAGAAATGTATATGACATAAATTGTGTATTTTAATGCGATCTACATTTTTCGTGTAGTAAAATTTTGTCTATCTCTTATGGTTTACCAGTTATGAAAAAGTCGTTCATAACGAAGAATACTTTTGGAGACATTCCCAGAAAATTCGAGATATACATTTTATTTGTCATGACAATATCTTAAACATATGATATTTTAATCAAAATCGTTAGAGCCGTTTTTGAGAAAATTAAAATTTTCGAAAAATGTTCCATGTAAAGGGTAGTCTGGGGTGGGGGGATTTTCTTGAAAACCTTAGTGTCGCATCTCTGAAAGATACTGAACCTAAATACCAAGTTTGGTGTTTATCCGACTCTTCGTTTTTGAGTTATGCTGTTCACAGACACTCACACGGACATGTTTCCAAAAATGCTTTTTTTGGATTCAGTGAGTCTCAAAACATGTATTTCCGGTGAAATCTCGGTATCGAAATTTTGGGTGGAATACAATACTTCCCCTACTTACTATACGTAGTTGAGAAAGTAAAAATAAAAAACAGGAAAATATGACAATCAAAGAAAATAATATTGAGATAAACAACCCAAATGAAGTACGTATTAATTTTAATAATTACTTTATAAATATTACAAAACAAATGGTCAAAAAAACAACCAAATAAAAATAATAGCATCCAGTCAAGTAAAGTCAATGGGAATATTAGAAGTATCGGAGAAAAGTGTATCACAAGAAATTGATAAGCTTAAGCCTAAAAAATTTGTCAGTTTTGATGAAATGTCAAACAAAATCATAAAATATATTAAAATTGAAATTGTTCAAGTGTTAACACATATTATAAACACATAGCAAAACGAACATAGAAAATTATAGGCCAATTACATTATGTTCAACTATTTCAAAAATAATGGAAGGTGTATTTTTAAACCAATTGCAAAATTATTTTACTAAATTAAACATAATATCGGAATGGCAATTTGGGTTTCAAAAGAAGAAATTAACAATCCATGCGATCAGTAAAGTTAATAATTTTATATAATTGAAGCACTAAATAAACAGGAGAAAGTAATAGCTATTTTTTTTGGACTTATTGAAGGCATTTGACTGCGTAAATATAGATATACTTATAAACAAATTAGAAAGTTATGGGGTTCGTGGTTTGGCACATAAATAGATTAGTTCGTATCTTAAAAACAGAATGCAGTGTATTGAAATAAACCATAGAAATATTATTGGTGTCGTAGAAAAAATTAAATCAAATTTTCAAATGGTTCGGCAAGGAGTACCACAAGGATAGAAATTTTCTAATATATATTAACGATATTTTTGAATTAGTACAAAAAAATGGAAATGTAGCAATTGGATATGCAGACGACATGACAGTAGTAATTAAAGGTAAATCAGCTACTGAGGTAGAATTAAAAGCCAATGATTTAATGAAAAAAATGTAATCTAAATAGTATAAAACTAGAAATAGATGGTGAAAAAATACCACAGATTCAACACACAAATTTTTTAGGAGTTATAATAGACAAGCAGCTAAATTGGAAGCCATACATAACTCATATAAAAAGAAGATAAATACAGGTTTATATATAATGAGACAGCTGAGGAAAACCATGGATGACAAAACACTTAAACAGGTATACTATGCTTTTATTTATCCACAAAAAAAAAAAAAAAAAAAAAAAAAAAAAAAAAAAAAAAAAAAATTAGAATAATAGGTAATGTTAAAAATACACACACATGTAAATCAATGTTTAAACAATATGGTATATTGACTGTTCCTTGTATATACATTCATGAGACGATAAAACATCTTTTGGAGGAAAATGAGCCAAAAAATGCTGGTATACACATGTATAACCTAAGAAACAATGATGATTATTTCAGAACAGCAATTAAAGGCACATTAAACAGACATAGTGTAAAAAATATGGGAAAAGAACTTTATAATAAGTTACCTGAAAAAATAAAATTGATAAAAAATGCTGATCAAACCGTGAAAGAAATAAAAAGGCACCTACTAGTAAATTCATTTTATAGTCTGGAGGAATTTAAGCGTGGAACTGGTAATCAGGAATTGTAAATAAATTGTATTTGTAAATATTGTAATTGTAAATAATTATTGTACTTGACGAATCCACAATATGTAGATGTGCTCATGGATGAAAATAAATTGAAATTGTTATTTATAATAAGTAAATTCAATAACAGCCCGCCTTGAAACAATATGTATGTAATAATTATTTAAATTGTATGTAATGGTCATTGCAAATGCTTATTTTTATTAATGTTATGTGAATACATTACATACTCTAATAATGCAAGAACTGTGAGAATAATAAGTTTTAAGTTGCTAACAATGAGTAATAATGAGGTAACCTTGTGGCAATAATGTGTTTAGAGTTTTGAAATGTACTGGTCATGATTACAGCGACCATGACGTAAATTCTTTAACAGTTTTTAAATTAGCTAATCAATAGCAAAGAAAAGTTTTAAGTTAAATGCAGATATTCTATTGGACTAGAATTAGCCAATCAGAGACTTGCAATACCGAAGCTTATGGGTTTTGACCGTTGAGGTTACTCAGTTGCTGGTGAGACTTGGTAGAGTATAGATGGGAAAATGTGTTCTCTATGGATGATTAGTAAAAACAGATATACATGCTAAGTGAATGTATAAAAGTTTCTCACAGTTCTTTAAAAAGTGTAGTGGTTTATAAATATGTGCAAGAATTAAAAAAAGAAGTTAATTTAAAAGTTTAATTTTGTGATGTCTACAATAATTGTCATACTGCCCCCTACCTAAGATACATGACTCTAAAGTAAGACTGACGCAGCAGAGGCAAAATTCATACATAAGTAATATTACGTAAGCATCAAATTCAAACCGACGCCCAAAGCGTGTTTCAAACTACATAAAACAGCTCAACAACATAACCTTCTTTAAGTTTACGTAAAAAAACATATATTACGTAACAACATTCTTCTTCAAGTTAGCTTCCAAGCGTGTGGCTAACAACAACTACTACAAGTTGGCTCCCAACTGCGGGGCAGCACCAATATACCTTCTTCAAAATGTCCTGGTTTCTCAAACTATTGAGGTAGCTGAATTAAATTTTAGGATGATAAAAACAACCAAGTGCTGCATGGATCTACTTACATCTTAATAAAATGGTTCGTTATTTTTTAAAAAACAAAATAAATGATGATAAATTCTAATTAAAAGATGGTAACCCTATCTTTCTTAAACTTATTACATGAAAGTAGATCAATGAACTAGAACAGGAGGGCAAAATGCTATCGGCATGCTCAATTAACAATGCTAACAGTTGACTCATTACTATGCATGACTGTTCTCACACTGTTAACGAAAGAAGAAATTATAATTCAGCATTCATACTCCATGCTATTATCAAAAGCCATATTAGCATTGCAAGCTGAGATAGAGGGAAGGCTGATAACAGAACCAAAACAAAGAGTTGTGCAAATTTTCATGTAGTAATGGATAAATGTATTTGTAAAATCTATAAACTTAAGTCCAAGTGCTGAAAACTTGAACTTAATTTCATCCTTGCACACCTGTGTATATATTTCACTTTTCTTTTTAATCATCATTTCTAATAACTCCTGAATACTGTTTATTGTATATTACATAAGGCAGAGACCAAAACTTGAACATATCACCACGTGCCAGCAGTATAAATAAATCCGTCAACAGTGGAAATGTTATGTTATGCTGGAGGTTACAGGCAAAGGGGTGTTGGGTGGTATCAACAGTGATTTGTTGACGCACACATATATGTCTGCCATTGAATCTTTGCACTTGACAGTTCGTGTGGCTTCGCCTAATGTTGACTATATTGTGGTTAGTAAACAATAACAGTTGATTGTTCTCCTTTCTATCATGTCTAAGCTGCATACAAAAAGTGTACGTAAGTAGCAAACATCATTTAATTAGAACTATTTTGTATTATTATTCCTAATTGAAAATAACTCGACATAAACATTGCAACAAATGTAGAATAAATTAGCACTTTTAACAATATAAAAACAAAATAATGCAAACGTGCCTGCTACAATGAGGAGAAATAAAAAATTACAAGCTGCAATAACAAAATTATTTTCAGTCGCGCTGTGTTCCAGATGGTTCAGGAATTTTGTCCTCTTTCTCTTGGAGTTTCACTCCCTTGTAAATAACAGTTCTCATGATTAGTTCAAGAGCTGCTGCAGTTCGTTGTATAGCTTTATCAGCAGGAATAGAGGGATGCCCATGAACCTTCACATGCTCCTCCTGTTCAAAGAAATCCCAGTTTCAATGCCTCACTATTAACACATCTTGACGCAAAGGATTTTCACTTGATCGGCGTCGTTTTTGAGACATTGTCTCTTATTTATACACCTCGTATAAATAATATGAATAAAATGTTATATATATATATATATATAAACGAACACCAACAATAACCACAAATATAAATAACAATGAACTATTAGCTTACAAAGAACAACTCAACGCACGTGCTAAACATTCACAAACTGAAACATGTGGTTGGAAATAGCTACATCCGGCAACAGAGCCGCTTCCAGTTCCGCTTTGTCATAGACCACGCAAAATGCCGCCTTGTGATTGGTTTAGGGCTTAAAGCTTTTCATCTGTTTTTTTGCGAGTGTAGCACCTTAATCGCAAGCTGTCAAGTGCAGCATTTCAAAGGCAGTGACATGACTGTCTCAGGAGACGAGTTATAGAAGACATGCATCAACATCCTATGATATCTTAGTTTCTGAGATAATGAATTTAACATTGACAGCATAGGCCTTCCCTGCACTGTAGCCAAAGGTCTACTGTGTAACCTCCAGGAGGAAAGGATGAGATCCAAAGGGTCAAGTAGCAGATATTGTGGGATGAAAACACTCCTGCAGGCACCCCCCCTCACTGCTTGGTTCTGTGCCAGAGGAAGAAGAAACAACCGCCGCACATAACCCACAACCAAACTACCCAGTCAAGCCCCATACCCTGAAAAGTGATATGAGATGAAATTGCGCAGAATGAGGGACCGGAAAAGTTCACGGTAATAGAAAAACCACCGCAGAATTCATCTGGCAACAAGGCAAAACCACAAAAAAACTTAAGTCACAGTGAGTGGTTGCCGGGGATTGAACCCAGGAGTCGCTCGTGTTACCGCAGTGCCACCTCACTCGGCATGAAGACCTTAGTTGGGTTTCAAAATTTCTCTTTTATTTTGAGGATATAATTACTTTCTGTGCTGATCTTAACGCAAATTTAAGTCACAGGTTCTGCCTCTCTTTTCAAGTGCTTTTAAGAACATTTAATGTAACAAGTCAAAGTATATTAAAATACTTATAAGAATTGTTATTAAAGAAAAAGCTAAATTTTGAGGAATGATTTAATACTGGCATTACAAACAGGTGCATGCACATAAACAAAAACATGCTATTCCTGAAAATTCAAGATACAGTAGAATCTCGTTAGTACGTTTTTGCAGGGACCTAGGATTTGGACATCATAGGTGGGAAAACGTGTTAACGAAAATGCAAAATCTGCAATTTAAGAACATAGGTAATAAAAATTAATAATAATAATAATAATAATAATAATAATAAAAGTAATAATAATTACTACGTCTCCATGGGCAATTTAAATCGATTTTGAGTACAATTTCATACTGAATATGATCCGCGTTTCCATGTTAAATTCAATATGTTTAAATGGATTTGGATACACAAAGCCTGAGAATAAATAATTCAAGCTTTTATTTTGGTCAACTTGGATTTTTTAGGTTATGAATGTTTTTGAGAAAATAAATTGCGAATTGTGGAAGCGACAATAGTGGTTTTGCTGTGTGTTTTATTACACACGTGATAACAATTTCTGCTAAAAAAGAAAAAATTATGAGCGTGCATCGTGTTAAGAGTACAATAGACGATAGTATCTTTGGTGTATACAAGACGATTTGAATACGGAGGTGTTTCCATGCAACAAATTTCGTTCCGGTCCTCTTCTGATCCTATTTTCCAAGAGAAAAGTTTTGTTTCAGTATTTTTCCCTTCTTTAAAAGCAGTTTCAATCAATTTAGGTTTGCTAACAATCGTGTTTAAGGTTGACGGAGGAATGTTTAACTTCCGCACTATATCGACATGTTTTATATTTGGATTGTGATTACATCAAGGATTTTCAGTTTTTCACTGTTGGTTATTTACCTACTACACTTTCTTTTTTTCATTGTAAATGAAAAGTTAAAATACAATCTACGGTTGTTTGGTCATCACTCAACATTAGATACTATCGTTAACGTTTACCGCGTTTACCACGCCAAGGTAAAGCATTCTCTATCCCGCTCACAGAAATCGTGTCACACAAATATTTAAATGCATGTATGTGATTGGCTGCCGATATCCACCCCGTGACCAAGGATTGACCAAAGTAGCAAATGAGGACGTCAAACTATGAATGTGTTATAATAAACGCCTACTCCCACTGTACTGATCAAGGATTGGCCAAAACAGCGAATGAGGACGTCAAAATTCAAACGTAGTAAGCGGGACTGGGAAAACGCACTAAGCAAACATTATTTATTATATTTGGTGATTTGGTACCAGGACTTTTATAATTCAACGTAATACACGGGAAAACGTGTTAATGAGGAACGTGCTAACGAGATTCCACTGTATACATTTTATCTGTCACACAGAACACAAGGTAAAGCTTTTAAGTGCATGTCTATATCAAACATAAACTAGCCAATCAGAGAGGAATGATCACTCTGACTTTCTGTGTAACATCACAGGCCAGGAATTACTGGGATATGTATAAAGATCATAACAAAACAAATTGTGATTTTGCGAGTTAAAGCTTGTTCGTAACCATATTAGCTAAGCTGTTTCACGCTATCTTGCGACTGACATTTATGTTTGTGAATGAGAACATATCACATTAAGAGGTCACATTAAGCTCAGATACTTTCCTCCACATTAAAATGTATCAGAGACGAAAAATAACAGCATCATTGCAGCGACCTTCACATGGATATTAATGAGAACTGTTGATAATTTACCTTTGGCATCCTAGTCATTCCTCCAACCAGCAAAACCTCTCCAATATCGGATTTCTTCATTTCTGCATCTGAGAGGGCTTTCTGACAAGGTGCAACCGTCTTCTTTATCAGGTCTCCCACCAAGCTTTCGAATTTGGAACGTGTGAGCTGAAATCAAACACACAATCAGTCTTGTGTAACAAGAAAACAAACATATACTTGACTTGCAGAGCAATCGCAGCTTGTTCAGTTTCTTTTCTCTGCATCATACCTTAGAGACGAAAAATATTTGCATCATTACAAACTCAAATACTTCATTTGTTAATAAATGTGGCCGTAAGCTCACCTTGAGATTCATGTGCTTAGGACCAGAGGAATCCATCGTCAAATAAGGAAGGTTTATATCTGTCTGAAGAGATGATGACAGTTCACACTTTGCCTTCTCCGCAGCTTCCTTCAAACGTTGCATTGCCATCGGATCTTTGGTTAAATCAATTCCTTGCTGTAAAACGTTCAACTCCTTTATTCACTATTCTTAAATTGTTTATTTGCCTATATATTTAAAATTATGTCACATCTACTTACTTCCTTCTTGAATTCTGCGACCAGGTAATTTACTAGAGTATTATCAAAATCTTCACCTCCTAGGAATGTATCGCCATTGGTAGACTTCACCTCAAAAACTCCTTTCTGGATTTCCAAAATTGAAATATCAAACGTTCCTCCTCCAAGATCATACACAGCAATTCTGCACAAAAACAATGCTTACAATCAACTACTGTATTAGTGTAAGGGTAAAATGCAGGCAGTTTGGTCAAGTTGGTCTTAAGCAAACTGTTGTGGTTGACATAAAAAGGGCACCGTATCTATATACCATTTTTTTATACAGAACGTCTGGTTTATTTCTGTGAGATATACTGAAAACTGGCGATACTGTTTTTTTTCTTTAAACTTCCCATCAGTGAGAATTTTTAATTTTTCCATATTCAGAAATCTCCTTTTGCAACACAAAATTTCAGTATTAAAAAAAACTGCATGCCCAGACATAAACCACAAGAAAGATGACATAAAAAGTTTGCATAAATGTTTGAGAAGAGTAGCAATAATTCCTAAGATGATCTTTGTACTTTTGTATCCAGAGTTTCTCCCATATTGGCTTTTAGAACTGCCTTTATTAGTAATTTAATTGAATGTTGAGTCGGTGGATACACTAAAACTGCACTTAATTGAAATTAATTGAACATGTTTCAAAAGCAAGCAACATGTTCGATTTATTTCAAGTATGTGAAGGTTTAGTGTATCCACCGTCTCAAGATTCAATTAAATTATTGTTTCACTTTACTGTCTCTAACTTCTGAATAACATTTCAAATATTCAATGCCTTTATTAGTTTTACCTCTTTTTTTGATATTATGATTATGGTTGGGGTTGGCAGATTTTTCTGTTTAAAACGTTTTATGTTCTTTAAGCCTCAAGCCAATGTTACCTATAGATACCTGGCATCTTATTCTTTGGTGTTTTTTGGACTACATTTAATAATTGCTGCTAATTTAATGTTCCATTTGTAGATAAACAGCAAGTATATTACACAGCTTAATAAATTCTTCAAACTGAGTCCAAATTTTAAACACAATATTGTGTCCACTTGCATGATGAATTTCACAAGACCAGGTCCAAATTTCTTTTTGTTTTTCCGATGTACAGTAGAATCTCGTTAGTACGTTTTTGCAGGGACCTAAGGATTTGGACGTCATAGGCAGGAAAATGTGTTAATGAAAATACAAAATCTGCAATTTAAGAACATAGTTAAGTAATAAAATCAAATAATTGGGCAACTGAAATAGATTTCAAGTACAATTTTATACTGAATACGATCCGTGTTTCCATGTTAAATTCAATGTGTGTTCAAATGGATTTGGATACACAAAACCTGAGAATAAATAATTCAAGCTTTTATGTTGGTCAACTTGGATTTTTGAGGAAATGAATGTTTTTGAGAAAATAAATTCGAATTATGGAAGCGACAATAGTGGCTTTGCTGTGTGTTTTGTTACATATATGATAACAATTTCTGCTAAAAAAAGACAACAAAATTATGAGCGTGCATTGTGTTATGAGTACAATACACGATAGTATCTTTGGCGTATTCAAAACGATTTGAATAGGGTAGGTGTTTCCATGCAACAAATTTCGTTCCGATCCTTTTCTGATCCTATTTTCCAAGAGGAAAGTTTTGTTTTAGCATTTTTCCCTTTAAAAGCAGTTTCAATCAATTTAGGTTTGGTAACAACCGTGTTTAAGGTTGACGGAGAAATGTTTAACTTCCACATCATATCCACATGTTTCATATTTGGAACTGTGATCTACTTCAAGGATTTTCAGTTTTTCAGTGTTGGTTATTTACTGCACTTTCTTTTTTTCATTGCACATGAAAAGTTAAAATACAATCTATATATATGTTTGGTCAACACTCAACAGTAGAAACTATCGTTGGCGTTCACCACGCCAAGGTAAAACATTCTCTATCCTGCTCACATAAATCGTGCCACACAAATATTTACATACATGCATGTGATTGGCTGCCAGTATCCATCCCGTGACTAAGGATTGACCAAAGTAGCAAATGAGGACGTCAAACTTTTAACATGCTAAGCACCTACTCCCACTGGACTGACTAAGGATTGGCCAAAACAGCGAATGAAGACGTCAAACTTCAAACGTAGTAAGCGGGATCGGGAAAACGCAGTAAGCAAATGTTATTTATTACATTTGGTGATTTGGTACCGGGACTTTTATAATTCAACGTAATAAACGGGAAAACGTGTTAATGAGGAACGTGCTGACGAGATTCCACTGTATATCTTTTTGCCAACTTGGCAATTCATTTGATAGATCCCTGATAATTCTGTTTTCAGTGTTACATCTTTCAAAGGATGCTTTTGTAAATTGCTAATATTGTATTTATTTTGTGGATAAAACACAAGTTTGTGTTTTAAACTTGTGTTTATTCCACAAAATAAATACAATATTAATATTAGAAATTTGTTAAACCAACCTTTGAAAGCCGTTATATCAAAAACAAAACTATTAGGAATCTATCAAATGAATTGCCACGGTTGCCAAAAGATATACATTGGAAAAACAAAAAGAAATTTGGACATCAGAAGAAAAGATCACGTGAGAAATTTAAAATTCAAATATACTGATAAATTGGCCATAGTTTACCACTTTTGGTCAGAGAATCAAGACATTAAATTGTCGAAACACGTCAAGATATCGGTCAAATTGGAAACATGGGAAAACATAAGCTTTGAAATTCCCGATGTGGATGATGTCATCCGGTTGATAGAGCCCAGCATGACCCAAGAGCTTCAGTCAATCCAGCAAATGAACATGAGGATGCTCCTTGAAACTAGTCTTGTGAAATTCATCATGCAAGTGGAGACAATACGTGTTTAAAATTTTCACTCAATTACAAGAATTTATTAATGTTCCATTGTTTAAAATTTTTTTGAAATGAAATTGGTCAAATGCCCAAGAATGGTAAGTAAACTTTTTAAAGATCTTAGTTTTTGTTATGTGTAGAAGTTATTATTTCCTTTTGGTTTTTGAATTTTGCTATGTATTAAATCCTTTTTCCTGATGTGTTCCAGTTCTTCCTATTCAACAGTATTTTTTCAAACCCTTAGACCAAACTGCTGAATATAGCATGCTTATATATCCTTGGGTTGTATCCACTATTCTTTGTATGGGTATTGTTATGGACAAGTCTTTTAGCATTCTAATTATCTTTATGTCAAAAACAGAATTTTATAGTTGGATTCAATTTCCATAATGATTTTCACTGAACTGTTGAATGAATTTATAAGTTTTATGGCATCCTCTGCGTTTATACAACATTTTAAACTTCTTTGGAAATGCTTCATTATTTGCATTTCCAGGAAATTCATAAGTAAGTTAGCCAAGAATGGTGACAAAGCATTGTCCATTGCTAATTGTGTTTCTCAATCAAACATTTTCATTAAAGGATATTTAGGTGAGGGTTAAATACTTCTCTATTTATTTTTTAAACAAATTGTAGAGAACCAATTTTTCATAAAGGTTAACAGTTTACCACATGGTTACTTGGAAAAAGTGACAGCACGTCAAAAGAACCAATAAATCATTTTCTGACACTTTGATGCTTCTTGAAGCTCAAAGTATGGAACTGCGGGAGTTTTTGAAATTCATTGGTTAACCAGAATTTGTTGTTTATATCTATCTCATCTTTTGGCCCGGTTTAGTATTTTCAGTAATCCACAAACCCTAGGTGTGGTGGGATTGTCCAATATGAAATTCCTTTTATTCTTTTTCCCTCAAAACATACTTTATGTCTTTTATCATGACCGTCACAATCTTAAGGCTCGTTTTTGTTGGATCTGTAGCAATTTCTAAGTAATCCCCACTCTGTAGAAGATTGCTCATGCACAATTCATAATCTCATTTATCCAGAACTACAATTTCATCACCTTTGTCTGCCTCTGTGTACATAACATCTTTCTCCTTCAATTTTTAAGCACACGTTAACATGGTTTGTTTTTTTTTGTCAAAACTTTCTCATATTATGCTAATGTCATGTTCCAAAGATAGCTACTTTAACATCTGCTACAAAATCCTCGAATAATCAACACATAGAGACAACATGTCTCCGAAATGCGTTCGAGGTAACTCTAAAAAAAATTAAATATTAGAAAGTGTTTGCCACATTGAAATAATTCTTGCAATTACATTACTTCCCTATATTACTGGTGTTCTGCAAGTAGTGTTCATTGATGGAATGGTAAACCCAGAGTGATGCCATTTGTAATGTTTTGTTTACAAATTTATGATTTAATTTCACCACAAACTGTATTTAAATTTAACTTCAAATAACAAATTCTACTCTTATTCTTAAATTTAATTAGCAAAAATAGTATATATTGTAATGAAAAGAAGCTAGAAACAGTGATGTGTATTGAATTTATTTAAGGTGAGTCGGAATTGTTACACTAACAACACACTAACTAACTAACTTAAGTGATGTTAGTGTAACAATTCCGACTCACCTTAAATAAAAGCAAAAATAGTGTTTGCATAAAAAGGGACTAAAGTTGTTTCTGTAAGGTGGAAATCAAAACAGGCAAACACACTGTTGATTTTGAATTGATGCTGTCTAAAAGAAATAGCAGTGTAATTAAATATTAATTGACTGCAACTTGGCATTAGTAAACTAATGGACATTTTTATTTAATGTTTATGGTCATTAGAAATGGAATACGCCAGTGATATGACCCAATGTGGTATCCAAACCACTCTACGTAGTTGTAGACTGCTGACCAAAGCATTGATGGGGAGTGTATTGATCGGTACTCACGCCTGTCATGCTTTACGCAGTGTAATAAACGTATTCGTAGGATCGAATTCATAGTCATCGCTTATATGGAAAGGAGATGCTTAAGGAATAAGTATTTCCTTTTGATAAGGAAATGCTATTACCATTTGGTATACATAGACGGTACTTACATACTCAATGCTAAGCACTATTATTTCCAGATTCCTTGTTTTGTTTACAACAGCTGCTAAGCATGTGGTAAACAGTTGCGAGTTTGGAATTAATTAGTTTAGTTTAAAATCAAGTAGACTGTAAATTTAGTTATACAGTTATAATAGTTAGGCCAAAAACATGTCAAAAGGAAAATATTTCAGCAAGTAGGAAAGAAATCAACCAAAACAGTTGCTGAGATACAAACACATTTCAGAATGTATCAACCTTAAATGGTATTCACTCATGGACCTGACTTAAGTAGCTAGAATCTGCGTACTCGCATATGGAAGCAAACCACAAATATACAATTACTACACCATCTAGCAGTACACAAAGTAGCCAGTCTTTGGCCTGAACAGCAGTTTTACACGCGGAATCTGTAAACCTGTGTTCAAGATTCGGATAACCCAATGTATATTCACAAATTAATGGTAAAGTAGTGTGGCTTGTTAAACGATTCATTGCAGTTGTAATGATTAGGCAAGTTGATGGAGGGTAACCCTTTGTCACAATTTTTAGCAGATCTGTGTATGAGCATTAGTGATACAAAAGCCTTTCCTTATATTTATAAAATTTGGTTTACATACGTGGATGATATTTTCGCCATAATTCCTTACAAATTCAAAGATGATGTATTGAATTACTTAACCTACAAGATAAATATGTTAAATTTACTTGTGAAATAGAAAAGGAAGGAGTAAAAATCATGAAAGATGATAATTATTTAAAATTTGGTATTTATAGAAAGCACACATGTGAACAATTACATTAAGAAAAATAAATACAATGCAATTTCCCATCAATTTGCGATCTTCAGGAGTTAAATATATAGACTCTGCAGTGTACCACTAGACCAAAAAGAGTACTTAAAAGAATATCATATTTTAGAAATAGCAAGTATCAATAATTTTGAAACAACTTCGATAAAAATGTGAATCAAACATGATTTGAAAAACAAAAAAACTTATGCAATTGACCACATTAAGGAAACAGATAATAAAGATTGGAAATATAAAAAATTTACATATCATCCATGGGCTTTTAATAAATTTGAAAGATTTTCAAAGAATTTAATATTAGATTGGCTCCACAAAATAAATACAGTTTGAATAATTTACTCAACAAACCTCTCACAAACACTATCCCATTCAAAATGAAATCAGGAATTTACCAAATTAACTTTGAAGATTGTGAGAAATTTTACATAGGGAAAACTATAAGAAATTTGAGCACCAGATTGAAAGAACATCAAAGAAATATCGAAAATAAATAAACAGAAAAGTTGGTAGTAGATCAGCACTTTTGGTTGGATAATCATGAAATTGGACAAGTTATTAAAACCTGTAACTTTAACCATAGAATTGGAAATTTGGGAAAGATTTATATTTACATAAAAAAAATTAAAAAAATCATTTGTTGAACCTTGAGATCGGAACCGCCGAATGAACTAAGGAAGTTATGTAGAGCTACCACTAGAGGGCATCAAGGTCACAAAACATTAGATGAGGAACGGCAGCCAGTCAACAAACAGAAAAAGTTTCCTGATCTTAACTATCTGACATAAGTGAAGTACGTTTTAATATGAGACACACTATATATTTTAATAAGAAATAAACCTCAATTCAAAAACAACTGCTAAGGCATCTCATCATTCGTTATGATTCTACTTACATTTTGTCCTCACTTTTATCCATTCCATACGCTAGGGCAGCTGCTGTTGGCTCGTTGATCACACGAAGAACATTCAACCCCGCTATTTGTCCAGCATCCTTTGTGGCCTGGGGACAGCAAACGCACACATCAATACATGAGGGAGCAATTCCTTGCTGAGGTCACTAGCACCAGATCACGCACTAGTCCTCATATAAAAACAAATGACTTAACACTGATGTTAACGCAAATTCTGTTTCATTAAGCAATGTTAGCTTCATCCCCATACCCTTGTGTTGAGATATTTAACAAATGCTGCCACAAAACAAGCGTTGCTATATTTGGTGCTTCTCAATGCTAATTTAAATTGAAGAAGAGCCGTGAGTCATAATAAATTTGAAACCCCTCGTAAGGAAAGCAACATAGGCTGTCCAAAGTGGTAGCGGGCAAAAGAGACTACCAACAGAAACATGCCTCTTTCTCCTATGCTACCGGCAATTTTCATTTAATGCTAGGTGATAATGTTGGCATTTCCAAAGCTATATTTGTGATGATGACGATGTGGGGTTAAGGGCGCTAAACAGCTGAGGTCATCAGCACCCTTACAATGTATAAAAATTTAAAATCCAGAAAATAAAATACGGGACACAAACCCGCTTACTCAAAGCAATAAAAAACATATCCAAGTCTAAAAACCACCACACTACAAACTTGGTTAATCAAACATTAAGCTATGTGTCAGGAACTGTAGAAGTCAAGGGACCAGAGCGCCATAGGACCCCAGGGGAGAACAGCACACCATTAAAACGCGCAATATAAAATCACAAAACTAAAAAGACGCTCAGCACATTAAATGCGTCCACTAAAACCACTGTCACGGATAAAACCTAAAAGACATTCTACAGTATGCATGTTGTCTGCCAAAATGTTGGCTATACCAACAGGCAGAGACAAACGAACGCGCAATTGTGCTAAAACCTGACACTCTGTTAAAAGGTGACGCACCGTTAAGGGTGCATCACACCGCAAACAAAGTGGTGCGGGGGCCACCACTGAGAAGGCATCTATGGCTAAAAAGGCAATGTCCGATTCGTAAATGAGCTAAAATTACCTCTTCCCGACGAGAAGAGCGAGAAGAGGTACCCCAGACTATCGGGAGAGGTTTAACCTCCCGCAACTTGTTCCCCTGGAGCACCGTCCACTCAGCGCGCCAATGCGAGAGGATGCGGAAACGTAAAGTAACAAAAATCTGAGGAAGGAACAACACAGGTAAATCATCTGGGTGATAAAAGAGCAGATTTGGCAGCGGCATCGGCAGACTCGTTCCCTGAGATGCCCACAAGACCTGGAATCCACAAGGAGACGCTGATGCCAGAGGCACCAAGCGAGTGGAGCAGATCATGTATGCAGTGTACGAGGGGGTAGTAATTGTACAGTGCGTGAATACTCTGAAGGGCACTCAGAGAGTCCGTACAAACTACACAGTGCCATAAGTTGTGCCGCTGAATGTATAAAAAAGATTGATAAATACTAAAAAGTTTGGGGGTAAAAATCGAACATTGCCCAGTAAACGAAAGCTAAAGCTATGTTCATCAAAAACAAAGGCACACCCTACTCCAACATCAGTATAAATAAAATGACTATCCGAATAGCACCTGTCGTTCTAAAAACACTGACCTAAAGACTGAAGAAGGGGTCTCATTCTACGGCATCGACGTTAACCCAAGGTGACAGTGGGCCTAGGTGCGCAACCATGGAAGAAAACATGTTTCCCCCTTTGAAGGGCCAGATGCTGAAGAAGCTGTCGGAATCGAACCCCTGGAGGGAGCAATGCAGAGGAGCTAATTAAACATTACCGATCAAGCGACTACTCGAAAAATAACTCAACGACGGGTGGTCAGGCAAGCTTGAGAGTCGACAGGCATAGCTGCATAAAAGCATCTCACGCCTGAAGGACAGTGGAGGCTCAGCAGCTTCAGCATATAGGCTAGGTACAGGGCTGGTTGGAAAGGCCCCTGTAGCGACTAGTATGCTACGATGGTGAATGGCATTTAATCAACGTAACACAGATGGACGTGCCCAATGCACCCGTAATCAAGCTTGGATCGGACCAAGAGCGATAAAGACGCAGGACGGTCCGATCAGCTCCCCAGCATGTGCCACTTAAAACACGTAAAAGATTAAGAGAACGGTCACACTTTGCTTTTAAAAAGGAAATTGTGAAATCCAACTCAGCTTCCTATCAAAGATCAACCCCAAAAATATCACCTCAACTGCAAAACGGAAGGATCTCTGGCCCAAGATGGAGAGAGGGCGGAGGGAAAGCCTTCGTGCCAGAAGTTGATGCAGATGGATTTCTCGGTGGAGAAATTAAAACTGTTGTCGTTACTCCAGGCGTATAGATGGTCGATACAGCTCTGGAGACAGCGTTCGAGCAGACAGGTCCGCCTTGAACTGCAATAAATGGCAAAATCGTCGACGAAAAGGGACAAGGAAATGCCAGGTGGAATACAATCAACAATGGGGTTGATAGCTATCGCAAAAAATGTGACACTGAGTACAGAGCCCTGCGGTACAACCGTTCTCTTGAGTAAAACTAATAGATAAAACCGAGCCCACATGTACACGAAAGATGCGGTACAATCATAAACTCCCGAAGAAATACGGGAAGACGACCGCGGATATTCCATGCGTGAAGTGTAAGTAAAATGCCGCCCCTCCAACAAACCGTCATAAGCTTTCTCCAGGTCAAAAAAACACAGCCACGGTTTGACACTTTCTCAGAAATCCATTCATAATATGCGTTGACAGACACACCAGATGGTCGACGGTAGAGCGATGGCGATGAAATCCGCACTGAGCATTCGCAAGAAATTTCTGAGACTCAACCTAGTCACCATGTCAACCGCCTGTTGATCATGCGCTCCATCACCTTGCAAATGCAACTGGTGAGGGAGATAGGGCAGCAGCTGGAAGGTAGTTGGCGATCCTTCCCAGGCTTAAGTATAAGGACAATGGTGGCTTCGCGCCAAATGGAAGGAAAAAAGCCATCTAGCCAAATACGGTTATAGACCTGTAAGAGAAAGTGTTTACTGTCGGCTGAAAGGTTCCTTAACATCAGGACATAAATGCCGTCCGGCCCAGGAGTGCCTAGAGCAATGAAGAGCGTGCTCCAGCTCCCTCATTGTGAAAAGTTCATTATAACACTCATTATTAGTAGACCGAAAATTATAGGTTGCGGAATCCAGGCAGTATTTAATAGAGCAAAAGCCAGCGGAATAATGGTCTGAACTGGAAACCGCCTCCAAAGGCAGCACCCAGACTGTTAGCGATGGCAACGGATCCACTGTGGTGGCATTGGAAACCTTAAGGCCAGACAGTACAATGCGACACTTTACCGGAGAAGCGACGAAGTTTATCCCAAACAACAGAGGAAGGTGTGAAGCGATTAAGACATGACAAAACGAGTCCAAGATGCCTTCTTGCTATCCTGAAAAATGCGATGAGTCCTAGCACGATTGTTTAAAAGTAACCAAATTATCAAGCGTAGGGTGTTGCCAAAACACCCTAAGCACAGCTCTACAAGCACGAACGCCATCGCGACAATCCTCGTTCCACCATGGAACAGGAATGTGCTGGAGGGTGAGAGGATCGGGGAATTGTGCGTTTGGCAGCAGATAGAATTGTAGACGTAAGGTGCTTCACCATTTGGTTAACGTCAGTGAAGGGCTGGTCGTGAAAACACACAAGGCTGGAATACAATCTCCAGTCAGCATTTCAGAATATCCAGATTGGAATGCTGGACGTGGTGAGACAGAAGAGAAACGATGCAGGGGTAATGGTCACTGGAGTAGGTGTCAGCGACGACTAGCAAGCTGAAGTGAGCAAACGGCAAGGTCCAAGTGAGAGAATGTACTAGAAGAATCCGAAAGAAAAGTAGGTTCATTTGTATTGAGGATGGAGAGGATGAAATGATCAAAAAGGTCGGAAAAAAGTGTTCTCTCGCACAAGCCCTTGGCAAACCCCACAGGGGGTGGGCATTAAAATCTCCCAATAGAAGAAATGGTGTTTGGAGAGCGGACAGGAGATAGCAAACGTCTGCGTGAGCGAGGGGAGACGAAGGTGTATAGATGGAGCAAACAAAAAAGAAAAAGCCGGGTAATTGAAGCCTAACGGCAACAGCTTGCAAGTCGGACTAAAGAGTGAGAGTTTGAAAATGAACGTCATTACGCACTAGTAACATGACTCCTCCATGAGTAGGAGTACCCTCCTCCGGCTCAAGATCGTAGCAAACCGGAGTATACCCTCGGAGATCAAAAGGGTCGTGAGGTCAAAGCTTAGTCTCCTGCAAACACACGACCATAAGTGAATGGGAACGCAATAAAAGTTGCAGTTCCGCCCTATGCGATCGTACACCACATAAATTCCAGGTCAGGATAGCCATGAATAAAAGGGATGAACTTCTTACTTAGAAGGGCAGCTTAAAATAATTTTTTGCTTAACCTTCGGGCTCGGGCTTTTTGTATGAGCTGGTCAGACTCCATAGGCTCCTCGAAGGGAGGACCCACGCGCTCATTACAACGCGTATCATGCTCCTGCGACCTTCGAGGAGGAGAAGGTGAACTCTTCTTACCGCACGCACGCAGAGGGTCTTTCAAAAAATCTTCTCTACAAAATTTCTGCCTCAATTTTTTCTCAGTGGCTTGTGACTTCATAACCTTTGGATCAGGTTTAGAGGACTTGATAACTGTAGCTGAAATGGACGGCCGGATGGTAGTGGCTGTCAATGCAGTCATGGTCCAGGTTTGAGTCTCTGCATCCTTCCGGTGTACTGGCGAGGCAACAACAGAACTGAATGTTCCCGATCGCAGGAGCGAAGGTTGGTGCGCATGGTAAGGCCTCCGGGCTTCAGCAAAGAAGTGTTTCTCCTTTACCTGGATCTCCTGGATCGCATTCTTGTCCAAATACTGCGGACAGTCGGCAAATGAAGCAGAATGAGACCCTTTGCAATTAACGCAGACGGGAGCTGTTGAACAGGTACCTTCGTGTGAGGGCTGGCTACAGGTTGCACAGATGTTAACGGCACTCTTACATGAGGCTTGTGTATGCCCAAAACGTTGGCATTTGAAACGCAGAGGTCTAGGAATATAGGGCCTCACCGAAATACGTTCATACCCTGCTGTAATGCTCGTGGGCAGATCGACGCCATCGAATGTTAGAAAAAGGGTACGAGTGGGTACCAATACTCCGTCGCATTTCGCCTGCACTCGATACACTGCTGTCACCATTTGATCTGATAGATATTCGACTAGGTCCTCGTCCGATATACCATCAAGGCTATGCATGGTGACGCCTCGACAGGAATTCAAGGTGCGGTGCTTCTCAACACGGATGGGATATCTGTGGAGAAGCGTAGTGCACAAGGTCTTAGATTGTTGATCGGATTTGCTCTGTACTAATAATGACCCATTTCGAAGTCGAGTGCAGGAATGAATCGAACCAGCAATAGAGTCAATGCCCTTCTCTACTATAAGAGGGTTCACCTTCTCAAACGATTGGCCTTCGTCTGTTCGCGTGATTACTAAGTAACAAGCAGTTGTTGGTGGTGGTACTTCTGATGCAATGACTTTTTGGCGCTTGTTGTTAACAATGGAGAAAGGATGCTCCATAGCAAAAGAAATTCTCCACCATTGCAACCGTCTCCGACCTCGGGCTCTGACTTCCGGGTGTTAACCAGGCTTGGGTGAGTGGCCTATCTATACCAAACTCACCCCAGGGTCACTCCTCCCAGAACATAGACAGAGGAACCCAATCGCCTTCAGAAGTCAGCAGCTCATGCAATGGCCCCCCCCGCGGGACTGCAGTTGAACAGCATATATGAACACAAACCCTACATGACGACCCCGGGTGGTGGGGATGACGGCATTACCCCGCACCCAGTGCGCGGGTATCCGTCACGCTGTGTCCACGGAGGATTAAAATAAAACGTTAAAAGGAACTAACAGTGTGTGGGCGTTTCGCACTCAAGGTAGGCCGGCAAAGAAGGAAAATAGATGTGTAAATGAATGGGCGTGGGGCAAAGTGTGCAGAAGTAGAAGAGAAGAAAGAAACGATGGCGAGGGGCGACATGGGATGAAATGCACAGAACGCACGAGAGCCTACCTTGAGTCCCCCAGTCACGAGGATGAACCCAGCTCGTCCGGACGGGGATGAACGGATGAAAATGGCGATGAATGGCTCGGGCACCCCGGGTACGCCTAACCCTACTCACATAAGGTGAGCCCCTGGGGGGGCTATATTTGTGGATTTACCCAGAAGGTTTGCGAAGCAATCAGTAATTCTGCTTTTTACAGAGCCTTTTGTAACAAAGTCTTGAGTTTACCGAATGGGGTAGTGCAGCTAGAGCTAGACAACATAATCATAACAATTATTACATACATATATAGGACAGTGATATTAGAAATGCTTTTGTGTGGAAGGCTCATGGTTCCTAAGAATTCAGCAAGTTATCCAACAGATAGGGTTGGGAAAGTCATGGAGTATCAAACGAAGAGTTCTGGAAAGAAATAACTCATGATGGCCATGTGCTCAATCACAAGTTTGACCACGGGTGCTGGACCAAACAAATCTGTTGATTGAGGTTAAGTTTCACAACATGGCTGCCTGTTTCAATTTTCTTAAAGGTAGTGAGGATGAGACAATAAACCTAAAATACTTAAATCAGGACCAACGTCAAAACCAGAACATTGTAGAAAGACACAAGAGAGTATGGGGACAGGAAATTTTAACAATAGTTCTGGCTATCGAAGGATGCAGTGAGGTAACTACTAAATGAAATGACAGAGGTTAGAGTGCCCTATGAACAGCATCATCCTGGCTGAAAATGACGTACAAGTTTGTGGCGCCCTCCATCGGTAATGGTGTTGGCCCACCCTTAGCCCTTATGACAGCGTTCACTCTCGCAGGTGTGTGAAGGTTTCTTGGGGAATGGCAGCCCATTCTTCACGGAGTGCGGAACTGAGGAGAGGTATCGATGTAGGTCGGTGAGGCCTGGCACGAAGTTGCCATTCCAAAACTTCGCAAAGGTGTTCTATAGGATTCAAGTCAGGACTCTGTGCAGGCCAGTCCATTACAGGTATGTTATTGTCGTGTAAACACTCCACCAAAGCCCTTGCAGTATGAACAGGTGCTCGATCGTGTTGAAAGATGCAATTGCCATCCCCAAATTGCTCTTAAACAGTGGGAAGCAAGAAGGTGCTTAAAATATCAATGTAGGTCTGTGCTGTGATCATGCCATGCAAAACAACAAGGGTCCAAGCCCCCTCCAGGAAAAACACGACCACACCATAACACCACCACCTCCGAATTTCACTGTTGGCACTACATATGCTGGCAGATGACATTACCATACCCACACCCTGCCATCGGATCGCCACATTGTGTACCGTGATTTGTCACTCCACACAACGTTTTGCCACTGTTCAATCGCGTAATGTTGACGCTCCTTACACCAAGCGAGGCATTGTTTGGCATTTTCCTGCATGATGTGTGGCTTATGAGCAGCCGCTCGACCATGGAATCCAAGGTTTCTCACCTTACGCCTGTCATAGTACTTGAAGTGGATCCTGATGCAGTTTGGAATTCCTGTATGATGGTCTGGATAGATGTCTGCATATTACTCTTTACGACCCTCTTCAAATGTCGGTGGTCTCTGTCAGTCAACAGACGAGGTCGGCCTGTACACTTTTGTGCTGTACATGTCCCTTCATGTTTCACTATCACATCAGAAACAGTGGACCTAGGGATGTTTAGGAGTGTGGAAATATCACGTACAGACTTCTGACACAAGTGAAACCCAATCACCTGACCACGTTCAAAGTCTGTGAGTTCCACAGAGCGTCCCATTCTGCTGTTTCATGTCTAATGACTACTGAGGTCGCGGATAATGAGTACCAGGCAGTAGGTGGCAGCACAATGCACCTAAGATGAAAAACATATGTTTGTGGCGGGTCCAGATACTTTTGATCACATAGTGTATTAGCAGTAATAGATATAAAGGCTTCTTTTTGTCCACCCTTTATATCGCTCACATGGAAGGCAGAATTAAGAGCTATGATGTATTCCGAGTGTCACACGAAATACACACCTGCATTTATTATTGCATCTGTATTTCTTAAACTTCAGTCATCATTTTAATAAAGATACAATTATTGTGTTTGTTAACCTACAATTTACATCACATCCTTATGAGTTAAGGAATTCTACAGTATTATCAAAATGCTAGATATAACGCAGTTTACAAATAACTTTTTTTAATTTCCCGGAAGTTTGTACATTAGGACTCACACTATTTTGATAACTAGCAATTTATTTACTTATTTTGTTATTACAACATGCCAGGTGTCATGTTTAAATGCACGGCCATCTACATCCATGCCTCCTGCTAGTTTCAACAAAAATTAAATTGAATTTTATTTATGGATGCTCTTTAACTGCTGTGGTCCTTAGCATTCCATTCTGTATAGGGCGTGAAAGACTGAAAATTTTCATTGGCATACTATCAAAAGGATTGTATTCCAAATTCTCTCATACAGTGCAATAATGGGAGATATAAAACATACTGCTTCCTCAGTTTGTATAAACTCTCTGATGGGACCACCAGCTTTACTTCCCTACCAAAGGAAGCCATGCTAAGGACCTTTACACCCGAAAAAATTCATCGCCCTCTGGCAGATTTGAACCCGCAAGCTCAGGAACCAGAGGATAGCATAGGACCCCTATTCCACAGAAGATGCCTCAAACTAGCTAGTTCCAACAGAATGTCTATCTCAATTTCACGCTGAGAAATACTTTTTGTTTTCTAGTTTCATTTACCACCAACGGAATGTCCAAGCATACAAAAACGAAGAGCAATGTAAATGACATTGTAATTGCACTGCAACCTCGTTGAAAGCTTTCCTTCTTGTAGAATCATGAACGTTCAGCAACCTAGCACACGATGGTTCAAGAATCAACAACGATGCACATGGCCATTAAGAGACAAGAAGGGTTCTCTGAGGATCTATAGGGCAGTAATAACAGTAATGGGATGGATATCTGTGATAAAGCAGGTAGAGAAGGGCTTGTATAGGCAACAACTGGAGTCATAAATTTTAAAGGTCTAAGACATGGCAAAGATTTGTCTAAATGTCCAATGTGCATTATACTGCAATCCGGTATGGAGAGAAAGAGCATGGCAACAAAAATGAAATAATTTAGATGGGGAAATTTTAATTAAGAAAATTGTAACCATAAAAGGAGAAAAAAGTATACAGAGTGTACAAAAGTATTTGGGTAAAAAGAGAGAAATGAGCAAAATTGGTAAACAGGCAGTGTGATGGAAGGCGAGTATTACAAGAATAACAGGGTGGCAAGACGGATATGTAATATAATTGCAATGGGCGCCAATACACAAATAACCTGCAGTTGTGTGTATTGGAACTGAATACATTTAGGCAAGCAACTTTATAAAGGCAATATCAAGAATATATAAGATTTTTATTTCTATATTTAGTGAGAATTATAATTTGTATTAGACGTATATTATGTAATCAGTTTTGAGACTGTAGTTACTGGGAAAATAAATTCAAATAGAGTCCGCTTAATCAGTAACAATACATTTTCACACACTTTAGTTTCAATATAGTTGTAAACATTTCTAAAAACTCTCTGCATCTGGCATTTTATGTAGCATAAAATTGCCAAGTTGCTTACTGGACCTAGAGAAACGTGTGCATGCATTCCTCACGGATTTTCTCCCAGATTGCACCCTTATCCTTTAATTTAAGTCTGTCTGTCTATTTTCACACTTGATAATTTCTCAACAAGTTCCATAATAACTAATATCTTTTCAAATGGCAAAACAAACAGGGAAATCATATGGCAATTGTCTATGAATGCAACTAGCCATCTGCTACTGAAACGGAGAACACTGCAATGCTTAGAGAAAAGTGCATCGGAGCACACTCACAAGCTGCCTAGTTAGGTTACCGCCTTCTCAAAACCTGTTGTTTGCATTGCCTTTCATGTTAAGAGTAATTATTACATCGGCTGGTGAAATTGGCCCTAACTCAAAACTAAAAAGGGCAAGTGTATCAATATTTTGACACAAAAATTAAAACTAGTTGGACTTGCAAAGCTGGAGAAGGTTAAAAACCACAAATGCATTGTCCACAAGTATGCCAAACATTTAAGAGACATTGGTTTAAATAATAAAACACACATTTTAATTTGATTTAATGTTTAAGTAATAACATAAACACTGACACCTTTTGCCACTTGCTACAGTGTAGGAGATTCATACCAACCTGTCTCTGAGAGTCATTGAAGTAAGCAGGGACTGTTACTACAGCATTCTTTACTGACTGGCTCAGATAACTTTCTGCAGTCTCTTTCATTTTCATCAGGATGAAGGCCCCAATCTGACTCGGAGAATACATTTTGCCATCCGAACCCTGGACCCATGCATCGCCATTCGATGCCTTTACTATCTTGTAGGACAAAGTGTTCCTGCAAGCAGATGGTGCTCAAAGTGAGACATTCAAGTGTTATATCCATTTCTTCTATGCTTACTCTGCATCCACTTTACCCTAAATGGCCGAGGCTATTTCCTAACACCTAGAGACAGTGGGACCAACAGCTGCCATTCAATCATAACAACATGCAGTCGTACAAGTAAAGTGTCTGAAGCATGCAGTTATGAAGTATTATTAAATAATATTTTACTGACTACACACTATTGACACAATTCCTGCCCTTTCAGTATTTACTTACATTGCTATAACATCTGTAAATTTACATACAAGCTTCTCAATTTGCACTATTGGTAGAGATGGATATCTTCTTGATACGACAATAAAAGTAAGTAATATGACTTTTTTCTTACCACAACATTACACTTTCCCCTTACTGACATTATGCAGCATGTATATACAATATACAGAAAACCAACCTATTTCTTGGTCATCAATGTTAATCCACTTCAATTGAGGTATTCATCTGCTGTCAAGCAGTAAACATCTTCCGCTACATCAGTTAAGTTTAAACACAAGAACTAACCTCCCTCACAATACTGTGATGTTAATAAACAAATGAGTTAATGTTCTTCAAGTGAGCTATTAATCTGCTGTCAAACAGTAAACATCTTCTACATCAGTCAAGTTTAAACACAAGAACTAACCTCCCACGCAATACTGTGATGTTAATATACAAATGAGTCAATGTTAATGTACTACAACTGAGGTATTAATCTGCTGTCAAGTAGTAAACATCTGCTACATCAGTCAAGTTTAAACACAAGAACTAACCTCCCTCACAATACTGTGATGTTAATATACAAATAGTCAATGTTAATGTACTACAACTGAGGTATTAATCTGCTGTCAAGTAGTAAAGATCTGCTACATCAGTCAAGTTTAAACACAAGAACTAACCTCCCACACAATACTGTGATGTTAATATACAAATGAGTCAATGTTAATGTACTACAACTGAGGTATTAATCTGCTGTCAAGCAGTAAACATCTTCTGATACATCAGTCAAGTTTAAACACAAGAACTAACCTCCCACACAATACTGTAATGTTAATAAACAAATGAGTCAATGTTAATGCACTACAACTGAGGTATTAATCTGCTGTCAAGCAGTAGACATCTTCTGATACATCAGTCAAGTTTAAACACCAGAACTAACCTCCCACACAATACTGTGATGTTAATATACAAATGAGTCAATGTTAATGCACTACAACTGAGGTATTAATCTGCTGTCAAGTAGTAAACATCTTCTGCTACATCAGTCAAGTTTAAACACAAGAACTAACCTCCCACACAATACTGTAATGTTAATATACAAATGAGTCAATGTTAATGCTCTTCAACTGAGGTATTAATCTGCTGTCAAGGAGTAAACATCTGCTACATCCGTCAAGTTTAAACACAAGAACTAACCTCCCACACTATACTGTGATGTTAATATACAAATGAGTCAATGTTAATGTTCTACAACTGAGGTATTAATCTGCTGTCAGGTAGTAAACATCTGCTACATCCGTCAAGTTTAAACACAAGTACTAACCTCCCACACTATACTGTGATGTTAATATACAAATGAGTCATGTTAATGCTCTTCAAGTGAGGTATTAATCTGCTGTCAAGCAGTAAACATCTTCTGATACATCAGTCAAGTTTAAACACAAGCACTAACCTTCCACACAATACTGTGATGTTAATATACAAATGAGTCAATGTTAATGCTCTTCAAGTGAGGTATTAATCCGCTGTCAAGCAGTAAACGTCTTCTGATACATGAGTCAAGTTTAAACACAAGAACTAACCTCCCACACAATACTGTGATGTTAATATACAAATGAGTCAATGTTAATGCTCTTCAACTGAGGTATTAATCTGCTGTCAAGGAGTAAATATCTGCTACATCCGTCAAGTTTAAACACAAGAACTAACCTCCCACACTATACTGTGATGTTAATATACAAATGAGCCAATGTTAATGTTCTACAATTAAGGTATTAATCTTCTGTCAGGTAGTAAACATCTGCTACATCCGTCAAGTTTAAACACAAGAACTAACCTCCCACACTATACTGTGATGTTAATATACAAATGAGTCAATGTTAATGCTCTTCAAGTGAGGTATTAATCTGCTGTCAAGCAGTAAACATCTTCTGATACATCAGTCAAGTTTAAACACAAGCACTAACCTTCCACACAATACTGTGATGTTAATATACAAATGAGTCAATGTTAATGCACTACAACTGAGGTATTAATCTGCTGTCAAGCAGTAAACATCTTCTGATACATCAGTCAAGTTTAAACACAAGAACTAACTTCCCACACAATACTGTGATGTTAATATACAAATGAGTCAATGTTAATGCACTACAACTGAGGTATTAATCTGCTGTCAAACAGTAAACATCTTCTGATACATCAGTCAAGTTTAAACACAAGAACTAACGTGCCACATAATACTGTGATGTTAATATACAAATGAGTCAATGTTAATGCACTACAACTGAGGTATTAATCTGCTGTCAAACAGTAAACATCTTCTGATACATCAGTCAAGTTTAAACACAAGAACTAACCTGCCACACAATACTGTGATGTTAATATACAAATGAGTCAATGATAATGCACTACAACTGAGGTATTAATCTACTGTGAAGCAGTAAACATCTGCTACATGAGTCAAGTTAAACACAAGAACTAACCTCCCACACAATACTGTGATGTTAATATACAAATGAGTCAATGTTAGTGTTCTACAACTGAGGTATTAATCTGCTGTCAAGTAGTAAACATCTTCTGATACAACAGTCAAGTTTAAACACAAGAACTAACCTCCCACACTATACTGTGATGTTAATATACAAATGAGTCAATGTTAATGTTCTTCAACTGAGGTATTAATCTGCTGTCAAGTAGTAAACATCTGCTACATGAGTCAAGTTAAACACAAGAACTAACCTCCCACACAATACTGTGATGTTAATATACAAATGAGTCAATGTTAGTGTTCTACAACTGAGGTATTAATCTGCTGTCAAGTAGTAAACATCTTCTGATACAACAGTGAAGTTTAAACACAAGAACTAACCTCCCACACTATACTGTGATGTTAATATACAAATGAGTAAATGTTAGTGTTTCTACAACTGAGGTATTAATCTACTGTGAAGCAGTAAACATGTGTTACATGAGTCAAGTTTAAACACAAGAACTAACCTCCCACACAATACTGTGATGTTAATATACAAATGAGTCAATGTTAATGCACTACAACTGAGGTATTAATCTGCTGTCAAACAGTAAACATCTTCTGATACATCAGTCAAGTCTAAACACAAGAACTAACCTGCCACACAATACTGTGATGTTAATATACAAATGAGTCAATGTTAATGCACTACAACTGAGGTATTAATCTACTGTGAAGCAGTAAACATCTGCTACATGAGTCAAGTTAAACACAAGAACTAACCTCCCACAGTATACTGTGATGTTAATATACAAATGAGTCAATGTTAGTGTTCTACAACTGAGGTATTAATCTGCTGTCAAGTAGTAAACATCTGCTACATGAGTCAAGTTAAACACAAGAACTAACCTCCCACACTATACTGTGATGTTAATATACAAATGAGTAAATGTTAGTGTTTCTACAACTGAGGTATTAATCTACTGTGAAGCAGTAAACATGTGTTACATGAGTCAAGTTAAACACAAGAACTAACCTCCCACACTATACTGTGATGTTAATATACAAATGCGTCAATGTTAATGTTCTACAACTGAGGTATTAATCTGCTGTCAAGCAGTAAACATCTTCTGATACATGAGTCAAGTTTAAACTCAATAACTAACCTCCCACATAATACTGTGATGTTAATATACAAATGAGTCAATGTTAATGTACTACAACTGGGGTATTAATCTGCTGTCAAGCAGTAAACATCTTCTGATACATGAGTCAAGTTTAAACTCAAGAACTAACCTCCCACACAATACTGTGATGTTAATATACAAATGAGTCAATGTTAATGTTCTACAACTGAGGTATTAATCTTTTGTCAAGTAGTAAACATCTTCTGATACATGAGTCAAGTTAAACACAAGAACTAACCTCCCACACTATACAGTGATGTTAATATACAAATGAGTCAATGCTCCACATAGGAATTTCATGCATGTGCTTGCATTTGCTTGTGATTCTTCAAATACATGAAAACAAACTGTTGTTTTGAACACAGCAATAATTGGTTATGTGTGCAGCAAACCAATAAGACAAGACTAGGTACACATACAGAGTACAATAAGGTCTTATATTGCCAATTGTCAACACTACTTACATGTCCTTCTTCACTTCCATATCTGTGAACCTTCTTCCTATTAATCGTTTGGTGGCGTAGAATGTATTTGCAGAATTTGTCACAGCCTGTCGCTTGGCTGGCATACCGACCAGTCTCTCTCCATCTGAAACAATGAACATGGTCATGTCACATTCTCAAACGTCATCACAACAACGTATTAACTGCAGCGTCATCATCTTACCCTTTGTGAAGGCCACTACAGATGGTGTTGTCCTCGAACCCTCTGCATTCTCTATGACTTTCGCTTGCTTGCCTTCCATAACGGCCACGCATGAGTTTGTAGTGCCAAGATCAATTCCAATAACTGCACCCTTAACACCTTCCGACCTGCAACACACATTAGGTCATATCAATAATTACTTTTTGCTTCCAATTCTGGAGCACTACTCACTCACATTAGTTTGAGAGTAATTTCTCCAACCGGAGCACTAGTTTGGTTGCTACTCAGTTGCAGTATGAATAAAACATGCATTATTCTCACCTGGTAGAGCAACTGCTAGTTACCTCAGTAGATGACTTACATTCAAGAGTAAATCTTGACAATGTGAAGAGTATATGTATGCAGTACAGCTTAGAAAAGTTTACAAATCCTGTAGAGAACCTACTTTTGTTAACTATAAAGTGGCATTTTTTTGGAAGGCTTCAAATGAAAGGCGCGGAGCTCTGTACGAAGAAAAATTGTGAATATTTCTGTGTTATGTGCATGACCCAGGTTTTCAATGCGGAGTTGGGAGAACATAGGATTGTATCTCTAGTATTTACAGAGGTAATGAATGCCATCTTAATAAAGGCACAATTATGGATGCAATTTCCCATTAGTGTCTATGCTCTTAAAGCTACAAAAGTACGGATTCCCTGCTGCTATTGTAGATTATACACACATGTATATTAAAACAAAATCCTACCATGCACAGAAATCAATATGTTAACAGAAAAGTGGTGACAAGTATTAATGTTCAAGCTATGCGCCACACAAAAGAAGAATTTACAAGCGAAGATTCTTTTTGGTCTGGACCTGTATACGATTCAAGCATCTGACGCTAAAGCTCCTGCTGTGTTTACGAGTATTGACTGTGGTTTATGAGATTACGCTATGACATATGCGAGCAGTGACCAGGTTAACTACTCAAGTCGCAGGGCAAGATATCTGTTGACTGCTTGCAACTTTAATTCATACGAATGGAGGCCTTCATTCCTGTTAACTACTGCTCCAAAATGACTACTCCGGAAAATTTACTCACTTTTATTCATTATTAGTTTATGGAGTGAGTGTGTGTGTGTGTGTGTGTGAAAGTTCTTCTGCAGAGCTGCCAATGGGAAATGGAAAAACTCCTAACAGCTTCAACACAGCATATGAACATAACCAAAAAGCAGCAAACCCCATGGCTTCAATGAAGAGATGCCCGAGAGGAGAATACACAATTTAAAAATCTGATTTATTACAATCATCACATCGCTTTCTCCTCTCACTATTGTTATTTTTATATAGCTTGTACAAACTATTCTGATCAAACCTTACTTATCTATCTACTTTATGTTAACCAAGATTATCATTTACAGAAATAATTTCATTACATTTCATTACGGGCACCAGGAATAGACGAAACAGAATCAACAGTCAGACGCTTAAAAACCGGTTACTATATTCCACATTTTTTTCCATAGCATTGCAAGAAAGAACTGAATAGCAACAACTTTTTAAAAAAGTTACAAAGGTATTGAAAAATTCAAACCAATAATGGTTATCCCAAAAATCACACAACAAAAATGTTATTTGAAGTGTACTGTACCTATTAAAAAAGTTTATATTTTTGTGTAGTACGTTTTTGCCTATCTTTTATGCTTTAATCATACAAAAACCTGACAATCTGCCTTACTTGTTGCCCCTGCTCAGTTTGAGTTTCCACAGCAGGATGGATTTAATGCCTCATAGTTTATGCAGTTTAGAACTGAATAAGCACCAACATCTGAATGAAAAACATGGCCAGATAGATATTAAAAATGAATATGAGGTGACCCCCAGTAAAACAACAGGCTTCTGTGGTTTCTAAATTTAGTCCAAGCTTAGCTTATGGCACCTAGCTTAGTGAGTGTACATGTACAAGATAACAGGGTTCTGTGGTTTCTAAACTTAGTCCAAGCTTAGGTTATGGCACCTAGCTTAGTGAGTGTACATGTACAAGATAACAGGGTCCTGTGGTTTCTAAATTTAGTCCAAGGTTAGGTTATGGCACCTAGCTTAGTGAGTGTACATGTACAAGATAACAGGGTCCTGTGGTTTCTAAATTTAGTCCAAGGTTAGGTTATGGCACCTAGCTTAGTGAGTGTACATGTACAAGATAACAGGGTCCTGTGGTTTCTAAATTTAGTCCAAGGTTAGGTTATGGCACCTAGCTTAGTGAGTGTACATGTACAAGATAACAGGGTCCTGTGGTTTCTAAATTTAGTCCAAGCTTAGGTTATGGCACCTAGCTTAGTGGGTGTACATGTACAAGATAACAGGGTCCTGTGGTTTCTAAATTTAGTCCAAGCTTAGGTTATAGCAACTAGCTTAGTGGGTGTACATGTACAAGATAACAGGGTCCTGTGCTTTCTAAATTTAGTCCAAGCTTAGGTTATGGCAACTAGATTAGTGAGTGTATATGTACAGCATAACAGGGTCTTGTGGTTTCTAAATTTAGTCCAAGCTTAGGTTATGGCAACTAGCTTAATGAGTGTATATGTACAGCATAACAGGGTTCTGTAGTTTCTAAATTTAGTCCAAGCTTAGGTTATAACAACTTACTTAGTGAGTGTATATGTACAGCATAACAGGGTTCTGTGGTTTCTAAATTTAGTCCAAGGTTAGGTTATGGCAACTAGCTTAGTGAGTGTACATGTACAAGATAACAGGGTCCTGTGGTTTCTAAATTTAGTCCAAGCTTAGGTTATGGCAACTAGATTAGTGAGTGTATATGCACAGCATAACAGGGTTCTGTGGTTTCTAAATTTAGTCCAAGCTTAGGTTATGGCACCTAGCTTAGTGAGTGTACATGTACAAGATAACAGGGTCCTGTGGTTTCTAAATTTAGTCCAAGGTTAGGTTATGGCAACTAGATTAGTGAGTGTATATGTACAGCATGACAGGGTTCTGTGGTTTCAAAATTTAGTCCAAGGTTAGGTTATGGCAACTAGATTAGTGAGTGTATATGTACAGCATGACAGTATCCTGTGGTTTCAAAATTTAGTCCAAGCTTAGGTTATGGCACCTAGCTTAGTGAGTGTACATGTACAAGATAACAGGGTCCTGTGGTTTCTAAATTTAGTCCAAGGTTAGGTTATGGCACCTAGCTTAGTGAGTGTACATGTACAGGATAACAGGGTCCTGTGGTTTCTAAATTTAGTCCAAGGTTAGGTTATGTCAACTAGCTTAGTGGGTGTACATGTACAGGATAACAGGGTCCTGTGGTTTCTAAATTTATTCCAAGGTTAGGTTATGGCACCTAGCTTAGTGGGTGTACATGTACAAGATAACAGGGTCCTGTGGTTTCTAAATTTAGTCCAAGCTTAGGTTATGGCAACTAGCTTAGTGGGTGTACATGTACAAGATAACAGGGTCCTGTGGTTTCTAAATTTAGTCCAAGCTTACGTTATGGCAACTAGATTAGTGAGTGTATATGTACAGCATAACAGGGTCTTGTGGTTTCTACATTTAGTCCAAGCTTAGGTTATGGCAACTAGCTTAGTGAGTGTATATGTACAGGATAACAGGGTTCTGTGGTTTCTAAATTTAGTCCAAGCTTAGGTTATAACAACTTACTTAGTGAGTGTATATGTACAGCATAACAGGGTTCTGTGGTTTCTAAATTTAGTCCAAGGTTAGGTTATGGCAACTAGCTTAGTGAGTGTACATGTACAAGATAACAGGGTCCTGTGGTTTCTAAATTTAGTCCAAGCTTAGGTTATGGCACCTAGCTTAGTGAGTGTATATGTACAGCATAATTGGGTTCTGTGGTTTCTAAATTTAGTCCAAGCTTAGGTTATGGCACCTAGCTTAGTGAGTGTACATGTACAAGATAACAGGGTCCTGTGGTTTCTAAATTTAGTCCAAGGTTAGGTTATGGCAACTAGATTAGTGAGTGTATATGTACAGCATGACAGGGTTCTGTGGTTTCAAAATTTAGTCCAAGGTTAGGTTATGGCAACTAGATTAGTGAGTGTATATGTACAGCATGACAGTATCCTGTGGTTTCAAAATTTAGTCCAAGCTTAGGTTATGGCACCTAGCTTAGTGAGTGTACATGTACAAGATAACAGGGTCCTGTGGTTTCTAAATTTAGTCCAAGCTTAGGTTATGGCACCTAGCTTAGTGAGTGTACATGTACAGGATAACAGGGTCCTGTGGTTTCTAAATTTAGTCCAAAGTTAGGTTATGGCACCTAGCTTAGTGGGTGTACATGTACAAGATAACAGGGTCCTGTGGTTTCTAAATTTAGTCCAAGCTTAGGTTATGGCAACTAGCTTAGTGGGTGTACATGTACAAGATAACAGGGTCCTGTGGTTTCTAAATTTAGTCCAAGCTTAGGTTATGGCAACTAGCTTAGTGAGTGTACATGTACAAGATAACAGGGTCCTGTGGTTTCTAAATTTAGTCCAAGCTTAGGTTATGGCAACTAGATTAGTGAGTGTATATGTACACCATGACAGGGTCCTGTGGTTTCGAAATTTAGTCCAAGCTTAGGTTATGGCAACTAGATTAGTGAGTGTATATGTACAGGATAACAGGGTCCTGTGGTTTCTAAATTTAGTCCAAGCTTAGGTTATGGCACCTAGCTTAGTGGGTGTACATGTACAAGATAACAGGGTCCTGTGGTTTCCAAATTTAGTCCAAGGTTAGGTTATGGCAACTAGCTTAGTGGGTGTACATGTACAAGATAACAGGGTCCTGTGTTTTCTAAATTTAGTCCAAGCTTAGGTTATGGCAAATAGATTAGTGAGTGTATATGTACACCATGACAGGGTCCTGTGGTTTCCAAATTTAGTCCAAGCTTAGGTTATGGCAACTAGATTAGTGAGTGTATATGTACAGCATGACAGGATTCTGTGGTTTCCAAATTTAGTCCAAGCTTAGGTTATGGCAACTAGATTAGTGAGTGTATATGTACAGCATGACAGGGTCCTGTGGTTTCCAAATTTAGTCCAAGCTTAGGTTATGGCAACTAGATTAGTGAGTGTATATGTACAGCATGACAGGGTCCTGTGGATTCCAAATTTAGTCCAAGCTTAGGTTATGGCAACTAGATTAGTGAGTGTATATGTACACCATGACAGGATTCTGTGGTTTCCAAATTTAGTCCAAGCTTAGGTTATGGCAACTAGATTAGTGAGTGTATATGTACAGCATGACAGGATCCTGTGGTTTCCAAATTTAGTCCAAGCTTAGATTATGCCAACTAGATTAGTGAGTGTATATGTACACCATGACAGGGTCCTGTGGTTTCCAAATTTAGTCCAAGCTTAGGTTATGATAACTACATTAGTGAGTGTATATGTACAGCATGACACGGTCCTGTGGATTCCAAATTTAGTCCAAGCTTAGGTTATGGCAACTAGATTAGTAAGTGTATATGTACAGCATGACAGGATCCTGTGGTTTCCAAATTTAGTCCAAGCTTAGGTTATGGCAACTAGATTAGTGAGTGTATATGTACAGCATGACAGGATTCTGTGGTTTCCAAATTTAGTCCAAGCTTAGGTTATGGCAACTACATTAGTGAGTGTATATGTACACCATGACAGGATTCTGTGGTTTCCAAATTTAGTCCAAGCTTAGGTTATGGCAACTAGATAAGTGAGTGTATATGTACAGCATGACAGGATCCTGTGGTTTCCAAATTTAGTCCAAGCTTAGCTTATGATAACTACATTAGTGAGTGTATATGTACAGCATGACAGGGTCCTGTGGATTCCAAATTTAGTCCAAGCTTAGGTTAAGGCAACTAGATTAGTGAGTGTATATGTGCAGCATGACAGGATTCTGTGGTTTCCAAATTTAGTCCGAGCTTAGGTTATGGCAACTAGATTAGTGAGTGTATATGTACAGCATGACAGGATCCTGTGGTTTCCAAATTTAGTCCAAGCTTAGGTTATGGCAACTAGATTAGTGAGTGGATATGTACACCATGACAGGATTCTGAGGTTTCCAAATTTAGTCCAAGCTTAGGTTATAGCAACTAGATTAGTGAGTGTATATGTACAGCATGACAGGGTCCTGTGGTTTCCAAATTTAGTCCAAGCTTAGGTTATGGCCACTAGATTAGTGAGTGTATATGTACAGCATGACAGGATTCTGTGGTTTCCAAATTTAGTCCAAGCTTAGGTTATGGCAACTACATTAGTGAGTGTGTATGTACAGCATAACAGGGTCCTGTGGTTTCTAAATTTAGTCCAAGCTTAGGTTATGGCAACTACATTAGTGAGTGTGTATGTACAGCATGACAGGATTCTGTGGTTTCCAAATTTAGTCCAAGCTTAGGTTATGGCCACTAGATTAGTCAGTGTATATGTACAGCATGACAGGATTCTGTGGTTTCCAAATTTAGTCCAAGCTTAGGTTATGGCAACTACATTAGTGAGTGTATATGTACACCATGACAGGGTCCTGTGGTTTCAAAATTTAGTCCAAGCTTAGGTTATGGCAACTAGATTAGTGAGTGTGTATGTACAGCATGACAGGGTCCTGTGGTTTCTAAATTTAGTCCAAGCTTAGGTTATGGCAACTAGATTAGTGAGTGCATATGTACAGCATGACAGGATCCTGTGGTTTCCAAATTTAGTCCAAGCTTAGGTTATGGCAACTAGATTAGTGAGTGAATATGTACACCATGACAGGATTCTGAGGTTTCCAAATTTAGGCCAAGCTTAGGTTATAGCAACTAGATTAGTGAGTGTATATGTACAGCATGACAGGGTCCTGTGGTTTCCAAATTTAGTCCAAGCTTAGGTTATGGCCACTAGATTAGTGAGTGTATATGTACAGCATGACAGGATTCTGTGGTTTCCAAATTTAGTCCAAGCTTAGGTTATGGCAACTACATTAGTGAGTGTGTATGTACAGCATAACAGGGTCCTGTGGTTTCTAAATTTAGTCCAAGCTTAGGTTATGGCAACTACATTAGTGAGTGTGTATGTACAGCATGACAGGATTCTGTGGTTTCCAAATTTAGTCCAAGCTTAGGTTATGGCCACTAGATTAGTCAGTGTATATGTACAGCATGACAGGATTCTGTGGTTTCCAAATTTAGTCCAAGCTTAGGTTATGGCAACTACATTAGTGAGTGTATATGTACACCATGACAGGGTCCTGTGGTTTCAAAATTTAGTCCAAGCTTAGGTTATGGCAACTAGATTAGTGAGTGTGTATGTACAGCATGACAGGGTCCTGTGGTTTCTAAATTTAGTCCAAGCTTAGGTTATGGCAACTAGATTAGTGAGTGTATATGTACAGCATGACAGGATCCTGTGGTTTCCAAATTTAGTCCAAGCTTAGGTTATGGCAACTAGATTAGTGAGTGTATATGTACAGCATGACAGGATCCTGTGGTTTCCAAATTTAGTCCAAGCTTAGGTTATGATAACTGCATTAGTGAGTGTATATGTACAGCATGACAGGGTCCTGTGGATTCCAAATTTAGTCCAAGCTTAGGTTAAGGCAACTAGATTAGTGAGTGTATATGTACAGCATGACAGGATCTGTGGTTTCCAAATTTAGTCCAAGCTTAGGTTATGGCAACTACATTAGTGAGTGTATATGTACACCATGACAGGGTCCTGTGGTTTCAAAATTTAGTCCAAGCTTAGGTTATGGCAACTAGATTAGTGGTTGTGTATGTACATGACAGTATCCTGTGGTTCTAAATTTAGTCCAAGCTTAGGTAATGGCAACTAGATTAGTTGGTGTATATGTACAGGATGACAGGATTCTGTGGTTTCCAAATTTAGTCCAAGGTTAGGTAACGGCACCTAGATTAGTGAGTGTATATGTACAGCATGACAGGATTCTGTGGTTTCTAAATTTAGTCATGCTTAGGTTATGTCACCTAGATTAGTGAGTGTATATGTACAGCATGACAGGCTTCTGTGGTTTCTAAATTTAGTCCAAGCTTAGGTTATGACAACTACATAAGTGAGTGTATATGTACAGCATGACAGGGTCCTGTGGTTTCCAAATTTAGTCCAAGCTTAGGTTATGGCAACTAGATTAGTGGGTGTACATGTACAAGATAACAGGGTCCTGTGGTTTCTAAATTTAGTCCAAGCTTAGGTTATGGCACCTAGCTTAGTGAGTGTACATGTACAGGATAACAGGGTCCTGTGGTTTCTAAATTTAGTCCAAGGTTAGGTTATGGCACCTAGCTTAGTGGGTGTACATGTACAAGATAACAGGGTCCTGTGGTTTCTAAATTTAGTCCAAGGTTAGGTTATGGCAACTACATTAGTGAGTGGATATGCACAGCATGGCAGGCTTCTGTGGTTTCCAAATTTAGTCCAAGATTAGGTTATGGCAACTAGATTAGTGAGTGTATATGTACAGCATGACAGGCTTCTGTGGTTTCCAAATTTAGTCCAAGCTTAGGTTATGGCAACTAGATTAGTGAGTGTATATGTACAAGATAACAGGGTCCTGTGGTTTCTAAATTCAGTCCAAGCTTAGGTTATGGCAACTAGATTAGTGAGTATACATGTACAGGATAACAGGGTCCTGTGGTTTCTAAATTTAGTCCAAGCTTTGGTTATGGCAACTAGATTAGTGGGTGTATATGTACAGGATGACAGGGTCCTTTGGTTTCCAAATTTAGTCCAAGCTTAGGTTATGGCAACTAGATTAGTGAGTGTATATGTACAGCATGACAGGGTCCTGTGGTTTCCAAATTTAGTCCAAGCTTAGGTTATGGCAACTAGATTAGTGAGTGTATATGTACAGCATGACAGGCTTCTGTGGTTTCCAAATTTAGTCCAAGCTTAGGTTATGGCAACTAGATTAGTGGGTGTATATGTACAGGATGACAGGGTCCTTTGGTTTCCAAATTTAGTCCAAGCTTAGGTTATGGCAACTAGATTAGTGAGTGTATATGTACAGCATAACAGGTTCCTGTGGTCTCCAAATTTAGTCCAAGCTTTGGTTATGGCAATTAGATTAGTGGTTGTGTATGTACATGACAGTATCCTGTGGTTTCTAAATTTAGCCCAAGCTTAGGTTATGGCACCTAGATTAGTGGGGGTATATGTACAAAATGACAGGGTACCATGGTTTCCAAATTTAGAGCAAGGTACAGGATGACAGGGTGCTATGGTTTCCAAATTTAGTCCAAGGTTAGGTTACGGCACCTAGATTATTGGGGGTATATGTACAACATGACAGGGTGTTGTGGTTTCCAACTCTTGTACAAACTTAGGTTTTTGCACCTAGATTAGTGGTTGTATATGTACAGGATGACAGGGTCCTGTGGTTTCTAAATTTAGCCCAAGGTTAGGTTACAGCACCTAGATTAGTGGGTGTATATTTATAGGATCACAGGGTCCTGTGATTTCTAAATCTAGTCCAAGGTTAGGTTATGGAACCTAGATTAGTGAGTGTATATGTTCAGCACGACAGGGTGCTGTGGTTTTTAAATTTAGTCCAAGCTTAGCTTATGGCACCTAGATTAGTGGCTGTATATGTATAGGATGACAGGGTCCTGTAGCTACTAAATTTAGTCCAAGGTTAGGTTATGGCATCTAGATTAGTGGGTGTATATGTACAGGATAACAGGGTCCTATGGTTTCCAAATTTAGTCCAAGGTTAAGTTAGGACGTCTAGCTTACTTTGTGTACACAGACGGATGATAAACTCCTGTGGTATCAAAATTTAGTTCAATGTTAGGCTAGGACATCCTGCTTTCTGTGTGTATAAGGACAGGATGACAAGCTCCTGTAGTACCTAAATTTAGCTGAGGTTAGGTTATATGTCTAGGTTAGTGTGTGTGTGTGTTTGTGGGGGTGTGTGTATGTATGTATGTATGTATGTATGTATGTATGTATGTATGTATGTATGTATGTATATGAATGGATGACAGGGTCCTGTGGTAATGAAAATTAGCCAGAGGTTAGTCTATGATGACTAGGCTAGTGTGTGTATATATGAATGGGAGGACACGGTCCTGTAGTAATGAAACTTGGCCCAAGATTAGTCTACGCTGACTAGGCCAGTGTGTATATATGAATGGGATATCAGGGCACTGTGGTAATTAAATTTAGCCAGCGGTTAGTCTACAATACTAGGCTAGGGTGTACATATATGAATGGGATGACAGGATTCTGTGGAAATGAAATTTAGCCAGAGATTAGTCCACGATGACTAGACTAGTGTGTACATATCGGAATGACATGACAGGGTCCTGTGGTAATATTATTTAGCCACAGATTAGTCTACAATGACTAGGCTAGTGTGTACATATATGAATGGGATGACAGGGTCCTGTGGTAATGTAATTTAGCCACAGATTAGTCTACAATGACAAGGCTAGTGTGTGCATATATGAATGGGATGACAGGGTCCTGTGGTAAAGTAATTTAGCCACAGATTAGTCTACAATGACAAGGCTAGTGTGTACATATATGAATGGGATGACATGGTCCTGTGGTAATGAAATTTAGCCAGAGATTAGTCTACAATGACAAGGCTAGTGTGTACATATATGAATGGGATGACAGGGTCCTGTGGTAATGTAATTTAGCCAGAGATTAGTCTACAATGACAAGGATAGTGTGTACATATATGAATGGGATGACAGGGTCCTGTGGTAATGTAATTTAGCCAGAGATTAGTCTACAAAGACTAGGCTAGTGTGTACATATATGAATGGGATGACAGGGTCCTGTGGTAATGAAATTTAGCCAGAGATTAGTCTACAATGACAAGGCTAGTGTGTGCTTATATGAATGGGATGACAGGGTCCTGTGGTAATGAAATTTAGCCAGAGATAAGTGTACAATGACAAGGCTAGTGTGTACATATATGAATGGGATGACAGGGTCCTGTGGTAATGAAATTTCGCCAGATTAGTCTACAATGACAAGGCTAGAGTGTGCATATATGAATGGGATGACAGGGTCCTGTGGTAACGAAATTTAGCCAGAGATTAGTCTACAATGACTAGGCTAGTGTGTACATATATGAATGGGATGACAGGGTCCTGTGGTAATGTAATTTAGCCACAGATTAGTCTACAATGACTAGGCTAGTGTGTGCATATATGAATGGGATGACAGCGTCCTGTGGTAATGAAATTTAGCCAGAGATTAGTCTACAATGACTAGGCTAGTGTGTACATATATGAATGGGATGACAGGGTCCTGTGGTAATGTAATTTAGCCACAGATTAGTATACAATGACGAGGCTAGTGTGGATGGGATGACAGGGTCCTGTGGTAATGAAATTTAGCCACAGATTAGTCTACAATGACTAGGCTAGTGTGGATGGGATGACAGGGTCCTGTGGTAATGAAATTTAACCACAGATTAGTCTACAATGACGAGGCTAGTGTGGATGGGATGACAGGGTCCTGTGGTAATGAAATTTAGCCAGAGATTAGTCTACAATGACTCGGCTAGTGTGGATGGGATGACAGGGTCCTGTGGTAATGAAATTTAGCCAGAGATTAGTCTACAATGACTAGGCTAGTATGGATGGGATGACAGGGTCCTGTGGTAATGAAATTTAGCCAGAGATTAGTCTACAATGACTAGGCTAGTGTGGATGGGATGACAGGGTCCTGTGGTAATGAAAGTTAGCCAGAGATTAGTCTACAGGGACTAGGCTAGTGTGTACATATATGAATGGGATGACGTCCTGTGGTAATGAAATTTAGCCAGAGATTAGTCTACAATGACTAGGCCAGTGTGTACATCTATGAATGAGATGACAGGGTCCTGTGGTAATGAAATTTAGCCAGAGGTTAGTCTACAATGACTAGGCTGGGTGTACATATATGAATGGGATGACAGGGTCCTGTGGTAATGAAATTTAGCCAGAGGTTAGTCTACAATGACTAGGCTAGGGTGTACATATATGAATGAGATGACAGGGTTCTGTGGTAATGAAATTTAGACAGAGATTAGTCTACAATGACTAGGCTAGGCTGTACATATATGAATGAGATGACAGGGTTCTGTGGTAATGAAATTTAGCCAGAGATTAGTCTACAATGACTAGGCTAGGGTGTACATATATGAATGGGATGACACGATCCTGTGGTAATGAAACTTAGCCAGAGATTAGTCTGCAATGACTAGGCTAGGGTGTATATATATGAATGAGATGACTGGGTCCTGTAGTAATGAAATTTAGCCAGAGATTAGTCTACAATGACATGGCTAGTGTGTACAAATATGAATGAGATGACAGGGTTCTGTGGTAATGAAATTTAGCCAGAGGTTAGTCTACAATGACTAGGCTAGGGTGTACATATATGAATGAGATGACAGGGTTCTGTGGTAATGAAATTTAGCCAGAGATTAGTCTACAATGACTAGGCTAGTGTGTACATATATGAATGGGATGACACGATCCTGTGGTAATGAAACTTAGCCAGAGATTAGTCTACAATGACTAGGCTAGTGTGTACATATATGAATGGGATGACAGGGTCCTGTGGTAATGTAATTTAGCCAGAGATTAGTCTACAATGACTAGGCTAGTGTGTGCTTATATGAATGAGATGACAGGGTTCTGTGGTAATGTAATTTAGCCAGAGGTTAGTCTACAATGACTAGGCTAGTGTGTACATATATGAATGGGATGACAGGGTCCCGTGGTAATGAAATTTAGCCAGAGATTAGTCTACAATGACTAGGCTAGTGTGTACATATATGAATGGGATGACAGGGTCCTGTGGTAATGAAATTTAGCCAGAGGTTTGTCTACAATGACAAGGCTAGTGTGTACATATATGAATGGGATGACAGGGATCTGTGGTAATGTAATTTAGCCACAGATTAGTCTACAATGACTAGGCTAGTGTGTACATATCGGAATGAGATGACAGGGTCCTGTGGTAATATTATTTAGCCACAGATTAGTCTACAATGACTAGGCTAGTGTGTACATATATGAATGGGATGACAGGGTCCTGTGGTAATGAAATTTAGCCAGAGATTAGTCTAAAATGACAAGGCTAGTGTGTGCATATATGAATGGGATGACAGGGTCCTGTGGTAATGAAATTTAGCCAGAGGTTAGTCTACAATGACTAGGCTAGGGTGTACATATATGAATGGGATGACAGGGTTCTGTGGTAATGTAATTTAGCCACAGATTAGTCTACAATGACAAGGCTAGTGTGTGCATATATGAATGGGATGACAGGGTCCTGTGGTAATGAAATTTAGCCAGAGATTAGTCTACAATGACTAGGCTAGTTTGTGCTTATATGAATGAGATGACAGGGTTCTGTGGTAATGTAATTTACCCAGAGATTAGTCTACAATGACTAGGCTAGTGTGTACATATATGAATGGGATGACAGGGTCCTGTGGTAATGTAATTTAGCCAGAGATTAGTCTACAATGACTAGGCTAGTGTGTACATATATGAATGGGATGACAGGGTCCTGTGGTAATGTAATTTGGCCAGAGATTAGTCTACGATGACGCTAAGTGTGGATGGGATGACAGGGGCCTGTGGTAATGAAATTTAGCCAGAGATTAGTCTACAATGACAAGGCTAGTGTGTACATATATGAATGGGATGACAGGGTCCTGTGGTAATGAAATTTAGCCAGAGATTAGTCTACAATGACAAGGCTAGTGTGTACATATATGAATGGGATGACAGGGTCCTGTGGTAATGTAATTTAGCCAGAGATTAGTCTACAATGACAAGGCTAGTGTGTACATATATGAATGGGATGATAGGGTCCTGTGGTAATGTAATTTAGCCAGAGATTAGTCTACAAAGACTAGGCTAGTGTGTACATATATGAATGGGATGACAGGGTCCTGTGGTAATGAAATTTAGCCAGAGATTAGTCTACAATGACAAGGCTAGTGTGTGCTTATATGAATGGGATGACAGGGGTCCTGTGGTAATGAAATTTAGCCAGACATAAGTCTACAATAACAAGGCTAGTGTGTACATATATGAATGGGATGACAGGGTCCTGTGGTAATGAAATTTAGCCAGAGATTAGTCTACAATGACAAGGCTAGAGTGTGCATATATGAATGGGATGACAGGGTCCTGTTGTAATGAAATTTAGCCAGAGATTAGTCTACAATGACTAGGCTAGTGTGTACATATATGAATGGGATGACAGGGTCCTGTGGTAATGTAATTTAGCCACAGATTAGTCTACAATGACTAGGCTAGTGTGTGCATATATGAATGGGATGACAGCGTCCTGTGGTAATGAAATTTAGCCAGAGATTAGTCTACAATGTATAGGCTAGTGTGTACATATATGAATGGGATGACAGGGTCCTGTGGTAATGTAATTTAGCCACAGATTAGTATACAATGACGAGGCTAGTGTGGATGGGATGACAGGGTCCTGTAGTAATGAAATTTAGCCAGAGATTAGTCTACAATGACTAGGTTAGTGTGGATGGGATGACAGGGTCCTGTGGTAATGAAATTTAGCCACAGATTAGTCTACAATGACGAGGCAAGTGTGGATGGGATGACAGGGTCCTGTGGTAATGAAATTTAGCCAGAGATTAGTCTACAATGACTAGGCTAGTGTGGATGGGATGACAGGGTCCTGTGGTAATGAAATTTAGCCAGAGATTAGTCTACAATGACTCGGCTAGTGTGGATGGGATGATAGGGTCCTGTGGTAATGAAATTTAGCCAGAGATTAGTCTACAATGACTAGCCCAGTGTGGATGGGATGACAGGGTCCTGTGGTAATGAAATCTAGCCAGAGATTAGTCTACAATGACTAGGCTAGTGTGGATGGGATGACAGGGTCCTGTGGTAATGAAATTTAGCCAGAGATTAGTCCACAGGGACTAGGCTAGTGTGTACATATATGAATGGGATGACGTCCTGTGGTAATGAAATTTAGCCAGAGATTAGTCTACAATGACTAGACTAATGTGTACATATAGAATGGGATGACAGGGTCCTGTGGTAATGAAATTTAGCCAGAGGTTAGTCTACAATGACTAGGCTAGGGTGTACATATATGAATGAGATGACAGGGTTCTGTGGTAATGAAGTTTAGCCAGAGATTAGTCTACAATGACTAGGCTAGGGTGTACATATATGAATGAGATGACAGGGTTCTGTGGTAATGAAATTTAGCCAGAGATTAGTCTACAATGACTAGGCTAGGGTGTACATATATGAATGGGATGACAGGGTCCTGTGGTAATGAAACTTAGCCAGAGATTAGTCTACAATGACTAGGCTAGGGTGTACACATATATAAATGAGATGACAGGGTCCTGTAGTAATGAAATTTAGCCAGAGATTAGTCTACAATGACATGGCTAGTGTGTACAAATATGAATGAGATGACAGGGTTCTGTGGTAATGAAATTTAGACAGAGGTTAGTCTACAATGACTAGGCTAGGGTGTACATATATGAATGAGATGACAGGGTTCTGTGGTAATGAAATTTAGCCAGAGATTAGTGTACAATAACTAGGCTAGTGTGTACATATAGGAATGGGATGACAAGTTCCTGTGGTAATGAAATTTAGCCAGAGATTAGTCTACAATGACTAGGCTAGTGTGTACATATATGAATGGGATGACAGGGTCCTGTGGTAATGTAATTTAGCCACAGATTAGTCTACAATGACAAGGCTAGTGTGTGCTTATATGAATGGGATGACAGGGTTTTGTGGTAATGTAATTTAGCCAGAGATTAGTCTACAATGACTAGGCTAGTGTGTACATATATGAATGGGATGACAGGGTCCTGTGGTGATGTAATTTAGCCAGAGATTAGTCTACAATGACTAGGTTAGTGTGTGCTTATATGAATGAGATGACAGGGTTCTGTGGTAATGTAATTTAGCCAGAGGATAGTCTACAATGACTAGGCTAGTGTGTACATATATGAATGGGATGACAGGGTCCTGTGGTAATGAAATTTAGCCAGAGATTAGTCTAAAATGACAAGGCTAGTGTGTGCATATATGAATGGGATGACATGGTCCTGTGGTAATGAAATTTAGCCAGAGATTAGTCTACAATGACAAGGCTAGTGTGTACATATATGAATGGGATGACAGGGTCCTGTGGTAATGTAATTTAGCCAGAGATTAGTCTACAATGACAAGGCTAGTGTGTACATATATGAATGGGATGACAGGGTCCTGTGGTAATGTAATTTAGCCAGAGATTAGTCTACAAAGACTAGGCTAGTGTGTACATATATGAATGGGATGACAGGGTCCTGTGGTAATGAAATTTAGCCAGAGATTAGTCTACAATGACAAGGCTACTGTGTGCTTATATGAATGGGATGACAGGGTCCTGTGGTAATGAAATTTAGCCAGAGATAAGTGTACAATGACAAGGCTAGTGTGTACATATATGAATGGGATGACAGGGTCCTGTGGTAATGAAATTTCGCCAGATTAGTCTACAATGACAAGGCTAGAGTGTGCATATATGAATGGGATGACAGGGTCCTGTGGTAACGAAATTTAGCCAGAGATTAGTCTACAATGACTAGGCTAGTGTGTACATATATGAATGGGATGACAGGGTCCTGTGGTAATGTAATTTAGCCACAGATTAGTCTACAATGACTAGGCTAGTGTGTGCATATATGAATGGGATGACAGCGTCCTGTGGTAATGAAATTTAGCCAGAGATTAGTCTACAATGACTAGGCTAGTGTGTACATATATGAATGGGATAACAGGGTCCTGTGGTAATGTAATTTAGCCACAGATTAGTATACAATGACGAGGCTAGTGTGGATGGGATGACAGGGTCCTGTGGTAATGAAATTTAGCCAGAGATTAGTCTACAATGACTAGGCTAGTGTGGATGGGATGACAGGGACCTGTGGTAATGAAATTAAACCACAGATTAGTCTACAATGACGAGGCTAGTGTGGATGGGATGACAGGGTCCTGTGGTAATGAAATTTAGCCAGAGATTAGTCTACAATGACTCGGCTAGTGTGGATGGGATGACAGGGTCCTGTGGTAATGAAATTTAGCCAGAGATTAGTCTACAATGACAAGGCTAGTGTGTACATATATGAATGGGATGACAGGGTCCTGTGGTAATGTAATTTAGCCAGAGATTAGTCTACAATGACAAGGCTAGTGTGTACATATATGAATGGGATGATAGGGTCCTGTGGTAATGTAATTTAGCCAGAGATTAGTCTACAAAGACTAGGCTAGTGTGTACATATATGAATGGGATGACAGGGTCCTGTGGTAATGAAATTTAGCCAGAGATTAGTCTACAATGACAAGGCTAGTGTGTGCTTATATGAATGGGATGACAGGGGTCCTGTGGTAATGAAATTTAGCCAGACATAAGTCTACAATAACAAGGCTAGTGTGTACATATATGAATGGGATGACAGGGTCCTGTGGTAATGAAATTTAGCCAGAGATTAGTCTACAATGACAAGGCTAGAGTGTGCATATATGAATGGGATGACAGGGTCCTGTTGTAATGAAATTTAGCCAGAGATTAGTCTACAATGACTAGGCTAGTGTGTACATATATGAATGGGATGACAGGGTCCTGTGGTAATGTAATTTAGCCACAGATTAGTCTACAATGACTAGGCTAGTGTGTGCATATATGAATGGGATGACAGCGTCCTGTGGTAATGAAATTTAGCCAGAGATTAGTCTACAATGTATAGGCTAGTGTGTACATATATGAATGGGATGACAGGGTCCTGTGGTAATGTAATTTAGCCACAGATTAGTATACAATGACGAGGCTAGTGTGGATGGGATGACAGGGTCCTGTAGTAATGAAATTTAGCCAGAGATTAGTCTACAATGACTAGGTTAGTGTGGATGGGATGACAGGGTCCTGTGGTAATGAAATTTAGCCACAGATTAGTCTACAATGACGAGGCAAGTGTGGATGGGATGACAGGGTCCTGTGGTAATGAAATTTAGCCAGAGATTAGTCTACAATGACTAGGCTAGTGTGGATGGGATGGCAGGGTCCTGTGGTAATGAAATTTAGCCAGAGATTAGTCTACAATGACTCGGCTAGTGTGGATGGGATGATAGGGTCCTGTGGTAATGAAATTTAGCCAGAGATTAGTCTACAATGACTAGCCCAGTGTGGATGGGATGACAGGGTCCTGTGGTAATGAAATCTAGCCAGAGATTAGTCTACAATGACTAGGCTAGTGTGGATGGGATGACAGGGTCCTGTGGTAATGAAATTTAGCCAGAGATTAGTCCACAGGGACTAGGCTAGTGTGTACATATATGAATGGGATGACGTCCTGTGGTAATGAAATTTAGCCAGAGATTAGTCTACAATGACTAGACTAATGTGTACATATAGAATGGGATGACAGGGTCCTGTGGTAATGAAATTTAGCCAGAGGTTAGTCTACAATGACTAGGCTAGGGTGTACATATATGAATGAGATGACAGGGTTCTGTGGTAATGAAGTTTAGCCAGAGATTAGTCTACAATGACTAGGCTAGGGTGTACATATATGAATGAGATGACAGGGTTCTGTGGTAATGAAATTTAGCCAGAGATTAGTCTACAATGACTAGGCTAGGGTGTACATATATGAATGGGATGACAGGGTCCTGTGGTAATGAAACTTAGCCAGAGATTAGTCTACAATGACTAGGCTAGGGTGTACACATATATAAATGAGATGACAGGGTCCTGTAGTAATGAAATTTAGCCAGAGATTAGTCTACAATGACATGGCTAGTGTGTACAAATATGAATGAGATGACAGGGTTCTGTGGTAATGAAATTTAGACAGAGGTTAGTCTACAATGACTAGGCTAGGGTGTACATATATGAATGAGATGACAGGGTTCTGTGGTAATGAAATTTAGCCATAGATTAGTGTACAATAACTAGGCTAGTGTGTACATATAGGAATGGGATGACAAGTTCCTGTGGTAATGAAATTTAGCCAGAGATTAGTCTACAATGACTAGGCTAGTGTGTACATATATGAATGGGATGACAGGGTCCTGTGGTAATGTAATTTAGCCACAGATTAGTCTACAATGACAAGGCTAGTGTGTGCTTATATGAATGGGATGACAGGGTTTTGTGGTAATGTAATTTAGCCAGAGATTAGTCTACAATGACTAGGCTAGTGTGTACATATATGAATGGGATGACAGGGTCCTGTGGTGATGTAATTTAGCCAGAGATTAGTCTACAATGACTAGGTTAGTGTGTGCTTATATGAATGAGATGACAGGGTTCTGTGGTAATGTAATTTAGCCAGAGGTTAGTCTACAATGACTAGGCTAGTGTGTACATATATGAATGGGATGACAGGGTCCTGTGGTAATGAAATTTAGCCAGAGATTAGTCTAAAATGACAAGGCTAGTGTGTGCATATATGAATGGGATGACATGGTCCTGTGGTAATGAAATTTAGCCAGAGATTAGTCTACAATGACAAGGCTAGTGTGTACATATATGAATGGGATGACAGGGTCCTGTGGTAATGTAATTTAGCCAGAGATTAGTCTACAATGACAAGGCTAGTGTGTACATATATGAATGGGATGACAGGGTCCTGTGGTAATGTAATTTAGCCAGAGATTAGTCTACAAAGACTAGGCTAGTGTGTACATATATGAATGGGATGACAGGGTCCTGTGGTAATGAAATTTAGCCAGAGATTAGTCTACAATGACAAGGCTACTGTGTGCTTATATGAATGGGATGACAGGGTCCTGTGGTAATGAAATTTAGCCAGAGATAAGTGTACAATGACAAGGCTAGTGTGTACATATATGAATGGGATGACAGGGTCCTGTGGTAATGAAATTTCGCCAGATTAGTCTACAATGACAAGGCTAGAGTGTGCATATATGAATGGGATGACAGGGTCCTGTGGTAACGAAATTTAGCCAGAGATTAGTCTACAATGACTAGGCTAGTGTGTACATATATGAATGGGATGACAGGGTCCTGTGGTAATGTAATTTAGCCACAGATTAGTCTACAATGACTAGGCTAGTGTGTGCATATATGAATGGGATGACAGCGTCCTGTGGTAATGAAATTTAGCCAGAGATTAGTCTACAATGACTAGGCTAGTGTGTACATATATGAATGGGATAACAGGGTCCTGTGGTAATGTAATTTAGCCACAGATTAGTATACAATGACGAGGCTAGTGTGGATGGGATGACAGGGTCCTGTGGTAATGAAATTTAGCCAGAGATTAGTCTACAATGACTAGGCTAGTGTGGATGGGATGACAGGGTCCTGTGGTAATGAAATTAAACCACAGATTAGTCTACAATGACGAGGCTAGTGTGGATGGGATGACAGGGTCCTGTGGTAATGAAATTTAGCCAGAGATTAGTCTACAATGACTCGGCTAGTGTGGATGGGATGACAGGGTCCTGTGGTAATGAAATTTAGCCAGAGATTAGTCTACAATGACAAGGCTAGTGTGTACATATATGAATGGGATGACAGGGTCCTGTGGTAATGTAATTTAGCCAGAGATTAGTCTACAATGACAAGGCTAGTGTGTACATATATGAATGGGATGATAGGGTCCTGTGGTAATGTAATTTAGCCAGAGATTAGTCTACAAAGACTAGGCTAGTGTGTACATATATGAATGGGATGACAGGGTCCTGTGGTAATGAAATTTAGCCAGAGATTAGTCTACAATGACAAGGCTAGTGTGTGCTTATATGAATGGGATGACAGGGGTCCTGTGGTAATGAAATTTAGCCAGACATAAGTCTACAATAACAAGGCTAGTGTGTACATATATGAATGGGATGACAGGGTCCTGTGGTAATGAAATTTAGCCAGAGATTAGTCTACAATGACAAGGCTAGAGTGTGCATATATGAATGGGATGACAGGGTCCTGTTGTAATGAAATTTAGCCAGAGATTAGTCTACAATGACTAGGCTAGTGTGTACATATATGAATGGGATGACAGGGTCCTGTGGTAATGTAATTTAGCCACAGATTAGTCTACAATGACTAGGCTAGTGTGTGCATATATGAATGGGATGACAGCGTCCTGTGGTAATGAAATTTAGCCAGAGATTAGTCTACAATGTATAGGCTAGTGTGTACATATATGAATGGGATGACAGGGTCCTGTGGTAATGTAATTTAGCCACAGATTAGTATACAATGACGAGGCTAGTGTGGATGGGATGACAGGGTCCTGTAGTAATGAAATTTAGCCAGAGATTAGTCTACAATGACTAGGTTAGTGTGGATGGGATGACAGGGTCCTGTGGTAATGAAATTTAGCCACAGATTAGTCTACAATGACGAGGCAAGTGTGGATGGGATGACAGGGTCCTGTGGTAATGAAATTTAGCCAGAGATTAGTCTACAATGACTAGGCTAGTGTGGATGGGATGACAGGGTCCTGTGGTAATGAAATTTAGCCAGAGATTAGTCTACAATGACTCGGCTAGTGTGGATGGGATGATAGGGTCCTGTGGTAATGAAATTTAGCCAGAGATTAGTCTACAATGACTAGCCCAGTGTGGATGGGATGACAGGGTCCTGTGGTAATGAAATCTAGCCAGAGATTAGTCTACAATGACTAGGCTAGTGTGGATGGGATGACAGGGTCCTGTGGTAATGAAATTTAGCCAGAGATTAGTCCACAGGGACTAGGCTAGTGTGTACATATATGAATGGGATGACGTCCTGTGGTAATGAAATTTAGCCAGAGATTAGTCTACAATGACTAGACTAATGTGTACATATAGAATGGGATGACAGGGTCCTGTGGTAATGAAATTTAGCCAGAGGTTAGTCTACAATGACTAGGCTAGGGTGTACATATATGAATGAGATGACAGGGTTCTGTGGTAATGAAGTTTAGCCAGAGATTAGTCTACAATGACTAGGCTAGGGTGTACATATATGAATGAGATGACAGGGTTCTGTGGTAATGAAATTTAGCCAGAGATTAGTCTACAATGACTAGGCTAGGGTGTACATATATGAATGGGATGACAGGGTCCTGTGGTAATGAAACTTAGCCAGAGATTAGTCTACAATGACTAGGCTAGGGTGTACACATATATAAATGAGATGACAGGGTCCTGTAGTAATGAAATTTAGCCAGAGATTAGTCTACAATGACATGGCTAGTGTGTACAAATATGAATGCGATGACAGGGTTCTGTGGTAATGAAATTTAGACAGAGGTTAGTCTACAATGACTAGGCTAGGGTGTACATATATGAATGAGATGACAGGGTTCTGTGGTAATGAAATTTAGCCAGAGATTAGTGTACAATAACTAGGCTAGTGTATACATATAGGAATGGGATGACAAGTTCCTGTGGTAATGAAATTTAGCCAGAGATTAGTCTACAATGACTAGGCTAGTGTGTACATATATGAATGGGATGACAGGGTCCTGTGGTAATGTAATTTAGCCACAGATTAGTCTACAATGACAAGGCTAGTGTGTGCTTATATGAATGGGATGACAGGGTTTTGTGGTAATGTAATTTAGCCAGAGATTAGTCTACAATGACTAGGCTAGTGTGTACATATATGAATGGGATGACAGGGTCCTGTGGTGATGTAATTTAGCCAGAGATTAGTCTACAATGACTAGGTTAGTGTGTGCTTATATGAATGAGATGACAGGGTTCTGTGGTAATGTAATTTAGCCAGAGGTTAGTCTACAATGACTAGGCTAGTGTGTACATATATGAATGGGATGACAGGGTCCTGTGGTAATGAAATTTAGCCAGAGATTAGTCTAAAATGACAAGGCTAGTGTGTGCATATATGAATGGGATGACATGGTCCTGTGGTAATGAAATTTAGCCAGAGATTAGTCTACAATGACAAGGCTAGTGTGTACATATATGAATGGGATGACAGGGTCCTGTGGTAATGTAATTTAGCCAGAGATTAGTCTACAATGACAAGGATAGTGTGTACATATATGAATGGGATGACAGGGTCCTGTGGTAATGAAATTTAGCCAGAGATTAGTCTACAATGACAAGGCTACTGTGTGCTTATATGAATGGGATGACAGGGTCCTGTGGTAATGAAATTTAGCCAGAGATAAGTGTACAATGACAAGGCTAGTGTGTACATATATGAATGGGATGACAGGGTCCTGTGGTAATGAAATTTCGCCAGATTAGTCTACAATGACAAGGCTAGAGTGTGCATATATGAATGGGATGACAGGGTCCTGTGGTAACGAAATTTAGCCAGAGATTAGTCTACAATGACTAGGCTAGTGTGTACATATATGAATGGGATGACAGGGTCCTGTGGTAATGTAATTTAGCCACAGATTAGTCTACAATGACTAGGCTAGTGTGTGCATATATGAATGGGATGACAGCGTCCTGTGGTAATGAAATTTAGCCAGAGATTAGTCTACAATGACTAGGCTAGTGTGTACATATATGAATGGGATAACAGGGTCCTGTGGTAATGTAATTTAGCCACAGATTAGTATACAATGACGAGGCTAGTGTGGATGGGATGACAGGGTCCTGTGGTAATGAAATTTAGCCAGAGATTAGTCTACAATGACTAGGCTAGTGTGGATGGGATGACAGGGTCCTGTGGTAATGAAATTAAACCACAGATTAGTCTACAATGACGAGGCTAGTGTGGATGGGATGACAGGGTCCTGTGGTAATGAAATTTAGCCAGAGATTAGTCTACAATGACTCGGCTAGTGTGGATGGGATGACAGGGTCCTGTGGTAATGAAATTTAGCCAGAGATTAGTCTACAATGACTAGGCTAGTATGGATGGGATGACAGGGTCCTGTGGTAATGAAATTTAGCCAGAGATTAGTCTACAATGACTAGGCTAGTGTGAATGGGATGACAGGGTCCTGTGGTAATGAAAGTTAGCCAGAGATTAGTCCACAGGGACTAGGCTAGTGTGTACATATATGAATGGGATGACGTCCTGTGGTAATGAAATTTAGCCAGAGATTAGTCTACAATGACTAGGCCAGTGTGTACATCTATGAATGAGATGACAGGGTCCTGTGGTAATGAAATTTAGCCAGAGGTTAGTCTACAATGACTAGGCTGGGTGTACATATATAAATGGGATGACAGGGTCCTGTGGTAATGAAATTTAGCCAGAGGTTAGTCTACAATGACTAGGCTAGGGTGTACATATATGAATGAGATGACAGGGTTCTGTGGTAATGAAATTTAGCCAGAGATTAGTCTACAATGACTAGGCTAGGCTGTACATATATGAATGAGATGACAGGGTTCTGTGGTAATGAAATTTAGCCAGAGATTAGTCTACATTGACTAGGCTAGGGTGTACATATATGAATGGGATGACACGATCCTGTGGTAATGAAACTTAGCCAGAGATTAGTCTGCAATGACTAGGCTAGGGTGTATATATATGAATGAGATGACAGGGTCCTGTAGTAATGAAATTTAGCCAGAGATTAGTTCTACAATGACATGGCTAGTGTGTACAAATATGAATGAGATGACAGGGTTCTGTGGTAATGAAATTTAGCCAGAGGTTAGTCTACAATGACTAGGCTAGGGTGTACATATATAAATGAGATGACAGGGTTCTGTGGTAATGAAATTTAGCCAGAGATTAGTCTACAATGACTAGGCTAGTGTGTACATATATGAATGGGATGACACGATCCTGTGGTAATGAAACTTAGCCAGAGATTAGTCTACAATGACTAGGCTAGTGTGTACATATATGAATGGGATGACAGGGTCCTGTGGTAATGTAATTTAGCCGGAGATTAGTCTACAATGACTAGGCTAGTGTGTGCTTATATGAATGAGATGACAGGGTTCTGTGGTAATGTAATTTAGCCAGAGGTTAGTCTACAATGACTAGGCTAGTGTGTACATATATGAATGGGATGACAGGGTCCCGTGGTAATGAAATTTAGCCAGAGATTAGTCTACAATGACTAGGCTAGTGTGTACATATATGAATGGGATGACAGGGTCCTGTGGTAATGAAATTTAGCCAGAGGTTTGTCTACAATGACAAGGCTAGTGTGTACATATATGAATGGGATGACAGGGTTCTGTGGTAATGTAATTTAGCCACAGATTAGTCTACAATGACTAGGCTAGTGTGTACATATCGGAATGAGATGACAGGGTCCTGTGGTAATATTATTTAGCCGCAGATTAGTCTACAATGACTAGGCTAGTGTGTACATATATGAATGGGATGACAGGGTCCTGTGGTAATGAAATTTAGCCAGAGATTAGTCTAAAATGACAAGGCTAGTGTGTGCATATATGAATGGGATGACAGGGTCCTGTGGTAATGAAATTTAGCCAGAGGTTAGTCTACAATGACTAGGCTAGGGTGTACATATATGAATGGGATGACAGGGTCCTGTGGTAATGTAATTTAGCCAGAGATTAGTCTACAATGACAAGGCTAGTGTGTACATATATGAATGGGAAGACAGGGTTCTTTGGTAATGTAATTTAGCCACAGATTAGTCTACAATGACAAGGCTAGTGTGTACATATATGAATGGGATGACAGGGTTCTGTGGTAATGTAATTTAGCCTCAGATTAGTCTACAATGACAAGGCTAGTGTGTGCATATATGAATGGGATGACAGGGTCCTGTGGTAATGAAATTTAGCCAGAGATTAGTCTACAATGACTAGGCTAGTTTGTGCTTATATGAATGAGATGACAGGGTTCTGTGGTAATGTAATTTAGCCAGAGATTAGTCTACAATGACTAGGCTAGTGTGTACATATATGAATGGGATGACAGGGTCCTGTGGTAATGTAATTTAGCCAGAGATTAGTCTACAATGACTAGGCTAGTGTGTACATATATGAATGGGATGACAGGGTCCTGTGGTAATGTAATTTGGCCAGAGATTAGTCTACGATGACGCTAAGTGTGGATGGGATGACAGGGGCCTGTGGTAATGAAATTTAGCCAGAGATTAGTCTACAATGACAAGGCTAGTGTGTACATATATGAATGGGATGACAGGGTCCTGTGGTAATGAAATTTAGCCAGAGATTAGTCTACAATGACAAGGCTAGTGTGTACATATATGAATGGGATGACAGGGTCCTGTGGTAATGTAATTTAGCCAGAGATTAGTCTACAATGACAAGGCTAGTGTGTACATATATGAATGGGATGATAGGGTCCTGTGGTAATGTAATTTAGCCAGAGATTAGTCTACAAAGACTAGGCTAGTGTGTACATATATGAATGGGATGACAGGGTCCTGTGGTAATGAAATTTAGCCAGAGATTAGTCCACAATGACAAGGCTAGTGTGTGCTTATATGAATGGGATGACAGGGTCCTGTGGTAATGAAATTTAGCCAGAGATTAGTCTACAATGACTAGGCTAGTGTGTGCATATATGAATGGGATGACAGCGTCCTGTGGTAATGAAATTTAGCCAGAGATTAGTCTACAATGTATAGGCTAGTGTGTACATATATGAATGGGATGACAGGGTCCTGTGGTAATGTAATTTAGCCACAGATTAGTATACAATGACGAGGCTAGTGTGGATGGGATGACAGGGTCCTGTAGTAATGAAATTTAGCCAGAGATTAGTCTACAATGACTAGGCTAGTGTGGATGGGATGACAGGGTCCTGTGGTAATGAAATTTAGCCACAGATTAGTCTACAATGACGAGGCAAGTGTGGATGGGATGACAGGGTCCTGTGGTAATGAAATTTAGCCAGAGATTAGTCTACAATGACTAGGCTAGTGTGGATGGGATGACAGGGTCCTGTGGTAATGAAATTTAGCCAGAGATTAGTCTACAATGACTCGGCTAGTGTGGATGGGATGATAGGGTCCTGTGGTAATGAAATTTAGCCAGAGATTAGTCTACAATGACTAGCCTAGTGTGGATGGGATGACAGGGTCCTGTGGTAATGAAATTTAGCCAGAGATTAGTCTACAATGACTAGGCTAGTGTGGATGGGATGACAGGGTCCTGTGGTAATGAAATTTAGCCAGAGATTAGTCCACAGGGACTAGGCTAGTGTGTACATATATGAATGGGATGACGTCCTGTGGTAATGAAATTTAGCCAGAGATTAGTCTACAATGACTAGACTAGTGTGTACATATATGAATGGGATGACAGGGTCCTGTGGTAATGAAATTTAGCCAGAGGTTAGTCTACAATGACTAGGCTAGGGTGTACATATATGAATGAGATGACAGGGTTCTGTGGTAATGAAGTTTAGCCAGAGATTAGTCTACAATGACTAGGCTAGGGTGTACATATATGAATGAGATGACAGGGTTCTGTGGTAATGAAATTTAGCCAGAGATTAGTCTACAATGACTAGGCTAGGGTGTACATACATGAATGGGATGACAGGGTCCTGTGGTAATGAAACTTAGCCAGAGATTAGTCTACAATGACTAGGCTAGGGTGTACACATATATAAATGAGATGACAGGGTCCTGTAGTAATGAAATTTAGCCAGAGATTAGTCTACAATGACATGGCTAGTGTGTACAAATATGAATGAGATGACAGGGTTCTGTGGTAATGAAATTTAGACAGAGGTTAGTCTACAATGACTAGGCTAGGGTGTACATATATGAATGAGATGACAGGGTTCTGTGGTAATGAAATTTAGCCAGAGATTAGTGTACAATAACTAGGCTAGTGTGTACATATAGGAATGGGATGACAAGTTCCTGTGGTAATGAAATTTAGCCAGAGATTAGTCTACAATGACTAGGCTAGTGTGTACATATATGAATGGGATGACAGGGTCCTGTGGTAATGTAATTTAGCCACAGATTAGTCTACAATGACAAGGCTAAGTGTGTGCTTATATGAATGGGATGACAGGGTTTTGTGGTAATGTAATTTAGCCAGAGATTAGTCTACAATGACTAGGCTAGTGTGTACATATATGAATGGGATGACAGGGTCCTGTGGTAATGTAATTTAGCCAGAGATTAGTCTACAATGACTAGGTTAGTGTGTGCTTATATGAATGAGATGACAGGGTTCTGTGGTAATGTAATTTAGCCAGAGGTTAGTCTACAATGACTAGGCTAGTGTGTACATATATGAATGGGATGACAGGGTCCTGTGGTAATGAAATTTAGCCAGAGATTAGTCTACAATGACAAGGCTAGTGTGTGCATATATGAATGGGATGACAGGGTCCTGTGGTAATGTAATTTAGCCAGAGATTAGTCTACAATGACAAGGCTAGTGTGTACATATATGAATGGGAAGACAGGTTTCTTTGGTAATGTAATTTAGCCACAGATTAGTCTACAATGACAAGGCTAGTGTGTACATATATGAATGGGATGACAGGGTTCTGTGGTAATGTAATTTAGCCACAGATTAGTCTACAATGACAAGGCTAGTGTGTGCATATATGAATGGGATGACAGGGTCCTGTGGTAATGAAATTTAGCCAGAGATTAGTCTACAATGACTAGGCTAGTGTGTGCTTATATGAATGAGATGACAGGGTTCTGTGGTAATGTAATTTAGCCAGAGATTAGTCTACAATGACTAGGCTAGTGTGTACATATATGAATGGGATGACAGGGTCCTGTGGTAATGTAATTTAGCCAGAGATTAGTCTACAATGACTAGGCTAGTGTGTACATATATGAATGGGGGGACAGGGTCCTGTGGTAATGTAATTTAGCCAGAGATTAGTCTACAATGACTAGGCTAGTGTGTACATATATGAATGGGATGACAGGGTCCTGTGGTAATGTAATTTGGCCAGAGATTAGTCTACGATGACGCCAAGTGTGGATGGGATGACAGGGGCCTGTGGTAATGAAATTTAGCCAGAGATTAGTCTACAATGACTAGGCTAGTGTGTGCATATATGAATGGGATGACAGGGGCCTGTGGTAATGTAATTTAGCCAGAGATTAGTCTACAATGACTAGGCTAGTGTGTACAAATATGAATGGGATGACAGGGTCCTGTTTTAATGTAATTTAGCCAGAGATTAGTCTACAATGACGCCAAGTGTGGATGAGATGACAGGGGCCTGTGGTAATGAAATTTAGCCAGAGATTAGTCTACAATGACTAGGCTAGTGTGTACATATATGAATGGGATGACAGGGGCCTGTGGTAATGTAATTTAGCCAGAGATTAGTCTACAATGACTAGGCTAGTGTGTACATATATGAATGGGATGACAGGGTCCTTTGGTAATGTAATTTAGCCAGAGATTAGTCTACAATGACTAGGCTAGTGTGTACATATATGAATGGGATGACAGGGTCCTGTGGTAATGAAATTTAGCCAGAGATTAGTATACAATGACGAGGCTAGTGTGGATGGGATGACAGGGTCCTGTGGTAATGAAATTTAGCCAGAGGTTAGTCTACAATGACTAGGCTAGTGTGTGCATATATGAATGGGATGACAGGGGCCTGTGGTAATGAAATTTAGCCAGAGGTTGGTCTGCGATGACTAGGCTAGTGTGTGCATATATGAATGGGATGACAGGGGCCTGTGGTAATGAAATTTAGCCAGAGGTTAGTCTTCAATGACTAGGCTAGTGTGTGTATATATATATATATGAATGGGATGACAGGGTCCTGTGGTAATGATATTTAGCGAGAGGTTAGTCTACAATGACTAGGCTAGTGTGTGCATATATGAATGGGATGACAGGGGCCTGTGGTAATGAAATTTAGCCAGAGGTTAGTCTACAACTAGGCTAGTGTGTGTATATATGAATGGGATGACAGGGTCCTGTGGTAATGAAATTTAGCCAGAGGTTAGTCTACAATGACTAGGCTAGTGTGTGCATATATGAATGGGATGACAGGGTCCTGTGGTAATGAAATTTAGCCAGAGGTTAGTCTTCAATGACTAGGCTAGTGTGTGTATATATGTATGGGATGACAGGGTCCTGTGGTAATGAAATTTAGCCAGAGGTTAGTCTACGACTAGGCTAGTGTGTGTATATATGTATGGGATGACAGGGTCTTGTGGTAATGAAATTTAGCCAGAGGTTAGTCTACAATGACTAGGCTAGTGTGTGTATATATGAATGGGATGACAGGGTCCTGTGGTAATGAAATTTAGCCAGAGGTTAAGTCTACAATGACTAGGCTAGTGTGTGTATATATGAATGGGATGACAGGGTCCTGTGGTAATGAAATTTAGCCAGAGGTTAAGTCTACAATGACTAGGCTAGTGTGTGTATATATGTATGGGATGACAGGGTCCTGTGGTAATGAAATTTAGCCAGAGGTTAAGTCTACAATGACTAGGCTAGTGTGTGTATATATGAATGGGATGACAGGGTCCTGTGGTAATGAAATTTAGCCAGAGGTTAGTCTTCAATGACTAGGCTAGTGTGTGTGTATATAGGTATGGGTTGACAGGGTCGTGTGATAATGAAATTTAGCCAGAGGTTAGTCTACGACTAGGCTAGTGTGTGTATATATGTATGGGATGACAGGGTCCTGAGGTAATGAAATTTAGCCAGAGGTTAGTCTACGACTAGGCTAGTGTGTGTATATATGTATGGGATGACAGGGTCCTGAGGTAATGAAATTTAGCCAGAGATTAGTCTACAATGACTAGTCTAGTGTGTGTATATATGAATGGGATGACAGGGTCCTGTGGTAATGAAATTTAGCCAGAGATTAGTCTACAATGACTAGTCTAGTGTGTGTATATATGTATGGGATGACAGGGTCCTGTGGTAATGAAATTTAGCCAGAGATTAGTCTACAATGACTAGTCTAGTGTGTGTATATATGAATGGGATGACAGGGTCCTGTGGTAATGAAATTTAGCCCAAGGTTAGTCTACGATGCCTAGGCTAAGGTGTATATATATGAATGGGATGACAGGGTCCTGTGGTAATGAAATTTAGCCAGAGATTAGTCTACAATGACTAGTCTAGTGTGTGTATATATGAATGGGATGACAGGGTCCTGTGGTAATGAAATTTAGCCCAAGGTTAGTCTACGATGCCTAGGCTAAGGTGTATATATATGAATGGGATGACAGGGTCCTGTGGCAATGAAATTTAGCCAGAGATTAGTCTACAATGACTAGTCTAGTGTGTGTATATATAAATGGGATGACAGGGTCCTGTGGTAATGAAATTTAGCCCAAGGTTAGTCTACGATGCCTAGGCTAAGGTGTATATATATGAATGGGATGACAGGGTCCTGTGGTAATGAAATTTAGCCAGAGATTAGTCTACAATGACTAGTCTAGTGTGTGTATATATGAATGGGATGACAGGGTCCTGTGGTAATGAAATTTAGCCCAAGGTTAGTCTACGATGCCTAGGCTAAGGTGTATATATATGAATGGGATGACAGGGTCCTGTGGTAATGAAATTTAGCCAGAGATTAGTCTACAATGACTAGTCTAGTGTGTGTATATATGAATGGGATGACAGGGTCCTGTGGTAATGAAATTTAGCCCAAGGTTAGTCTACGATGCCTAGGCTAAGGTGTATATATATGAATGGGATGACAGGGTCCTGTGGTAATGAAATTTAGCCAGAGATTAGTCTACAATGACTAGTCTAGTGTGTGTATATATGAATGGGATGACAGGGTCCTGTGGTAATGAAATTTAGCCCAAGGTTAGTCTACGATGCCTAGGCTAAGGTGTATATATATGAATGGGATGACAGGGTCCTGTGGTAATGAAATTTAGCCAGAGATTAGTCTACAATGACTAGTCTAGTGTGTGTATATATGAATGGGATGACAGGGTCCTGAGGTAATGAAATTTAGCCAGAGATTAGTCTACAATGACTAGTCTAGTGTGTGTATATATGAATGGGATGACAGGGTCCTGTGGTAATGAAATTTAGCCAGAGATTAGTCTACAATGACAAGGCTAGAGTGTGTATATATGAATGGGATGACAGGGTCCTGTGGTAATGAAATTTAGCCAGAGATTAGTCTACAATGACTAGTCTAGTGTGTGTATATATGAATGAGATGACAGGGTCCTGTGGTAATGAAATTTAGCCAGAGGTTAGTCTACAATGATTAGTCTAGTGTGTGTATATATGAATGGGATGACAGGGTCCTGTGGTAATGAAATTTAGCCAGAGATTAGTCTACAATGACTAGTCTAGTGTGTGTATATATGAATGGGATGACAGGGTCCTGTGGTAATGTAATTTAGCCAGAGATTAGTCTACAATGACTAGTCTAGTGTGTGTATATATGAATGGGATGACAGGGTCCTGTGGTAATGTAATTTAGCCAGAGATTAGTCTACAATGACTAGTCTAGTGTGTGTATATATGAATGGGATGACAGGGTCCTGTGGTAATGTAATTTAGCCAGAGGTTAGTCTACAATGACTAGTCTAGTGTGTGTATATATGAATGAGATGACAGGGTCCTGTGGTAATGAAATTTAGCCAGAGATTAGTCTACAATGACTAGTCTAGTGTGTGTATATATGAATGAGATGACAGGGTCCTGTGGTAATGAAATTTAGCCAGAGATTAGTCTACAATGACTAGTCTAGTGTGTGTATATATGAATGGGATGACAGGGTCCTGTGGTAATGAAATTTAGCCAGAGATTAGTCTACAATGATTAGTCTAGTGTGTGTATATATGAATGGGATGACACGATCCTGTGGTAATGAAACTTAGCCAGAGATTAGTCTACAATGACTAGGCTAGTGTGTGCATATATGAATGGGATGACAGGGTCCTGTGGTAATGAAATTTAGCCAGAGATTAGTCTACAATGATTAGTCTAGTGTGTGTATATATGAATGGGATGACAGGGTCCTGTGGTAATGAAATTTAGCCCAAGGTTAGTCTACGATGCCTAGGCTAAGGTGTATATATATGAATGGGATGACAGGGTCCTGTGGTAATGAAATTTAGCCCAAGGTTAGTCTACGATGCCTAGGCTAAGGTGTATATATATGAATGGGATGACAGGGTCCTGTGGTAATGAAATTTAGCCAGAGATTAGTCTACAATGACTAGTCTAGTGTGTGTATATATGAATGAGATGACAGGGTCCTGTGGTAATGAAATTTAGCCAGAGATTAGTCTACAATGACTAGTCTAGTGTGTGTATATATGAATGGGATTCAAATAACTGATTCTCGTGGATTACACTTATGGTTGGGTTGGCAGTTTCTTCTGGAGACCTTGGTTGACATTCTGCAATGAATTTACTAAAAAAGAAATTGTGTTAAAAAGGGAGAACCAATGTGTTACAGACTTGCCAAGTGCTCACATCCCCTCTTTAAGTCCCTCTTACATGAATTTCAACTTGTTGCATGCCTGTTTTGTATTTTTTTTACTTTCTCTATGTATAGAAAGTAGGGGAAGTATTGTATTCTACCCAAAAATTCGATACCGAGATTTCACCGGAAATACATGTTTTGAGACGCCCTGAATCCAAAAAAAGCATTTTTGGAAACATGTCCATGTGTGTGTGTGTGTGTGTGTGTGTGTGTGTTTGTGAACAGCATAACTCAGAAACGAAGTCGGATAAACACCAAACTTGGTATTTAGGTTCAGTACCTTCCAGAGATGCGAGACAAAGGTTTTCAAGAAAATCCCCCATCCCAGACTACCCTTTACATGGAACATTTTTCGAAAATTTTAATTTTCTCAAAAATGGCTCTAATGAGTTTCATTAAAATACCATATGTTTAAGATATTGTCATCAGAAATGAAATGTATATCTCGAATTTTCTGGGAATGTCTCCAAAAGTATTCTTTATTGTGAACGACTTTTGCATAACTGGTAAACCATAAGAGATAGACAAAATTTTACTACACAAACAATCTAGATCGTGTTAAAATAAACAATTTATGTCATATACATTTCTTTTGTTGAGTGAACTGTTTTCGAGATATTGCTTGTTATTCCCTTAAATTTTCCAATACTTATACTTTTTGTTCAAATTCGTTATTCATTTTATTTTATGTCCGGGACATGCAAAGAGAATGGAATACTCCACATAGCAACCAGCTCTTAAAACATTTGACTATCGCTTAAAACCTACGATATTCTCCTTGCATCTACAAGAAAATTAGCAATAAGATTAACATCTCAATATCTTGATTAACATGAAGCATATGGAGAGTAAGCGTTTGTAAAAATAGTTTGTACAAGAGTAGAGAAAGTCATGTGAGTGTAACACATCAGATTTTTTTTTTTGCGATGACAAATAAATCAGTTTTGTCGAAAATTCTTTTATAATGAAAAGGACTTCCAGACTATCCCACAATAATCAACATATACATTTCATTTGTCATGGAAATATCTTGCATATGTGGCATTTTAATCCAAATCCTTAGAGCCATTTTTAAGAAAATAACAAATTTTGAAAAACTTTCAATATAAAGGGTAGTTTGGGATAGGGGGATTTTCTTGGAAACCTTTGTGTGTCATTCTTGGAAAATAATACTGAACTTAAATACAAAGTTCGGTATTTACATGACATTTCATTTTTGAGCCATGCTGTTCATAGAAGACACACTTTTTTCTAAAAATACTTTCTTTGGATCCAGGGGGCCTCAAAACGGATATTTCTGGTGAAATTTTAAAATACAATACCTTCTCTACCTACTATGTGCGTGGGATAGAAAGTAAAATATATCAATGAGTCATATCTTCACAAACGATAAACCGTCTCAGCCACTAACAGCAATAAACACTACAGGACAGAAATCAGCATCTACAAAATAGAATGTGCAAACTGCAGAAAAATCTGCACGACTTGGAGAAATATCGAGCATAAACAGGTAGTTAAGCCCACAGTTGCAACCCATTTCTGCAACATACACTACCAAATTAAACAAAAGAATATGCCGACAAATGTGCAGGGTTAAATGTTTGTGAGAAATTTGCATTCACAATTTTGAATCTTTGCTGACAAACTTCCAACAACTCAAAAGTCAATGGTGATCTCAAGTTTATCCACAACAGATTCCATGGAAAAACTGCACCCAGGCCCACAATAACTAAGTGTGAAAGTTTATCTCAACTGTTTTGCTGATAAATAATGTTGGATAGTATAACAAAACATTATTACATCGGAAACTCCTCAAAACTTTGGCAACACGTCACAGTGACGCAATCTAGCAATAGGGCCTGGTTAAGTAGCATATTTACTCGGCTATAGGACCTTATCACCTATACTACCTCCCCTTAATGTTTGAGGGATAAAATTAAAAACTTTAGGAAATTGATGAATTCCTTATGCCAATCTAAATTTGACGTTACCATATTAGCTTCTGTGACAAGCAAATGGCCTGGTAAAACCCTGTGATAATTAGTCTTTCAGGTATGGCCAATTACAGAAGAACGGTAAAACCAATCCCCTTCCTGGTTCCCACCCACTCGGTGGTCACTTAGTTTGCACACGTCCAGTCTTTATCTTTGATGGGTTCTGTAAGAGTGATAACTTACAAAATGAGTACCGGGAGTCACAGGATGAGTGTTACAGCCTTTTGTTTATATTAAATGCTGTAGAGTTTGCAAATAAAAATGGCACAAGAGCAGCATCTTTGAATTTGACATACAACCTTAAACGATTCGATCCTGGCACAATCAGATCAACTAATGCTAGTCTAGAGAGACCATAATCTTTTCATGGAATCCACAAAGAAAAGTATGAAGAAACCATTAAAAAAGGGTTGTTGAAAAAGGGAACAATGTTCATGCTGTAACACGTCAAATGTTGCAGTTTAAAATGTGAGTGATTAAAAACAACCAACGGATCTCAGGTTCAGAGGCTGGGCAGTGGTGTGATGAGATGCGGTTTAAGGGCGCTAAACTGCTAAGGTCATCAGGCCCCTTACAATGTATAAAATATGAAGTCAAAAACATAAAAGACAGGTAAAAGAACCACTAATTAAAAAACAGGACAAAAACCCGCGATGTCCAAAAAGCTAAAAACAACAATCCCAAAAACCAAGATATTAAAGCATAGGCAATAAAAGATTAAAACGTGTCAAGAACTGTAGAATGCAAGGGACATGAGTGCCATATGTCCACTGGGGAGTAGAGTCCCCATTAAAACAGACAGAATAAAATTACAAAGCTAAGGGACACTCAACGCATCAAATGCACAGATTAAAATCACTGTCACGAATAAAACGTAAAACACATTCTACAGCACGCGCGTCGTCTGCCAAAACGTTGGCTAGGCCAACAGGCAGACCCACACGAACGCGCAATGGAGCTAAAACCTGATACTCTTCTAAAATGTGATGCACCATTAAGGGCACATCACACTGCTCACAGAGTGGAGCGGGGTCACCACTGAGCAGATACCTATGACTAAAAAGACAATGTCCGATTCGTAAACGAGCTAAAAGTACCTCTTCCCAACGACATGAATGAGAAGAGGTACCCCAGACTAATGGGAGAGGTTTAACCTCCCGTAACTTGTTCCCTCGGAGGGCCATCCACTCATCCCTCCAAAGAAGGAGGATGCGGCTATGCAAAAGAACATACAAATCTGTGGAGGGTGATGATGATATCGGGCTTAAGGGCGCTCAACAGCTAAGGTTATTAGCGCCCTTACTATGTGTAAAATATAAAATGTAAAAGTCAAAAAATTAAAAAACCACACACAAACCACTTGGTCAAAAACACTAAAAAACACAACAGACCAAATACTAACATCCACACACTAAAATCATGGTCAACAAGAGAATAAAACAACGTGTCAAGAACTGTAGAATGCGAGGGACACGAGCGCCAGATGTCCACTTTGGGAGGAGTGTCCCCATTAAAGGATAATGTAAAATCAAACAGCTAAAAGGCGCTCAGCACATCAAATGCGATGGCTAAAACCAATGTCAGTGATTAAATGTAAAAGACATTCTACAGCATGCGCGCCGTCTGCCAAAACGTTGGCTAGGCCAACAGTCAGACCAACACGAACGCGCAACGGAGCTAAAACTTGACACTCTGCTAAAATGTGACGCACCGTTAAGGGCGCATCACACTGCTCACAGAGTAGTGCGGGGTCACCACTGAACAGGTATCTATGGCTAAAAAGACAATGTCCGATTCGTAAGCGAGCTAAAAGTACCTCTTCCCGACGACAAGAACAACAAGAGGTACCCCAGACTAACGGGAGAGGCTTAACCTCCCGTAACTTGTTCCCCCGAAGGGCCTTCCACTCATCCCTCCAAAGCGAGACGATGCAGCTAAGTAAAATAACAAACAAATCTGACGAGGGAACAACAGCAGTAAAAAATCTGGGTAATAAAATCGCCGATTTGGCAGCGGCGTCGGCAGACTCGTTCCCTGAGATGCCCACATGATCTGAAATCCACAGGAAGGAGACGCTGATTCCAGAGGCACCAAGCGAGTGGAGCAGGTCATGTATGTGCTGTACGAGAGGGTGATAACTGTACAGCGCGTTAATACTCTGGAGGGCACTCAGAGTCCGTACAAACAACACACTGCCGCAAGTCGCGCCGCTGAACGTATAAAACAGATTGATAAATACTAAAAAGTTCGGCGGTAAAAATCGAACATTGCACCGGTAAACGAAATGTAAAACTATTTCCACCACAAAGGCACATCCTACTCCAGCATCAGTCTTAGATCCATCGGTAAAGATGAAATGAAAGTCCCCGAATTGCGACTGAAGTTCTAAAAACGCTGATCTAAAGACTGAAGAAGGGGTCTCATTCTTCGGCATCGACGATAACCCAAGGTGACAGAGGGCCTCAGCGCGCAACCATGGAGGAAAACGCGTTTCCCCCTTGGAAGGGCCGGCGCTGGCGTAACGTCCAAATGCCGAAAGTTGACCAAATCGAACCCCTGGAGGGAGCAATGCAGAGGAGCTAACTAAATATTGCCGATCAAGCGAATCCTCGTAAAATATCGCGAAGGACGAGTGGTCAGGCAAGCTGGAGAGTCGACAGGCATAGCTACACAAGAGCATCTCACGCCTGAAGGACAGCGGAGGCTCTGCAGCTTCAGCGTATAGACTGGGTACGGTGCTAGTTGGAAAGGCCCCTGTAGCGACTCTTAATACCACGATGATGAATGGGATTCAAGCGACGTAACACAGCTGGACGTGCCGATGAATAGACAATGCACCCGTAATCAAGTTTGGATCGGACCAAAGAGCGATAAAGACGCAGAAGGACGGTCCGATCAGCTCCCCAGGATGTGCCACTTAAAACACGTAAAAGATTAAGAGAACGGTCACACTTTGCTTTTAAAAAGGAAACGTGAGAAGTCCAGCTCAGCTTTCGATCAAAGATCAACCCCAAAAATTTCACCTCCTCTGCAAACGGAAGGACCCCCGGCCCAGGATGGAGAGTGGGCGGAGGGAAAGCCTTCCGGCGCCAGAAATTAATAGAGGGATTTCTCGGCGGAGAAATAAAAGCCGTTTGAGTTACTCCAGGCGTAGAGACGCTCGATACAGCTCTGGAGACGGCGTTCGAGTAGACAGGTCCGTCGTGAACTGCAATAAATGGCAAAATCGTCAACAAAAAGGGACGATGAAATGCCAGGTGGAATACAATCAACAATGGGGTTGATAGCAATTGCAAAAAGTGTGACACTGAGTACAGAGCCCTGCGGTACTCCATTCTCTTGAATAAAAACCGATTCCACACGTACACGAAAGACGCGGTCCGTCATAAACTCCCAAAGAAATATGGGAAGACGACCGCGGATATTCCATGCGTGAAGTGTACGTAAAATGCCGCCTCTCCAACAAGTGTCATAAGCTTTCTCCAGGTCAAAAAACACAGCAACGGTTTGACACTCAGAAATCCATTCATAATTTGCGTCGACAGGGACACCAGGTGGTCGACGGTAGAGTGATATCGACGAAATCCGCACTGAGCGGTCGCTAGAAGTTTGAGACTCAAGCCACCATGTCAACCGCCCGTTGATCATCAGCTCCATCACCTTGCACATGCAACTGGTGAGGGAGATAGGGCGGTAGCTGGAAGGTAGTTGGCGATCCTTCCCAGGCTTAAGTATAGGGACAATGGTGGCTTCGCGCCAAACGGAAGGAAAAATACCGTCTTGCCAAATACGGTTATAGACCTGTAAGAGAAACAGTTTACTGTCGGCTGAAAGGTTCTGTAACATCAGGACATGAATGCCGTCCGGCCCAGGAGCGGAGTGCCGAGAGCAATGAAGAGCGTGCTCCAGCTCCCTCATTGTGAAAAGTTCGTTATAGCATTCATTATTAGCAGATCGAAAATTATATGATGCGGAATCCAGCCGGTCTTTAATAGAGCGAAAGCCGGTGGAATAATGGTCTGAACTGGAAACCGCCTCAAAGGCAGCACCCAGAGTGTTAGCGATGGCAGCCGGATCCACTATGGTGGCATTGGAAACCTGAAGGCCAGAAACAGTACAATGCGACAATTTACCTGAGAAGCGACGAAGTTTATCCCAAACAACAGATGAAGGCGTAAAGCGATTGAAGGACTCGACAAAACGAGTCCACGACGCCTTCTTGCCACCAAGGAACAGGAATCCGTCGAGGGTGAGGATGAACGGGGAATTGCGCGTTCGGCGGCAGAGAAAATCGTAGACGTAAGGTGCTGCACTAGTTGGTTAATGTCGGTGAAGGGCTGGTCGTCAAAATGCAACAGGCTGGAATACAAGCTCCAGTCGACTTTTGTGAATATCCAGGTAGATACTCTGGAATGCTGTACGTGGTGTGACAGAAGAGAAACGATGCAGGGGTAATGGTCGCTGGAGTAGGTGTCAGCGACAACGTTCCACTGCAGACGACTAGCAAGCTGGAGTGAGCAAACGGCAAGGTCCAAGTGAGAAGATGTACCGGAAGTATCAGAAAGAAACGTAGGCTCACCTGTATTGAGAATAAAGAGATTGAACTGATCAAAATTCCAGAAAGAAGAGCTCCCCTCGCACAAGCCCTTGGCGAACCCCACAGGGGGTGATGGGCGTTAAAATCTTCCAACAGGAGAAATGGTGTTGGGAGAGCTGTCAGGAGAGCTCGAACGTCCGCGGGAGCAAGGGGAGACGATGGAGGTGAATACACAGAGCAAACAGAAAAGAAAAAACCGGGTAATTGCAGTCTAATGGCAACAGCTTGCAAGTCGGACGTAAGAGCGAGAGTTTGAAAATGAACGTCGTTACGCACTAACATGACACCTCCATGAGCAGGAGCAACCTCCTCTGGTTCAAGATTGCAGCGAACCGGAGTGTACCCTCGGAGATCGAAAGGGGCGTGAGGGGGAAGCTTGGTCTCCTGCAAACACACGACCATAGGTGAATGGGAACGCAATAAAAGTTGCAGTTCCGCCCTATGCGATCGAACACACGTAAATTCCAGGTCAGGATAGCCATGAATAAAAGGGATAAACTGTCTACTTAGAAGGGCGGCTTAAAATAATCTTTTGCTTAACCTTTGGGCTCGGGCTTTTGGTATGGAGTTGGTCAGACTCCATAGCTTCCTCGAAGGGAGGGCCCACGCGCTCAGTGCCAGAAACCGATTCAAGCGCCGTGAATCGGTTCTGGGTGGCAATGGGTGAAGGTGGCCGCTGAGCGCGGCTTGTCCCAGGAGCATCCTGGGACTGCGACCTTCGAGAAGGTGAACATTTCATCCCGCGCGCACGCGGAGGGTCTTTCAGAAAATCTTCTTTACGAAGTTTCTGCTTTGGCTTCTTTTCAGTGCCTTGAGACTTCAGAACTTTAGGACCAGCTTTGATGGCTTGATAACAGTACGAGAAACGGACGGCCGGATGGTAGTGGCGGTTAATGCAGTCATGGTCCACGTCTGAGTTTCGGCATCTACCCGTGGTACTGGCGAGGCAACAACAGAACTAAATGTACCAGATCGCAGGAGAGCAGGTTGGCGCGCATGGTAACGCCTCCGGGCTTCGGCGAAGGAGTTTCTCCTTTACCCGGATCTCCTGGATCGCCTTCTCGTCCAAATACCGCGGACAGCTGGCAAATGAAGCAGAATGAGACCCTTTGCAATTTACGCAGGCGGGGGCGCATCAACAGATACCATCGTGTGAGGGCTCACCACAAGAGGCACAGATGGAAACGGCACTCTTGCAAGAGACTTGCGTATGCCCAAAACGTTGGCATTTAAAACAACGCAGAGGTCTAGGAATATAGGGCCTCACCGCAATTCGTTCGTACCCTGCTGATATGCTCGTGGGCAGATCGACGCCATCAAATGTTACAAACAGGGTACGAGTGGGTACCAATACTCCGTCGCGTTTGGCCTGCACTCGATGAACCGCTGTCACCTTCTGGTCTGCAAGATATTCTACCAGGTCCTCGTCCGATATACCATCGAGGCTATGCGTGGTGACAACGCCTCGACAGGAATTCAAGGTGCGGTGCTTCTCAACACGGATAGGATAGCCGTGGAGAAGCGAGGATCGCAACAAGGACTTACTCTGCTGTACGGATTTGGTTTGAACCAACAATGAACCAATCCGAAGACGAGTGCAGGACTGGACCGCACCTGCAATAGCGTCAATGACCTTCTGTACAATAAAAGGATTCACCTTCTCAAAAGTTTGACCTTCTTCAGTTCGCAAAATCACTAAGTAACAACCAGTTGGTGGTGCTACTTCTATTGCAATCACTTTACGGCGCTTGTTATTTATAATGGAGAAACGGGGCTCCATAGCGAAAGAAATCCTCCACAGTAGTAAATAAAGTGTTCCTTCAAGCCCACAAAGGAATACCGCCAGCTCCTCCCCTTTCTTTGTGCGCTAAGCCTTAAAGCCGCCGAAGATGACCCCTCCTTTTCGCTGGCTCCTCCCCCTTTCCTTTGTGGGCTTACCCTTAAAGCCGCCGAACAGGACCCCTCCTTTTTGGCCTCCTAGCATGTCGCCTGGATCTGTGCCGGTGGCCACACCCCTTTCCTTTGTGGGCTTACTCTTAAAGTCGCCGAAGATGACCCCTCCTTTTTGGCCTCACCTAATGTCGCCAAGTTCTGTGCCGCTGGCCACACCCCTCCCCTCTCCTTTGCTGTCTAACCCGTACGCTGTCTACACCCTCCCCTCTTTGAGTGTGCTGGTCTGAATGGCTCCCTGTAGAGTGGTGGAGGAACGCTGGCCACATCCCCTCATACGTTTGCTGTAGAGGAGTGTGGGTAATATGGCATTGTTCCCGCACGCGGGCCGCCTCCCTCCCTCCCTTGCGGCCTGAATAATACTGCTAACGTCATGGCATTGCGCCTCTGAAGGGCTGGAAGCGAACACTCGATCGAAGTATCCTCGTCGCATGTATCTTGATTAATGTAATTAAACGATGCTCCTCGATCGATGAATACGATTAAGTATTTTTTGATTGATTAATTGTATATGAATTGACTCAGGTGCGCCTGGCCGCCATCGTATATGTGTGCTAGCATATGTATAACTATCACGCTCACGGTCTTAACCTCTCTCCGGCAACAGTCCGACATGTAATGAAAAACCTGGCAGCCGACTTCGGTCTAATAACCAGTTTCACCCACACTCCACGACTGTGTGCGTGACGTCACTAACAAGTCTCGATGTGTAGACTAGCCAGGCTCCATTCTGTCGGCGTCGGTAAATCATGTTAACGATTTGATGGGATAATTGTGTCAATCAATTAGGTAATGCGATATTGAAAAAAAAGAATCAATGTTTATATACTGCTAATGTCAGGCCATCATGCCTCTAAAGGGGTGAGGTTATTAAACGCTGCTCGTCGACCAATTAAATATTATTGATTGATTAATGTAATTGACTTGCGCACCTAAAGCTATCTCACCCATTTTTCACCTACTAATGACATCGCATTTGAAATTAAACGCGGCACGTCGATCGATGAAAACAATTAAGTTTTTTATTAATTAATTGTATATGAATTGACTCGCGCACCTGGTTGTTCTCGTATATGTGTGATTATTACGCATGTATAACTATTACAACTAATAACATTTGTTTAATTCTTCTTTTGAGCGGAGGTCTTCAACTGATGTTAAAAAATATAAGACCGCTATGTCTCTTCTCACTCGAGAGAAGCAATAATTACCCTTACACAGCCTTCAAAACAGGCATACCTTTCTTAGTAGATATAAAATTATCGCGAAAGGAGGTAATAACATGGAGAGAGGACTTCTAAACATGCATTGTGACCGAGACGTAGGCTCTCTCCCTTTCCTTTCAGAACCTTCAAAACATGCATTACTTTCAAAACAGACATTGTCTCCATTATACAAGCTCTCTCTCTCCCCTTACACAGCCTTCAAAACAGGCATACCTTTCTTAGTAGATATAAAAGTATCGCGAAAGGAGATAACATGGAGAGAGGACTTCTAAACATGCATTGTGACCGAGACGTAGGCTCTCTCTCTCTCCCCTTACACAGCCTTCAAAACAGGCATACCTTTCTTAGTAGATATAAAAGTATCGCGAAAGGAGATAATAACATGGAGAGAGGACTTCTAAACATGCATTGTGACCGAGACGTAGGCTCTCTCCCTTTCCTTTCAGAACCTTCAAAACATGCATTACTTTCAAAACAGACATCGTGTCCAACACGTAAGCTCTCCCTCTCCTTACAGAACCTTCAAAACATGCATTACTTTCTGCAGGGATCTTTCAAAACAGACACTGTGTCCATCATACAAGCTCTCTCTCTATCCCTCTCCTTACAAGAAATTCGAAACATGCGCGAAGACCTCAAATATAAATTTGATATCCGTTTTTTAAATGTTCTTTCTAAAGACGTAGCGAACTTTGAGAAATTCAACGAATTATTCACGTGCGTACCCTGCTTGAAAGAAATATGCTGTACACCCCTGAAGAACGCATACTGTGTTCTCGGAAGAAATGTCCATGTAGACACTCATTAGCGGACAATGGCAGACGTTTCCACTTCATTAAACATCTTAAGAGACTTTAAGAATGCATACTGGGTCCTGTATACCCTCATTAGCGGACAATGGCAGACGTTTTCCCTTCATTAAACATCCTAAGTGCTCTTAAAAACCCCAGACCCTCTGGGTAAATAACTATTAGCGATACAATAGATTTTCTTAATGATTAGCTTAATGTGTTCCTCTGTGTAGAAATTCCATCACAAACCGTGGAAAAACCAAGCCTAGCCATGTTTTAAGCTTACGACAACAATTCCCCCCCCCCGATAATTTATATAAAATCTACAAGAAGATTATTAATGATTAAGTTTCATAGCTCTTATTTCTTTCAATAAAATATTGAATATGACTCTATCGTCAGGAAAATTAAATGGTGAGAAGCAATATTTTCTATGCTGAAATTATAATTAAACGTATACTGTATAGATTCTGTACTTAAACATTCGATTGTATCTTTGTCATTATTTAAATACTCATACAAGAATTGCATGCATGATATAAAAAATTAAACTGATTTTTTTACGGCATGTTAAACAAAGAAATATGATTTGGCGAGAGTGATATGAAGAATAAAAGTATTCAGATGGCTGGAAGAATTCAACTTAAGAAATATTACATATGCTATTAAAAATAAATAAGCGTCTCACTGATCAGTGAATACTACATATGTTATTAAAAAATAAATGATTCGGTTAACATTTTAGGTGAATATTACATATGTTATTAAAAAAATAAATAAATACGGTTAACATTAGTTAAATATTACATACGTTATTAAAAATAAATAATGGGCTCGCTGATCGATGAAAACAATTAAATATTTTTTATTAATTAATTGTATATGAATTGACTTGCGTATTTTTGGTTGCTGTTGTATGTGTTCGGATGTTACGTTGATTATTACGCGTGTATAACTATTACGACTAATAGCATGTTTAATTCTAAATAAATAATGAAATATGGAGCCTATCCTAAACAAGACACAATCCTCGTTACTCTTCATTTATTCCATTTAAAAAGATTGGCTTATTCTCTTAGTAAACATAGGACGAGAACGTTTTTAAATACCTCAGCCCTTTGAGATATTTTTTTGAATATTCCAGCAGAGATCGAATCCTATATGTTTAAAAGCTTTTTTCTATAGATGAATGAAATATTTGATGAATAACAGCCTTATTTAACAGGGTAAAAGGTGTATAAAGGTTGTGATTATTTTGGTAATGTAACAATTATTAACAATGTATTTTAGCAGTACACGTAAAAAATAAAATATATTTTTATTTTCTAGCATCATATGCAGAAGCATTTCCCTTAAGGAGCGGTGGCGTGATCGATGGATTTCCCGATAACAGGTTTAGGCTTGCTTACGAAATGCCCCTGTGCGAGGCTAGCATTTCCCTCTCCTTCTACTCGAAGGTTTGGAGTAGCCAATCAAAATCGTTGTATTATATACCATCACACCTCTCACCCCCTTCAGCTTTTTATCGGAGGAAATGATATAAAAGCAGCAGCTTCTCCGACGATTTTCACTGTATTGTGAGAACACAGCGATCTAAGCACTCTGCAAACTTTATTCTTTCAACGTGAAATTTCATCGAACATCATGTCTGGTAAGTTGTATCACCAATTCATTTTCATTAAAAAGTTAAGTTATTACTTAGTACATTTAACTTATATTTGCGTTCTTGTTTTTAATGTCGGACATTTATTTGTAAATAGCTGAGCATTCTAAAAGTTAATAGCTAGACAGGTGAATTTTCTGAAATGTGAACAGTTTAGTTAAGTATTCATTTTAGGCAAGCTTATTCTACATTTAATAGCTAACTCCGCGAATTCTCAAAAAATGTGAACAATTTAGTTAAGTATTCATCTTGAGTAATTATTATTCCAGATATTTAAATACAGGATTTCACAGAGTGAATTATATTCCTTTTGGAGAAAATACAATTATTTGAATACCTTATTAACGATTTGCTTTAGAATATTACAAAAAGTCTGTTGCGCGAATCATTCGCTCTAACAAAGTAAATGTTTACATTATATTAAAACATTTAAATCGAAAAATACAGTACTTAATGAACTTCATTAGTGAATCAAAACCTCAATTATATTTACACATATCATTTTTTTACTATTATATTATACAGAAAAAAAGTTAATAATTTTGTAACTCAAATAAATGAAATTTTGTTATGCAACACATTCTCTAATAAAGAATATGTTTTTTTTTTCTCTTCCTAATGCAGAAAGTTTGGCATCTCAACTTAACACATTGGCTGAGGGTAGCATTTACCCGGTCGTTCAAAGACTACAAGATCTTCAGCCACAGGAGCCTTATAATATAAAATCCTTAAGAAAAATTGATATGAGATACGGTGCTAGAGTGGTTGCAGCTTTAGGCGATAAGCAAGTGTTTCTTCCGACAAGATATTCAACCCTAACAAGCCAACAGTTGGAGGAAATGCCGGGGAAGTTTCAAATGGTATATCATGGAGTAGTACCAGCCGGCAAGTTTAAGACATGTAAATTGTCTTTTCTTCCTGTTAAGGTTTGTAGAAATAATTCAGCTATCCTTTCAAAGCTTCATTTAGAGTTACATTCGTTGAGTTTATAAATTCACACTTCACTAGGATAACATTTGTCTAAAGTATACATCACTATGTAAAAATAACGCCTAGGATGTAGTCTGGGCGAGGATCTGCAGAAAGAAGTTTAATAGTCTATTCACTGATTCTTTACCTCAAAGCAGATACCTACAGCAAGTTGCAAATAATTTCCAGTAGGATAGCAGTTGTCAAAAGCATGCATCACTGTATTAAAACAAATATGTGTAAATAATGTTTAGATTGTAGTCTGAGAGATTTTGTGCAGAAAGAAGTTTAATACCCCTTGCAATGATTCTCCGAATTGAAGTATATACCTACAACAAGCTGCAAATAATGTGAATGTGTGTTACAGGAATGCCCAGATGAATGTAAATGAAGAGGAAGAACGAGATAGCTTAAAACAACATAAACAGAAATGTGATAGGAACATTCTCAACACCTCCCAGTGATCTCAATCAATGAAGAATTGCAGCACCGTGCAGTGTGAAACATGCAAGGAAAAACATTCGCGTGTGTAGAATATAGCAATAATATATAAATTATGTACTCATTATTACTGCTATACCCGACAATACCATTGATTTCATAAATAATTTCATAATTGTTTAAAGGAGAATGCAATATCTTAAAACATTGATGCTACATGAAATCTAAACAAAAAAATTATTGAACTATTACTGAAAGAGACTTGAATAAATGGGAATCTAGAAGCCAGAACCATCTTAATATTGGACTGTATGATATGAGGTGTATAAAAAGATTAATAAAAAATGAGGCCTATGTAATATAAACAACATTTATTTTTATAAACATTATCCTATTACATTCCTTCACAAAAAAACCCGAACATATTTCCTAAAGACAAAGGTGATAGTCTAGACCTTCTAAACATGCAGTTATATGGGAAAGGATGCTCTCCTGAAACATTAGGCATCTAGACAGAAATTGTTCACAGAGCCGGAGACGTCAGGACGGATGGAACAGACTCCAAGTTTAAATCTTTAAACGGTAGGGGCACCCCCCTTTTTGCCTGTCATGTCTCCTGAACCACCCCTACAGCTTAACATTACGTTACAATGCCACGTAACCAGATTACCGTCGGTCAGTCGCTCAGACCTTTGATTTTTTCGTTGTTTTTCGTGGTCTGCATGCGAATGCCTGTGCTTCTAAGGCACTCTGACTGATTTACCGTCGCCACTCGCTCAGACCTTTGATTTTTTCGCGGTTTTCCCTGGTCTGTAGGCGAATGCCTGCTCAAAAAGATACTTGTCCCTTCCTCGGTTGGCAGCCTCACGAGTTAAGCTTCCGAATCTGCACGATTATACCCGATCAATACATACATCTTCACAATACTTTACTTACTCTAAGCACCCGAACCTGTACGGAGACGTCCGAACACCGAGCAATACATTATCGTTGCAATACTTTGCTCACTCGCTCTAAGCACGCGAAGCTATACGAAGACCTATGAATACAGGAAATCGCACATAAACACCGCTGACCGCCTCTCTAAATACTCGAACATGCAGGAAGACATACGTTCATGTGCTTGTCAGAACCCATAATCAGATCGGAATGATAGGCTTTAATGTAGATATTTATTTACAACCATAACAAGAACACATTACATCTAAACAAGGTCTTAGACAGGAACTTTCTCTATAAGACACGTTATGTATACTATTCGCTTGTTTAGATTCAATGTTTTTATCCGTGAAAGGTAGAGGCCCTGTCCCCTTCCCTTTGACTGTCACACGTTGTCGCTTTGCTTGACGTCGTCACACTACGCTACTAAGTCGTCACGCTACCTAACAACATTCAGAAGGTTCCTGATCATCAACATACAGGTGACAGAGACGCGGCACGAGTTGGAACGTTTCCAGATCTCGGATCGTTCCAGCTAGTTGCGCGCTTCTACCATCTACCTTCTAAAGTAAAGTTTGTTGGCTGGTTTAGATCTGTACAGCATGCATTGCGCTGGATGTCCCTAACGTTTCCAGATCTCGGCTCGTTCAGGATAGTTGCGTACTTCTAGCATCTACCTTCTGAAGGTAATAGATTGTCGATGTGTAGAATGCAGTCATGTAACCAGGCTGAGACCTAGCGTTGTCGGATGACGAAAGTTTGCGGAGAGCATCCTCTTCCTCTGCTCACAGTATCCATTTTCTGGTTACATGGATATGTAACAAACTGCTAGGACGGTTCTGGAAGCGTAACAGACAAAGGACTGGATCCCTAGCTTTTAAAGATTTTAACCGTTAGTCTGCCCGAACAAACCCAAGTCAAGTTTGCCTTTCTGGGTGACAAATGTTTCCAGAGAGCATCCTTTATCCCTTCTATTTTAAGCTTCATAGAGCAAGATATTATACTGATTCGACTCTCTCTCCTACACTCGAGACTCGTGTAGGTAAGGAATCGGCGTACAACGGAAGTCGCTTGAATTGGAAGTCTTCATATGATGATGATGAGTCAATGACATGGAGCTTGCTGAGAGAAATCGTGCATTCTAATTTCGAGAGCATCCATATAATTCTTATCGGCTGCATCATAATTATCTTCAGGATCGTGAACATTACACAAACTCTTATTCTCCAACCCTACAACATACATACTAAAGGAAAGGAATGGGGAATGTGATAAAAGGTGTCTTCTATGTAGATGAACTAAAAAAGACTAACTACCCTAACACATATTTATAGAAAAGGTTATACGTAAACGCTGAAAGAAAGTTCTTGTAAAGTGGTGTGGTTTTGCAGATACTGAATGGATTGATAAAAAGTGCTTTTGGTGTAATGTATGAAGACTTAATAAAGACAAGTTTTTATGGTTGTAAAAAACAAGAGTATTTTTATTTTTAAAATCCTTCATTTTTTTTTAATGTCTATTGTCTTTTTGTTTTTTGAGGCCTTGCTTATACCTCCTAACAACTTCACTTGTTAGTGGTATTAGTGGTGGTAGGACTTGATATGTCAGCCGCCTCCTCATTCGTCTGTGGTATGCCTGGCTGTTGAAGGTGATAGTACTACAGTGAGCGATGTTGGGAAAGGCAGTATGGAATTGAGGGATGTCGGGGGCTTCATCTGTTTGCTGTAATTTAGCAACCCCTGATAGGGGAGTTGCTAAATTTCTAATCTGAGAGGGTGTGGATGATGTCAGTGATGTGGATAGGAATGGAGGGTTAACGACGATAGGTGGCGGTGTAACTTCAAATATTCTTAAGGTTGAAGCTGATGAAAGGGTAGGAGAGGGGATTGAAGATGAGGTAGATGCGGATCGCTGTGAATGTTGTTGCGGTACGCTCAAGTCCCCTGGGAAACCGGAGTGCGTAGGCGACCCGTGACTGACTCCATCAAAATAATGACCAAAATCTGAAAATAATAATAAATAATAATAAAAAAATAATAATAAAAAAATAATAATAATGATAATAGTATAGCACGTGTAAAACAAGAACTTCATAAAATATTGAAAAATTCTTACCGCTCAGTGGTTGGCGAGTACTTGACCCTCCTGGGAAACCGGAGGGTGCAGATGACTCGTCGCTGTCTTCATCAAAAAAAATAAAGACCGAAATCTGAAAATAATAATAATAATGATAACAGTATAGCACGTGTAAAACAAGAACTTCATAAAATATTGAAAAATTCTTACCGATCGGCAGATGCTAATAATAATAATAATAATAATAATAATAATAATGATGGTAGTATAGCATTTGAAAAACAAGAACTTCATAAAATATTGAAAAATTCTTACCGATCGGCAGATGCTAATAATAATAATAATAATAATAATAATAATAATAATAATGGTAGTATAGCATTTGAAAAACAGGAACTTCATAAAATATTGAAAAATTCTTACAATTCGGTAGTTGCTGATCGCTTGACCAGGGAAAACTGGAGACTCCGACGCCTCGAGGGCGTCATCCTCAAAATAAAAGACGCCAGTAATTTACACGTTAGATTTTATTTATTTACTTAAGTTTTTAATAGAAAAGTTATATAATTAAGTTAATTTACTTTATTGCGAATAGCTTATACAGGGAAAATGTCAATGTATTTTTTTTAAACACCTGAGAAATTTCTATTGCAAAAATAAAGCACTTCTATTTCTCGACACAGTCATGGAAAATATCTCTTTTAACATGATGGAAACAGGCTGAAAGTTTTTACTAAATAAATGCGCGAGAGGAATGAAACATTCACAGTGAATGTTCGACCAATGCATGCAAACAGGAAGTCCACGGATCGATTACCACCGGTTACCATCGGAAGAATATTTATACAGAACATTTTTATTCGATTCGTGGAGGTTTTCAAGTAATTGTATTTCTCTAGAAAGGAATATAATTCACTTGGTGAAAACACGTATTTAAATACCCGGAATAATAATTACTCAACAAGATGAATACTTAACTAAACTGTCCACATTTTTTTTGAGAATTCACCCAGCTAGATATTAACAGTAGAAGTTCAACTATTCGCATATAAATGCCCAACATTAAAAACAAGAACGCAAATATAAGTTAAATGTACAGAGTAATAATTTAACTTTTAAAGTAAATGAAGTGTTTTTACATAAAGATAGTTATATTAAGTTAATTTACTTTATTGCGAATAGCTTATACAGGGAAAATGTCGATGTATTTAACAATCAAGAAATTTCTATTACAAATAAAGCACGTGTATTTCTCGACACAATCATGGAAAATATCTCTTTTTAACGTGATGGAAAGAGACTGAAAGTATTTACTAAATAAATGCGCGAGAGGAATGAAACATTAACTGATGAATGTTCGATCAATGCATGCAAACAGGAAGTCCACGGATCGATTACCGTCGGTTACCCTCGGAAGAATATTTATACAGAACATTTTTATTCGATTCGTGGGGGTTTTCAAGTAATTGTATTTTCTCTAGAAAGGAATATAATTCACTTGGTGAAAACACGTATTTAAATACCCAGAATAATAATTACTCAACAAGATGAATACTTAACTAAACTGTTCACATTTTTTTTGAGAATTCGCGTAGCTAGATATTAACAATACAAGTTCAACTATTCGCATATAAATGCCCGACATTAAAAACAAGAACGCAAATATAAGTTAAATGAACTGAGTAATAATTTAACTTTTAAAGTAAATGAAGTGTTTTTTTTTTTTTTTTTACAACTTACCAGACATGATGTTCGATGAAATTTAAAGTTGAATGAGAAAAGTTTGTAGAGGTCTTAGCTCGTTGATGATAGCTGAGAAACTGTAAGAATTTCTGGTGAAAGAGTCTTTTATAGTGCTCTTTTGCAATATAAAATTGTATGCGGGAAAGTTTAAGATATATAATACAACGATTTTGATTGGCTACTCCAAACCTTCGAGTAGAAGGAGAGGGAAATGCTAGCCTCGCACAGGGGCATTTCGAAAGCAAGCCTAAACCTGTTATGGGGAAATCCGACATCACGCCAGCTCTCCTTAAGGGAATGCTTCTGCATATGACGCTAGGAAATAAAAATATATTTTATTTTTTACATGTACCGCTAAAATTCATTGTTAATTATTGTTACATTACCGAAATAATCGCAGAGTGAAAATAATGTATTGTTTCTGTTGATATAATTTTCCTTGTAAGGCTACACCCGCGCTTATAAAAATCGTTAATGGTTCTAAAGTCGGGTAGGGTAGTCACCGGGAATCGAACCTATGAACTCTCCTGTTCAAACCTCGCACGTTACCCATGTTAAATAAGGCTGTTATTCATTAAATATTTCATTCATCTATAAACTATATCGTAATAAACAGGCTAGCTTCAAAGAACAATTGTGAAAATCTATCAGATACATTCGATCACTTAATTTTGAATTCAATCTCTCCCATTTTTAATGCCATACTCTTCATATCACCCTCTACAAATCATATTTATTTGTTTAGGATTCCATAAAAAATTAGTTTAATTGTCGATATCTCGCAAAAAAAAAATACGATATAGGTTGTTTAAAACGTTCTCGACCTATGTTTACTAAGAGAATAAGCCAACCTTTTTTAAATGGAATAAAACTTGATTGCCTCTGAGAAGGAAATAATACTTGGAGATAATTGTAATAGTCACGAATGCTTACTGAGACAATCTATACACTACGCGTGAAAAAATACATGTTTTAAACAGAGTCCATTCCTATAATCTATATGGGCAGGGTTTTTTTTTCCCCTGTAAGAACGCTATGCGTTTAATTATAATTTCAGCGTAAAAAGAAAATATCGCTTCTCTCCGTTTAATTTTTTTTCCTGACGCTAGAGTCATATTCAATATTTTATTGAAAGAAATAAGAGCTATGAAACTTAATCATTAATAATCTTCATGTAGAATTTATAATAATTATCGGGGAAAAAATTTTTTTTAGTAAGCTTAAAACATGGCTAGGCCATTTTAAAGCGCAATAGCCTCCCTAATGAATAAATGTCCAAGATGCCATCCAGGCGACAGCCTGTCGTCAGAGGGATTTCCAAGGCCCCTCCAGCCAGGTATACATTCTTCAAAGGGTATACAAACGATTTTTGCAAGGGGTGTGCAACTGAATAATTCCTCGAATTTTCTCGAAGATTTCCGGTGAATGAAAAAAAAAAAAAAAAAAAGCTTTTTTAAACAAATATGGTTCGATCCCTCTGCTGGAATATTCAAAAAATATCTCTCGAAGGGAGGGTTGTTTAAAAACGTTCTCGTCCTATGTTTACTAAGAGAATAAGACAACCTTTTTTAAATGGAACAAAACTGGATTGCCTCTGAGAAGGAAATAATACTTGGAGATAATTGTAATAGTCACGAATGCTTACTGAGACAATCTATACACTACGCGTGAAAAATACATGTTTTAAACAGAGTCCATTCCTATAATCTATATGGGCAGGGTTTTTTCCTGTAAAAACGCTATGCGTTTAATGGTTCAATCTCTCTCTCTCTGCTGGAATATTCAAAAAATATCTCTCGACGGGAGGGTTGTTTAAAAACGTTCTCGTCCTATGTTTACTAAGAGAATAAGCCAACCTTTTTAAATGGAATAAAACTTGATTGCCTCTGAGAAGGAAATAATACTTGGAGATAAATGTAATAGTCACGAATGCTTACTGAGACAATCTATACACTACGCGTGAAAAAATACATGTTTTAAACAGAGTCCATTCCTATAATCTATATGGGCAGGGTTTTTTTTTCCTGTAAGAACGCTATGCGTTTAATTATAATTTCAGCGTAAAAAGAAAATATCGCTTCTCACCGTTTAATTTTCCTAACGCTAGTCATATTCAATATTTTATTGAAAGAAATAAGAGATATGAAACTTAATCATTAATAATCTTCATGTAGAATTTAAATTACTTATTGGAGGGAAAAAAATGTTTTAGCAGGCTTGTAATTGTCTGGTTTGGGATTTTCCTGTGTTTGCACGGGTGACCTACGCAGAGCAATTAGGAAGCCTTTCAAGCTGGCCATTAACGGTATGACAGACGTCAATTGTATCCTTAAAGGTTACTTCCCCAGCGGTTGGGGTTTTTTTCCGTCAAGGGTGTACAAAATTTCCTTTACATCGGGGCTTCTTTTTCAGTTATTTAGCGAAGAGTAACAAGGATTGTGTCTTGTTTAGGATAGGCTCCATATTTCATTAGTTATTTAGAATTAAACAAATGTTATTAGTCGTAATAGTTATACACGCATAATACTCAACTTAACACCCGAACACATGCGACAGCAACCAAAATGCGCAAGTCAATTCATATACAATTAATAAAAATATTTAATTGTAATCATCGATCAGCGGGATGCTTATTTATTTTTAATAACATATGTAATATTTAACTATAATGTTAACCGTATTTATTTCGCTGATGAGGGTATACAGGACCCAGTATGCATTCTTAAAGTCTCTTAAGATGTTTAATGAAGTGGAAACGTCTGCCATTGTCCGCTAATGAGTGTCTACATGGACATTTCTTCCGAAAACACAGTATGCGTTCTTCAGGGGTGTACAGCATATTTCTTTCAAGCAGGGTACGCACGTGAATTCGTTGAATTTCTCAAAGTTCGCTACGTCTTTAGAAAGAACATTTAAAAAACGAATATCAAATTTATATTTGAGGTCTTCGCGCATGTTTCGAATTTCTTGTAAGGAGGGGGATAGAGAGAGAGCTTGTATGATGGACACAGTGTCTGTTTTGAAAGATCCCTGCAGAAAGTAATGCATGTTTTGAAGGTTCTGTAAGGAGAGGGAGAGCTTACTTGTTGGACACGATATCTGTTTTGAAAGTAATGCATGTTTTGAAGGTTCTGAAAGGAAAGGGAGAGAGCCTACGTCTCGGTCACAATGCACGTTTAGAAGTCCTCTCTCCATGTTATTACCTCCTTTCGCGATACATTTATATCTACTAAGAAAGGTATGCCTGTTTTGAAGGCTGTGTAAGGGGAGAGAGAGAGCTTGTATGATGGAGACAATGTCTGTTTTGAAACTTCCCTGCATGTTTTGAAGGTTCTGAAAGGAAAGGGAGAGAGCCTACGTCTCGGTCACAATGCACGTTTAGAAGTCCTCTCTCCATGTTATTACCTCCTTTCGCAATACTTTTATATCTACTGAGAAAGGTATGACTGTTTTGAAGGCTGTGTAAGGGGGGGGGAGGGAGGGAGGGAGAGAGAGAGAGATAGATTGAGGTTGTATGATGGACACTGTCTGTTTTGAAACTTTCCTGCATGTTTTGAAGGTTCTGTAAGGAGAGGGAGAGTTTACGTGTTGGAGGCGAAGTCCGTTTTGAAATTCCCTGCTCTGTATTTTTCCTCGAATGTCTCTACCTATATACATTTCTATTGAAGCTTATTTCTGACCAAACTATAAATAGCTTAATTAAAAGAGCAACAAAGCAAATCTTTTTATTGCTTCTCTCGAGTGAGAAGAGACATAGCTGTCTTATATTTTTTTAACATCAGTTGGAGCGTACCCCCGCATGTGGCGTGATGGATACCCCTAGCCATTAAGAGCAGGTACCGGGGAAAAACCCTAGCGTCCTGGTTTAACCACTTCTTAAGCTTCATTGTATTAGACGATGCACAGCGGTCGCATGCATCTTGTTTTTCGTAAAGGGTTCTCGTGTTAACGTCTCACACTAGCTATTTACAACGTCCTTTTCAGTCGCTTTTTTAATTCGTCTAAGCAATGTAATATTTTTATAAGCCCTCTGCTCAAAAGAAGAATTAAACAAATGTTATTAGTTGTAATAGTTATACATGCGTAATAATCACACATATACGAGAACCAGGTGCGCGAGTCAATTCATATACAATTAATTAATAAAAAACTTAATTGTTTTCATCGATCGACGTGCCGCGTTTAATTTCAAATGCGATGTCATTAGTAGGTGAAAAAATGGGTGAAATAGCTCGAGGTGCGCAAGTCAATTACATTAATCAATCAATAATACTTAATTGGTCGACGAGCAGCGTTTAATAACCTCACCCCTTTAGAGGCATGATGGCCTGACATTAGCAGTATATAAACATTGATTCTTTTTTTTCAATATCGCATTATTTAATTGATTGACACAATTATCTCATCAAATCGTTAACATGTTTTACCGACGCCGACAGAATGGAGCCTGGCTAGTCTACTCATCGAGACTTGTTAGTGACGTCACGCACACAGTCGTGGAGTGTGGGTGAAACTGGTTATTATTAGACCGAAGTCGGCTGGCGGGTTTTTCATTACATGTCGGACTGTTGCCGGAGAGAGGTTAAGACCGCGCAGTGCATTCGTTTAAACTTTTTTAAAAATGTCTACTTCCGGCATCTTCGTCGTTCAGCGGAAGAGGCAGCTTACCGCTCTCTCACCTAGGGGGCACGCGGTCTGCAAGAGGCGCTCTGTACAACGAGGGAGGGGGAAGTGAATGCTAGCTCTCCGCTGCTCTTGAAACGATCGGTCACTCAAGTGAGACGCTCCATGGAGGAAGGGTTGCGCGCGGGTTTTCAGCGAAATTATCACGCGATAACGACTGTTACGGCAACTCTGTCCTTTCAGCTATGGATTCATCTAAGTGTTGTAATATTCTTATAAATCCAAAATATATTTTCCCTCAAAAGTAGAATCAAACAAATGTTATTAGTCGTAATAATTATACCCATGCTAGCACACATATACGATGACGACCAGGTGCGCGAGTCAATTCATATACAATTAATCAATCAAAAATACTTAATTGTTTACATCGACCGACTAGCCGCGTTTCATTAAAAGTGTAATGTGTGGACATTAGTAGATATAAAATGGGGGAGATAGCTCCAGGTGCGCAAGTCAATTACATTAATCAATCAAAAAAAAAACTTAATTGTTTTCATCGATCGACCAGCCGCGTTTCATAGAAGTACAATGTGCAGACATTAGTAGTAATAAAATGCCGATTCTTTTTTTTTCAATGTTTTATGCATGGACGAACATTACCTAATTGATTGACACAATTATGTACTCAAACGATTTGCCGATGGGCGGCAGGCATCGAGAATCACATTCCCTACCACACACACCTCACCAGGGGCGGGATTTAGACAGGACGCTATGAGAGCGGGGTGACGTCGCCAGCGTATAGGAACAATACACACTCTCCCACATATCCGCAGGGAACCAATCACACGGCAGGGATTTAGACGAATCACAATGAGGGGGCGGGAATGTAGTCAGCGTATAGGAACAATACACACTCTCCCACCTATACACAGGGAACCAATGAGACCACAAAGGGGAGGGACCACCGGCACGCGACCAGACCGCATGGGGGACAGACCCAGGCGGCATTAGGTTAACGCACAAAGCAAGGGGGAGGAGCCACCGGCACAGAACCAGGCGACATGCTAGGAGACCAAAAGGAGGGGTCATCTTCGGCGGCTTTAAGGGTTAGCGCACAAAGAAAGGGAGAGGAACCTGCGAAAAGGAGGGGTCATCTTCGGCGGCTTTAAGGGTAAGTCCACAAAGGAAAGGGGCGGAGCTTGTCGGCATAGAACAATGGATCTTATCAGTTGTCGGCATCTGTTTTATGGGCCAGAATCGGCTTTTTATTTCTACTCTCCACCATTGCAACCGTCTCCGACCTCGGGCTCTGACTTCCCGGGCGTTACCCCGGCTTGGGTGAGTGGCCTATCTATACCTATCTCACCCCAGGGTCACACCTCCCAGAACATTGATAGAGGGACCCAATCGCCGTCAGAAGTCAGCAGCTCATGCAATGGCCCCCCCGTGGGACTGCAGTTGAACAGCGGATACGAACACATACATGATGACCCTGGGTGGTGGGGATGACGCCATTACCCACTCACCCAGCTGCGCGGGTATCCTTCAGGCTGTGTCCACGGAGGATTGAAATAAAATGATAAAAGAAACCAAAAGTGTGTGGGCGTTTCGCACGCAAGGTAGGCCGGCGAAGAAGTAAGAGAGATGTGTAAATGAATGGGCGTGGGGCGAAATGTGCATAAATAGAAGAGAAGAAAGAAACGATGGCGAGGGGCGACATGGAATGAAATGCACAGAACGCACGAGAGCCTACCTTGAGTCCCCCGGTCACGAGAACAAACCGGACGGGGATGAAGCGATGAGGATGGTGATGAGTGGCTCGGGAACCCCTGGGTACGCCAACACCCGTACTCACATAAGGTGAGCCCCTGGGGGGGGGGAGCTGGGCAGTGATTCCACAACAATAAGTACCATGTTACTATTCTTCCCTTGCTTAAATATTTTGTGAAGCATAAACATAATTACATATACTGCTATTACAAACAAGGATTTTTATGTTATAGGTAGTCAATTGTTATTCAGGTTTCTACAGGCCTGCGAATTTAAGATTTTTTCTCCGGCACAGGGTTAAATAGGTCTCTAAACCTAATTTTAGGTTTCTTTCCATAATGTAATGTCATCTCTGTCCACAAGAACACCTTTTCGTTTCCTACCCACAAACTCAAAACCCATTTCCAGCACCAGTTTATGGAGGGAAAGATCAGAGTTAATTACCAACAGCTCTTTGAGATGGAGTGTTCTTTGTTAACAAAGAAGTGGTGAACCTTACGACGGACTGCTGAACTCTCAAAATCGTCACACAGAACATCCAGTACTTGCCTGGCACGGAATTTCTTTCCAAGAGTTGTAACTTCACCGGTTGAAGATTTTTCTTTATGTGCACTATAAATGCTTCAACTTGACACATGGTAAACTCGGACATTAATTTTACTTCATTGATATTTCTCACAGAACTTGTTAAACAAGTCCAATACGACTGTCTTTTCACCACTTCATAGTAGTTTTCCTGCTTATGTTTCATAACAGCCTGAGGATGATAACCAAAATGAGAATGAGAAGCAATGCAACATGCAAGATTTTGGTTCACAACAGTCCGGTAACGAGAACAGAAATGCACATCTATCACAAAATGGAACTTAATTATGCACATTAGGATTTAATTTGTGTTTAACTGACCAATTCAGCCAACATAAATTAAATAGAGTAAACATTATCTTAATACATATACATTACATTTGTGATTCCCCCAGTCATACCAAGCTTTCATTCCTTTATTTAATGGCATACATTAAAGTTGCTTATTGTTCATTAATTTCCAGCATTTATCGTTTTTGTGGCAACACATATAACTAGAAGAACCAATGTTCTGTGGGTGTCAGGATCACATATGCTACTAATTTCTTCCAGTTTGCAACTATACAGTGCACTAGCAGCTGCTTCACGTCGCAGACCCCTAGAATAACCTCTACAGTGAAGTGCCCAGGAATGAGAAAGCTCTTTCCTGTTACCGGGGCCCGGGAAACCTTTCTGTTGATTGTGAATGCTCCCATTATAAAACACGTATTTCAACTTATTCATTCTCGTTACCATTTTCCTTACTCCACCATATTGCTTTCATACTGAGAGTTATTCATTGAGCCTTCCCCTCTCTTAGTTGCAGGGGAATTCCACTTGTATGCACAGTATGAGTTATTCTAATTAGAAGTTCAATAAAGTGTGTCATTTTATATTTCAACTATGCTTAGTACTCAACATTCTGTGCTTTAGCAAAAATGAAGTAAGCTTTCAGACCTCAGTTGTATTTTTCATACAACTATTTTGAAGAAAGCAAACTATGGTAAATATATCCACTTTGATCTCTTAATGGTCAGAATATACTTCCTTTCTTAGGTAGCCAAGTAACTAAATACGGCTATCTTCTGGTTGTACTGCATCGTCCATCGCTTCAAGCTCTTGTTCAGACCACCTTCATGCCTGCATGAACCACCAATCGCAGCTGCAAGACCTTCCATGCTCCAAAATTGGCCAGTTGTTCTCAGGTCTTGTGACAATCCGCAGCGTGTGGTGCAGTGCAGCTCAATAAGAGGTTCAAACATTGGTGGAAAGAAAATATGACGTGACAGCAACCAGAAAATGGCCGCAAGTAAAACAAACTGATATGTAACAATCACTCTACCCTATTGAATGCTAGTTGTTTCTTCCATCAGTAACTTCGAGAAATATCTCAGAATGATGTTTCTTTGCAAAATTCCATTTGTTCTTCACCTAATAAATGTTCCTAATATTTGCATATATCTTGTATCCTGAATTAACTCCTCATTCCTTTCTTGTAAATGGGAACTACAACCATGCACTTGCTGGTGGCTCTCCTTTTTAATGTATTTAAAAAGTCTAAACAAAATCTATGTAATAAATGCTGGTTAGCATATGTCTAGTATTATCTTCCCCTGGTGCTTTAAAGCTTTTCGTGTAAAATTTGTATGCAAGGTAATCTCAAAAACCACTTAACCAACTTTAATAAATGTTTCACCATAGAAAAGCCCTATTCTTTGTGTTAGACATGGACTATAAATCACCTTATAATTCCAATTCATAAATTACTAAAATACTAACAAGCGTTTAAAAAGGAAGCTCATCTTGATATCAAGTAATAAAGTTGTTTCGTGGATAAAACTGAATGCTGTTGTACATTAAAAGCTCTATACTTACTTGTAACGTGCTTGCACATCGTTCCTCTTTAGTAAATATGGTGATGCTGCAGCCTGTAAACAAAAGGAAAAATCACACATAAAACAGCTTATTACTGTTTTTAGTTGACCATGCTGAATACACACTGTTGCAGTATTATGATCTTACTCAACCTTCCTCAGGAATCCATTCCCCAGATACAAAACACAATACGCATATTTAAAATAAAATGTAGATAACAGGGATCCTCCCACACGTCAGCCTAAAGGACCCCATTGGAGAACATGCCTACCAAAATCTGTTCAGTATCTTGGTTCCAATGTCAGCATCATCTCTTAAATCAATAATCTATACTTGGCGCCAATCAAGAAGGTGATTGACAGTTACTAACCACGTGGCAGAAAGGGGATGAATACATTACAGCCCAGCTTGCTTATGTTTTTGTATCAGTTTAGAGATTGCCTGTGTACTGAAAAGTTCTTTTGCATTGTCCTACTTGTATGGTACTTGCCTTGTGTTACGTGTATTTGTTGTGTGAGCATTGATAATTGTGTTAACACGTCTAATGAATATTTAAAAATGTCCAAAAATAGTGACAAAGATAGCTCAGGCAAAAAAAAAAAAAAAAAAAAACCTGAGCGCACTTGGAAACCAAATAAAACTGTATTTGGTAAAGGTATCCCAATTAAAGGACAGGTGCGGGAAATATGCTCTGTGAAAGAATATTTCAAAGAGAAGTTGAGAAAATAATTCAGTGGCTTGATTCGTTGCAATATACCTGCGAAAGAGGGACTTAAAAAAAGTGAGCTACTGGAACTTGTGAAAGCAAACAAACTGCGGTTTCCAAGTTATGTAGTCGATGGCATTGTTGCAGAACATTGTCGCAAAAGTTAGGCTTCCCACTTATCATTGTCATTTTAACCCAATTGAATTTGGGCTGAAATAAAGGGTTATGTTGGGCAAAACAAAGGTTTAAAGAAGCACTAACAACAGTAAAAGCTGACTGGAAGCTGGAAAAAAGTGGTGACTCATAGAAAGGGCGTAATAAGCGCAACTTGGGAAAATGGAGGAGTTTTGGAAGAAACTATAGAACAACTTTGTCATTTCCATGGGGGAATTCTAGCAGCTCTTCAGATGACGACAACATTGTGTATCAAACGAGCAGCAGTAACAACAACAGCGATTCAGAAATTGGTGGCATTTTCCCATTAGAGAGCATCAATATTTCACAGGTATGTCTCTTCTGTTAACGCACATCTTTACACTGATATATTCTTGCATGTTCTATCCTCTGCACATAGATTCATTATTTTACAATTGTCTTCGTATACGAATATAAATTGCAGGCGCAACCCAGTCGCCTTCGACACGCTTCCACGTGGTCGCGATGAGTGGCAACGTCGCCTCTCTCTCTCTCTCTGCGAAATGTTAATCACCTTCTTGATTGGCGCCGAGTATAATTTCAATGTGTTGCTCTCACACTACATGCATGGTCTCAACAGTGCTGCCAGCTGTTGCATTGCTTGCAAACATGCTCAAGACCCTGCCACCCAATCAGCATTTAATTATACGCAATTCTTTCTGTAGAAATTATAATGTAGTTGGCCAACAAGAAGAATATAATTAAGACGCTCGTATGAAAGTTATGAAACTTTTATCTTAATTACTACCATTATAGCCTTGTTGCATAATATACTATTCTAGTAGCTAGAGGAAGTACCACATTTCACTCATAATTCACACTTTCAGGTCCACTCAATAAAAGCATTTTTTGAAAAAGTTTGTGTGTGAACAGCATAATCAAAAATGAATGTCTGTTTAAGTTCAACATCTTCAGACCACACAAAGATTTTCTAGAAAGTCCCCCCCCCCCCCGAACAACTACCATTTACAATTCAAATTTTCAATTTTCTCAAAAATGGTCAAATTGATACAATATATCACAAAATGTATATCCTGAATTTTCTGGGAATAGCCCGTGAATCCTCTTCATTGGGAGGGAATTTTATGTAATGGTAGACAAAACTGTATATGTCCCTAAGATACAATTTATTTCAAACAGATTTTTTTTTGGCAAAATCAGCCATTTCCAAGATATCTGTTCCTATTAGTCTGAATTTTTCAATACCGACTTGCACATAAAAACGGAATGTCTGTTAAACTTGTATACATGGTGACAAGCCTATACACACATCTGCATGGTCATTTAGAGTGATAAAAACAGATAAGGAACACAAATATATGCTTTACATAACATACTTTAACCCATTTATGTTAAAATTCTTGGCACTTTTGTTCCTTTTAAACAATACATAAAACCCAATACACCAGAGAGATTATGGAAACATTGCTTTCATTGTCCTTCTGCTGCCAACACACAAGCAGATTGTTGCTAATTATTTAAGGCGTAAGTGCAAAGCATAGATGCAGGATGTTTTTATAGTAGATTGAAGCAGTTAAGGCCAAACAGGACAAAACCGCAGGATCTGTGAAGCTAAACCACTATAGTTTTGCAGCATTTTCATATGTTGGCGATATTCATTTAGTGAGCTTTTGCCCATTCGGTTGGCAACCTTCCACCTCAAAATGTCACCAGTTTCTGCTATATAACTAAAAGGGGCGGGAGGTGGGTGGGCCAAATGACTTCATTAAGGCAACATCTGATTAAATACTTCATTCAGGATTATTGTGAATGTTCAGCTTTCTCGATTTTGTAAGTATTTTGGCTCTCTCCCCTCTGTCAACATATACAAAACTGAAAAATGTGTAATCAAACTACTTTTGCAAAATTCTTAACATGAAGTAAGCTTTTTTAAGAATAGTTTGTAGAAGCTACATAACAAAGGTAGTGGGTTGTGGAAGTCATGTGAATATAACATATCAATTTTTTTTCTACCTACTTCATGTTAATCGAGATAAACATTCACAGAAGCAGTTTCATTACACACTTCATTGTACATACAGCAGACTGAACAGCAGGTCACTACAAGTTGGTGTTAAAATACCAAACTCCTTCCACAACTTCGCAAGAAACAAAAACATATCACTTTTAATCAAAATGTTAAGAGCCACTTTTCATTTAAAGGATAGTTTGGGGTGGAGACATTTTCTTCAAAATCTTTGTGTTGCATCTTTGGAAGATATCAAACTTTAAATACTAAGTATTTCGGTTATGTTGTTCACAGACAGACACACACACAGTTGTGCATCTTTTTCTAAAAGTTTTATTTTTTGGATTCAGGGGAACCCAAAATGTATTTCCAGTGAAATCCTGATATCAAATTTGAGTGGAATGCAACTTACTGTAGGTAAGTAGTAGAGAAAGTAAAAAAATAAGTAATTTTGAAATGGCCACGTTACTTTCACATGTACTGCGGACATCAGCAAACACTTTATTTAACTAAGAAAATTCGGAAATTGTGCAACATGCAAAAAGAATATTGGGGTAAATTGTCATACTGTTTCCCTCGTTTGTGTCACTTTTGCCCGCATTAGCGACTGCGGTTGTATCTTAAAAATACAACAGATGGCACTGTCTGTCATTCTCTGACTTCAACGCAATGCAACCAACATCAGAAAAATTAATGCCGCCAATCGCACAGATACATCCCCAACTTATTCCCTTTGGGGTTTTTTGGTGTATAACCTTACGTATCTGAATTCACGGAACGTAAACGTCAGCCATTTATCTTGGGAAACATGTCCATCTGTGAGCAGCATAACTCGGAAACGAACAGTCGGATAAACACGAAACTTGGTATTTTGGTTATGTATCTCCCAGAGATGCGACACAAAGGTTTTCAATGACATCCTCCCACCCCAGATTACCCTTTGCACTGAACATTTTGTTAAACATTAAAAAGAAAAAAATGGGAAACATGTCCATCTGTGAACAGCATAACTCGGAAACGAACAGTCCGATAAACACGAAACTTGGTATTTTGGTTATGTATCTCCCAGAGATGCGCCACAAAGGTTTTCAATGAAATCCTCCCACGCAAGATTACCCCTTGCGGAACATTTTGTTGAACAATTAAAAGCCTACCAATTCCGCTTGCATATTTGACACCCTCTGCAAGCCATTTTCTTCTCTTCTGTATTCTCAGCTGACTCTGAATCATTCGCGCTCTTATTTTAAGCGGCTGTGAAATTAACAACAACCAGCATACCAACACCTTCTTCACTTAGCGGATTACCTAATTCGTACTGCAGTTGGCACTTCCGAATCTGCAGCAGTCTTACCGTGAAGATGACCGCGTTTACTCTAGTAACTTTGCTAATTACACCATTTCAGTGATGCACAAACAATTCGCGTTCCAACCTTAGATTTATGCACCACCGACTTCATATACAACTACTTCCACAAGTAAGGTAATTACTTTCGTGAATCCTCAGTTTACTTCACGTATAAATGCGGGGAAACAGTATGACAATTTAGCCGAATATTGTTCAAAGAAGGGGGTATATGTGTATATAATATAATCATTATTTCACAACATGGGTAAAGTTTCAAGTTTGAATTTAGGATTTATGCATAACATCCCCTTTAGTATTTTCATTACAAAAGCTTTTACATATTACCCGCTGCAACACTAGATTACGGGTTTCATCTGAACCTCAAACGATTCTGCTGTTCTATGCTGGCGTGCTTATCCACAAACGATGATACACCGGTCAAGGTTAAGTACTACAAATCAATGAAGGACTTAAACTGTCCCCGCTGATTACAAGTGTCATTTTCCAAATGTATATCATGCCTGCAATATCTCCTTTTTGGAAATTTGGCTACTGTACATATCTCGGCGCCGGTTCTACATGAATTATCGAGATGAAATTTGTGTCGGGAAAACACGTCATATCACTGCAAATTTTAAACATAAATGTCAGTGTCAATAAGTTAAAAAGCTTAATTTACTCAAGCAATCAATTATCTGTGTATATCGGCATTAACATGTACTCTTTGACTTTCATATTACGGTCTATCATTTAGATGTTATACAACCCATAATACTTACATTTTTAAACAATGAACTGAAATGCTGTTTGCCTCCGAGATCAGAAGAAATACTGGAAAAATCGAATGCCTTCTTGGCTATAATTCTACTTGCGAACAACATTTTCGTTTACTGGAATTGTGCGAGTACCTTTTCAGCAATTCTTCCTACACCTTCTTCACGTGTAGCTGATGCAAGTCCAAGAAATCACACTTATGTGCGCATCTCACATGCGCATTTTCAATTTCCGGAAAGTTCTATGTATATACGCGAGTCGTTTTAGTGTTAAATTACCACAGATAAATAAAAGAAAGACATTCCTTAACTCGTATTTGTGAGTTTTCCAACCGAAAAATTTTGAATGCCTTTTGCTATGAGTAAAAGCACTTCTTTTATTTTCTGAGTACCATTTCGATTGTTATCAATACATAGATCGCCAATCGGTACATCCGGTTATTGACTGGCAAGAAAATAAAATATAGTTAATGAAATAAGAATTATAAAAAGCTCCAAAATATCGAAATAAGACAAATAGCAATACTCGTTTTAATGTGCAGAATTACATCCCTACTAAACCACCTTTCTTTCTTACTCTCCCAGCAAACCCCCACCACTAAGATTCGTGCCTGAGCCGCGCGTTTAAAACAGTACAATTTCGTTTTTCCACATTAAACCTCAACTTTCTTCCCACCTCATTCATTTGTGCTTTGTTTCTGTCCAAGAATCCACTAATGCACCTTGTCCTATGGATTTAGGAACTTTAAAGACTTGCTTCAAATACTAACACTAGGAATAAAATACTTAATTCTATAAACTGTAAAATTGTAGCAAACTATACTTAATACACAGGTATGCATAACTACACCAATTTCTTACTTAGCTTTTACCTAATCAATTTGTCTTTTGGTCTTGTTTTGAAATCTCTGGGTTGAGAGAAGAGGAAAAAATGTGTTAAGTGTTGATCTCACACACACGCGCGCGCACACACACACACACACACAGACCTTTTTCCAGTATGCTTTTTTGATTCAGGTCTCAAAATATGTATTTCCGGTGAAATCTCGGTATAAAATTTTTGGGTGGAGTGCAATACCTTGTCTACCTATGTACATAGTAGAGAAAGTAAATATCAGTACATCCATTTAACAAATTCTATGCATTAAGATGTAAATAATTAGTAGTCTGTGCATCTTACACTAATGGGCTTTACTTCAAGTAGGTTAGCTACAAAAATGATCTAATGTGTTCCACTCACATGGCTTTCTCTACTCTTGTATAGACTATTTTTACAAATGCTTATTCTCCATTTATTCATGTTAATTGAGATAAACATTTGCAGAAACTACCTTATTGTTGATTTTCTTGTAGATGCAAGGGGCTTTAAGCGATAGTCAAATGTTTTAAGAGCTGGTTGCTATGTGGAGCATTACCAGGACATAAAAGAACCAATAACGAACTCCCATTTGAGAAAAAGTATAAGTATTGGAAAATTCAAACAAATAATAAGAAATATCTCGGAAATGGTTCACTTGACAAACAAAAATGTATGTGACAAATTGTGTGTTTTAATGAGATGTACATTTTCTTTGTAGTAAAGGACTTTAGTGGACAGAAAATTCAAGCTATACATTTCATTTGCCATAAAAATATTTTAAACATATGATATTTTAACCAAAATCATTTGCCATTTTTGAGAAAATCATAATTTATGATAAATGTTCCATGTAAAATTAAATTGAGTTTTATTTATGGATGCTTTTTAACTGCTGTGGTCCTTAGCATCCCATTCTATATTGGGCATGAAAAACTGATAATTTTGCTCAAGCTTGAGGTTCTTTTATGTGCTGTAAATCTACGACACAGGACCACCAGCTTTACTTCCCTTCCGAAGGAAGCCATGCTAAGGATTTTTATGCCTGAAAAAATCCAGCGCCCTTTGCCAGGTTCAAAAGCACAACCTCAGGAACTAGAGGTTAGCATGGTAACCACTGAGTCATGTTCCATTTAAAGGTTAGCCTGGGGTGGTGGATTTTCTTAAAAATCTTTAAGTCGCATCTTTGAAACATACTGAACCTAAATACCAAGTTTGGTGTTGATTTAACTTTTCGCTTTTGAGTTGTTGTTCAGACACACACACATCTTTTTTCTAAAATGTTTTTGGATTCAGGGGGCCTCAAAACATGTATTTCCGGTGAAATCTTTATATTGGATTTTTGGGTGGAATGCAATACTTCCCCTATTTACTATATGTAGTAAAGAAAGTAAAAAGGTCTAGCATAGCATACTTAGGTTTGTAGTAATTTAACTGGTTTTTGTTTCTTTTCCATTAATTATAATAGCTTAGCCACCATTTTCCGTTGTATAGGACAGTCAACTTCTTAGAGCCGTCAGCTCAGTGGGGCATTCTATATGCATAAATAAATTTTATTTATTTCATGGAGAGGTCCCAATGAGCTAAAGCTTGAGGCAGGAACTACATACAATAGGGCAGATGGGGGCACAATGAAGCAGAAAAAAACAAATGACTAGAAATGACAGAATGTTTATTAATTTTTTCAGTTCAAAAAGTTTTACACCATTTGTCATTAAATGGCTCTCATCCTGTGCAACTTTGTTACACTTCAAATAAATAAGAATGAAATGAAACTTAATTTTCTAGCTAATGGCATTTGTTTCACTGTATCCCGTTAGTGGGACACAGAAGAGTTACAATGAATACATAACAACATGCCCTTATCTGAAATCTAGAAACATATAACATTCACTAATAGATATTTATGACCCCTTAAAGTTACTTAATGCTTATATGAGAAAAATCTACACCAAAAGATATATGTCCTTTCTGTCGCTTTGTCTGCCCATAGCTTGTGGCTTCTGGTAGGATGCATTTAATTTGCTCTGTCCTCAATTTCTGGTTTAATGAACTTATTTGTTATCTTGAATTGAAGGGAAACTAGCAAAAGGTAAGGTGGATGTGAGTCATATCAGGCATGAAGTAGCATCTAGCAACTGTAAATAGCAACCAGCTGAGTGCACATAGTCACACTCCTGCTAAACTTTATTTTAATGTAATGCATCAAAATGTACAGTGTGTTACTAATAAGCTCTTGGACATTAAAATATTCTTAAACTCTCAGGAAAATATTCAGGTCTGCTGGCTCGAGAGTAGTTATCTAAATTAAAACAACTTCTAGAATCTCACAATCTAGAAAACTCCGTACATAGCCCTACAAGAGTAACCGATCTTTCAAGCACATCAATTGATGTTATGATTCTTGATCAAACTATTACAGATCTCAAACTGGCGAATGTTAACACTGGGATCCAATGCCATAATATTGAGCCTAGCTGATGCAATTCATACCACTTGCAAGAACTCACCCAGGGTAGTTCAGAAAAGAAGTTTCTCCAATGAAAACGTTCAATACTTCAATTCATTATTAGCTAGAGAAAATTGGCTGGATGTCTATAGCGCAGCAACCGTTGACCTTAAGTCTCAAAAATTCATGACCACATTCTTGCATCATTTTAATACCGCCTTCCCCTGTAAACTGACTAAAAAGGGCATGTCTGCAACAACAAAAAATGGATCACCCAAGGAATCATAAATTCTAGTAAGAGGAAGCATCTTCTTTTTGAAATAAGTAAAACCAATAAAACTGAGGGGTTCACTAAATACTTTAATCAATACAAGCAAATCTATAACAAAGTAATAAAGGCTGCTAAGAAACATTACTTTGATGCACATATCCATAACTCCTCAAATAAAAATAAGACAATCTGGAATATAATAAAGAGCGAAACTGGTAGTTCCAACCCTGACACCGGTAATAACATATCCTTAACAGTAAATAATGCAATAGTTGAGAATCCAGCTGATATCGCTAATATTTTCAACAATCATTTCAACACTGTTATGGACCGAATCACTTTGCCACAAACTGGCACCTACAAACATCCTAAACTGAAAAGAAATGAAAAAAGCATATTTCTCAAACCAGTGACTTGCGATGAAATAATCAAAATTATTAATTCCAAAAGAAATTGCTTCTCGGCTGGTCCTGATGAAGTGCCTGAATATATAATTAAAAACTCCATGAACTGTATTGCTGATCCCCTACTGGATATATGTAATACCTCAATATGCTCAGGGATTTTTCCTGATAAATTTAAATCAACTAGAATAGTCCCTATACTAAAGTCGGATAACCCACAAAATGTTGACAACTATAGGCCAATCTCCTTGCAATCCGGATTCTCAAAAATACTGGAAACTGTGATGTTTAATCGAATTGTAGTTTTTCTGGAAAAACTTGTGTTCAGTGACCATCAAAATGGCTTCAGAAAAAACAAGAACATATCTAATGCTCTCTATTCCTTCCTTAAAGAAATTCTCGAAGGAGTCGATGCCGGCAAATCCACACTCAGCTTATTCATGGATCTAAGTAAGGCATTCGACCTAGTAGACCACACTATTTTGCTATCCAAATTGGAGGCATATGGTATACGAGGTTTAGCCCATACATGGTTCAAGTCATATCTCACCAATCGAAAGCAAGTTACAGTCATAAGAAACGATACCAGTGGCCAGTGTGTTAGCTCCACTTCATTAACTGTAAAAGGTGGGGTTCCTCAGGGCTCTACTCCTGGACCTCTTCTGTTTTAGTGTACATAAACGATTTACCACTTAATATACCTCATGGAGAATATATCCTGTATGCTGATGATACCAGCTGTATACTGAGGGGAGATAATTGCACAGAATTGCAACAGCAGGCCGATAACGTTATGATGGGCAATGGCTGTCCATAATGGCTGTTACATTAAACAGCAATAAATCTCTTTGCATGAGATTTGCAGTATCCAATAGAGGGAATGTAAATACTGAACCCGTTATTACCTATAACAGTAAAATAATTCAACACGTATCGGACACAAAATTCTTAGGAGTAACTATTGATAAATTCTTGAACTGGAAACCACACATACAGTGCATTACATCAAAAATTAATAGAGCACATTACATCATCTCAGTGCTAAAACATATCTGTAATCCTCATACAATAAAAGTTATATATTTCTCATATGTGCAGTCAGTGCTTGCCTATGGCATAATCTTATGGGGAAATTCTACTAATGTAAATAAACTATTCATAATCCAAAAGAAAATAATTAAAAACATGTTTAATTTAAAGAGAACTAAACACCGTAGAACACATTTCAAACAAAACAATATACTCACCCTGCCCTGTTTATACATCTTAGAAACAGTTTGCTTTATAAATAACAACATTCATTACTTCTACTCAAACAGCACCATACATGAGCATTCCACTAGAAGCAGGAATAACATTCACTTACAAGCCGCCAGAACGACAAAAAAGGTTAACTCTATATTACATACAGGAATCCTGATGTATAATTTAATTACAACAAAAATTAATGACAAACATCTACCTAGATTCAGAAAGCAGGTTAAGAGGTTTTTAATTGATAACTGCTTTTATAATATACAAGACTTTTTTGAGTTCAATCCTACCCCACCCCACCCTGTTGCTTTTCCTAAGAGAACTTCTCACAATCATTATCTCTTCTTCATACAGTTCTTACCAGGAATCTCATACTGAAGTCTCTAGTAGTTGGACCACGCTCCAGTCCTCAAAACACTTGCATTAAGTGTTGTAGGAACTCACCATTATCAGACTCTACATATTGAATTTCCAACTCGCTGTCTTCATCTCTTGATGTTGGTATGTTTTCCTTAAATAAAGATCTTTTAGGCCAAGTTTTTCTTCTTTTCTCAACTAGAGCATTCTTTTCTGGAGTGCTAATGGTAAATATGCTCTTCTTTTTATGCGTGTTTACTTTGTGTTTCCTATCTCTAGTTTTTGGAAAGCTCTTGAAAACCTCCAGACACTGACATCTTTGCATGGCGACAATATTAATGCAACTCCTACCTGAGAAGGACCAGCAGAGGGCTCTTTTGCAGCTTGCGAAACAGGAACCTTCATTGACCGGAACGTCTTTATGTGGAACAACTGGACCTGATGAGCTTGCTCCACCATATCAGGCACATAACTTCCCAGAAAGTGGATAAACTCAACACTTTCTGAAAGCCGATACGTTTCCTGCAGCTACAGTCACAAGACCGCCTACGTCATACAATGTTGCAACATCCATCAATCAATAGCAGCATTGTAAACATTTATGTACCTCCACATCCAATGGTTGAAGTTTATGTGAACGATGGGGAGGTAAGTTACCCTGTTGTTTCTGGCAAGATTTATTGCTTCAAGGGATAAGACTCTCACAATTGTCAAACAACAGTAATGAAGGAGAACCTTTAGAAGAGTTGGCATGTTCATTACTTGAACAAAAAGTTTGACAGTCAGCCTCCTGAAGGTGTTGCAAGCCCTAGGTACCAGCTGGAGCATCTTTAATCATGTGTGGTGTAAAATGCACTCTAGGAAACACCGCTGCAGGTGCAATTGTACCCACAATGCAGCATGTTGTGCCTGTTTCTGCACTGGTGCATTTTACTACCTGATGTGGTTCTGGACCGTAGATGTAGCAGTTTCATTGAGATTGGAAACTCTCACTCCATCAGCAAACTTGCGATCATCTTTGTACACTTTCTCAAGAATGTCAGAAAGCAAACTGACATTATTTAAAATAAAGAGAGTTGAAGGTTGTTACACTACATCACTAAATGTTCTTACTTGAACGCGTTTGCTCCCAAAATGTAGTGTAACAACCTTCAACTCTCTTTATTTTAAATTATGACACATCACTGTTACTAGCTTCTAAATCTTCAAATTGACATTAGTTCGATTGAAATATGTAGATGTTGACAAGCTGCACTTTTCAGGAGACTGAACTTGTATCAAGTTAATCTCTTCCCAAATCTTGGGGCATGATATTTCCTTGTCAAGCCATAATACATTTTTGAGCATATCACCACATTCTCCTGCTCTGGTGTGAAAATACTTCTACAGTCATAATGAGGACACATTTTCTTGTGCATATGCAACCTTCTTTTCCCTCACATACCAAAAAACAATAGCATATTTCAGTTGTTTTGCTGTTGCACAAATTTCCTAATTTCGAACCATGATGATAAGATGCTTTATTGTCACATAAACTTACATACAGTGAGTAAAAACTCCGTAAACAGGTGACTCGTCAAGTGTACAAGAATTAAGATATACTAAATAACAATAATAACATAATTACAAATTTACATATGTGATATAGTATATACAAGTATTGATATAATTATGGTAGTGCCTTTGTAATGTCAGTTTTGGTTTATAGTTTAACTAATTACAGAATGACAAAACGTTATTATAATTCAATTTCATCATTCATATATTCAGTAACTGAGTAATAGGCTTTGTCCATTAATAGGTTTTTTATTGCTTTATTAAAGTATTGAGGGTTTTCTTTTCACGGAGTTTTATAGGGAGTTTGTTATAGACTTTTATTCCTGCATATAATGGACTTTTTACTTTTTCTACTACGTATAGTAAGTAGGGGGAAGTATTGTATTCGGCCCAAAAATTTGATACCGTGATTTCACCGGAAAGACATGTTTTGAGACCCCCTGAATCCAAAAAAAGTATTTTTGGAAACATGTCCGTGTGTGTCTGTGTGTGTGTCTGTCTGTCTGTGAACAGCATAACTCAGAAACGAACAGTCGGATAAACACCAAACTTGGTATTTAGGTCCAGTATCTTCCAGAGATGCGACACGAAGGTTTTCAAGAAAATCCCCCACCCCAGATTACCCTTTACATGGAAGATTTTTCGAAAATTTTAATTTTCTCAAAAAAGGCACTAACGATTTTGATTAAAATATCATATGTTTAAGATATTTTCATGACAAATAAAATGTATATCTTGAATTTTCTGGGAATGTCTCCAAAAGTATTCATCGTGAACGACTTTTGCATAACTGGTAAACCATAAGATATAGACAACATTTTACTACACAAAAAATGTAGGTCGCGTTAAAATACACAATTTATGTCATATTCATTTTTTTTGTTGAGTGAACCATTTTCGAGATATTGCTTGTTATTCCCTTAAATTTTTCAATACTTATTTTCCCAAATGGGAATTTGTTATTCATTTGTCTTGGATATGCAAAGAGTATTAATCTGTGGCAAAGGGAATGGTGCTGCACCTAGCAACCAGCTATTAAGAGATATGTATGTGCTTAAAGGCTACTGTATTTCTATATTGCCCTTGTAAATATATATTCCCCTTACATCTACAAGAAAATTAGCAATAAGATAGAGTCTGCAAATGTTTATCTCGATTAACATGAAGTAGATGGAGAATAAGCGTTTGTATAAATAGTTTGTACAAGAGTAGAGAAAGTCATGTGAGTGTAACACATCAGATTTTTTCATACAGTGCTAACCTGTGCATAGGTGGTTTCAGATTATTTTTATTTCTCGTTCCATGACTATGTTGCATTTGTGAATTATAGATTGTATCAAAGTTTGAGTGGATGTATTTATTTATTTCATACAGGAATTGGGATGGTAAAGTTAATATTTTCAGGTTTTTGAACAAATTTCTGCATGAATCTTTTGGTCTGGAGTGAGTCATTATACGTAACACTTTTTTTTGACTTTTAAAAATCATTTCCCATCCAGTATAGTTCCCCCATAGTATTATTCCATAAGTCATCAAAGAATGAAAGTAACTGAAGTAAACTATTTTCCTTGTTTCAAGGTTCCTTATTTTAGCTATGCAGCTCATATTGAAACATGCACTATTTAATCTTTTAGCCAAATAGCGGATGTGATCGTCCCATTTTAATAGTTGGTTTAAGTAAATACCCAACATTTTTTAATTTTCTGTATGATTTATAGCATCAGTTGTGATAAAACTCTCACAATTCTTATCTTGAGTGCTGAGCTGCATAATGGATGTTTTGAAGTGTTAAGTTTGAGGCCATTACTAGTAAACTACTTCTGTAATTGAGCTATAGTTTCGCTTAAGTTATATTTTAACTCCTCAATGTTCTGCCCATTTAATAAGATGGAAGTGTCATCGGCATACACTTTTATGGAGTTAGGTAGGTCATTTATGTAGATTATATACAGTAGAGGTCCCAACACACTTCCTTCTGGGACTCCTGTTTTTATTTGATTCCACTGTTTCCTTTTGATTCTTAATGATTTTTTTTGGTTTACAACAATTAAAATAATTTTCGAACCACCTTAAAGCACTGCCTCTTATGCCATAGAAATCTAATTTTTTTTAGTAATATATCATGGCTGACACAATCAAATGCTTTAGAATTATCACATATCAGAACTGCTGTCTGTTGTTTCCTATCTATCATTTTAGAAGCATCATTTACCAAGGTTATTAGGGCTGATATTGTTGAGCACTTTTCACGAAATTCATGTTGAGAGTTGTTTAACTTGGTCAGATGTTCAAAATAAGACATGAGTTGTGCATGCACAATCTTTTCAACTATGGTGGAGAATGTAGGAAGCATAGAAATAGGTCAAAAACTTTTAAATTCTGTTTTCCCTCCTTTGTGCACAGTTTAACTAGGGCATATTTCATTCTCTCTGGAACAGTACCCGCAGCTAGGGAATGATTAATTATCTGACTGAGTGGTCCACTTATTTCATGTTTTATTTCCTTAATTAGATATGGAGGCAGTTCATCCCAGCCATAGGAGGTTTTTGATTTAAGTTTACTGATAATTTCAATAACTTTTTGTGGTATAACGCTTGAGAATTGAAATTGGGGGGTTAGCATTAGGCAATTGTTGTTGTAATCTGCAAATATAAGAAATACTAATGCTACAAAACCAAAAAAGGGTTAAATAACTAATAATGAAACACAATGAAATTGTTCATTGTGACCCTTCTTTCAAAAAACAGTTTGCAGGACCTAACCTTACACTTACAGCAATCACAAAACAGAGAACCTTAACACAAATAATTACTGATGAAAGATTTAAAGTGATATATATCTCAAATAAATGCTCTTAAAACAATTCCCATAATAACAAAATAACTGCAACCTGAAACTTTTACTTTTACCCTATGAATACATTAACTAACAAACATCTTAAAACACAACAGCCACCATTACTCATCTATACTCCTTGGTGTCAATCATGTAATTCATATCTCTGTCACAAAAATGCATTTGCACTTATAATTTGGCTATAATAAAGACTATTTCATTGTACCCACACCTATCCTAATGCTATTGCTTTTATTTTTTTAATTAATTAATTTATTTATTTTTTTTGGACGGTCTTTAAATACTATGGTCCTAGTGTCCCATTCTATATTGGGCATGAAAGACTGCAAATTTTGCTCAGAGGCCTCTTATCAGGCTTGAGGTTCCTTTACGTGCCATAAATCTATGACACGGGACAACCAGCTTTACTTCCCTTCCCATGCTAAGAAATTTTACCCCAAAAAAATCCATCAGCCCCCTGCCGGGTTTGAACCCGCAACCTCGGGAGCTAGAGCTAGCACAGTACCACTAGTCCATGGAGGACGACCCCTAATTCTATGTAGCACTTAACTAGGCATTGCAAAACTAATAAATAAAGCTTGTGACTGTTATATTTAAATACTGATTAAACTGTCTTAAAACAATGTATTGCCATTTTTACACTTTCATACAACAATGGCTACCATAAATACATTTACAAGTATATTTTGACAAGTCAAAATTATGCCTTACACACTCTTCTTCCTACAGTGAAGTTCCTATCTTGTAACAAAAACCTCTTTGTTGTTCATTTTTGTTTTTTTACTTTCTGTGCAACTTATATATTTTTACAATCCATTCCTTTCTTGTTGAATTATGCTTAATATTCTGCACATCATAAATTATAGGTTCAACATCAATTGATAATAAAATTAGGTTTAAACTATTGTAGTATTCTCATTAGCAGAAGAGATTCATTTTATGAGAGTATTAACAGTGTGATTAGTGAGAAGAGAAATTGTTTCCTTTGTACAGTTCTCTTTAACTTCTGTCTTCAGAAACAAGTGATGAGGAACCTATAAGTCAGAACACTGACCACTTGACTACTAAAGCAATCATCAACCACTTTCACTTCTGTCTTCAGAAACAAGCGATGTGGAATCCAGAAGTCAGAACACTGACCACTTGACTACAAAGGCAGTCATCAGTCACTTTCACTTCTGTCTTCAGAAACAATTGATGAGGAACCTATAAGTCAGAACACCGATCACTTGACTACAAAGGCAGTCATCAACCACTTTCACTTCTGTCTTCAGAAACAAGTGATGAGGAACCTATAAGTCAGAACACTTACCACTTGACTACAAAGGCAGTCATCAGTCACTTTCACTTCTGTCTTCAGAAACAATTGATGAGGAACCTATAAGTCAGAACACTGATAACATGACTACAAAGGCGGTCATCAACCACTTTCACTTCTGTCTTCAGAAACAAGTGATGAGGAACCTATAAGTCAGAACACTGACCACTTGACTACAAAAGCAGTCATCAACCACTTCCACTTCTGTCTTCAGAAACAAGTGATGAGGAACCTATAAGTTAGAACACTGGCCACTTGACTACAAAGGCAGTAATCAGTCACTTTCACTTCTGTCTTCAGAAACAAGTGATGAGGAACCTATAAGTTAGAACACTGACCACTTGACTACAAAGGCAGTCATCAACCACTTTCACTTCTGTCTTCAGAAACAAGTGATGAGGAACCTATAAGTCAGAACACTGACCACTTGACTACAAAGGCAGTCATCAACCACTTTCACTTCTGTCTTCAGAAACAAGTGATGAGGAACCTATAAGTCAGAACACTGACCACTTGACTACAAAGGCAGTCATCAGTCACTTTCACTTCTGTCTTCAGAAACAAGTGATGAGGAACCTATAAGTTAGAACACTGACCACTTGACTACAAAGGCAGTCATCAACCACTTTCACTTCTGTCTTCAGAAACAAGTGATGAGGAACCTATAAGTCAGAATACTGACCACTTGACTACGAAGGCAGTCATCAGTCACTTTCACTTCTGTCTTCAGAAACAAGTGATGAGGAACCTATAAGTCAGAACACCGACCACTTGACTACAAAGGCAGTCATCAACCACTTTCACTTCTGTCTTCAGAAACAAGTGATGAGGAACCTATAACTCAGAACACTTACCACTTGACTACAAAGGCAGTCATCAGTCACTTTCACTTCTGTCTTCAGAAACAATTGATGAGGAACCTATAAGTCAGAACACTGACCACATGACTACAAAGGCGGTCATCAACTACTTTCACTTCTGTCTTCAGAAACAAGTGATGAGGAACCTATGTCAGAACACTGACCACTTGACTACAAAGGCAGTCATCAGTCACTTTCACTTCTGTCTTCAGAAACAAGTGATGAGGAACCTATAAGTTAGAACACTGACCACTTGACTTCAAAGGCAGTCATCAACCACTTTTACTTCTGTCTTCAGAAACAAGTGATGAGGAACCTATAAGTCAGAACAATGACCACTTGACTACAAAGGCAGTCATCAGTCACTTTCACTTCTGTCTTCAGAAACAAGCGATGAGGAATCCAGAAGTCAGAACACTGACCACTTGACTACAAAGGCAGTCATCAGTCACTTTCACTTCTGTCTTCAGAAACAAGTGATGAGGAACCTGTAAGCCAGAACACTGACCACTTGACTACAAAGGCAGTCATCAACCACTTTCACTTCTGTCTTCAGAAACAAGTGATGAGGAACCTATAAGTCAGAACACTGACCACTTGACTACAAAGGCAGTCATCAACCACTTTCACTTCTGTCTTCAGAAACAAGTGATGAGGAACCTATAAGTCAGAACACTGACCACTTGACTACAAAGGCAGTCATCAGTCACTTTCACTTCTGTCTTCAGAAACAAGTGATGAGGAACCTATAAGTTAGAACACTGACCACTTGACTACAAAGGCAGTCATCAACCACTTTCACTTCTGTCTTCAGAAACAAGTGATGAGGAACCTATAAGTCAGAACACCGACCACTTGACTACAAAGGCAGTGATCAACCACTTTCACTTCTGTCTTCAGAAACAAGTGATGAGGAACCTATAAGTCAGAACACCGACCACTTGACTACAAAGGCAGTCATCAACCACTTTCACTTCTGTCTTCAGAAACAAGTGATGAGGAACCTATAAGTCAGAACACCGACCACTTGAATACAAAGGCAGTCATCAACCACTTTCACTTCTGTCTTCAGAAACAAGTGATGAGGAACCTATAAGTCAGAACACTGACCACTTGACTACAAAAGCAGTGATCAACCACATGCAGCACTTTAAGTGATACGCAACTCTGAAACCTGAAGCTAGTCATGCCAACCTTAGTTAAATGCTTACTAAAGCTTATTTCATTGTCTCTTGAATTTATCCCGCTAGTATGGCTACCAAGCAAGAACCTTTTATATGATGTATAAACCTTCAATTCAGATTTACACGTTTTGGTGTGCAATACTGAAAGTGAAGCGATATTCACATTTTTAAAGAGCATGTCATTATGTGATGGGTTTGACATTTCATGCTTTTTGCATGGCCACAAAAAAAATGAATAAAGATGACTTCCTATTTGAGAAAAGCCTAAGCATTTGAAAATTCAAACAAATAACAAAGAATATCTTTGAAATGGTTAATGCCACACAAATATTTGATATAAGTTGCCAGCCGTAATGAGGTCTACATTATTTCTGTATTAAGATTTTGTCTCTCTCTTACAATTTATTAATTATACAGAAGTCATCAGAATTAAGAGGACTTCATGGGCTATTCCCAGAAAATTGAAGCTGGTATATACTTCATTTATCTTGTAAATATTTTTAATATGTGGTATTTTAGCCAAAATCATTGATAGTTAAAGATAGTTTGGGGTGGAGGGATTTTTCTTGGGAATCTTTGTGTAGCATTTCAGAAACAATGTGAACTTACACAGCAAGTTTGGTATTTAACCAACTCTTCACGGCCACATGTACCTTTTTCGTTTTATTAGGGAGTCTCAAAACAAGTGTTAATAGAATTTGAGGGTGGAATGCAGAAAGCAATGAGTCACATTTTCCTGTGTGGTAGGAAACCATGAGGTTGCAATGTTCAAGGAGAGCATTGCATCACTTTACTTACATGTAATTGACCAATCTTAGTTGCCACATTGCCCATTCACATACCTCAAACAACCAATATCATAATTTTTAAGTAAAGAATAGTAAATCGAGGAACAGGCTTGCCTTGATAAAATCACAGCTGATAATAGTTTAAATTGAAATCATTACATCTAATATTAATTCATATTTAATACAACTACTGCAAGCAAAAGTTAACATAAAATAATAGTTTCTGTATTTAAACTTGCGCTTGACACTTTTGTTAGACGCCTTGTCTCTTGGGAAGCAAATTTGGTAATCAACTTGGAGATACTAGTTGCTACCTTCACAGTTGACACTCTTTCCTGAGGAAATCAACACTGTGGTGTTAAATTCCATCCTATGCTCACGGCCTATGAAGTCAGTTGATGTTGCTTACCCCCATCTTATAATGCTTTATCAATAATCTAACATATTATGGCAGACACAAAATTTAATAGCGGCTGGTAGCTGACCACTACAAGAGAAACGCAACGTTGCCACACGTTTAAGGGTGGAGCAAAGATACATACAATAATAAGACAGAATGGAAACAATTTATAGGGAATTACTGTAGCAGTCAAGCTAACAAACTTGGTGTGTATTGCTAAGTTAACAAGTAATCTGAAACTCATACCTTTGTAACATCTTGTGCAGGCCAAGTAAAAATTATATTCCTGCTTTGGTAATGCAACACCTTCTGTTTGTATACTATTGGTTCACTTTCACTACTCGTACTTTGTTCATTAAGTGACACTGTCTAAACACCAATAAATAACATAACACAATCTGAATGGTTAATACCACAATTACCAAAGTTAACACGAGAGTAAAAATCTCTACTGAAGCAACTTTTCCTTTCTTATCACACGCTGACACAATAAACAATAGAGGCATGAAGGCAGGTTGACACAGAACTTTAAAGCTTCTTAGCAGAGTCACTTGTTAAAAGACGAATTCAATGCACATCCAAATCTCTGCAACTATTTAATGTAGGAAATGTTTTAGTGCAAGCTTCAAAATCCAATGCTCTTTATAAACAGGTTATCCTCTTCCCTGGAGCACAAGTTAGTTTTGTGGGCACATATGACATTTGTATCACTGGTTTTACAGCGTCATTTCACTGTGTTTGAACTATACAACACTGAAGGTGACGCAAGCTCTCACTGGGTTTTGTAATCACCAGCTCCTCCCGCCACTAAATTTTGTGTCTGCCATAGTTGTACGTATTTCCAAGAAATAGGGTGGATGAACTATGATATTTATGTTAATAGAAGTTAATTATAGTGGATAAACATTTGTGAAAATGTTATGTTATATAAATGAAACATATCTAACTGTATAGCAATTAAATATAAGTGACCAAGACTTGTTCAATGTTAAATAGTATGTATGTAAATTAATGTGATTATTCTGAAACTTGTATGAAGTCTATGAACAATAAATATTGAATGATATTAAAGTCTGTAACATTTTCACACAATCATTCTGTATATAGTGAATTTCTGTGGCTTGGCCTTCAGACTAGGTGTTCTTGGCTTCAATTCTCAGTTACTGCAGTTTCTTTTACCAAAGTAGTGCTTCAGTTGCTTTCATTTGACTTTCTCTAACCACTCCTCTACTAAGTATTCTTGATACATAAATCTTCTTCTTGTATCTACTTCATGTTAATTGAGATAAACGTTTACAGAAATAGTTTCATTGCATATTTTGTTGTAGATAAAAGAAAGATAGCAGCTAAAGTGATAGTGAAATGCTGGATTTGAGATTCCATCTCTCTGTATGCAATCACGAGAGCTTGATGTTGGCAGGTGCCTGCTGAGGAGGGAAGCATCAGCAAGCCATGGGGAAAAGTGACATAAGCAATTTTGGAAGGATCCTTAACTTGCAAGGACTGTCAACATATCCTATGGATCAGCTCAACACGCACAAAATCTTCTAGGCTATAGGAAACTTGTAGTTCGTGTGATGGTATGTCAGCAATGGAAAGGAAGGCTTTGGTGAGAATCCAATTATTACATGCAATAAAGCCTGGTTTCATCATTATGACCCAGAGACAAAACAGAAAAGTCAAGACCCAAAAATGCCAAAGTTTAATCAAGTGCAGGAAAAATGGTAGCCGAGCATTGTGTAAACAACTGGAAGTATTGCCAGGAAAAGACCAAACCCCTCTCTGATGGGCTCGCTCATCGCACCATGAACACTCATCACCAGGTGTCACTTCCTGAGCTTTGGGGTTGTCATTTTCATAGTGAACATGCAATTTTGGGTATACTCAATAGACTGTCCAAAAGGGGCTTTAGGGAGTATTCTGAACAGTGGACAGAAAGCTGGAACTGTCGTATTGTGTCCAAAGAAAAAGACTTTGAAGGTTTGTAAAAGAATTTTAATAAAGTTGAGCAGTATTTTCCAGCAAAAAATATAATTTTAGTTATTTTTTGACACGCCCACTTATATAAAGTATATTAGGCTTCAAATGATTAATGTCATAAACAAAAACTGTAAACATAAATTGTGTCTTTAAAGAGATCTACATTTCATCCATTCCTTAGAATTTGTTCTACAAAAGTGATTCACAATGAAGAGAACATTCAAGATACAGTATTTTAATCCAAACAGTTAGTTGTTTGTTATGTTCCATTCACATGACTCTCGCTACAAAGGCTTATTATTGTATCCACTTGTGTGACGTCTGTCACATCAGAGTACCAACTTTTAACAAGGGATATCTTGCAAATGTTATTTCACATTTGCTTCACCAATTACACTTCTCACAAAATTCAACATATACATTAAATATTTCAATCAAAACCATTACACACCAATTTTTGAGGAGGGGGTTTGTCTTGCTCAACTTAACATTTGTTTTTGAGTGCACACACGTGGATCTTAATGCTAAAAATGCTTTCTCTGGATTCAGGAGATCTCTAAACCTGCATTTCCAGTGGAAACAATGCTTCCTCTACCTACTATAAGTATGTGGTAGAGAAACAAGTATTTATTTCATTTGTATGGCAGGTTCAGGAGAAGGAGGCTGTACGGACTTGTTTAACAAATAAAAACACAGTTTTTATAAACATTTGCTGCTATATTTAATAACAATGTGTTACAATGAGACCTCATCTTGCAAACTGTCGTTTGTCCTGTCCTTTCTTGAACGGCTGTCGATACACTGTCGTCTTGTGCACTTTCCTTGTTGTATTGTTTAGTGCATTGAAGTAGCCATAACCTCCACCACCTTTACGTTTGCGTGGCCGAGCATTCTTGCTGCTGCTTACTTCTGTTTGTGTGTTAAGGAAGTGTTTTGTACACTTTAGCTACTTCACTGAAACTCAAAGGGATAAACTGAGTTATTGCAGGGACATATTGTTAAATTTCTTGCTCATTTCACTGAACTTTGATATCATTTTGGCAAAATGTGCTATGCTAACAAAAATAACAGAATCTCCCCTACCTATAAATTACCAATAAAGCTCCATTACTATTCACAATTGCCACGTCTGGAGATCCAGAGAGGAGCTACATGAACATAACACTGTCCAATGTTCCACATACAGCAAACATCTCTAAACAAATATTTTGAGCTTCAAGTATCTAGGAATCACATTACGGACCGTGTTCTTCTGCATTTACATCAATGCAATGCAGCTATAAATCACATCCAGAACCTGAGTAAAATACGTATCAAAACAACCTTAAAAGTTTTCACGCTGAAGGTCTCACCTGTGGCCACATATGGTTTGGAAACTGGAAGTAGCATGTATTTGAAAATACACACCTTCATGAGCTGTACACTCAGGCACGAGACACTTTCTGTAGTGAAGACTAACACTATTTATGTCTAATGTGCACCATTCATAAAGCTTTGCACACTTCATGTAAATAAAGAATATAATCTGCTAATACAGGCGGTTAATAAAACTATGCAGCACGCACAAACATGGTTTTTAGAATTAATGGCTTCCTGATGAACGCCACCAAAACACAAAAAATAATTTTCAGCTTAAAACATATGAACAATACCTGTGATAGTGTCAAACTACTTGGTGTTATAATTGACAAACATCTATCTTGGAATCCACACATTGATTATATATGTAATAAGTTATCCCACATGGTATTTCTTTTGGCAAACTTAAAAAAGGCAGTGCCAAAAGATTTTGTTCATATGACCTATTTTTCATTTTTTCAAAGTATCTTAAGATATGGTCCAATATTATGGGGCAGTACTTCACGCATAGTGGAGGTACTAAAGATTCAAAAGAAGGTTTTAAGAATCCTGACAAACTCAAAGAAAATAGAACACTGCAAACCATTGTTCAAGGCGCTAGAAATCCCAACAGTTATGAATTTATATATTTATGATGTTTTGGTGCACGTAAAAGAGAATCAACATACCTATGATACAAGAAGTGATATACATACATATATTACACGTAGTAGGAATAAGGTAGATATGCTGTACCATAGACTAAAGAACACCTCAAAGTAATAGGCATAACATTTTTCAATTTACTTTCCACAAAAATAGCAAATGCGAATATTCTAGTTTTCAAAGATGAAGTGTACAAATGGCTAATAAAACATCCTTTGTAAAGTGTACAGGAATTTGAGACAGCAAGTAAATGTGAAATATAAAATTGTACAGCTTGTGTAAATTGCCATGACACTCCATATGCGCAAGAGAGGAGTAGTGGTGGGGAGCAAGTGATATCACAACTTGGAGGCAGCCACATACACAACGCATTGTAAACAAATGTGTAAGGTTACCTTGCATTTGAGCTCGCAGCAGGTGCAACACTCACCCCCACCTCTGTTGTTATGCAAGTGGACTGGTCAGTGCTATTACGCATATGTGCTTCAGGAGTGGGGGACGATTTACACAAACTGTACTCTTTATAATGTAACAAATACTGTATAGATTTTATGCTATTCTTTTATCTGACAAAACCTATTGTAATTACTAAATGGTGAAAAAAATTATTATTATTATTATTATTATTATTATCATATTACTTTATTGGACTTAACATTTTACACCACCTTTCAGCTCTTAAAAACTACCCTAAACATATTTTGAATCCCTTATGTAGAAATCTGCAGTGTTTAATCCATGTGGTAAAAATATTTTACTATTATCCTACAGGATTTGACAATGATCATACCTTACCTTACAACGCCTGAAAAGTAACACAAATTCAATCCTTTACTTGTTTAAGAGCACCCCTAGTATTATTTACAACCTCTTATATGAGGGGCATTCAGAAATGATTTAGAACTGTGTTGTTTTAAAAATACAGCTCAATCTACAGGCATGTCCTCTCCTGCAGTTGTTAAGTGAGAAAGCCATGGAGTACAAGGAAGGAAAGAGTCCTGAGGTATGTAAGCAAGAAGCTCCTGCACAATACTGGGGAGTGTTGCTTGTCCGCCAACATCGTGGTCTCCAAGGAACGCTGATTATGCTGACAGGCACACAACCTTTGATGAACTGCAATGGTAACCCTGCACAACACGGGCCCAGAAATGAAGAATGAGAATGCAGATTTTTTGGAGAAATTGGTGACGAATCATTGTGTCACTACCTGAGAAGTTCCACCAATCCATGCAAGAAATGTGTGCATACGACAGCAAAGACAACAGGGTTGCTCCTCCAGCACGACATATTCACTGCATCTTGCTCCAGCTGGGTGTGTAGTATCCAGAAACAATGCTGCTGTGATGCAGAGAGGGGCACTATTTATATTTTCAACCTAATAATTAAAACAAAGTAATTTCTTATTGAAAACTGCTTTATTGTTTTTCAAAGTATTCTCCTTTATGATGAACACACTTTTGCATCCGTTTGAACCATTTATCAAAGCATTTATTCCAGTCTTCTTGAGACACCTCCAAAACATGGTTTTTGAAGGCATCAACGAAAATCGTTGTCTACGCAATTTATTATTGATGTTTGGGAACAAAAAGAAGCCATTGGATGCCAAATCAGGACAGTATGGCTGATGACCCATTAATTTGATTTTTTTGAGCCTTCAAATACTCTGTTGTTAGACGAGATGTGTGCACGCTCGCATTTCCTTGATGAAGAAAGATCCTACGGTTCTTGTTGGTTTTTCTTACTTCACCGAAGACTTTGGCAAACAAATGGTTGTGTACCATTCAGCATTGACCATTTTACGTTCCTGCAAAAGCACTGTTGCCACATGGCCAGTTTTGCTGAAAAAGCAGGCGGGTATTTGCTTCGAGTGCGAACAACTTTTGTTGGATTTGCTTCATCTTGAAACACCCATACAGTCGACTGCTGTTTACGTTCCGGCTCATACGCATAGATCCATGATTCGTCACCCGTTACAATCTTATATACGTCTTTTGAGGCACCGCCATTGTATTTCTTGAGCATTTTTGTACACCAATTGACACGAGCATCTTTTTGAGATTGCATCAAATTATGTGGGATCCACCGAGAGAGCAAACCTTTTTCACGGCTAAATAATCATGCAATATTTTATATATGCTGGTGGAACTAATGCCTAGGGTTGCCTGAATCTCACAATATGTCGCATGACGATCTTTCATTATTAGTTTTTGCACAGCATCAATGTTTTCTGGCACAACGACTGATTTTGGACGACCTTCACGAACTTCATTATTGAGCAAACGGCGGCCACGATTAAATTCGTTATACCAGCGCTTCACAGTGGCAAAGGATGGAGCTTTGTCACCAAATGCGGAAGTTAGTTGATCGATGCACTCTTGTCTTGATAATCCATGTCAAAAGTCGTAATAAATAATTGCACGAACATTTTCACGATTTAATTCCATGTTTTTGTTGACACACAATTTTCAAGTTAGTGTAAACAAAACAAATGACGCTCTATTGACAAAATGTTTGAAGTAGATTATGGTCAAAAATGTCAAACTTTCCATTGGAAACGTCAGATGGCACCTACAACATTCAGGGCTGCCAAGGCTCAAAATATAAATAGTGTCCCTCGTGTACTGAATCTTGTTCATAAATAAATAAGCTACAAAAACTACTACTGTAAATCATTTCCCTCGTACACGTCAGCCATCCAAGAACCTACCTTAACTTTGCTCTGCATGCAATCTTACCACAGAGGAGATACTGGAAGTCCACTGTCCTTCAGGCGACACCCAGCGCTAATAACTGCATGAGCCCTCAAGCACAGGGAAACTCTACACAACGGCTTCTGTATCAGGCAATTATTTAAATGCTCCTGGTATTATGCTGGGCCATCATACCAAACTAAAACTTTCATCTTGGCAATTTTTCAGACAAACAAGTGTATATCTTGACTCAGAGTGAGTGAGTAAACTTTAGTATAATTAAAGTTGGTGTTTTGAACAAGCACAAGTTTCATTTAAAGAATGTTAACTTGTTCAAGCTGTGTGAACATCACTATTTATTTCAATTCTATTGTTACTATTTAAAGGTTCAGATAACCATACTTTTCCCTTTCAAATCAATGCACATCCTAATGCTTGCTATAATACAGGGTGAGCCAAAACACTCCGAACCGCCTGCACAGTGTTTTTCCTGTTCTCCGCGTCCTCAGCATTTGTTGCCGTCTGCCGCTGTCATACAAAGGCACGGATGAAACCATACAACATTTTTAAAACTACTTTTAAAGGCTTTACTTACCAAATTTATGAAAGGAAATGCTGAAACTGGCCACTTGTTATCCATAAATTTTGGGCACCTTTTTACGAGATTATCCATCTTGGAATTTTTGGGGGGAATTTTCCAAACGATGACCAATGTCGTCTAATGTTTCTTCGGTAAGAATCGAATGCCGTCTTTTAGATTTCTTAGCCTGAACACTTCCTGAAAGCCTGAAATTTACTGTAAAGTTCATGGATTGTTGTATGGCCTGGAACTTTTACACCTGTAAAACTTTCTGCAAATCATACTTTCCCTTGGTGAGCTGACCGAGTTAACACATAAGAATCATAAATAAATACACGCTGTGCAGTAGAAAACATATACTGAACTATAATATACTTTGTGACTAAGTACAGGACAAAATAATAAATAACTCATAATAACTTGACTACATTACATCACCGTCAACTCAAAACTGCACTTCACACTGCAGAGCAAAACCACAACAGCGTGACTTTGTTTATAGCAGCAGTGCGTTATCAAGTTTTTATCATATTTCCACACGCCTAGTGGAAAAACACTGCGCAGCCCTCCAGGGTAACTTAAAACATACAGTGTATAAGACAAACCTGCACATCCTGGAAGAATTAAAACAAAATATCCGCCAGGAAATTTCTCAGCGTGAACTACGGTGAGTGATGGATAGTTTCCTAAAGACGTGCCAAAAATGTATGGACGACAGTGGCCAGTTTCAGCATTTCCTTTCATAAAGTTGGTAAGTAAAGCCTTTAAAAGTAGTTTTAAAAATGTTGTATGGTTTCATCGCGGCTTTCTATGATAGCGGTAGACGGCAACGAGCGCCAAGGACACGGACAGTGAAAACACTGCGCGGGCGGTTTGGAGTCTTTTAGCTTACTCTGTACAAACACTTGGCACTCAGGGCAAGGATGAATAACGAATGCCTGGCGGAAGGTATACTAATTTGACAGATTTTTTTTGTAACCAGCATTTTTATTTAATATTTGATAATCTGCCTTGTTATGTAAAGATGTTAACAAGTTTAGAAATAATATATTTAGTGAAGACAGTGTTTTGTCTGGTACTGTGAACAAAATTTGAATTTGTGTAGCACATCATGAGGACAGGGTTACAAAGATATATCAATATTTGATTACAAGCAAAGTAGGTGAACATCAAGCTTGCGTTTAGTTTTTGCGAGTGCCAACATTCCAGTATGAAAACTGAATATTGTGCAGCTTTGGAGTCTGCTAGAAGAAAACAGAAACAAAAGGATCTCAGACGAGTCTATATTATGTATAAATTATCTACCACAATGGAATTTCCAAAACAAAACAAAAAAATCTGAATTTGAATAGGCGTGACGCAGCAGGAGAGTGCTGCATACTTGTGGTCAGGTGTACAGAGCCAGCTAGGATTGTGTGCATCTGCACTGAGACATTCCGTAGGGTTGCAACACATCTTAGACATTCAAATAATGCACCAATTTTGTCAATTTGTTTCCGCCACTACAACATGTCAGAGTTGAAACACTTACTTGTTTTACAAATTGACCAGTTTCAAGAGTACAACATGTAACTGATGTTAAGTGTTTCAACCCCGACTCAAATTCACATCAGTGTTACTACCTTCTCCATACTGTCTTTTTCTGCTTCTTAGGTTTAGCATTTAGCAATCCCGCTGTCCTAAACTTATTAACAGTGTCTCTATTTGGAACTGAATACCAGGAAATGTCTCCTGAAATTGTCTACATGACTCAGGTTTTTACATATGTATCATATATAACAATTCTTTGTTCAAGTATGAATTTTTCTGTAGGCATTTCAGTGGACTTCAGCAACAATGATAAGAATACTCTGACACAGATGTTTGAGATGCACAATGACCAAACTCTAGTCTTTACAGCAGCAGCTGACAAGTGTAGTCTCCAGCTGGTCATTCACCGCTAGGTCACTGCAGTGCAAGTGAATCATGCATATAAGGGCAATACTGAACATTTTCAGAATGCCATGTTTCTAAAAACCAATCAAATTTGTTTATATTTGACAGCTACTTTCTAATGTTTTGTGAGTTGATTGCCGTGTAGTTTGCTCAATTTGCTGTAATTGTTTGTTAATTATCATCATTTTAAGATTTTATGTTCACCCAAAAATATATTTGACTACAGAAAATTTCAGGGCCATGATTTTTTATGAATTTAAATCATCATTAACGCCTAAATAATGTGATGATCAGCCTAGAAATGCATTTGGCAACGAAGTCCCATCTAAGAGAACAATTTATAATTGTTACAGCAATCAGTACTTTCTTAGTGATGGATGCCCAAGAATTGCTGTTACTGATGAAAATATTGCCGCTGTTAGAGTACTGCCTGGAGAAGATCAACGGACATCTTAGTAATTTATTCAAGCAATACTGGAATGAGTCAAATCAAAAACACTGACTTCTGATCAACAACAATAATGCACTGATTGGCACAGAAAAGCTCTGAAAAAATTCCAGTGTGGCGCTACATATTTATTTTGGAATATTGTTAGTGGCAATGAATCTTGGATTTATTGTTATGATCCTGAAAAGAAAAGTTAATTGGCTCAATGGGTCTTTCCAACAGAACCTAAGCATATAAAAGTCCGATGAATTTGCAGTGCTAGTAACATGATGATTGCTAGTATTTTTTCTAAAACGGGCCATATTGCTACTATAGTATTATAACATAGACATTCCGTTACTGCCAAATGGTACACAAATGTCTGTTTACTGCAAACTTTTGAAAAAGTTAATGAAAAACAATGTTACATCATGACAATGCACTGTCGCATACAGCAAACATATGCCCTAAAGGTCAGCACCATGTGATTTTATTTTGTTTCCAAAAGTTAAAGATAAAATGCATGGAACATTATAAAAACCTGGTTCCTGAAGAACCTCAGCAAGATTGACATCATTGCTTTAAGGGCTGGTTTTTTCATAGAATGCATTCATTGATGTTAAAGGGGAATATTTTGAAAAACAACATAATCCTTGTGCTGCCCTCGTACAAGCAGGTTACAAGACAACGTGTAGTGATATGCAAGGCAAGGAGTAACACAAACAAAAAGGATACGAAGGTCAACTGCTGGAGGTACTCTGAAACCAAATGAGAGCGCCACCTTGGCCAGGTCGAGAGTCTGGATATCGAAGATCTGCTTCAGATGATGTGAATCATACGCTCGGACATACGACCTGTATGCATCCTTCGCCGACATGTTCAAGAAGTAGTTCTTTGAAATCAACTTCTCAAGCTGAAACAACACAAAACACAACTTTAACATCAAAAAATTGAAAAGGCTGAATCAGCGCTCAATTTGAAAGAAATCATTAAGGACAAGCTACATTCACATGACTTTCTCTAGTCTGAATCACTTATTAATGGGTATAAAAAGTATTCCTATGAAAGCTTATTCTTTTATCTCCTACATTTTAATCCAAATGAACCTTTACAGAAACAGTTACATTACACATTTCGTTATAGAGAACAGCGATAGTCAACTGGATGCTGTTTCCATAACATCGTGAGAAACAACTGAATGTTCAAGAGGGCTTTTAAAAAAGCAACAAAGAATGGACTTATTGAAAGCATTAATAACGGATTTCTTGGAAATGGATAATGTCACACTTGAAGTAAATTGTGTGTTTCAAAGAGATCTAAATTTTTTGTGGCACGTTTTTCTCTACTGCTTAATGTTCACCAGTTATACAAGATTGTACAAAACTCTTTCTGAACGAAGAGGATTTGAAGATATATATTACTTTAATCAATTATTTAAGCCATTTTTGTAATAAAAATAAAAAATTGTGAAAAATGCTGAATGTAAAGGGTAGGGATTTTCATGTCGCAACATACTCAGCTTAAATAGCAAGTTTAGTTTTTGTCTGACTGTTCTCACCTCAAAACATATATTTCTTGGTATCAATATTTAACGTAGGTACGTGCTAGAGAAAGTAAAAACTTTGTAGTAGCACATCTGTTAGGGGAAGCTTAGCTCTATAAATTGATTTCTCCTTTTGCACATCCTCTGTTGAGTTCACTTCTTCCCTAGGATGAATAAAGGGTAGCTTTAGCATCGTAACAGTTGTGACCAAATACTGCCTCATTTCCTTGAGAAGTTAATAGACACACTACTGCTCTAAACCATTTTCTGCATTCGATCTCAAAATATCTATCTTGGTGAAATCTTGATATGAATGTTTGGGTGGAATACAATACTTTGTCTATCTAAGTGATAGAGAAATTAAAGTATGTGATCTGGATTCACTTGACTTTCCCTACCCATTCTTCTTGTTAATACAGATAAACACATTAAGAAGAATACAGTGCACTAAAGCAACAGTCACATTTTTAAAAAGTAGCTCTTCACATGACCACCAGAAAACACAAATAGCAATTTAGAAACATATATTTCAATATTCAAACCAATCACAAAGAATATCTTGGAAATGATTAATGATACAAAAATATGACATAAATTGTGTGCTTTAACAAGATCGCAATTTTTTGTGAAGTAAGATTTTGTCTCTTTACTAATTATACAAAAGTCGTTCAGAACAAACACGACTTCACAGGCTATTCCCAGAAAATTCCAGATACTCATTTTATTTATTATGAAAATAGCTTAAACATATGGCATTTTAATAAAAATCTTTGGAGCTATGTTTGAGAAAATAAAAAATAACAAAAGTTTTTCCCATTTAAAGGGGAACTTTCTTCAAAATCTTTGCGTTGCATCTTTGAAAGATACTGAACTTAAATACCAACTTTGGTATTTAACCTACTTTTCATTTTTGAGTAGTGCTGTTCACAAATGCATGCATACGCGCCTTTTTTTAATTCAGATACTCAAAACGTACATTTTGGTGAAATGTTGACACAGTTTTGGAGTTGTATCATTTATTACTTACCTGACACTGAATATCGGCGATCTTATTCCACGAGAACTCAAACTCATTCAGAGGGATGCGAGCTTGTTTGAGATAACGCAGAAAACCAAGCTCCTCGGGACGTAGTATCAGCAGAGCATGACCTTTGCCCCCTTCTCCACGGGCTGTTCGGCCAACCCTGTGTATGTACTCTTTTGGGTCATCTGGAGGGTCATATTGCACGATCCAGTCCACCGCTGGAATGTCCAGACCTCTCGCAGCGACGTCAGTACACAGTAGGATACCAGACTCTGCGTTACAGAACTGGAAGAATGTGGTGGTGCGCTTGGTCTGCTTCTGTTTCCCCTGCAACATTGAGAACATGTTTCAAAAGTAACTTCATGTTGCTAGTTCTGTTATAATGTTCCCACCAAAATGCCATACTATTGTCTGTCTTCTGGTTTGCTTTCAATTCTTGTGGGTGGGGTGGTACGATAACATGGCAAAATGACATCTGCAAGAACAAACACAGAATTATGAACTTTGAAATCCTGCCTGGTGATATCCTACTAACATAGGATTAGAATTTATTATGATTCAATACAGTGGATTCACAATTGAATCAAGTCAGTATAAATGCATAATATAGTATCTTGGGGGGAAAAAAATTTAAAAATCTAATGTGTTACACTCACATGACTTTCTCTACTCTTGTACAAACTATTTTTACAAACTCTTATTCTCCATCTATTTCATATTAATCGAGATAAACATTTGCAGAAATGATCTTTTCACATGCAAAGAGAATTACATTTTACACATAGCGACCAGTTCTAATAATATTTGACTATCACTTAAGGCTTACTATGTTCCCCTTGTTTTGTATTTACAAGGGCAATATAGAAATACAGTAGCCTTTAAGTACATACATATCTCTTAATAGCTGGTTGCTAGGTGCAGCACCATTCCCTTTGCCACAGATTATAACTCTTTGCATATCCAAGACAAAAAAATGAATAACGAATTCCCATTTGAGAAAAAGTATAAGTATTGCAAAATGTAAGGGAATAACAAGCAATATCTCGAAAATGGTTCACTCAAAAAAAAAATGTATATGACATAAATTGTGTATTTTAACACGATCTACATTTTTTGTGTAGTAAAATTCTGTCTATCTCTTATGGTTTACCAGTTATGCAAAAGCCATTCACAATGAAGAATACTTTTGGAGACATTCCCAGAAAATTCGAGATATACAATTCATTTGCTATAAAAAGTCTTAAACTTATGGTGTTTTATTCAAAATCATTAGAGCCATTTTTGAGAAAATTAAAATTTTTGAAAAATGTTCTATATAAAGGGTAATCTGGGGTGGGGGGATTTTCTTGAAAACCTTCATGTAGCATCTCTGGAAGATACTGAACCTAAATACCAAGTTTGGTGTTTATCCGACTGTTCGTTTCTGACTTATGCTGTTCACAGACAGACACACAGACGGACATGTTTCCAAAAATATTTTTTTTGATTCAGGAGGCCTCATGTAATCTTGGTATTGAATTTTTGAGTAGAATGCAATACTTCCCCTACTTACTATAGGTAGTAGAGAAAGTAATAATGTTACAATAAATATTCTTCAATAGTATAATAGGCTCTATCAGAAAATTTTCCAAAGCTTTTTTAAATTTACAAAGATTATTTGCAATTTTGATTTCATTGGGTGAAGCATTATAAAATTTAGCTCCCACAAAGCTAGGCATCCTAGGGACCAGACGTCTCTATTTTGGCATGACAGTACCAAATTTAAGATCTTTGTTCCATGTCCTGCCTAAATACATGACGGGACCAATGTTTTTTAAAATATAGTTTTAATTTATGTTTTTTACAAATATTTGTAGTTTAAATTATCTGGTTTGAAATACTGTTTTGTTGCATCATGCTGCATGGTTTGGTTGTTGTTGCCAATAGCCTGTAACTTGATAACTCATACTGCAGATGTTTTCTGTTTAAATCATGGTTGTAGAAATATCCAGCCTGTATATCGATCGGACTGATAAGTTGACAGGCACACTTCTATATTGTGAAGTGATCAGTGCCCACCAAGAGCCTTGCACAGGCAGGACATTTAATACAGGGAAGCACAAATGGCATTTATTTACCTACCTTTCTTTGAAATAAAAAAAGGAGGGGAGTAGTTAGCTCTGTAAAACATACAACTTAGGTACCTGGAGTCACATCACAGCACAGAAAGTTGAGTAAATGATGACCAAGAGCTGGGACTTCCAATTCTGTCATCAAACAAGTTAAAGGAATATGGGAGCACAATTTCCCATAGAATGCCACAGCCAATCACAACACCGCTAATGAGTGACATCTATAGTCAGATGTATAAATGTGACAGATTTTTCATAGTTGCCCACTGCAAGAGGCCATCTCCACGGCACTCGGGGGAGCGAGCATGTGGAAGTTTCCTTTGGTTTGGGAAGCTCCCCCACTTTGCTGAGGGGCTGGTTGAGTTGAGTCAGGGAGACAGTCAACAGCCGAGAGCAGTGAAGAAGTTGGCAACAATTGGAGTCTTCATTTGTTACAGTATCCTAAAAGTACACTATAGAAGGGTAACATATGCTCCTTACAACCCTGGTAAACTGAAGTAAACCGGTAGGGTAATTGGGTAATAAATTCACAGCTAGTGGCAAACAATACAGTTAAGTGATGTTATTTCATCCCCTGTAACTCCCCTGAGTGAAGCAGTGGGATCCCTATACTAAGATTTGTCCATCCACCACTAGGGAGAAGTACGTCCACTTTGAGTAACATGGCCGTCAACAAAAAGCTGATGATGAAAGTGACAGCTTTCAAAATATATTCTGAATCAATGTTGATATGTATGACAGGAATTTTATGCTCCAATACAGTGGAATCTCGTTAGCACGTTCCTCATTAACACGTTTTCCCGTGTATTGCGTTGAATTATAAAAGTCCCGGCACAAAATGCATCAAATGCATTAATAACGTTCGTTTAGTACGTTTTCTCACTCCTGCTTACTACGTTCAAAGTTTGACGCCCTCATTCGCTATTTTGGCCAATGCTTGGTCGGTATTAGTCATTTTTGAGAACATAAAAGTAACGGTCCAGCGGGAGTAGATTTACTACATTCAAAGTTAGACGTTCTCATTCGCTACTTTGGTCAAACCAGGCGGAACCGGCAGCCAATACCATGCATGTACGTATTTGTGGGACGCATTTTGTGTGTGTGTGTGTGGGGGGGGGGGATGCTTAAGTGACGCTCTTTGTTGTTCTGCGGTGACGCTTTAGTTTAACAGTGGCTTGGTATGGTTAGTTTATGCTGTTGAGTGTTAACGAAACGTAATAGTATTTTAACTTTTTGTTCGCAATGGAGAAAAAGAAAGTGCGGCAAATAACCAACAGTGAAAAACTGAAAATCCTTGAGGAAGTAGATCGCAATCCAAATATGAAACGTGTGGATATAGCACGGAAGTTAAGCATTCCTCCGTCAACCTTAAACACAATTGTTAGCAAACGTAAACTAATTGAAACTGCTTTTGAAGAAGGAAAAAATGCTAAAAGAAAACGTAATCACCCTGGCCAGTTTCCAGAATTAGAAGATGTTCTGCTAAAGTGGTTTACACAAGCTAGAGCTTCAAATGTGCCAATAGACGGTACTGTGGTTCGAGCTCAGGCAACACATTTAGCACAGAAGATGGGACTGGATGATTTCAAAGCGTCCAATGGCTGGATTGAAAGGTTCAAGAATCGACATGGCTTAGTCTTCAGATGTTTGCGAGGTGAGGCTGCTGCCGTAGATAATGACGCTACACTGTGTGAAAACATAGAAATGTGGAAAAATACAACGCTCCCGTCAATTTTGAAAGACTATAGCCCCAATGATGTGTATAATGCAGATGAAACAGGACTATTTTTCCATCTTTTGCCAGACAAAACCCTGGATTTTAAGGGCACTAAGTGCCACGGTGGGAAACTTAACAAGGAGAAGATTACAGTTTTGTTGTGCTGTAACGAAAGCGGAACGGAGAAATTGGTACCACTGGTTATTGGAAAAGCACGCAATCCGCGATGTTTTAAGAATGTGAGATCTTTTCCATGTAAGTACACTTCCAACACAAAAGCCTGGATAACTTCTGCCGTCTTTGAAAATTTCTTACGAGCATGGGACGCAAGACTGGGCATAAGAAGCAGGAAAATTGCACTGTTTATTGATCAGTGTGCTGCTCATCCACCAACTGTTTCAAATTTAAGAAACATAAAGATCATTTTCTTCCCAGCAAACTGCACGAGTAAGCTACAACCTTTAGATCAAGGCATAATTCGGTGCATGAAACATGCGTATCGTAAGAGGCTGGTACAGAGAAGGTTGGCTGCACTGAAATCGACGACAAGAAAAATCACCGTCTTAGATGCCATGCATTTTATTAGAACTGCTTGGGATTGTGTGACGCAAGATACCATTAGGAACTGCTTTAATAAAGCCGGTTTTTGCCGAGTTCTTGGTGATGCAATTACGCAGGAAGACGAGTTTTTCGAGAGTGAAGAATGGCGCCAAATAGCATACGATGCCGGCGTGTCTTTCGAAAACTATGTAAACATTGACAATGAAATTCCAGTGTGTGAAACAGCGACAATAGATGAAATACTTGAAGAACAAGTGAAAGATGAAGCATTAGTGGGAGACGAAAGTGACGATGAACCAGATCCTGAGCCAGTACCTACAGTGTCAGAAGCCATGCAGGCAATGGACATAGTGAAGCGATATGTGTGCAGTTTCGAAGTTGATGATGATGTAATGACTTTACTAAACAAGATGGACAGTAAAATTTTGGCATTAAAACCAACAAAGCAATCAACTATCGATATGTATTTCAAACCAATGTAAATAGTGTATATTTCACATCCGTTTTTGAGGTAAGATGTATTATTAGATTTTATTACATAAATATGTTCTTAAGTTGCAGATTATGTATTTTCGTTAACACGTTTTCCCGTCTATGACGTCCAAATCCTTGGGTCCCCGCAAAAACGTACTAACGAGATTTTACTGTAGTTCCTTTAATAAGTATGCATTTAAAACTTCCATAATATGCACATGTAAAAAGCATTAAGACATCATAATGACGTAAAAACAATCTGTCTGTTGCAGGAACAATGTGAATCATTTAACTCATCAAAATTTATGTTTAATATTGAAGTATTACGACATTTCTCTCTTTTACTTTTGGCATGACTACAGGAAAGACAATGACCTGAAGCTTCAACTGGAGGATGAATGCGAACCTACAGGATTTGAATTTGTAAACTATTAATGGTTGAATGTTTTCAAATGTAAATTTGTAGATTACATTTTTACGAATGATAAAGAGATACTAAACAATAAAATTTATAGTTAAGTAAAACTAACACACTTGAAATACAGCTATCACCAGATTCCCGATGTGGCGTGAGCTATTTATTGTGTTGCATATGAGTCACCATCAGTGTTGCCAAGTTTCACACTAACTTGATACATATTTTAAAATAGAGAGTTGACGGTTGTTACACTACATCACTATGATATTCTTACTTGAACGCGTTTCGGGAGACGGCTTGTTCCCATCGTCAGCATTTTCTCTCAACTGATTTTTGCCTGTCATCGTCTGGGGGATGTGTGTGGTTTGTGGTGTTCTCTGGTGCTGGGCTGATGAACCTCCAAAGGCTGCTGGGTGGCGGCAGTTCAAAATTCATTAGGTGATTCCTGTGTTTGACAATATGTATTTTTTCCCAGATGTCCAATTCATTGCTGCTGTTGATCGGTTTTAAGAGTTTTATGTTTGGAGTGATATCATGGTTTGAAGACCAGAAATGATGTGCTACTGCTGATTTATCTTGCTGCTTTTGGTAAATGCATCTCATATGCTCTTTAAGTCTTATTTCAAGATTTCTTTTTGTTCTTCCTATATATACCAGGTTACATTCATTACAATCAATTTGATATATACCAGCTGATTTATCGTTGGGGATAGGATCTTTTGTTCTGTTGCATAGTAGTTTCTGTATGTTGTGGTTATTCTGTGGAGACAGGGTGATGTTGTATTTTTTGAAAATCCTTTGAAATTTATGATGTGTCCAAGGGTGATAAGTGAATTTTCTATATGCTTGTGGTTTTTGTTGTCTGAGTAACGTCATTTGTTGGATGTATTTCTGTCTTTCAAACCTTTTTATCTTCTTATCTATTGTTTTTTTTCTGGTATCCATTCATAGTGGCTATGTGGATAATGTGTTGGTATTCTTTCTGGTATTCCTCTTTCTCCATTGGTATATGTACTAACCTGTTTGTAATACTATTTAAAATTGCATGTTTGTGGCTTGTAGGATTGTAGCTATTATTTTTAATATAGTTTTCTGTGTGCGTTGGTTTTCTGTAAATGCCAAACGTTAGTTTGTTGTGTGCATTATTTCTGATGATCCTGATGTCTAGGTAAGGTAATTGGCCATTTTCTTCTTTTTCCATTGTGAATTTTATAGATCTTTTTTGTAAATTTAATAATTTCAAAGCATCTTCTGAAAGTTTTTTTGGAACAATAGCAAAAATATCATCTACATACTTATACCAGGTTTTAAATAGATGTGGGAAAGATTTAGTAATATGGGATTCAAAATGGCTCATATATAGTTCTGCTAAAAATGGTGAAAGGGGGTTTCCCATAGTTAGGCCTGAGGTTTGTTTAAAGATTTTGTGATGGAATGAAAAGAAATTCTGGTCCAGACATAATTTTGTTAGTTTCAGGTAATCTTCTGTTTGTGCTCTAGGTGTGCCATTGTTTAATATGCAATTTTCTAGGAGTGGTAATAATTCTTCTTTTGGTATGCTTGGGAAGAGTGCAGTGACATCAAATGATACCATCATGTCTGTGGGTGATATATTTATATTTGAAAGGTGACTGGTTAATTCTAAAGAATTTTTTATGCTAAGACTTTTGAACATAGGCATGGAGTTGAAGGTATTTGAAAGCCATTTTGCTAGTTTATATGTGGGAGAGTTTATGTTATTCACTATGGGCCTCATTTTGTTGCCGAGTTTGTGTATTTTTGGTAGTGCATATAACCTAGGTATGATGGGAAAATCTGGTTTAATTCTGGATTTTTCGGCTTTTGTTAATGTTTTGGTTTCTATCAATGTATTCTGGAGTGACTTGGTGCATTCTTTTAATGGATTTTTGCTGATTTCTATGTACTCTGGGTTATGTAGTAATTGCATAACTCTAGATTCATAATCTTCTTGGTCTAATATCACTAATGTGTTTCCTTTGTCTGCTTTGGTGTATACTACAGGTTTTGACTTTAGAGATTTGATAATTTTTTGATGTGGTACGTAGTGGTGTTTTTGGGCTTGTATCTGGTCCAATACTGGTTCACACTGTGATTGTATTAAACTTTTATCCTTATCTGTAAGGTGGTTGGAGGCTATTTCAATATCAGCAACAAAGTTTTCTGTATTTTTTGTGAAGTTGAAACAGGTTTTTAGGCCATTGTTCAAGACAGATAGCTCAGTGCTGGTGAATGGTTCTTTTGAGAGGTTAACTACATATTGGCTTGTGGTAGGTTCATTGTTTAGGTTATGTGTATATGTTGCTTTCCGTTTTTGGTTATGTCTAGGAGATTTTTCCCGGTATTCCAGGGAGTTTTTTTGTTTGAATATAAGGTTGTTTAGTTTCTTTTTCAGTTTCATTGTTTTGGCGCTCATTTTCTTGCTAAGTTGCGTAAGGAAATTTGACCGTAAATTTTCCCATAAGGGTATTCCTAAAACTTTCGGTAACCATAAGTGTAATTCATAGATTCTAAGGTCCAAATCCTGTAAATTTGCATAATGTTTGTTCTTTTCTATTTCAATTACTTTCTTGTCTGCTGCTGTTTGATGCTTTACATTGTGATTAAATTTTACGTATTTTCTAACGAAGTTTGGCGTAACTTTGTGTTTTAAGCAAAGATTTAGGAATCTTATGTTTGCAGCCGTGATTTTCTTTTTGATTTCTAGTTTTAAGTATAATTTTATGTCCTGTTTAATTCCAAAGTTTCCGTTGAATCTGTGTAAATCTGTGCTTACCTCCATATTCTTTAGTTGTTACGTGCGGCAATATCGGTGTTTATTCTTTGCTTCTTATAGACTTGTAAGTCCAATTTAAGCTCAAGTTTTGAAGATTTAGAAGCGTGTAACAGTGATGTGTACGTGTTCAAGTAAGAATATCATAGTGATGTAGTGTAACAACCCTCAACTCTCTATTTTAAATTATGACACATCACTGTTACAAGCTTCTAAATCTTCAAAACTTGAGCTTGATACATATTGTCTGGAAATACTGTATTTATAAATCAAATATGAAGATAAAATGAATAAAATAAAAATCTGATATGTTACATTCACGTGACTTTCTCTAACTTTTATCATTTATTAATGGGTATACAAGGTATTTCTACAAAAGCTTACTTTTCTTAACTACTTCATTTTAATCGAGATAAACCTTTACAGAAACAGCTACATTACACATTTCGTTATAGAGAACAGCGATAGTCAAATGTTTAACAACTGGATGCTATATGCTGGCCTTAAAATTCCATATTGTTTCCATGACATCGCGACAAACAACTGAAAATCAACAGGACTTTGAAAGATTTATTGAACAACTCGAATCATTAATAATAATGGGTATCTCAGAAATGGCTTATGCCACAAAAAATGTTGTTCGAAATAAACTGTGGGTTTTAAAGAGTCTATATTTTTTGTGTAGTACGTTTTCATCTATTGCTTGGCATTGACCAGTTATACAAGATTGTATAAAATTCCTTCTGAATAAATAGGACTTCATAGGTTATTCCCAGAAAACTCAAGATATACATTTTATTTTTCATGTAAACATCTTTAATCAAAATCATTACAGCCACTTTTTAGAGAATAAAAACCTTCAAAAAACTTGTAGTTGGCATTTGTGGGGGAGTTTCTTGAAAATCACTTGGTATTTATGTAAGTTCTTGTTTTCAAGTTTTGCTATTCACATACGCACACATGGACGTTTTTATAAAAAAAATTTGTTTTTGATTCAGAGGCCTCTCAAAACATGTATTTCCAGTGAAATGTTAGTATCAAATTTTTGGGTGGAATACAATACCTTCTCTACCTACTATGTGTGTAGTAGAGAAAGTAAAAATATAGCTACATGTGAAATAAGCAAATATGCAGTAACAATGTTATTTGACTTACATGAATGCTCATAACCGGAAGATCAATGTAGTTGAGAAGCTCGTGGTGGTACTTGACTGAGAGACAGGAGCTGAAGAATACCATCAACTTCTTCTTACGATTCTTCTTGAGGAATGTGAACAAGAGAAGGAATCTTTTCTCAGAGGGGCACACCACGTAGCCTGCAACAGTATGTGACATACATATTTATTTATTTACAAAGGAGGTCACATACTGCTCTAGATAGCGCCTATCCCTTGCAATTGAAGTGGTAAGCAATACACAAAAGAGTACACAAATAAAAAAACATATTTTTAACTATTTGATGCGTGCGTGGTTAAAATGTATTAAATAGACAACAAAGATTTTCTGTTAAATTAAATATTAAATTGAGTTTCATTTATGGACACTCTTTTAAGTACTATGATTCTTAGCGTCCCATTCTATATTGGGCGTGAAAGACCGGTAATTTTGCTCAGAGGCCTCTTTATCAGGCTTGAGGTTCTTTTATGTGCCGTAAATCTAGGATAAGGTACCACCAGCTTTACTTCCCTTCCTAAGGAAGCCATGCTAAGGATTTTTAAGCTCAAAAAAAATCCATTGCCCTCTACCAGGTTTGAACCTGCGAGTTTGGGAAATAGAGGGTAACATGGTACCCCTAGATTTTGTGTTGTCGAGTTATTAGGAATTGCAGGTAGGTATTTGAAAAGTTTGATAAGTTAAGTGATGCTTTGATGTCAAATTGGGTATTCTTGTATCTTTTAATGGGACTATGTATATATAGGGTAGTTAAATTATATTCGAACCCACTCGTGGCACCTCTCTACTGCACAAGACAGCTGGCAGAGGTGGACTAAAATCCTTACCTTATATCTAATAGATGCTGGAAATGTTGACCTTCTGCTCTCAGACAGGCAGCATATCTTGTGTTAATATTCTCGCTCACTCTCCGAAGCTCAGCAGCAGGAATTCTTGCACAATGTTTTCTCTAAGTTCCTGTAGTATGCGAGGATTGGAACGATACACTTTGTCTTTTAAAGAACCCATAAATAAAAATCACAATTCGTTAGGCCAGGAGAACGAGGGGGCCACAAATCAACACTAATTATTCTGTCGTCAAACACCTCTCTTATTGCATGTAATGATTCGGCAGCCATATGTGCTGTTGCAGAATCTTGCTGGAACCAACCTTACGATTTCTCTTCTTCTATCAAGCGATTGCAAAATGCCCTCAGAATTAACCTTTGATATCGCTCTGCATTTATTGTTTCATCAAAGAATATGGGCCCTATTATTCTTCTTCTAAAACTTATCGCTCAGCACACTCTGATCATAATGAGGCGTTTCATGCAATAGCACAGGTTCTTCTATAGCCCAGTATCGACTGACTGTTGTGAGTATTCAGGAAACCAAGGTTCATCAGTGAAAAACAAAAGCTGTGGGTCAATGAAACCCCTTTCTAGGGATTGGAAAAACCAGTTACAATAATTCACACGTTTAGCGGGATCATTTGCATTCGTGTGTGGTGATAGGGCTTCAGTTTCAATAGACATGCTCGCAGAAGATCGACATACACCTGCTTGCTGCACTAGTTCTTTCAGTGATTTTCAAAGCGGCACCAATGTCATGCATTGACCTCTTCTTCAACACGGAACCCGATGCTTCAAATTTATTTACAATCGCATGTATGGTTGACCTTGCAGTTGAGAAACTTTTCAACCAACTCCCTGCGCACACGGCGAGCAGATTCATGCTTGATGTAAACTTTGCAAATAAACATGCGTTCTTCCACAGATAAGTGTTGCACCATATTTACTACATGACAGAGACACACCGAATGACTGCACCTGACACAGCAATGCCAATGAGAGTTAGCGCTGGCGCACTTTCAAGCAGGCAGTGCCAGTCCAAAGTCCCGGCAGCTGGCGTGGTAGTAGTGAAGGAGGGGGAAGTTACGAATGGGTTCAATGTAATTTAACTACCCTTTATATATATATAAAAAAAATCAAACGTTTTTAATTCAAAATTGTGGATAATTCAAGCTTTTAGCATGGTCCCTTGACAAGCAATGTTAAAATGCCTTTTGTAAATGGATAATTCAACGAGAATGACTGAAAAAATTATAAGTTAGTGAAACTTGGTGGATGGAAATGCATCATATTGTATTTGCCTCTCCTGCTGGTAAGGAATGTTGGTTACTTGTTGTCATTGTCTACCTGTGCAGTAAAGTCAGCATTTGTACACATCAGTGTGTGTTGAAGTAGTGAACTGAGCCGACCATGGCTCTCTCCAAACATTACAAAACTCTTACTTTAGCTGAAAAGGCAGCAGTCATTCCCAAAGTGCAAAAAGGTTTTAAAAAAAGTGTGACAATGCAAGAGATTTTGGAATGTTGTCTACGTACCTCAAAAATAAGGACAACATTTTGAACAGTGTAGTTACAAACAGTGACGAAAGTAAAGAAAGAACAAAAGGGCCTGAATATCCTGACGATGAATGCGTTAAGAAGTGGTTCAAGCAGGCACGGGATAAAAAAATTCCACTAAGTGGACCTCTTATCATAGCGAAAGCAGCGGAATTTGCACAGCAATTGGGAAAAACTAATTTTAAGGCAAGCAGTGGATGGCTGGATGGTTTTAAAAAGCGAAATGGTATTTCCTTTAAAACTGTTTGTGGAGAAAGTGGAGTTGTTGACCAGCAAGCAGCCAGTGATTGGAAAATGAGCTTGGTAAAGTGCATTCAAGACAAAAATGCAAAAGATATTTTCAATGTTGACGAGACAGGGCTGTTTTATAAATGTACACCAGATGAAACACTTGCATTTAAAAGAGAATGATGTAGTGGGGTGAAACTTAGTAAAGAACGCATCACACTTCTGATTGGTGCCAATATGGATGGCACTGAAAAGCTTCCATTACTAATGATTGCAAAGTCAGCCAACCCCCGGTGCTTTAAAAATGTTAAATCCAAGCCTGTGGAATATGAAGCTAATAAAAAAGTGAAATCTTTGGAAGATGGCTCTTGAAGCTACTCTGTATTCACTCTTAGGTGGCAAAACAAACCCACGTGGTCAGTGCACCGTGGTAAAACCATGCGCGCAGGAAAGTAGTCCCATGCTAATAATCTGAATTTTAGAATGAATTTATTCTTAAATAGTATAATATTCTATACAAATACTTAAGCTTATATTCAACGCTGATTTATGCCGTAAAACAGAGCTACAAGTCCCATGATGCAATTCGTACCTGACATCTGGGTAGGCGCAGAATATTATTTACAGCTACAAGCCAGCAGTTGTGTTTAGTATCATGGAGGACAGTGAATTCGCTCTCGTGTTTTCGACGAATTACCTAAAGCATTAGCCACGCAAACCATTGACTAGTGGTGAAAAAACAGTAGTGTTGAATCTTTATTATAAATTATGTGAGAAATATTCAACACTTTGCGCAAAAGAAATGGTGAAATTAACTTCTGCGTTCACCGGTGTTTCGAGTACAAGTATAAACAGTGCTTGTGAAGAAAAATCTGAAATGGGAAAAGTGGTTACACCCGGGAAAAAAGAAAGCATATGAAATACGCGATGCAAGGATGTAGTGATTTTGAGAAGAATGCAATTCGCGTAACAGTGCACAATTTCTTTTTTAAAATGAGCCGCCAACAATTAATAAAGTGCCGCTTCCAGAGAGCGTATACAGTAGAATCTCGTTAGTACGTTTTTGCAGGGACCTAAGGATTTGGACGTCATAGGCGGGAAAACGTGTTAACGAAAATGCAAAATCTGCAATTTAAGAACATAGGTAATAAAAATCTAATAATTACTACGTCTCCATGGGCAATTTAAATCGATTTTGAGTACAATTTCATACTGAATACGATCCGCATTTCCGTGTTAAATTCAATATCTTTAAATGGATTTGGATACACAAAGCCTGAGAATAAATAATTCAAGCTCTTATTTTGGTCAACTTGGATTTTTTAGGTTATGAATGTTTTTGAGAAAATAAATTGCGAATTGTGAAAGCGGCAATAGTGGTTTTGCTGTGTGTTTTATGACACACGTGATAACAATTTCTGCTAAAAAAGAAAAAATTATGAGCGTGCATCGTGTTACGAGTACAATAGACGATATTATCTTTGGTGTATATAAGACGATTTGAATACGGAGGTGTTTCCATGCAACAAATTTCGTTCCGGTCCTCTTCTGATCCTATTTTCCAAGAGAAAAGTTTTGTTTTAGTATTTTTCCCTTCTTTAAAAGCAGTTTCAATCAATTTAGGTTTGCTAACAATCGTGTTTAAGGTTGACGGAGGAATGTTTAACTTCCGCACTATATCGACATGTTTTATATTTGGATTGTGATTACATCAAGGATTTTCAGTTTTTCATTGTTGGTTATTTACCTACTACACTTTCTTTTTTTCATCATCACTCAACATGAGAAACTATCGTTAGCATTTACCACGCCAAGGTAAAGCATTCTCTATCCCGCCCACAGAAATCGTGTCACACAAATATTTAAATGCATGTATGTGATTGGCTGTCGATATCCACCCCGTGACCAAGGATTGACCAAAGTAGCAAATGAGGACGTCAAACTATGAACGTGTTAAACGCCTACATCCACTGTACCGATCAAGGATTGGCCAAAACAGTGAATGAGGACGTCAAACTTCAAACGTAGTAAGCGGGACCGGGAAAATGCACTAAGCAAACATTATTTATTATATTTGGTGATTTGGCACCGGGACTTTTATAATTCAACGTAATACACAGGAAAACGTGTTAATGAGGAACGTGCTAACGAGATTCCACTGTAAATTAAGTTAGTGCATACCTGTTACTTTATTTTTCGCTCATTTATTTTAGAATTAACTATTATTATATGTGCAAACGTTTATTTTGTTGCAACTATCAATCTTATCACCTTTAACCCTTAACAGAATATGCTAGTCACCATTTCAGTTGCTGAAATAAGGACTCTGTTCTTTTTTGCACTACACGCCGCTTGTACTCGCCACATGGTCTGAAAGTGTGACAGTATTTCTAGTGCGAATGTTGGAAGGATACATTACAGCGGTGCACTGGTCACCTGGGGTTTGTTTTGACGCAGATCAACCTAAGAGTGAATACAGTTTAGACAAAAAGTTTTGCAAACAAAACCGCACAGTTTTACTGCTTATTGACAATTATACAGCCCATAACAGTATTCCATTGTTGGGGAATATCAAAGTTTTGTTTTTCCCCCCAATAAGACATCAGAAGTGCAACCAATGGATCAGGGAGTAATAAAAAATTTCAAGCATTTCTACAGGCGTCTGGTGGACCAGAATCTTCTGTTAGAAGCAGCTCGTATGTGTAGTAGTGCATGGGAGCAAGTGAAACCACAGCCAACTGTTTCTGTCATATTGGACTTGAAGGTCTTGAAGAAAATGAACGATTGTGCCTGCACTTGAATACTGGGAAGATGTAAATTCTGAAACTGGTGTTCTCTATGAGGATTTTGTGCACATGGACAATGAATTGGCAGTTTGTGGGGAGCTAACCGTAGCCATGAACACACAAACTGCAGCCCTATCTTCAGATGAAGAAGAACCAGAACAACTTGTGAAAACAATTGCTGAGGCCATGGATCACTTACAACAATTAAGGTGTTATGTTGAGGGACACCAAAATGTGTATGAAACAATGTTGCAATCACTCAATAAACTAGAAGTGTTTTGTGTGAATCAAAGGTTAAATGCTAAAAAACAAACAAAGATATCAAGTTTCTTTACAAAAAAACTTTGAATCTGAACTGAACCTGAGTTTTAACATCACAAAACTGTAAGTACACACTGTAATGTTGTTCTTCCTGCAAACTTTTGTAATTTGAAGTCTTGATTTTTTTTCTTGGTCCCTTCAACTTCGACTGTATACACGTAACTGGAGATGTGATTGGCTGATCTTGTTTTGTAGGGGTGCATACCTTTTTTATGTCTGATAACTGCGTTGATACACAGGAGATTATTTTCAGTTTTTTATATGCGTAAAGATTCGCTATATTTGCAGAGAAAGCAAATTCGCGGGATGTTTGTTTCCTTAAATATTAAAGCCAAAGAGTATTTTAATAGCCCTCTTTTGTAGGATTTCTAAACAGAGTCACAATTATACTAGCATCACTTGACATCGTCAGAAGGAGTGCAACTGGTGTGAGGCAAATAAACCTTTCTTAGTTTCAAAATGAACATCATCTCCCATTTGTCTAATTCTGTTGCATATTTGATGTTGTGATTAGTCATCCACAAATAGAACAGTTCATTTTGTAGTGTAACCCCATACTGCAAAACAAAGTTACACTCAAGTTTGTAAAATTTGATGCAAACATCAGCTGACAAAAAAGTAATAGCAATTGAGAGAAATAATCATTATGCAAAATTACATAGGTTAGAACTAGAAGTATATGCCCTTCACCTCAAATTAACGAACATACTCGGCTGTCCACTCTGGCAAAATATGCAATCAAAATTTCTCACACTTCCTAGTTACAGGATGAAAACAAAACTGCTAGATTTAAAGAAAAAACTAGACTACGTCAAAAACAATAACCACACTCACCTAACTTAAAAAAATCACAAAACTTTTACAGAAGCAGAACTACCAGTACTAAACTTTGGCCTCAAGACTGACGACCACAGAAGAAATAGTCGCAGACATTGAGATTGCCACTTATAATCTGGACGAAAATATCAAATCTCAATAAAGAAACAATGTGAAATGATGTTCAAAGAGATACAGAAAGACAACAACAACTTCCCAGTCTAGCACACAATTAAATCATTAAACTCAAAATCAGTAGTGTACACAAAAACTGACAAAGAAAACAAAGTAGTTATACTTCAGAAAGATGATTACAAATATGCTACAACAAGAACAGCACGGAGAAATTCAAGAAGATCCACTTAAAAGTCTTCAATCAAACAATTCAAGAAATCATAGATAAATGAAGATTCAAACCACACCACCCTACCTTACCAAGACTGCATGCTTTTCCACAAGTACATAAACCCAGAAACAAAATGAGACCAATAGTCAAAAATATTGATTCTCACACTTCCAAAATGGTTAGTGCAACATTCTCTTCACTGCTAAGATTCAACTGCATAAGCATAACAAATTCAGAAGAACTCATGAATAAGATAAAATTCTTGGAAGTCGAACCAGAAGACAGACTGGTTTATTTTGATGTCCAACTCGTACTGCAGTTACAGACTACCACCCCTGAAAATGGAACAGAACAACTCCAACAACTTAGTAATTTATGCATCAAACAAAACTCTTAAGTTGTACCAACAACCGACACGTCTAACCCATTTTCATCATTCTTAGCACATTTATTTATGAGTTATTGGAAACACATATAACAACCTCTTTGCTATACATTTTCAAGCTTTGGCACGGATACATCGATGACATCTTCACTACAGTCCCTAACAGGTTCGTAAGTTTACTCAGCTTACAAAACCAGCCAATACAATTCACAATGCAAGTGGAAAAAAAACCTTTCTTAGACCTAAAAATAATCTGAGAGCAAAATCCCTGAACTTTGGCATATACAGGAAACTTTACACTCAGATAATTACATTAACAACAATAGTTTCAATCCAATAACATGCAGTACTAAACATCTTAACACACAGACTGGCATACAACCCCTCTGCACATAGTAAACACAGCCGAAAAAAATGGGTTCAACAAACTAACAGTCGACAAGAAAACTGCAAAATTCAAATGACAGAAACACATCAAAGACAGCATAAATCTCATCCAAGAACATAAGATTTTCATGACAGGTAACATCAGCCTAGCCCCACACAACAAATTTAGTACAGAGAAATTACTTTGCAATAGGTTAAAAGACCCCATACAGCTACATATATACAAAATCAAGTGTTCCGACTACAGCAAGACCTGCAAACTAGGCTATGATACAACATGTTCATGTTCAAACACAGCTAATGAAGTTTAATTTGCCGCCAGCAAGTACATGCTACCACCACCAATAACATGGAGCTTCATCATGTTAGTGTAATTATCAGGACTATTTTTTATTTTTCAACATCCGATGGGGCATAACAGAAAGACAAATGTCAATCACAGAGTCAAGTTACTTTTCCACCATTTGTCATATCAAGCTCTTCATAGAAGGTTGCTGACCTTCCTTCAGGTGAAAGTGTGTGCTGTATGCCGGGTGATCCAACACTTGACAATGAAACTGAGTAAGTATGTATCAAAACAATTCCAAATGGCAGTGTACCTCTCTGTGTGCATCAATTGTTGTAAAGAACCCACAGGAGTTCATCAGCATATGCCGTGTAACACCCTCACTCATACAATTCCAAATGGCAGTGTACCTCTCTGTGTGCATCAGTTGTTGTAAAGAACCCACAGGAGTTCATCAGCATATGCCGTGTAACACCCTCACTCATACAATTCCAAATGGCAGTGTACCTCTCTGTGTGCATCAGTTGTTGTAAAGAACCCACAGGAGTTCATCAGCATATGCCGTGTAACACCCTCACTCATACAATTCCAAATGGCAGTGTACCTCTCTGTGTGCATCAGTTGTTGTAAAGAACCCACAGGAGTTCATCAGCATATGCCGTGTAACACCCTCACTCATACAATTCCAAATGGCAGTGTACCTCTCTGTGTGCATCAATTGTTGTAAAGAACCCACAGGAGTTCATCAGCATATGCCGTGTAACACCCTCACTCATACAATTCCAAATGGCAGTGTACCTCTCTGTGTGCATCAGTTGTTGTAAAGAACCCACAGGAGTTCATCAGCTCATGCCGTGTAACACCCTCACTCATACAATTCCAAATGGCAGTGTACCTCTCTGTGTGCATCAGTTGTTGTAAAGAACCCACAGGAGTTCATCAGCTCATGCCGTGTAACACCCTCACTCATACAATTCCAAATGGCAGTGTACCTCTCTGTGTGCATCAGTTGTTGTAAAGAACCCACAGGAGTTCATCAGCTCATGCCGTGTAACACCCTCACTCATACAATTCCAAATGGCAGTGTACCTCTCTGTGTGCATCAGTTGTTGTAAAGAACCCACAGGAGTTCATCAGCATATGCCGTGTAACACCCTCACTCATACAATTCCAAATGGCAGTGTACCTCTCTGTGTGCATCAGTTGTTGTAAAGAACCCACAGGAGTTCATCAGCATATGCCGTGTAACACCCTCACTCATACAATTCCAAATGGCAGTGTACCTCTCTGTGTGCATCAGTTGTTGTAAAGAACCCACAGGAGTTCATCAGCATATGCCGTGTAACACCCTCACTCATACAATTCCAAATGGCAGTGTACCTCTCTGTGTGCATCAGTTGTTGTAAAGAACCCACAGGAGTTCATCAGCTCATGCCGTGTAACACCCTCACTCATACAATTCCAAATGGCAGTGTACCTCTCTGTGTGCATCAGTTGTTGTAAAGAACCCACAGGAGTTCATCAGCTCATGCCGTGTAACACCCTCACTCATACAATTCCAAATGGCAGTGTACCTCTCTGTGTGCATCAGTTGTTGTAAAGAACCCACAGGAGTTCATCAGCTCATGCCGTGTAACACCCTCACTCATACAATTTGTACCATATGTTGCTGCACTTCGCGGGAGAATCAATCATACCAGCTCCAACTGATGCCTTGGCATGAGGAGGTGCGCAGATCTGCTCCATAGCAGAGCAGTCACAGCTTGAAAAAAAATCTGACGTGTTACACTCACATGACTTTCTCTACTCTTGTACAAACTATTTTTACAAACGCTTATTCTCCGTCTACTTCATGTTACACGAGATAAACATTTGCAGACTCTATCTTATTGCTAATTTTCTTGTAGATGTAAGGGGAATATATATTTACAAGGGCAATATAGAAATACAGTAGCCTTTAAGCACATACATATCTCTTAATAGCTGGTTGCTAGGTGCAGCACCATTCCCTTTGCCACAGATTAATACTCTTTGCATACCCAAGACAAAAAAATGAATAACAAATTCCCATTTGAGAAAATAAGTATTGAAAAATTTAAGGGAATAACAAGCAATATCTCGAAAACGGTTCACTCAACAAAAAAAATGTATATGACATAAATTGTGTATTTTAACGCGATCTACATTTTTTGTGTAGTAAAATTTTGTCTATCTCTTATGGTTTACCAGTTATGCAAAAGTCGTTCACAATGAAGAATACTTTTGGAGACATTCCCATGAAATTCAAGATATACATTTTATTTGTCATAAAAATATCTTAAACATATGATATTTTAATCAAAATCGTTAGAGCCATTTTTGAGAAAATTAAAATTTTCGAAAAATCTTCCATGTAAAGGGTACTCTGGGGTGGGGGATTTTCTTGAAAACCTTCGTGTCGCATCCTTGGAAGATACTGAACCTAAATACCAAGTTTGGTGTTTATCCGACTGTTCGTTTCTGAGTTATGCTGTTCACAGACAGACACAGACACACACACGGACATGTTTCCAAAAATGCTTTTTTTGGATTCAGGGGGCTGAAAACATGTATTTCCGGTGAAATCTCGGTATCGAATTTTTGGGTGGAATACAATACTTTCCCTACTTACTATACGTAGTAGAGAAAGTAAAAAAACCCCTCACTCACCTTAAGTAAATTCAAAAACACATCACTGTTTCTAGCTTCTTTTCATATGTTAATGTACCTTAATTGTTCTTTATTATTGGACCAACTGCATTTAAGTACCAAAAATTGGGTGCAAAATAGAGACTTCTTTTATGGCTATGTGTAACTGTAAACCTTTTAATTACTACAATATGTGAATAACAGAGTTTGTTTTGTTGATCTGTTCAATGTTCAAGTCAGGGATAACACCGAGGTATGCAAATCTGTTAACCCTTTCTATGAAATCTCACACACTATTTGTACTTGGTCTAGAGGGTTTGTTAAAAAGTTATTATTTGGGAACCATGTCAGTGGTGTTGTAAAGCCAGCTTGCATATCCTTATTACCAGTAATTCTAATTTATTTTTATAGAATAAGAAAATGTCATGTGCAAATAGAAATATTTTACCAATTAATTTCATGTCTCCTATATCGTTAATAAAGATAAGAAATAATATTGGCCCTTACACTGTTTCTTATGGGACTCCATGCTTTAGTCTTAATATTGCGCTGGAATAAACTAATGCACTGTGCTCTTAGGAGATAGCTTGTGAACCACTTCAAGGTTATTGTGCTAATTTTTTGGGAGTAGTTCATGACCAACAGTAACAAATGAGATTGATGAAAAAACCACCTGCAATTACTGTCAAGTGCTTTCGTACTGTGGGTAAGAATTCATGTTGAAATTTATCTTGTTCAAAGCCTATCTTTTATTGCTGAAACTAAACGTAAACAAAACTAAAATTATGGTATTCCAAAAGCCCAACAATCTTACAGACGAAATAAATATTAACAATAGCACTTTGGAACAGGTGAACAACTTTAAACTTTAGGCATAAATATTGATGAAGGTCTAATATATAACATACATGTAGATACTGTTTGTAAAAAAATCATCTCGGCACTATTCCTTCTAAGACAGCTGGCAAAATACAAACACACACTTCTATTCTCAATTCGGCTTACTATGGCATAATTTATCCACATTTAACCTATGGAATTGAAATTTGGGGGGTGCAAGTACGTCCAACATGGATAGGATATTAAAAATACAAAAAAAATGTACAACCTCAACTACCGACAGTCATGCAGGGAAACATTCATAAAGGCAAAAATATTAACTGTAATTTCACTCTAGGTTTATAAAAGTGTACTGCTTGTCAAAAATAATAAGGAATATAATGTGCTGAATAAAGACTGCCATAACCATGATCATAGCATTAGCTCAAATAAAAGTCAAACTCCCATGTAGAATTGGAGCCTTATATTACAATAAGCTAAGTGAAAAACAACATAAGTATTAAATTTAAAAATGTTTTAAAATGTTACCTAATTAAGAAGTGTCTGTACAGTGTTGCAGAATTACAATATATATATATATATATATATATATATATATATTATCTGTATATAATTATAGGATGTGATGCTCTTGTAATGGGTCTATCATCCCTTTTATGTATTGGCACTATTGTATGCAATGTCAGTGTTATAGTGAGCTATCAGATATTTCATGTGTTACCTTGTTCCAAGCCTTCAACTGTTGCCTTGTCTTGCTCATCATCCACACCGACATACACAGGCTCCTTCTTCAAGGCAAGCTTTGTCAAATCTTCTGTTTTCTTTGTGCTCGTAGCACTGAACAGCATTGTCTGCCGCCGTTCTAAAAACAGACACATCTTTCACAATCAAAACACCACATGTTAAGGGAACCGATTGCTCAAAAATTACAATTCTCTAGGGACATTTTCATGTAAATTATTTAAATTAACCTGCATGCTATTGCATTTAATGCTTTTTTTTTTATATTTTTTAAAATTTTTTACAAAATTTCTTGAAGTGTTTTTGCAAAATTTGGTGGATGGTAATCAGTTTTTAAGTTATGCACTTTAAAGTAAAAATGGAATGATACCAGTGCTCATTTATATAGCGAATGGAATCTTTGCACAAGGTTCTTGAACTATTTCTGGAGAGAAGCTGCTTCCAGAAGGTTCTAGTTATCTGTTTACTCTGAGCGATCTCCTGCATGAGCAGAACACCAAGTCAGGAGTGAAACTTCAGAAATTGTTTCCTTATGTTATACTCGCCCAAGTTTGATTACTTCACTAGAACACCAATTAACCATTCTAATGGTGGCACAATAACAGAACAGGTTAATGCGATCAATTTGTTCACTGTGAAAAGGCAGAAATGCAGAGGAGGGGGAGAACAGCTGACACACACACGTGGTGTATGCTAGATGATGGACTATATACCAAGCAATAATGTTCTGCAAGTGCAGCAGTACGTGCACTGAAAACTAAAGTGAGCAAACAAACTACAGTTAAGTTCTACCCATTAACTAACCACAACAACAGCTGGATACACACTTACAAATCAACAAATTAGCACACAATTTTATAGAAATGAAACTATTAAACAATATAGAGGAAACACATTAACAATGTCTGAGGGAAGAATAATCCAAGTAATTTTTAACTATAAGGCAAAAGGGAGAAGAAACTTGGGAACATCACTAAGAATGAGCTGGAAAGTCAGTTGATGGTTCTCATGCATCTTACTTGTTTAATAACACAATTGCTATGTATATTTACAAAAATGGCTGATTGTTGCCTACACAATAAGAGACTTTTGGTCCATAAAAGCAATACAAGTGTACGGCTTACTCACTTGCATCTGTTTTATAGGTGACAGCAATACGAGGTGTGATCAAAATGTTTCCGGAATGACATCGTAAATACTACACCACAGTTTGTTTTGTGTAATCTGCACTGTCACCCTCGAAGTAGTCTCCTTGGGAGTTGATACACTTGTCCCAGTATTTCTGCCGCTGCTGGAAGCACCTCTGGAAGTCCTCTTCTTTCAACATGTTCAGCGCCTTTTGCAATTCGCAATGAATGACATGAATGTCCTCAAAACGATGTCCTCGGAGCCGCAAAGTCGCGGGAAAAGAAAAAAGTCTTTTGGTACCAAATCTGGAGAATAGGCGGGATGGGGAACAGTATTCATCCTATTTTTATTCAAAAGTTGGTGAACAGAAAGGACTTTGTGCGCGGGCGTATTGTCATGATGCAGGAACCAGTCACCACTCCTCCATTTCTACAGCCGTTTGCGTCGCACATTCTCCCTTAATCTTTGCAGCACTTGTTTGTAGAACACTTGATTCATTGTTTGACCCTGTGGCACAAATTCCTTATGTACAATACCTTTAATGTCAAAAAACACAATCATTGACTTCACTTTGGATCGAACTTGTCTGGCCTTTTTCGGACGTGGAGATGAAGGACTCTTCCGTTGTGAACATTGTTGCTTCATTTCTGGATCGTACCCATAAATCCATGCTTCATCACTAGTAATAATTTTCTCCATAAACTGCGGGTCATTTTGTAGCTGTTCTTTACGATCTGTGCAGGCAATCACACAGCTTTCCATTTGGTCATTTGAAAGCAGGCGGGGCACAAACCTGGCAGCAATTCTTCTCATGTCCAAATTGTCTTTCAAAATGCTTTGAACACTTCCAAAGGAGAGTCCTAATGAGTCAGAAAGTTCTCTTATTGTAATGCGCCTATCATTTAAGACCATTTCCCTCACCTGATTGATATTTTCATCAGTTTTGCTGGAACAGGGTCGTCCCGAACGATCTGCATCTTTAACTGATGTCACACCACCTTTAAATTTTGAAAACCACTCAAATGCTTGAGTTTTGCCCATAACTTCCTCCTCATAAGCTGTTCTTAACATTTCATAGGCTTCTGATGCAGTTTTACCGAGTTTAAAAAAAAATTTGATGTTCGTTCTTTGTTCTCCGTAATCTGACATTTTTGCTATGCGGAAAAATTGCAGCACATGCAAAACACATGTTCACTTCAGAGCATCTACCTCGTCACTGCATGGTCACAGGAAGTCACGTGACTTCTCATTTTTATCAGGAAGGAACGCTGCATGTACAGTCTGGATAAGAATTAAAGAAATCTCAGTATCAGCATTGTTGTGAAGCCATTTCGGAAACTTTTTGATCACACCTCGTACACAGTCGAAGGCGTCAGAAAAACTCTTGCTGCCATGCTTACACAGAAAACGGAGTTCCGCAATCTTTAAAGTCAGTTTGCTTGAGAATACCAAAGTTATTCATGTATTATGTACACGTCTTATTTAAATTTGTTGGATGGAAGCATTGCTCTTCACTTGCGGACTCCTGCACATGTATTTCCAGTATGCGAGCACACAGAGTATTAAAGAGATAGTGATAGCATAAGCATCAGTTTTTGTTCGTCCGCAGCATATTCAAAAGTTCTAATTTAAGTATCATTCGTTATTTGTGACCAGTGTTCATGTTCTGACCTCAGGGGACTTACAAGAATGAGTACTACCAACTGTATTTATTCACTGCAGCAGAAAAATTGAAAATTATCAAGAAATGGAAAAAATAGGCAATTGTGCTGCAGGAAGATAATTCAATATTCCAGAACGTTGCATATGGGATTGGTGGAAGAAGAAGTTGCAAACAATCAACTGCAACAGACGGTCTTTCCGAGGATTGCCGGCCAGGTATCCAGAGACTTTGAGCCTTCATAAGCAGAAGAACAGAAATGTGCCATCTTCAAGCAAGAGATTGGCTTTCAACAGAATTTCAAAGCAAGCATGGGCTGTATAGCGCAACATATCTCACAAGCACATGAAGACAAACTTCTGACCTTTTAAAGGCACGTTATACGTCTTCGTAAGCACAATGGATATCTGCTTCACAAGTATGGAATGCCGTTCAAACACCTGTCTATTTCAAGGTGCAGTTTGGGGGGAAAAACAAGGCTCAAAGACAGTGGCAATGCTGTACTGTTACATTGGCTATGCTTGCTGACAGCAGGAAAGTTCCACATTCATAATATTTAAGTTGGAAACCATTCCCAAGAAAGAGAATTTTCCTCCTGGAGTCCAGTGAAAGGCCAGCTAGTCACTGACTGGATTAAAACCATCCAGAAGCAATGTCCTGGAGCAACTCTATCACGCCAGAGAAACATCCTAATATTGGACAGCTTTTGTGGGCATCAAACGGAAGATGTGAAAAGAAGATTAGCTGCAACAAATTCAGACCTGGTGGAATGTCCACCCATTTAAGCCTCATATGAATACAGAATGGATGGCAAGCAACAACCACAAGTTAGCACCCAGTGGGACCAAATCCCAGCCAGCCTCATCAAAAAGTGCTACATATCCAACAAAATGGAGGATGCAAGTTCCGCAGGAATTTCTTACCTACATAGGTACTATTCAACATAAAAATGGGACTAAATTACATTAACCACAATACACCATTTTAATAGATGTACATCTCATTTGTTTTCGGTTATCGGCTTGCATAGAAAATTCTTCTTGCTGTATAGAACACTATGGACACAAACAAGAACAATTCCTTTATTGTACATTGGTAATTAGTTTCTAAGTAATAAATATTAATCTTGTATGTATGAATTTGTGTTTGTAATGTATATAGTTCACCAAAATTTATTCAATTTTTTTTTGGTGGGGGAAGCTTGCAAAATTGGGGAGGGGGCATCTTACTAGTGCACACGTGTTATACAAGTAAACACAGTAGTTCTGACTATGAATGTAGCCCTTAGTGACTTACTTGGAAGTAAGTTAATGATCTGCTTCAACTCCTCTTCAAAGCCAATGTCGAGGATTCTGTCAGCTTCATCAATGACAAGACACTGCAAGTTCTTATACAGGAAGTCGGTCGTGTTCTGTAGGTGATCAAGTAGACGTCCAGGTGTTGCAACTAGTATGTTGATACCTGCAACAGAATGTCAGCTTCATCAGTGACAAGACACTGCATTTGTTATGTTCTGTAGGTGATCAAGTAGACGTCCAGGTGTTGCAACTAGTATGTTGATACCTGCAACAGAATGTCAGCTTCATCAGTGACAAGACACTGCATCTGTTGTGTTCTGTAGGTGATCAAGTAGACGTCCAGGTGTTGCAACTAGTATGTTGATACCTGCAACAGAATGTCAGCTTCATCAATGACAAAACACTGCATCTATTGTGTTCTGTAGGTGATCAAGTAGACGTCCAGGTGTTGCAACTAGTATGTTGATACGTGCAACAGAATGTCAGCTTCATCAGACAAAACACTGTATCTGTTGTGTTCTGTAGGTGATCAAATAGACGTCCAGGTGTTGCAACAAGTATGTTGATACCTGCAACAGAATGTCAGCTTCATCAGTGACAAAACACTGTATCTGTTGTGTTCTGTAGGTGATCAAGTAGACGTCCAGATGTTGCAACTAGTATGTTGATACCTGCAACAGAATGTTAGCTTCATCAGACAAAACACTGCATCTGTTGTGTTCTGTAGGTGATCAAGTAGACGTCCAGGTGTTGCAACAAGTATGTTGATACCTGCAACAGAATGTCAGCTTCATCAGTGACAAGACACTGCATCTGTTGTGTTCTGTAGGTGATCAAGTAGACGTCCAGGTGTTGCAACTAGTATGTTGATACCTGCAACAGAATGTCAGCTTCATCAGTGACAAGACACTGCATCTGTTGTGTTCTGTAGGTGATCAAGTAGACATCCAGGTGTTGCAACTAGTATGTTGATACCTGCAACAGAATGTCAGCTTCATCAATGACAAGACACTGCAAGTTCTTATACAGGAAGTCGGTCGTGTTCTGTAGGTGATCAAGTAGACGTCCAGGTGTTGCAACTAGTATGTTGATACCTGCAACAGAATGTCAGCTTCATCAGTGACAAGACACTGCATTTGTTGTGTTCTGTAGGTGATCAAGTAGACGTCCAGGTGTTGCAACTAGTATGTTGATACCTGCAACAGAATGTCAGCTTCATCAGTGACAAGACACTGCATCTGTTGTGTTCTGTAGGTGATCAAGTAGACGTCCAGGTGTTGCAACTAGTATGTTGATACCTGCAACAGAATGTCAGCTTCATCAATGACAAAACACTGCATCTGTTGTGTTCTGTAGGTGATCAAGTAGACGTCCAGGTGTTGCAACTAGTATGTTGATACCTGCAACAGAATGTCAGCTTCATCAGACAAAACACTGCATCTGTTGTGTTCTGTAGGTGATCAAGTAGACGTCCAGGTGTTGCAACTATAGTCCATTCCAAACCAGAGTTCCCTCTGATGTAAACAGAAGTATGTGCTTCGGCTTGTCACGAACCCAAGAATATACTCTTACGCCAACGTAAATAGTTCCTTAATACATGTATTATATTATGAAATATTAGAGCAGGAAAGGTATAGAACTGCACATTTTAATGCGGTTATCATAAGAACTCATCGTTAAAGGTAATGGATATATACTAGCTGTTAAGAGATTACAAAATATGATTATAGCCTGCTATTGCGCTAACGCCGAGAGCATCTTGGTTGTTAATACCAACCATATAAACGACTGCCACTATCTTACATACACAAGAAATGCAGCAACGAATTCCCAGAGGTGCTATCTGAGTACGGAATAAACACTTTGCGTAACACACGATATATGATAAGCGAACATTCATTCATAATACACTAACACACAGCTCAGCTCAGGTCAAATCTTGTGATTTAGTCAGTTGGTATTTGAGTTTACATGGCAGAGGAAGGTGCGTGTACTGAGAATAAACTGTTCAAACACAGAAGCGGGAAACAGTTAAAAAGTGGCTAAAAACAAACAATACTTCATATAGGTTGATATTGTAATGAAAAGAAGCTAGAAACAGTGATGTGTATTGAATTTATTTAAAGGTGAGTCGGAATTGTTACACTAACATCACTTAAGTTTACTCACTTAACATGTTTCGGGAAACGGTTGTTCCCATCCTCAGAAGTTAATTCGACTGGCCCGTGTTGTTGGTGTTTCCGTTTTTTGGACTGGATCCTGTGGTGGCATCTTGTGGTGGAGAAATGTACTTCCAGAGAGGATTTGGTGGCGGCAAATCAAAATTCATTAGATGTGTGTTGTGTTTTAGAATGGTGATCTTCTCCCATTCATCTAATTCGGCTGCAAATTTGGCTGGTTTGACTAATGTAATATTGGGTTTGATGTTGTGATTAGTGATCCAAAAATGGTGTGAAACTGCAGATTTGTCCATTTGTTTGTATTTAATACATCTCATGTGCTCCTTTAGCCTAGTTTCTAAGTTTCTTTTTGTCTTACCTATGTATACTTTATTGCAATCTGAACAATTGATTTTATAGATTCCAGCTTTTTGTCTTGTGGAATGGGATCTTTTAACTTGTTACAAAGTAATTTCTCTATGTTAAATTTGTTCTGTGGAGCTAGGCTGATGTTATGTTTCATGAAAATCTTCTTAAATTTGTGAAATGTTCCTGGGTGGTATGTGAATTTCTTGAACTTTAGCTCTTTATCTTGCTGGCTGAGATTTGTTGTTTTTCTGATGTGCATCTGTCGTTTGAATTTTGCAATTTTTTTGTCAATAGTTGCTTTGTTGTACCCATTATGTATTGCTGTGTCTACTATATGCTGGTATTCTAACTGGTATTCTTTTTTATTTAAGGGGGTATATACCAGTCTATGTGTTAGGCTGTTTAGTACTGCATGTTTGTGTGTGGTTGGATTGAAACTCTTATTTTTTATGTAATTAGTAGAGTGTGTTGGCTTCCTGTATATGCCAAAGGTTAGGTTCTTTTGTTCTCTGATGATTTTTAGGTCTAAAAATGGTAGCATGCCTTCTTTTTCTATTTTTATGGTGAATTTTATTGATTGGTTCTGTAGGTTTAGTAAGGCTAAGGAGTCTTGTATGAACCTATTAGGGACAACAGCGAAGATGTCATCAACATATCTGTGCCAAACTTTAAACATGTATGGAAAGGAAGTTGTTATGTGTGTTTCTAAGTAGCTCATAAATAAATCTGCCAAGAAGGGTGAAAGTGGGTTGCCCATGGTTAGACCAGTTGGTTGTTGATAGAACTTCTTATTGAAACTAAAACAATTTTGTGCAATGCATAAATTGGTAAGTTGTATGAGGTCTTCTATTTCTTCTTCAAGTAGGTTAGTCTGCTGTAGCCATTTCTTTAATTGACGCAGGAGTTGATCTGTAGGGACACTTGGAAATAGTGCAGTGACATCAAAGGAAACTAATCTGTCTTCTGGTTCGAGTTCCAGGGATTTTATCTTCTGTATTAAATCTTCTGAATTCATTATGTTTTTGCTATTGAATTTTGGTAGTGAAGAGAATCTCTGTACTAACCATTTTGCCAGTTTGTAGGTAGGAGAATCAATATTGCTGACGATTGGTCTCATCTTATTACCCGGTTTGTGTATTTTAGGTAGAGCATACATTCTTGGTAAAGTGGGGTGGTCTGGTTTTAATCTAGATTTATCAGTGTCTGTTATAGTTTTGCTTTCCTGGATGGTTTGATTGAAGGCTTTTAAATGTAATTTTAATGGGTCTTCTTGAATTTGTATGTAATTTTCTTGTTGCAGCATATTTTCTACTCTGGCAATATAATCATCTTTTTGCAGTACAACTAGTTTATTTCCCTTGTCAGCTTTTGTGTATACTACTGGTTTTGATTTTAATGTTTTGATCACATGTTTGGTTGGGAAATTGTTATGTTTATCTGCTTGTATTTCTTGGAGAACCATTTCACATTCTTTTTTTATAGTGGTTTTACTATTTTCATTTAGGTTGTAAGTAGCAATCTCAATGTCTGCGACTATTTCATCGGTTGTTTTTGTGTAGCCAACACATGTTTTTAGGCCAAGGTTTAATACCGATAATTCCGCTTTGGTGAAAGTTACATTTGAAAGATTAATTACGTCTGGGTATGACGTCGTTTTTTCATTTTTTAGGTTAGGTTTATATGAATGTTGCTTCCGGCGTAGTATGTCTAGTTTTTTCTTTAATTTCAGCGTTTTTGTTTTCATCCTGTAGCTAAGAATAGTGAGGAATTTTGATTGCATGTTTTGCCAAAGTGGGTAGCCGAGTGTGTCCGTTAATTTAAGGTGAAGAGCATATAATTCCAGTTCCAATTTTTGTAATTTTGCGTAGTGGTTGTTTCTCTCAATTATTATTACTTTTTTATCGGCTGATGTTTGGTGTTTGCTGTTTTTGTCATATTTTACAATTCTCCTTACAAACTTTGGTGTGACTTTGCTTTGTATGCATAGGTTTAAAAAACGGATGTCCGCAAATGTGTTTTTTCTCTTTTCTTCAATTTTTTGGTATCTTTTGATGTCACCTTTTATTCCACTGAAATCTGTATTGAAATTTAGGGTTTCTAATCTTACCTTGTTTTCTGCCATGACTTGTATCTTTTACACGTGGTGGCCAATTATAAATTTTGCTTCTTGTGACTTGTTGGTCTTAAATTACGTTGATATTGTAATGAAAATGCTAGAAACAGTGATGTGTATTGAATTTATTTAAAGGTGAGTCGGAATTGTTACACTAACATCACTTAAGTTTACACACTTAACATGTTTCGGGAAACGGTTGTTCCCATCCTCAGAAGTTAATTCGACTGGCCCATGTTGTTGGTGTTTCCGTTTTATGGACTGGATCCTGTGGTGGCATCTTGTGGTGGAGAAATGTACTTCCAGAGAGGAGTTGGTAGCGGCAAATCAAAATTCATTAGATGTGTGTTGTGTTTTAGAATGGTGATCTTCTCCCATGCATCTAATTCGGCTGCAAATTTGGCTGGTTTGACTAATGTAATATTGGGTTTGATGTCCCAGTTTGGCAAAACATGCAATCAAAATTCCTAACTATTCTTAAGTACAGGATGAAAACAAAAACGCTGAAATTAAAGAAAAAACTAGACATACTACGCCGGAAGCAACATTCATATAAACCTAACCTAAAAAATGAAAAAACGACGTCATACCCAGACGTAATTAATCTTTCAAATGTAACTTTCACCAAAGCGGAATTATCGGTATTAAACCTTGGCCTAAAAACATGTGTTGGCTACACAAAAACAACCGATGAAATAGTCGCAGACATTGAGATTGCTACTTACAACCTAAATGAAAATAGTAAAACCACTATAAAAAAAGAATGTGAAATGGTTCTCCAAGAAATACAAGCAGATAAACATAACAATTTCCCAACCAAACATGTGATCAAAACATTAAAATCAAAACCAGTAGTATACACAAAAGCTGACAAGGGAAATAAACTAGTTGTACTGCAAAAAGATGATTATATTGCCAGAGTAGAAAATATGCTGCAACAAGAAAATTACATACAAATTCAAGAAGACCCATTAAAATTACATTTAAAAGCCTTCAATCAAACCATCCAGGAAAGCAAAACTATAACAGACACTGATAAATCTAGATTAAAACCAGACCACCCCACTTTACCAAGAATGTATGCTCTACCTAAAATACACAAACCGGGTAATAAGATGAGACCAATCGTCAGCAATATTGATTCTCCTACCTACAAACTGGCAAAATGGTTAGTACAGAGATTCTCTTCACTACCAAAATTCAATAGCAAAAACATAATGAATTCAGAAGATTTAATACAGAAGATAAAATCCCTGGAACTCGAACCAGAAGACAGATTAGTTTCCTTTGATGTCACTGCACTATTTCCAAGTGTCCCTACAGATCAACTCCTGCGTCAATTAAAGAAATGGCTACAGCAGACTAACCTACTTGAAGAAGAAATAGAAGACCTCATACAACTTACCAATTTATGCATTGCACAAAATTGTTTTAGTTTCAATAAGAAGTTCTATCAACAACCAACTGGTCTAACCATGGGCAACCCACTTTCACCCTTCTTGGCAGATTTATTTATGAGCTACTTAGAAACACACATAACAACTTCCTTTCCATACATGTTTAAAGTTTGGCACAGATATGTTGATGACATCTTCGCTGTTGTCCCTAATAGGTTCATACAAGACTCCTTAGCCTTACTAAACCTACAGAACCAATCAATAAAATTCACCATAAAAATAGAAAAAGAAGGCATGCTACCATTTTTAGACCTAAAAATCATCAGAGAACAAAAGAACCTAACCTTTGGCATATACAGGAAGCCAACACACTCTACTAATTACATAAAAAATAAGAGTTTCAATCCAACCACACACAAACATGCAGTACTAAACAGCCTAACACATAGACTGGTATATACCCCCTTAAATAAAAAAGAATACCAGTTAGAATACCAGCATATAGTAGACACAGCAATACATAATGGGTACAACAAAGCAACTATTGACAAAAAAATTGCAAAATTCAAGCGACAGATGCACATCAGAAACACAACAAATCTAAGCCAGCAAGATAAAGAGCTAAAGTTCAAGAAATTCACATACCACCCAGGAACATTTCACAAATTTAAGAAGATTTTCATGAAACATAACATCAGCCTAGCTCCACAGAACAAATTTAACATAGAGAAATTACTTTGTAACAAGTTAAAAGATCCCATTCCACAAGACCAAAACGCTGGAATCTATAAAATCAATTATTCAGATTGCAATAAAGTATACATAGGTAAAACAAAAAGAAACTTAGAAACTAGGCTAAAGGAGCACATGAGATGTATTAAATACAAACAAATGGACAAATCTGCAGTTTCACACCATTTTTGGATCACTAATCACAACATCAAACCCAATACAGTGAAATCTCGTTAGCACGTTCCTCATTAACACGTTTTCCCGTGTATTGCGTTGAATTATAAAAGTCCCGGCACAAAATGCATCAAATGCATTAATAACGTTCGTTTAGTACGTTTTCTCGCTCCCGCTTACCACGTTCGAAGTTTGATGCCCTCATTCGCTATTTTGGCCAATGCCAATGCTCGGTCGGTCGGTATTAATAGTCATTTTTGAGAACATAAAAGTAACGGTCCAGCAGGAGTAGATTTACTACATTCAAAGTTAGACGTTCTCATTCGCTACTTTGGTCAAACCAGGCGGGGTGGAACCGGCAGCCAATACCATGCATGTACGTATTTGTGGGACGCGTTTTGTGTGTGTGTGTGTGTGTGTGGAGGGGGGGATGCTTTAGTGACGCTCTTTGGTGTTCTGCGGTGACGCTTTAGTTTAACAGTGGCTTGGTGTGGTTAGTTTATGCTGTTGAGTGTTGACGAAACGTAAAAGTATTTTAACTTTTTGTTCGCAATGGAGAAAAAGAAAGTGCGGCAAATAACCAACAGTGAAAAACTGAAAATCCTTGAGGAAGTAGATCGCAATCCAAATATGAAACGTGTGGATATAGCGCGGAAGTTAAACATTCTTCCGTCAACCTTAAACACAATTGTTAGCAAACGTAAACTAATTGAAACTGCTTTTGAAGGAAAAAATGCTAAAAGAAAACGTAATCGCCCTGGCCAGTTTCCAGAATTAGAAGATGTTCTGCTAAAGTGGTTTACACAAGCTAGAGCTTCAAATGTGCCAATAGACGGTACTGTGGTTCGAGCTCAGGCAACACATTTAGCACAGAAGATGGGACTGGATGATTTCAAAGCGTCCAATGGCTGGATTGAAAGGTTCAAGAATCGACATGGCTTAGTCTACAGATGTTTGCGAGGTGAGGTTGCTGCTGTAGATATTGACGCTACACTGTGTGAAAACATAGAAATGTGGAAAAATACAACGCTCCCGTCAATTTTGAAAGACTATAGCCCCAATGATGTGTATAATGCAGATGAAACAGGACTATTTTTCCATCTTTTGCCAGACAAAACCCTGGATTTTAAGGGCACTAAGTGCCACGGTGGGAAACTTAACAAGGAGAGGATTACAGTTTTGTTGTGCTGTAACGAAAGCGGAACGGAGAAATTGGTACCACTGGTTATTGGAAAAGCATGCAATCCGTGATGTTTTAAGAATGTGTTATCTTTTCCATGTAAGTACACTTCCAACACAAAAGCCTGGATAACTTCTGCCGTCTTTGAAAATTTCTTACGAGCATGGGACGCAAGACTGGGCATAAGAAGCAGGAAAATTGCACTGTTTATTGATCAGCGTGCTGCTCATCCACCAACTGTTTCAAATTTAAGAAACATAAAGATCATTTTCTTCCCAGCAAACTGCACGAGTAAGCTACAACCTTTAGATCAAGGCATAATTCGGTGCATGAAACATGCGTATCGTAAGAGGCTGGTACAGAGAAGGTTGGCTGCACTGAAATCGACGACAAGAAAAATCACCGTCTTAGATGCCATGCATTTTATTAGAACTGCTTGGGATTGTGTGACGCAAGATACCATTAGGAACTGCTTTAATAAAGCCGGTTTTTGCCGAGTTCTTGGTGATGAAATTACGCAGGAAGACGAGTTTTCCGAGAGTGAAGAATGGCGCCAAATGGCAGACGATGCCGGCGTGTCTTTCGAAAACTATGTAAACATTGACAATGAAATTCCAGTGTGTGAAACAGCGACGATAGATGAAATACTTGAAGAACAAGTGAAAGATGAAGCATTAGTGGGAGACGAAAGTGACGATGAACCAGATCCTGAGCCAGTACCTACAGTGTCAGAAGCCATGCAGGCAATGGACATAGTGAAGTGATATGTGTGCAGTTTCGAAGTTGATGCTGATGTAATGACTTTACTAAACAAGATGGACAGTAAGATTTTGGCATTAAAACCAACAAAGCAATCAACTATCGATATGTATTTCAAACCAATGTAAATAGTGTCTATATTTCACATCCATTTTTGAGGTAAGATGTATTATTAGATTTTATTACATAAATATGTTCTTAAGTTGCAGATTATGTATTTTCGTTAACACGTTTTCCCGTCTATGACGTCAAAATCCTTGGGTCCCCGCAAAAACATACTAACGAGATTTTACTGTATTACATTAGTCAAACCAGCCAAATTTGCAGCCGAATTAGATGCATGGGAGAAGATCACCATTCTAAAACACAACACACATTTAATGAATTTTGATTTGCCGCCACCAAATCCTCTCTGGAAGTACATTTCTCCACCACAAGATGCCACCACAGGATGAATGTCCAAAAAACGGAAACACCAACAACACGGGCCAGTCGAATTAACTTCTGAGGATGGGAACAACCGTTTCCCGAAACATGTTAAGTGAGTAAACTTAAGTGATGTTAGTGTAACAATTCCGACTCACCTTTAAATAAATACTTCATATATTCAACTCACTATTACAAAAATACCCGACACTTAAGTGCGACAGTGCTGTGGAATTGTGGATAAGTTTGTGATTATTTTGGAGAGTAGTTCTGATACTGATATGGCAGCTGAGTCATCTTAGGAGGATTCGGATTTGGGTGTTGCACTTTTGCCCAAGGATTGTAATTAACGTAAGTAAACTGTTCATTGCCGCATACTTATAAAATATATTGTTACCTCAGGTTGCATTTTGAACTATGATTCTCATGCAGGGCACCTCTTTATAGATTAAATAGTGTTCAACAAGCACGTGGGAGGGGAACAAGCAGCCATTAGGGGCGGGGTTTGCGAACTTCTTTCGAGCGGATAATACAAAGAGTTTGTTTTCAGTGAAAGGCACTCTGGTTTGGAATGGATAATAGTATGTTGATACCTGCAACAGAATGTCAGCTTCATCAATGACAAAACACTGCATCTGTTGTGTTCTGTAGGTGATCAAGTAGACGTCCAGGTGTTGCAACTAGTATGTTGATACCTGCAACAGAATGACAGCTTCATCAGACAAACACTGCATCTGTTGTGTTCTGTAGGTGATCAAGTAGACGTCCAGGTGTTGCAACTAGTATGTTGATACCTGTAACAGAATGTCAGCTTCATCAGTGACAAAACACTGCAAGTTCTTATACAGGAAGTTGGTCGTGTTCTGTAGGTGATCAAGTAGACGTCCAGGTGTTGCAACTAGTATGTTGATACCTGCAACAGAATGTCAGCTTCATCAGACAAAACACTGCATCTATTGTGTTCTGTAGGTGATCAAGTAGACGTCCAGGTGTTGCAACAAGTATGTTGATACCTGCAACAGAATGTCAGCTTCATCAGTGACAAGACACTGCAAGTTCTTATACAGGAAGTCGGTCGTGTTCTGTAGGTGATCAAGTAGACGTCCAGGTGTTGCAACTAGTATGTTGATACCTGCAACAGAATGACAGCTTCATCAGACAAAACACTGCATCTGTTGTGTTCTGTAGGTGATCAAGTAGACGTCCAGGTGTTGCAACTAGTATGTTGATACCTGCAACAGAATGTCAGCTTCATCAATGACAAAACACTGCATCTGTTGTGTTCTGTAGGTGATCAAGTAGACGTCCAGGTGTTGCAACTAGTATGTTGATACCTGCAACAGAATGTCAGCTTCATCAGTGACAAAACACTGCAAGTTCTTATACAGGAAGTTGGTCGTGTTCTGTAGGTGATCAAGTAGACGTCCAGGTGTTGCAACTAGTATGTTGATACCTGCAACAGAATGACAGCTTCATCAGACAAACACTGCATCTGTTGTGTTCTGTAGGTGATCAAGTAGACGTCCAGGTGTTGCAACTAGTGTGTTGATACCTGCAACAGAATGACAGCTTCATCAGTGACAAAACACTGCAAGTTCTTATACAGGAAGTTGGTCGTGTTCTGTAGGTGATCAAGTAGACGTCCAGGTGTTGCAACTAGTGTGTTGATACCTGCAACAGAATGACAGCTTCATCAGTGACAAAACACTGCAAGTTCTTATACAGGAAGTTGGTCGTGTTCTGTAGGTGATCAAGTAGACGTCCAGGTGTTGCAACTAGTATGTTGATACCTGCAACAGAATGTCAGCTTCATCAGACAAAACACTGCATCTATTGTGTTCTGTAGGTGATCAAGTAGACGTCCAGGTGTTGCAACAAGTATGTTGATACCTGTAACAGAATGACAGCTTCATCAGTGACAAAACACTGCATCTGTTGTGTTCTGTAGATGATCAGGTAGACGTCCAGGTGTTGCAACTAGTATGTTGATACCTGCAACAGAATGTCAGCTTCATCAGACAAAACACTGCATCTGTTGTGTTCTGTAGATGATCAGGTAGACGTCCAGGTGTTGCAACTAGTATGTTGATACCTGACAACAGAATGTCAGCTTCATCAGACAAAACACTGCATCTGTTGTGTTCTGTAGGTGATCAAGTAGACGTCCAGGTGTTGCAACTAGTGTGTTGATACCTGTAACAGAATGTCAGCTTCATCAGTGACAAAACACTGTATCTGTTGTGTTCTGTAGGTGATCAGGTAGACATCCAGGTGTTGCAACTAGTATGCTGATACCTGCAACAGAATGTATATCCATTCACTACAATATACAATCATCCCACAACTTTCCTGTATGCCTTTTCACCCAGATTAAGCTGGCATACTTTTCTAAATGGGAACACTGCATTATTAGGTGGCATTGGGAAATCTGAATAAAAACTATTGAATTATTTGACTTGCAAACAACTGAATTATTCAATAGTTTCCGTCAGCATTCAATGTTTCATTCACTTTATAGGTTATACTTGCCGTGCTTCAATACCATAGTAGCTTTCATTCGGTTTACCCAACCAATAAGGTGCTGCCATCTACATTACTACACCTAAAACAATGAATGATGTACTTTCCAATGTCAGTAATTTTAACACCACTTGCCAATTGACAGATATTGTTGCAATCTGCTGAGAGATTTTAAAACCATTAACCCATCCCCTCGCAAACTCTCAACCTGTTGCATGGATGACTATATTACAATTGTAGTATATGCCCGTTGCGTGTATCGTGGAAAACATTACCCGATTACTGTGCAATCATAGCTAAGAAGGAATTAGCAAACAAGATTACTAACCCAAATTGTAGGGGTGTGGGAGAAAATTAAGAATAGGAATTTGCTTGACTCATTGTAAGCCTGCTGTAATGTTGTCAATTACCATAATACTAATTAATTCACAAGTTTTTGCTTGTTTTTCCCCATTAGTTAAATTTGAAAACAAGAGAAAAATGCTGGACAAATTGCAGTAAGAAAGGGTTACAAGAACTGAATAATATGTTTCCATTTATTTACTCATACACTCGACTAGTTGTGCTTCAGCACATATGTCCAGTTTCAAAATTATTACATTTCAGGGAACATAACTTAATGCAGCACACATACAAATCATGAATAAACCATGCAGCTGTGTACCGTACATATTTAACGTCATTATAACTTAAAGGCAGCCTCTCACCAAGACAGTCCAGGTTCAATGCCAGGAAACCACATACATGTGGGATTTGTGGAGGAGAAAGCAATATCTGGGCGGGTTTTCATTCCACCAACTGCTCCATCATAACCTTTCCTTTCATCTCACCTCCTTCCTCGCTCTCATACCAGGTTTCGGGCTTATTACCCATCCTGGCTGTGCACCCTGACAGGCACCTGCTTGTAAAATCTGAGGGGGGGGGAACCCTAATAACACGGAGGGTAAACAGAAGAACAAGACTACTTTAAAAAATCTGAGTGTTACACTCACATGGCTTTCTCTACTCTTGTACAAACTATTTTTACACTCTCTTATTCTCCATCTATTTCATATTAATCGAGATAAACATTTGCAGAAACTATCTTATTGCTAATTCTCTTGTAGGTGCAAGGGGAATATGGCAGGGTTTAAGCAACAGTCAAATGTTTTAAGAGCTGGTTGCTATGTGGAGCATTCCATTTTCTTTGCATGCCCAGGACATACAAAAAGAAAAGAAGGAAAAACAAAACGAATAACGAATTCCCATTTGAGAAATAGTATTAAGTATTGGAAAATTCAAACAAATAACAAGGAATATGTCGGAAATGATTCACTGCACACAAAAAAATGTATATGACATAAATTGTGTGTTTTGTGATAAAATTTTGTCTATCTCTTACAGTTTACCAGTTATGCAAAATTCATTCAGAATGAAGATGACTTTTGGGGACATTCCCAGAAAATTCTAGATATGCCTTTCATTTGCCATGAAAGTGTCTTAAAATATGATATTTTGATCAAAATCGTTAGTGCCATTTCTGAGAGAAAAAAAAAAAATTTGAATAATGCTCCATGTAAAGGGTAGTCTGGAATAGGGGGATTTTCTTGAAAATCGTGTCGCATCTTTTAAAGATACTGAACCTAAATACCAAGTTTGGTATTTATCCGACTTTTCGTTTTTGAGTTACGCTGTTCACAGACACACACACACAGGCCTTTTTACTTTCTCTACTACGTATAGTAAGTAGAGCAAGTATTGCATTCCACTCAAAAATTTGATACCGAGATTTCACTGGAAATACATGTCCTGAATCCAAAAAAAGTATTTTTGGAAACATGTCCGTGTGTGTGTCTGTGAACAGCATAACTCAGAAACGAAGTCGGATAAACACCAAACTTGGTATTTAGGTTCAGTATCTTCCAGAGATGCGACACGAAGGTTTTCAAGAAAATCCCCCCCACCCCAGATTACCTTTTACATGGAACATTTTTCAAAAATTTTAAATTTTCTCAAAAATTGCTCTAACGATATTGAATAAAATACCATAAGTTTAAGACATTTTCATGACAAATGAATTGTATATCTCGAATTTTCTGGAAAGTCTCCAAAAGTACAGTTTGTATAAATCGTTGTGACAGTCCCCCACTCCTGAAGCACATATGCGTAATAGCACTGAGCAGTCCACTTGCATAACAACAGAGGTGGGGGTGAGTGTTGCACCTGCTGCGAGCTCAAATGCAAGGTAACCTTACACATTTGTTTACAATGCGTTGTGTATGTGGCTGCCTCCAAGTTCTGATATCACTTGCTCCCCACCACTACTCCTCATTTCTCCTCTCTTGCGCATATGGAGTGTCACAACAATTTACACGAGCTGTATTCTTCATTGTGAACGACTTTTGCATAACTGGTAAACCATAAGAGAGAGACAAAATTTTACTACACAAAAAATGTAGATCGCGTTAAAATACACAATTTATGTCATATACATTTTTTTTGTTGAGTGAACCATTTTCAAGATATTGCTTGTTATTCACTTAAATTTTTCAGTACTTATTTTCTAAAATGGGAATTCATTATTCATTTTTTTGTCTTATATATGCAAAGAGTATTAATCTGTGGCAAAGAGAATGGTGCTGCACCTAGCAACCAGCTATTAAGAGATATGTATGTGCTACTGTATTTCTATATTGCCGTTGCAAATACAAAACAAGGGGAACATGGTACGCCTTAAGCGATAGTCAAATATTTTTAGAACATTTGTTGTCGTATAAACTCCTCTACCCATAAGTGAGATATTGGTGAGGCAAAAGTTTAATGACTCAACATGTAACAGGTGTGTATTTGTGAATGGAACCAGATGTACTAACCTTTAGACAGCTTCTGTGCTTCCATCTGTCTGTTTGCTCCTCCCATTATGAGGCCGTAAGTGTGGTGCTGATATCTCATCAACTCCTTCAACACACCAAACGTCTGCATTGACAGTTCTCGAGTTGGTGAAATTATAATGCAACCAGTTCCTAAACAAACAACACTTCTCATCTTTATTTCAATTATTACATGTTCCCTATAAATCACTTCTCAAGTAAATTATCATGTCCTTAAGTTGTGATAGGTACACTCTACGTTATACTTTGTTGACTTCAACTGCAGCTAATTGAACATGATAGTTAAAAGCTTAGTCATCATGTTGCAATGATAGCCCTCCATAGGGTTGGAGAAACTGACAATCAGCAGGATGTTTTATTCTTTAATGAAAGTGGTACAACTGCTGACCAACATCTGCGCTCTGTGAGGACCAGGACAGTGGTCAAAGCAGCAACCGATAGCTCTAACAAGCCCTTGGGCTGGGTAGTACAGCACATTTCTTAACTCCAAAGCTTAAGCAGCAGAGAGAGTTGACCGTTTGGCTAACATGCACAACTGCCAGAATCGCAGGAGTTGTGAAGAAGGTCGTGAGCAGGTCCACCATCGAGCCTCAGTGATGGTCACAAAGGCGCATTTCTGCCAGAGTATATGAAACATTCCTGCTTGAGGTTGTGGTGAAAGACTTGAACACAACTTTGTTCAAGATTCTGCACCAGCCCATAACACAAGATGCACTCGATCTGGCTTGAGGGAAATGTTCCAGATTTTATTGTCGGCCCTGACCTCAACCCCTTGGATTACAAGCTGTGTCAGTGCTTGTCTCTCAAGTCAGCAGTGGTGCTGCTATTGATGAATGGCCCAATACACTTAAGTCCTGTATCAGAGCAAAACAGGATCACTTTCAATAACAATATGTGCATTTCGCACAGAATACATGTGCCATAGTCAAAGTACAAAATCAGTATAATACATTGTTGCCACTATAAAAAAAACTTTGTAACAGAACTTATGCCTAGACTAGGTAATATTTACAGGGGGGAGAACATCACATAATGGGCAAACAATGAGGGTTTAATTTTCATTTGTTTCTTCAGGATTCCACAGTTATTATATTTGTTTTGTTGGATAAAACATATTAATGATTTTATTACTACTGCTACAGGAATCTGTAAGTTGCAAGCTGTGTGTTAGAAAACAACTATGCAATGCTAATATGAAAAGCATCAAGGTCGGACAAAATTTATAACAATTTAAGAGCAGGCCTAAGGGATTTAATGAGGTTCTGTTACTTATAAGAAGCAAGTCGCTGTTGCTGAGGTGTTTAGAGTTGCTCACAGTTTGGGCAATTCTAAGAAAACTAAAACCAACGTTTGCACTCAAAAACGTGACAAGAGGTAACAATATCATTTGTGCTAGCAGACAATGTTTTCTGGACAGAGGAAGCACACTTCTTTCTTAATGGTGGAGTTAACATGTGACTTCATTACCCGACATTTCTTTCAATAAGACAGACTGTTACAGAATTTGTCATCCCTCAACTGAGGAGTCATGATATAGATGCCACATTTACACTCCTGCACAACAATTAGTCACATCATGTCATCCTTCCCAATAATGCGGCCTCTCTAGTCACTTTTGGTAGTGGGCAGTTTCCAACAATCTGTAATGTTTTCTTACAATCTCAAATATTATAATATTTATACAGGGTTTAATGCTTGCAGTCACTTTTCAAATACACTAGAGAATGTAAATGCACATGTTGCTACCTTAACTGAACATGGTCTAAGTGAGCCTTGTTTAAAAATAACTATGTGTACAGCATGGCTCACTTGATAACATAGTGTCTCAAAGTAAGGAAATGACCTATCAAATAGTTGCAATTACATTAAGCATTGCTGATATATATGTATTAGGTATATACAGATCCCCAGCTTCAGCAACTGATGATTTTCTAAATTGCTTTAATAATGTGTTGCAACAGATTTTTAAAAAATCGTAAGTTTGTTGCGATGGGAGACACAAATATGGACTTGGGAAATCCAACAACATGTATAAATAAACAGCTATCACTTACATCAAGTAATAAATTGTCAACAGATACCTCTGCAACAGTCATTCATCACGTAATAACAAACTTAACGTCATTTGAATATTCTGTTTTTGTACATATATGAGACCACCAAGCTGAACTTCTAGATATATATACGACTGTGAAATTAACAACAATGACAATATATGCACGTTCATTTCAAATAGCACAGTATCAAAATTCATAGAAGCCTTGTCACAACAAAATTGGAGTACGGTCTATGCTACAGTAAGTATAAATGCCAAGTGGAATGCCTTTTATGAAATATTCAATTATATATTTACCTCCAATTTTCACTAAGATTAGTTAAGAATTGTGAAAAAGATAAAAGGGTTAAATTGCCTTATGAGTATGAAGTATTGAGGGAACAAGTAAGAAGTATGTATGAATTTTATAAAATGACAGGCTGTGAACTATACAAGGATAGATATAATAGTTTAAAAAACCAGTATTCTCTCTCTCTCGCTCTCTCTCTCTCTCTCTCTCTCTCTCTCGTCAGCAAATAAGGTTAAAATGGCTTGGAATATAATAAATGATTAGACGAAAAATAAGTTTAAATATAACATTCTAAAAGATAATGAAAATGTTGTGGAAGATCTATACGGAATTTGTAAAATATTAAATACACATTTTATTGGTATTATAACATTTTATATAGACCATACATAAAACAAAAAATAGTCATCTTATCAGGCTCAAAATCAGCCATAGATGGAATAGTACATTACAATAATAAAACAACAAGAAATATTAAAGAAATAAGAAGCCTAATTAAAGCAGTTGAAACTAGAAATCATGTCATTCTACAACGAATCCCAGCTCATGTCGGACTTTTGGGCAATGAACATGCAGCTCAATTAGCAAAAAAAGGTGCAATACAACAAATAAAACCTGTAGGACAAATAGAAATAAATAAACAATTAAATAACATTAAACAAAGACAGCAGAGACTTGATGAAGAAGATAAATTAAAAGATAAAGATTATTAGAATATTAAAGCTAGAGTTGATATACAAAAATGCCAAGGAAGACTTGAGACGGTAATTTGTATCACAAATTACTCAAATATAAATAATGATTGTAATATGAATATGTATTTTTATGTGACATTGATTTCAGAGGTTTATTAATTGTAATTATTATTGGTAAATAATAATATACGGCTTTACTGAAACTGTCAACAATAACGCAATAATGCAGAGAGGGGGGTGAGTTGTTTATCATTACCGGGAACCAGGAAGTTACGTAATGTTTCGCGCCCTTTCGATAGAAGCTTCTGGAATGTTTTCTCCCTAAAGAATATGTATTCGTGGTTTTCATTGGATAGTAAAATAGACGCTAATGTTGGCGCGTTTTATTAGCCAATAGTAGTTCATTTATAATCTTTAGGCGTATCTTGAGGCAAGCCTATAAATAGTGTAGATTCAAGGGAGCGTTCCCCCCAGTGCAACAAGATTCTCAAAACATTACACATCGTCCCCAGTTCAACAAGATTCTCAACACATTACACGTCAGCCCACCAGTTCTACAAAATTCTCCGTTCATTTATTTCGTCAAGTTACGCACAACAGAATTACAAGAACTATTATAAAGTATTATACAGTTAAATATATAAAGTTGAAGTACGTGAATTAAAAGTGAGAAGTTATTACAAACAGTTTCAGTTTGGCGAGTATCAAGATAAATTTGTAAAAGTGTTTGTGAACGTGTTCTGCAATAAAAGTTATAAAACCAATTTCTTCATAAGTATCATTTCTGGATAAAAGATTCCTTTCCGATTCACACCCTGCAAGAGTCAAATGTCGACCTAAATAGCTAGCCGGAGAACATTTAAAGTGAATTATTTCAAAACTGATGCAAATTGATACGCCAGAGGTAGCTTCGAAACAAACAAGGAGTGACGTCACAAGATGGCAACGCGTTAAGTAAAGCAGCACAACATATGATCTACAAGTTCTAATTTCTTACGCTATAAATATTACGTAAGAAACATTTACCGTCGCATAATTGGCACCCATAACGTGGGGCAAAGTGACCAGGAAAGGAACTCAAGTAACCAGGAAAGGAAAGATGACCAGGAAAGGATCAACATAACCAGGAATGCAGCAGTGAAATGATCTACAAGACGCAGATTCAAGAAACAACTAGAGGAGCGACAAACGACGCGGATAAGTGGACGCAAAAACATCGAGACAACGTAGATTCATCATAAAACAACGCAGAAGCGACATACAAATCTAGGAGAAAGGGGCAGAACGCTGGACATCAAAGATACATCAGCAGATAGCATCAGAAAGGTTAGAAAAGTATGATTTTAATTTAAAAAAAAAAAAGTGTAAAACAAGAAACAATGATGGAAGGGGATAATGTAAAAGTTAGCTGTAATTCAATACAGGTTACAAAAAAAAGCTCAAACAATGTAGTATTGGAGGGAGAAAATGTTAGTGCAGAAAGTAAGAATAGAATAGCAGGAAATATTACTATTGATGCTGGTATGATGATTATGGAAATGCTGAAGAATATGGAAAAGAGTCATAGGGAAGATATGCAAAAGTATAATGAGAACTTAGATAAACTAATTCATAGTTATGAGAAATTAGAGCAAACAGTAGATAAAAGCAGGGAAGAAATTGAAAAGAAAGTTATGAAGTTAGATAGTAATATGCCAAAAATGAGAGATGAAAATGAGGAAGTAATAGTAAGTGAGATAGGAGAAATTTCAAAGAAAATGTTAGACAGGAGCAAGGAAATAGGTAACAAAGAAAGTGAGGTTAATACTAAAAGTGAGGTTAATGTAGAATGCACAGAGTTAGGAAGTCAAATGAGTATTATTTCAAGTGAGTTAAGAGAGATAAAAGAGGTTAGGAATGTAGATGTAAATGAGGCGCAGGTTAATTTCAGAGGGGAGATATCAGAAATACAGAAGGAGTCAATAACGCAAAGAAAGAAATTGTACCAAGATGTTCAAAATGAAAACTCCAGTCCAGTACAGTTTAGTACAGATTTGTCTGAGTACTTTCAAATTAAAGAGATTGCAGAAGAGTTGAAAATGAAAGTTGTTAAAAGATGTGTAGTTCAAGAAACTGTAGATTGTTTTCAAATGTTATCAGGGAGCGAAATGTCATATGAATACAAGAGGTTATTCATGAACAACAATTTGAAGGTTAGGTTACGGCTACGAGTAATGTTTAGCCACACACAATTTGATCCAGGAGGGTAAATAGCAATGAGATGTAAAGTAAATGCTGGATAGTTAAAGATGACTTGCAAAGAAATGTATTGGAACGTAAGAGGGTTAACTATTTATATATGTCATTTGAAAAGAGAAATACATTATATAAAAAAAAATAAATAAATAAATAAATTTTTAGTAACTATAACAACATTTGAAAATTAAGAATGCAAAGATTGAAACTTAAAATGATATTAAATTAAAAGTACATAAACACAATTCCAAGAATTAAAAATTAAAAATGTAAAGATTGAAACTTAATATAATATTTGCAAAGTACAAAATAAAAAAAAAAAAAAAAATTGGTAAATATAATTAAAAATAATTGAAACAAATACTTATGTAGCAAACAGAAAATGTGACACAGTGCCTAGATTTAAGAGATGTAAATATATGTAAAGGGTGAATATTTTGGTAAATATGTATAGTAATTACAAAAAAATTCTTGAATTGATAAATTTTTGGTAACAATATAAGAAAGTAAACCATTTTTTGTAACACTAGTTAAATAATTTAGGGTAAAGTATTTGCTATAAAAAAAATTGTAATGTAAGATTAATATCTAAATTAATTAAACCAAAGCCAGTAAGTAGTGGCGAGATAAAACATATATCGTGTGTTCAATGCGTGTGAAGTGTTAAGTGAAAGTGATTACGTGTGTTACAAGATTTAGGAGACTAAAAACAAAATTATAAAATTTCTAAACAAGTTATAAATATTTATAATTATGTTTCTAGTGGGGCATATGAGACGGTAATTTGTATCACAAATTACTCAAATATAAATAATGATTGTAATATGAATATGTATTTTTATGTGACATTGATTTCAGAGGTTTATTAATTGTAATTATTATTGGTAAATAATAATATACGGCTTTACTGAAACTGTCAACAATAACGCAATAATGCAGAGAGGGGGGTGAGTTGTTTATCATTACCGGGAACCAGGAAGTTACGTAATGTTTCGCGCCCTTTCGATAGAAGCTTCTGGAATGTTTTCTCCCTAAAGAATATGTATTCGTGGTTTTCATTGGATAGTAAAATAGACGCTAATGTTGGCGCGTTTTATTAGCCAATAGTAGTTCATTTATAATCTTTAGGCGTATCTTGAGGCAAGCCTATAAATAGTGTAGATTCAAGGGAGCGTTCCCCCCAGTGCAACAAGATTCTCAAAACATTACACATCGTCCCCAGTTCAACAAGATTCTCAACACATTACACGTCAGCCCACCAGTTCTACAAAATTCTCCGTTCATTTATTTCGTCAAGTTACGCACAACAGAATTACAAGAACTATTATAAAGTATTATACAGTTAAATATATAAAGTTGAAGTACGTGAATTAAAAGTGAGAAGTTATTACAAACAGTTTCAGTTTGGCGAGTATCAAGATAAATTTGTAAAAGTGTTTGTGAACGTGTTCTGCAATAAAAGTTATAAAACCAATTTCTTCATAAGTATCATTTCTGGATAAAAGATTCCTTTCTGATTCACACCCTGCAAGAGTCAAATGTCGACCTAAATAGCTAGCCGGAGAACATTTAAAGTGAATTATTTCAAAACTGATGCAAATTGATACGCCAGAGGTAGCTTCGAAACAAACAAGGAGTGACGTCACAAGATGGCAACGCGTTAAGTAAAGCAGCACAACATATGATCTACAAGTTCTAATTTCTTACGCTATAAATATTACATTTACCGTCGCAGACTGCAGTGGCCTTATTTAGGATGGCAACTGGCCACGATTGCCTCACAGAACATCTCTACAAGATAGGATGCCTACCTACACCCAAGTGCACTCTCTGTGAAGAAGATGTCATCCTGAACAAACAACATCTCACCAAATACAAAGGCCTTAAAAGTGGTAACTTACAGACTTTATATTGGGAAGAATACATATCATCAAAAACGGCAACGTCATTAATTTTGAAATCTCGCGTGTGAACAATGTGTTAAAACTTTATGCCCCCAACACCAGATGGCAACAGGTTCAGAATCCGCAGGAAGAGGAAGAAGAGCATACGGGAGAAAGAGACCTTTATTCATCCAGTCACTGACGATGAGGGCGAATGCCCTCGAAAACGTTTCTGTTTTATACAACATTTAATTTAGTGAAGGTGAGTGTAAAAAAGTGTGACTCAAGCTATGATCACTATCATGATCATTATTATTATTATTATTATTATTATTATTATTATTAATCCTTGTAATTAGTAAGAAGCTGCTTCAATAGCAACATTTGAAAAGATAAACGAGATACAGCACACTTAATATGCGTTTGCTTTCACTATAAAATTTCATTTTATAAGCCTTCAAGTACAAATGCATGAAAATGAGAACACAATGTTCTTTTCAAATGAGACTCTTTCCACAGTGTGGGAAGTTGTGCAAGTTCCTGTACTGTCAGTATTCAATATATAATACTACCTCCTCCCCCCCCATTCTTTATGAAGTTACTGTACATGATCTAGGGAATTTTTATGGTGAATCCTTCCCCCTTATGATTTACTTTGCACAGCCCCAGCTATCCTAATAATCCCATGATATACAGGGTGAGCCAAAAGACTCTGAACTGCCTGTGCAGTGTTTTTCCTGTCCGCGTCCCTGGCGCTCGTTGCCATGTACCGCTATCATAGAAAGGCACGGATGAAACCATACAAAATTTTTTAAACTACTTTTAAAGCCTTTACTTACCAACTTTATAAAACGAAATACTGAAACTGGCCACCGTCGTTGTCCATACATTTTTGGCACCTCTTTAGGAAACTATCCATCGTGGAATTTTTTTTTTTTGGGGGGGGGGGGAATTTTTCCAAACAATGACCGGTGTCGTCTAATGTTTCTTCGGTAAGAACCAAATGCCGTCTTTTAGATTTCTTAGCCTGAACACTTCCTGTGGCCTGAAATTTACTGTAAAGTTCATGGATTGTTGTACGGCCTGAAACTTTTACACTGGAAATCTTTCTGCTAATCGTACTTTCATTTGTGAGCTGACCGAGTTAACACATACAAATCATAAATAAATACACGCTGTGGAGTAGAAAACATATATGGAGCCATGATATACTTTGTGAATACCTACAGGACAAAATAATAAATAACTCGTAATAACTGAACTACATCACATCACCATCAACTCAAAACTGCACTTCACACTGCACAGCTAAACCTCAATAGGGTGTTTATAGCAGCAGTGCATTATCATGTTTTTATCATATTTCCACACGCCCAGTGGAAAAACACAGCGCAGCCAGTAATATTGTTCATAAAATACCCCTGCGGGGTAACTTAAAACATAAAGTATACAAGACAAACTCACACACCCTGCAAGAATTAAAACAAAATATCCACCAGGAAATTTCTCAACGTGAACTATGGCGAGTGATGGATTGTTTCCTAAAGAGGTGCTAAAAATCAACGACAATGGCAAGTTTCAGCACCTCCTTTCGTAAAGTTGGTAAGTAAAGCCTTTAAAAGTGGTTTTAAAAATGTTTTTCTGGTTTCATCTGCGCCTTTCTATGATTGCGGCAGACGGCAACGAGCGCTGAGGACACAGACAGGAAAAACACTGCACAGGCGGTTCGGAGTCCTTCGGCTCACTCTGTATATGAAAAAGGATGTGAAACATTGGTAGAAAGTCTCTCTATTTCTGGAAATGCTGCATAGCCTTTTGTTGCTGAAACAATTATCAATGAGAATGGTCAAATAATTTCAGATGATAATTAGAAAAGCTGAAATTTTTAATGTTTGTACTTTGTCTATAGTTATTACTAATTTATTAAGAAGATGTAAATATATCCTCTTCTACCAGCTGTAAACCTTTGAAAATCCTCCCTTTCCCCTGTGTTTATATTTATGACATCATCGGCTTCCTCAGTTCAAAACAAATTCACATGAAGAAAAGCACATCATAAACTACAATACGACTTTATTTACACATAATGCAGTATTATTATAACAAAACATTCAAAGTATAACATCAGAGAAAAGATACAAAATCATTTTTAATGGAAGGCTGTTATTATTCAATAAAAGAATATTTAACTCATAGTTCTCTTAGCAATACTTCGTAAATTAAGTCTTTCATAATTACTTAAGCAATATATTATTTAGATAGGGTGATTTATCAACAACTGACACATTTATTTTTTTGTTTCAACCTGAAATACAGAGGAATTTTGGGAGATTATTTACCCCTCTATAACAAATGTCCTCCATCCTGCATAAGGCACAACTCAACACATTGTTCCATGTTACTAGCCACTCGTTGAGGACTCTTGTCGATAGCTTCAATCTCCTGTGTAATGTTGTGCTTCAATTTCTGGGACGTGTGGCATAAACCCTGTGTTTTGAGTAACCCCATAGAAAGAACTCTGGCGATGTCAAATCTGGAGATCTCGGTGGCCACAGGTTCTTGGAAATTATCCGGTCATCAAAGAAACTTGCAATTAGTGCCATGGATTCATGTAGTGTCATCCTTGACTCAGCTCTACATCCTCTAGTTGCTCAGCAAACTCCATGAAAATCTGTTGGTACTCTGCAGTATTTACATTGTTTTAAAAAACACTGGTCCCTCTCTGTGCGGATATTGCGCACCAAACTTCGATTTTAACTGGGTACATATGTGCTTCATGAATAATATGTGAATTTTTGCTGGCCCAATAGCGTGAGCTCACATAGGCAGATAAATGGAACCATGTGATGGACAGGATGAACGCCTGAAACCAATGACAATCCTTATCTGCTTCCTGTAACTGATAGACAACCATAATCCTATAGGCCTGCACTTTTCACGGCTCTCTCACACATCTTGTCTCCTGCGACAAACGTCTTAACCATTTTTTGGGTGACTGATCCAGTCATGCTCTTACGTGGGAAGTCTGGATGAACAAGTTTTGCCTTTTTCACTCACAAGAGATCCAGTTGTTTCTTTGGGGAGGATTCCGAACACCAAATTCTCTCTGGTACGCCCTTTGAGTAGCTGTAATTGAATTCGCAATCCAGTACAATGAAGAGCTGTACTCCATTTTCACACTGACTACAACAAAATCTCAAAAACAGTTGCTGACAATAAAACTAACAATTACGAATAAAACATGAACATCTACGCATCCAGTGACAGGCAATCAAACTTCCAGAACATTCTGCTAAAATTGGGGCATTGAGTGAATTTCGAACAGAATAATTAAAGAAAGAAATGTGTCTGTTTTTCATAAATACTCTGTAGTCTTGTAACTTTGACAAAGCCTTTATCTTGTACAAGATTCAAATGGTGAATACAGTATGATTATAGTTTTCACATAATAATACATACTCTTAACAAAACAAAGGTGAAGCTGGTGAACATGAGGATTTCCAATCCCAGGCCACCAAGTTAACCACATAGGGCCGCCATATTCATAGATTTCACATTGGTCTGGACTATCTCCAAACTCATTTGGTCTGGAACAAAGACCGACCAAGATTTTTATATTCATGGACGATAAAAAGTCTCGGACCAACAAAGGCCGTGGATCAGCAAGGAGAAAATGTTACACGACAAAGAAAGGTAGTTCTGCAGATGCGCGACTACCATAGAGTAGTAAACTAACCACTCTTACTCCCTAGTTTTAAACTTTCTATGGTCGTTTCACAGCTGTTTTTCATCGGTTCAGTGCTCACTCTTCACCCTCAGTCCCCCCCCCCCCCAAAATGGAGATAACCTAGAAGCGTGTATCGAAATGGTCGGAGGAGGAAAATGCCCGTTTTCTTTAATACAAGAAATAATGGATACTATTGAAAACAAATCGGTTTCGGCAAATACAAAAAAAGGAGGAATGGAGGGAGATAATACATACTGTGGCAGTATTTTATATCACAACAATGTAAATGCCAGAGTGATTGTATTGTAAATAAGCATTATTGTATGACATTGATTTGAGATGTTTGTTAATTACAAGCATTGTTAGGAAATAAGTTTACACGGCCTCACTGAAACTGTCAATAAGAGCGGGCAACAATGAGCGAGGGGGTGAGTTGTTTATTAATTAGAAGAGGCAAGCAAATGACGTCAGAGTAGTGCACATTTCTTTAGAAATGGAGGGAATTTCTTCCCTAGAGCATGTGTTCGTAATTTTGATTGGATATAAATATAAACGCTAATGTTGGCGCGTTTTATTAACCAATAGCAGCTCGGTTATAATCTTTAGGCATATCGGGTGAGGGAGTATAAATTCCATGCCAGAGATGGGTAACACGCAGTTTGACAGAATAATTCACAAGGCAAACGTCGTTCAGTCCAACAGAATCATACAAAGGTTATACGTCGCACAGTTTAAGAGAATCGTTCACGCGTTATACGTCGCGCAATTCTACAGAATCTCTCGCGTTGTAAAGTTAGTTACAAATGTGAAATACGCGAATTAATAATGTGCAGCAAATAAGTGATTATAGTGATATTAGAAAATATAACAGTTTCAGTCGGGCGTGTATCAAGAGTCAATATGTGAAATTAATTAATTGTGACGGTAATAAAAGTGTAAATACAAATTCTTTTATAAGTGTTATCTTTCAGTAACAAATCCTTTCCGTTTACACACCCTGTTTAAGAGATTTGCTCGAGTGAGTAGTAATAATAGCTAGCCGGAGGACAAAGAACCCAAATTTGAAAATAGTAATACAATAACAGGCGCTCAGCAAAAGATAACACGAAGTTACTGCGACAAATTGGCTCCCATACGTGGGGCAGATAAACATGAAGCATCTTCCAAATACCAACAAATATTCTACTTCAATACATAAGCAGTTTTGTGCAATTCTAACCTATTGTCACCCCCTCCCTTTTTGGAAACGTTCTTATCCACACAGTTTCATGACATTGTTAATCATTTCAATAAGAATTTAACTTGCTGGAATATTAACTTTTAACCTTAAAATTTCAGAATCAAATCCTATTTAAATAGGAAGGAACATTTGCTGTTATTAAAATCTCGCCCTGGATCTTAACCAAATAAATATTGTGTGATAGTAATTATACAGAAATAATTAACTGAGGAAATACTAATACATCAGAAACCTTCCAGGAGTTATAATCCTCTCCTCGCCGGAAAAACGTAAGTAAAGCCTGAATTACTTGTAATTTAACCCACATGACATAACGTGAATGATCTTATACATTATATTAAATGCAGCTATTTAGGGTTGTCTTAACGTGGCTTACTTTAATGGCATAACTTAAAAATTTGACACTGTCAAACTTTTCCTTCCCGTTACGTCAAGTTTAATATGGCATGGCAATCAGCGTGAAGCAGTAGCATGAAGTAATAGAAGAACAATCAATCAAGATTCATTCCCAGTACGTTAAGTGCATCCTAATTAAACCTTTACTGTAGCAGAATTTCTTAACTTTGCGTTATATCCTGTCATGTTACGTTATGTGCATCGCAATCATGGTTTAACGAAAGTAAATCTAGCAATGGCACATGAAACATTAGTTATAATGCGACTTACTGACGTCTTACTAAGGTCAGTAGTGTTTTCTTGATATCCTTCTATTGCTATTAGCATCGTATCAATTGAGATACTTAAGCCTCGGTTATCCTCTCTGTCATATAGGTCAGGATAAATCTGTTTTGTCAGCTTTCTAACCTTTGCTTTACTAAACTTGTATTTGTTTTGAAGTTTAGGTCGCCATACTTTTGAATTGGTCTAATTCTGGTATACAGTTTTACTCCACTGTCTCATTTTGCGAATTCTATGCAATCAGCCACGCCCATCACTCCAAAGTCATCCATTTTGTAAAGATGGTCTGCCTTTAATGTATCCCTCTGAGGTAGACCAAAATTTGATCCTGACCAAGGCGTTTGATCCCCAGACCAACGCAAATCCTGGTCTATGAATAAGAAAATTGATGGTCCGCTGTAAATCCACCGGAAGTAGCAAGTTGGTCTGGACCAAGATCGACTATGAATACCGCCCTTATAGTCTACAAGCACCAAGAAAATAATCTTCTGACTTAACTATAAACTTTCATTTCACCGATTTCTAGTGCTAGCTGACACAACTTTCTCTCTTTACGCAACCATTTGCAAGAGAACGAATGTTGCAAATAAATGTTTGTTTACATAACTTTAACTGCCCCACGTATGGGAGCCAATTTGACGCGGTATATCTTACGTAATATAATTTTTACGTAATTTTGTTGTTGAGCCCCACGTTGTGGATAATGTTTCTCACGTAATGTTGTTTACATCACGCGTGTAGCCATCTTGTGTGACGTTGTGACGTCACTCCTTGTTGGTTCGTTTAACTCCATCTGGCGTAGCAATTTGTATGAATTAGTTTTAAGGTTATGTATATTGTCTTCCGGCTAGCTATTTAGGTAGACATTTAACTCTTGCAGGGTGTGCAGCGGAAAGGAATCTTTTGTCTATAAATGATATTGACGGAGAAATTGGTTTTATAATTTTTATTGCAGAACACGTTCACGAACACTTTCACAAATTAATTTGAATACTTGCCATACTGAAACGGTTTGTAATAACTTCTCACTTTTAACTCACGTATTTCAACTTTATATATTTAACTGTATAATCCTTTATAAGATTTCTCGTACTTCTGCTGCGCGTAACTTTATGAATTTAGAGACCGACATGAGAATCTTGTTGAACTGGGAGCTGACGTGTTACGTGTTGAGAATCTTGTTGAACACTGGGGGACGCTTACCTCAGACATGGCTTATTTATAGGCTTGCCTCAAGATACGCCTAAAGATTATAAATGAAATGCTATTGGCTAATAAAACGCGCCAACATTAGCGTCTATTTTAATACCCAATGAAAACCACGAATACATATTACTTTTATAGAACATTCTGGAAGCTTTTACCGAAAAGGCGCGAAACATTACGTAACTTCCTGGTTCTCGGTAACGATAAACAACTAACCCCTTCATTGCATTCTTGCGTTATTGTTGACAGTTTCAGTAGAGCCGTATATTATTATTTACCAATACTATTTACAATTAATAAACCTCTGAAATCAATGTTACATAAAAATACATATTCATGTTAAAATAATTATTTAAATTTGAGTAATTTGTGATACAAATTACCGTATCATATGCCCCACTAGAAACATAATTATAAACATTTATAACCTGCTTGGAAATTTTATAATTTTGTTTTTAGTCTCCTAAATCTTGGAACACACGTTATCACTTTCACTTAACACTTCACACGTATTTAACACACGACATATGTTTTATCTCGCCACTACTTACTGGCTTTGGTTTAATTAATTTAGATATTAATCTGACACAAAATTTTTTTTATAGCAAATATTTTACCCTAAATTATTTAATGACTGTTTCAAAATGGTTTACTCTCTTACATTGTTAACAAAATATAGGCATTCAAGAATTTTATAATTATTACACATATTTACTAAAATATTCACCCTCTACATATATTTACATTTCTTAAATCTAGGCATTGTTTTACATTTTCTGTTTGCTACATAAGTATTTGTTTTGAATTATTTTTACCATTTTTGTTATTTTGAATTTTATTTTAAACAATACTCTTGGAATTGCATTTACGTATCTTTACTTTAATATCATATTAATTTTCAATCTTTGTATTCTTAATTTTTAATTCTTGGAATTGTATTTACGTACTTTTACTTTAATCTCATCTTAAGTTTCAATCTTTGCATTCTTAATCTTCAAATATTTTGTTACAGTTACTAAAAATTTAATTTATTTATTTTCTTCTCAAACAGTTAGTCATGACCACAATTTATTTCTCCATTCATATGATTTACATTTTTATTTAACCCTCTTACGTTCCAATACATTGTTCTGCATTTCGCCTTTAACTATCCAGCATTTATTTATCATCTTTGTCTTTTAGTTCACCATGATCTTCATGGTTATATGGTTTAAGCATCTCAATATGAAACTTTCCTATGCTTTTTCGAGTTGTTGGATTACATAACTTATATGTGTTAGTTCCATACACTTCAACAACTTCATATGGTCCATGGTATTTGAGAAACATTCGCCAATAAAGTTTATTTTCTTTGTCCGACAATTTCTTGGTTTTAACCAAAACTAAATCTCCTATTTTGATCCTCCATTCCTTTCTCTTCTTTTCTTCATGTTTAATTTTTCTTTTTATGGCTTTTTTCTTCATCCTCTCGAATGCTTTTCGGAACATCTCTTCTTCTGTTGGTGGTATCGAATGCGCCTCTGGAATGGCTTCTGGAATTTTTTTACACATTGTATTGATCTTTTTTCCCAATTTAAGTTCACATGGTTTATATCCTGTCACATTGTTTATGGTTTCATTTAGTAGGTTCTGAACAAAGTTCACGTATCCATACCATTGGGTGTGTTTTCGATGACATAACACCCTTAAATAATTTGAAATTTCCTTAATTTCCCTCTCCACTGGGTTGGAGTTCGGTCTGTATCTTGACGAAAAATATTGTTTAATGCCATTTTCTTTCAGTCCATCCATAAATTTTTTTCCTGTGAAGTACGAAGCATTGTCGCTTAATACAGATTGAATAGGTCCTTCTTCTATCACATATGATTTAAGTAATCTATTTAAACATGCTAAACCTGTAGGTTTTCTCAAAGGGTAAATTCTTACATATTTGCTGAATATATCATAACAGACAAATATATATTTATTTCCAAATTGACTTGGAGGCATCGGACCATGAATATCAATACTAATTACACATCTCGGCTTATCCCTTATAACCGAATTAGTTTCAAATGCATATGCTGCATTTATTTGCTTTGCCTTCTGACACAGGTTGCAGCACGATATAAATTTCCGAACTTTTTGACGCAATTTGGATATGTATAAATTCTCTAAAATCATAGAAGTTGTTCGGTCCGTCCCTGAGTGTGCTAACCCTTCATGAAAATTCTTAATTAGTTCCTTTTCCATGCTTTTCGGAACCATTACCTTCCAACTAGGCATTTCTTTTCCATGCTTCTTGTATAATGTCCAATCTCGAATTGCTATAATTTCTTTCTTTGCCTCCTCAATCAATGGTGCATTTTCTTTAAGTTCAAATAATTTTGCATCCTCATTTTGAATTTCCCCTATATTTTTCAATTTTCTAATCATTTCTTTGCTTAAAGGAATTTCAATTGTCAATATTTTGACTTCATTTCTAGGCCTGTCAATATTTTCGGGAATTTGTGGGTTGTAGTTTAATCTTGACAGTAAATCACTGAAGGTATTATTTTTGCCAGGAATGTGGATAATCTCAATATCGAATGCAGATATTGCATGAATGTATCTAGCAAGTTTTCCACTACATAATCTACACCGTTGTATGAAAGTTAAGCTGATGTGGTCTGAATATACTTTCACCTTTTGCTGATAAATATAGGTTTTAAAACGAATTAATGAGAAATATAGTGCTCCAATTTCTAACTGAGTCACTGAAGAATTTCGCTCAATATTTGTAAGTCCTCTAGAAGCTGTACTGATGACGTGAAAGTCATTGTTGAAGTCTCGCTGTCCTAAAATTCCGGCGTATCCTTGCATTGATGCGTCGACATAAATCTCATATTCCAAATCTTCTCTGGGCCTCTCAAGTAATATGGACTTAGCAAAGAGTTCCTTTACTCTCTCAAAACATTTTTGATGATCCTCTGTCCATTTCCACTTATTGTTCTTTCGGAGTAGCTGCCGCAGTGGTTCTATTTCAGCCGAATATCTTGGTACGAACTTACTCTGAAAGTTCAATACCCCTAAGAGACGTCTAATTTGTTTTACGTTCCTTGGTGGTGGAATTTTCATTATTGCTTCTATTCTTTTCTGATCAGGTCTTATACCTCGTTCATCCACTACATAACCCAAAAAATTTATTTCCTTGACACAAAATTTTGATTTTAGTATGTTTACAGTCATACCATGTTGTTGTAGTTTATTTAACACATAATGGACATTATTCATGTGTTCTTCAAATGTTTGACTAATGATTAAGAAGTCGTCAATATACTTTATTAAAAAGTCATCTGCAGAATTTCCAAAGATACTGTGAATGGCTCTCAAAAATCCACTTCCTGAGTTTTTTAAACCAAAAGGATTTACACAAAAGCGATACTGGATCCCTGAGTACTGAAATGAAGTGTAATCACGCACTTGCGGATCTAATTCCACTTGCCAATATGATGCAGTGAGGTCAATGGATGTCAAAAATCTTCCTCTTGAAAGTTTTGTAATTAGTTGTTCAATTCCCTCACTTTGAAAATGATCTGGTTTCATATACTTGTTGACATATCTACCGTCTAAAGTTAATCTCAAACTACCATCTCGTTTAATACTCCAGCAGATTGAATTTATGTATTGAGAATTACTTTGCTCAATAATCCCATTTTCTAACATGCTATTTATTAATTGTCTAGCTTTGTCTCGAAGACTTATAGGTAAATTGTCATACTTGTGCCTATATGGTGGTACGTCTTCTACTTGAAATGTATGCTGATATACATTACATCTGCCTGGGATATTACTAAATACTGAACTATTGTTCATCAAAACATCATGAAGGATTTGTTTTTGCATTATCGTAAGATTATAAGCTTCTTCACACTTGTGTATTATTTCCTCATTTCTCTTCTCTTTCCTGTTGTTGTTTGTCTCGCTCACATGGTCGTCTTTTGTTTGGATTACACATTTCTCTACTTCTTCTGGCATTTCTGCTAGCTGTTGAAAATATGGCGTGGTATTCCCTTCATATTCTGTGACTACCTGCTTTATCTGACTATTTCTATCAGTTTCTGTTGTTTGCACAAAAAACTCTTGGTCACAAATATTTTTCTCATCCTTTGTCATCTCGATTAAAGAAACTTTTTCTTTTATAAATGGTACCCTTATTTCTCTATCTTCTTTTGTTATCTTTAACTCTTCATGTTTAAAATCTATACATGCTTCATATTCATGTAGGAAGTCACATCCTATAATTATGTCACAAATCAGATGGTTTACAATTAGAAACATAACCTCAAAATTCTCTCCGCCAATAAGTATGCTAAGTAGAGCTTGTGTTTTTATGACCTGTGCAGTTCTTCCAATTGCAACACGACAAACTAAATTACTAGTGGGAAGAGCCATAATCTTGTTACCTTCATTAATTAAATTTATGTAAAATTTCTGTGAGCAAATTGAAGCTGATGAACCAGAATCTATAGTTGCAATGATTTCTTTCTTCGCAATTTCCATTCTAACATGAGGTGACTCAAAATTTTCTCCCTTATCTTTTGTTGCTGTAATCTTATTACAGGGTGTATGTGTAGGTGTATGATTTGTATTGGTAATGGATACTGAATTATTAAAGACGTCCTGAGAACCTACTACACAGGAGTCTGTTAACAGTTTTCCTGGTTATTTCCATGTTCACGTACGGGACTGCCATTCCTAACAGGCGCTAAATCTATCTCAGTGTCGCTACCATTGTTTTGAGTTCCCCTTCCTCGAGTTCGAAATCCTCGATTTCTGACATTTTGTCCCCTTGGCACGTAATTTTCTTGCCGTTCCTCAGATCTTTCTCGGTTATTATTTTCCCTCCAGTGAGTGAAATTTCCCCTCTGTCTAGTGTACCTCCTTCCATAATTTTGCCCTCTTTCAGGCAATCTTTCTGTCCGGACATAATTTATTTGTTCCTGCCGGCCTGGTCTCCTATCTATCCTTGATCTATCAAATTGTGGAACATATGATTGATACCGTTGTCTGGTATTAATTTCATGATGTCTGTCTTGTCCTCTTATTCGTTGATAACTACCTTGGTAATTTCTTCTATCTCGTACATCTAAAAATCTATGTTCCCACTCCCGAGACATATCTTCTTCCTGTTGTTCCAAAGCTGTTATTAATTCTGTCATCTCATAGATGTTCCGTGGTTTTGCAATTAATAAGTAATTTTGTATCCTGATGGGATAATGCCTTGCGAGCAAACTCACAAAATCTTCCTCACTGATTGGAGGTGACAAGTTTCTAACCTGACTTGCATGTTTTAGTAAGTAATCAGTCATCGATATTCCCTCTCGTGGATTAAATTGACCATGACTAAGCATTGCTCGTATTCTCTGCTGTACCGTAACATTCCAAAATCTGTTCATGAATAATCTTTTAAAGGATTCATATGAAATTTCACCCCCTGATACCATTTGTAACCAATCTAAGGTTTTCTGGTCCAAACATCTTTTGACAACTATCATTTTCAATGCTTCAGGTATTTTTTTAATTTGAAAATACTCTGCTAATTCTGCTATGAACTGTACTGGACTGGAGTGTTCATGAAATTTTGGAAGTGGAAAATCACTTAAGATATGATTGTAATTTTGCAAATTCCCTATTCCCATATTCAAATTCTCTAGTGTTACTTGTGCACTCTGAGTTTCAGCATTAGCTATGGATGAAGCTGCCGCATCACTCACATTATTTATCATACCTGAGGAACTACCTCTATCATTATTTTGTACATCTGACACATGTACATCACATATATTTGCCCTTGAATTCAATTCTAATCTATTTACAGTACCCTGCAGATTTTCTATTGTCTGTTCCAATTTCTTATTATTCTCATTTTGAACATTTTGGTGTTTGTTAATTTCAGAAGTTAACTTTTGATTCAAATCTTTAGACAAATCTTTAACTTCATCAGACAATTTATTTCTCTGTTTTTCTGACTCCTTCTGAACTTCAGATATTTCCCCTCTGAAATTAACTTGCACCTGTATTAAATCTGCATTTGTAGCCTCCATCATCCCTTTTAACTCACTTGAAATGATACTCATTCGGCTACCTAGCTCTGTACATTTTACATTAACCTCATTTTTTTGGTTAGATATTTCCCTGCTCATGTCTAACATTTTCTTTGAAACCTCGCCTATCTCATTTGCTATCATTTCCTGATTTTCATTTCTCATTCTCATCATACTACTATCTAGCTCCATGAATTTCTTTTCAATTTCTTCCCTGTTTTGTTCTAAGCTTTTACCAATATCTTCTCTTAACTCCCTATGACTCTTTTGCATATCTTCCCTGTTTTGATCTATTTTCTTTTCTAATTTCTCATTATTCTTACAAATTTCTTCCCTTAATTGATCTGTAATACTCTTGCCAATATCTTCCCTCAATTCTTTCTTATTCTGATCTAATTTCTTATCAATATCTTCCCTTAATTTCTCATTATTCTTTTGCATATCTTCCCTGTTTTGATCCAATTTTTCACCAAATTTTCTCAACATTTCCATAATCATACTATTATCAGAGTGAATATTTCCTGCTATTCTATTCTCACTTTCTGCACTAACATTTTCATCTTCAAATCCTAAAAAATCTGGACTATTTCCTGTACTTTGTATTGGATCACAGCTAACTGTTACACTATCTCCCTCCATAATTATTTCTTCTGTATTGCTAGCAGCCATTGTTTTTATTTTCCTACCGCTCCTAAGTCTCATTTAATTACCTTTTTGATGCTGTCTGATGCTGCAGCTTTGATGTCCAGCGTTCTGCCCCTTTCTCCTAGATTTGTATGTCGCTTCTGCGTTGTTTTATGATGAATCTACGTTGTCTCGATGTTTTTGCGTCCACTTATCCACGTCGTTTGTCGCTCCTCTTGTTTCTGGAATCTGCGTCTTGTAGATCATTTTACTGCTACTTTTGTTCCACGTCCTGATTATGCTGATCCTTTCCTGGTCACTTCGCCCCACGTTGGTGGCGCCAATTTGCAAGAGAACGAATGTTGCAAATAAATGTTTGTTTACATAACTTTAACTGCCCCACGTATGGGAGCCAATTTGACGCGGTATATCTTACGTAATATAATTTTTACGTAATTTTGTTGTTGAGCCCCACGTTGTGGATAATGTTTCTCACGTAATGTTGTTTACATCACGCGTGTAGCCATCTTGTGTGACGTTGTGACGTCACTCCTTGTTGGTTCGTTTAACTCCATCTGGCGTAGCAATTTGTATGAATTAGTTTTAAGGTTATGTATATTGTCTTCCGGCTAGCTATTTAGGTAGACATTTAACTCTTGCAGGGTGTGCAGCGGAAAGGAATCTTTTGTCTATAAATGATATTGACGGAGAAATTGGTTTTATAATTTTTATTGCAGAACACGTTCACGAACACTTTCACAAATTAATTTGAATACTTGCCATACTGAAACGGTTTGTAATAACTTCTCACTTTTAATTCACGTATTTCAACTTTATATATTTAACTGTATAATCCTTTATAAGATTTCTCGTACTTCTGCTGCGCGTAACTTTATGAATTTAGAGACCGACATGAGAATCTTGTTGAACTGGGAGCTGACGTGTTACGTGTTGAGAATCTTGTTGAACACTGGGGGACGCTTACCTCAGACATGGCTTATTTATAGGCTTGCCTCAAGATACGCCTAAAGATTATAAATGAAATGCTATTGGCTAATAAAACGCGCCAACATTAGCGTCTATTTTAATACCCAATGAAAACCACGAATACATATTACTTTTATAGAACATTCTGGAAGCTTTTACCGAAAAGGCGCGAAACATTACGTAACTTCCTGGTTCTCGGTAACGATAAACAACTAACCCCTTCATTGCATTCTTGCGTTATTGTTGACAGTTTCAGTAGAGCCGTATATTATTATTTACCAATACTATTTACAATTAATAAACCTCTGAAATCAATGTTACATAAAAATACATATTCATGTTAAAATAATTATTTAAATTTGAGTAATTTGTGATACAAATTACCGTATCACATTTAGCATCCTGCTAACAAATAAACCAAAACTTGATTATTAAATAATGTTGGTTGGCCATTATAAGCAGACTCTATATTGTTTTGTTTTACCGTGTCTTAGTGCTAAATTGTGAATATCTTATCCTCTGCATGTGTCTTATTTTGCTACTGCATGCTGTTCTCAACTAAAACTGAAAGCCTTCTTTTATGACTCCAATGTGTTTGTATTCTATATCAGATGCACTGTTGCCACGTGTATAACTGTATGTACGCTCGCTTCGATTGGTCCACCAATTTTACGTCATCTTGTAAATGACACATCACCAAATACTGGAATATCTGCACTGTTGTAAGACACTTAATTTTCACCTGCACTTTGTATTTTTAGTACTTTGAAATAGGATTTTACATGAATAAAACTATATATTATCAAAGCAATATGGAGATAGAAAATGATAAAAGTTAAGTTAATAGCATATCATCACTGTTTACCCTTGACAAAATTACATTCGTGGGTGGAATGTTTTCAAAAGGCAAAGAATGAATAATGCACGGCACTCCCCTTTGTTTTATTCCATCATATTGTGTTAAGCTAGTGTCATCCCTTCTGCTTTCTTAAAGGTTCTTTCATTTGTTCCTTTTTTATCCCATACACTAGTGTGTCTGAATATCCAGTGGCCTTAGCCATTTCTTTTACTGGCTTACTAACATTCATTTTACTTCAATAATCTAACACATACATTATTATTATTATTTTGCTTACCAACATTTTGTCTCTTCCTCCATAACTATAAATATTTACATAAAATTTTAAATAATCTACATAACACTTTACAGTTTTTCACATGGTGTTAACCTTCACTGCCTGTCACTTGGTGCCTTTACCTGAAAAAAACAGATCAATTTTGTTGGCCATACACAATGAATGCAAGAAGTTATAAGGATTCTGGCTTCTTTTAAAAACTGCCATCTACTGACCTCAACATTTTCTACTGTTTGACTCCCATGTACACCCAATAACAACAAAGTTTCTCACTGGCTGACTTTTCTACTGCATAGCCTGAAGCGGTATTTTAGTACCTGAATAATTTCAATTGTATTATATAATAGGTAAATTCAATAACAGCCTGCCTTGAAACAATATGTAATAATTATTTGAATTGTATGTAACAGTCATTGCATATGCTTATTTTTATTGTAAACATGTTTAATAATGTTATGTGAATACATTACATACTCTAATTATGCAAGAGCTGTGAGAATAATAAGTTTTAAGTTGCTAACAATGAGGTAATAATGAGGTAACCTTGTGGCAATAATGAGTTTAAGAGTTTGAAAAGTTACTAGTCATGATTAAAGCGACGATAATGTAATTTGTCTAACAGTTTAAAATTAGCCAATCAATAGCAAAGAAAAGTTTTAAGTAAAATGCAGATATTCTATTGGACTAGAATTAGCCAATCAGAGACTTGAAATACCGAAGCTTACAGATTTTTACCATTGAAAGTTGCTCAGTTGCTGGCGAACATTGGTAGTGAACAGACGGAAGACGTGTTTTCTACGTGAGAATAGTAAAAATATGTATACGCGCTAAGTGAAAGTATTGAAGATTCTCACAGTTCTTAAAAAGTGTAGTGCTTTATAAAAATTGTGCAAGGATTTAATAAAAGAAGTGAATTTAAAAACTTAAATTATGTGATGTGTACATTCTTGTTGCACCGCACCCTGACGAAGAGAAACATGTCTCTAAACTAAGACTGACAAATTCAAACATAAGTAATATATACAAGCAGTGTTAATAACAAAGTTACGTAGCAGCATATTGCATAACAACAGTAACTATTACGTAAGCAACAAATTCAAACATAAGTAATATATACAAGCAGTGTTAATAACAAAGTTACATCGCAGCATATTGCATAACAACAGTAACTATTACGTAAGCAACAAATTCAAACATAAGTAATATATACAAGCAGTGTTAATAACAAAGTTACATCGCAGCATATTGCATAACAACAGTAACTATTACGTAAGCAACAAATTCAAACATAAGTAATATATACAAGCAGTGTTAATAACAAAGTTACATCGCAGCATATTGCATAACAACAGTAACTATTACGTAATCAACAAATTCAAACCGACGCCAAAAGCGTGTTGCAAACTCCATAAAGCAACTAGATATTTATGTAAGCATTACCTTCTTCAAAATTTAAACATTACGCGACAACAAATCCTTCTTAAAGTTGGCTACCCAACGTGGGGCTAACAACAATAAACCAACAGATGAACCAAAGAACTTCAAGTTGGCTTCCATACGTGGGGCAGTTAAAATTACATAACCAAACAAAACAAAAGCAGCACAACAAAACCTTCAAGCTTACGTAAACAAAACACCTTCTCCAAGTCACAGAAGCTTCCAAAAATTACAATGCTATCTTACTGAAGACAGAGAATTCAAACTAAACAAGTATGAGAAATGAAGTTTGCTCTAGCTAAAATAAAAAAAAATATTAGTATAAAATATGGATAAGCTAGTAACAATGATGTGAATTTGAAATTATATAGGAAAAATATTGTTACGTTCCACCCTTTAATTTATTAGAAAACTTTAATCGAAAAACTCGTTTCTTTAGAAAATTTGTGCTCAGAAATGTATGAAGGCTCTGAAAATGATATAATCTAACGGAGAAAAATATTCCGCAGAGCATAACGTGTACAAAGCTGCAATTTTTAAAACGTGTATATTTACACCTTGTTATTAGAAACTTGGCAACAGCAAAAGCGCAGAAAAGGATGAAGCTAACGGCAACATGTATGTGTTAAAGTGAGATATCCCATTGTCTTTTAAAATTGAGACACGCTATACTACATATGATTTGTACATCCTTTTTAGTAATTTATGGACTGAAATTAGGTGCCTATAGCTCATGTCCATCAGAAAATTAGGACTTTTCGACCAAAACAGTTAACAAATTCAAGTGAGTGGTTTTTGAGTATACACACACATAAACACAAATCTTCACTCCTTACAATATTAATATAAATAATTAAGGAGCCTGTGACACACAGCACCTGCTGTGGTAGATTACCAGGTAGAAGCAGTAGAATGACTTACCATTGCGGGGCATAAACTTCAACTTGTATATCAGCTCAATGGCAGGTATCAGAAATGCTAGCGTTTTGCCTGAGCCAGTTTTAGCAGAGCCCACAAGATCTCTGCCCTCTAGAAGTGGCGGAATTGAACGAGCTTGTATTTCCGTCATCGTAGTAAAGCCCATATTAGCTACTGCCTTCAGCGTATTCTCACAGACCTTGTCAGCTAATGATGAGAACATCGCATCACTGAGAATTGAGAGGGCTATGCCTGAACCTGGAACTAAATAATGAGACACTCGCTGCATTTTGGCAATAATAAGACAACAATAGAGCCTCTCAACACTAACTAGTATACCATTTACTAGAGGTCACTAGTGCTGCTATACATTTTGTTACAGCCCAGTGAAGGGGGACCATGATCATGATGAAGGATAGACACACAGATAAGCTCTGGTCTATCATAGCACTGTATACCATTTACTAGAGGTCACTAGTGGTGCTATACATTTTGTTGCAGTCCAGTGAAGGGGGACCATGATCATGATGAAGGATAGACACACAGATAAGCTCTGATCTATCATAACACTGTTTACCATTTACTAGAGTTCACTAGTGGTGCTATACATTTTGTTGTAGAACAGTGAAGGGGGACCATGATCATGATGAAGGATAGACACACAGATAAGCTCTGATCTATCATAACACTGTTTACCATTTACTAGAGTTCACTAGTGCTGCTATACATTTTGTTGTAGAACAGTGAAGGGGGACCATGATCATGATGAAGGATAGACACACAGATAAGCTCTGATCTATCATAACACTGCATACCATTTACTAGAGTTCACTAGTGCTGCTATACATTTTGTTGTAGAACAGTGAAGAGGGACCATGATCATGACGGATAGACACACAGATAAGCTCTGGTCTATCATAACACTGTATACCATTTACTAGAGTTCACTAGTGCTGCTATACATTTTGTTGTAGAACAGTGAAGAGGGACCATGATCATGACGGATAGACACACAGATAAGCTCTGATCTATCATAACACTGTATACCATTTACTAGAGTTCACTAGTGCTGCTATACATTTTGTTGCAGAACAGTGAAGAGGGACTATGATCATGACGGATAGACACACAGATAACCTCTGATCTATCATAACACTGTATACCATTTACTAGAGTTCACTAGTGCTGCTATACATTTTGTTGTAGAACAGTGAAGAGGGACCATGATCATGATGAAGGATAGACACACAGATAAGCTCTGATCTATCATAACACTGTATACCATTTACTAGAGTTCACTAGTGCTGCTATACATTTTGTTGTAGCCCAGTGAAGGGGGACCATGATCATGATGAAGGATAGACACACAGATAAGCTCTGATCTATAACACTGTATACCATTTACTAGAGTTCACTAGTGCTGCTATACATTTTGTTGTAGCCCAGTGAAGAGGGACCATGATCATGATGAAGGATAGACACACAGATAAGCTCTGATCTATCATAACACTGTAATTCATTTACTAGAGTTCACTAGTGCTGCTATACATTTTGTTGTAGCCCAGTGAAGGGGGACCATGATCATGATGAAGGATAGACACACAGATAAGCTCTGGTCTATCACAGTACTGTATACCATTTACTAGAGGTCACTAGTAGTGCTATACATTTTGTTGCAGCCCAGTGAAGGAGGACCATGTTCATGATGAAGGATACACACACAGATAAGCCCTGGTCTATCTATCATAGTACTGTATACCATTTACTAGAGTTCACTAGTGGTGCTAAATATTTTGTTGTAGCCCAGTGAAGGGGGATCATGATCATGATGAAGCATAGACACACAGATAAGCTCTGGTCTATCATAGCACTGTATACCATTTACTAGAGGTCACTAGTGGTGATATATATTTTGTTGCAGACCAGTGAAGGGGGACCATGATCATGATGAAGGATAGACACACAGATAAGCTCTGGTCTGTATATCATAGCACTGTATACCATTTACTAGATCCCACTAGTGGTGCTATAAATTTTGTTGTAGCCCAGTGAAGGGGGACCATGATCATGATGAAGGATAGATACACAGATAAGCTCTGGTCTACCATAGCACTGTATACCATTTACTAGAGGTCGCTAGTGGTGCTATACAGTTTGTTGCAGCCCAGTGAAGAGGGACCATGATGATGATGAAGAATACACACACAGATTAGCTCTGGACTATCATAGTACTGTATACCATTTACCACAGATCACTAGTGATTCTATACATTTTGTTGCAGCCCAGTGAAGGGGGAACATGATGAAGGATAGACACACAGATAAGCTCTGGTCTATCATAACACTGTATACCATTTACCAGAGATCACTAGTGATTCTATACATTTTGTTGCAGGCCAGTGAAGGGGGACCATGATCATGATGGATAGACACACAGATAAGCTCTGGTCTATCATAGCACTGTATACCATTTACTAGAGTTCACTAGTGCTGCTATACATTTTGTTGCAGCCCAGTAAACGGGGACCATGATCATGATGAAGGATACACGCACAGATAAGATCTGGTCTATCATAGCACTGTATACCATTTACTAGAGGTCACTAGTGGTGCTATATATTCTGTTGTAGCTCAGTGAAGGGGGACCATGATCATGATGAAGGATAGACACACACATAAGCTCTGGTCTATCAAAGGACTGTATACCATTTACTAAAGGTCACTAGTGGTGCTATACATTTTGTTGCAGGCCGGTGAAGGGAGACCATGATCATGATGAAGGATAGACACACACATAAGCTCTGATCTATCATAGCACTGTATACTCAGTCTGTAATTTTAAGTTATAATATAATGCAACAAAATTTAATGCTTTGTCAAGTATGGGTGGAAATTGCAACTGTCTTGAATGAATCCAAAAAACAGCAAAAAAGGGATCCACTGGTATCAAATTTTAAAAAGCCTCCACTTCCATAAAATTTATAGGTGGTCCTCATAAAGCTGGCAAGTATATAAGTGTGTATCAGTACGGTCTGCAAGAATACATTATATTCTGTTATTCAAAGGTAAACTCTCATGTTTAACCTCGAGTTATCTTGTGTGTAAATTACTGTTAGTGGCAGAATCACAGTTATAATCTTGAAAACCGCGTGTCAACAGCTAGGCTGGATACATGAAATAAATAACAACAAACTAGACTCGGGTTCAGTTAAGATGGCTGTCATCTGCTAGATGTGCAGTATACCAGAAGTGTTACATGATTTTCACAACCAATACACTTCAGTTTAGTGTCAGTGTGTGAGTAGAAGGATTCATTATTTGGAATTTAAAGTTTTATTTTATTTTGTGCTAAGTGCAGTGAAAATATAGTGCTTGTGTGAACCATAATAGAAAATAAAACAGTGTGTCAGTATTGCAAGAGAAGTTGTGTATTGTATGTGCAATTATTTCAGTTGGAGGTAACGTGTGAAGTACCACGTGGTTCTGCCTCCTGCATTTGGAGTTGGGTTACCAACGGTGCAACTATTTTGTAAAGAAGCCAACAATACAATTAAGGGCCTCAATATTCAAAGCGTCGCCATAGCGATACGGAAGTTACTGGTTTAGATGACTTCAGCAAGAGAGGAGAATACCGAACAGCAACAATTTGGTTATAAAGATGACAGAAGCATTAATGCACTAATGATGGCAGGAATGGAACAGCACGACACTGTAGCACAAGATAAGGGAAAAGGAACTATCTGCTACATGGTCAACTCAAGCTGTTGGAACATGACCGATGGTTTGCACTGGCAAACTTGTCAGCTGAAAATAAACATCCAAGCGCAGTGGTTTGAGGACCAGTTCTTGTCATACGTTGCACTAAATCTGGTAATAGTAATGGATAATGCCAGCATTCATCCACTGCAATTAGATAAAGCATCATCGGACATGGCTCACCTCTAACCGTATACTGCACACAACATCAGCAGCATGGACATCGCGTAGTGTGGTCACCTCCATACCCCATAGAGTAGGTATGGTCAAAGGTGAAGGGGTATGTAGCACATTTAAAATTGCTGAGAGAATTGATATGTTTCCACCTGGGTGTGACCTGCAGAACAACTACAGGAGCAGGACCTGCTGGAGCCCTTCATAATAGGCCTGCATGAATCATCTTCCGAGGCCAATCACATTAAAATTTTAAGTTATCTATAAATTTATTTATGTATGTGTTACTAATGCATAATCTTTTTTTATCATTTATTTTGTTTTTATTCCTTTTATCTGGCCACCATTTAATCTATGTAATGATAGAACACTTCATTTTTACAATTGTGCATGAATGAACATTCAGTAATACGTCAACATCATGCCTGATAGCGTTCCAGCAAGTGCCATGGTATGGCAACACTGACTGCAATACATCTGTCTACACGATCCATAGGAGCTTTTGTAAACAACTATTGGCTTACCAAGATCATCACCCAACGGAGTAGCTCAAGCCGAATTAGGGAGAATGGGAATTAAAGGAAAAATTGTATCGCAATTAAAGGATAAATTGTATCACAATTAGAAATTTTGATGATCAGAACATTTTACATCAATGTTTGATAGCGCAGGAAAGACTTGATCATAAAGAGTCTTGGCTAGGTAAGATAAAGGAAACCTTGATGAAGATAGGTTTTGGGGAGATTTGGAGAGCTAAAGAATTACTACAAATAGGTTTCTGGAATGAAATTAGGACAAGAATAGAGGATATGGAAAAACAAGATTTATTAGCGAGTTTTACTTTTAAGAGCTCACTGAGATTATACAGAGAAATGAAAGTAGTATGGAGCAGGGAACAGTATGTGATAAAACAGCAAGAGCAGGCTAGGACAGGGGTGGTAAATTTGAAAGGTTTGAGAAAAGAGATTGATTTGGAGAAATACCCACTATGCCACCGGAAAGTTAAAGAGTGGCATATAGTTTTAGAGTGTGAAGAAACGAAGTTGCTTAGAAAGAGGATAGAGAAGAGAGAATGGTTAAATTTACCAATAGAAATTGAAGCTGAAAAGTTAGTAAATGTAAAATCTAGGAAAAATATAATAGAAGTAGGAAACTTCTTGGGCAGAGTAAGAGCAAAATGGATGAGGAAAATTAGCAAGGAAGAGGTAAATGAGTATTAAATTACAGTAGTTTTTATTTGATATGTTGCAAGTAGGACCTAACAACTCGACAACCTCAAGGTAGAGTTACAGTTAGTATTGGAGATTAAATAAATTGATAATTGTACTTTTAGATTAGGAGGAATGCTGGATACTAGTAGTTAAGAAGTTAGTTTTCTTTATATTTTATTTTATTGTTATTTTTAGAAACTGGGTTAAGAATAAATTTGTAAAATTGTTGTTGTAAATTTGTACAATCAGTTGGGTTAATAATAAAATTACTTACTTACATCTGTCTCTTTCTATGCACAAAACCTTAACCTCTGCCTGTCTTCTTAGCCAAATTAGAGTCTAGTTTATTATTTCTCATTGCAAACACAGAATAACCAACATGTCAATTCTTACGTTTCTTTCCCAAATCCTCTGTAACAGTTTCGTCCTTCAACTCGTCACCAGTGCCTGCATCTTCATCTTCATTCTGCGACTCTTTTCTCCTCTTCTTCTTTTCTGTAAAAAGTTACAAGTGTGATATCAGTCAACTGCTGATGATTGACTACATTTTATCAGCAACACACAAAACTCTCCAATTTATATCTTAATAGCTAAATCATCCAACGTTAAAAGCTTAGCTTTTTTGAAATGCAATAACAATGTTGTTAATTTCATTTACACCCACCCCCAATGATATACCCTTTACCTCTTATAACTGTATCACCCTCTGAAGGGGTACTATACTAGCCTCTAGTTCTTGAGGTCGCAGGTTCAAACCCGGTGGAGCACAATGCATTTCCTTCAGAAGGGAAGTAAAGCTGGTGGTGCTATGTAGTAAATTTGTGGCACGTAAAACAACTCAAGGCTGATAAACAGGTTCTCTGAGCAAAATTTAAGGTCTTTCATGTCCAATATAGAATAGGACAATAAGAACCAAAGCAGTTAAAGAGCCTCCATAAATAAAACTCACTTTCATATAATTGTAATTACCAAAGCCACAACTATTCCTAACCATGGATAAAAAATGTGGTATTCACAAAAACTGATGTGAAACATCGGCAGAATATCTGACTTCCTTAAGCTACCCTCAGACAGTCTTCTAAATTCTGGAAATGCTACAAGTACCCTTTGGTGGTGGAACAATCATCAGTCAGAATGGTCGAGTAACTTGTTTAGATAAGCAATTATAAAACTTTGCAGCATCTCTTTGCTTCAGTAGTTATAGGTACATAGTTTTCACATAACACAAAGAATGTACAAAAGGAAATAGAGGTGAAGATTGTGCACTCCAAGGCCATCAAGTTAACCTCTTTGAAAAGACACATAGTCTGCAACCATTAGAAAAATAATCTTCACAGATTTCCAATGTTAGCAATTTTCTCCTTTGATAAGCAACGAACTTGATTATAACAAAGGAAATAAAGCAAGCCTTGATTACATGAGGGTTATCACAAGGTTTTTATAATCTTTCATTACATACAGTATATGTTATATGATTTGTACCATTATAAACAGAATCACAAGCTCTGTCTTCTGTTTGCAACATCTATGTGTGGAATAAATGTGACCAGCTTTTGTTTCTACAAACATTCTCTGTGCAGTACACCAACTATTTTCTACTCCATGTGTTCTCAATCAAAGTCAAAATCTTTTTCACAGCTCTGTGCTTTTATAACGTCAAAACCTTTACAATATTTTAGTTATTTAGGAGTTAAAATTTGTGTTGTTCATACGGTACAGTCGCCAACATATGAACAAAACATAGTACTGGTTACATCACAACATGTGAGCGAAGCGAGCATACATTCCTTAAGAATGTTTATGATTCACTTTTTATATAAGCTTAGGTTCCTGATTCACGGCAAGTTAGGTTAGGTTTAGTTTATATAAACTTAGGTTAATTAACATCCACAAATTTTTGCTTATAGTGTGTGTTCTGAAAGAAGAAGGAGGAGGAGGAGGAAGAATCAATACTTTTGCAGATTTCGCTAATACTCGTGGATTGGCACTTTGTTCCACATGCACACCGGTAACAAAACGGAGCACTTGTTGACTATTTAGCAACTTATTTTGTATATAGGAAAGTGTCTTAAAAAGGGAGGTGGGTGGGTGTATCACAGGCTTCCAAAACTGTTACATTTCATTTTAAATTGTGTCATACGTGCATTTTCATTCCCTAAATCATCATCTTGTGACATTACCATGTCAACTATTTATGGAACCGTTACCGAAATTACAAATTGCCTTACACCTTATGACCATTGGAAACATCGGGGCTTTTAAATGCTGAAGCAATTATCAGATGGTTGAGTAGTTTTGAAGAGAACCCTGTACACAAACTATCCCTTTATATTATAGAGCTTAGCTTGTCAGAAGCAGCACCAAATAATATGGCACAAGTAGTTTATTTATTCTTGCAGCATGAATACACCCCATTTATGGGGAAGTTTGTGGATTACAATTTAACATTGCATGCAACCCTTTTGTGAATATATTCTTAAGCTAATCTACTGCACAAATCAAAAGCCTCAGATAAAATGCACAGTGATTTAAGGGTCGTGACTTGGTATAATCTTATCAATAAGAAACATTACTTGTTGCAGCATTTCAAAAATATTCGCCTGCTTCAGAATGTACAGTAGGAGAATGTGAAACTTACTTCTTTTCGGCTCCTTCACTTCGTCCAAAGGCCTTTTCTTGTTTTCCCTTTGCACATCCTCCTTTGTAACCAATATGGGTAATGCCGGACCGTCTTCTAGGTTGGTAGCTAAGAAAATAAAAGCCAATACATACATTGTCTGCAATTCTTCCATTCCGTAGGAAAATTACAATACATACAAAGCTATATGTTAACTTAAGGCCCAGATTACATTCATATACTCGGAAGTACTGCTATGTAACAATGTACAACATCCTAATTGGTAAAAATACATTATTCCCGTAAACAACAAAATATGGTAAATAGGTTAGTCTATTCGTACCTTTCTCTCTTTCTTCCTCTTTTTTCTGCAAAAACATAAGTTTCTTCTTTTCTCGTTTTTTCAATTTCCGTAGAAGAACCTTTTCTGGAATTGACATTTTAAAGTTGTACAATAATACTATTTGTAATAAATTGTACTGTTTTGCAAAAACGTGGTGCCTCACATTGAAGCATGCAAACTACCAACTTGAAGGCCTAATTTTACCTACTATGATACCAAATGTTCTTACTACGGTAAATCCACCGGTAAATCATACTGTGGACAGGAAAGGAAAGGCAGGAAAGGAGTATTCCTATATACATTTTCGGCTGCTGTATTATGGCACACATGTTCGTTTTGCAAATACAAATTTCTGCATTTGAATCTCTATATTTGATTGAACTCGATTATTTCCCCAGAAAGTCCAATCACAGCGTCAGTATATGAAGAATAACAGAACATTTATTTATTTATTTTTACAATGCTGGCTTTTACTGTTCTGTGCTTTTACCCAAATATCTAGCTCTATAATACATAACAATATACTTGCTGAAACTTCTGCCACCTGACGAACCACGATTCCGCGAGCTTGTCAACGTCAAATAGAAAACAGGCATGCAGCGTTCTAGAAATAAATATAAAATAACTCCGACAATTTAATCTTATTTCAGAGCCATTCTATTGCTCGCATAACATCCTAGCGTATATGAAAATTTGATCCAACATTGAACTGAATTGCTATCGGTATTGAGCAATTCCAAATTGCGTATAAGTAAATAGATATTGAGGAATTCATTATTGCAAATATATAATCTTAATAACAATGTGATTACCAAACCCATAATAATTTATATACATATAAAGCGTCTGCATCAATAGTCTTAGAAGTTACAAGCAGACCATAAATGTAATGACTAATGAAAGTAATGGTCAGATGAAAGTTATGAAGGCTACGAACTTTGAACCTCATTTCATAACATTTAATCAGTTACGTGAGACAAAATGTCGCAACAACAAAATGAAATTATCGTTGTGGGAGCATGTAATATAGATCTTCAATGGTGAGCTGCTTTTTTTTAAAAACAACTTGGTATTAGTAATGATTAAATGATGTCTAGTACGCATTTCTATGGCTTCTTTTCATGTCAGTTAATTTGTGAATTTGCGTTATCTTCATTTTGTGTTATCAGGTTCTCGTGACTGCGCTATCCAAAGTTGCTTGCATGCATGAAATAAGATAGACCAAAACATGTATAACATTTGTTTGAAGTATACAGACACACTAATTTTAATGCTTAAAAACGGATTTCATGAAAAGCCACTCCTATAGCTTAGTATTAACAATTGGGATATTGCCTAGATGGGACGTGAACGTCAGGAGAATAATGAAAATAAATAAAGAATTAAACTGGCTATGTGAGACGAAAGATTGTCTATTCGTTGATGGAAATTTTTGGCTAGATGAAAATGACTTTGCTAGAGACGGAGTGCATTTAAACAGAAGGGGGTCCTTTAAGTTTGGTAACTTCATGAATAGGATAATTTACTCAGTGCAAAGGAAACACCACCAACTAATTAATACGGTGGTGGATGTTAAATCAAATGCTGACCCAGTGGCTTACACTTCCAAGCTTTAACAAAATAATGTACTATTCACAGTAAATAGTAATCAAATCCGTATACTTCTTCAAAATGTTCAATACATATCCAATAAAGCAGATGAAATTGGTGTTATCTTAAATGAATGTAAACCTAATATTGCGGTGTTGACAGAGCATGGTCTGGATGAAACACAAATATTGAGCCTTCAAATACAAAATTGTAAATTAATAGCACACTTTACTAGACAGAATTATAAAGGGGGTGGGATAACTATATTTTTAAAAAGCAGAACAAATTTCACCACATCCAGTTGGGAGAAGGAATACAGCATTGAAAAGATATTTGAAGTAGCTGTCACAAAAGTACAAATAGGAAATCTAGGTCTGCAAATAATTGGACTATACCGATCACCAAGTACTAAAGTAGGTAAGTGATTTTCTTTACCATCTTGAAAACATGCTATATAAAATAAAAATAACAATGTAATATTGATAGGTGACCTAAATATAAATACGAGCACAACTAATGCTGATTACAAAGACCTACTTGACCTAATCACAAGTTATAATCTAAAAGATATTATTAAAGAGTCAACCAGAGTCGCATCAACCTTGGCAACATCCATAGATCACATTATAACCAGTATGGAAGGTTATAAATACTCAATTGCCATTGAAGAATACTGTATATCAGACCATAGGGCCCAAATTATAAATATCATGTTGAATGGCTTTGAAACCAAAGTAACAGAATTCATGAAATTAAGGCAAGTAAATATTAACACTCCTAATTCTCTTCTAGATGTTTGACCAAAGAAAAATGGGACGGAGTACATGCATCACAGGATAGCAACAAAAAATGGAACTGTTTCTTTGATATTATAAAATTGCACTTTAATACACATTGTCCAATCAAAAATAAAAGAGCTAATAAACCAGCATATTAAATCCCACTAGATATAAAAAAAATAAGGGATAAGATGAAGGACTATCACACCTATAAATCAACAAACTTAGAGGTATATAGGAATAAATACAAAAGTCTAAAAAAGCAGTATTCCCAAGAATTGGTTAACCTAAAGAGGCAACAGTTTAGTAACAAAATACTAAAATCAAGTAATACAGCAAAGACTGTATGGGGAATAATAAAAGAACATCACATAAACAATGGTCTTTCACGCCCAATATAGAATGGGACGCTAAGAACCATAGTAGTTAAAGAGCGTCCATAAATAAAACTCAATTTCAATTTTTTTGAAAACATAACCTTAGAAGTAAATGGAGAAATAGTAAAAACCCTGAAGCAATTTGTCAGATTTTTAATAGCTACTTTCTTAGTATGGGAACCGAAAAAAATAATTTGATTGCAGATACAACTCATAGGCAATTATCAAGCATTTATTTAAAAGCAACCACTAAAATGGAATTAGAAAAATAACACATTAACAGGGTGGGATGAAATATCAACAAAAATTGTAAAACACTGTAGATATACTTGTACACTTAATAAATGTATCACTAATACAGGAATCCTTCCCTGACTGTTTAAAAATAAGTATTGTTCGTCCAATTTTTAAAAAGGGCAATAAAACACGTAGGAAACTATAGACCCATTACCCTAATTTCTGTATTTGCTAAAGTATTTGAAAAACTACTAAATAACTGACCAGTCAATTTTCTGAATAAATTCAATGTGCTAAGCGAATCACAGCATGGTTTCAGGAAAAATCACTCCACTACCACAGCTATAGCTGAACTACATCATATAATACTTCACGGGCTTGATAATGATGAGATATTCCTGAACCTATTAAAACTTTTGACAGCGTGTCACATGTAATGCTACTACACAAACTGCAGCAATAAGGGGGAAATTAAAATGATAAGAAACAGTGTACAGTAATTGAAACTAAGAATAGACATATCACATGCAACTATGAAAATGTTAAAGTTGGAGTGGCACAAGGATCAGTCCTAGGGCCAACACCATCTTCCAAAAACACAGTATCATATGCAGACAACACTTCAATGATATTTGGTAATAACAAAGTCAGAAATGCAAACTATCTATAATTATCTTACAGAAAATAAACTAACAGTAAATCTTCAAAAAACAAGAGCTGTCGTGTTTCAACACCACAATAGTAGATATAATAACAAAAGTCTGGTTAATGTAACAATAAATGGTGAGCAAATCCAGTGGTTAGATAAAATAAAGTTCCTAGGTGTTATCATAGACCTTTAGACATATTGTTTACATAAGCACAAATCTCTACCTACTGAGAAATCTAGTGAAATATTTAACTGCTGAACACCAATTATGGAACAATACATCCACATCATAAGCAAACAGCAGCCAATGTAATAGCTTCAAATGAGCAAATAAAATTGATGGGAATATCAGAACAAAATATTTTAGAAGAAACCGATAAAATTGAGCAGTTTGGATGAGTTCTCTAACAAAACTGTAAAATACATTAAACACGAAATTTCTGAAGTTATGACACATATTACAAATGCCTCATTGATTCAAGGTATTTTCCTAGATGTGCTAAAAGAACTAATTGTAAGACCTCTATATAAGCAAAAAGGAAGTAAGACAAATATGGAAAATTATAGGCCTGTAACTTCATGTTCTACGTTCTCAAAAATAATAGAAGGGATATTCCTAAAGCAATTGTAACTGTACTTTAAAAAGCTTAACATAATATCAGAATGGCAATTTGAATTCCAAGAAAAAAATCGACAACAAACGGAATAAATAAAGTAAATGACAATATAATTAATGCTCTAAATAACCACAAACGAGTAATAGCCATATTTTTAGATTTATCAAAAGCATTTGATTGTGTAAATTTAGATATACTTTCAAATAAATTGGAAAATCATGGGGTTAGAGGATTGGCACAAAAGTGGATACTATCATATTTAAAAAATAGAACACAGTGCGTGGAAATAAATCATAGAAATAGCTTGGGTATGATAGAACAAATTAAATCTCATTTTCAAACGGTAAAACGAGGAGTCCCACAGGGTTCTAAATTAGGACCATTTTTATTTTTAGCTTATGTAAATGATATTTTTGAAATAGTACAAAGAAATGGAGGTTTGGCAGTTGCAGATGACATGACAATAATAATTAGAGGCAAGTCAGCAACAGAGGTGGAAACTAAAGCAAATGAATTAATTAAAATAATAAAACAGTACTACTTAAATTTAAACATGATATTAAAGACCCAAAAACAGCTTGGATAGATTTTGAACTAAGAAATTGAAGTAAAAATGACATAAACATTGCAATAGATGGAGAAATAATACCAGAAATGCAGCATGCTAAAACGTTAGGGGTAGACAAACAACTAAAATGGAAGCCATTTATATCTCACATAATCAAAAAGACAAATAAAGGTCTATTTATAATGAGAAATTAAGAAAGAATATGGATTATGAAACATTAAAACAAGTGTACTATGCGTTCATTTACTCATATATAAAATATGGGATAACTCAGGATATATATGAAGCAATAAAAATTATTTTACAAGAAAAAGAACCAAAAAATCAGTGTATACATAAGTATAGTTTAAGAAATAATGAGAATTATTTTAGATTAGTATATAGGGGAACAGTAAACAATCGTTGCAGTATAAGTATGGGTAAAGAGCTTTATAACAAGTTACACGTTGAATTAAAAAAAATCAATAAAACAATATAAACTAAAAGAAATACAAAAGTTCTTAATAATGAATGCATTTTATAGTCTAGAAGAATTTAAGTATTAGGATATGTAAAACCTATATATATAAAATTGTTGTTGCGTGTCCTTGAAATCTTGTATTTAAAGGATGAATAAAAATATCTTATCTACAATATGCAATTGTGGTATGCGGTAGCACTTGTCAAACTAACATGAATAGATTACTGGTTTTGCAGAAGAAATGTATATATAAGGCAAACAGAAGGGAATCGTGTAGAAATTTGTTTATGGAAATCAAAATATTAAGTGTAGTACCTTTATAGGTGTATACGTGGTGTACTTGTGTTTTCTCCAGTTTCACTTCACATCTGCCAAAGCCAGGGGAGACGCTGCATGGTACACACTTTATGAAAGGTTTTGGAGGGAAAGGAGCGAACCAGTGTGTGTCTGCTGCAAAGCTCGGGGGCAAAGTTGCACTTGTATCAAAAGTAAGTTAGGATAAGGTTGTGGAAATGACCTCCCTATATAATCTCTGCAAACAAAAGTAGGATAAATACCAAATTTCAGCCCTACAATGTTTAAGCACGCTAGATGAACATTTTCAAGAAAATCTGCCCAACACATAGAAAAATGTTTGTTATTTTTTTATTTTCTCTAAACTGGCAGTAATAATTTTTTATAAAGATTCCATATTTTTAAGATATTTGCCTTTAAATCCTCTTCTTTCAGAATAACATGTGAATAACCGGGAAACCACAAGACAGATAACATCTTACTCCATGAAAAATGTGGATGTTGTTAAAACACTAAATTTGTATCAAATATGTTGTGACATCAAGTACGTATTTCAGATATATTGTTATTGGTTTGAATTTTGCAATATTGTATCAGACAGGTACTAAGTCAACGTTCGATTTAACTATCACTTAGTAGTCTCCTATATCTGTCTTGTACATGCAATGAATCTTAACTTTTTATGCCCCCCCCTTTCTAAATGTAACCTAATGTATGTTATAAATGATTTTAACATGTTATTTATCCAAAATGAAGAATTGCCAGGAATATTTGGGTTATACAAGTGGAATTGGAGGTCAGGGGGCAAAGTGACAGAAAATATGCTCACTTGTATTGAGTCAGTTACTAAATTCACAACAACATAAATAGTATTTTGTGTCTCATATAGTTTACTTGTTTTGTTGATAAGTATAATATTTTATCAGTATACTTATTTGTTTGTTTTCCATAAAGGTATATTTTCAAGATATATTTTTATTTTATTAATTTTATCCACTTTGTCTTCCTATTTGATTTGCAAGTACAATATTTCCAAACAATATGTGCCATCGAGTCAGTGTTGAAACTTGGCAACATGCAACGCAATAAATAGCTCATGTCACATCAGTGAATCCCCACCTTATCTGGTCGTAGCATTCCCTTGCAGTATTTCAGTATTCATTTATTGTGCTAAGAGATTTACAATTTGATTCTCTACTGATCTTTGGCCCTGGCCACTCATTCTGTAGACAGTCACTACAGTTTGTCTACATTTTACAATAAATTATCTTGCTTCAGTTTTTCATGTCCCATTTCCACTTGTCACTTTACCTTCACACATTCACCATAGTTTCCCATTCAAAGTAAGATACGCTACCTCTTACTTTTCTCTGTCCACTGTCCAAAGCCATTTATTTTTGACTTTACACAAAAACTGTCCCAATGCTTCTAGTGTCCTTGCACAACATTTTGATTATAAGTGTATTTCTATCCCCCTTCAACCACTTCTTTTTAATAAATTCTCTTCTCCAATTTTCTGTTCCTTGGCACTTAAATACTATGTGTTCAATGTCTTCATTACCACCACATATCGGACATTGGTTCTGAGGAATACCCTGTCTTAACCCTCTTAGCCTCCATGCTCCAGTTCTTACCCATGCAATAGATTCTCTCTCTTCTTTATTTACTATGTCCATATAAATTTCCCTACCCCATGTATTTTTCATTGGCATGTAACAAACCAATGAGCTCTTTTCGGCAGTCTCACTGAACATGTTTTGTATTTCTATATCTTCCAGTCTTTTTCCAAACATTTTTCAGGTTATTTTCTCTTCTTCTCTGTATGTCTCCTAACCCATTTTTCTCCAAAATGATCTGTAAATTACTTACCCATTCATCATTCATTAAACTATTCTCTTGGTATTCTATACATTGTCTTAACGCATTACTTTTTCCTAAATTTAAAATTCTAAACCAAAATTTGAAAGCTCTTCCCCTTAGTTGCCACCCTGCCCATCTCTAATTGCGCTAACCCCTCGTAGTATGAAGTTGGCTGTTCTTAGTTCAAGTGTGGTGATTATATTTATACATAATGTTAAATTTAGTATCTCTTATCATTTATAGAAATGTAACCTACTAATGTACACTAAGGAAAACACTTCTAAATTTTCAAGTGTTAATAGTTTTACAAATTCAATTCTGTAAATATTGCTACAGGTTTGCAATCACCCTGCAGTTGAAAGTTTAGGTGATTCAGTTGGGTGTGTGGTGTTTGTGAGAACCTTGTTTTCATGTAACCATGCCAAAAGTAAAAATAAGCGAGGTTACAAGGATGTATCCTAACTCTTCAATATTAAAGTGATGAGTTAAATAATTCACATGGTTTCTGTGATAGTTTTATTTACATAATGGTTATTTTGTGTCAATACTTTTTACATGAGCATATTATGGAAGTTTTCAGTGCATAAATACTAAAGAGATTATCAAAAGCATAAAATTCCTGTTCCTACTTATGTAAACTTGTTGTGTTTCAGGTTGGCATGGATACTTTTGGGAACGAGTTTATTGATAATTTGAAAGCTTGTAACGTTAATACAGAATGTGTATTTGAGACACCTGATGCACCAACTGGCATTGCTCAGATAACCGTCGCAGACAATGGCAAGTGGCATCATAGACATTGCTAATGTGTACATAAATTCTTATCATGGGTCTCAGGATATCAAAGTGATTATTTATTATGTCATTTTTAGTTGTTTTGTTTTATATTATTATTGTGTAATTTTCTTGCATTTACATTGAGCATATAAAGACTTTTCAAAGATGAAAAACTTGAGTACTCAACTGATGAGAGAAATAAGAGAACTTTATATATCATTTACTCTCATTCTTGGGAAAAGTTACATTGCTATTTAATGGTGCATATTGTCACGGAGCAGTTACGTCTCAAACTAGGGATCAGATAGGTCAACTGTGAAATCCTCTTCATTCCAAGGAATTTTATATAATCGTGTGAGTGGTAAACCATAAGAAATAGACAAAAAATGTATAAAGCACAGAATTTATGTCAATTTAAAGTGGCAGCAGCCATTTGTGAGATATCCATTATTATTGGTTCAGTACTTCGTAACCTGTTTGAAGTGCTGTCGTTATTCACAGTATCATGAAAAGAGTAAAATAGACGTAAACATCTGACTATTGTACCTACAGCGATATTTGTTATAAAACTACTTCTCAATCAGCATGAAGCATATAGATAAATAAATTCATATGAATGCTTTGTACAATCTATATAAACAAATCTGATATGTTACATTCACATCACTTTCTGTATCCTCTAATCGCTTATTAGTGAGTATACAAATTATTCTTACAAAAGCTGATTTTTCTATCCACTTCACTTTCATCGAGATAAACCTTTACAGAAACAGTTACATTACACATTTCGTTATAGAGAACAGCGATAGTCAAATGTTTAACAACTGCACGCTATATGCTGGCCTCATACTGTTTCCATGACATCGCGAAAAACAACTGAAAATCTACAGGACTTTAAAAGAATCACAAAGTATTCAACTATTTGAACCATTAATAAGAAATATTTCGGAAATGGCTTATGCTACAAAAGAAATTATTTGAAATAAATTGCATGTTTTAAAGAGATGTACATTTTTTGTGTAATACGTTTTCATCTATTGCTTAACGCTAACCAGTTATACAAAACTCCTTCCAAATGAACAGGACTTCCCAAAAAATTCAAGATATACATTTTATTTGTCATGTAAATATCTTTAATATATTTTAATCAAAATTGCTAGAGCCATGTTTTAGAAAAACAAAAATTTTGAAAAACATTCCATGTAAGGGTTAGTTTAGGGTGGGGATTTTTTGAAAATCTTCATGTTTCATCTTTGGAATATACTGAACCTAAATACGAAGTTTGGTGTTTATCCGACTTTTCGTTTTTGAGTTATGCCATTCACAGACACACACATGGACGTTTTTCTAAACACTCTTTTTTTTATTCAGGGGTCCTCAAAATATATATTTCTGATGAAATCTTGACATCAGAGTCTTGGTTGGGAAACAATACTTGCCTTACTTACTATATGTAGTAGAGAAAGTCATGTGAGTGTAACACATGAGTGTTTTGTTTTCATCTTTTAGAGTAGGTGATGACAATAAATTAGCAATTGTTGAATTGCAGGTGAGAACACGATCGTGATAGTGACTGGGGCCAATGATCTGCTGACGGAGGAGGATGTCAAGAAGGCATCGTCTCTAATCACCACTGCCAAAGTGCTGGTGTGCCAGTGTGAAATCCCACTGGCCATTAGCGTTGCTGCACTCAAAATGAGGAAAGGTAATGTTCTTTTGTGAACAGCAGGGCACTTTGAGTTGACTGGAGTGTAAATAACGTGTTCTCTTATTTCAGGACTTACGATCATGAATGCTGCTCCAGCACAGACCAACCTGGACCCAGAGATATTCAAACTTTCTGACATTTTCTGTGTCAACGAGCCAGAGGTATTGTCTCTTCACTTACATATACAGTCATCACTGCCCAAACTGTTCCTACAAAACTTTACATTTCTAAGTTAATCGAGATAAACTCTTTTACTGATAGCTTCATTACACATTTTGTTGTAATGAGTTATGCATATTCTGCTGTTTTCCTTCACCTTGCCGAGAAATCCGAAGGGGGACTATTTTATTTCCAGAATATTTATCTTTCCAAGGAGACATCATGATATCTAAGGTGTTTCAAACAAATTGTAACCACTTAAGAATCACCCTAACGAGAGGGAGATATGAAATGATCCCCTAGACCTTAATACCATAGGAGTCGAACAAAACAAGAGTAATTTAAAGAGTAATCAAACAGAAATTAAAACTCCCATTCTTAAAAGAAAACTTACAAACCAAAATGAGCTGTTCAGACTTGTTTGATATTAAGTCTGTCTACATTTAGCAGAAGAATTTTAAAAATGTGAAACTTGTCCATGTGCTGTGAAACAAATGTTGCTAGAAATAATAAATGCTAATGAATGGCTACATGAGCGTACCAAACAATAGCAGTACTGGTGTAGTAAGTCCACTCTTTTCTTTTCAAATTCTACAAATTTTGATGTTCAATTTTCAGCAACCATTATCAGACAAAAGTTGTATATTAAATAAAGAAATTTAAGAGAGTTGTGTGACTCTAAAGCAACTGTAATATCCATAGCATGTAATGCAACAACAACCAAAAGCCTAGAATATCAGAAAACAATTAATTAACTTAAATAAAAGAGTACTGCTTCAATGGCTACTATAGCACTGTAAGAAGGTAATGAAACAGCTGATTTTTGCCATTCTATCAAAAGCCTAGAATATCAGAAAACAATTAATTAACTTAAATAAAAGAGTACTGCTTCAATGGCTACTATAGCACTGTAAGAAGGTAATGAAACAGCTGATTTTTGCCATTCTATCAAAAGCCTAGAATATCAGAAAACAATTAATTAACTTAAATAAAAGAGTACTGCTTCAATGGCTACTATAGCACTGTAAGAAGGTAATGAAACAGCTGATTTTTGCCATTCTATCAAAAGCCTAGAATATCAGAAAACAATTAATTAACTTAAATAAAAGAGTACTGCTTCAATGGCTACTATAGCACTGTAAGAAGGTAATGAAACAGCAGATTTTTGCCATTCTATCAAAAGCCTAGAATATCAGAAAACAATTAATTAAGTTAAATAAAAGAGCAGTGCTTCAATGGCTACTATAGCACTGTAAGAAGGTAATGAAACAGCTGATTTTTGCCATTCTATCAAAAGCCTAGAATATCAGAAAACAATTAATTAACTTAAATAAAAGAGTACTGCTTCAATGGCTACTATAGCACTGTAAGAAGGTAATGAAACAGCTGATTTTTGCCATTCTATCAAAAGCCTAGAATATCAGAAAACAATTAATTAACTTAAATAAAAGAGTAGTGCTTCAATGGCTACTATAGCACTGTAAGAAGGTAATGAAACAGCTGATTTTTGCCATTCTATCAAAAGCCTAGAATATCAGAAAACAATTAATTAACTTAAATAAAAGAGTAGTGCTTCAATGGCTACTATAGCACTGTAAGAAGGTAATGAAACAGCTGATTTTTGCCATTCTATCAAAAGCCTAGAATATCAGAAAACAATTAATTAACTTAAATAAAAGAGTAGTGCTTCAATGGCTACTATAGCACTGTAAGAAGGTAATGAAACAGCTGATTTTTGCCATTCTATCAAAAGCCTAGAATATCAGAAAACAATTAATTAACTTAAGTAAAAGAGTAGTGCTTCAATGGCTACTATAGCACTGTAAGAAGGTAATGAAACAGCTGATTTTTGCCATTCTATCAAAAGCCTAGAATATCAGAAAACAATTAATTAAGTTAAATAAAAGAGTACTGCTTCAATGGCTACTATAGCACTGTAAGAAGGTAATGAAACAGCTGATTTTTGCCATTCTATCAAAAGCCTAGAATATCAGAAAACAATTAATTAAGTTAAATAAAAGAGTACTGCTTCAATGGCTACTATAGCACTGTAAGAAGGTAATGAAACAGCTGATTTTTGCCATTCTATCAAAAGCCTAGAATTACACAAAACAATTAATTAAGTTAAATAAAAGAGCAGTGCTTCAATGGCTACTATAGCACTGTAAGAAGGTAATGAAACAGCTGATTTTTGCCATTCTATCAAAAGCCTAGAATATCAGAAAACAATTAATTAAGTTAAATAAAAGAGCAGTGCTTCAATGGCTACTATAGCACTGTAAGAAGGTAATGAAACAGCTGATTTTTGCCATTCTATCAAAAGCCTAGAATATCACAAAACAATTAATTAAGTTAAATAAAAGAGCAGTGCTTCAATGGCTACTATAGCACTGTAAGAAGGTAATGAAACAGCTGATTTTTGCCATTCTATGAAAAGCCTAGAATATCAGAAAACAATTAATTAACTTAAATAAAAGAGTAGTGCTTCAATGGCTACTATAGCACTGTAAGAAGGTAATGAAACAGCTGATTTTTGCCATTCTATCAAAAGCCTAGAATATCAGAAAACAATTAATTAACTTAAATAAAAGAGTAGTGCTTCAATGGCTACTATAGCACTGTAAGAAGGTAATGAAACAGCTGATTTTTGCCATTCTATCAAAAGCCTAGAATATCAGAAAACAATTAATTAACTTACATAAAAGAGTACTGCTTCAATGGCTACTATAGCACTGTAAGAAGGTAATGAAACAGCTGATTTTTGCCATTCTATCAAAAGCCTAGAATATCAGAAAACAATTAATTAACTTAAATAAAAGAGTAGTGCTTCAATGGCTACTATAGCACTGTAAGAAGGTAATGAAACAGCTGATTTTTGCCATTCTATCAAAAGCCTAGAATATCAGAAAACAATTAATTAACTTAAATAAAAGAGTAGTGCTTCAATGGCTACTATAGCACTGTAAGAAGGTAATGAAACAGCTGATTTTTGCCATTCTATCAAAAGCCTAGAATATCAGAAAACAATTAATTAACTTAAATAAAAGAGTACTGCTTCAATGGCTACTATAGCACTGTAAGAAGGTAATGAAACAGCTGATTTTTGCCATTCTATCAAAAGCCTAGAATATCAGAAAACAATTAATTAAGTTAAATAAAAGAGTACTGCTTCAATGGCTACTATAGCACTGTAAGAAGGTAATGAAACAGCTGATTTTTGCCATTCTATCAAAAGCCTAGAATATCAGAAAACAATTAATTAAGTTAAATAAAAGAGTACTGCTTCAATGGCTACTATAGCACTGTAAGAAGGTAATGAAACAGCTGATTTTTGCCATTCTATCAAAAGCCTAGAATATCAGAAAACAATTAATTAAGTTAAATAAAAGAGTACTGCTTCAATGGCTACTATAGCACTGTAAGAAGGTAATGAAACAGCTGATTTTTGCCATTCTATGAAAAGCCTAGAATATCAGAAAACAATTAATTAAGTTAAATAAAAGAGTACTGCTTCAATGGCTACTATAGCACTGTAAGAAGGTAATGAAACAGCTGATTGTAGCCATTCTATCAAAAGCCTAGAATATCAGAAAACAATTAATTAAGTTAAATAAAAGAGTACTGCTTCAATGGCTACTATAGCACTGTAAGAAGGTAATGAAACAGCTGATTTTTGCCATTCTATGAAAAGCCTAGAATATCAGAAAACAATTAATTAAGTTAAATAAAAGAGTACTGCTTCAATGGCTACTATAGCACTGTAAGAAGGTAATGAAACAGCTGATTTTTGCCATTCTATCAAAAGCCTAGAATATCAGAAAACAATTAATTAAGTTAAATAAAAGAGCAGTGCTTCAATGGCTACTATAGCACTGTAAGAAGGTAATGAAACAGCTGATTTTTGCCATTCTATCAAAAGCCTAGAATATCAGAAAACAATTAATTAACTTAAATAAAAGAGTACTGCTTCAATGGCTACTATAGCACTGTAAGAAGGTAATGAAACAGCTGATTTTTGCCATTCTATCAAAAGCCTAGAATATCAGAAAACAATTAATTAAGTTAAATAAAAGAGTACTGCTTCAATGGCTACTATAGCACTGTAAGAAGGTAATGAAACAGCTGATTTTTGCCATTCTATGAAAAGCCTAGAATATCAGAAAACAATTAATTAAGTTAAATAAAAGAGTACTGCTTCAATGGCTACTATAGCACTGTAAGAAGGTAATGAAACAGCTGATTGTAGCCATTCTATCAAAAGCCTAGAATATCAGAAAACAATTAATTAAGTTAAATAAAAGAGTACTGCTTCAATGGCTACTATAGCACTGTAAGAAGGTAATGAAACAGCTGATTTTTGCCATTCTATGAAAAGCCTAGAATATCAGAAAACAATTAATTAAGTTAAATAAAAGAGTACTGCTTCAATGGCTACTATAGCACTGTAAGAAGGTAATGAAACAGCTGATTTTTGCCATTCTATCAAAAGCCTAGAATATCAGAAAACAATTAATTAAGTTAAATAAAAGAGCAGTGCTTCAATGGCTACTATAGCACTGTAAGAAGGTAATGAAACAGCTGATTTTTGCCATTCTATCAAAAGCCTAGAATATCAGAAAACAATTAATTAACTTAAATAAAAGAGTACTGCTTCAATGGCTACTATAGCACTGTAAGAAGGTAATGAAACAGCTGATTTTTGCCATTCTATCAAAAGCCTAGAATATCAGAAAACAATTAATTAACTTACATAAAAGAGTAGTGCTTCAATGGCTACTATAGCACTGTAAGAAGGTAATGAAACAGCTGATTTTAGCCATTCTATCAAAAGCCTAGAATATCAGAAAACAATTAATTAAGTTAAATAAAAGAGTACTGCTTCAATGGCTACTATAGCACTGTAAGAAGGTAATGAAACAGCTGATTTTTGCCATTCTATCAAAAGCCTAGAATATCAGAAAACAATTAATTAACTTAAATAAAAGAGTACTGCTTCAATGGCTACTATAGCACTGTAAGAAGGTAATGAAACAGCTGATTTTTGCCATTCTATGAAAAGCCTAGAATATCAGAAAACAATTAATAACTTAAATAAAAGAGTAGTGCTTCAATGGCTACTATAGCACTGTAAGAAGGTAATGAAACAGCTGATTTTTGCCATTCTATCAAAAGCCTAGAATATCAGAAAACAATTAATTAACTTAAATAAAAGAGTAGTGCTTCAATGGCTACTATAGCACTGTAAGAAGGTAATGAAACAGCTGATTTTTGCCATTCTATGAAAAGCCTAGAATATCAGAAAACAATTAATAACTTAAATAAAAGAGTAGTGCTTCAATGGCTACTATAGCACTGTAAGAAGGTAATGAAACAGCTGATTTTTGCCATTCTATCAAAAGCCTAGAATATCAGAAAACAATTAATTAAGTTAAATAAAAGAGTACTGCTTCAATGGCTACTATAGCACTGTAAGAAGGTAAAGAAACAGCTGATTTTTGCCATTCTATCAAAAGCCTAGAATATCAGAAAACAATTAATTAACTTAAATAAAAGAGTAGTGCTTCAATGGCTACTATAGCACTGTAAGAAGGTAATGAAACAGCTGATTTTTGCCATTCTATCAAAAGCCTAGAATATCAGAAAACAATTAATTAACTTAAATAAAAGAGTACTGCTTCAATGGCTACTATAGCACTGTAAGAAGGTAATGAAACAGCTGATTTTTGCCATTCTATCAAAAGCCTAGAATATCAGAAAACAATTAATTAACTTAAATAAAAGAGTAGTGCTTCAATGGCTACTATAGCACTGTAAGAAGGTAATGAAACAGCTGATTTTTGCCATTCTATGAAAAGCCTAGAATATCAGAAAACAATTAATAACTTAAATAAAAGAGTAGTGCTTCAATGGCTACTATAGCACTGTAAGAAGGTAATGAAACAGCTGATTTTTGCCATTCTATGAAAAGCCTAGAATATCAGAAAACAATTAATAACTTAAATAAAAGAGTAGTGCTTCAATGGCTACTATAGCACTGTAAGAAGGTAATGAAACAGCTGATTTTTGCCATTCTATCAAAAGCCTAGAATATCAGAAAACAATTAATTAACTTAAATAAAAGAGTACTGCTTCAATGGCTACTATAGCACTGTAAGAAGGTAATGAAACAGCTGATTTTTGCCATTCTATGAAAAGCCTAGAATATCAGAAAACAATTAATTAAGTTAAATAAAAGAGTACTGCTTCAATGGCTACTATAGCACTGTAAGAAGGTAATGAAACAGCTGATTTTTGCCATTCTATCAAAAGCCTAGAATATCAGAAAACAATTAATTAAGTTAAATAAAAGAGTACTGCTTCAATGGCTACTATAGCACTGTAAGAAGGTAATGAAACAGCTGATTTTTGCCATTCTATCAAAAGCCTAGAATATCAGAAAACAATTAATTAACTTAAATAAAAGAGTACTGCTTCAATGGCTACTATAGCACTGTAAGAAGGTAATGAAACAGCTGATTTTTGCCATTCTATCAAAAGCCTAGAATATCAGAAAACAATTAATTAAGTTAAATAAAAGAGTACTGCTTCAATGGCTACTATAGCACTGTAAGAAGGTAATGAAACAGCTGATTTTTGCCATTCTATCAAAAGCCTAGAATATCAGAAAACAATTAATTAAGTTAAATAAAAGAGTACTGCTTCAATGGCTACTATAGCACTGTAAGAAGGTAATGAAACAGCTGATTTTTGCCATTCTATCAAAAGAAGAATTACATCAACATATGTATCGAAATACAAGGAAAACAATGACATGAACTACACTAACAAGAAAATGCTGTGTAGCAGTTTTAGATTATTCTATGACTTCCTCATCCCCCCCCCCCCCAAGGGCTCACTTTATGTGAGTATGAGTTTGGCGCACCCCCATTGCCATTATCATCTCTTCACCCTCATCCGGTTGAGGTGGGTTTGTCCTCGTGACCAGGGGACACAACGTAGGCTCTCATGCATTCTTTGCATTTTGTTCCATGTCACCCCTCGCCATCGTTTCTTTCTTCTCTAGTCTATTTCCCACCATTTCGCACCACAACCATTTGCACATCTCTTTTTCTTCCTCGCCGGCCTACCTTGTGTGCAAAACGCCCACACACTTTTTGGTTTATTCATTTTTTTTCTTTTAATCCTCTGTGGACACAGCCTGATGGATACCCGTGCACTGGGTGTGCAGCTGGGTGAGTGGGTAATGGCGTCATCCCCACCACCCGGTGTCATCATGTAGGGTGTGTGTTCGTATCCACTGTTCAACTGCAATCCCACAGGGAGGCCATTGGGTCCCTCTGTCTATGTTCTGGGAGGTGCGACCCTGGGGTGAGACTGGTATAGATAGGCCACTCACCCAAGCTGTGGTAACGCCCAGGAAGTTAGAGCCCAAGGTCGGAGACGGTTGCAATGGTGGAGGATTTCTTTCGCTATGGAGCCCTCTTTCTCCATTACTAACAAGTGCCGTAAAGTATTTGTAACAGAAGTAGCACCATCGACATCTGGTTCTTACTTGGCCATTACACGAACAGAGTAAGTTTTGAGAAGGTGAACCCTTTTATTATTCAGAAGGGCATTGACGGTATTGCTGGTGTGGTTCAGTCCTGCACTCATCTTCGGAATGGTTCAAACTAAGTCTGAACAACAATGTAAGTCCTTGTTGCATGCCATACTTCTCCACGGTTATCCCATTGTTGAGAACCACCGCACCTTGAATTCCTGTCGAGGCGTCATTACTACCCACAGCCTCGATGGTATGTCGGACGATGAACTGGTCGACTATCTTTCTGAACAAAAGGTGACAGCCATTCATCGAGTGCAGGCTAAATGCGACGGAGTGGTGGTACCCACTCGTACCCTGTTTATAACTTTTGATGGCATCGATCTGCGCACAAGTATTTCAGCAGGATACGAACGCATTGCGGTGAGGCCCTATGTTCCTAGACCTCTGCATTGTTTTAAATGCCAATGTTTTGGGCATACGCAAGTCTCTTGTAAGAGTGCCGTTTCCATCTGTGCCTCCTGTAGTCACACGATGGTATCTGTTCATCAGCCCCCGTTTGCGTTAATTGCAAAGGGTCTCATTCTGCGTCATTTGCCGACTGTCTGCGGTACTTGGACGAGAAGGCAATCCAGGTAAAGGAAAACTCTCCTTCGCTGAAGTCCGGAGGCGTTTCCATGCACGCCAACCTGCACTCAGGTACGTTCAGCTCTGTTGTTGCATTGCCAGTGACCCGGAAGGATGCCGAAACACAGAGCTGCAGCATGACTGCCTTGACCGCGACTGCCATCTCTCGCACAGTCATCAAGCCATCTAAAGCAGGTCCTAAGGTACTGAAGTCACAAGGCAGTGATAAGAAGTCCAAGCAGAAACCTCATAAGGAAGATTTTCTTAAAGACCCTCCGCGTGTGCGCGGTAAGAAAAGTTCACCTTCTCCTCCTCGGAGGTTGGAGTCCCAGGATGTCCTGGGACAAGCCGCGCTCAGCGGCACTCTTCACCTATTGCCACCCATAACCAATTCTCTTTTACGTTTTATTAATGACATTGGTTTTAGTCGGCGCTGAGCATCTTTTAGTTTTGTGATTTTCTTTTGTCAGTTTTCATGGGGGCTCTTCTCACTGGCCGATGTCGCTTGACTTCTACAGTTCCTGATACGTTGTTTACTCTTTTATTGTTTTATTTGCCATGGTTTTAGTGTGGTATCTTAAAATATACTGTCTTGTTTTTAGTGTTTTAGACTAAGCAGGTTTGTGTCCCGTATTTAAGTTTTTGGATTTTAAATTTTAAACTTTGTAAGGGCGCTGATGACCTTAGATGTTAAGTGCCCTTAAACCCCATCTCATCATCATCATCATCATCATCATCATCATCATCATCATCATCACTTCCTCATCAAACAACTGCACAGGATTGGCAGAGCAGAATCTTCTATATGCCTTTTCGGTGAACTTGAAGATGTGGGGAGAAACCACCTACTCAATAAACATCTCACACCGGAGTGCAAGAGTACAAATGGTTTCATTGCCAACTGCTCAACCTTATACTAGATACCAACATCTCATGAAAACACTGGAGTGCAAGAGTACAAATGGATTCATTGCCAACTGCTCAACGTTATACTAGATACCAACATCTCACACCGGAGTGCAAGAGTACAAATGGTTTCATTGCCAACTGCTCAACCTTATACTAGATACCAACGTCTCATGAAAACACTGGAGTACAAGAGTACAAATGGTTTCATTGCCAACTGCTCAACCTTATACTAGATACCAACATCTCATGAAAACACTGGAGTGCAAGAGCACAAATGGTTTCATTGCCAACTGCTCAACCTTAAACTAGATACCCACATCTCATGAAAACACCGGAGTCCAAGATTACAAATGGTTTCATTGCCAACTGCTACACGTTAGACTAGATACCAACATCTCATGAAAACACTGGAGTGCAAGAGTACAAATGGTTTCATTGCCAACTGCTCAACGTTAAACTAGCTACCAACATCTCATGAAAACACTGGAGTGCAAGAGTAGAAATGGTTTCATTGCCAACTGCTCAACGTTATACTAGATACCAACATCTCATGAAAACACCGGAGTGCAAGAGTAGAAATGGTTTCATTGCCAACTGCTCAACGTTATACTAGATACCAACATCTCATGAAAACACTGGAGTGCAAGAGTACAAATGGTTTCATTGCCAACTGCTCAACGTTAGACTAGATACCAACATCTCATGAAAACACTGGAGTGCAAGAGTACAAATGGTTTCATTGCCAACTGCTCAACCTTATACTAGATTCCAACATCTCATGAAAACACCGGAGTGCAAGAGTACAAATGGTTTCATTGCCAACTGCTCAACCTTATACTAGATATCAACATCTCATGAAAACACCGGAGTGCAAGAGTACAACTGGTTTCATTGCCAACTGCTCAACCTTATACTAGATACCAACATCTCATGAAAACACCGGAGTGCAAGAGTACAAATGGTTTCATTGCCAACTGCTCAACGTTAGACTAGATACCAACATCTCATGAAAACACCGGAGTGCAAGAGTACAAATGGTTTCATTGCCAACTGCTCAACCTTATACTAGATTCCAACATCTCATGAAAACACTGGAGTGCAAGAGTACAAATGGTTTCATTGCCAACTGCTCAACGTTAGACTAGATACCAACATCTCATGAAAACACCGGAGTGCAAGAGTACAAATGGTTTCATTGCCAACTGCTCAACCTTATACTAGATACCAATATCTCATGAAAACACCGGAGTGCAAGAGTACAAATGGTTTCATTGCCAACTGCTCAACGTTAGACTAGATACCAACATCTAATGAAAACACCGGAGTGCAAGAGTACAAATGGTTTCATTGCCAACTGCTCAACGTTAGACTAGATACCAACATCTCATGAAAACACCGGAGTGCAAGAGTACAAATGGTTTCATTGCCAACTGCTCAACGTTAGACTAGATACCAACATCTCATGAAAACACCGGAGTGCAAGAGTACAAATGGTTTCATTGCCAACTGCTCAACGTTAGACTAGATACCAACATCTCATGAAAACACCGGAGTGCAAGAGTACAAATGGTTTCATTGCCAACTGCTCAACGTTAGACTAGATACCAACGTCTCATGAAAACACCGGAGTGCAAGAGTACAAATGGTTTCATTGCCAACTGCTCAACCTTATACTAGATTCCAACATCTCATGAAAACACCGGAGTGCAAGAGTACAAATGGTTTCATTGCCAACTCCTCAACCTTATACTAGATACCAACGTCTCATGAAAACACCGGAGTGCAAGAGTACAAATGGTTTCATTGCCAACTGCTCAACCTTATACTAGATACCAACATCTCATGAAAACACCGGAGTGCAAGAGTACAAATGGTTTCATTGCCAACTGCTCAACCTTATACTAGGTACCAACATCTCACACCGGAGTGCAAGAGTACAAATGGTTTCATTGCCAACTGCTCAACCTTATACTAGATACCAACGTCTCATGAAAACACCGGAGTGCAAGAGTACAAATGGTTTCATTGCCAACTGCTCAACCTTATACTAGATATCAACGTCTCATGAAACCACCGGAGTGCAAGAGTACAAATGGTTTCATTGCCAACTGCTCAACCTTATACTAGATACCAACATCTCATAAAAACACCGGAGTGCAAGAGTACAAATGGTTTCATTGCCAACTGCTCAACCTTATACTAGATACCAACATCTCATGAAAACACTGGAGTGCAAGAGTAAAAATAGTTTCATTGCCAACTGCTCAACGTTAAACTAGATACCAACGTCTCATGAAAACACCGGAGTGCAAGAGTACAAATGGTTTCATTGCCAACTGCTCAACGTTATACTAGATACCAACGTCTCATCAAAACACCGGAGTGCAAGAGTACAAATGGTTTCATTGCCAACTGCTCAACGTTAGACTAGATACCAACATTTCATGAAAACACTGGAGTGCAAGAGTACAAATGGTTTCATTGCCAACTGCTCAACGTTAGACTAGATACCAACATCTCATGAAAACACCGCAGTGCAAGAGTACAAATGGTTTCATTGCCAACTGCTCAACCTTATACTAGATACCAACATCTCATGAAAATACTGGAGTGCAAGAGTACAAATGGTTTCATTGCCAACTGCTCAACCTTATACTAGATACCAACATCTCATGAAAACACCGGAGTGCAAGAGTACAAATGGTTTCATTGCCAACTGCTCAACGTTAGACTAGATACCAACATCTCATGAAAACACCGGAGTTTCAAGAAAACAAATGGTTTCATTGCCAACTGCTCAACGTTATACTAGATACCAACATCTCATGAAAACACTGGAGTGCAAGAGTACAAATGGTTTCATTGCCAACTGCTCAACGTTAGAATAGATACCAACATCTCATGAAAACACTGGAGTGCAAGAGTACAAATGGTTTCTTTGCCAACTGCTCAACGTTAGACTAGATACCAACGTCTCATGAAAACACTGGAATGCAAGAGTACAAATGGTTTCATTGCCAACTGCTCAACGTTAGACTAGATACCAACATCTCATGAAAACACTGGAGTGCAAGAGTACAAATGGTTTCATTGCCAAATGCTCAACCTTATACAAGATACCAACGTCTCATGAAAACACCGGAGTGCAAGAGTACAAATGGTTTCATTGCCAACTGCTCAACGTTATACTAGATACCAACATCTCACACCGGAGTGCAAGAGTACAAATGGTTTCATTGCCAACTGCTCAACCTTATACTAGATACCAACATCTCACACCGGAGTGCAAGAGTACAAATGGTTTCATTGCCAACTGCTCAACCTTATACTAGATACCAACATCTCATGAAAACACTGGAGTGCAAGAGTACAACTGGTTTCATTGCCAACTGCTCAATGTTAGACTAGATACCAACATCTCACACCGGAGTGCAAGATTACAAATGGTTTCATTGCCAACTGCTCAACGTTATACTAGATACCAACGTCTCATCAAAACACCGGAGTGCAAGAGTACAAATGGTTTCATTGCCAACTGCTCAACGTTAGACTAGATACCAACATTTCATGAAAACACTGGAGTGCAAGAGTACAAATGCTTTCATTGCCAACTGCTCAACGTTAGACTAGATACCAACATTTCATGAAAACACTGGAGTGCAAGAGTACAAATGGTTTCATTGCCAACTGCTCAACGTTAGACTAGATACCAACATCTCATGAAAACACCGCAGTGCAAGAGTACAAATGGTTTCATTGCCAACTGCTCAACCTTATACTAGATACCAACATCTCATGAAAATACTGGAGTGCAAGAGTACAAATGGTTTCATTGCCAACTGCTCAACCTTATACTAGATACCAACATCTCATGAAAACACCGGAGTGCAAGAGTACAAATGGTTTCATTGCCAACTGCTCAACGTTAGACTAGATACCAACATCTCATGAAAACACCGGAGTTTCAAGAAAACAAATGGTTTCATTGCCAACTGCTCAACGTTATACTAGATACCAACGTCTCATGAAAACACTGGAGTGCAAGAGTACAAATGGTTTCATTGCCAACTGCTCAACGTTAGAATAGATACCAACATCTCATGAAAACACTGGAGTGCAAGAGTACAAATGGTTTCTTTGCCAACTGCTCAACGTTAGACTAGATACCAACATCTCATGAAAACACTGGAGTGCAAGAGTACAAATGGTTTCATTGCCAACTGCTCAACCTTATACTAGATACCAACATCTCACACCGGAGTGCAAGAGTACAAATGGTTTCATTGCCAACTGCTCAACCTTATACTAGATACCAACATCTCACACCGGAGTGCAAGAGTACTAATGGTTTCATTGCCAACTGCTCAACCTTATACTAGATACCAACGTCTCATGAGAACACCGGAGTGCAAGAGTACAAATGGTTTCATTGCCAACTACTCAACGTTAGACTAGATACCAACATCTCATGAAAACACCGGAATGCAAGAGTACAAATGGTTTCATTGCCAACTGCTCAACCTTATACTAGATACCAACGTCTCATGAGAACACCGGAATGCAAGAGTACAAATTGTTTCATTGCCAACTGCTCAACCTTATACTAGATACCAACGTCTCATGAGAACACCGGAATGCAAGAGTACTAATGGTTTCATTGCCAACTGCTCAATGTTAGACTAGATACCAACATCTCATGAAAACACCGGAGTGCAAGAGTACAAATGGTTTCATTGCCAACTGCTCAATGTTAGACTAGATACCAATATCTCATGAAAACACCGGAGTGCAAGAGTGCAAATGGATTCATTGCCAACTGCTCAACCTTATACTAGATATCAACATCTCATGAAAACACCGGAATGCAAGAGTACAAATGGTTTCATTGCCAACTACTCAACGTTAGACTAGATACCAACATCTAATGAAAACACCGGAGTGCAAGAGTGCAAATGGATTCATTACCAACTGCTCAACCTTATACTAGATACCAATATCTCACACCGGAGTGCAAGAGTACAAATGGTTTCATTGCCAACTGCTCAACCTTATACTAGATACCAACATATCATGAAAACACCGGAATGCAAGAGAAAAATATGGTTTCATTGCCAACTGCTCAACGTTAAACTAGATACCAACGTCTCATGAAAACACCGGAGTGCCAGAGTACAAATGGTTTCATTGCCAACTGCTCAACGTTAAACTAGATACCAACGTCTCATGAAAACACCGGAGTGCAAGAGTACAAATGGTTTCATTGCCAACTGCTCAATGTTAGACTAGATACCAACATCTCATGAAAACACCGGAGTGCAAGAGTACAAATGGTTTCATTGCCAACTGCTCAACGTTAAACTAGATACCAACGTCTCATGAAAACACCGGAGTGCAAGAGTACAAATGGTTTCATTGCCAACTGCTCAATGTTAGACTAGATACCAACATCTCATGAAAACACCGGAGTGCAAGAGTACAAATGGTTTCATTGCCAACTGCTCAACCTTATACTAGATACCAACATCTCATGAAAACACCGGAGTGCAAGAGTACAAATGGTTTCATTGCCAACTGCTCAACGTTAAACTAGATACCAACGTCTCATGAAAACACCGGAGTGCAAGAGTACAAATGGTTTCATTGCCAACTCCTCAACCTTATACTAGATACCAACGTCTCATGAAAACACCGGAGTGCAAGAGTACAAATGGTTTCATTGCCAACTGCTCAACGTTAAACTAGATACCAACATCTCATGAAAACACCGGAGTACAAGAGTACAAATGGTTTCATTGCCAACTGCTCAACGTTATACTAGATGCCAACATCTCATGAAAACACCGGAGTACAAGAGTACAAATGGTTTCATTGCCAACTGCTCAACCTTATACTAGATACCAACATCTCATGAAAACACCGGAGTGCAAGAGTACAAATGGTTTCATTGCCAACTGCTCAACCTTATACTAGATATCAACATCTCATGAAAACACCGGAGTGCAAGAGTACAAATGGTTTCCTTGCCAACTGCTCAACCTTATACTAGATACCAACATCTCATGAAAACACCGGAGTGTAAGAGTACAAATGGTTTCATTGCCAACTGCTCAACCTTATACTAGATACCAACATCTCATGAAAACACCGGAGTGCAAGAGTACAAATGGTTTCATTGCCAACTGCTCAACCTTATACTAGATACCAATATCTCATGAAAACACCGGAGTACAAGAGTACAAATGGTTTCATTGCCAACTGCTCAACCTTATACTAGATACCAACATCTCATGAAAACACTGGAGTGCAAGAGTACAAATGGTTTCATTGCCAACTGCTCAACCTTATACTAGATACCAACATCTCATGAAAACACCGGAGTGCAAGAGTACAAATGGTTTCATTGCCAACTGCTCAACCTTATACTAGATATCAACATCTCATGAAAACACCGGAGTGCAAGAGTACAAATGGTTTCATTGCCAACTGCTCAACCTTATACTAGATACCAACATCTCATGAAAACACCGGAGTGCAAGAGTACAAATGGTTTCATTGCCAACTCCTCAACCTTATACTAGATACCAACATCTCACACCGGAGTGCAAGAGTACAAATGGTTTCATTGCCAACTGCTCAACCTTATACTAGATACCAACATCTCATGAAAACACTGGAGTGCAAGAGTACAAATGGTTTCATTGCCAACTCCTCAACCTTATACTAGATACCAACATCTCACACCGGAGTGCAAGAGTACAAATGGTTTCATTGCCAACTGCTCAACCTTATACTAGATATCAACATCTCATGAAAACACCGGAGTGCAAGAGTACAAATGGTTTCATTGCCAACTGCTCAACCTTATACTAGATACCAACATCTCATGAAAACACTGGAGTGCAAGAGTACAAATGGTTTCATTGCCAACTCCTCAACCTTATACTAGATACCAACATCTCACACCGGAGTGCAAGAGTACAAATGGTTTCATTGCCAACTGCTCAACCTTATACTAGATACCAATATCTCATGAAAACACCGGAGTGCAAGAGTACAAATGGTTTCATTGCCAACTGCTCAACGTTAGACTAGATACCAACATCTCATGAAAACACCGGAGTGCAAGAGTACAAATGGTTTCATTGCCAACTGCTCAACCTTATACTAAATACCAACGTCTCATGAAAACACCGGAGTGCAAGAGTACAAATGGTTTCATTGCCAACTGCTCAACGTTAGACTAGATACCAACATCTCATGAAAACACCGGAGTGCAAGAGTACAAATGGTTTCATTGCCAACTGCTCAACCTTATACTAGATACCAACATCTCACACCGGAGTGCAAGAGTACAAATGGTTTCATTGCCAACTGCTCAACCTTATACTAGATACCAACATCTCATGAAAACACCGGAGTGCAAGAGTACAAATGGTTTCATTGCCAACTGCTCAACGTTATACTGGATACCAACATCTCATGAAAACACCGGAGTGCAAGAGTACAAATGGTTTCATTGCCAACTGCTCAACCTTATACTAGATACCAACATCTCATGAAAACACCGGAGTGCAAGAGTACAAATGGTTTCATTGCCAACTGCTCAACCTTATACTAGATACCAACATCTCATGAAAACACCGGAGTGCAAGAGTACAAATGGTTTCATTGCCAACTCCTCAGCCTTATACTAGATACCAACATCTCACACCGGAGTGCAAGAGTACAAATGGTTTCATTGCCAACTGCTCAACCTTATACTAGATACCAATATCTCATGAAAACACCGGAGTGCAAGAGTACAAATGGTTTCATTGCCAACTCCTCAACCTTATACTAGATACCAACATCTCACACCGGAGTGCAAGAGTACAAATGGTTTGATTGCCAACTGCTCAACCTTATACTAGATACCAATATCTCATGAAAACACCGGAGTGCAAGAGTACAAATGGTTTCATTGCCAACTCCTCAACCTTATACTAGATACCAACATCTCACACCGGAGTGCAAGAGTACAAATGGTTTCATTGCCAACTGCTCAACCTTATACTAGATACCAATATCTCATGAAAACACCGGAGTGCAAGAGTACAAATGGTTTCATTGCCAACTCCTCAACCTTATACTAGATACCAACATCTCACACCGGAGTGCAAGAGTACAAATGGTTTCATTGCCAACTGCTCAACCTTATACTAGATACCAACATCTCATGAAAACACCGGAGTGCAAGAGTACAAATGGTTTCATTGCCAACTCCTCAACCTTATACTAGATACCAACATCTCATGAAAACACCGGAGTGCAAGAGTACAAATGGTTTCATTGCCAACTGCTCAACGTTAGACTAGATACCAACATCTCATGAAAACACCGGAGTGCAAGAGTACAAATGGTTTCATTGCCAACTGCTCAACCTTATACTAGATACCAATATCTCATGAAAACACCGGAGTGCAAGAGTACAAATGGTTTCATTGCCAACTGCTCAACGTTAGACTAGATACCAACATCTCATGAAAACACCGGAGTGCAAGAGTACAAATGGTTTCATTGCCAACTGCTCAACCTTATACTAGATACCAACGTCTCATGAAAACACCGGAGTGCAAGAGTACAAATGGTTTCATTGCCAACTGCTCAACGTTAGACTAGATACCAACATCTCATGAAAACACCGGAGTGCAAGAGTACAAATGGTTTCATTGCCAACTGCTCAACCTTATACTAGATACCAACATCTCACACCGGAGTGCAAGAGTACAAATGGTTTCATTGCCAACTGCTCAACCTTATACTAGATACCAACATCTCATGAAAACACCGGAGTACAAGAGTACAAATGGATTCATTGCCAACTGCTCAACGTTATACTAGATACCAACGTCTCATGAAAACACCGGAGTGCAAGAGTACAAATGGATTCATTGCCAACTGCTCAATGTTATACTAGATACCAACATCTCATGAAAACACCGGAGTGCAAGAGTACAAATGGATTCATTGCCAACTGCTCAACCTTATACTAGATACCAACATCTCACACCGGAGTGCAAGAGTACAAATGGATTCATTGCCAACTGCTCAACCTTATACTAGATACCAACATCTCACACCGGAGTGCAAGAGTACAAATGGATTCATTGCCAACTGCTCAACGTTAAACTAGATACCAACATCTCATGAAAACACCGGAGTACAAGAGTACAAATGGTTTCATTGCCAACTGCTCAACGTTATACTAGATACCAACATCTCATGAAAACACCGGAGTACAAGAGTACAAATGGTTTCATTGCCAACTGCTCAACCTTATACTAGATACCAATATCTCATGAAAACACCGGAGTACAAGAGTACAAATGGTTTCATTGCCAACTGCTCAACCTTAAACTAGATACCAACATTTCATGAAAACACCGGAGTGCAAGAGTACAAATGGTTTCATTGCCAACTGCTCAACGTTAGTCTAGATACCAACATCTCATGAAAACACCGGTGTGCAAGAGTACAAATGGTTTCATTGCCAACTGCTAAACCTTATACTAGATACCAACCTCTCATGAAAACACCGGTGCCTACGATAAATAAGGTATCAATCCCTGGGTTATTATTCGCTGATGATTTAGTGATAGGATCAGTTTCAACGATTGGTCTGAAGCAGTCCCTACAGCAAATGAATAAATACTGCGATGAGTGGAATTTGAAAGTAAATCAAGAGAAGACTCAAATTATAGTGTTTAAGAAAGGTGCCAAACTGAGCAAGTATGAAAAGTGGAAGAATGGAGAGAAGGAATATAAAGTGGTCAGAGACTGTATATATTTAGGGGTTAAAATGGATGGGGGTGGAAAATGGGAGAAACAGAAGAAACTGGTATTGACAAAGGGGAAAGGGGCAATGGCAGCGATTAGAGGGTGCAAATATAGAATACCAGATATAAATGTTAAATGGCTAGAGAAAATATATAACACAGTAGTTGAAGCAAAAATGTTATATGGTAGTGAAATATGGGGAGTAGAACGAGGCTGGGAAGAGATAGATATGGTACATAGGAGTTTCTGCAGAGAAGTGTTAGGCCTGCCAAATGCTACAGTTAAGGAATTTGCTCTAATTGAAATGCAGAGAGTGGGAGGGAAAGGGGTAATAATGGAGAGAGCTCTTAAATATTGGTACAGACTATTAAATTTAGAAGAGAAGAACTTGTTGAGGCAGTGTTTGGAATTCCAAGAAAGGAGCTTGAAGAAGAATGGGTGGAGTTATAGTATACAGACTAATTTGGAAAATAGTGGTCTAGGGGAAATCTGGAGAAGGAGGGAAAATAATGTTAAGGGTTTCTGGAAAGAAGCTAGGCAGAGGTTTGAAGATATAGAGATACAAAATTTATTTAGCAACATTGGGAACAAAAGATCCTTGGAATCATATATATTAATAAAAAATGTATGGGCTAGAGAACAGTACGTGGATAACTCAAATAAGGAACAAAGAGAAAGTATTGCCTGGGTACGAGCAGGTGTATGGAGATTAATAGGAATGAGAAATGGGTTCCCACAGAATCAGTGCCCAGTATATGGGGAAAGAGAAGATTTAGAACATATCGTTTTTGACTGTAAAGGTACACAACATTGGAGAAAGGTAGCTATAAATGGGAAATGGTTAAAACGGGACAGGAAAGTAGCTTTAAGCAAGATTTTTAACAAGGATAGTAAAAAGGTAGGAGAATACTTGTCCAAAGTTAAAAAGAAATGGTTATGGACAATAAAAAGAGATGTAAATTAATTTCATCAAGTGATGTTAAGTTTTGTAATTATATTATTATTACTATAAGATTATTATTTTGGTACCATTACTATTATTTTTATTATTATTATTATCACCATTTTTTATGTTATAATAAGAGTGTAATATGGGTAGAATATGGCAAGATAACAGCTTGGGCTGATGTATAGCCATATTCTAGGGAAGATTGCTAGCACAAATAAATAAATAAATAAAAAAAAACAAAAAAAACACCGGAGTGCAAGAGTACAAATGGTTTCATTGCCAACTGCTCAACGTTAGACTAGATACCAACCTCTCATCAAAATACTGGAGTGCTAGAGAGTGAATGTCACCATTGCCAACTGCTCAACGTTAGACTAGATACCAACCTCTCATCAAAATACTGGAGTGCAAGAGTACAAATGGTTTCATTGCCAACTGCTCAACCTTATACTAGATACCAACATCTCATGAAAACACCGGAGTGCAAGAGTACAAATGGTTTCATTGCCAACTGCTCAACCTTATACTAGATACCAACATCTCATGAAAACACCGGAGTGTAAGAGTACAATGGTTTCATTGCCAACTGCTCAACCTTATACTAGATACCAACATCTCATGAAAACACCGGAGTGTAAGAGTACAAATGGTTTCATTGCCAACTGCTCAACCTTAAACTAGATACCAACATCTCATGAAAACACCGGAGTGCAAGAGTACAAATGGTTTCATTGCCAACTGCTCAACCTTATACTAGATACCAATATCTCATGAAAACACCGGAGTGCAAGAGTACAAATGGTTTCATTGCCAACTGCTCAACCTTATACTAGATACCAACATCTCATGAAAACACCGGAGTGCAAGAGTACAAATGGTTTCATTGCCAACTATTCAACCTTATACTAGATACCAATATCTCATGAAAACACCGGAGTGCAAGAGTACAAATGGTTTCATTGCCAACTACTCAACCTTATACTAGATACCTACGTCTCATGAAAACACCGGAGTGCAAGAGTACAAATGGTTTCATTGCCAACTGCTCAACCTTATACTAGATACCAACATCTCACACCGGAGTGCAAGAGTACAAATGGTTTCATTGCCAACTGCTCAACGTTATACTAGATACCAACATCTCATGAAAACACCGGAGTGCAAGAGTACAAATGGATTCATTGCCAACTGCTCAACGTTATACTAGATACCAACATCTCATGAAAACACCGGAGTGCAAGAGTACAAATGGTTTCATTGCCAACTGCTCAATGTTAGACTAGATACCAACATCTCATGAAAACACTGGAGTGCAAGAGTACAAATGGTTTCATTGCCAACTGCTCAACGTTATACTAGATACCAACATCTCACACCGGAGTGCAAGAGTACAACTGGTTTCATTGCCAACTGCTCAATGTTAGACTAGATACCAACATCTCATGAAAACACTGGAGTGCAAGAGTACAAATGGTTTCATTGCCAACTGCTCAACGTTAGACTAGATACCAACATCTCACACCGGAGTGCAAGAGTACAAATGGTTTCATTGCCAACTGCTCAACGTTAGTCTAGATACCAACATCTCATGAAAACACTGGAGTGCAAGAGTAAAAATGGTTTCATTGCCAACTGCTCAACGTTAGACTAGATACCAACATCTCATGAAAACACCGGAGTGCAAGAGTACAAATGGTTTCATTGCCAACTGCTCAACGTTAGACTAGATACCAACATCTCACACCGGAGTGCAAGAGTACAAATGGTTTCATTGCCAACTGCTCAACGTTAGACTAGATACCAACATCTCATGAAAACACTGGAGTGCAAGAGTACAAATGGTTTCATTGCCAACTGCTCAACGTTAGACTAGATACCAACATCTCATGAAAACACTGGAGTGCAAGAGTACAAATGGTTTCATTGCCAACTGCTCAACGTTATACTAGATACCAACATCTCACACCGGAGTGCAAGAGTACAAATGGTTTCATTGCCAACTGCTCAACGTTATACTAGATACCAACCTCTCATGAAAACACCGGAGTGCAAGAGTACAAATGGATTCATTGCCAACTGCTCAACGTTATACTAGATACCAATATCTCATGAAAACACTGGAGTGCAAGAGTACAAATGGATTCATTGCCAACTGCTCAACGTTATACTAGATACCAACATCTCATGAAAACACTGGAGTGCAAGAGTAAAAATGGTTTCATTGCCAACTGCTCAACGTTAGACTAGATACCAACATCTCATGAAAACACCGGAGTGCAAGAGTACAAATGGTTTCATTGCCAACTGCTCAACGTTAGACTAGATACCAACATCTCACACCGGAGTGCAAGAGTACAAATGGTTTCATTGCCAACTGCTCAACGTTAGACTAGATACCAACATCTCATGAAAACACTGGAGTGCAAGAGTACAAATGGTTTCATTGCCAACTGCTCAACGTTAGACTAGATACCAACATCTCATGAAAACACTGGAGTGCAAGAGTACAAATGGTTTCATTGCCAACTGCTCAACGTTATACTAGATACCAACATCTCACACCGGAGTGCAAGAGTACAAATGGTTTCATTGCCAACTGCTCAACGTTATACTAGATACCAACCTCTCATGAAAACACCGGAGTGCAAGAGTACAAATGGATTCATTGCCAACTGCTCAACGTTATACTAGATACCAATATCTCATGAAAACACTGGAGTGCAAGAGTACAAATGGATTCATTGCCAACTGCTCAACGTTATACTAGATACCAACATCTCATGAAAACACTGGAGTGCAAGAGTACAAATGGATTCATTGCCAACTGCTCAACGTTATACTAGATACCAACATCTCATGAAAACACTGGAGTGCAAGAGTACTAATGGTTTCATTGCCAACTGCTCAACGTTATACTAGATACCAACATCTCATGAAAACACTGGAGTGCAAGAGTACTAATGGTTTCATTGCCAACTGCTCAACGTTATACTAGATACCAACATCTCATGAAAACACTGGAGTGCAAGAGTACAAATGGTTTCATTGCCAACTGCTCAACGTTAGACTAGATACCAACATCTCATGAAAACACTGGAGTGCAAGAGTACAAATGGTTTCATTGCCAACTGCTCAACGTTATACTAGATACCAATATCTCATGAAAACACTGGAGTGCAAGAGTACAAATGGTTTCATTGCCAACTGCTCAACGTTAGACTAGATACCAACATCTCATGAAAACACCGGAGTGCAAGAGTACAAATGGTTTCATTGCCAACTGCTCAATGTTAGACTAGATACCAACATCTCATGAAAACACTGGAGTGCAAGAGTACAAATGGTTTCATTGCCAACTGCTCAACGTTAGACTAGATACCAACATCTCACACCGGAGTGCAAGAGTACAACTGGTTTCATTGCCAACTGCTCAACCTTATACTAGATACCAACATCTCATGAAAACACCGGAGTGCAAGAGTACAAATGGTTTCATTGCCAACTGCTCAATGTTAGACTAGATACCAACATCTCATGAAAACACTGGAGTGCAAGAGTACAAATGGTTTCATTGCCAACTGCTCAACGTTATACTAGATACCAACATCTCACACCGGAGTGCAAGAGTACAACTGGTTTCATTGCCAACTGCTCAATGTTAGACTAGATACCAACATCTCATGAAAACACTGGAGTGCAAGAGTACAAATGGTTTCATTGCCAACTGCTCAACGTTAGACTAGATACCAACATCTCACACCGGAGTGCAAGAGTACAAATGGTTTCATTGCCAACTGCTCAACGTTAGTCTAGATACCAACATCTCATGAAAACACTGGAGTGCAAGAGTAAAAATGGTTTCATTGCCAACTGCTCAACGTTAGACTAGATACCAACATCTCATGAAAACACCGGAGTGCAAGAGTACAAATGGTTTCATTGCCAACTGCTCAACGTTAGACTAGATACCAACATCTCACACCGGAGTGCAAGAGTACAAATGGTTTCATTGCCAACTGCTCAACGTTAGACTAGATACCAACATCTCATGAAAACACTGGAGTGCAAGAGTACAAATGGTTTCATTGCCAACTGCTCAACGTTAGACTAGATACCAACATCTCATGAAAACACTGGAGTGCAAGAGTACAAATGGTTTCATTGCCAACTGCTCAACGTTATACTAGATACCAACATCTCACACCGGAGTGCAAGAGTACAAATGGTTTCATTGCCAACTGCTCAACGTTATACTAGATACCAACCTCTCATGAAAACACCGGAGTGCAAGAGTACAAATGGATTCATTGCCAACTGCTCAACGTTATACTAGATACCAATATCTCATGAAAACACTGGAGTGCAAGAGTACAAATGGATTCATTGCCAACTGCTCAACGTTATACTAGATACCAACATCTCATGAAAACACTGGAGTGCAAGAGTAAAAATGGTTTCATTGCCAACTGCTCAACGTTAGACTAGATACCAACATCTCATGAAAACACTGGAGTGCAAGAGTACAAATGGTTTCATTGCCAACTGCTCAACGTTAGACTAGATACCAACATCTCACACCGGAGTGCAAGAGTACAAATGGTTTCATTGCCAACTGCTCAACGTTAGACTAGATACCAACATCTCATGAAAACACTGGAGTGCAAGAGTACAAATGGTTTCATTGCCAACTGCTCAACGTTAGACTAGATACCAACATCTCATGAAAACACTGGAGTGCAAGAGTACAAATGGTTTCATTGCCAACTGCTCAACGTTATACTAGATACCAACATCTCACACCGGAGTGCAAGAGTACAAATGGTTTCATTGCCAACTGCTCAACGTTATACTAGATACCAACCTCTCATGAAAACACCGGAGTGCAAGAGTACAAATGGATTCATTGCCAACTGCTCAACGTTATACTAGATACCAATATCTCATGAAAACACTGGAGTGCAAGAGTACAAATGGATTCATTGCCAACTGCTCAACGTTATACTAGATACCAACATCTCATGAAAACACTGGAGTGCAAGAGTACAAATGGATTCATTGCCAACTGCTCAACGTTATACTAGATACCAACATCTCATGAAAACACTGGAGTGCAAGAGTACTAATGGTTTCATTGCCAACTGCTCAACGTTATACTAGATACCAACATCTCATGAAAACACTGGAGTGCAAGAGTACTAATGGTTTCATTGCCAACTGCTCAACGTTATACTAGATACCAACATCTCATGAAAACACTGGAGTGCAAGAGTACAAATGGTTTCATTGCCAACTGCTCAACGTTAGACTAGATACCAACATCTCATGAAAACACTGGAGTGCAAGAGTACAAATGGTTTCATTGCCAACTGCTCAACGTTATACTAGATACCAATATCTCATGAAAACACTGGAGTGCAAGAGTACAAATGGTTTCATTGCCAACTGCTCAACGTTAGACTAGATACCAACATCTCATGAAAACACCGGAGTGCAAGAGTACAAATGGTTTCATTGCCAACTGCTCAATGTTAGACTAGATACCAACATCTCATGAAAACACTGGAGTGCAAGAGTACAAATGGTTTCATTGCCAACTGCTCAACGTTAGACTAGATACCAACATCTCATGAAAACACCGGAGTGCAAGAGTACAAATGGTTTCATTGCCAACTGCTCAATGTTAGACTAGATACCAACATCTCATGAAAACACTGGAGTGCAAGAGTACAAATGGTTTCATTGCCAACTGCTCAACGTTAGACTAGATACCAACATCTCATGAAAACACCGGAGTGCAAGAGTACAAATGGTTTCATTGCCAACTGCTCAACGTTATACTAGATACCAACATCTAATGAAAACACCGGAGTGCAAGAGTACAAATGGTTTCATTGCCAACTGCTCAACGTTAGACTAGATACCAATATCTCATGAAAACAGCGGAGTGCAAGAGTACAAATGGTTTCATTGCCAACTGCTCAACCTTATACTAGATACCAATATCTCATGAAAACAGCGGAGTGCAAGAGTACAAATGGTTTCATTGCCAACTGCTCAACCTTATACTAGATGCCAACATCTCATGTAAACACCGGAGTGCAAGAGTACAAATGGTTTCATTGCCAACTGCTCAACCTTATACTAGATATCAACATCTCACACCGGAGTGCAAGAGTACAAATGGTTTCATTGCCAACTGCTCAACCTTATACTAGATACCAACCTCTCATCAAAATACTGGAGTGTTAGAGAGTGAATGTCACCATTGCCAACTGCTCAATGTTAGACTAGATACCAACCTCTCATCAAAATACTGGAGTGTTAGAGAGTGAATGTCGCCATTGCCAAGTGTTCAGCGTTAGACTAGATACCAACCTCTCATCAAAATACTGGAGTGTTAGAGAGTGAATGTCACCATTGCCAACTGCTCAACCTTAGACTAGATACCAACCTCTCATCAAATACTGGAGTGTTAGAGAGTGAATGTCACCATTGCCAACTGCTCAATGTTAGACTAGATACCAACCTCTCATCAAAATACTGGAGTGTTAGAGAGTGAATGTCGCCATTGCCAAGTGTTCAGCGTTAGACTAGATACCAACCTCTCATCAAAATACTGGAGTGTTAGAGAGTGAATGTCACCATTGCCAACTGCTCAATGTTAGACTAGATACCAACCTCTCATCAAAACACTGGAGTGTTAGAGAGTGAATGTCACCATTGCCAACTGCTCAATGTTAGACTAGATACCAACGTCTCATCAAAATACTGGAGTGTTAGAGAGTGAATGTCACCATTGCCAACTGCTCAACCTTAGACTAGATACCAACCTCTCATCAAAATACTGGAGTGTTAGAGAGTGAATGTCACCATTGCCAACTGCTAAACGCTAGACTAGATACGAACCTCTCATCAAAATACTGGAGTGTTAGAGAGTGAATGTCACCATTGCCAACTGCTAAATGCTAGACTAGATACGAACCTCTCATCAAAATACTGGAGTGTTAGAGAGTGAATGTCACCATTGCCAACTGCTAAACGCTAGACTAGATACGAACCTCTCATCAAAATACTGGAGTGCTAGAGAGTGAATGTCACCATTGCCAACTACTCAACGTTAGACTAGATACGAACCTCTCATCAAAATACTGGAGTGCTACAGAGTGAATTATTAACATAAATAGTATTACTTTGTTTGTACGAGGGTTGGCTGATAAGTCCTGAGCCTCACACAGAGATGGCGCCACTAGGCCTGTTCGATGGTAGCATCGTATAGTTTTACTCTAGACTAGTTTGTATCCATAGTTGCAGGCCAATAGCTTGTTTTGCTTTTGAATGACAGCATTTTAAACAAGATAAGTTTGGAGTTTGCACGAAATGGAGGATTTGGAAAAACTAGCGGTGATTAAATACTTCCATTTGAAAGGCTTAACGCGTAAAGAAATAAAAGAGGAAATGGACAGTACATTGAAAGACTCTGTCTCTTCATATTCAATGATTAAAAGGTGGGACGTACGAGCACTAGTGATAAGCTTCACTCTGAACGCCCTGTGGAAGTCACAACTCCAGAGATGATTGAAAAAAGTCATCGTTTAGGACTGGAGGACCACAGATTAAAGTTGTTTGAGATAGCAGAGGCTGTAAACGTATCAAAAGAGCATGCAGGTAATATTTTGGGCTTTCACAAGGTCTGTGCGAGGTGAGTTCCGCGTTTGTTGACACCATAGAAAAACTGTTTCTGTTAAGAATGTGGAGCTCTACCGTAAATTCCCAATAAATTTTTGAGACGGCTTATTACCATGGATGAATCACTACACTCCAGAAAGTAAATCACATTCAAAACAGCGGATTGCGCCAGGTGAACCAACTCCAAAAAAGGCAAAGTCAATTTTATCAACTAATAAGATTATGGCGAGTTTTTTCTGGGATGCACAGGGAATTATTTTTATTGATTACATGGAAAAGGGTAAAAGTATCACTGGTGACTACTACGCAGCCTTAGTGCAACATTTGAGTGATGAGGTGAAAAGAATCTTGTTCCATCACGACAATGTTCCGGCCCATCGTTCAGTCATTGCAATGGGGAAAATTTGCGAATTAAAGTTCAAATTGCTTGAACATGCACCGTATTCACCAGATCTAGCACCCAGTGACTTCCACCTGTTCCCTAATCTCAAAAAATGTCTTGGAGGACGAAGATTTCACAGCAACGAGGAGGCCATTGATGAGGTAAACAGCTATTTTGAGAACGTTGATAAATCACACTACAGAGATGGTTTAATTAAATTAGAACACCGGTATGACAAATGTATTAACCTTTCTGGAGATTATGTTGAGAAACAAAAATATTTTAAATGTTGTTTTCATTGAGAGGCCCGGGACTTACCAGCTGACCCTCGTATTAATAAGAAGTAGATAGAAAAATAATCTTTTGCAAGAATAGCTTGTAAAAGAGTGAGTAGAGAAAGTCCTGCGAGTGCAGTACATCAGATTTTTAAGTTTATGTTATGCCTAGTTTTGGTTGAACATTCTAGTAGCCAACAAGCATTTATTTTACCAGGCCCACGCTGATTGAGAGATTTATGACTAATGTTTTCAGACTGAAACTATTGTTGGAAAGAAAGTAAACTCAGTAGAAGACGCTAAAGTCATGGTGGGAAAACTCCTGAAGCTAGGATGTCAAACTGCAATAATAACTCTGGGAGCCCAAGGTGCAGTGTTTGCCTCTGTTGAAGACCCCACCGCAGTGCATGTGCCCACTACAACGCTTCACTCTGTGGTAGACACTACGGTAAGCAGTGCTGCTGCAAACTCTTGTGTTGTTAGCGTGTATCTCGATACTTAAAGTTACGTTATGTTTCAGGGAGCTGGTGACATGTTCATTGGAAGTCTGGCGTATTATCTGGCATATCACCCAAACCTGCCAATGAAAGAGAAGGTATGGAGGTCATGCGCACTTGCCACGATGTCTGTACAAAAAGCCGGCACACAGAAAAGCTACCCCACAAAACATGAGGTGCCCCAGGAATTGCTTCAAGATAAACTACTCTTTGCATGAACATTACTGTAAACATACACGGATGTAATAAATGTTTTATTATCTGAACATCTTCATAGTGTAAAACCTACCTACAAATGAGCCTCATTTTCTTTCCTTTTAAGGGCTACTTCGAGCATGGCACCCTGGTCCTTTTGCTTTCAATAACCTTTATTCCTACTTTCTCATTATTCTCCTTCCTTTAACCTTTGCTTCTCAATTACTTTCCTTAACCATTTTTCCATGATTTTCCTTCAAAACTCCTGTTTGTTTTCCTCCCATAACTGTTAATATTATTATAGCTACCTTTCCTTCCTCTTTTTGTCAATTTTGGATCTCAAACATCCTGTCTCCATTTCTTTGTTTACATCCTATCAAGTAATTAATCTTATTCACCGTTTGTCCACACATGCCCCATGTTCTCACCTAGGCTAAACCTTCCCTGTGTACTTCATATGTCAACATAACCTTTTCTCCCCTAATCTCTCTTAAACATTCTACATAAACTTAGGACATTTTATTTCCAAAGCTTCCCTAGATTAAATGATCCTGTAGATCTTCTATTCTATTTCTCAGTACTTTCCAAAATCTTATCTTTTTTCCCCTCTAGTTGCAATATATCCCCTATTCATGCATTCTTCAACCTTTTTCTTATCTCTGCCAGGTCTCTTAGCCCTGCTGAGTACTAAGTGCTATCTCATATTGCATGGCAACCTGATGTCTTAGTTCTACTGGATAGTAAGTGCTATCTCATATTGCATGGCACCCTGATGTCTTAGTTCTACTAGATAGTAAGTGCTATCTCATATTGCATGACAACCTGATGTCTTAGTTCTACTGGATAGTAAGTGCTATCTCATATTGCATGGCACCCTGATGTCTTAGTTCTACTGGATAGTAAGTGCTATCTCATATTGCATGGCACCCTGATGTCTTAGTTCTACTGGATAGTAAGTGCTATCTCATATTGTATGGCACCCTGATGTCTTAGTTCTACTAGATAGTAAGTGCTATCTCATATTGCATGACAACCTGATATCATAGTTCTACTAGATAGTAAGTGCTATCTCATATTGCATGACAACCTGATATCATAGTTCTACTAGATAGTAATTACTATATCATATTGCATGACAACCTGATGTCTTAGTTCTACTGGATAGTAAGTGCTATCTCATATTGCATGACAACCTGATGTCTTAGTTCTACTGGATAGTAAGTGCTATCTCATATTGCATGGCACCCTGATGTCTTAGTTCTACTGGATAGTAAGTCCTATCTCATATTGCATGGCACCCTGATGTCTTAGTTCTACTGGATAGTAAGTGCTATCTCATATTGCATGGCACCCTGATGTCTTAGTTCTACTGGATAGTAACTGCTATCTCATATTGTATGGCACCCTGATGTCTTAGTTCTACTAGATAGTAAGTGCTATCTCATATTGCATGACAACCTGATAACATAGTTCTACTAGATAGTAAGTGCTATCTCATATTGCATGACAACCTGATATCATAGTTCTACTAGATAGTAAGTAATATATCATATTGCATGACAACCTGATGTCTTAGTTCTACTGGATAGTAAGTGCTATCTCATATTACATGACAACCTGATGTCTTAGTTCTACTGGATAGTAAGTGCTATCTCATATTGCATGACAACCTGATGTCTTAGTTCTACTAGATAGTAAGTAATATCTCATATTACATGACAACCTGATGTCTTAGTTCTACTGGATAGTAAGTGCTATCTCATATTCCATGGCACCCTGATGTCTTAGTTCTACTAGGTATTAACTGCTATCTCATATTGCATGGCACCCTGATCTCTTAGTTCTACTAGATAGTAAGTGCTATCTCATATTGCATGGCACCCTGATCTCTTAGTTCTACTGGGTAGTAACTGCTATCTCATATTGCATGGCACCCTGATCTCTTAGTTTTACTAGATGGTAAGTGCTATCTCATATTGCATGGCACCCTGATCTCTTAGTTCTACTAGATAGTAAGTGCTATCTCATATTGCATGGCACCCTGATCTCTTAGTTCTACTAGATAGTAAGTGCTATATCATATTGCATGGCACCCTGATCTCTTAGTTCTACTAGATAGTAAGTGCTATCTCATATTGCATGGCACCCTGATGTCCTAGTTCTACTGGGTAGTAAGTGCTATCTCATATTGCATGACAACCTGATGTCTTAGTTCTACTAGATAGTAAGTACTATCTCATATTACATGACAACCTGATGTCTTAGCTCTACTAGATAGTAAGTGCTACCTCATATTGCATGGCACCCTGATGTCTTAGTTCTACTGGATAGTAAGTGCTATCTCATATTGCATGACAACCTGATGTCTTAGTTCTACTGGATAGTAAGTGCTATCTCATATTCCATGACAACCTGATGTCTTAGTTCTACTGGATAGTAAGTGCTATCTCATATTACATGACAACCTGATGTCTTAGTTCTACTGGATAGTAAGTGCTATCTCATATTACATGACAACCTGATGTCTTAGTTCTACTGGATAGTAAGTGCTATCTCATATTGCATGGCACCCTGATGTCTTAGTTCTACTGGATAGTAAGTGCTATCTCATATTGCATGACAACCTGATGTCTTAGTTCTACTAGATAGTAAGTGCTATCTCATATTACATGACAACCTGATGTCTTAGTTCTACTAGATAGTAAGTGCTATATCATATTGCATGGCACCCTGATGTCTTAGTTCTACTGGATAGTAAGTACTATCTCATATTGCATGACAACCTGATATCATAGTTCTACTAGATAGTAAGTACTATCTCATATTGCATGACAACCTGATATCATAGTTCTACTAGATAGTAAGTACTATCTCATATTGCATGACAACCTGATATCATAGTTCTACTAGATAGTAAGTGCTATCTCATATTGCATGATACCTGATATCATAGTTCTACGAGATAGTAAGTGCTATCTCATATTGCATGACAACCTGATATCATAGTTCTACTAGATAGTAAGTGCTATCTCATATTGCATGACAACCTGATATCATAGTTCTACTAGATAGCAAGTACTATCTCATATTGCATGACAACCTGATATCATAGTTCTACTAGATAGTAAGTACTATCTCATATTACATGACAACCTGATGTCTTAGTTTTACTGGATAGTAAGTGCTATCTCATATTACATGGCACCCTGAACTCTTAGTTCTACTGGGTAGTCAGTGCTACCTCATATTGCATGGCACCCTGATGTCTTAGTTCTACTAGATAGTAAGTGCTATCTCATATTGCATGACAACCTGTGTCTTAGTTCTACTGGATAGCAAGTGCTATCTCATATTGCATGGCACCCTGATGTCTTAGTTCTACTGGATAGGAAGTGCTATCTCATATTGCATGGCACGCTGATGTCTTAGTTCTACTGGATAGGAAGTGCTATCTCATATTGCATGGCACGCTGATGTCTTAGTTCTAGTGGATAGTAAGTGTTATCTCATATTGCATGGCACCCTGATGTCTTAGTTGTACTGGATAGTAAGTGCTATCTCATATTGGATGGCACCCTGATGTCTTAGTTCTACTGGATAGTAAGTGCTATCTCATATTGTATGGCACCCTGATGTCTTAGTTCTACTAGATAGTAAGTGCTATCTCATATTGCATATCAACCTGATATCATAGTTCTACTAGATAGTAAGTGCTATCTCATATTGCATGACAACCTGATTTCATAGTTCTACTAGATAGTAAGTACTATATCATATTGCATGACAACCTGATGTCTTAGTTCTACTGGATAGTAAGTGCTATCTCATATTACATGACAACCTGATGTCTTAGTTCTACTGGATAGTAAGTGCTATCTCATATTACATGACAACCTGATGTCTTAGTTCTACTGGATAGTAAGTGCTATCTCATATTGCATGGCACCCTGATGTCTTAGTTCTACTGGGTATTAACTGCTATCTCATATTGCATGGCACCCTGATCTCTTAGTTCTACTAGATAGTAAGTGCTATCTCATATTGCATGGCACCCTAATGTCTTAGCTCTACTAGATAGTAAGTGCTATCTCATATTGATGGCACCCTGATTTCTTAGATCTACTGGGTAGTAACTGATATCTCATATTGCATGGCACCCTGATCTCTTAGTTCTACTAGATAGTAAGTGCTATCTCATATTGCTAGGCACCCTGATCTCTTAGTTCTACTAGATAGTAAGTGCTATCTCATATTGCATGGCACTTTGATCTCTTAGTTCTACTAGATAGTAAGTGCTATATCATATTGCATGGCACCCTGATCTCTTAGTTCTACTAGATAGTAAGTGCTATCTCATATTGCATGGCACCCTGATGTCTTAGTTCTACTGGGTAGTAAGTGCTATGTCATATTGAATGGCACCCTGATGTCTTAGGTCTACTGGATAGTAAGTACTATCTCACATTGCATGACAACCTGATGTCTTAGTTCTACTAGATAGTAAGTACTATCTCATATTGCATGGCACCCTGATGACTTAGTTCTACTGGATAGTAAGTACTATCTCATATTGCATGGCACCCTGATGTCTTAGTTCTACTGGATAGTAAGTGCTATCTCATATTGAATGGCACCCTGATGTCTTAGTTCTACTGGATAGTAAGTACTATCTCACATTGCATGACAACCTGATGTCTTAGTTCTACTAGATAGTAAGTACTATTTCATATTACCTGACAACCTGATATCATAGTTCTACTAGATAGTAAGTACTATCTCATATTGCATGACAACCTGATGTCTTAGTTCTACTGGATAGTAAGTGCTTTCTCATATTGCATGACAACCTGATGTCTTAGTTCTACTAGATAGTAAGTACTATCTCATATTGCATGGCACCCTGATGACTTAGTTCTACTGGATAGTAAGTGCTATCTCATATTGAATGGCACCCTGATGTCTTAGTTCTACTGCATAGTAAGTGCTATCTCATATTGCATGGCACCCTGATGTCTTAGTTCTACTGGATAGTAAGTGCTATCTCTTATTGAATGGCACCCTGATGACTTAGTTCTACTGGATAGTAAGTACTATCTCATATTGCATGGCACCCTGATGTCTGTGTTCTACTGGATAGTAAGTGCTATCTCATATTGAATGGCACCCTGATGTCTTAGTTCTACTGGATAGTAAGTGCTATCTCATATTGAATGGCACCCTGATGTCTTAGTTCTACTGGATAGTAAGTGCTATCTCATATTGCATGGCACCCCGATGTCTGTGTTCTACTGGATAGTAAGTGCTATCTCATATTGCATGGCACCCTGATGTCATAGTTCTACTACATAGTAAGTGCTATCTCATATTACATGACAACCTGATATCATAGTTCTACTAGATAGTAAGTGCTATCTCATATTGCATGACAACCTGATGTCTTAGTTCTACTGGATAGTAAGTGCTATCTCATATTGCATGACAACCTGATGTCTTAGTTCTACTGAATAGTAAGTACTATCTCATATTGCATGACAACCTGATGTCTTCGTTCTACTGGATAGTAAGTACTATCTCATATTGCATCACAACCTGATGTCTTTGTTCTACTAGATAGTAAGTACTATCTCATATTGCATGACAACCTGATGTCTTAGTTCTACTAGATAGTAAGTACTATCTCACATTGCATGACAGCCTGATGTCTTCGTTCTACTGGATAGTAAGTGCTATCTCATATTGCATGGCACCCTGATGTCTTAGTTTTACTGGATAGTAAATGCTATTTCATATTGCATGACAACCTGATGTCTTAGTTCTACTGGATAGTAAGTGCTATCTCATATTGCATCACAACCTGATGTCTTACTTCTACTAGATAGTAAGTACTATTTCATATTGCATGGCACCCTGATGTCTTAGTTCTACTAGATAGCATGTACTATCTCATATTACATGACAACGTGATATTATAGTTCTACTAGATAGTAAGTTATATCTCATATTGCATGATAACTTGATGTCTTAATACTACTGGATAGTAAGTACTATCTCATATTGCACGGCACCCTGATGTCTTAGTTTTAATGGATAGTAAGTGCTATCTCATATTGCATGACAACCTGATGTCTCGCTTTTACTGGATAGTAAGTGCTATCTCATATTGCATGGCACCCTGATGTCTTAGTTCTACTGGATAGTAAGTGCTATCTCATATTACATGGCACCCTGATGTCTAAGTTCTACTGGATAGTAAGTACTATCTCATATTACATGACAACCTGATGGCTTAGTTCTACTAGATAGTAAGTACTATCTCATATTACATGACAACCTGATGTCTTAGTTCTACTGGATAGTAAGTACTATCTCAAATTGCATGGCACCCTGATCTCTTAGTTCTACTAGATAGTAGGTGCTATCTCATATTGCATGGCACCCTGATGTCTAAGTTCTGCTGGGTAGTTACTGCTATCTCATATTACATGACAACCTGATGTCTTAGTTCTACTGGATAGTAAGTGCTATCTCATATTGCATGGCACCCTGATCTCTTAGTTCTACTGGATAGTAAGTGCTATCTCATATTGCATGGCACCCTGATCTCTTAGTTCTACTGGATAGTAAGTGCTATCTCATATTGCATGGCACCCTGATCTCTTAGTTCTACTGGATAGTAAGTGCTATCTCATATTACATGACAACCTGATGTCTTAGTTCTACTGGATAGTAAGTGCTATCTCATATTGCATGGCACCCTGATCTCTTAGTTCTACTGGATAGTAAGTGCTATCTCATATTGCATGGCACCCTGATCTCTTAGTTCTACTGGATAGTAAGTGCTATCTCATATTGCATGGCACCCTGATCTCTTAGTTCTACTGGATAGTAAGTGCTATCTCATATTACATGGCACCCTGATGTCTAAGTTCTACTGGATAGTAAGTACTTTCTCATATTACATGACAACCTGATGGCTTAGTTCTACTAGATAGTAAGTACTATCTCATATTACATGACAACCTGATGTCTTAGTTCTACTGGATAGTAAGTACTATCTCAAATTGCATGGCACCCTGATCTCTTAGTTCTACTAGATAGTAGGTGCTATCTCATATTGCATGGCACCCTGATGTCTAAGTTCTGCTGGGTAGTTACTGCTATCTCATATTACATGACAACCTGATGTCTTAGTTCTACTAGATAGTAAGTGCTATCTCATATTGCATGGCACCCTGATGTCTTAGTTCTACTGGATAGTAAGTACTATCTCATATTGCATGACAACCTGATATCATAGTTCTACTAGATAGTAAGTACTATCTCATATTGCATGACAACCTGATATCATAATTCTACTAGATAGTAAGTGCTATCTCATATTGCATGGCACCCTGATGTCTTAATTCTACTTGGTAGTAAGTGCTATCTCATATTGCATGACAACCTGATATCATAATTCTACTAGATAGTAAGTGCTATCTCATATTGCATGGCACCCTGATGTCTTAATTCTACTTGGTATTAACTGCTATCTCATATTGCATGGCACCCTGATCTCTTAGTTCTACTAGATAGTAAGTGCTATCTCATATTGCATGGCAACCTGATGTCTTAGTTCTACTGGGTATTAACTGCTATCTCATATTGCATGGCACCCTGATCTCTTAGTTCTACTAGATAGTAAGTGCTATCTCATATTGCATGGCACCCTGATGTCTTAGCTCTACTAGATAGTAAGTGCTATCTCATATTGCATGGCACTCTGATCTCTTAGTTCTACTAGATAGTAAGTGCTATATCATATTGCATGGCACCCTGATCTCTTAGTTCTACTAGATAGTAAGTGCTATCTCATATTGCATGGCACCCTGATGTCTTAGTTCTAGTGGGTAGTAAGTGCTATGTCATATTGCATGACAACCTGATGTCTTAGTTCTACTAGATAGTAAGTACTATCTCATATTACATGACAACCTGATGTCTTAGTTCTACTAGATAGTAAGTGCTACCTCATATTGCATGGCACCCTGATGTCTTAGTTCTACAGGATAGTAAGTGCTATCTCATATTGCATGACAACCTGATGTCTTAGTTCTACTGGATAGTAAGTGCTATCTCATATTACATGACAACCTGATGTCTTAGTTCTACTGGATAGTAAGTACTATCTCATATTTCATGACAACCTGATGTCTTAGTTCTACTGGATTGTAAGTGCTATCTCATATTACATGACAACCTGATGTCTTAGTTCTACTGGATAGTAAGTGCTATCTCATATTGCATGGCACCCTGATGTCTTAGTTCTACTGGATAGTAAGTACTATCTCATATTGCATGACAACCTAATGTCTTAGTTTTACTGGATAGTAAGTGCTATCTCATATTGCATGACAGCCTGATGTCTTAGTTCTTATAGATAGTAAGTGCTATCTCATATTACATGACAACCTGATGTCTTAGTTCTACTAGATAGTAAGTGCTATCTCATATTGCATGGCACCCTGATGTCTTAGTTCTACTGGATAGTAAGTACTATCTCATATTGCATGACAACCTGATATCATAGTTCTACTAGATAGTAAGTACTATCTCATTTTGCATGACAACCTGATATCATAATTCTACTAGATAGTAAGTGCTATCTCATATTGCATGACAACCTGATATCATAGTTCTACTAGATAGTAAGTGCTATCTCATATTGCATGATACCTGATATCATAGTTCTACTAGATAGTAAGTGCTATCTCATATTGCATGACAACCTGATATCATAGTTCTACTAGATAGTAAGTGCTATCTCATATTGCATGACAACCTGATATCATAGTTCTACTAGATAGCAAGTACTATCTCATATTGCATGACAACCTGATATCATAGTTCTACTAGATAGTAAGTGCTATCTCATATTACATGGCACCCTGATATCTTAGTTTTACTGGATAGTCAGTGCTATCTCATATTACATGGCACCCTGATCTGTTAGTTCTACTGGATAGTAAGTGCTATCTCATTTTCCATGGCACCCTGATGTCTTAGTTCTACTGGATAGTAAGTACTATCTCATATTGCATGACAACCTGATATCATAGTTCTACTAGATAGTAAGTACTATCTCATATTGCATGACAACCTGATATCATAATTCTACTAGATAGTAAGTGCTATCTCATATTGCATGACAACCTGATATCATAGTTCTACTAGATAGTAAGTGCTATCTCATATTGCATGATACCTGATATCATAGTTCTACTAGATAGTAAGTACTATCTCATATTACATGACAACCTGATGTCTTAGTTCTACTGGATAGTAAGTGCTATCTCATATTACATGGCACCCTGATCTCTTAGTTCTACTGGATAGTCAGTGCTATCTCATATTACATGGTACCCTGAACTCTTAGTTCTACTGGATAGTAAGTGCTATCTCATATTACATGGCACCCTGATATCTTAGTTCTACTGGATAGTCAGTGCTCTCTCATATTACATGGCACCCTGATCTCTTAGTTCTACTGGATAGTAAGTGCTATCCCATATTACATGGCACCCTGATCTCTTAGTTCTACTGGATAGTCAGTGCTATCTCATATTACATGGCACCCTGATCTCTTAGTTCTACTGGATAGTCAGTGCTATCTCATATTGCATGGCACCCTGATGTCTTAGTTCTACTGGATAGTAGGTGCTATCTCATATTGCATGGCACCCTGATGTCTTAGTTTTACTGGATAGTAAGGAGTATCTCATATTGCATGGCACCCTGATGTCTTAGTTTTACTGGATAGTAAGTACTATCTCATATTGCATGAAAACCTGATGTCTTAGTTCTACTGGAGGGTAATTACTATATCATATTGCAAGACAACCTAATGTCTTAGTTCTACTGGATAGAAAGTGCTATTTCATATTGCATGGCACCCTAATGTCTTAGTTCTACTGGATAGTAAGTGCTATATCATATTGCATGGCAACCTGATGTCTTAGTTCTACTAGATAGTAAGTGCTATATCATATTGCATGGCACCCTGATGTCTTAGTTCTACTAGATAGTAAGTGCTATCTCATATTGCATGGCACACTGATGTCTTAGTTCTACTGGGTAGTAAGTACTATATCATATTACATGGCACCCTGATCACTTAGTTCTACTAGATAGTAAGTGCTATCTCATATTACATGGCACACTGATCTCTTAGTTCTACTGGAGAGTAAGTACTATCTCATATGGTATGGCAACCTGATGTCTTAGTTCTACTGGATAGTAAGTGCTATCTCATATTGCATGGCACACTGATGTCTTAGTTCTACTGGGTAGTAAGTACTATATCATATTACATGGCACCCTGATCTCTTAGTTCTACTAGATAATAAGTGCTATCTCATATTACATGTCACCCTGATCTCTTAGATCTACTGGATAGTAAGTACTATCTCATATTGTATGGCAACCTGATGTCTTAGTTCTACTGGATAGTAAGTACTATCTCATATTGCATGACACCCTGATGTCTTAGTTCTACTGGGTAGTAAGTACTATCTCATATTGCATGGCAACCTGATCTCTTAGTTCTACTGGATAGTAAGTGCTATTTCATATTGCGTGGCACACTGATGTCTTAGTTCTACTGGGTAGTAAGTACTATCTCATATTACATGGCACCCTGATCTCTTAGTTCTACTGGATAGTAAGTGCTATTTCATATTGCATGGCACACTGATGTCTTAGTTCTACTGGGTAGTAAGTGCTATCTCATATTGCATGGCACACTGATGTCTTAGTTCTACTGGATAGTAAGTACTATCTCATATTGCATGGCACACTGATGTCTTAGTTCTACTGGGTAGTAAGTGCTATCTCATATTGCATGGCACACTGATGTCTTAGTTCTACTGGATAGTAAGTACTATCTCATATTGCATGCCACACTAATGTCTTAGTTCTACTGGATAGTAAGTACTATCTCATATTGCATGGCACCCTGATGTCTTAGTTCTACTGGATAGTAAGTGCTATCTCATATTACATGGCATCCTGATCTCTTATTTCTACAGGATAGTAGGTGCTATCTCATATTGCATGGCATCCTGATGTCTTAGTTCTTCTGGGTAGTAAGTACTATCTCATATTACATGGCACCCTGATCTCTTAGTTCTACTGGATAGTAAGTGTTATCTCATATATCATGGCACCCTGATGTCTTAGTTCTACTGGGTAGTAAGTGCTATCTCATATTGCATGACAACCTGATGTCTTAGTTCTACTGGATAGTAAGTGCTATCTCATATTGCAGGGCATCCTGATGTCTTAGTTCTACTGGGTAGTAAGTACTGTCTCATATTACATGGCACCCTGATCTGTTAGTTCTACTGGATAGTAAGTGCTATCTCATATTGCCTGGCACCCTGATGTCTTAGTTCTACTGGGTAGTAAGTGCTATCTCATATTGCATGACAACCTGATGTCTTAAATCTACTGGATAGTAAGTGCTATTTCATATTGCATGACAACCTGATGTCTTAGTTCTACTGGATAGTAAGTGCTATCTCATATTGAATGGCACCCTGATGTCTTAGTTCTACTGGATAGTAAGTGCTATCTCATATTGCATGGCACCCCGATGTCTGTGTTCTACTGGATAGTAAGTGCTCCCTCATATTGCATGGCACCCTGATGTCATAGTTCTACTACATAGTAAGTGCTATCTCATATTACATGACAACCTGATATCATAGTTCTACTAGATAGTAAGTGCTATCTCATATTGCATGACAACCTGATGTCTTAGTTCTACTTTATAGTAAGTGCTATCTCATATTGCATGACAACCTGATGTCTTAGTTCTACTGAATAGTAAGTACTATCTCATATTGCATGACAACCTGATGTCTTCGTTCTACTGGATAGTAAGTACTATCTCATATTGCATCACAACCTGATGTCTTTGTTCTACTAGATAGTAAGTACTATCTCATATTGCATGACAACCTGATGTCTTAGTTCTACTAGATAGTAAGTACTATCTCACATTGCATGACAACCTGATGTCTTCGTTCTACTGGATAGTAAGTGCTATCTCATATTGCATGGCACCCTGATGTCTTAGTTTTACTGGATAGTAAATGCTATTTCATATTGCATGACAACCTGATGTCTTAGTTCTACTGGATAGTAAGTGCTATCTCATATTGCATCACAACCTGATGTCTTACTTCTACTAGATAGTAAGTACTATTTCATATTGCATGGCACCCTGATGTCTTAGTTCTACTAGATAGCATGTACTATCTCATATTACATGACAACGTGATATTATAGTTCTACTAGATAGTAAGTTATATCTCATATTGCATGATAACTTGATGTCTTAATACTACTGGATAGTAAGTACTATCTCATATTGCACGGCACCCTGATGTCTTAGTTTTAATGGATAGTAAGTGCTATCTCATATTGCATGACAACCTGATGTCTCGCTTTTACTGGATAGTAAGTGCTATCTCATATTGCATGGCACCCTGATGTCTTAGTTCTACTGGATAGTAAGTGCTATCTCATATTACATGGCACCCTGATGTCTAAGTTCTACTGGATAGTAAGTACTATCTCATATTACATGACAACCTGATGGCTTAGTTCTACTAGATAGTAAGTACTATCTCATATTACATGACAACCTGATGTCTTAGTTCTACTGGATAGTAAGTACTATCTCAAATTGCATGGCACCCTGATCTCTTAGTTCTACTAGATAGTAGGTGCTATCTCATATTGCATGACACCCTGATGTCTAAGTTCTGCTGGGTAGTTACTGCTATCTCATATTACATGACAACCTGATGTCTTAGTTCTACTGGATAGTAAGTGCTATCTCATATTGCATGGCACCCTGATCTCTTAGTTCTACTGGATAGTAAGTGCTATCTCATATTGCATGGCACCCTGATCTCTTAGTTCTACTGGATAGTAAGTGCTATCTCATATTGCATGGCACCCTGATCTCTTAGTTCTACTGGATAGTAAGTGCTATCTCATATTACATGACAACCTGATGTCTTAGTTCTACTGGATAGTAAGTGCTATCTCATATTGCATGGCACCCTGATCTCTTAGTTCTACTGGATAGTAAGTGCTATCTCATATTGCATGGCACCCTGATCTCTTAGTTCTACTGGATAGTAAGTGCTATCTCATATTGCATGGCACCCTGATCTCTTAGTTCTACTGGATAGTAAGTGCTATCTCATATTACATGGCACCCTGATGTCTAAGTTCTACTGGATAGTAAGTACTTTCTCATATTACATGACAACCTGATGGCTTAGTTCTACTAGATAGTAAGTACTATCTCATATTACATGACAACCTGATGTCCTAGTTCTACTGGATAGTAAGTACTATCTCAAATTGCATGGCACCCTGATCTCTTAGTTCTACTAGATAGTAGGTGCTATCTCATATTGCATGGCACCCTGATGTCTAAGTTCTGCTGGGTAGTTACTGCTATCTCATATTACATGACAACCTGATGTCTTAGTTCTACTAGATAGTAAGTGCTATCTCATATTGCATGGCACCCTGATGTCTTAGTTCTACTGGATAGTAAGTACTATCTCATATTGCATGACAACCTGATATCATAGTTCTACTAGATAGTAAGTACTATCTCATATTGCATGACAACCTGATATCATAATTCTACTAGATAGTAAGTGCTATCTCATATTGCATGGCACCCTGATGTCTTAATTCTACTTGGTATTAACTGCTATCTCATATTGCATGGCACCCTGATCTCTTAGTTCTACTAGATAGTAAGTGCTATCTCATATTGCATGGCAACCTGATGTCTTAGTTCTACTGGGTATTAACTGCTATCTCATATTGCATGGCACCCTGATCTCTTAGTTCTACTAGATAGTAAGTGCTATCTCATATTGCATGGCACCCTGATGTCTTAGCTCTACTAGATAGTAAGTGCTATCTCATATTGCATGGCACTCTGATCTCTTAGTTCTACTAGATAGTAAGTGCTATATCATATTGCATGGCACCCTGATCTCTTAGTTCTACTAGATAGTAAGTGCTATCTCATATTGCATGGCACCCTGATGTCTTAGTTCTACTGGGTAGTAAGTGCTATGTCATATTGCATGACAACCTGATGTCTTAGTTCTACTAGATAGTAAGTACTATCTCCTATTACATGACAACCTGATGTCTTAGTTCTACTAGATAGTAAGTGCTACCTTATATTGCAAGGCACCCTGATGTCTTAGTTCTACAGGATAGTAAGTGCTATCTCATATTGCATGACAACCTGATGTCTTAGTTCTACTGGATAGTAAGTGCTATCTCATATTACATGACAACCTGATGTCTTAGTTCTACTGGATAGTAAGTACTATCTCATATTTCATGACAACCTGATGTCTTAGTTCTACTGGATTGTAAGTGCTATCTCATATTACATGACAACCTGATGTCTTAGTTCTACTGGATAGTAAGTGCTATCTCATATTGCATGGCACCCTGATGTCTTAGTTCTACTGGATAGTAAGTACTATCTCATATTGCATGACAACCTAATGTCTTAGTTTTACTGGATAGTAAGTGCTATCTCATATTGCATGACAGCCTGATGTCTTAGTTCTTATAGATAGTAAGTGCTATCTCATATTACATGACAACCTGATGTCTTAGTTCTACTAGATAGTAAGTGCTATCTCATATTGCATGGCACCCTGATGTCTTAGTTCTACTGGATAGTAAGTACTATCTCATATTGCATGACAACCTGATATCATAGTTCTACTAGATAGTAAGTACTATCTCATTTTGCATGACAACCTGATATCATAATTCTACTAGATAGTAAGTGCTATCCCATATTGCATGACAACCTGATATCATAGTTCTACTAGATAGTAAGTGCTATCTCATATTGCATGATACCTGATATCATAGTTCTACTAGATAGTAAGTGCTATCTCATATTGCATGACAACCTGATATCATAGTTCTACTAGATAGTAAGTGCTATCTCATATTGCATGACAACCTGATATCATAGTTCTACTAGATAGCAAGTACTATCTCATATTGCATGACAACCTGATATCATAGTTCTACTAGATAGTAAGTGCTATCTCATATTACATGGCACCCTGATATCTTAGTTTTACTGGATAGTCAGTGCTATCTCATATTACATGGCACCCTGATCTGTTAGTTCTACTGGATAGTAAGTGCTATCTCATTTTCCATGGCACCCTGATGTCTTAGTTCTACTGGATAGTAAGTACTATCTCATATTGCATGACAACCTGATATCATAGTTCTACTAGATAGTAAGTACTATCTCATATTGCATGACAACCTGATATCATAATTCTACTAGATAGTAAGTGCTATCTCATATTGCATGACAACCTGATATCATAGTTCTACTAGATAGTAAGTGCTATCTCATATTGCATGATACCTGATATCATAGTTCTACTAGATAGTAAGTACTATCTCATATTACATGACAACCTGATGTCTTAGTTCTACTGGATAGTAAGTGCTATCTCATATTACATGGCACCCTGATCTCTTAGTTCTACTGGATAGTCAGTGCTATCTCATATTACATGGTACCCTGAACTCTTAGTTCTACTGGATAGTAAGTGCTATCTCATATTACATGGCACCCTGATATCTTAGTTCTACTGGATAGTCAGTGCTCTCTCATATTACATGGCACCCTGATCTCTTAGTTCTACTGGATAGTAAGTGCTATCCCATATTACATGGCACCCTGATCTCTTAGTTCTACTGGATAGTCAGTGCTATCTCATATTACATGGCACCCTGATCTCTTAGTTCTACTGGATAGTCAGTGCTATCTCATATTGCATGGCACCCTGATGTCTTAGTTCTACTGGATAGTAGGTGCTATCTCATATTGCATGGCACCCTGATGTCTAAGTTCTACTGGATAGTAAGTACTATCTCATATTGCATGACAACCCGATGTCTTAGTTTTACTGGATAGTAAGGAGTATCTCATATTGCATGGCACCCTGATGTCTTAGTTTTACTGGATAGTAAGTACTATCTCATATTGCATGAAAACCTGATGTCTTAGTTCTACTGGAGGGTAATTACTATATCATATTGCAAGACAACCTAATGTCTTAGTTCTACTGGATAGAAAGTGCTATTTCATATTGCATGGCACACTAATGTCTTAGTTCTACTGGATAGTAAGTGCTATATCATATTGCATGGCAACCTGATGTCTTAGTTCTACTAGATAGTAAGTGCTATATCATATTGCATGGCACCCTGATGTCTTAGTTCTACTAGATAGTAAGTGCTATCTCATATTGCATGGCACACTGATGTCTTAGTTCTACTGGGTAGTAAGTACTATATCATATTACATGGCACCCTGATCACTTAGTTCTACTAGATAGTAAGTGCTATCTCATATTACATGGCACACTGATCTCTTAGTTCTACTGGAGAGTAAGTACTATCTCATATGGTATGGCAACCTGATGTCTTAGTTCTACTGGATAGTAAGTGCTATCTCATATTGCATGGCACACTGATGTCTTAGTTCTACTGGGTAGTAAGTACTATATCATATTACATGGCACCCTGATCTCTTAGTTCTACTAGATAATAAGTGCTATCTCATATTACATGTCACCCTGATCTCTTAGTTCTACTGGATAGTAAGTACTATCTCATATTGTATGGCAAACTGATGTCTTAGTTCTACTGGATAGTAAGTACTATCTCATGTTGCATGACACCCTGATGTCTTAGTTCTACTGGGTAGTAAGTACTATCTCATATTGCATGGCAACCTGATCTCTTAGTTCTACTGGATAGTAAGTGCTATTTCATATTGCGTGGCACACTGATGTCTTAGTTCTACTGGGTAGTAAGTACTATCTCATATTACATGGCACCCTGATCTCTTAGTTCTACTGGATAGTAAGTGCTATTTCATATTGCATGGCACACTGATGTCTTAGTTCTACTGGGTAGTAAGTGCTATCTCATATTGCATGGCACACTGATGTCTTAGTTCTACTGGATAGTAAGTACTATCTCATATTGCATGGCACACTGATGTCTTAGTTCTACTGGGTAGTAAGTGCTATCTCATATTGCATGGCACACTGATGTCTTAGTTCTACTGGATAGTAAGTACTATCTCATATTGCATGCCACACTAATGTCTTAGTTCTACTGGATAGTAAGTACTATCTCATATTGCATGGCACCCTGATGTCTTAGTTCTACTGGATAGTAAGTGCTATCTCATATTACGTGGCATCCTGATCTCTTATTTCTACAGGATAGTAGGTGCTATCTCATATTGCATGGCATCCTGATGTCTTAGTTCTTCTGGGTAGTAAGTACTATCTCATATTACATGGCACCCTGATCTCTTAGTTCTACTGGATAGTAAGTGTTATCTCATATATCATGGCACCCTGATGTCTTAGTTCTACTGGGTAGTAAGTGCTATCTCATATTCCATGACAACCTGATGTCTTAGTTCTACTGGATAGTAAGTGCTATCTCATATTGCAGGGCATCCTGATGTCTTAGTTCTACTGGGTAGTAAGTACTGTCTCATATTACATGGCACCCTGATCTGTTAGTTCTACTGGATAGTAAGTGCTATCTCATATTGCCTGGCACCCTGATGTCTTAGTTCTACTGGGTAGTAAGTGCTATCTCATATTGCATGACAACCTGATGTCTTAAATCTACTGGATAGTAAGTGCTATTTCATATTGCATGACAACCTGATGTCTTAGTTCTACTGGATAGTAAGTACTATCTCATATTGCATGGCACCCTGATGTCTTAGTTCTACTGGGGAGTAAGTGCTATCTCATATTGCATGGCACCCTGATCTCTTAGTTCTTCTAGATAGTAAGTGCTATCTCATATTGCATGGCACCCTGATGTCTTAGTTCTACTAGATAGTAAGTGCTATCTCATATTGCATGACACCCTGATCTCTTAGTTCTACTAGATAGTAAGTGCTAGCTCATATTGCATGGCACCCTGATGTCTTAGTTCTACTAGATAGTAAGTGCTATCTCATATTGCATGACAACCTAATGTCTTAGTTCTACTGGGTAGTAAGTGCTATCTCATATTGCATGGCACCCTGATCTCTTAGTTCTACTAGATAGTAAGTGCTCTCTCATATTGCATGGCACCCTGATGTCTTAGTTCTACTAGATAGTAAGTACCATCTCATATTGCATGGCACCCTGATCTCTTATTTCTACTGGATAGTAAGTGCTATCTCATATTGCATTGCACCCTGATGTCTTAGTCCTACTGGGTAGTAAGTGCTATTTCATATTGCATGACAACCTGATGTCTTAGTTTTACTAGATAGTAAGTACTATTTCATATTGCATGAAAACCTGATATCATAGTTCTACTAGATAGTAAGTACTATCTCATATTGCATGACAACCTGATGTCTTAGTTCTACTGGATACTAAGTGCTATCTCATATTGCATGAACCTGATGTCTTAGTTCTACTGGATAGTAAGTGCTTTCTCATATTGCATGACAACCTGATGTCTTAGTTCTACTGGATAGTAAGTACTATCTCATATTGCATGACAACCTGATGTCTTAGTTCTACTAGATAGTAAGTACTATCTCATATTGCATGGCACCCTGATGACTTAGTTCTACTGGATAGTAAGTACTATCTCATATTGCATGGCACCCTGATGTCTTAGTTCTACTGGATAGTAAGTGCTATCTCATATTGAATGGCACCCTGATGTCTTAGTTCTACTGGATAGTAAGTACTATCTCATATTGCATGACAACCTGATGTCTTAGTTCTACTGGATAGTAAGTGCTATCTCATATTGAATGGCACCCTGATGTCTTAGTTCTACTGGATAGTAAGTACTATCTCATATTGAATGGCACCCTGATGTCTTAGTTCTACTGGATAGTAAGTGCTATCTCATATTGAATGGCACCCTGATGTCTTAGTTCTACTGGATAGTAAGTGCTATCTCATATTGCATGCCACCCTGATGTCTGTGTTCTACTGGATAGTAAGTGCTATCTCATATTGCATGGCACCCTGATGTCATAGTTCTACTACATAGTAAGTGCTATCTCATATTACATGACAACCTGATATCATAGTTCTACTAGATAGTAAGTGCTATCTCATATTGCATGACAACCTGATTTCTTAGTTCTACTGGATAGTAAGTGCTATCTCATATTGCATGACAACCTGATGTTTTAGTTCTACTGGATAGTAAGTGCTATCTCATATTGAATGACAACCTGATGTCTTAGTTCTACTGAATAGTAAGTACTATCTCATATTGCATGACAACCTGATGTCTTCGTTCTACTGGATAGTAAGTACTATCTCATATTGCATGACAACCTGATGTCTTTGTTCTACTAGATAGTAAGTACTATCTCATATTGCATGACAACCTGATGTCTTAGTTCTACTAGATAGTAAGTACTATCTCACATTGCCTGACAACCTGATGTCTTCGTTCTACTGGATAGTAAGTGCTATCTCATATTGCATGGCACCCTGATGTCTTAGTTTTACTGGATAGTAAGTGCTATTTCATATTGCATGACAACCTGATGTCTTAGTTCTACTGGATAGTAAGTGCTATCTCATATTGCATCACAACCTGATGTCTTACTTCTACTAGATAGTAAGTACTATCTCATATTACATGGCACCCTGATGTCTTAGTTCTACTGGATAGTAAGTATTATCTCATATTGCATGGCAACCTGATCTCTTCGTTCTAATCGATAGTAAGTGCTATCTCATATTGCATGGCACCCTGATTTCTTAGTTCTACTAGATAGTATGTACTATCTCATATTGTATGGCAACCTGATGTCTTAATTCTACTAGATAGTAAGTACTATCTCATATTGCATGACAACCTGATGTCTTAGTTCTACTGGATAGTAAGTGCTATCTCATATTACATGGCACCCTGATGTCTAAGTTCTACTGGATAGTAAGTACTATCTCATATTACATGACAACCTGATGGCTTAGTTCTACTAGATAGTAAGTACTATCTCATATTACATGACAACCTGATGTCTTAGTTCTACTGGATAGTAAGTACTATCTCAAATTGCATGGCACCCTGATCTCTTAGTTCTACTAGATAGTAGGTGCTATCTCATATTGCATGGCATCCTGATGTCTAAGTTCTGCTGGGCAGTAACTGCTATCTCATATAGCATGGCACCCTGATCTCTTAGTTCTACTAGATAGTAAGTGCTATTTGATATTGCATGGCACCCTGATGTATTAGTTCTACTAGATAGTAAGTGCTATCTCATATTGCATGGCACCCTGATCTCTTAGTTCTACTTGATAGTAAGTGGTATCTCATATTGCATGGCACCCTGATCTCTTAGTTCTATTAGATAGTAAGTGCTATCTCATATTGCATGTCACCTGATCTCTTAGTTCTACTAGATAGTAAGTGCTATCTCATATTGCATGGCACCCTGATGTATTAGTTCTACTAGATAGTAAGTGGTATCTCATATTGCATGGCACCCTGATCTCTTAGTTCTAGTTGATAGTAAGTACTATCTCATATTGCATGGCACCCTGATCTCTTAGTTCTACTAGATAGTAAGTGGTATCTCATATTGCATGGCACCCTGATCTCATTGTTCTACTAGATAGTAAGTGGTATCTCATATTGCATGGCATCCTGATCTCTTAGTTCTACTATATAGTAAGTGGTATCTCATATTGCATGGCACCCTGATCTCTTAGTTCTACTAGATAGTAAGTGGTATCTCATATTGCATGGCACCCTGATCTCTTAGTTCTACTTGATAGTAAGTGCTATCTCATATTGCATGGCACCCTGATCTCTTAGTTCTACTTGATATTAAGTGCTATCTCATATTGCATGGCACCCTGATGTCTTAGTTCTGCTGGTTAGTAAGTACTATCTCATATTGCATGGCCCCCGATCTCTTAGTTCTACTAGATATTAAGTGCTATCTCATTGCATGGCACCCTGATCTCTTATTTCTAATAGATAGTAAGTGGTATCTCCTATTACATGGCACCCAGATGTCTTAGCTCTACTAGATAGTAAGTGCTATCTCATATTGCATGATACCTGATATCATAGTTCTACTAGATAGTAAGTACTATCTCATATTACATGACAACCTGATGTCTTAGTTCTACTGGATAGTATGTGCTATCTCATATTACATGGCACCCTGATCTCTTAGTTCTACTGGATAGTCAGTGCTATCTCATATTACATGGTACCCTGATCTCTTAGTTCTACTGGATAGTAAGTGCTATCTCATATTACATGGCACCCTGATATCTTAGTTCTACTGGATAGTCAGTGCTCTCTCATATTACATGGCACCCTGATCTCTTAGTTCTACTGGATAGTAAGTGCTATCCCATATTACATGGCACCCTGATCTCTTAGTTCTACTGGATAGTCAGTGCTATCTCATATTGCATGGCACCCTGATGTCTTAGTTCTACTGGATAGTAGGTGCTATCTCATATTGAATGGCACCCTGATGTCTAAGTTCTACTGGATAGTAAGTACTAACTCATATTGCATGACAACCTGATGTCTTAGTTTTACTGGATAGTAAGGAGTATCTCATATTGCATGGCACCCTGATGTCTTAGTTTTACTAGATAGTAAGTACTATCTCATATTGCATGAAAACCTGATGTCTTAGTTCTACTGGAGGGTAATTACTATATCATATTGCAAGACAACCTAATGTCTTAGTTCTACTGGATAGAAAGTGCTATTTCATATTGCATGGCACCCTGATGTCTTAGTTCTACTGGATAGTAAGTGCTATATCATATTGCATGGCACCCTGATGTCTTAGTTCTACTAGATAGTAAGTGCTATATCATATTGCATGGCACCCTGATGTCTTAGTTCTACTAGATAGTAAGTGCTATCTCATATTGCATAGCACACTGCTGTGTTAGTTCTACTGGTTAGTAAGTACTATATCATATTGCATGGCACCCTGATGTCTTAGTTCTACTGGATAGTAAGTGCTATCTCATATTGCATGGCACACTGATGTCTTAGTTCTACTGGGTAGTAAGTACTATATCATATTACATGGCACCCTGATCACTTAGTTCTACTAGATAGTAAGTGCTATCTCATATTACATGGCACACTGATCTCTTAGTTCTACTGGAGAGTAAGTACTATCTCATATGGTATGGCAACCTGATGTCTTAGTTCTACTGGATAGTAAGTGCTATCTCATATTGCATGGCACACTGATGTCTTAGTTCTACTGGGTGGTAAGTACTATATCATATTACATGGCACCCTGATCTCTTAGTTCTACTAGATAATAAGTGCTATCTCATATTACATGTCACCCTGATCTCTTAGTTCTACTGGATAGTAAGTACTATCTCATATTGTATGGCAACCTGATGTCTTAGTTCTACTGGATAGTAAGTTCTATCTCATATTGCATGACACCCTGATGTCTTAGTTCTACTGGGTAGTAAGTACTATCTCATATTGCATGGCAACCTGATCTCTTAGTTCTACTGGATAGTAAGTGCTATTTCATATTGCATGGCACACTGATGTCTTAGTTCTACTGGGTAGTAAGTACTATCTCATATTACATGGCACCCTGATCTCTTAGTTCTACTGGATAGTAAGTGCTATTTCATATTCCATGGCACACTGATGTCTTAGTTCTACTGGGTAGTAAGTGCTATCTCATATTGCATGGCACACTGATGTCTTAGTTCTACTGGATAGTAAGTACTATCTCATATTGCATGGCACACTGATGTCTTAGTTCTACTGGGTAGTAAGTGCTATCTCATATTGCATGGCACACTGATGTCTTAGTTCTACTGGATAGTAAGTACTATCTCATATTGCATGGCACACTAATGTCTTAGTTCTACTGGATAGTAAGTACTATCTCATATTGCATGGCACCCTGATGTCTTAGTTCTAGTGGATAGTAAGTGCTATCTCATATTACATGGCATCCTGATCTCTTATTTCTACAGGATAGTAGGTGCTATCTCATATTGCATGGCATCCTGATGTCTTAGTTCTACTGGGTAGTAAGTACTATCTCATATTACATGGCACCCTGATCTCTTAGTTCTACTGGATAGTAAGTGTTATCTCATATATCATGGCACCCTGATGTCTTAGTTCTACTGGGTAGTAAGTGCTATCTCATATTGCATGACAACCTGATGTCTTAGTTCTACTGGATAGTAAGTGCTATCTCATATTGCATGGCATCCTGATGTCTTAGTTCTACTGGGTAGTAAGTACTGTCTCATATTACATGGCACCCTGATCTGTTAGTTCTACTGGATAGTAAGTGCTATCTCATATTGCCTGGCACCCTGATGTCTTAGTTCTACTGGGTAGTAAGTGCTATCTCATATTGCATGACAACCTGATGTCTTAAATCTACTGGATAGTAAGTGCTATTTCATATTGCATGACAACCTGATGTCTTAGTTCTACTGGGGAGTAGGTGCTATCTCATATTGCATGGCACCCTGATCTCTTAGTTCTTCTAGATAGTAAGTGCTATCTCATATTGCATGGCACCCTGATGTCTTAGTTCTACTACATAGTAAGTGCTATCTCATATTGCATGACACCCTGATCTCTTAGTTCTACTAGATAGTAAGTGCTAGCTCATATTGCATGGCACCCTGATGTCTTAGTTCTACTAGATAGTAAGTGCTATCTCATATTGCATGACAACCTGATGTCTTAGTTCTACTGGGTAGTAAGCGCTATCTCATATTGCATGGCACCCTGATCTCTTAGTTCTACTAGATAGTAAGTGCTCTCTCATATTGCATGGCACCCTGATGTCTTAGTTCTACTAGATAGTAAGTACCATCTCATATTGCATTGCACGCTGATCTCTTATTTCTACTGGATAGTAAGTGCTATCTCATATTGCATGGCACCCTGATGTCTTAGTCCTACTGGGTAGTAAGTGCTATTTCATATTGCATGACAACCTGATGTCTTAGTTTTACTAGATAGTAAGTACTATTTCATATTGCATGACAACCTGATATCATAGTTCTACTAGATAGTAAGTACTATCTCATATTGCATGACAACCTGATGTCTTAGTTCTACTGGATACTAAGTGCTATCTCATATTGCATGACAACCTGATGTCTTAGTTCTACTGGATAGTAAGTGCTTTCTCATATTGCATGACAACCTGATTTCATAGTTCTACTAGATAGTAAGTACTATATCATATTGCATGACAACCTGATGTCTTAGTTCTACTGGATAGTAAGTGCTATCTCATATTACATGACAACCTGATGTCTTAGTTCTACTGGATAGTAAGTGCTATCTCATATTACATGACAACCTGATGTCTTAGTTCTACTGGATAGTAAGTGCTATCTCATATTGCATGGCACCCTGATGTCTAAGTTCTACTGGGTATTAACTGCTATCTCATATTGCATGGCACCCTGATCTCTTAGTTCTACTAGATAGTAAGTGCTATCTCATATTGCATGGCACCCTAATGTCTTAGCTCTACTAGATAGTAAGTGCTATCTCATATTGCATGGCACCCTGATTTCTTAGATCTACTGGGTAGTAACTGATATCTCATATTGCATGGCACCCTGATCTCTTAGTTCTACTAGATAGTAAGTGCTATGTCATATTGCTAGGCACCCTGATCTCTTAGTTCTACTAGATAGTAAGTGCTATCTCATATTGCATGGCACTTTGATCTCTTAGTTCTACTAGATAGTAAGTGCTATATCATATTGCATGGCACCCTGATCTCTTAGTTGTACTAGATAGTAAGTGCTATCTCATATTGCATGGCACCCTGATGTCTTAGTTCTACTGGGTAGTAAGTGCTATGTCATATTGAATGGCACCCTGATGTCTTAGGTCTACTGGATAGTAAGTACTATCTCACATTGCATGACAACCTGATGTCTTAGTTCTACTAGATAGTAAGTACTATCTCATATTGCATGGCACCCTGATGACTTAGTTCTACTGGATAGTAAGTACTATCTCATATTGCATGGCACCCTGATGTCTTAGTTCTACTGGATAGTAAGTGCTATCTCATATTGAATGGCACCCTGATGTCTTAGTTCTACTGGATAGTAAGTACTATCTCACATTGCATGACAACCTGATGTCTTAGTTCTACTAGATAGTAAGTACTATTTCATATTGCCTGACAACCTGATATCATAGTTCTACTAGATAGTAAGTACTATCTCATATTGCATGACAACCTGATGTCTTAGTTCTACTGGATAGTAAGTGCTTTCTCATATTGCATGACAACCTGATGTCTTAGTTCTACTAGATAGTAAGTACTATCTCATATTGCATGGCACCCTGATGCCTTAGTTCTACTGGATAGTAAGTACTATCTCATATTGCATGGCACCCTGATGTCTTAGTTCTACTGGATAGTAAGTGCTATCTCATATTGAATGGCACCCTGATGTCTTAGTTCTACTGGATAGTAAGTGCTATCTCATATTGCATGGCACCCTGATGTCTTAGTTCTACTGGATAGTAAGTGCTATCTCTTATTGAATGGCACCCTGATGACTTAGTTCTACTGGATAGTAAGTACTATCTCATATTGCATGGCACCCTGATGTCTGTGTTCTACTGGATAGTAAGTGCTATCTCATATTGAATGGCACCCTGATGTCTTAGTTCTACTGGATAGTAAGTGCTATCTCATATTGAATGGCACCCTGATGTCTTAGTTCTACTGGATAGTAAGTGCTATCTCATATTGCATGGCACCCCGATGTCTGTGTTCTACTGGATAGTAAGTGCTATCTCATATTGCATGGCACCCTGATGTCATAGTTCTACTACATAGTAAGTGCTATCTCATATTACATGACAACCTGATGTCTTAGTTCTACTGGATAGTAAGTGCTATCTCATATTGCATCACAACCTGATGTCTTACTTCTACTAGATAGTAAGTACTATCTCATATTACATGGCACCCTGATGTCTTAGTTCTACTGGATAGTAAGTATTATCTCATATTGCATGGCAACCTGATCTCTTAGTTCTACTCGATAGTAAGTGCTATCTCATATTGCATGGCACCCTGATTTCTTAGTTCTACTAGATAGTATGTACTATCTCATATTGTATGGCAACCTGATGTCTTAATTCTACTAGATAGTAAGTACTATCTCATATTGCATGACAACCTGATGTCTTAGTTCTACTGGATAGTATGTGCTATCTCATATTACATGGCACCCTGATGTCTAAGTTCTACTGGATAGTAAGTACTATCTCATATTACATGACAACCTGATGGCTTAGTTCTACTAGATAGTAAGTACTATCTCATATTACATGACAACCTGATGTCTTAGTTCTACTGGATAGTAAGTACTATCTCAAATTGCATGGCACCCTGATCTCTTAGTTCTACTAGATAGTAGGTGCTATCTCATATTGCATGGCATCCTGATGTCTAAGTTCTGCTGGGCAGTAACTGCTATCTCATATAGCATGGCACCCTGATCTCTTAGTTCTACTAGATAGTAAGTGCTATTTGATATTGCATGGCACCCTGATGTATTAGTTCTACTAGATAGTAAGTGCTATCTCATATTGCATGGCACCCTGATCTCTTAGTTCTACTTGATAGTAAGTGGTATCTCATATTGCATGGCACCCTGATCTCTTAGTTCTATTAGATAGTAAGTGCTATCTCATATTGCATGTCACCTGATCTCTTAGTTCTACTAGATAGTAAGTGCTATCTCATATTGCATGGCACCCTGATGTATTAGTTCTACTAGATAGTAAGTGGTATCTCATATTGCATGGCACCCTGATCTCTTAGTTCTAGTTGATAGTAAGTACTATCTCATATTGCATGGCACCCTGATCTCTTAGTTCTACTAGATAGTAAGTGGTATCTCATATTGCATGGCACCCTGATCTCATTGTTCTACTAGATAGTAAGTGGTATCTCATATTGCATGGCATCCTGATCTCTTAGTTCTACTATATAGTAAGTGGTATCTCATATTGCATGGCACCCTGATCTCTTAGTTCTACTAGATAGTAAGTGGTATCTCATATTGCATGGCACCCTGATCTCTTAGTTCTACTTGATAGTAAGTGCTATCTCATATTGCATGGCACCCTGATCTCTTAGTTCTACTTGATATTAAGTGCTATCTCATATTGCATGGCACCCTGATGTCTTAGTTCTGCTGGGTAGTAAGTACTATCTCATATTGCATGGCCCCCGATCTCTTAGTTCTACTTGATATTAAGTGCTATCTCATTGCATGGCACCCTGATCTCTTAGTTCTAATAGATAGTAAGTGGTATCTCCTATTACATGGCACCCAGATGTCTTAGCTCTACTAGATAGTAAGTGCTATCTCATATTGCATGATACCTGATATCATAGTTCTACTAGATAGTAAGTACTATCTCATATTACATGACAACCTGATGTCTTAGTTCTACTGGATAGTATGTGCTATCTCATATTACATGGCACCCTGATCTCTTAGTTCTACTGGATAGTCAGTGCTATCTCATATTACATGGTACCCTGATCTCTTAGTTCTACTGGATAGTAAGTGCTATCTCATATTACATGGCACCCTGATATCTTAGTTCTACTGGATAGTCAGTGCTCTCTCATATTACATGGCACCCTGATCTCTTAGTTCCACTGGATAGTAAGTGCTATCCCATATTACATGGCACCCTGATCTCTTAGTTCTACTGGATAGTCAGTGCTATCTCATATTGCATGGCACCCTGATGTCTTAGTTCTACTGGATAGTAGGTGCTATCTCATATTGCATGGCACCCTGATGTCTAAGTTCTACTGGATAGTAAGTACTAACTCATATTGCATGACAACCTGATGTCTTAGTTTTACTGGATAGTAAGGAGTATCTCATATTGCATGGCACCCTGATGTCTTAGTTTTACTAGATAGTAAGTACTATCTCATATTGCATGAAAACCTGATGTCTTAGTTCTACTGGAGGGTAATTACTATATCATATTGCAAGACAACCTAATGTCTTAGTTCTACTGGATAGAAAGTGCTATTTCATATTGCATGGCACCCTGATGTCTTAGTTCTACTGGATAGTAAGTGCTATATCATATTGCATGGCACCCTGATGTCTTAGTTCTACTAGATAGTAAGTGCTATATCATATTGCATGGCACCCTGATGTCTTAGTTCTACTAGATAGTAAGTGCTATCTCATATTGCATAGCACACTGCTGTGTTAGTTCTACTGGTTAGTAAGTACTATATCATATTGCATGGCACCCTGATGTCTTAGTTCTACTGGATAGTAAGTGCTATCTCATATTGCATGGCACACTGATGTCTTAGTTCTACTGGGTAGTAAGTACTATATCATATTACATGGCACCCTGATCACTTAGTTCTACTAGATAGTAAGTGCTATCTCATATTACATGGCACACTGATCTCTTAGTTCTACTGGAGAGTAAGTACTAACTCATATGGTATGGCAACCTGATGTCTTAGTTCTACTGGATAGTAAGTGCTATCTCATATTGCATGGCACACTGATGTCTTAGTTCTACTGGGTGGTACGTACTATATCATATTACATGGCACCCTGATCTCTTAGTTCTACTAGATAATAAGTGCTATCTCATATTACATGTCACCCTGATCTCTTAGTTCTACTGGATAGTAAGTACTATCTCATATTGTATGGCAACCTGATGTCTTAGTTCTACTGGATAGTAAGTTCTATCTCATATTGCATGACACCCTGATGTCTTAGTTCTACTGGGTAGTAAGTACTATCTCATATTGCATGGCAACCTGATCTCTTAGTTCTACTGGATAGTAAGTGCTATTTCATATTGCATGGCACACTGATGTCTTAGTTCTACTGGGTAGTAAGTACTATCTCATATTACATGGCACCCTGATCTCTTAGTTCTACTGGATAGTAAGTGCTATTTCATATTGCATGGCACACTGATGTCTTAGTTCTACTGGGTAGTAAGTGCTATCTCATATTGCATGGCACACTGATGTCTTAGTTCTACTGGATAGTAAGTACTATCTCATATTGCATGGCACACTGATGTCTTAGTTCTACTGGGTAGTAAGTGGTATCTCATATTGCATGGCACACTGATGTCTTAGTTCTACTGGATAGTAAGTACTATCTCATATTGCATGGCACACTAATGTCTTAGTTCTACTGGATAGTAAGTACTATCTCATATTGCATGGCACCCTGATGTCTTAGTTCTAGTGGATAGTAAGTGCTATCTCATATTACATGGCATCCTGATCTCTTATTTCTACAGGATAGTAGGTGCTATCTCATATTGCATGGCATCCTGATGTCTTAGTTCTACTGGGTAGTAAGTACTATCTCATATTACATGGCACCCTGATCTCTTAGTTCTACTGGATAGTAAGTGTTATCTCATATATCATGGCACCCTGATGTCTTAGTTCTACTGGGTAGTAAGTGCTATCTCATATTGCATGACAACCTGATGTCTTAGTTCTACTGGATAGTAAGTGCTATCTCATATTGCATGGCATCCTGATGTCTTAGTTCTACTGGGTAGTAAGTACTGTCTCATATTACATGGCACCCTGATCTGTTAGTTCTACTGGATAGTAAGTGCTATCTCATATTGCCTGGCACCCTGATGTCTTAGTTCTACTGGGTAGTAAGTGCTATCTCATATTGCATGACAACCTGATGTCTTAAATCTACTGGATAGTAAGTGCTATTTCATATTGCATGACAACCTGATGTCTTAGTTCTACTGGGGAGTAAGTGCTATCTCATATTGCATGGCACCCTGATCTCTTAGTTCTTCTAGATAGTAAGTGCTATCTCATATTGCATGGCACCCTGATGTCTTAGTTCTACTACATAGTAAGTGCTATCTCATATTGCATGACACCCTGATCTCTTAGTTCTACTAGATAGTAAGTGCTAGCTCATATTGCATGGCACCCTGATGTCTTAGTTCTACTAGATAGTAAGTGCTATCTCATATTGCATGACAACCTGATGTCTTAGTTCTACTGGGTAGTAAGCGCTATCTCATATTGCATGGCACCCTGATCTCTTAGTTCTACTAGATAGTAAGTGCTCTCTCATATTGCATGGCACCCTGATGTCTTAGTTCTACTAGATAGTAAGTACCATCTCATATTGCATTGCACGCTGATCTCTTATTTCTACTGGATAGTAAGTGCTATCTCATATTGCATGGCACCCTGATGTCTTAGTCCTACTGGGTAGTAAGTGCTATTTCATATTGCATGACAACCTGATGTCTTAGTTTTACTAGATAGTAAGTACTATTTCATATTGCATGACAACCTGATATCATAGTTCTACTAGATAGTAAGTACTATCTCATATTGCATGACAACCTGATGTCTTAGTTCTACTGGATACTAAGTGCTATCTCATATTGCATGACAACCTGATGTCTTAGTTCTACTGGATAGTAAGTGCTTTCTCATATTGCATGACAACCTGATTTCATAGTTCTACTAGATAGTAAGTACTATATCATATTGCATGACAACCTGATGTCTTAGTTCTACTGGATAGTAAGTGCTATCTCATATTACATGACAACCTGATGTCTTAGTTCTACTGGATAGTAAGTGCTATCTCATATTACATGACAACCTGATGTCTTAGTTCTACTGGATAGTAAGTGCTATCTCATATTGCATGGCACCCTGATGTCTTAGTTCTACTGGGTATTAACTGCTATCTCATATTGCATGGCACCCTGATCTCTTAGTTCTACTAGATAGTAAGTGCTATCTCATATTGCATGGCACCCTAATGTCTTAGCTCTACTAGATAGTAAGTGCTATCTCATATTGCATGGCACCCTGATTTCTTAGATCTACTGGGTAGTAACTGATATCTCATATTGCATGGCACCCTGATCTCTTAGTTCTACTAGATAGTAAGTGCTATCTCATATTGCTAGGCACCCTGATCTCTTAGTTCTACTAGATAGTAAGTGCTATCTCATATTGCATGGCACTTTGATCTCTTAGTTCTACTAGATAGTAAGTGCTATATCATATTGCATGGCACCCTGATCTCTTAGTTCTACTAGATAGTAAGTGCTACCTCATATTGCATGGCACCCTGATGTCTTAGTTCTACTGGGTAGTAAGTGCTATGTCATATTGAATGGCACCCTGATGTCTTAGGTCTACTGGATAGTAAGTACTATCTCACATTGCATGACAACCTGATGTCTTAGTTCTACTAGATAGTAAGTACTATCTCATATTGCATGGCACCCTGATGACTTAGTTATACTGGATAGTAAGTACTATCTCATATTGCATGGCACCCTGATGTCTTAGTTCTACTGGATAGTAAGTGCTATCTCATATTGAATGGCACCCTGATGTCTTAGTTCTACTGGATAGTAAGTACTATCTCACATTGCATGACAACCTGATGTCTTAGTTCTACTAGATAGTAAGTACTATTTCATATTGCCTGACAACCTGATATCATAGTTCTACTAGATAGTAAGTACTATCTCATATTGCATGACAACCTGATGTCTTAGTTCTACTGGATAGTAAGTGCTTTCTCATATTGCATGACAACCTGATGTCTTAGTTCTACTAGATAGTAAGTACTATCTCATATTGCATGGCACCCTGATGACTTAGTTCTACTGGATAGTAAGTACTATCTCATATTGCATGGCACCCTGATGTCTTAGTTCTACTGGATAGTAAGTGCTATCTCATATTGAATGGCACCCTGATGTCTTAGTTCTACTGGATAGTAAGTGCTATCTCATATTGCATGGCACCCTGATGTCTTAGTTCTACTGGATAGTAAGTGCTATCTCTTATTGAATGGCACCCTGATGACTTAGTTCTACTGGATAGTAAGTACTATCTCATATTGCATGGCACCCTGATGTCTGTGTTCTACTGGATAGTAAGTGCTATCTCATATTGAATGGCACCCTGATGTCTTAGTTCTACTGGATAGTAAGTGCTATCTCATATTGAATGGCACCCTGATGTCTTAGTTCTACTGGATAGTAAGTGCTATCTCATATTGCATGGCACCCCGATGTCTGTGTTCTACTGGATAGTAAGTGCTATCTCATATTGCATGGCACCCTGATGTCATAGTTCTACTACATAGTAAGTGCTATCTCATATTACATGACAACCTGATATCATAGTTCTACTAGATAGTAAGTGCTATCTCATATTGCATGACAACCTGATGTCTTAGTTCTACTGGATAGTAAGTGCTATCTCATATTGCATGACAACCTGATGTCTTAGTTCTACTGAATAGTAAGTACTATCTCATATTGCATGACAACCTGATGTCTTCGTTCTACTGGATAGTAAGTACTATCTCATATTGCATCACAACCTGATGTCTTTGTTCTACTAGATAGTAAGTACTATCTCATATTGCATGACAACCTGTTGTCTTAGTTCTACTAGATAGTAAGTACTATCTCACATTGCATGACAACCTGATGTCTTCGTTCTACTGGATAGTAAGTGCTATCTCATATTGCATGGCACCCTGATGTCTTAGTTTTACTGGATAGTAAATGCTATTTCATATTGCATGACAACCTGATGTCTTAGTTCTACTGGATAGTAAGTGCTATCTCATATTGCATCACAACCTGATGTCTTACTTCTACTAGATAGTAAGTACTATTTCATATTGCATGGCACCCTGATGTCTTAGTTCTACTAGATAGCATGTACTATCTCATATTACATGACAACGTGATATTATAGTTCTACTAGATAGTAAGTTATATCTCATATTGCATGATAACTTGATGTCTTAATACTACTGGATAGTAAGTACTATCTCATATTGCACGGCACCCTGATGTCTTAGTTTTAATGGATAGTAAGTGCTATCTCATATTGCATGACAACCTGATGTCTCGCTTTTACTGGATAGTAAGTGCTATCTCATATTGCATGGCACCCTGATGTCTTAGTTCTACTGGATAGTAAGTGCTATCTCATATTACATGGCACCCTGATGTCTAAGTTCTACTGGATAGTAAGTACTATCTCATATTACATGACAACCTGATGGCTTAGTTCTACTAGATAGTAAGTACTATCTCATATTACATGACAACCTGATGTCTTAGTTCTACTGGATAGTAAGTACTATCTCAAATTGCATGGCACCCTGATGTCTTAGTTCTACTAGATAGTAGGTGCTATCTCATATTGCATGGCACCCTGATGTCTAAGTTCTGCTGGGTAGTTACTGCTATCTCATATTACATGACAACCTGATGTCTTAGTTCTACTGGATAGTAAGTGCTATCTCATATTGCATGGCACCCTGATCTCTTAGTTCTACTGGATAGTAAGTGCTATCTCATATTGCATGGCACCCTGATCTCTTAGTTCTACTGGATAGTAAGTGCTATCTCATATTGCATGGCACCCTGATCTCTTAGTTCTACTGGATAGTAAGTGCTATCTCATATTACATGACAACCTGATGTCTTAGTTCTACTGGATAGTAAGTGCTATCTCATATTGCATGGCACCCTGATCTCTTAGTTCTACTGGATAGTAAGTGCTCTCATATTGCATGGCACCCTGATCTCTTAGTTCTACTGGATAGTAAGTGCTATCTCATATTGCATGGCACCCTGATCTCTTAGTTCTACTGGATAGTAAGTGCTATCTCATATTACATGGCACCCTGAAGTCTAAGTTCTACTGGATAGTAAGTACTATCTCATATTACATGACAACCTGATGGCTTAGTTCTACTAGATAGTAAGTACTATCTCATATTACATGACAACCTGATGTCTTAGTTCTACTGGATAGTAAGTACTATCTCAAATTGCATGGCACCCTGATCTCTTAGTTCTACTAGATAGTAGGTGCTATCTCATATTGCATGGCACCCTGATGTCTAAGTTCTGCTGGGTAGTTACTGCTATCTCATATTACATGACAACCTGATGTCTTAGTTCTACTAGATAGTAAGTGCTATCTCATATTGCATGGCACCCTGATGTCTTAGTTCTACTGGATAGTAAGTACTATCTCATATTGCATGACAACCTGATATCATAGTTCTACTAGATAGTAAGTACTATCTCATATTGCATGACAACCTGATATCATAATTCTACTAGATAGTAAGTGCTATCTCATATTGCATGGCACCCTGATGTCTTAATTCTACTTGGTAGTAAGTGCTATCTCATATTGCATGACAACCTGATATCATAATTCTACTAGATAGTAAGTGCTATCTCATATTGCATGGCACCCTGATGTCTTAATTCTACTTGGTATTAACTGCTATCTCATATTGCATGGCACCCTGATCTCTTAGTTCTACTAGATAGTAAGTGCTATCTCATATTGCATGGCAACCTGATGTCTTAGTTCTACTGGGTATTAACTGCTATCTCATATTGCATGGCACCCTGATCTCTTAGTTCTACTAGATAGTAAGTGCTATCTCATATTGCATGGCACCCTGATGTCTTAGCTCTACTAGATAGTAAGTGCTATCTCATATTGCATGGCACTCTGATCTCTTAGTTCTACTAGATAGTAAGTGCTATATCATATTGCATGGCACCCTGATCTCTTAGTTCTACTAGATAGTAATTGCTATCTCATATTGCATGGCACCCTGATGTCTTAGTTCTACTGGGTAGTAAGTGCTATGTCATATTGCATGACAACCTGATGTCTTAGTTCTACTAGATAGTAAGTACTATCTCATATTACATGACAACCTGATGTCTTAGTTCTACTAGATAGTAAGTGCTACCTCATATTGCATGGCACCCTGATGTCTTAGTTCTACAGGATAGTAAGTGCTATCTCATATTGCATGACAACCTGATGTCTTAGTTCTACTGGATAGTAAGTGCTATCTCATATTACATGACAACCTGATGTCTTAGTTCTACTGGATAGTAAGTACTATCTCATATTTCATGACAACCTGATGTCTTAGTTCTACTGGATTGTAAGTGCTATCTCATATTACATGACAACCTGATGTCTTAGTTCTACTGGATAGTAAGTGCTATCTCATATTGCATGGCACCCTGATGTCTTAGTTCTACTGGATAGTAAGTACTATCTCATATTGCATGACAACCTAATGTCTTAGTTTTACTGGATAGTAAGTGCTATCTCATATTGCATGACAGCCTGATGTCTTAGTTCTTATAGATAGTAAGTGCTATCTCATATTACATGACAACCTGATGTCTTAGTTCTACTAGATAGTAAGTGCTATCTCATATTGCATGGCACCCTGATGTCTTAGTTCTACTGGATAGTAAGTACTATCTCATATTGCATGACAACCTGATATCATAGTTCTACTAGATAGTAAGTACTATCTCATTTTGCATGACAACCTGATATCATAATTCTACTAGATAGTAAGTGCTATCTCATATTGCATGACAACCTGATATCATAGTTCTACTAGATAGTACGTGCTATCTCATATTGCATGATACCTGATATCATAGTTCTACTAGATAGTAAGTGCTATCTCATATTGCATGACAACCTGATATCATAGTTCTACTAGATAGTAAGTGCTATCTCATATTGCATGACAACCTGATATCATAGTTCTACTAGATAGCAAGTACTATCTCATATTGCATGACAACCTGATATCATAGTTCTACTAGATAGTAAGTGCTATCTCATATTACATGGCACCCTGATATCTTAGTTTTACTGGATAGTCAGTGCTATCTCATATTACATGGCACCCTGATCTGTTAGTTCTACTGGATAGTAAGTGCTATCTCATTTTCCATGGCACCCTGATGTCTTAGTTCTACTGGATAGTAAGTACTATCTCATATTGCATGACAAGCTGATATCATAGTTCTACTAGATAGTAAGTACTATCTCATATTGCATGACAACCTGATATCATAATTCTACTAGATAGTAAGTGCTATCTCATATTGCATGACAACCTGATATCATAGTTCTACTAGATAGTAAGTGCTATCTCATATTGCATGATACCTGATATCATAGTTCTACTAGATAGTAAGTACTATCTCATATTACATGACAACCTGATGTCTTAGTTCTACTGGATAGTAAGTGCTATCTCATATTACATGGCACCCTGATCTCTTAGTTCTACTGGATAGTCAGTGCTATCTCATATTACATGGTACCCTGAACTCTTAGTTCTACTGGATAGTAAGTGCTATCTCATATTACATGGCACCCTGATATCTTAGTTCTACTGGATAGTCAGTGCTCTCTCATATTACATGGCACCCTGATCTCTTAGTTCTACTGGATAGTAAGTGCTATCCCATATTACATGGCACCCTGATCTCTTAGTTCTACTGGATAGTCAGTGCTATCTCATATTACATGGCACCCTGATCTCTTAGTTCTACTGGATAGTCAGTGCTATCTCATATTGCATGGCACCCTGATGTCTTAGTTCTACTGGATAGTAGGTGCTATCTCATATTGCATGGCACCCTGATGTCTAAGTTCTACTGGATAGTAAGTACTATCTCATATTGCATGACAACCCGATGTCTTAGTTTTACTGGATAGTAAGGAGTATCTCATATTGCATGGCACCCTGATGTCTTAGTTTTACTGGATAGTAAGTACTATCTCATATTGCATGAAAACCTGATGTCTTAGTTCTACTGGAGGGTAATTACTATATCATATTGCAAGACAACCTAATGTCTTAGTTCTACTGGATAGAAAGTGCTATTTCATATTGCATGGCACCCTAATGTCTTAGTTCTACTGGATAGTAAGTGCTATATCATATTGCATGGCAACCTGATGTCTTAGTTCTACTAGATAGTAAGTGCTATATCATATTGCATGGCACACTGATGTCTTAGTTCTACTGGGTAGTAAGTACTATATCATATTACATGGCACCCTGATCACTTAGTTCTACTAGATAGTAAGTGCTATCTCATATTACATGGCACACTGATCTCTTAGTTCTACTGGAGAGTAAGTACTATCTCATATGGTATGGCAACCTGATGTCTTAGTTCTACTGGATAGTAAGTGCTATCTCATATTGCATGGCACACTGATGTCTTAGTTCTACTGGGTAGTAAGTACTATATCATATTACATGGCACCCTGATCTCTTAGTTCTACTAGATAATAAGTGCTATCTCATATTACATGTCACCCTGATCTCTTAGTTCTACTGGATAGTAAGTACTATCTCATATTGTATGGCAACCTGATGTCTTAGTTCTACTGGATAGTAAGTACTATCTCATATTGCATGACACCCTGATGTCTTAGTTCTACTGGGTAGTAAGTACTATCTCATATTGCATGGCAACCTGATCTCTTAGTTCTACTGGATAGTAAGTGCTATTTCATATTGCGTGGCACACTGATGTCTTAGTTCTACTGGGTAGTAAGTACTATCTCATATTACATGGCACCCTGATCTCTTAGTTCTACTGGATAGTAAGTGCTATTTCATATTGCATGGCACACTGATGTCTTAGTTCTACGGGGTGGTAAGTGCTATCTCATATTGCATGGCACACTGATGTCTTAGTTCTACTGGATAGTAAGTACTATCTCATATTGCATGGCACACTGATGTCTTAGTTCTACTGGGTAGTAAGTGCTATCTCATATTGCATGGCACACTGATGTCTTAGTTCTACTGGATAGTAAGTACTATCTCATATTGCATGCCACACTAATGTCTTAGTTCTACTGGATAGTAAGTACTATCTCATATTGCATGGCACCCTGATGTCTTAGTTCTACTGGATAGTAAGTGCTATCTCATATTACATGGCATCCTGATCTCTTATTTCTACAGGATAGTAGGTGCTATCTCATATTGCATGGCATCCTGATGTCTTAGTTCTTCTGGGTAGTAAGTACTATCTCATATTACATGGCACCCTGATCTCTTAGTTCTACTGGATAGTAAGTGTTATCTCATATATCATGGCACCCTGATGTCTTAGTTCTACTGGGTAGTAAGTGCTATCTCATATTGCATGACAACCTGATGTCTTAGTTCTACTGGATAGTAAGTGCTATCTCATATTGCAGGGCATCCTGATGTCTTAGTTCTACTGGGTAGTAAGTACTGTCTCATATTACATGGCACCCTGATCTGTTAGTTCTACTGGATAGTAAGTGCTATCTCATATTGCCTGGCACCCTGATGTCTTAGTTCTACTGGGTAGTAAGTGCTATCTCATATTGCATGACAACCTGATGTCTTAAATCTACTGGATAGTAAGTGCTATTTCATATTGCATGACAACCTGATGTCTTAGTTCTACTGGATAGTAAGTACTTTCTCATATTGCATGGCACCCTGATGTCTTAGTTCTACTGGGGAGTAAGTGCTATCTCATATTGCATGGCACCCTGATGTCTTAGTTCTACTAGATAGTAAGTGCTATCTCATATTGCATGACACCCTGATCTCTTAGTTCTACTAGATAGTAAGTGCTAGCTCATATTGCATGGCACCCTGATGTCTTAGTTCTACTAGATAGTAAGTGCTATCTCATATTGCATGACAACCTAATGTCTTAGTTCTACTGGGTAGTAAGTGCTATCTCATATTGCATGGCACCCTGATCTCTTAGTTCTACTAGATAGTAAGTGCTCTCTCATATTGCATGGCACCCTGATGTCTTAGTTCTACTAGATAGTAAGTACCATCTCATATTGCATGGCACCCTGATCTCTTATTTCTACTGGATAGTAAGTGCTATCTCATATTGCATTGCACCCTGATGTCTTAGTCCTACTGGGTAGTAAGTGCTATTTCATATTGCATGACAACCTGATGTCTTAGTTTTACTAGATAGTAAGTACTATTTCATATTGCATGAAAACCTGATGTCATAGTTCTACTGGATACTAAGTGCTATCTCATATTGCATGAACCTGATGTCTTAGTTCTACTGGATACTAAGTGCTATCTCATATTGCATGAACCTGATGTCTTAGTTCTACTGGATAGTAAGTGCTTTCTCATATTGCATGACAACCTGATGTCTTAGTTCTACTGGATAGTAAGTACTATCTCATATTGCATGACAACCTGATGTCTTAGTTCTACTAGATAGTAAGTACTATCTCATATTGCATGGCACCCTGATGACTTAGTTCTACTGGATAGTAAGTACTATCTCATATTGCATGGCACCCTGATGTCTTAGTTCTACTGGATAGTAAGTGCTATCTCATATTGAATGGCACCCTGATGTCTTAGTTCTACTGGATAGTAAGTACTATTTCATATTGCATGACAACCTGATGTCTTAGTTCTACTGGATAGTAAGTGCTATCTCATATTGAATGGCACCCTGATGTCTTAGTTCTACTGGATAGTAAGTACTATCTCATATTGAATGGCACCCTGATGTCTTAGTTCTACTGGATAGTAAGTGCTATCTCATATTGAATGGCACCCTGATGTCTTAGTTCTACTGGATAGTAAGTGCTATCTCATATTGCATGCCACCCTGATGTCTTAGTTCTACTGGATAGTAAGTGCTATCTCATATTGCATGGCACCCTGATGTCTGTGTTCTACTGGATAGTAAGTGCTATCTCATATTGCATGGCACCCTGATGTCATAGTTCTACTACATAGTAAGTGCTATCTCATATTACATGACAACCTGATATCATAGTACTACTAGATAGTAAGTGCTATCTCATATTGCATGACAACCTGATTTCTTAGTTCTACTGGATAGTAAGTGCTATCTCATATTGCATGACAACCTGATGTTTTAGTTCTACTGGATAGTAAGTGCTATCTCATATTGAATGACAACCTGATGTCTTAGTTCTACTGAATAGTAAGTACTATCTCATATTGCATGACAACCTGATGTCTTCGTTCTACTGGATAGTAAGTACTATCTCATATTGCATGACAACCTGATGTCTTTGTTCTACTAGATAGTAAGTACTATCTCATATTGCATGACAACCTGATGTCTTAGTTCTACTAGATAGTAAGTACTATCTCACATTGCCTGACAACCTGATGTCTTCGTTCTACTGGATAGTAAGTGCTATCTCATATTGCATGGCACCCTGATGTCTTAGTTTTACTGGATAGTAAGTGCTATTTCATATTGCATGACAACCTGATGTCTTAGTTCTACTGGATAGTAAGTGCTATCTCATATTGCATCACAACCTGATGTCTTACTTCTACTAGATAGTAAGTACTATCTCATATTACATGGCACCCTGATGTCTTAGTTCTACTGGATAGTAAGTATTATCTCATATTGCATGGCAACCTGATCTCTTAGTTCTACTCGATAGTAAGTGCTATCTCATATTGCATGGCACCCTGATTTCTTAGTTCTACTAGATAGTATGTACTATCTCATATTGTATGGCAACCTGATGTCTTAATTCTACTAGATAGTAAGTACTATCTCATATTGCATGACAACCTGATGTCTTAGTTCTACTGGATAGTAAGTACTATCTCATATTACATGACAACCTGATGGCTTAGTTCTACTAGATAGTAAGTACTATCTCATATTACATGACAACCTGATGTCGTAGTTCTACTGGATAGTAAGTACTATCTCAAATTGCATGGCACCCTGATCTCTTAGTTCTACTAGATAGTAGGTGCTATCTCATATTGCATGGCATCCTGATGTCTAAGTTCTGCTGGGCAGTAACTGCTATCTCATATAGCATGGCACCCTGATCTCTTAGTTCTACTAGATAGTAAGTGCTATTTGATATTGCATGGCACCCTGATGTATTAGTTCTACTAGATAGTAAGTGCTATCTCATATTGCATGGCACCCTGATCTCTTAGTTCTACTTGATAGTAAGTGGTATCTCATATTGCATGGCACCCTGAACTCTTAGTTCTATTAGATAGTAAGTGCTATCTCATATTGCATGTCACCTGATCTCTTAGTTCTACTAGATAGTAAGTGCTATCTCATATTGCATGGCACCCTGATGTATTAGTTCTACTAGATAGTAAGTGGTATCTCATATTGCATGGCACCCTGATCTCTTAGTTCTAGTTGATAGTAAGTACTATCTCATATTGCATGGCACCCTGATCTCTTAGTTCTACTAGATAGTAAGTGGTATCTCATATTGCATGCCACCCTGATCTCATTGTTCTACTAGATAGTAAGTGGTATCTCATATTGCATGGCATCTTGATCTCTTAGTTCTACTATATAGTAAGTGGTATCTCATATTGCATGGCACCCTGATCTCTTAGTTCTACTAGATAGTAAGTGGTATCTCATATTGCATGGCACCCTGATCTCTTAGTTCTACTTGATAGTAAGTGCTATCTCATATTGCATGGCACCCTGATCTCTTAGTTCTACTTGATATTAAGTGCTATCTCATATTGCATGGCACCCTGATGTCTTAGTTCTGCTGGGTAGTAAGTACTATCTCATATTGCATGGCCCCCGATCTCTTAGTTCTACTAGATATTAAGTGCTATCTCATTGCATGGCACCCTGATCTCTTAGTTCTAATAGATAGTAAGTGGTATCTCCTATTACATGGCACCCAGATGTCTTAGCTCTACTAGATAGTAAGTGCTATCTCATATTGCATGATACCTGATATCATAGTTCTACTAGATAGTAAGTACTATCTCATATTACATGACAACCTGATGTCTTAGTTCTACTGGATAGTATGTGCTATCTCATATTACATGGCACCCTGATCTCTTAGTTCTACTGGATAGTCAGTGCTATCTCATATTACATGGTACCCTGATCTCTTAGTTCTACTGGATAGTAAGTGCTATCTCATATTACATGGCACCCTGATATCTTAGTTCTACTGGATAGTCAGTGCTCTCTCATATTACATGGCACCCTGATCTCTCAGTTCTACTGGATAGTAAGTGCTATCCCATATTACATGGCACCCTGATCTCTTAGTTCTACTGGATAGTCAGTGCTATCTCATATTGCATGGCACCCTGATGTCTTAGTTCTACTGGATAGTAGGTGCTATCTCATATTGCATGGCACCCTGATGTCTAAGTTCTACTGGATAGTAAGTACTAACTCATATTGCATGACAACCTGATGTCTTAGTTTTACTGGATAGTAAGGAGTATCTCATATTGCATGGCACCCTGATGTCTTAGTTTTACTAGATAGTAAGTACTATCTCATATTGCATGAAAACCTGATGTCTTAGTTCTACTGGAGGGTAATTACTATATCATATTGCAAGACAACCTAATGTCTTAGTTCTACTGGATAGAAAGTGCTATTTCATATTGCATGGCACCCTGATGTCTTAGTTCTACTGGATAGTAAGTGCTATATCATATTGCATGGCACCCTGATGTCTTAGTTCTACTAGATAGTAAGTGCTATATCATATTGCATGGCACCCTGATGTCTTAGTTCTACTAGATAGTAAGTGCTATCTCATATTGCATAGCACACTGCTGTGTTAGTTCTACTGGTTAGTAAGTACTATATCATATTGCATGGCACCCTGATGTCTTAGTTCTACTGGATAGTAAGTGCTATCTCATATTGCATGGCACACTGATGTCTTAGTTCTACTGGGTAGTAAGTACTATATCATATTACATGGCACCCTGATCACTTAGTTCTACTAGATAGTAAGTGCTATCTCATATTACATGGCACACTGATCTCTTAGTTCTACTGGAGAGTAAGTACTATCTCATATGGTATGGCAACCTGATGTCTTAGTTCTACTGGATAGTAAGTGCTATCTCATATTGCATGGCACACTGATGTCTTAGTTCTACTGGGTGGTAAGTACTATATCATATTACATGGCACCCTGATCTCTTAGTTCTACTAGATAATAAGTGCTATCTCATATTACATGTCACCCTGATCTCTTAGTTCTACTGGATAGTAAGTACTATCTCATATTGGATGGCAACCTGATGTCTTAGTTCTACTAGATAGTAAGTGCTATCTCATATTGCATGACAACCTGATATCATAGTTCTACTAGATAGTAAGTGCTATCTCATATTGCATGATACCTGATATCATAGTTCTACTAGATAGTAAGTACTATCTCATATTACATGACAACCTGATGTCTTAGTTCTACTGGATAGTAAGTGCTATCTCATATTACATGGCATCCTGATCTCTTAGTTCTACTGGATAGTCAGTGCTATCTCATATTACATGGTACCCTGAACTCTTAGTTCTACTGGATAGTAAGTGCTATCTCATATTACATGGCACCCTGATATCTTAGTTCTACTGGATAGTCAGTGCTCTCTCATATTACATGGCACCCTGATCTCTTAGTTCTACTGGATAGTAAGTGCTATCCCATATTACATGGCACCCTGATCTCTTAGTTCTACTGGATAGTCAGTGCTATCTCATATTACATGGCACCCTGATCTCTTAGTTCTACTGGATAGTCAGTGCTATCTCATATTGCATGGCACCCTGATGTCTTAGTTCTACTGGATAGTAGGTGCTATCTCATATTGCATGGCACCCTGATGTCTAAGTTCTACTGGATAGTAAGTACTATCTCATATTGCATGACAACCCGATGTCTTAGTTTTACTGGATAGTAAGGAGTATCTCATATTGCATGGCACCCTGATGTCTTAGTTTTACTGGATAGTAAGTACTATCTCATATTGCATGAAAACCTGATGTCTTAGTTCTACTGGAGGGTAATTACTATATCATATTGCAAGACAACCTAATGTCTTAGTTCTACTGGATAGAAAGTGCTATTTCATATTGCATGGCACCCTAATGTCTTAGTTCTACTGGATAGTAAGTGCTATATCATATTGCATGGCAACCTGATGTCTTAGTTCTACTAGATAGTAAGTGCTATATCATATTGCATGGCACCCTGATGTCTTAGTTCTACTAGATAGTAAGTGCTATCTCATATTGCATGGCACACTGATGTCTTAGTTCTACTGGGTAGTAAGTACTATATCATATTACATGGCACCCTGATCACTTAGTTCTACTAGATAGTAAGTGCTATCTCATATTACATGGCACACTGATCTCTTAGTTCTACTGGAGAGTAAGTACTATCTCATATGGTATGGCAACCTGATGTCTTAGTTCTACTGGATAGTAAGTGCTATCTCATATTGCATGGCACACTGATGTCTTAGTTCTACTGGGTAGTAAGTACTATATCATATTACATGGCACCCTGATCTCTTAGTTCTACTAGATAATAAGTGCTATCTCATATTACATGTCACCCTGATCTCTTAGTTCTACTGGATAGTAAGTACTATCTCATATTGTATGGCAACCTGATGTCCTAGTTCTACTGGATAGTAAGTACTATCTCATATTGCATGACACCCTGATGTCTTAGTTCTACTGGGTAGTAAGTGCTATCTCATATTGCATGGCACACTGATGTCTTAGTTCTACTGGATAGTAAGTACTATCTCATATTGCATGGCACACTGATGTCTTAGTTCTACTGGGTAGTAAGTGCTATCTCATATTGCATGGCACACTGATGTCTTAGTTCTACTGGATAGTAAGTACTATCTCATATTGCATGGCACACTAATGTCTTAGTTCTACTGGATAGTAAGTACTATCTCATATTGCATGGCACCCTGATGTCTTAGTTCTAGTGGATAGTAAGTGCTATCTCATATTACATGGCATCCTGATCTCTTATTTCTACAGGATAGTAGGTGCTATCTCATATTGCATGGCATCCTGATGTCTTAGTTCTACTGGGTAGTAAGTACTATCTCATATTACATGGCACCCTGATCTCTTAGTTCTACTGGATAGTAAGTGTTATCTCATATATCATGGCACCCTGATGTCTTAGTTCTACTGGGTAGTAAGTGCTATCTCATATTGCATGACAACCTGATGTCTTAGTTCTACTGGATAGTAAGTGCTATCTCATATTGCATGGCATCCTGATGTCTTAGTTCTACTGGGTAGTAAGTACTGTCTCATATTACATGGCACCCTGATCTGTTAGTTCTACTGGATAGTAAGTGCTATCTCATATTGCCTGGCACCCTGATGTCTTAGTTCTACTGGGTAGTAAGTGCTATCTCATATTGCATGACAACCTGATGTCTTAAATCTACTGGATAGTAAGTGCTATTTCATATTGCATGACAACCTGATGTCTTAGTTCTACTGGGGAGTAAGTGCTATCTCATATTGCATGGCACCCTGATCTCTTAGTTCTTCTAGATAGTAAGTGCTATCTCATATTGCATGGCACCCTGATGTCTTAGTTCTACTACATAGTAAGTGCTATCTCATATTGCATGACACCCTGATCTCTTAGTTCTACTAGATAGTAAGTGCTAGCTCATATTGCATGGCACCCTGATGTCTTAGTTCTACTAGATAGTAAGTGCTATCTCATATTGCATGACAACCTGATGTCTTAGTTCTACTGGGTAGTAAGCGCTATCTCATATTGCATGGCACCCTGATCTCTTAGTTCTACTAGATAGTAAGTGCTCTCTCATATTGCATGGCACCCTGATGTCTTAGTTCTACTAGATAGTAAGTACCATCTCATATTGCATTGCACGCTGATCTCTTATTTCTACTGGATAGTAAGTGCTATCTCATATTGCATGGCACCCTGATGTCTTAGTCCTACTGGGTAGTAAGTGCTATTTCATATTGCATGACAACCTGATGTCTTAGTTTTACTAGATAGTAAGTACTATTTCATATTGCATGACAACCTGATATCATAGTTCTACTAGATAGTAAGTACTATCTCATATTGCATGACAACCTGATGTCTTAGTTCTACTGGATACTAAGTGCTATCTCATATTGCATGACAACCTGATGTCTTAGTTCTACTGGATAGTAAGTGCTTTCTCATATTGCATGACAACCTGATTTCATAGTTCTACTAGATAGTAAGTACTATATCATATTGCATGACAACCTGATGTCTTAGTTCTACTGGATAGTAAGTGCTATCTCATATTACATGACAACCTGATGTCTTAGTTCTACTGGATAGTAAGTGCTATCTCATATTACATGACAACCTGATGTCTTAGTTCTACTGGATAGTAAGTGCTATCTCATATTGCATGGCACCCTGATGTCTTAGTTCTACTGGGTATTAACTGCTATCTCATATTGCATGGCACCCTGATCTCTTAGTTCTACTAGATAGTAAGTGCTATCTCATATTGCATGGCACCCTAATGTCTTAGCTCTACTAGATAGTAAGTGCTATCTCATATTGCATGGCACCCTGATTTCTTAGATCTACTGGGTAGTAACTGATATCTCATATTGCATGGCACCCTGATCTCTTAGTTCTACTAGATAGTAAGTGCTATCTCATATTGCTAGGCACCCTGATCTCTTAGTTCTACTAGATAGTAAGTGCTATCTCATATTGCATGGCACTTTGATCTCTTAGTTCTACTAGATAGTAAGTGCTATATCATATTGCATGGCACCCTGATCTCTTAGTTCTACTAGATAGTAAGTGCTATCTCATATTGCATGGCACCCTGATGTCTTAGTTCTACTGGGTAGTAAGTGCTATGTCATATTGAATGGCACCCTGATGTCTTAGGTCTACTGGATAGTAAGTACTATCTCACATTGCATGACAACCTGATGTCTTAGTTCTACTAGATAGTAAGTACTATCTCATATTGCATGGCACCCTGATGACTTAGTTCTACTGGATAGTAAGTACTATCTCATATTGCATGGCACCCTGATGTCTTAGTTCTACTGGATAGTAAGTGCTATCTCATATTGAATGGCACCCTGATGTCTTAGTTCTACTGGATAGTAAGTACTATCTCACATTGCATGACAACCTGATGTCTTAGTTCTACTAGATAGTAAGTACTATTTCATATTGCCTGACAACCTGATATCATAGTTCTACTAGATAGTAAGTACTATCTCATATTGCATGACAACCTGATGTCTTAGTTCTACTGGATAGTAAGTGCTTTCTCATATTGCATGACAACCTGATGTCTTAGTTCTACTAGATAGTAAGTACTATCTCATATTGCATGGCACCCTGATGACTTAGTTCTACTGGATAGTAAGTACTATCTCATATTGCATGGCACCCTGATGTCTTAGTTCTACTGGATAGTAAGTGCTATCTCATATTGAATGGCACCCTGATGTCTTAGTTCTACTGGATAGTAAGTGCTATCTCATATTGCATGGCACCCTGATGTCTTAGTTCTACTGGATAGTAAGTGCTATCTCTTATTGAATGGCACCCTGATGACTTAGTTCTACTGGATAGTAAGTACTATCTCATATTGCATGGCACCCTGATGTCTGTGTTCTACTGGATAGTAAGTGCTATCTCATATTGAATGGCACCCTGATGTCTTAGTTCTACTGGATAGTAAGTGCTATCTCATATTGAATGGCACCCTGATGTCTTAGTTCTACTGGATAGTAAGTGCTATCTCATATTGCATGGCACCCCGATGTCTGTGTTCTACTGGATAGTAAGTGCTATCTCATATTGCATGGCACCCTGATGTCATAGTTCTACTACATAGTAAGTGCTATCTCATATTACATGACAACCTGATATCATAGTTCTACTAGATAGTAAGTGCTATCTCATATTGCATGACAACCTGATGTCTTAGTTCTACTGGATAGTAAGTGCTATCTCATATTGCATGACAACCTGATGTCTTAGTTCTACTGAATAGTAAGTACTATCTCATATTGCATGACAACCTGATGTCTTCGTTCTACTGGATAGTAAGTACTATCTCATATTGCATCACAACCTGATGTCTTTGTTCTACTAGATAGTAAGTACTATCTCATATTGCATGACAACCTGATGTCTTAGTTCTACTAGATAGTAAGTACTATCTCACATTGCATGACAACCTGATGTCTTCGTTCTACTGGATAGTAAGTGCTATCTCATATTGCATGGCACCCTGATGTCTTAGTTTTACTGGATAGTAAATGCTATTTCATATTGCATGACAACCTGATGTCTTAGTTCTACTGGATAGTAAGTGCTATCTCATATTGCATCACAACCTGATGTCTTACTTCTACTAGATAGTAAGTACTATTTCATATTGCATGGCACCCTGATGTCTTAGTTCTACTAGATAGCATGTACTATCTCATATTACATGACAACGTGATATTATAGTTCTACTAGATAGTAAGTTATATCTCATATTGCATGATAACTTGATGTCTTAATACTACTGGATAGTAAGTACTATCTCATATTGCACGGCACCCTGATGTCTTAGTTTTAATGGATAGTAAGTGCTATCTCATATTGCATGACAACCTGATGTCTCGCTTTTACTGGATAGTAAGTGCTATCTCATATTGCATGGCACCCTGATGTCTTAGTTCTACTGGATAGTAAGTGCTATCTCATATTACATGGCACCCTGATGTCTAAGTTCTACTGGATAGTAAGTACTATCTCATATTACATGACAACCTGATGGCTTAGTTCTACTAGATAGTAAGTACTATCTCATATTACATGACAACCTGATGTCTTAGTTCTACTGGATAGTAAGTACTATCTCAAATTGCATGGCACCCTGATGTCTTAGTTCTACTAGATAGTAGGTGCTATCTCATATTGCATGGCACCCTGATGTCTAAGTTCTGCTGGGTAGTTACTGCTATCTCATATTACATGACAACCTGATGTCTTAGTTCTACTGGATAGTAAGTGCTATCTCATATTGCATGGCACCCTGATCTCTTAGTTCTACTGGATAGTAAGTGCTATCTCATATTGCATGGCACCCTGATCTCTTAGTTCTACTGGATAGTAAGTGCTATCTCATATTGCATGGCACCCTGATCTCTTAGTTCTACTGGATAGTAAGTGCTATCTCATATTACATGACAACCTGATGTCTTAGTTCTACTGGATAGTAAGTGCTATCTCATATTGCATGGCACCCCGATCTCTTAGTTCTACTGGATAGTAAGTGCTATCTCATATTGCATGGCACCCTGATCTCTTAGTTCTACTGGATAGTAAGTGCTATCTCATATTGCATGGCACCCTGATCTCTTAGTTCTACTGGATAGTAAGTGCTATCTCATATTACATGGCACCCTGAAGTCTAAGTTCTACTGGATAGTAAGTACTATCTCATATTACATGACAACCTGATGGCTTAGTTCTACTAGATAGTAAGTACTATCTCATATTACATGACAACCTGATGTCTTAGTTCTACTGGATAGTAAGTACTATCTCAAATTGCATGGCACCCTGATCTCTTAGTTCTACTAGATAGTAGGTGCTATCTCATATTGCATGGCACCCTGATGTCTAAGTTCTGCTGGGTAGTTACTGCTATCTCATATTACATGACAACCTGATGTCTTAGTTCTACTAGATAGTAAGTGCTATCTCATATTGCATGGCACCCTGATGTCTTAGTTCTACTGGATAGTAAGTACTATCTCATATTGCATGACAACCTGATATCATAGTTCTACTAGATAGTAAGTACTATCTCATATTGCATGACAACCTGATATCATAATTCTACTAGATAGTAAGTGCTATCTCATATTGCATGGCACCCTGATGTCTTAATTCTACTTGGTAGTAAGTGCTATCTCATATTGCATGACAACCTGATATCATAATTCTACTAGATAGTAAGTGCTATCTCATATTGCATGGCACCCTGATGTCTTAATTCTACTTGGTATTAACTGCTATCTCATATTGCATGGCACCCTGATCTCTTAGTTCTACTAGATAGTAAGTGCTATCTCATATTGCATGGCAACCTGATGTCTTAGTTCTACTGGGTATTAACTGCTATCTCATATTGCATGGCACCCTGATCTCTTAGTTCTACTAGATAGTAAGTGCTATCTCATATTGCATGGCACCCTGATGTCTTAGCTCTACTAGATAGTAAGTGCTATCTCATATTGCATGGCACTCTGATCTCTTAGTTCTACTAGATAGTAAGTGCTATATCATATTGCATGGCACCCTGATCTCTTAGTTCTACTAGATAGTAATTGCTATCTCATATTGCATGGCACCCTGATGTCTTAGTTCTACTGGGTAGTAAGTGCTATGTCATATTGCATGACAACCTGATGTCTTAGTTCTACTAGATAGTAAGTACTATCTCATATTACATGACAACCTGATGTCTTAGTTCTACTAGATAGTAAGTGCTACCTCATATTGCATGGCACCCTGATGTCTTAGTTCTACAGGATAGTAAGTGCTATCTCATATTGCATGACAACCTGATGTCTTAGTTCTACTGGATAGTAAGTGCTATCTCATATTACATGACAACCTGATGTCTTAGTTCTACTGGATAGTAAGTACTATCTCATATTTCATGACAACCTGATGTCTTAGTTCTACTGGATTGTAAGTGCTATCTCATATTACATGACAACCTGATGTCTTAGTTCTACTGGATAGTAAGTGCTATCTCATATTGCATGGCACCCTGATGTCTTAGTTCTACTGGATAGTAAGTACTATCTCATATTGCATGACAACCTAATGTCTTAGTTTTACTGGATAGTAAGTGCTATCTCATATTGCATGACAGCCTGATGTCTTAGTTCTTATAGATAGTAAGTGCTATCTCATATTACATGACAACCTGATGTCTTAGTTCTACTAGATAGTAAGTGCTATCTCATATTGCATGGCACCCTGATGTCTTAGTTCTACTGGATAGTAAGTACTATCTCATATTGCATGACAACCTGATATCATAGTTCTACTAGATAGTAAGTACTATCTCATTTTGCATGACAACCTGATATCATAATTCTACTAGATAGTAAGTGCTATCTCATATTGCATGACAACCTGATATCATAGTTCTACTAGATAGTAAGTGCTATCTCATATTGCATGATACCTGATATCATAGTTCTACTAGATAGTAAGTGCTATCTCATATTGCATGACAACCTGATATCATAGTTCTACTAGATAGTAAGTGCTATCTCATATTGCATGACAACCTGATATCATAGTTCTACTAGATAGCAAGTACTATCTCATATTGCATGACAACCTGATATCATAGTTCTACTAGATAGTAAGTGCTATCTCATATTACATGGCACCCTGATATCTTAGTTTTACTGGATAGTCAGTGCTATCTCATATTACATGGCACCCTGATCTGTTAGTTCTACTGGATAGTAAGTGCTATCTCATTTTCCATGGCACCCTGATGTCTTAGTTCTACTGGATAGTAAGTACTATCTCATATTGCATGACAAGCTGATATCATAGTTCTACTAGATAGTAAGTACTATCTCATATTGCATGACAACCTGATATCATAATTCTACTAGATAGTAAGTGCTATCTCATATTGCATGACAACCTGATATCATAGTTCTACTAGATAGTAAGTGCTATCTCATATTGCATGATACCTGATATCATAGTTCTACTAGATAGTAAGTACTATCTCATATTACATGACAACCTGATGTCTTAGTTCTACTGGATAGTAAGTGCTATCTCATATTACATGGCATCCTGATCTCTTAGTTCTACTGGATAGTCAGTGCTATCTCATATTACATGGTACCCTGAACTCTTAGTTCTACTGGATAGTAAGTGCTATCTCATATTACATGGCACCCTGATATCTTAGTTCTACTGGATAGTCAGTGCTCTCTCATATTACATGGCACCCTGATCTCTTAGTTCTACTGGATAGTAAGTGCTATCCCATATTACATGGCACCCTGATCTCTTAGTTCTACTGGATAGTCAGTGCTATCTCATATTACATGGCACCCTGATCTCTTAGTTCTACTGGATAGTCAGTGCTATCTCATATTGCATGGCACCCTGATGTCTTAGTTCTACTGGATAGTAGGTGCTATCTCATATTGCATGGCACCCTGATGTCTAAGTTCTACTGGATAGTAAGTACTATCTCATATTGCATGACAACCCGATGTCTTAGTTTTACTGGATAGTAAGGAGTATCTCATATTGCATGGCACCCTGATGTCTTAGTTTTACTGGATAGTAAGTACTATCTCATATTGCATGAAAACCTGATGTCTTAGTTCTACTGGAGGGTAATTACTATATCATATTGCAAGACAACCTAATGTCTTAGTTCTACTGGATAGAAAGTGCTATTTCATATTGCATGGCACCCTAATGTCTTAGTTCTACTGGATAGTAAGTGCTATATCATATTGCATGGCAACCTGATGTCTTAGTTCTACTAGATAGTAAGTGCTATATCATATTGCATGGCACCCTGATGTCTTAGTTCTACTAGATAGTAAGTGCTATCTCATATTGCATGGCACACTGATGTCTTAGTTCTACTGGGTAGTAAGTACTATATCATATTACATGGCACCCTGATCACTTAGTTCTACTAGATAGTAAGTGCTATCTCATATTACATGGCACACTGATCTCTTAGTTCTACTGGAGAGTAAGTACTATCTCATATGGTATGGCAACCTGATGTCTTAGTTCTACTGGATAGTAAGTGCTATCTCATATTGCATGGCACACTGATGTCTTAGTTCTACTGGGTAGTAAGTACTATATCATATTACATGGCACCCTGATCTCTTAGTTCTACTAGATAATAAGTGCTATCTCATATTACATGTCACCCTGATCTCTTAGTTCTACTGGATAGTAAGTACTATCTCATATTGTATGGCAACCTGATGTCCTAGTTCTACTGGATAGTAAGTACTATCTCATATTGCATGACACCCTGATGTCTTAGTTCTACTGGGTAGTAAGTACTATCTCATATTGCATGGCAACCTGATCTCTTAGTTCTACTGGATAGTAAGTGCTATTTCATATTGCGTGGCACACTGATGTCTTAGTTCTACTGGGTAGTAAGTACTATCTCATATTACATGGCACCCTGATCTCTTAGTTCTACTGGATAGTAAGTGCTATTTCATATTGCATGGCACACTGATGTCTTAGTTCTACTGGGTAGTAAGTGCTATCTCATATTGCATGGCACACTGATGTCTTAGTTCTACTGGATAGTAAGTACTATCTCATATTGCATGGCACACTGATGTCTTAGTTCTACTGGGTAGTAAGTGCTATCTCATATTGCATGGCACACTGATGTCTTAGTTCTACTGGATAGTAAGTACTATCTCATATTGCATGCCACACTAATGTCTTAGTTCTACTGGATAGTAAGTACTATCTCATATTGCATGGCACCCTGATGTCTTAGTTCTACTGGATAGTAAGTGCTATCTCATATTACATGGCATCCTGATCTCCTATTTGTACAGGATAGTAGGTGCTATCTCATATTGCATGGCATCCTGATGTCTTAGTTCTTCTGGGTAGTAAGTACTATCTCATATTACATGGCACCCTGATCTCTTAGTTCTACTGGATAGTAAGTGTTATCTCATATATCATGGCACCCTGATGTCTTAGTTCTACTGGGTAGTAAGTGCTATCTCATATTGCATGACAACCTGATGTCTTAGTTCTACTGGATAGTAAGTGCTATCTCATATTGCAGGGCATCCTGATGTCTTAGTTCTACTGGGTAGTAAGTACTGTCTCATATTACATGGCACCCTGATCTGTTAGTTCTACTGGATAGTAAGTGCTATCTCATATTGCCTGGCACCCTGATGTCTTAGTTCTACTGGGTAGTAAGTGCTATCTCATATTGCATGACAACCTGATGTCTTAAATCTACTGGATAGTAAGTGCTATTTCATATTGCATGACAACCTGATGTCTTAGTTCTACTGGATAGTAAGTACTATCTCATATTGCATGGCACCCTGATGTCTTAGTTCTACTGGGGAGTAAGTGCTATCTCATATTGCATGGCACCCTGATCTCTTAGTTCTTCTAGATAGTAAGTGCTATCTCATATTGCATGGCACCCTGATGTCTTAGTTCTACTAGATAGTAAGTGCTATCTCATATTGCATGACACCCTGATCTCTTAGTTCTACTAGATAGTAAGTGCTAGCTCATATTGCATGGCACCCTGATGTCTTAGTTCTACTAGATAGTAAGTGCTATCTCATATTGCATGACAACCTAATGTCTTAGTTCTACTGGGTAGTAAGTGCTATCTCATATTGCATGGCACCCTGATCTCTTAGTTCTACTAGATAGTAAGTGCTCTCTCATATTGCATGGCACCCTGATGTCTTAGTTCTACTAGATAGTAAGTACCATCTCATATTGCATGGCACCCTGATCTCTTATTTCTACTGGATAGTAAGTGCTATCTCATATTGCATTGCACCCTGATGTCTTAGTCCTACTGGGTAGTAAGTGCTATTTCATATTGCATGACAACCTGATGTCTTAGTTTTACTAGATAGTAAGTACTATTTCATATTGCATGAAAACCTGATATCATAGTTCTACTAGATAGTAAGTACTATCTCATATTGCATGACAACCTGATGTCTTAGTTCTACTGGATACTAAGTGCTATCTCATATTGCATGAACCTGATGTCTTAGTTCTACTGGATAGTAAGTGCTTTCTCATATTGCATGACAACCTGATGTCTTAGTTCTACTGGATAGTAAGTACTATCTCATATTGCATGACAACCTGATGTCTTAGTTCTACTAGATAGTAAGTACTATCTCATATTGCATGGCACCCTGATGACTTAGTTCTACTGGATAGTAAGTACTATCTCATATTGCATGGCACCCTGATGTCTTAGTTCTACTGGATAGTAAGTGCTATCTCATATTGAATGGCACCCTGATGTCTTAGTTCTACTGGATAGTAAGTACTATTTCATATTGCATGACAACCTGATGTCTTAGTTCTACTGGATAGTAAGTGCTATCTCATATTGAATGGCACCCTGATGTCTTAGTTCTACTGGATAGTAAGTACTATCTCATATTGAATGGCACCCTGATGTCTTAGTTCTACTGGATAGTAAGTACTATCTCATATTGAATGGCACCCTGATGTCTTAGTTCTACTGGATAGTAAGTGCTATCTCATATTGAATGGCACCCTGATGTCTTAGTTCTACTGGATAGTAAGTGCTATCTCATATTGCATGCCACCCTGATGTCTTAGTTCTACTGGATAGTAAGTGCTATCTCATATTGCATGGCACCCTGATGTCTGTGTTCTACTGGATAGTAAGTGCTATCTCATATTGCATGGCACCCTGATGTCATAGTTCTACTACATAGTAAGTGCTATCTCATATTACATGACAACCTGATATCATAGTTCTACTAGATAGTAAGTGCTATCTCATATTGCATGACAACCTGATTTCTTAGTTCTACTGGATAGTAAGTGCTATCTCATATTGCATGACAACCTGATGTTTTAGTTCTACTGGATAGTAAGTGCTATCTCATATTGAATGACAACCTGATGTCTTAGTTCTACTGAATAGTAAGTACTATCTCATATTGCATGACAACCTGATGTCTTCGTTCTACTGGATAGTAAGTACTATCTCATATTGCATGACAACCTGATGTCTTTGTTCTACTAGATAGTAAGTACTATCTTATATTGCATGACAACCTGATGTCTTAGTGCTACTAGATAGTAAGTACTATCTCACATTGCCTGACAACCTGATGTCTTCGTTCTACTGGATAGTAAGTGCTATCTCATATTGCATGGCACCCTGATGTCTTAGTTTTACTGGATAGTAAGTGCTATTTCATATTGCATGACAACCTGATGTCTTAGTTCTACTGGATAGTAAGTGCTATCTCATATTGCATCACAACCTGATGTCTTACTTCTACTAGATAGTAAGTACTATCTCATATTACATGGCACCCTGATGTCTTAGTTCTACTGGATAGTAAGTATTATCTCATATTGCATGGCAACCTGATCTCTTAGTTCTACTCGATAGTAAGTGCTATCTCATATTGCATGGCACCCTGATTTCTTAGTTCTACTAGATAGTATGTACTATCTCATATTGTATGGCAACCTGATGTCTTAATTCTACTAGATAGTAAGTACTATCTCATATTGCATGACAACCTGATGTCTTAGTTCTACTGGATAGTAAGTGCTATCTCATATTACATGGCACCCTGATGTCTAAGTTCTACTGGATAGTAAGTACTATCTCATATTACATGACAACCTGATGGCTTAGTTCTACTAGATAGTAAGTACTATCTCATATTACATGACAACCTGATGTCTTAGTTCTACTGGATAGTAAGTACTATCTCAAATTGCATGGCACCCTGATCTCTTAGTTCTACTAGATAGTAGGTGCTATCTCATATTGCATGGCATCCTGATGTCTAAGTTCTGCTGGGCAGTAACTGCTATCTCATATAGCATGGCACCCTGATCTCTTAGTTCTACTAGATAGTAAGTGCTATTTGATATTGCATGGCACCCTGATGTATTAGTTCTACTAGATAGTAAGTGCTATCTCATATTGCATGGCACCCTGATCTCTTAGTTCTACTTGATAGTAAGTGGTATCTCATATTGCATGGCACCCTGAACTCTTAGTTCTATTAGATAGTAAGTGCTATCTCATATTGCATGTCACCTGATCTCTTAGTTCTACTAGATAGTAAGTGCTATCTCATATTGCATGGCACCCTGATGTATTAGTTCTACTAGATAGTAAGTGGTATCTCATATTGCATGGCACCCTGATCTCTTAGTTCTAGTTGATAGTAAGTACTATCTCATATTGCATGGCACCCTGATCTCTTAGTTCTACTAGATAGTAAGTGGTATCTCATATTGCATGGCACCCTGATCTCATTGTTCTACTAGATAGTAAGTGGTATCTCATATTGCATGGCATCTTGATCTCTTAGTTCTACTATATAGTAAGTGGTATCTCATATTGCATGGCACCCTGATCTCTTAGTTCTACTAGATAGTAAGTGGTATCTCATATTGCATGGCACCCTGATCTCTTAGTTCTACTTGATAGTAAGTGCTATCTCATATTGCATGGCACCCTGATCTCTTAGTTCTACTTGATATTAAGTGCTATCTCATATTGCATGGCACCCTGATGTCTTAGTTCTGCTGGGTAGTAAGTACTATCTCATATTGCATGGCCCCCGATCTCTTAGTTCTACTAGATATTAAGTGCTATCTCATTGCATGGCACCCTGATCTCTTAGTTCTAATAGATAGTAAGTGGTATCTCCTATTACATGGCACCCAGATGTCTTAGCTCTACTAGATAGTAAGTGCTATCTCATATTGCATGATACCTGATATCATAGTTCTACTAGATAGTAAGTACTATCTCATATTACATGACAACCTGATGTCTTAGTTCTACTGGATAGTATGTGCTATCTCATATTACATGGCACCCTGATCTCTTAGTTCTACTGGATAGTCAGTGCTATCTCATATTACATGGTACCCTGATCTCTTAGTTCTACTGGATAGTAAGTGCTATCTCATATTACATGGCACCCTGATATCTTAGTTCTACTGGATAGTCAGTGCTCTCTCATATTACATGGCACCCTGATCTCTTAGTTCTACTGGATAGTAAGTGCTATCCCATATTACATGGCACCCTGATCTCTTAGTTCTACTGGATAGTCAGTGCTATCTCATATTGCATGGCACCCTGATGTCTTAGTTCTACTGGATAGTAGGTGCTATCTCATATTGCATGGCACCCTGATGTCTAAGTTCTACTGGATAGTAAGTACTAACTCATATTGCATGACAACCTGATGTCTTAGTTTTACTGGATAGTAAGGAGTATCTCATATTGCATGGCACCCTGATGTCTTAGTTTTACTAGATAGTAAGTACTATCTCATATTGCATGAAAACCTGATGTCTTAGTTCTACTGGAGGGTAATTACTATATCATATTGCAAGACAACCTAATGTCTTAGTTCTACTGGATAGAAAGTGCTATTTCATATTGCATGGCACCCTGATGTCTTAGTTCTACTGGATAGTAAGTGCTATATCATATTGCATGGCACCCTGATGTCTTAGTTCTACTAGATAGTAAGTGCTATATCATATTGCATGGCACCCTGATGTCTTAGTTCTACTAGATAGTAAGTGCTATCTCATATTGCATAGCACACTGCTGTGTTAGTTCTACTGGTTAGTAAGTACTATATCATATTGCATGGCACCCTGATGTCTTAGTTCTACTGGATAGTAAGTGCTATCTCATATTGCATGGCACACTGATGTCTTAGTTCTACTGGGTAGTAAGTACTATATCATATTACATGGCACCCTGATCACTTAGTTCTACTAGATAGTAAGTGCTATCTCATATTACATGGCACACTGATCTCTTAGTTCTACTGGAGAGTAAGTACTATCTCATATGGTATGGCAACCTGATGTCTTAGTTCTACTGGATAGTAAGTGCTATCTCATATTGCATGGCACACTGATGTCTTAGTTCTACTGGGTGGTAAGTACTATATCATATTACATGGCACCCTGATCTCTTAGTTCTACTAGATAATAAGTGCTATCTCATATTACATGTCACCCTGATCTCTTAGTTCTACTGGATAGTAAGTACTATCTCATATTGGATGGCAACCTGATGTCTTAGTTCTACTGGATAGTAAGTTCTATCTCATATTGCATGACACCCTGATGTCTTAGTTCTACTGGGTAGTAAGTACTATCTCATATTGCATGGCAACCTGATCTCTTAGTTCTACTGGATAGTAAGTGCTATTTCATATTGCATGGCACACTGATGTCTTAGTTCTACTGGGTAGTAAGTACTATCTCATATTACATGGCACCCTGATCTCTTAGTTCTACTGGATAGTAAGTGCTATTTCATATTGCATGGCACACTGATGTCTTAGTTCTACTGGGTAGTAAGTGCTATCTCATATTGCATGGCACACTGATGTCTTAGTTCTACTGGATAGTAAGTACTATCTCATATTGCATGGCACACTGATGTCTTAGTTCTACTGGGTAGTAAGTGCTATCTCATATTGCATGGCACACTGATGTCTTAGTTCTACTGGATAGTAAGTACTATCTCATATTGCATGGCACACTAATGTCTTAGTTCTACTGGATAGTAAGTACTATCTCATATTGCATGGCACCCTGATGTCTTAGTTCTACTGGATAGTAAGTGCTATCTCATATTACATGGCATCCTGATCTCTTATTTCTACAGGATAGTAGGTGCTATCTCATATTGCATGGCATCCTGATGTCTTAGTTCTACTGGGTAGTAAGTACTATCTCATATTACATGGCACCCTGATCTCTTAGTTCTACTGGATAGTAAGTGTTATCTCATATATCATGGCACCCTGATGTCTTAGTTCTACTGGGTAGTAAGTGCTATCTCATATTGCATGACAACCTGATGTCTTAGTTCTACTGGATAGTAAGTGCTATCTCATATTGCATGGCATCCTGATGTCTTAGTTCTACTGGGTAGTAAGTACTGTCTCATATTACATGGCACCCTGATCTGTTAGTTCTACTGGATAGTAAGTGCTATCTCATATTGCCTGGCACCCTGATGTCTTAGTTCTACTGGGTAGTAAGTGCTATCTCATATTGCATGACAACCTGATGTCTTAAATCTACTGGATAGTATGTGCTATTTCATATTGCATGACAACCTGATGTCTTAGTTCTACTGGGGAGTAAGTGCTATCTCATATTGCATGGCACCCTGATCTCTTAGTTCTTCTAGATAGTAAGTGCTATCTCATATTGCATGGCACCCTGATGTCTTAGTTCTACTACATAGTAAGTGCTATCTCATATTGCATGACACCCTGATCTCTTAGTTCTACTAGATAGTAAGTGCTAGCTCATATTGCATGGCACCCTGATGTCTTAGTTCTACTAGATAGTAAGTGCTATCTCATATTGCATGACAACCTGATGTCTTAGTTCTACTGGGTAGTAAGCGCTATCTCATATTGCATGGCACCCTGATCTCTTAGTTCTACTAGATAGTAAGTGCTCTCTCATATTGCATGGCACCCTGATGTCTTAGTTCTACTAGATAGTAAGTACCATCTCATATTGCATTGCACCCTGATCTCTTATTTCTACTGGATAGTAAGTGCTATCTCATATTGCATGGCACCCTGATGTCTTAGTCCTACTGGGTAGTAAGTGCTATTTCATATTGCATGACAACCTGATGTCTTAGTTTTACTAGATAGTAAGTACTATTTCATATTGCATGACAACCTGATATCATAGTTCTACTAGATAGTAAGTACTATCTCATATTGCATGACAACCTGATGTCTTAGTTCTACTGGATACTAAGTGCTATCTCATATTGCATGACAACCTGATGTCTTAGTTCTACTGGATAGTAAGTGCTTTCTCATATTGCATGACAACCTGATGTCTTAGTTCTACTGGATAGTAAGTACTATCTCATATTGCATGACAACCTGATGTCTTAGTTCTACTAGATAGTAAGTACTATCTCATATTGCATGGCACCCTGATGACTTAGTTCTACTGGATAGTAAGTACTATCTCATATTGCATGGCACCCTGATGTCTTAGTTCTACTGGATAGTAAGTGCTATCTCATATTGAATGGCACCCTGATGTCTTAGTTCTACTGGATAGTAAGTACTTTCTCATATTGCATGACAGCCTGATGTCTTAGTTCTACTGGATAGTAAGTGCTATCTCATATTGAATGGCACCCTGATGTCTTAGTTCTACTGGATAGTAAGTACTATCTCATATTGAATGGCACCCTGATGTCTTAGTTCTACTGGATAGTAAGTGCTATCTCATATTGAATGGCACCCTGATGTCTTAGTTCTACTGGATAGTAAGTGCTATCTCATATTGCATGCCACCCTGATGTCTTAGTTCTACTGGATAGTAAGTGCTATCTCATATTGCATGGCACCCTGATGTCTGTGTTCTACTGGATAGTAAGTGCTATCTCCTATTGCATGGCACCCTGATGTCATAGTTCTACTACATAGTAAGTGCTATCTCATATTACATGACAACCTGATATCATAGTTCTACTAGATAGTAAGTGCTATCTCATATTGCATGATAACCTGATTTCTTAGTTCTACTGGATAGTAAGTGCTATCTCATATTGCATGACAACCTGATGTTTTAGTTCTACTGGATAGTAAGTGCTATCTCATATTGCATGACAACCTGATGTCTTAGTTCTACTGAATAGTAAGTACTATCTCATATTGCATGACAACCTGATGTCTTCGTTCTACTGGATAGTAAGTACTATCTCATATTGCATGACAACCTGATGTCTTTGTTCTACTAGATAGTAAGTACTATCTCATATTGCATGACAACCTGATGTCTTAGTTCTACTAAATAGTAAGTACTATCTCACATTGCATGACAACCTGATGTCTTCGTTCTACTGGATAGTAAGTGCTATCTCATATTGCATGCCACCCTGATGTCTTAGTTTTACTGGATAGTAAGTGCTATTTCATATTGCATGACAACCTGATGTCTTAGTTCTACTGGATAGTAAGTGCTATCTCATATTGCATCACAACCTGATGTCTTACTTCTACTAGATAGTAAGTACTATCTCATATTACATGGCACCCTGATGTCTTAGTTCTACTGGATAGTAAGTATTATCTCATATTGCATGGCAACCTGATCTCTTAGTTCTACTCGATAGTAAGTGCTATCTCATATTGCATGGCACCCTGATTTCTTAGTTCTACTAGATAGTAAGTACTATCTCATATTGTATGGCAACCTGATGTCTTAATTCTACTAGATAGTAAGTACTATCTCATATTGCATGACAACCTGATGTCTTAGTTCTACTGGATAGTAAGTGCTATCTCATATTACATGGCACCCTGATGTCTAAGTTCTACTGGATAGTAAGTACTATCTCATATTACATGACAACCTGATGGCTTAGTTCTACAAGATAGTAAGTACTATCTCATATTACATGACAACCTGATGTCTTAGTTCTACTGGATAGTAAGTACTATCTCAAATTGCATGGCACCCTGATCTCTTAGTTCTACTAGATAGTAGGTGCTATCTCATATTGCATGGCACCCTGATGTCTAAGTTCTGCTGGGTAGTAACTGCTATCTCATATAGCATGGCACCCTGATCTCTTAGTTCTACTAGATAGTAAGTGCTATTTGATATTGCATGGCACCCTGATGTATTAGTTCTACTAGATAGTAAGTGCTATCTCATATTGCATGGCACCCTGATCTCTTAGTTCTACTTGATAGTAAGTGGTATCTCATATTGCATGGCACCCTGATCTCTTAGTTCTATTAGATAGGAAGTGCTATCTCATATTGCATGTCACCTGATCTCTTAGTTCTACTAGATAGTAAGTGCTATCTCATATTGCATGGCACCCTGATGTATTAGTTCTACTAGATAGTAAGTGGTATCTCATATTGCATGGCACCCTGATCTCTTAGTTCTAGTTGATAGTAAGTACTATCTCATATTGCATGGCACCCTGATCTCTTAGTTCTACTAGATAGTAAGTGGTATCTCATATTGCATGGCACCCTGATCTCATTGTTCTACTAGATAGTAAGTGGTATCTCATATTGCATGGCATCCTGATCTCTTAGTTCTACTATATAGTAAGTGGTATCTCATATTGCATGGCACCCTGATCTCTTAGTTCTACTAGATAGTAAGTGGTATCTCATATTGCATGGCACCCTGATCTCTTAGTTCTACTTGATAGTAAGTGCTATCTCATATTGCATGGCACCCTGATCTCTTAGTTCTACTTGATATTAAGTGCTATCTCATATTGCATGGCACCCTGATGTCTTAGTTCTGCTGGGTAGTAAGTACTATCTCATATTGCATGGCCCCCGATCTCTTAGTTCTACTAGATATTAAGTGCTATCTCATTGCATGGCACCCTGATCTCTTAGTTCTAATAGATAGTAAGTGGTATCTCCTATTACATGGCACCCAGATGTCTTAGCTCTACTAGATAGTAAGTGCTATCTCATATTGCATGATACCTGATATCATAGTTCTACTAGATAGTAAGTACTATCTCATATTACATGACAACCTGATGTCTTAGTTCTACTGGATAGTATGTGCTATCTCATATTACATGGCACCCTGATCTCTTAGTTCTACTGGATAGTCAGTGCTATCTCATATTACATGGTACCCTGATCTCTTAGTTCTACTGGATAGTAAGTGCTATCTCATATTACATGGCACCCTGATATCTTAGTTCTACTGGATAGTCAGTGCTCTCTCATATTACATGGCACCCTGATCTCTTAGTTCTACTGGATAGTAAGTGCTATCCCATATTACATGGCACCCTGATCTCTTAGTTCTACTGGATAGTCAGTGCTATCTCATATTGCATGGCACCCTGATGTCTTAGTTCTACTGGATAGTAGGTGCTATCTCATATTGCATGGCACCCTGATGTCTAAGTTCTACTGGATAGTAAGTACTAACTCATATTGCATGACAACCTGATGTCTTAGTTTTACTGGATAGTAAGGAGTATCTCATATTGCATGGCACCCTGATGTCTTAGTTTTACTAGATAGTAAGTACTATCTCATATTGCATGAAAACCTGATGTCTTAGTTCTACTGGAGGGTAATTACTATATCATATTGCAAGACAACTTAATGTCTTAGTTCTACTGGATAGAAGGTGCTATTTCATATTGCATGGCACCCTGATGTCTTAGTTCTACTGGATAGTAAGTGCTATATCATATTGCATGGCACCCTGATGTCTTAGTTCTACTAGATAGTAAGTGCTATATCATATTGCATGGCACCCTGATGTCTTAGTTCTACTAGATAGTAAGTGCTATCTCATATTGCATAGCACACTGCTGTCTTAGTTCTACTGGTTAGTAAGTACTATATCATATTGCATGGCACCCTGATGTCTTAGTTCTACTGGATAGTAAGTGCTATCTCATATTGCATGGCACACTGATGTCTTAGTTCTACTGGGTAGTAAGTACTATATCATATTACATGGCACCCTGATCACTTAGTTCTACTAGATAGTAAGTGCTATCTCATATTACATGGCACACTGATCTCTTAGTTCTACTGGAGAGTAAGTACTATCTCATATGGTATGGCAACCTGATGTCTTAGTTTTACTGGATAGTAAGTGCTATCTCATATTGCATGGCACACTGATGTCTTAGTTCTACTGGGTGGTAAGTACTATATCATATTACATGGCACCCTGATCTCTTAGTTCTACTAGATAATAAGTGCTATCTCATATTACATGTCACCCTGATCTCTTAGTTCTACTGGATAGTAAGTACTATCTCATATTGTATGGCAACCTGATGTCTTAGTTCTACTGGATAGTAAGTTCTATCTCATATTGCATGACACCCTGATGTCTTAGTTCTACTGGGTAGTAAGTACTATCTCATATTGCATGGCAACCTGATCTCTTAGTTCTACTGGATAGTAAGTGCTATTTCATATTGCATGGCACACTGATGTCTTAGTTCTACTGGGTAGTAAGTACTATCTCATATTACATGGCACCCTGATCTCTTAGTTCTACTGGATAGTAAGTGCTATTTCATATTGCATGGCACACTGATGTCTTAGTTCTACTGGGTAGTAAGTGCTATCTCATATTGCATGACACACTGATGTCTTAGTTCTACTGGATAGTAAGTACTATCTCATATTGCATGGCACACTGATGTCTTAGTTCTACTGGGTAGTAAGTGCTATCTCATATTGCATGGCACACTGATGTCTTAGTTCTACTGGATAGTAAGTACTATCTCATATTGCATGGCACACTAATGTCTTAGTTCTACTGGATAGTAAGTACTATCTCATATTGCATGGCACCCTGATGTCTTAGTTCTACTGGATAGTAAGTGCTATCTCATATTACATGGCATCCTGATCTCTTATTTCTACAGGATAGTAGGTGCTATCTCATATTGCATGGCATCCTGATGTCTTAGTTCTACTGGGTAGTAAGTACTATCTCATATTACATGGCACCCTGATCTCTTAGTTCTACTGGATAGTAAGTGTTATCTCATATATCATGGCACCCTGATGTCTTAGTTCTACTAGGTAGTAAGTGCTATCTCATATTGCATGACAACCTGATGTCTTAGTTCTACTGGATAGTAAGTGCTATCTCATATTGCATGGCATCCTGATGTCTTAGTTCTACTGGGTAGTAAGTACTGTCTCATATTACATGGCACCCTGATCTGTTAGTTCTACTGGATAGTAAGTGCTATCTCATATTGCCTGGCACCCTGATGTCTTAGTTCTACTGGGTAGTAAGTGCTATCTCATATTGCATGACAACCTGATGTCTTAAATCTACTGGATAGTAAGTGCTATTTCATATTGCATGACAACCTGATGTCTTAGTTCTACTGGGGAGTAAGTGCTATCTCATATTGCATGGCACCCTGATCTCTTAGTTCTTCTAGATAGTAAGTGCTATCTCATATTGCATGGCACCCTGATGTCTTAGTTCTACTACATAGTAAGTGCTATCTCATATTGCATGACACCCTGATCTCTTAGTTCTACTAGATAGTAAGTGCTAGCTCATATTGCATGGCACCCTGATGTCTTAGTTCTACTAGATAGTAAGTGCTATCTCATATTGCATGACAACCTGATGTCTTAGTTCTACTGGGTAGTAAGCGCTATCTCATATTGCATGGCACCCTGATCTCTTAGTTCTACTAGATAGTAAGTGCTCTCTCATATTGCATGGCACCCTGATGTCTTAGTTCTACTAGATAGTAAGTACCATCTCATATTGCATTGCACCCTGATCTCTTATTTCTACTGGATAGTAAGTGCTATCTCATATTGCATGGCACCCTGATGTCTTAGTCCTACTGGGTGGTAAGTGCTATTTCATATTGCATGACAACCTGATGTCTTAGTTTTACTAGATAGTAAGTACTATTTCATATTGCATGACAACCTGATATCATAGTTCTACTAGATAGTAAGTACTATCTCATATTGCATGACAACCTGATGTCCTAGTTCTACTGGATACTAAGTGCTATCTCATATTGCATGACAACCTGATGTCTTAGTTCTACTGGATAGTAAGTGCTTTCTCATATTGCATGACAACCTGATGTCTTAGTTCTACTGGATAGTAAGTACTATCTCATATTGCATGACAACCTGATGTCTTAGTTCTACTAGATAGTAAGTACTATCTCATATTGCATGGCACCCTGATGACTTAGTTCTACTGGATAGTAAGTACTATCTCATATTGCATGGCACCCTGATGTCTTAGTTCTACTGGATAGTAAGTGCTATCTCATATTGAATGGCACCCTGATGTCTTAGTTCTACTGGATAGTAAGTACTATCTCATATTGCATGACAGCCTGATGTCTTAGTTCTACTGGATAGTAAGTGCTATCTCATATTGAATGGCACCCTGATGTCTTAGTTCTACTGGATAGTAAGTACTATCTCATATTGAATGGCACCCTGATGTCTTAGTTCTACTGGATAGTAAGTGCTATCTCATATTGAATGGCACCCTGATGTCTTAGTTCTACTGGATAGTAAGTGCTATCTCATATTGCATGCCACCCTGATGTCTTAGTTCTACTGGATAGTAAGTGCTATCTCATATTGCATGGCACCCTGATGTCTGTGTTCTACTGGATAGTAAGTGCTATCTCCTATTGCATGGCACCCTGATGTCATAGTTCTACTACATAGTAAGTGCTATCTCATATTACATGACAACCTGATATCATAGTTCTACTAGATAGTAAGTGCTATCTCATATTGCATGATAACCTGATTTCTTAGTTCTACTGGATAGTAAGTGCTATCTCATATTGCATGACAACCTGATGTTTTAGTTCTACTGGATAGTAAGTGCTATCTCATATTGCATGACAACCTGATGTCTTAGTTCTACTGAATAGTAAGTACTATCTCATATTGCATGACAACCTGATGTCTTCGTTCTACTGGATAGTAAGTACTATCTCATATTGCATGACAACCTGATGTCTTTGTTCTACTAGATAGTAAGTACTATCTCATATTGCATGACAACCTGATGTCTTAGTTCTACTAGATAGTAAGTACTATCTCACATTGCATGACAACCTGATGTCTTCGTTCTACTGGATAGTAAGTGCTATCTCATATTGCATGGCACCCTGATGTCTTAGTTTTACTGGATAGTAAGTGCTATTTCATATTGCATGAGTACCTGATGTCTTAGTTCTACTGGATAGTAAGTGCTATCTCATATTGCATCACAACCTGATGTCTTACTTCTACTAGATAGTAAGTACTATCTCATATTACATGGCACCCTGATGTCTTAGTTCTACTGGATAGTAAGTATTATCTCATATTGCATGGCAACCTGATCTCTTAGTTCTACTTGATAGTAAGTGCTATCTCACATTGCATGGCACCCTGATTTCTTAGTTCTACTAGATAGTAAGTACTATCTCATATTGTATGGCAACCTGATGTCTTAATTCTACTAGATAGTAAGTACTATCTCATATTGCATGACAACCTGATGTCTTAGTTCTACTGGATAGTAAGTGCTATCTCATATTACATGGCACCCTGATGTCTAAGTTCTACTGGATAGTAAGTACTATCTCATATTACATGACAACCTGATGGCTTAGTTCTACAAGATAGTAAGTACTATCTCATATTACATGACAACCTGATGTCTTAGTTCTACTGGATAGTAAGTACTATCTCAAATTGCATGGCACCCTGATCTCTTAGTTCTACTAGATAGTAGGTGCTATCTCATATTGCATGGCACCCTGATGTCTAAGTTCTGCTGGGTAGTAACTGCTATCTCATATAGCATGGCACCCTGATCTCTTAGTTCTACTAGATAGTAAGTGCTATTTGATATTGCATGGCACCCTGATGTATTAGTTCTACTAGATAGTAAGTGCTATCTCATATTGCATGGCACCCTGATCTCTTAGTTCTACTTGATAGTAAGTGGTATCTCATATTGCATGGCACCCTGATCTCTTAGTTCTACTAGATAGTAAGTGCTATCTCATTGCATGGCACCCTGATCTCTTAGTTCTAATAGATAGTAAGTGGTATCTCCTATTACATGGCACCCTGATCTCTTAGTTCTAGTTGATAGTAAGTACTATCTCATATTGCATGGCACCCTGATCTCTTAGTTCTACTAGATAGTAAGTGGTATCTCATATTGCATGGCACCCTGATCTCATTGTTCTACTAGATAGTAAGTGGTATCTCATATTGCATGGCATCCTGATCTCTTAGTTCTACAATATAGTAAGTGGTATCTCATATTGCATGGCACCCTGATCTCTTAGTTCTACTAGATAGTAAGTGGTATCTCATATTGCATGGCACCCTGATCTCTTAGTTCTACTTGATAGTAAGTGCTATCTGATATTGCATGGTAACCTGATCTCTTAGTTCTACTTGATATTAAGTGCTATCTCATATTGCATGGCACCCTGATGTCTTAGTTCTGCTGGGTAGTAAGTACTATCTCATATTGCATGGCCCTCGATCTCTTAGTTCTACTAGATAGTAAGTGCTATCTCATTGCATGGCACCCTGATCTCTTAGTTCTAATAGATAGTAAGTGGTATCTCCTATTACATGGCACCCAGATGTCTTAGCTCTACTAGATAGTAAGTGCTATCTCATATTGCATGGCACCCTGATTTCTTAGTCCTACTAGATAGTAAGTGCTATCTCATATTGCATGGCACCCTGATTTCTTAGTTCTACTAGATAGTAAGTGTTATGTCCTATTACATAGCACCCCGATGTCTTAGTTCTACTGGATAGTAAGTGGTATCTCATATTACATGACACCCTGATCTCTTAGTTCTACTAGATAGTAAGTGGTATCTCATATTGCATGGCAACCCGATGTCTTAGTTCTACTGGATAGTAAGTGGTATTTCATATTACATGACACCCTGATCTCTTTGTTCTACTAGATAGTAGGTGGTATCTCATATTGCATGGCAACCTGATCTCTTAGTACTACTGGATAGTAAGTACTATCTCATATTGCATGGCACCCTGTTGTCTTAGTTGTATTAGATAGTAAGTACTATCTCATATTGCATGGCACCCTGATGTCTTAGTTCTACTGGATAGTAAGTACTATCTCATATTGCATGGCACCCTGATGTCTTAGTTCTATTATATAGTAAGTACTATCCCATATTGCATGACAACCTGATGTCTTAGTTCTATTAGATAGTAAGTACTATCTCATATTGCATGGCACCCTGATGTCTTAGTTCTACTGGATAGTAAGTACTATCTCATATTGCATGGCACCCTGATGTCTTAATTCTATTAGATAGTAAGTACTATCTCATATTCCATGGCACCCTGATGTCTTACTTCTACAGGATATTAAGTGCTATCTCATATTACATGACAACCATATGTCTTAGTTCTATAGGATAGTAAGTCCTATCTCATATTACATGGCAACCTGATGTCCTAGTTCTATAGGTTAGTAAGTGCTATCTCATATTACTTGGCAACCTGATGTCTTAGTTCTACTGGGTAGAAGTGCTATCTCATATTACATGGCAACCTGATCTCTTATCTCTACGGGCTAGTAAGTGCTATCTCATATTACATGGCAACCTGATGTCATAGTTCTATAGGATAGTAAGTGCTATCTCATATTACCGGGCAACCTGATGTCTTAGTTGTACTGGATAGTAAGTGCTATCTCATATTACATGACAACCTGATGTCTTAGTTTTATAGGATAGTAAGTGCTATCTCGTGTTACATGGTACCTGATCTCTTAGTTCTACCGGGTAGTAAGTGCTAACTCATATTACGTAGCAACCTGATGTCTTAGTTCTACTGAGTAGTAAGTGCTATCTCATATTACATGGCACCTGTTTTCTTAGTTCTACTGGATAGTAAGTGCTATCTCAGCTTACATGGCAACCTGATCTCATAGTTCTACTGGATAGTAAGTGCTATCTCATATTGCATGATACCCTGATCTTATAGTTCTACTAGATAGTAAGTACTATCTCATCTTGCATGTTACCCTGATCTCATAATTCTACTAGATAGTAAGTACTATCTCATATAGCATGGCACCCTGATGTCTTAGTTCTACTGAGGAGTAAGTGCTATCTCATATTACATGGCAACCTGATGTCTTAGTTCTACTGGGTAGTGAGTGCTATCTCATATTACATGGAAACCTGACCTCTTAGTTCTACGGGGTAGTAAATGCTATCTCATATTACATGGCAACCTGATGTCTACGTTCTACTGGGTAGTAAGTGCTATCTCATATTGCATGGCACCCTGATCTCTTAGTTCTACTAGATAGTAAGTGCTATCTCATATTGCATGACACCCTGATGTTTTAGTTCTACTGGGTAGTAAGTGCAATTTCATATTGCATGGTACCCTGATCTCTTAGTTCTACTAGATAGTGAGTTCTATCTCATATTGCATGACAACCTGATGTCTTAGTTCTACTGGATAGTAAGTGCTATCTCATATTACATGGCAACTATATGTCTTAGTTCTATAGGATTGTAAGTGTTATCTCATATTACATGGCTACCTGATGTCTTAGTTCTGCTGGATAGTAATTGCTATCTCATATTGCATGACAACCTGATGTCTTAGTTCTACTGGATAGTAAGTGGTATCTCATATTACATGGCAACCATATGTCTTAGTTCTATAGGATAGTAAGTGCTATCTCATATTACATGGCAACCTGATGTCGTAGTTCTACTGGGTAGTAAGTGCTATCTCATATTACATGGCAACCTCATGTCTTAGTTCTATAGGATAGTAAGTGCTATCTCATATTACATGGGAACCTGATGTCTTAGTTCAACTGGGTAGTAAGTGGTATCTCATATTACATGGCAACCTGATCTCTTAGTTCTACGGAGTAGTAAGTGCTATCTCATATTACATGGCAATCTGATGTCTTAGTTCTATAGGATAGTAAGTGCTATCTCATATTACATGGTAACCTGATGTCTTAGGTCTACTGGATAGTAAGTGCTATCTCATATTACATGACAACCTTATGTCTTAGTTCTATAGGGTAGTAAGTGGTATCTTATATTACATGGCACCCTGATCTCTTAGTTCTACTGGATAGTAAGTGCTATCTCATATTACATGGCACCCTGATCTCTTAGTTCTACTAGATAGTCAGTGCTATCTCATATTACATGGCACCCTGATCTCTTAGTTTTACTGGATAGTAAGTGCTATCTCATATTACATGACAACATGGTGTTTTAGTTCTACTGGATAGTAAGTACTATCTCATATTACATGGCACCCTGATCTCTTAGTTCTACTGGATAGTCAGTGCTATCTCATATTGCATGGCACCCTGATGTCTTAGTTCTACTGGATAGTAGGTGCTATCTCATATTGCATGGCACCCTGATGTCTAAGTTCTACTGGATAGTAAGTACTATCTCATATTGCATGACAACCTGATGTCTTAGTTTTACTGGATAGTAACGAGTATCTCATATTGCATGACAACCTGATATCATAGTTCTACTAGATAGTAAGTGCTATCTCATATTGCCTGACAACCTGATATCATAGTTCTACTAGATAGCAAGTACTATCTCATATTGCATGACAACCTGATATCATAGTTCTACTAGATAGTAAGTGCTATCTCATATTACATGGCACCCTGATATCTTAGTTTTACTGGATAGTCAGTGCTATCTCATATTACATGGCACCCTGATCTGTTAGTTCTACTGGATAGTAAGTGCTATCTCATTTTCCATGGCACCCTGATGTCTTAGTTCTACTGGATAGTAAGTACTATCTCATATTGCAAGACAACCTGATATCATAGTTCTACTAGATAGTAAGTACTATCTCATATTGCATGACAACCTGATATCATAATTCTACTAGATAGTAAGTGCTATCTCATATTGCATGACAACCTGATATCATAGTTCTAGTGGATAGTAAGTGCTATCTCATATTGCATGATACCTGATATCATAGTTCTACTAGATAGTAAGTACTATCTCATATTACATGACAACCTGATGTCTTAGTTCTACTGGATAGTAAGTGCTATCTCATATTACATGGCACCCTGATCTCTTAGTTCTACTGGATAGTCAGTGCTATCTCATATTACATGGTACCCTGATCTCTTAGTTCTACTGGATAGTAAGTGCTATCTCATATTACATGGCACCCTGATATCTTAGTTCTACTGGATAGTCAGTGCTCTCTCATATTACATGGCACCCTGATCTCTTAGTTCTACTGGATAGTAAGTGCTATCCCATATTACATGGCACCCTGATCTCTTAGTTCTACTGGATAGTCAGTGCTATCTCATATTACATGGCACCCTGATCTCTTAGTTCTACTGAATAGTCAGTGCTATCTCATATTGCATGGCACCCTGATGTCTTAGTTCTACTGGATAGTAGGTGCTATCTCATATTGCATGGCACCCTGATGTCTAAGTTCTACTGGATAGTAAGTACTATCTCATATTGCATGACAACCTGATGTCTTAGTTTTACTGGATAGTAAGGAGTATCTCATATTGCATGGCACCCTGATGTCTTAGTTTTACTGGATAGTAAGTACTATCTCATATTGCATGAAAACCTGATGTCTTAGTTCTACTGGAGGGTAATTACTATATCATATTGCAAGACAACCTAATGTCTTAGTTCTACTGGATAGAAAGTGCTATTTCATATTGCATGGCACCCTGATGTCTTAGTTCTACTGGATAGTAAGTGCTATATCATATTGCATGGCACCCTGATGTCTTAGTTCTACTAGATAGTAAGTGCTATATCATATTGCATGGCACCCTGATGTCTTAGTTCTACTAGATAGTAAGTGCTATCTCATATTGCATAGTACACTGCTGTCTTAGTTCTACTGGTTAGTAAGTACTATATCATATTGCATGGCACCCTGATGTCTTAGTTCTACTGGATAGTAAGTGCTATCTCATATTGCATGGCACACTGATGTCTTAGTTCTACTGGGTAGTAAGTACTATATCATATTACATGGCACCCTGATCACTTAGTTCTACTAGATAGTAAGTGCTATCTCATATTACATGTCACCCTGATCTCTTAGTTCTACTGGATAGTAAGTACTATCTCATATTGTATGGCAACCTGATGTCTTAGTTCTACTGGATAGTAAGTACTATCTCATATTGCATGACACCCTGATGTCTTAGTTCTACTGGGTAGTAAGTACTATCTCATATTGCATGGCAACCTGATCTCTTAGTTCTACTGGATAGTAAGTGCTATTTCATATTGCATGGCACACTGATGTCTTAGTTCTACTGGGTAGTAAGTACTATCTCATATTACATGGCACCCTGATCTCTTAGTTCTACTGGATAGTAAGTGCTATTTCATATTGCATGGCACACTGATGTCTTAGTTCTACTGGGTAGTAAGTGCTATCTCATATTGCATGGCACACTGATGTCTTAGTTCTACTGGATAGTAAGTACTATCTCATATTGCATGGCACACTGATGTCTTAGTTCTACTGGGTAGTAAGTGCTATCTCATATTGCATGGCACACTGATGTCTTAGTTCTACTGGATAGTAAGTACTATCTCATATTGCATGGCACACTAATGTCTTAGTTCTACTGGATAGTAAGTGCTATCTCATATTGCATGGCACACTGATGTCTTAGTTCTACTGGATAGTAAGTACTATCTCATATTGCATGGCACACTGATGTCTTAGTTCTACTGGGTAGTAAGTGCTATCTCATATTGCATGGCACACTGATGTCTTAGTTCTACTGGATAGTAAGTACTATCTCATATTGCATGGCACACTAATGTCTTATTTCTACAGGATAGTAGGTGCTATCTCATATTGCATGGCATCCTGATGTCTTAGTTCTACTGGGTAGTAAGTACTATCTCATATTACATGGCACCCTGATCTCTTAGTTCTACTGGGTAGTAAGTGCTATCTCATATTGCATGACAACCTGATGTCTTAGTTCTACTGGATAGTAAGTGCTATCTCATATTGCATGGCATCCTGATGTCTTAGTTCTACTGGGTAGTAAGTACTGTCTCATATTACATGGCACCCTGATCTGTTAGTTCTACTGGATAGTAAGTGCTATCTAATATTGCCTGGCACCCTGATGTCTTAGTTCTACTGGGTAGTAAGTGCTATCTCATATTGCATGACAACCTGATGTCTTAAATCTACTGGATAGTAAGTGCTATTTCATATTGCATGACTACCTGATGTCTTAGTTCTACTGGATAGTAAGCACTATCTCATATTGCATGGCACCCTGATGTCTTAGTTCTACTGGGGAGTAAGTGCTATCTCATATTGCATGGCACCCTAATCTCTTAGTTCTTCTAGATAGTAAGTGCTATCTCATATTGCATGGCACCCTGATGTCTTAGTTCTACTAGATAGTAAGTGCTATCTCATATTGCATGACACCCTGATCTCTTAGTTCTACTAGATAGTAAGTGCTAGCTCGTATTGCATGGCACCCTGATGTCTTAGTTCTACTAGATAGTAAGTGCTATCTCATATTGCATGACAGCCTGATGTCTTAGTTCTACTGGGTAGTAAGCGCTATCTCATATTGCATGGCACCCTGATCTCTTAGTTCTACTAGATAGTAAGTGCTCTCTCATATTGCATGGCACCCTGATGTCTTAGTTCTACTAGATAGTAAGTACCATCTCATATTGCATGGCACCCTGATCTCTTATTTCTACTGGATAGTAAGTGCTATCTCATATTGCATGGCACCCTAATGTCTTAGTCCTACTGGGTAGTAAGTGCTATTTCATATTGCATGACAACCTGATGTCTTAGTTTTACTAGATAGTAAGTACTATTTCATATTGCATGACAACCTGATATCATAGTTCTACTAGATAGTAAGTACTATCTCATATTGCATGACAACCTGATGTCTTAGTTCTACTGGATACTAAGTGCTATCTCATATTGCATGACAACCTGATGTCTTAGTTCTACTGGATAGTAAGTGCTTTCTCATATTGCATGACAACCTGATGTCTTAGTTCTACTGGATAGTAAGTACTATCTCATATTGCATGACAACCTGATGTCTTAGTTCTACTAGATAGTAAGTACTATCTCATATTGCATGGCACCCTGATGACTTAGTTCTACTGGATAGTAAGTACTATCTCATATTGCATGGCACCCTGATGTCTTAGTTCTACTGGATAGTAAGTGCTATCTCATATTGAATGGCACCCTGATGTCTTAGTTCTACTGGATAGTAAGTACTATCTCATATTGCATGACAACCTGATGTCTTAGTTCTACTGGATAGTAAGTGCTATCTCATATTGAATGGCACCCTGATGTCTTAGTTCTACTGGATAGTAAGTACTATCTGATTTGAATGGCACCCTGATGTCTTAGTTCTACTGGATAGTAAGTGCTATCTCATATTGAATGCCACCCTGATGTCTTAGTTCTACTGGATAGTAAGTGCTATCTCATATTGCATGCCACCCTGATGTCTTAGTTCTACTGGATAGTAAGTGCTATCTCATATTGCATGGCACCCTGATGTCTGTGTTCTACTGGATAGTAAGTGCTATCTCATATTGCATGGCACCCTGATGTCATAGTTCTACTACATAGTAAGTGCTATCTCATATTACATGACAACCTGATATCATAGTTCTACTAGATAGTAAGTGCTATCTCATATTGCATGATAATCTGATTTCTTAGTTCTACTGGATAGTAAGTGCTATCTCATATTGCATGACAACCTGATGTTTTAGTTCTACTGGATAGTAAGTGCTATCTCATATTGCATGACAACCTGATGTCTTAGTTCTACTGAATAGTAAGTACTATCTCATATTGCATGACGACCTGATGTCTTCGTTCTACTGGATAGTAAGTACTATCTCATATTGCATGACAACCTGATGTCTTTGTTCTACTAGATAGTAAGTACTATCTCATATTGCATGACAACCTGATGTCTTCGTTCTACTGGATAGTAAGTGCTATCTCATATTGCATGGCACCCTGATGTCTTAGTTTTACTGGATAGTAAGTGCTATTTCATATTGCATGAAAACCTGATGTCTTAGTTCTACTGGATAGTAAGTGCTATCTCATATTGCATCACAACCTGATGTCTTACTTCTACTAGATAGTAAGTACTATCTCATATTACATGGCACCCTGATGTCTTAGTTCTACTGGATAGTAAGTATTATCTCATATTGCATGGCAACCTGATCTCTTAGTTCTACTCGATAGTAAGTGCTATCTCATATTGCATGGCACCCTGATTTCTTAGTTCTACTAGATAGTAAGTACTATCTCATATTGTATGGCAACCTGATGTCTTAATTCTACTAGATAGTAAGTACTATCTCATATTGCATGACAACCTGATGTCTTAGTTCTACTGGATAGTAAGTGCTATCTCATATTACATGGCACCCTGATGTCTCAGTTCTACTGGATAGTAAGTACTATCTCATATTACATGACAACCTGATGGCTTAGTTCTACTAGATAGTAAGTACTATCTCATATTACATGACAACCTGATGTCTTAGTTCTACTGGATAGTAAGTACTATCTCAAATTGCATGGCACCCTGATCTCTTAGTTCTACTAGATAGTAGGTGCTATCTCATATTGCATGGCACCCTGATGTCTAAGTTCTGCTGGGTAGTAACTGCTATCTCATATAGCATGGCACCCTGATCTCTTAGTTCTACTAGATAGTAAGTGCTATTTGATATTGCATGGCACCCTGATGTATTATTTCTACTAGATAGTAAGTGCTATCTCATATTGCATGGCACCCTGATCTCTTAGTTCTACTTGATAGTAAGTGGTATCTCATATTGCATGCCACCCTGATCTCTTAGTTCTACTAGATAGTAAGTGCTATCTCATTGCATGGCACCCTGATCTCTTAGTTCTAATAGATAGTAAGTGGTATCTCCTATTACATGGCACCCTGATCTCTTAGTTCTAGTTGATAGTAAGTACTATCTCATATTGCATGGCACCCTGATCTCTTAGTTCTACTAGATAGTAAGTGGTATCTCATATTGCATGGCACCCTGATCTCATTGTTCTACTAGATAGTAAGTGGTATCTCATATTGCATGGCATCCTGATCTCTTAGTTCTACAATATAGTAAGTGGTATCTCATATTGCATGGCACCCTGATCTCTTAGTTCTACTAGATAGTAAGTGGTATCTCATATTGCATGGCACCCTGATCTCTTAGTTCTACTTGATAGTAAGTGCTATCTGATATTGCATGGCACCCTGATCTCTTAGTTCTACTTGATATTAAGTGCTATCTCATATTGCATGGCACCCTGATGTCTTAGTTCTGCTGGGTAGTAAGTACTATCTCATATTGCATGGCCCCCGATCTCTTAGTTCTACTAGATAGTAAGTGCTATCTCATTGCATGGCACCCTGATCTCTTAGTTCTAATAGATAGTAAGTGGTATCTCCTATTACATGGCACCCAGATGTCTTAGCTCTACTACATAGTAAGTGCTATCTCATATTGCATGGCACCCTGATTTCTTAGTCCTACTAGATAGTAAGTGCTATCTCATATTGCATGGCACCCTGATTTCTTAGTTCTACTAGATAGTAAGTGTTATGTCCTATTACATGGCACCCCGATGTCTTAGTTCTACTGGATAGTAAGTGGTATCTCATATTACATGACACCTTGATCTCTTAGTTCTACTAGATAGTAAGTGGTATCTCATATTGCATGGCAACCCGATGTCTTAGTTCTACTGGATAGTAAGTGGTATTTCATATTACATGACACCCTGATCTCTTTGTTCTACTAGATAGTAAGTGGTATCTCATATTGCATGGCAACCTGATCTCTTAGTACTACTGGATAGTAAGTGCTATCTCATATTGCATGGCACCCTGTTGTCTTAGTTGTATTAGATAGTAAGTACTATCTCATATTGCATGGCACCCTGATGTCTTAGTTCTACTGGATAGTAAGTACTATCTCATATTGCATGGCACCCTGATGTCTTAGTTCTATTAAATAGTAAGTACTATCCCATATTGCATGACAACCTGATGTCTTAGTTCTATTAGATAGTAAGTACTATCTCATATTGCATGGCACCCTGATGTCTTAGTTCTACTGGATAGTAAGTACTATCTCATATTGCATGGCACCCTGATGTCTTACTTCTACAGGATATTAAGTGCTATCTCATATTACATGACAACCATATGTCTTAGTTCTATAGGATAGTAAGTCCTATCTCATATTACATGGCAACCTGATGTCCTAGTTCTATAGGTTAGTAAGTGCTATCTCATATTACTTGGCAACCTGATGTCTTAGTTCTACTGGGTAGAAGTGCTATCTCATATTACATGGCAACCTGATCTCTTATCTCTACGGGCTAGTAAGTGCTATCTCATATTACATGGCAACCTGATGTCATAGTTCTATAGGATAGTAAGTGCTATCTCATATTACCGGGCAACCTGATGTCTTAGTTGTACTGGATAGTAAGTGCTATCTCATATTACATGACAACCTGATGTCTTAGTTTTATAGGATAGTAAGTGCTATCTCATATTACATGGTACCTGATCTCTTAGTTCTGCCGGGTAGTAAGTGCTAACTCATATTACATAGCAACCTGATGTCTTAGTTCTACTGAGTAGTAAGTGCTATCTCATATTACATGGCAACCTGTTTTCTTAGTTCTACTGGATAGTAAGTGCTATCTCAGCTTACATGGCAACCTGATCTCATAGTTCTACTGGATAGTAAGTGCTATCTGATATTACATGATACCCTGATCTTATAGTTCTACTAGATAGTAAGTACTATCTCATCTTGCATGTTACCCTGATCTCATAATTCTACTAGATAGTAAGTACTATCTCATATAGCATGGCACCCTGATGTCTTAGTTCTACTGAGGAGTAAGTGCTATCTCATATTACATGGCAACCTGATGTCTTAGTTCTACTGGGTAGTGAGTGCTATCTCATATTACATGGAAAACTGATCTCTTAGTTCTACGGGGTAGTAAATGCTATGTCATATTACATGGCAACCTGATGTCTACGTTCTACTGGGTAGTAAGTGCTATCTCATATTGCATGGCACCCTGATCTCTTAGTTCTACTGGATAGTAAGTGCTATCTCATATTGCATGACACCCTGATGTTTTAGTTCTACTGGGTAGTAAGTGCAATTCCATATTGCATGGTACCCTGATCTCTTAGTTCTACTAGATAGTGAGTTCTATCTCATATTGCATGACAACCTGATGTCTTAGTTCTACTGGATAGTAAGTGCTATCTCATATTACGTGGCAACTATATGTCTTAGTTCTATAGGATTGTAAGTGTTATCTCATATTACATGGCTACCTGATGTCTTAGTTCTGCTGGATAGTAATTGCTATCTCATATTGCATGACAACCTGATGTCTTAGTTCTACTGGATAGTAAGTGGTATCTCATATTACATGGCAACCATATGTCTTAGTTCTATAGGATAGTAAGTGCTATCTCATATTACATGGTAACCTGATGTCTTAGGTCTACTGGATAGTAAGTGCTATCTCATATTACATGACAACCTTATGTCTTAGTTCTATAGGGTAGTAAGTGGTATCTGTTATTACATGGCACCCTGATCTCTTAGTTCTACTGGATAGTAAGTGCTATCTCATATTACATGGCACCCTGATCTCTTAGTTCTACTGGATAGTCAGTGCTATCTCATATTACATGGCACCCTGATCTCTTAGTTTTACTGGATAGTAAGTGCTATCTCATATTACATGACAACATGGTGTCTTAGTTCTACTGGATAGTAAGTACTATCTCATATTACATGGCACCCTGATCTCTTAGTTCTACTGGATAGTCAGTGCTATCTCATATTGCATGGCACCCTGATGTCTTAGTTCTACTGGATAGTAGGTGCTATCTCATATTGCATGGCACCCTGATGTCTAAGTTCTACTGGATAGTAAGTACTATCTCATATTGCATGACAACCTGATGTCTTAGTTTTACTGGATAGTAACGAGTATCTCATATTGCATGACAACCTGATATCATAGTTCTACTAGATAGTAAGTGCTATCTCATATTGCATGACAACCTGATATCATAGTTCTACTAGATAGCAAGTACTATCTCATATTGCATGACAACCTGATATCATAGTTCTACTAGATAGTAAGTGCTATCTCATATTACATGGCACCCTGATATCTTAGTTTTACTGGATAGTCAGTGCTATCTCATATTACATGGCACCCTGATCTGTTAGTTCTACTGGATAGTAAGTGCTATCTCATTTTCCATGGCACCCTGATGTCTTAGTTCTACTGGATAGTAAGTACTATCTCATATTGCAAGACAACCTGATATCATAGTTCTACTAGATAGTAAGTACTATCTCATATTGCATGACAACCTGATATCATAATTCTACTAGATAGTAAGTGCTATCTCATATTGCATGACAACCTGATATCATAGTTCTAGTGGATAGTAAGTGCTATCTCATATTGCATGATACCTGATATCATAGTTCTACTAGATAGTAAGTACTATCTCATATTACATGACAACCTGATGTCTTAGTTCTACTGGATAGTAAGTGCTATCTCATATTACATGGCACCCTGATCTCTTAGTTCTACTGGATAGTCAGTGCTATCTCATATTACATGGTACCCTGATCTCTTAGTTCTACTGGATAGTAAGTGCTATCTCATATTACATGGCACCCTGATATCTTAGTTCTACTGGATAGTCAGTGCTCTCTCATATTACATGGCACCCTGATCTCTTAGTTCTACTGGATAGTAAGTGCTATCCCATATTACATGGCACCCTGATCTCTTAGTTCTACTGGATAGTCAGTGCTATCTCATATTACATGGCACCCTGATCTCTTAGTTCTACTGAATAGTCAGTGCTATCTCATATTGCATGGCACCCTGATGTCTTAGTTCTACTGGATAGTAGGTGCTATCTCATATTGCATGGCACCCTGATGTCTTAGTTCTACTGGATAGTAAGTGCTATCTCATATTGCATGGCACCCTGATGTCTGTGTTCTACTGGATAGTAAGTGCTATCTCATATTGCATGGCACCCTGATGTCATAGTTCTACTACATAGTAAGTGCTATCTCATATTACATGACAACCTGATATCATAGTTCTACTAGATAGTAAGTGCTATCTCATATTGCATGATAACCTGATTTCTTAGTTCTACTGGATAGTAAGTGCTATCTCATATTGCATGACAACCTGATGTTTTAGTTCTACTGGATAGTAAGTGCTATCTCATATTGCATGACAACCTGATGTCTTAGTTCTACTGAATAGTAAGTACTATCTCATATTGCATGACGACCTGATGTCTTCGTTCTACTGGATAGTAAGTACTATCTCATATTGCATGACAACCTGATGTCTTTGTTCTACTAGATAGTAAGTACTATCTCATATTGCATGACAACCTGATGTCTTAGTTCTACTAGATAGTAAGTACTATCTCACATTGCATGACAACCTGATGTCTTCGTTCTACTGGATAGTAAGTGCTATCTCATATTGCATGGCACCCTGATGTCTTAGTTTTACTGGATAGTAAGTGCTATTTCATATTGCATGAAAACCTGATGTCTTAGTTCTACTGGATAGTAAGTGCTATCTCATATTGCATCACAACCTGATGTCTTACTTCTACTAGATAGTAAGTACTATCTCATATTACATGGCACCCTGATGTCTTAGTTCTACTGGATAGTAAGTATTATCTCATATTGCATGGCAACCTGATCTCTTAGTTCTACTCGATAGTAAGTGCTATCTCATATTGCATGGCACCCTGATTTCTTAGTTCTACTAGATAGTAAGTACTATCTCATATTGTATGGCAACCTGATGTCTTAATTCTACTAGATAGTAAGTACTATCTCATATTGCATGACAACCTGATGTCTTAGTTCTACTGGATAGTAAGTGCTATCTCATATTACATGGCACCCTGATGTCTCAGTTCTACTGGATAGTAAGTACTATCTCATATTACATGACAACCTGATGGCTTAGTTCTACTAGATAGTAAGTACTATCTTATATTACATGACAACCTGATGTCTTAGTTCTACTGGATAGTAAGTACTATCTCAAATTGCATGGCACCCTGATCTCTTAGTTCTACTAGATAGTAGGTGCTATCTCATATTGCATGGCACCCTGATGTCTAAGTTCTGCTGGGTAGTAACTGCTATCTCATATAGCATGGCACCCTGATCTCTTAGTTCTACTAGATAGTAAGTGCTATTTGATATTGCATGGCACCCTGATGTATTAGTTCTACTAGATAGTAAGTGCTATCTCATATTGCATGGCACCCTGATCTCTTAGTTCTACTTGATAGTAAGTGGTATCTCATATTGCATGGCACCCTGATCTCTTAGTTCTACTAGATAGTAAGTGCTATCTCATTGCATGGCACCCTGATCTCTTAGTTCTAATAGATAGTAAGTGGTATCTCCTATTACATGGCACCCTGATCTCTTAGTTCTAGTTGATAGTAAGTACTATCTCATATTGCATGGCACCCTGATCTCTTAGTTCTACTAGATAGTAAGTGGTATCTCATATTGCATGGCACCCTGATCTCATTGTTCTACTAGATATTAAGTGGTATCTCATATTGCATGGCATCCTGATCTCTTAGTTCTACAATATAGTAAGTGGTATCTCATATTGCATGGCACCCTGATCTCTTAGTTCTACTAGATAGTAAGTGGTATCTCATATTGCATGGCACCCTGATCTCTTAGTTCTACTTGATAGTAAGTGCTATCTGATATTGCATGGCACCCTGATCTCTTAGTTCTACTTGATATTAAGTGCTATCTCATATTGCATGGCACCCTGATGTCTTAGTTCTGCTGGGTAGTAAGTACTATCTCATATTGCATGGCCCCCGATCTCTTAGTTCTACTAGATAGTAAGTGCTATCTCATTGCATGGCACCCTGATCTCTTAGTTCTAATAGATAGTAAGTGGTATCTCCTATTACATGGCACCCAGATGTCTTAGCTCTACTAGATAGTAAGTGCTATCTCATATTGCATGGCACCCTGATTTCTTAGTCCTACTAGATAGTAAGTGCTATCTCATATTGCATGGCACCCTGATTTCTTAGTTCTACTAGATAGTAAGTGTTATGTCCTATTACATGGCACCCCGATGTCTTAGTTCTACTGGATAGTAAGTGGTATCTCATATTACATGACACCTTGATCTCTTAGTTCTACTAGATAGTAAGTGGTATCTCATATTGCATGGCAACCCGATGTCTTAGTTCTACTGGATAGTAAGTGGTATTTCATATTACATGACACCCTGATCTCTTTGTTCTACTAGATAGTAAGTGGTATCTCATATTGCATGGCAACCTGATCTCTTAGTACTACTGGATAGTAAGTACTATCTCATATTGCATGGCACCCTGTTGTCTTAGTTGTATTAGATAGTAAGTACTATCTCATATTGCATGGCACCCTGATGTCTTAGTTCTACTGGATAGTAAGTACTATCTCATATTGCATGGCACCCTGATGTCTTAGTTCTATTAAATAGTAAGTACTATCCCATATTGCATGACAACCTGATGTCTTAGTTCTACTGGGTAGTAAGCGCTATCTCATATTGCATGGCACCCTGATGTCTTAGTTCTACTGGATAGTAAGTACTATCTCATATTGCATGGCACCCTGATGTCTTACTTCTACAGGATATTAAGTGCTATCTCATATTACATGACAACCATATGTCTTAGTTCTATAGGATAGTAAGTCCTATCTCATATTACATGGCAACCTGATGTCCTAGTTCTATAGGTTAGTAAGTGCTATCTCATATTACTTGGCAACCTGATGTCTTAGTTCTACTGGGTAGAAGTGCTATCTCATATTACATGGCAACCTGATCTCTTATCTCTACGGGCTAGTAAGTGCTATCTCATATTACATGGCAACCTGATGTCATAGTTCTATAGGATAGTAAGTGCTATCTCATATTACCGGGCAACCTGATGTCTTAGTTGTACTGGATAGTAAGTGCTATCTCATATTACATGACAACCTGATGTCTTAGTTTTATAGGATAGTAAGTGCTATCTCATATTACATGGTACCTGATCTCTTAGTTCTACCGGGTAGTAAGTGCTAACTCATATTACATAGCAACCTGATGTCTTAGTTCTACTGAGTAGTAAGTGCTATCTCATATTACATGGCAACCTGTTTTCTTAGTTCTACTGGATAGTAAGTGCTATCTCAGCTTACATGGCAACCTGATCTCATAGTTCTACTGGATAGTAAGTGCTATCTCATATTGCATGATACCCTGATCTTATAGTTCTACTAGATAGTAAGTACTATCTCATCTTGCATGTTACCCTGATCTCATAATTCTACTAGATAGTAAGTACTATCTCATATAGCATGGCACCCTGATGTCTTAGTTCTACTGAGGAGTAAGTGCTATCTCATATTACATGGCAACCTGATGTCTTAGTTCTACTGGGTAGTGAGTGCTATCTCATATTACATGGAAAACTGATCTCTTAGTTCTACGGGGTAGTAAATGCTATGTCATATTACATGGCAACCTGATGTCTACGTTCTACTGGGTAGTAAGTGCTATCTCATATTGCATGGCACCCTGATCTCTTAGTTCTACTGGATAGTAAGTGCTATCTCATATTGCATGACACCCTGATGTTTTAGTTCTACTGGGTAGTAAGTGCAATTCCATATTGCATGGTACCCTGATCTCTTAGTTCTACTAGATAGTGAGTTCTATCTCATATTGCATGACAACCTGATGTCTTAGTTCTACTGGATAGTAAGTGCTATCTCATATTACGTGTCAACTATATGTCTTAGTTCTATAGGATTGTAAGTGTTATCTCATATTACATGGCTACCTGATGTCTTAGTTCTGCTGGATAGTAATTGCTATCTCATATTGCATGACAACCTGATGTCTTAGTTCTACTGGATAGTAAGTGGTATCTCATATTACATGGCAACCATATGTCTTAGTTCTATAGGATAGTAAGCGCTATCTCATATTACATGGCAACCTGATGTCGTAGTTCTACTGGGTAGTAAGTGCTATCTCATATTACATGGCAACCTCATGTCTTAGTTCTATAGGATAGTAAGTGCTATCTCATATTACATGGGAACCTGATGTCTTAGTTCAACTGGGTAGTAAGTGGTATCTCATATTACATGGCAACCTGATCTCTTAGTTCTACGGAGTAGTAAGTGCTATCTCATATTACAAGGCAATCTGATGTCTTAGTTCTATAGGATAGTAAGTGCTATCTCATATTACATGGTAACCTGATGTCTTAGGTCTACTGGATAGTAAGTGCTATCTCATATTACATGACAACCTTATGTCTTAGTTCTATAGGGTAGTAAGTGGTATCTGTTATTACATGGCACCCTGATCTCTTAGTTCTACTGGATAGTAAGTGCTATCTCATATTACATGGCACCCTGATCTCTTAGTTCTACTGGATAGTCAGTGCTATCTCATATTACATGGCACCCTGATCTCTTAGTTTTACTGGATGGTAAGTGCTATCTCATATTACATGACAACATGGTGTCTTAGTTCTACTGGATAGTAAGTACTATCTCATATTACATGGCACCCTGATCTCTTAGTTCTACTGGATAGTCAGTGCTATCTCATATTGCATGGCACCCTGATGTCTTAGTTCTACTGGATAGTAGGTGCTATCTCATATTGCATGGCACCCTGATGTCTAAGTTCTACTGGATAGTAAGTACTATCTCATATTGCATGACAACCTGATGTCTTAGTTTTACTGGATAGTAACGAGTATCTCATATTGCATGACAACCTGATATCATAGTTCTACTAGATAGTAAGTGCTATCTCATATTGCATGACAACCTGATATCATAGTTCTACTAGATAGCAAGTACTATCTCATATTGCATGACAACCTGATATCATAGTTCTACTAGATAGTAAGTGCTATCTCATATTACATGGCACCCTGATATCTTAGTTTTACTGGATAGTCAGTGCTATCTCATATTACATGGCACCCTGATCTGTTAGTTCTACTGGATAGTAAGTGCTATCTCATTTTCCATGGCACCCTGATGTCTTAGTTCTACTGGATAGTAAGTACTATCTCATATTGCAAGACAACCTGATATCATAGTTCTACTAGATAGTAAGTACTATCTCATATTGCATGACAACCTGATATCATAATTCTACTAGATAGTAAGTGCTATCTCATATTGCATGACAAACTGATATCATAGTTCTAGTGGATAGTAAGTGCTATCTCATATTGCATGATACCTGATATCATAGTTCTACTAGATAGTAAGTACTATCTCATATTACATGACAACCTGATGTCTTAGTTCTACTGGATAGTAAGTGCTATCTCATATTACATGGCACCCTGATCTCTTAGTTCTACTGGAATGTCAGTGCTATCTCATATTACATGGTACCCTGATCTCTTAGTTCTACTGGATAGTAAGTGCTATCTCATATTACATGGCACCCTGATATCTTAGTTCTACTGGATAGTCAGTGCTCTCTCATATTACATGGCACCTTGATCTCTTAGTTCTACTGGATAGTAAGTGCTATCCCATATTACATGGCACCCTGATCTCTTAGTTCTACTGGATAGTCAGTGCTATCTCATATTACATGGCACCCTGATCTCTTAGTTCTACTGAATAGTCAGTGCTATCTCATATTGCATGGCACCCTGATGTCTTAGTTCTACTGGATAGTAGGTGCTATCTCATATTGCATGGCACCCTGATGTCTAAGTTCTACTGGATAGTAAGTACTATCTCATATTGCATGACAACCTGATGTCTTAGTTTTACTGGATAGTAAGGAGTATCTCATATTGCATGGCACCCTGATGTCTTAGTTTTACTGGATAGTAAGTACTATCTCATATTGCATGAAAACCTGATGTCTTAGTTCTACTGGAGGGTAATTACTATATCATATTGCAAGACAACCTAATGTCTTAGTTCTACTGGATAGAAAGTGCTATTTCATATTGCATGGCACCCTGATGTCTTAGTTCTACTGGATAGTAAGTGCTATATCATATTGCATGGCACCCTGATGTCTTAGTTCTACTAGATAGTAAGTGCTATATCATATTGCATGGCACCCTGATGTCTTAGTTCTACTAGATAGTAAGTGCTATCTCATTTATCATAGCACACTGCTGTCTTAGTTCTACTGGTTAGTAAGTACTATATCATATTGCATGGCACCCTGATGTTTTAGTTCTACTGGATAGTAAGTGCTATCTCATATTGCATGGCACACTGATGTCTTAGTTCTACTGGGTGTTAAGTACTATATCATATTACATGGCACCCTGATCACTTAGTTCTACTAGATAGTAAGTGCTATCTCATATTACATGGCACACTGATCTCTTAGTTCTACTGGAGAGTAAGTACTATCTCATATGGTATGGCAACCTGATGTCTTAGTTCTACTGGATAGTAAGTGCTATCTCATATTGCATGGCACACTGATGTCTTAGTTCTACTGGGTAGTAAGTACTATATCATATTACATGGCACCCTGATCTCTTAGTTCTACTAGATAATAAGTGCTATCTCATATTACATGTCACCCTGATCTCTTAGTTCTACTGGATAGTAAGTACTATCTCATATTGTATGGCAACCTGATGTCTTAGTTCTACTGGATAGTAAGTACTATCTCATATTGCATGACACCCTGATGTCTTAGTTCTACTGGGTAGTAAGTACTATCTCATATTGCATGGCAACCTGATCTCTTAGTTCTACTGGATAGTAAGTGCTATTTCATATTGCATGGCACACTGATGTCTTAGTTCTACTGGGTAGTAAGTGCTATCTCATATTGCATGGCACACTGATGTCTTACTTCTACTGGATAGTAAGTACTATCTCATATTGCATGGCACACTGATGTCTTAGTTCTACTGGGTAGTAAGTGCTATCTCATATTGCATGGCACACTGATGTCTTAGTTCTACTGGATAGTAAGTACTATCTCATATTGCATGGCACACTAATGTCTTAGTTTTACTGGATAGTAAGTGCTATCTCATATTGAATGGCACACTGATGTCTTAGTTCTACTGGATAGTAAGTACTATCTCATATTGCATGGCACACTGATGTCTTAGTTCTACTGGGTAGTAAGTGCTATCTCATATTGCATGGCACACTGATGTCTTAGTTCTACTGGATAGTAAGTACTATCTCATATTGCATGGCACACTAATGTCTTATTTCTACAGGATAGTAGGTGCTATCTCATATTGCATGGCATCCTGATGTCTTAGTTCTACTGGGTAGTAAGTACTATCTCATATTACATGGCACCCTGATCTCTTAGTTCTACTGGATAGTAAGTGTAATCTCATATATCATGGGACCCTGATGTCTTAGTTCTACTGGGTAGTAAGTGCTATCTCATATTGCATGACAACCTGATGTCTTAGTTCTACTGGATAGTAAGTGCTATCTCATATTGCATGGCATCCTGATGTCTTAGTTCTACTGGGTAGTAAGTACTGTCTCATATTACATGGCACCCTGATCTGTTAGTTCTACTGGATAGTGAGTGCTATCTAATATTACCTGGCACCCTGATGTCTTAGTTCTACTGGGTAGTAAGTGCTATCTCATATTGCATGACAACCTGATGTCTTAAATCTACTGGATAGTAAGTGCTATTTCATATTGCATGACTACATGATGTCTTAGTTCTACTGGATAGTAAGTACTATCTCATATTGCATGGCACCCTGATGTCTTAGTTATACTGGGGAGTAAGTGCTATCTCATATTGCATGGCACCCTGATCTCTTAGTTCTTCTAGATAGTAAGTGCTATCTCATATTGCATGGCACCCTGATGTCTTAGATCTACTAGATAGTAAGTGCTATCTCATATTGCATGACACCCTGATCTCTTAGTTCTACTAGATAGTAAGTGCTAGCACATATTGCATGGCACCCTGATGTCTTAGTTCTACTAGATAGTAAGTGCTATCTCATATTGCATGACAACCTGATGTCTTAGTTCTACTGGGTAGTAAGCGCTATCTCATATTGCATGGCACCCTGATCTCTTAGTTCTACTAGATAGTAAGTGCTCTCTCATATTGCATGGCACCCTGATGTCTTAGTTCTACTAGATAGTAAGTACCATCTCATATTGCATGGCACCCTGATCTCTTATTTCTACTGGATAGTAAGTGCTATCTCATATTGCATGGCACCCTGATGTCTTAGTCCTACTGGGTAGTAAGTGCTATTTCATATTGCATGACAACCTGATGTCTTAGTTTTACTAGATAGTAAGTACTATTTCATATTGCATGACAACCTGATATCTTATTTCTTTTGGATAGTAAGTGCTATCTCATATGCATGAATCCCTGATGTCTTAGTTCTACTAGATAGTAAGTACTATTTCATATTGCATGACAACCTGATATCATAGTTCTACTAGATAGTAAGTGTTATCTCATATTGCATGACAACCTGATGTCTTAGTTCTACTGGATAGTAAGTGCTTTCTCATATTGCATGACAACCTGATGTCTTAGTTCTACTAGATAGTAAGTACTATCTCATATTGCATGGCACCCTGATGACTTAGTTCTACTGGATAGTAAGTACTATCTCATATTGCATGGCACCCTGATGTCTTAGTTCTACTGGATAGTAAGTGCTATCTCATATTGAATGGCACCCTGATGTCTTAGTTCTACTGGATAGTAAGTACTATCTTATATTGCATGACAACCTGATGTCTTAGTTCTACTGGATAGTAAGTGCTATCTCATATTGCATGCCACCCTGATGTCTTAGTTCTACTTGATAGTAAGTGCTATCTCATATTGCATAACACCCTGATGTCTGTGTTCTACTGGATAGTAAGTGCTATCTCATATTGCATGGCACCCTGATGTCATAGTTCTACTACATAGTAAGTGCTATCTCATATTACATGGGAACCTGATGTCTTAGTTCAACTGGGTAGTAAGTGGTATCTCATATTACATGGCAACCTGATCTCTTAGTTCTACGGAGTAGTAAGTGCTATCTCATATTACATGGCAATCTGATGTCTTAGTTCTATAGGATAGTAAGTGCTATCTCATATTACATGGTAACCTGATGTCTTAGGTCTACTGGATAGTAAGTGCTATCTCATATTACATGACAACCTTATGTCTTAGTTCTATAGGGTAGTAAGTGGTATCTTATATTACATGGCACCCTGATCTCTTAGTTCTACTGGATAGTAAGTGCTATCTCATATTACATGGCACCCTGATCTCTTAGTTCTACTGGATAGTCAGTGCTATCTCATATTACATGGCACCCTGATCTCTTAGTTCTACTGGATAGTAAGTGCTATCTCATATTGCATGACAACCTGATGTTTTAGTTCTACTGGATAGTAAGTGCTATCTCATATTGCATGACAACCTGATGTCTTAGTTCTACTGAATAGTTAGTACTATCTCATATTGCATGACAACCTGATGTCTTCGTTCTACTGGATAGTAAGTACTATCTCATATTGCATGACAACCTAATGTCTTTGTTCTACTAGATAGTAAGTACTATCTCATATTGCATGACAACCTGATGTCTTAGTTCTACTAGATAGTAAGTACTATCTCACATTGCATGACAACCTGATGTCTTCGTTCTACTAGATAGTAAGTGCTATCTTATATTGCATGGCACCCTGATGTCTTAGTTTTACTGGATAGTAAGTGCTATTTCATATTGCATGACAACCTGATGTCTTAGTTCTACTGGATAGTAAGTGCTATTTCATATTGCATCACAACCTGATGTCTTACTTCTACTAGATAGTAAGTACTATCTCATATTACATGGCACCCTGATGTCTTAGTTCTACTGGATAGTAATTATTATCTCATATTGCATGGCAACCTGATCTCTTAGTTCTACTGGATAGTAAGTGCTCTCTCATATTACATGGCACCCTGATATCTTAGTTCTACTGGATAGTCAGTGCTCTCTCATATTACATGGCACCCTGATCTCTTAGTTCTACTGGATAGTAAGTGCTATCTCATATTGCATGACAACCTGATGTCTTAGTTCTACTGGATAGTAAGTGCTATCTCATATTACATGGCATCCTGATGTCTAAGTTCTACTGGATAGTAAGTACTATCTCATATTACATGACAACCTGATGGCTTAGTTCTACTAGATAGTAAGTACTATCTCATATTACATGACAACCTGATGTCTTAGTTCTACTGGATAGTAAGTACTATCTCAAATTGCATGGCACCCTGATCTCTTAGTTCTACTAGATAGTAGGTGCTATCTCATATTGCATGGCCCCCTGATGTCTAAGTTCTGCTGGGTAGTAACTGCTATCTCATATAGCATGGCACCCTGATCTCTTAGTTCTACTAGATAGTAAGTGCTATTTGATATTGCATGGCACCCTGATGTATTAGTTCTACTAGATAGTAAGTGCTATCTCATATTGCATGGCACCCTGATCTCTTAGTTCTACTTGATTGTAAGTGGTATCTCATATTGCATGGCACCCTGATCTCTTAGTTCTACTAGATAGTAAGTGCTATCTCATATTGCATGGCACCTGATCTCTTAGTTCTACTAGATAGTAAGTGCTATCTCATATTGCATGGCACCCTGATGTATTAGTTCTACTAGATAGTAAGTGGTATCTCATATTGCATGGCACCCTGATCTCTTAGTTCTAGTTGATAGTAAGTACTATCTCATATTGCATGGCACCCTGATCTCTTAGTTCTACTAGATAGTAAGTGGTATCTCATATTGCATGGCACCCTGATCTCATTGTTCTACTAGATAGTAAGTGGTATCTCATATTGCATGGCATCCTGATCTCTTAGTTCTACTATATAGTAAGTGGTATCTCATATTGCATGGCACCCTGATCTCTTAGTTCTACTAGATAGTAAGTGGTATCTCATATTGCATGGCACCCTGATCTCTTAGTTCTACTTGATAGTAAGTGCTATCTCATATTGCATGGCACCCTGATCTCTTAGTTCTACTTGATATTAAGTGCTATCTCATATTGCATGGCACCCTGATGTCTTAGTTCTGCTGGGTAGTAAGTACTATCTCATATTGCATGGCCCCCGATCTCTTAGTTCTACTAGATAGTAAGTGCTATCTCATTGCATGGCACCCTGATCTCTTAGTTCTACTAGATAGTAAGTGGTATCTCCTATTACATGGCACCCAGATGTCTTAGCTCTACTAGATAGTAAGTGCTATCTCATATTGCATGGCACCCTGATTTCTTAGTCCTACTAGATAGTAAGTGCTATCTCATATTGCATGGCACCCTGATTTCTTAGTTCTACTAGATAGTAAGTGTTATGTCCTATAACATGGCACCCCGATGTCTTAGTTCTACTGGATAGTAAGTGGTATCTCATATTACATGACACCCTGATCTCTTAGTTCTACTAGATAGTAAGTGGTATCTCATATTGCATGGCAACCCGATGTCTTAGTTCTACTGGATAGTAGGTGGTATTTCATATTACATGACACCCTGATCTCTTTGTTCTACTAGATAGTAAGTGGTATCTCATATTGCATGGCAACCTGATCTCTTAGTACTACTGGATAGTAAGTACTATCTCATATTGCATGGCACCCTGTTGTCTTAGTTGTATTAGATAGTAAGTACTATCTCATATTGCATGGCACCCTGATGTCTTAGTTCTACTGGATAGTAAGTACTATCTCATATTGCATGGCACCCTGATGTCTTAGTTCTATTAAATAGTAAGTACTATCCCATATTGCATGACAACCTGATGTCTTAGTTCTATTAGATAGTAAGTACTATCTCATATTGCATGGCAACCTGATGTCTTAGTTCTACTGGATAGTAAGTACTATCTCATATTGCATGGCACCCTGATGTCTTAATTCTATTAGATAGTAAGTACTATCTCATATTCCATGGCACCCTGATGTCTTACTTCTACAGGATATTAAGTGCTATCTCATATTACATGACAACCATATGTCTTAGTTCTATAGGATAGTAAGTCCTATCTCATATTACATGGCAACCTGATGTCCTAGTTCTATAGGTTAGTAAGTGCTATCTCATATTACTTGGCAACCTGATGTCTTAGTTCTACTGGGTAGAAGTGCTATCTCATATTACATGGCAACCTGATCTCTTAGTTCTACGGGCTAGTAAGTGCTATCTCATATTACATGGCAACCTGATGTCTTAGTTCTATAGGATAGTAAGTGCTATCTCATATTACCGGGCAACCTGATGTCTTAGTTGTACTGGATAGTAAGTGCTATCTCATATTACATGACAACCTGATGTCTTAGTTTTATAGGATAGTAAGTGCTATCTCATATTACATGGTACCTGATCTCTTAGTTCTACCGGGTAGTAAGTGCTAACTCATATTACATAGCAACCTGATGTCTTAGTTCTACTGAGTAGTAAGTGCTATCTCATATTACATGGCAACCTGTTTTGTTAGTTCTACTGGATAGTAAGTGCTATCTCAGCTTACATGGCAACCTGATCTCATAGTTCTACTGGATAGTAAGTGCTATCTCATATTGCATGATACCCTGATCTTATAATTCTACTAGATAGTAAGTACTATCTCATCTTGCATGTTACCCTGATCTCATAATTCTACTAGATAGTAAGTACTATCTCATATAGCATGACAACCTGATGTCTTCGTTCTACTGGATAGTAAGTACTATCTCATATTGCATGACAACCTAATGTCTTTGTTCTACTAGATAGTAAGTACTATCTCATATTGCATGACAACCTGATGTCTTAGTTCTACTAGATAGTAAGTACTATCTCACATTGCATGACAACCTGATGTCTTCGTTCTACTAGATAGTAAGTGCTATCTTATATTGCATGGCACCCTGATGTCTTAGTTTTACTGGATAGTAAGTGCTATTTCATATTGCATGACAACCTGATGTCTTAGTTCTACTGGATAGTAAGTGCTATTTCATATTGCATCACAACCTGATGTCTTACTTCTACTAGATAGTAAGTACTATCTCATATTACATGGCACCCTGATGTCTTAGTTCTACTGGATAGTAATTATTATCTCATATTGCATGGCAACCTGATCTCTTAGTTCTACTGGATAGTAAGTGCTCTCTCATATTACATGGCACCCTGATATCTTAGTTCTACTGGATAGTCAGTGCTCTCTCATATTACATGGCACCCTGATCTCTTAGTTCTACTGGATAGTAAGTGCTATCTCATATTGCATGACAACCTGATGTCTTAGTTCTACTGGATAGTAAGTGCTATCTCATATTACATGGCATCCTGATGTCTAAGTTCTACTGGATAGTAAGTACTATCTCATATTACATGACAACCTGATGGCTTAGTTCTACTAGATAGTAAGTACTATCTCATATTACATGACAACCTGATGTCTTAGTTCTACTGGATAGTAAGTACTATCTCAAATTGCATGGCACCCTGATCTCTTAGTTCTACTAGATAGTAGGTGCTATCTCATATTGCATGGCCCCCTGATGTCTAAGTTCTGCTGGGTAGTAACTGCTATCTCATATAGCATGGCACCCTGATCTCTTAGTTCTACTAGATAGTAAGTGCTATTTGATATTGCATGGCACCCTGATGTATTAGTTCTACTAGATAGTAAGTGCTATCTCATATTGCATGGCACCCTGATCTCTTAGTTCTACTTGATTGTAAGTGGTATCTCATATTGCATGGCACCCTGATCTCTTAGTTCTACTAGATAGTAAGTGCTATCTCATATTGCATGGCACCTGATCTCTTAGTTCTACTAGATAGTAAGTGCTATCTCATATTGCATGGCACCCTGATGTATTAGTTCTACTAGATAGTAAGTGGTATCTCATATTGCATGGCACCCTGATCTCTTAGTTCTAGTTGATAGTAAGTACTATCTCATATTGCATGGCACCCTGATCTCTTAGTTCTACTAGATAGTAAGTGGTATCTCATATTGCATGGCACCCTGATCTCATTGTTCTACTAGATAGTAAGTGGTATCTCATATTGCATGGCATCCTGATCTCTTAGTTCTACTATATAGTAAGTGGTATCTCATATTGCATGGCACCCTGATCTCTTAGTTCTACTAGATAGTAAGTGGTATCTCATATTGCATGGCACCCTGATCTCTTAGTTCTACTTGATAGTAAGTGCTATCTCATATTGCATGGCACCCTGATCTCTTAGTTCTACTTGATATTAAGTGCTATCTCATATTGCATGGCACCCTGATGTCTTAGTTCTGCTGGGTAGTAAGTACTATCTCATATTGCATGGCCCCCGATCTCTTAGTTCTACTAGATAGTAAGTGCTATCTCATTGCATGGCACCCTGATCTCTTAGTTCTACTAGATAGTAAGTGGTATCTCCTATTACATGGCACCCAGATGTCTTAGCTCTACTAGATAGTAAGTGCTATCTCATATTGCATGGCACCCTGATTTCTTAGTCCTACTAGATAGTAAGTGCTATCTCATATTGCATGGCACCCTGATTTCTTAGTTCTACTAGATAGTAAGTGTTATGTCCTATAACATGGCACCCCGATGTCTTAGTTCTACTGGATAGTAAGTGGTATCTCATATTACATGACACCCTGATCTCTTAGTTCTACTAGATAGTAAGTGGTATCTCATATTGCATGGCAACCCGATGTCTTAGTTCTACTGGATAGTAGGTGGTATTTCATATTACATGACACCCTGATCTCTTTGTTCTACTAGATAGTAAGTGGTATCTCATATTGCATGGCAACCTGATCTCTTAGTACTACTGGATAGTAAGTACTATCTCATATTGCATGGCACCCTGTTGTCTTAGTTGTATTAGATAGTAAGTACTATCTCATATTGCATGGCACCCTGATGTCTTAGTTCTACTGGATAGTAAGTACTATCTCATATTGCATGGCACCCTGATGTCTTAGTTCTATTAAATAGTAAGTACTATCCCATATTGCATGACAACCTGATGTCTTAGTTCTATTAGATAGTAAGTACTATCTCATATTGCATGGCAACCTGATGTCTTAGTTCTACTGGATAGTAAGTACTATCTCATATTGCATGGCACCCTGATGTCTTAATTCTATTAGATAGTAAGTACTATCTCATATTCCATGGCACCCTGATGTCTTACTTCTACAGGATATTAAGTGCTATCTCATATTACATGACAACCATATGTCTTAGTTCTATAGGATAGTAAGTCCTATCTCATATTACATGGCAACCTGATGTCCTAGTTCTATAGGTTAGTAAGTGCTATCTCATATTACTTGGCAACCTGATGTCTTAGTTCTACTGGGTAGAAGTGCTATCTCATATTACATGGCAACCTGATCTCTTAGTTCTACGGGCTAGTAAGTGCTATCTCATATTACATGGCAACCTGATGTCTTAGTTCTATAGGATAGTAAGTGCTATCTCATATTACCGGGCAACCTGATGTCTTAGTTGTACTGGATAGTAAGTGCTATCTCATATTACATGACAACCTGATGTCTTAGTTTTATAGGATAGTAAGTGCTATCTCATATTACATGGTACCTGATCTCTTAGTTCTACCGGGTAGTAAGTGCTAACTCATATTACATAGCAACCTGATGTCTTAGTTCTACTGAGTAGTAAGTGCTATCTCATATTACATGGCAACCTGTTTTGTTAGTTCTACTGGATAGTAAGTGCTATCTCAGCTTACATGGCAACCTGATCTCATAGTTCTACTGGATAGTAAGTGCTATCTCATATTGCATGATACCCTGATCTTATAATTCTACTAGATAGTAAGTACTATCTCATCTTGCATGTTACCCTGATCTCATAATTCTACTAGATAGTAAGTACTATCTCATATAGCATGGCACCCTGATGTCTTAGTTCTACTGAGGAGTAAGTGCTATCTCATATTACATGGCAACCTGATGTCTTAGTTCTACTGGGTAGTGAGTGCTATCTCGTATTACATGGAAACCTGATCTCTTAGTTCTACGGGGTAGTAAATGCTATCTCATATTACATGGCAACCTGATGTCTACGTTCTACTGGGTAGTAAGTGCTATCTCATATTGCATGGCACCCTGATCTCTTAGTTCTACTAGATAGTAAGTGCTATCTCATATTGCATGACACCCTGATGTTTTAGTTCTACTGGGTAGTAAGTGCAATTTCATATTGCATGGTACCCTGATGTCTAAGTTCTACTGGATAGTAAGTACTATCTCATATTGCATGACAACCTGATGTCTTAGTTTTACTGGATAGTAACGAGTATCTCATATTGCATGACAACCTGATATCATAGTTCTACTAGATAGTAAGTGCTATCTCATATTGCATGACAACCTGATATCATAGTTCTACTAGATAGCAAGTACTATCTCATATTGCATGACAACCTGATATCATAGTTCTACTAGATAGTAAGTGCTATCTCATATTACATGGCACCCTGATATCTTAGTTTTACTGGATAGTCAGTGCTATCTCATATTACATGGCACCCTGATCTGTTAGTTCTACTGGATAGTAAGTGCTATCTCATTTTCCATGGCACCCTGATGTCTTAGTTCTACTGGATAGTAAGTACTATCTCATATTGCAAGACAACCTGATATCATAGTTCTACTAGATAGTAAGTACTATCTCATATTGCATGACAACCTGATATCATAATTCTACTAGATAGTAAGTGCTATCTCATATTGCATGACAACCTGATATCATAGTTCTAGTGGATAGTAAGTGCTATCTCATATTGCATGATACCTGATATCATAGTTCTACTAGATAGTAAGTACTATCTCATATTACATGACAACCTGATGTCTTAGTTCTACTGGATAGTAAGTGCTATCTCATATTACATGGCACCCTGATCTCTTAGTTCTACTGGATAGTCAGTGCTATCTCATATTACATGGTACCCTGATCTCTTAGTTCTACTGGATAGTAAGTGCTATCTCATATTACATGGCACCCTGATATCTTAGTTCTACTGGATAGTCAGTGCTCTCTCATATTACATGGCACCCTGATCTCTTAGTTCTACTGGATAGTAAGTGCTATCCCATATTACATGGCACCCTGATCTCTTAGTTCTACTGGATAGTCAGTGCTATCTCATATTACATGGCACCCTGATCTCTTAGTTCTACTGAATAGTCAGTGCTATCTCATATTGCATGGCACCCTGATGTCTTAGTTCTACTGGATAGTAGGTGCTATCTCATATTGCATGGCACCCTGATGTCTTAGTTCTACTGGATAGTAAGTGCTATCTCATATTGCATGGCACCCTGATGTCTGTGTTCTACTGGATAGTAAGTGCTATCTCATATTGCATGGCACCCTGATGTCATAGTTCTACTACATAGTAAGTGCTATCTCATATTACATGACAACCTGATATCATAGTTCTACTAGATAGTAAGTGCTATCTCATATTGCATGATAACCTGATTTCTTAGTTCTACTGGATAGTAAGTGCTATCTCATATTGCATGACAACCTGATGTTTTAGTTCTACTGGATAGTAAGTGCTATCTCATATTGCATGACAACCTGATGTCTTAGTTCTACTGAATAGTAAGTACTATCTCATATTGCATGACGACCTGATGTCTTCGTTCTACTGGATAGTAAGTACTATCTCATATTGCATGACAACCTGATGTCTTTGTTCTACTAGATAGTAAGTACTATCTCATATTGCATGACAACCTGATGTCTTAGTTCTACTAGATAGTAAGTACTATCTCACATTGCATGACAACCTGATGTCTTCGTTCTACTGGATAGTAAGTGCTATCTCATATTGCATGGCACCCTGATGTCTTAGTTTTACTGGATAGTAAGTGCTATTTCATATTGCATGAAAACCTGATGTCTTAGTTCTACTGGATAGTAAGTGCTATCTCATATTGCATCACAACCTGATGTCTTACTTCTACTAGATAGTAAGTACTATCTCATATTACATGGCACCCTGATGTCTTAGTTCTACTGGATAGTAAGTATTATCTCATATTGCATGGCAACCTGATCTCTTAGTTCTACTCGATAGTAAGTGCTATCTCATATTGCATGGCACCCTGATTTCTTAGTTCTACTAGATAGTAAGTACTATCTCATATTGTATGGCAACCTGATGTCTTAATTCTACTAGATAGTAAGTACTATCTCATATTGCATGACAACCTGATGTCTTAGTTCTACTGGATAGTAAGTGCTATCTCATATTACATGGCACCCTGATGTCTCAGTTCTACTGGATAGTAAGTACTATCTCATATTACATGACAACCTGATGGCTTAGTTCTACTAGATAGTAAGTACTATCTTATATTACATGACAACCTGATGTCTTAGTTCTACTGGATAGTAAGTACTATCTCAAATTGCATGGCACCCTGATCTCTTAGTTCTACTAGATAGTAGGTGCTATCTCATATTGCATGGCACCCTGATGTCTAAGTTCTGCTGGGTAGTAACTGCTATCTCATATAGCATGGCACCCTGATCTCTTAGTTCTACTAGATAGTAAGTGCTATTTGATATTGCATGGCACCCTGATGTATTAGTTCTACTAGATAGTAAGTGCTATCTCATATTGCATGGCACCCTGATCTCTTAGTTCTACTTGATAGTAAGTGGTATCTCATATTGCATGGCACCCTGATCTCTTAGTTCTACTAGATAGTAAGTGCTATCTCATTGCATGGCACCCTGATCTCTTAGTTCTAATAGATAGTAAGTGGTATCTCCTATTACATGGCACCCTGATCTCTTAGTTCTAGTTGATAGTAAGTACTATCTCATATTGCATGGCACCCTGATCTCTTAGTTCTACTAGATAGTAAGTGGTATCTCATATTGCATGGCACCCTGATCTCATTGTTCTACTAGATATTAAGTGGTATCTCATATTGCATGGCATCCTGATCTCTTAGTTCTACAATATAGTAAGTGGTATCTCATATTGCATGGCACCCTGATCTCTTAGTTCTACTAGATAGTAAGTGGTATCTCATATTGCATGGCACCCTGATCTCTTAGTTCTACTTGATAGTAAGTGCTATCTGATATTGCATGGCACCCTGATCTCTTAGTTCTACTTGATATTAAGTGCTATCTCATATTGCATGGCACCCTGATGTCTTAGTTCTGCTGGGTAGTAAGTACTATCTCATATTGCATGGCCCCCGATCTCTTAGTTCTACTAGATAGTAAGTGCTATCTCATTGCATGGCACCCTGATCTCTTAGTTCTAATAGATAGTAAGTGGTATCTCCTATTACATGGCACCCAGATGTCTTAGCTCTACTAGATAGTAAGTGCTATCTCATATTGCATGGCACCCTGATTTCTTAGTCCTACTAGATAGTAAGTGCTATCTCATATTGCATGGCACCCTGATTTCTTAGTTCTACTAGATAGTAAGTGTTATGTCCTATTACATGGCACCCCGATGTCTTAGTTCTACTGGATAGTAAGTGGTATCTCATATTACATGACACCTTGATCTCTTAGTTCTACTAGATAGTAAGTGGTATCTCATATTGCATGGCAACCCGATGTCTTAGTTCTACTGGATAGTAAGTGGTATTTCATATTACATGACACCCTGATCTCTTTGTTCTACTAGATAGTAAGTGGTATCTCATATTGCATGGCAACCTGATCTCTTAGTACTACTGGATAGTAAGTACTATCTCATATTGCATGGCACCCTGTTGTCTTAGTTGTATTAGATAGTAAGTACTATCTCATATTGCATGGCACCCTGATGTCTTAGTTCTACTGGATAGTAAGTACTATCTCATATTGCATGGCACCCTGATGTCTTAGTTCTATTAAATAGTAAGTACTATCCCATATTGCATGACAACCTGATGTCTTAGTTCTACTGGGTAGTAAGCGCTATCTCATATTGCATGGCACCCTGATGTCTTAGTTCTACTGGATAGTAAGTACTATCTCATATTGCATGGCACCCTGATGTCTTACTTCTACAGGATATTAAGTGCTATCTCATATTACATGACAACCATATGTCTTAGTTCTATAGGATAGTAAGTCCTATCTCATATTACATGGCAACCTGATGTCCTAGTTCTATAGGTTAGTAAGTGCTATCTCATATTACTTGGCAACCTGATGTCTTAGTTCTACTGGGTAGAAGTGCTATCTCATATTACATGGCAACCTGATCTCTTATCTCTACGGGCTAGTAAGTGCTATCTCATATTACATGGCAACCTGATGTCATAGTTCTATAGGATAGTAAGTGCTATCTCATATTACCGGGCAACCTGATGTCTTAGTTGTACTGGATAGTAAGTGCTATCTCATATTACATGACAACCTGATGTCTTAGTTTTATAGGATAGTAAGTGCTATCTCATATTACATGGTACCTGATCTCTTAGTTCTACCGGGTAGTAAGTGCTAACTCATATTACATAGCAACCTGATGTCTTAGTTCTACTGAGTAGTAAGTGCTATCTCATATTACATGGCAACCTGTTTTCTTAGTTCTACTGGATAGTAAGTGCTATCTCAGCTTACATGGCAACCTGATCTCATAGTTCTACTGGATAGTAAGTGCTATCTCATATTGCATGATACCCTGATCTTATAGTTCTACTAGATAGTAAGTACTATCTCATCTTGCATGTTACCCTGATCTCATAATTCTACTAGATAGTAAGTACTATCTCATATAGCATGGCACCCTGATGTCTTAGTTCTACTGAGGAGTAAGTGCTATCTCATATTACATGGCAACCTGATGTCTTAGTTCTACTGGGTAGTGAGTGCTATCTCATATTACATGGAAAACTGATCTCTTAGTTCTACGGGGTAGTAAATGCTATGTCATATTACATGGCAACCTGATGTCTACGTTCTACTGGGTAGTAAGTGCTATCTCATATTGCATGGCACCCTGATCTCTTAGTTCTACTGGATAGTAAGTGCTATCTCATATTGCATGACACCCTGATGTTTTAGTTCTACTGGGTAGTAAGTGCAATTCCATATTGCATGGTACCCTGATCTCTTAGTTCTACTAGATAGTGAGTTCTATCTCATATTGCATGACAACCTGATGTCTTAGTTCTACTGGATAGTAAGTGCTATCTCATATTACGTGTCAACTATATGTCTTAGTTCTATAGGATTGTAAGTGTTATCTCATATTACATGGCTACCTGATGTCTTAGTTCTGCTGGATAGTAATTGCTATCTCATATTGCATGACAACCTGATGTCTTAGTTCTACTGGATAGTAAGTGGTATCTCATATTACATGGCAACCATATGTCTTAGTTCTATAGGATAGTAAGCGCTATCTCATATTACATGGCAACCTGATGTCGTAGTTCTACTGGGTAGTAAGTGCTATCTCATATTACATGGCAACCTCATGTCTTAGTTCTATAGGATAGTAAGTGCTATCTCATATTACATGGGAACCTGATGTCTTAGTTCAACTGGGTAGTAAGTGGTATCTCATATTACATGGCAACCTGATCTCTTAGTTCTACGGAGTAGTAAGTGCTATCTCATATTACAAGGCAATCTGATGTCTTAGTTCTATAGGATAGTAAGTGCTATCTCATATTACATGGTAACCTGATGTCTTAGGTCTACTGGATAGTAAGTGCTATCTCATATTACATGACAACCTTATGTCTTAGTTCTATAGGGTAGTAAGTGGTATCTGTTATTACATGGCACCCTGATCTCTTAGTTCTACTGGATAGTAAGTGCTATCTCATATTACATGGCACCCTGATCTCTTAGTTCTACTGGATAGTCAGTGCTATCTCATATTACATGGCACCCTGATCTCTTAGTTTTACTGGATGGTAAGTGCTATCTCATATTACATGACAACATGGTGTCTTAGTTCTACTGGATAGTAAGTACTATCTCATATTACATGGCACCCTGATCTCTTAGTTCTACTGGATAGTCAGTGCTATCTCATATTGCATGGCACCCTGATGTCTTAGTTCTACTGGATAGTAGGTGCTATCTCATATTGCATGGCACCCTGATGTCTAAGTTCTACTGGATAGTAAGTACTATCTCATATTGCATGACAACCTGATGTCTTAGTTTTACTGGATAGTAACGAGTATCTCATATTGCATGACAACCTGATATCATAGTTCTACTAGATAGTAAGTGCTATCTCATATTGCATGACAACCTGATATCATAGTTCTACTAGATAGCAAGTACTATCTCATATTGCATGACAACCTGATATCATAGTTCTACTAGATAGTAAGTGCTATCTCATATTACATGGCACCCTGATATCTTAGTTTTACTGGATAGTCAGTGCTATCTCATATTACATGGCACCCTGATCTGTTAGTTCTACTGGATAGTAAGTGCTATCTCATTTTCCATGGCACCCTGATGTCTTAGTTCTACTGGATAGTAAGTACTATCTCATATTGCAAGACAACCTGATATCATAGTTCTACTAGATAGTAAGTACTATCTCATATTGCATGACAACCTGATATCATAATTCTACTAGATAGTAAGTGCTATCTCATATTGCATGACAAACTGATATCATAGTTCTAGTGGATAGTAAGTGCTATCTCATATTGCATGATACCTGATATCATAGTTCTACTAGATAGTAAGTACTATCTCATATTACATGACAACCTGATGTCTTAGTTCTACTGGATAGTAAGTGCTATCTCATATTACATGGCACCCTGATCTCTTAGTTCTACTGGAATGTCAGTGCTATCTCATATTACATGGTACCCTGATCTCTTAGTTCTACTGGATAGTAAGTGCTATCTCATATTACATGGCACCCTGATATCTTAGTTCTACTGGATAGTCAGTGCTCTCTCATATTACATGGCACCTTGATCTCTTAGTTCTACTGGATAGTAAGTGCTATCCCATATTACATGGCACCCTGATCTCTTAGTTCTACTGGATAGTCAGTGCTATCTCATATTACATGGCACCCTGATCTCTTAGTTCTACTGAATAGTCAGTGCTATCTCATATTGCATGGCACCCTGATGTCTTAGTTCTACTGGATAGTAGGTGCTATCTCATATTGCATGGCACCCTGATGTCTAAGTTCTACTGGATAGTAAGTACTATCTCATATTGCATGACAACCTGATGTCTTAGTTTTACTGGATAGTAAGGAGTATCTCATATTGCATGGCACCCTGATGTCTTAGTTTTACTGGATAGTAAGTACTATCTCATATTGCATGAAAACCTGATGTCTTAGTTCTACTGGAGGGTAATTACTATATCATATTGCAAGACAACCTAATGTCTTAGTTCTACTGGATAGAAAGTGCTATTTCATATTGCATGGCACCCTGATGTCTTAGTTCTACTGGATAGTAAGTGCTATATCATATTGCATGGCACCCTGATGTCTTAGTTCTACTAGATAGTAAGTGCTATATCATATTGCATGGCACCCTGATGTCTTAGTTCTACTAGATAGTAAGTGCTATCTCATTTATCATAGCACACTGCTGTCTTAGTTCTACTGGTTAGTAAGTACTATATCATATTGCATGGCACCCTGATGTTTTAGTTCTACTGGATAGTAAGTGCTATCTCATATTGCATGGCACACTGATGTCTTAGTTCTACTGGGTGTTAAGTACTATATCATATTACATGGCACCCTGATCACTTAGTTCTACTAGATAGTAAGTGCTATCTCATATTACATGGCACACTGATCTCTTAGTTCTACTGGAGAGTAAGTACTATCTCATATGGTATGGCAACCTGATGTCTTAGTTCTACTGGATAGTAAGTGCTATCTCATATTGCATGGCACACTGATGTCTTAGTTCTACTGGGTAGTAAGTACTATATCATATTACATGGCACCCTGATCTCTTAGTTCTACTAGATAATAAGTGCTATCTCATATTACATGTCACCCTGATCTCTTAGTTCTACTGGATAGTAAGTACTATCTCATATTGTATGGCAACCTGATGTCTTAGTTCTACTGGATAGTAAGTACTATCTCATATTGCATGACACCCTGATGTCTTAGTTCTACTGGGTAGTAAGTACTATCTCATATTGCATGGCAACCTGATCTCTTAGTTCTACTGGATAGTAAGTGCTATTTCATATTGCATGGCACACTGATGTCTTAGTTCTACTGGGTAGTAAGTGCTATCTCATATTGCATGGCACACTGATGTCTTACTTCTACTGGATAGTAAGTACTATCTCATATTGCATGGCACACTGATGTCTTAGTTCTACTGGGTAGTAAGTGCTATCTCATATTGCATGGCACACTGATGTCTTAGTTCTACTGGATAGTAAGTACTATCTCATATTGCATGGCACACTAATGTCTTAGTTTTACTGGATAGTAAGTGCTATCTCATATTGAATGGCACACTGATGTCTTAGTTCTACTGGATAGTAAGTACTATCTCATATTGCATGGCACACTGATGTCTTAGTTCTACTGGGTAGTAAGTGCTATCTCATATTGCATGGCACACTGATGTCTTAGTTCTACTGGATAGTAAGTACTATCTCATATTGCATGGCACACTAATGTCTTATTTCTACAGGATAGTAGGTGCTATCTCATATTGCATGGCATCCTGATGTCTTAGTTCTACTGGGTAGTAAGTACTATCTCATATTACATGGCACCCTGATCTCTTAGTTCTACTGGATAGTAAGTGTAATCTCATATATCATGGGACCCTGATGTCTTAGTTCTACTGGGTAGTAAGTGCTATCTCATATTGCATGACAACCTGATGTCTTAGTTCTACTGGATAGTAAGTGCTATCTCATATTGCATGGCATCCTGATGTCTTAGTTCTACTGGGTAGTAAGTACTGTCTCATATTACATGGCACCCTGATCTGTTAGTTCTACTGGATAGTGAGTGCTATCTAATATTACCTGGCACCCTGATGTCTTAGTTCTACTGGGTAGTAAGTGCTATCTCATATTGCATGACAACCTGATGTCTTAAATCTACTGGATAGTAAGTGCTATTTCATATTGCATGACTACATGATGTCTTAGTTCTACTGGATAGTAAGTACTATCTCATATTGCATGGCACCCTGATGTCTTAGTTATACTGGGGAGTAAGTGCTATCTCATATTGCATGGCACCCTGATCTCTTAGTTCTTCTAGATAGTAAGTGCTATCTCATATTGCATGGCACCCTGATGTCTTAGATCTACTAGATAGTAAGTGCTATCTCATATTGCATGACACCCTGATCTCTTAGTTCTACTAGATAGTAAGTGCTAGCACATATTGCATGGCACCCTGATGTCTTAGTTCTACTAGATAGTAAGTGCTATCTCATATTGCATGACAACCTGATGTCTTAGTTCTACTGGGTAGTAAGCGCTATCTCATATTGCATGGCACCCTGATCTCTTAGTTCTACTAGATAGTAAGTGCTCTCTCATATTGCATGGCACCCTGATGTCTTAGTTCTACTAGATAGTAAGTACCATCTCATATTGCATGGCACCCTGATCTCTTATTTCTACTGGATAGTAAGTGCTATCTCATATTGCATGGCACCCTGATGTCTTAGTCCTACTGGGTAGTAAGTGCTATTTCATATTGCATGACAACCTGATGTCTTAGTTTTACTAGATAGTAAGTACTATTTCATATTGCATGACAACCTGATATCTTATTTCTTTTGGATAGTAAGTGCTATCTCATATGCATGAATCCCTGATGTCTTAGTTCTACTAGATAGTAAGTACTATTTCATATTGCATGACAACCTGATATCATAGTTCTACTAGATAGTAAGTGTTATCTCATATTGCATGACAACCTGATGTCTTAGTTCTACTGGATAGTAAGTGCTTTCTCATATTGCATGACAACCTGATGTCTTAGTTCTACTAGATAGTAAGTACTATCTCATATTGCATGGCACCCTGATGACTTAGTTCTACTGGATAGTAAGTACTATCTCATATTGCATGGCACCCTGATGTCTTAGTTCTACTGGATAGTAAGTGCTATCTCATATTGAATGGCACCCTGATGTCTTAGTTCTACTGGATAGTAAGTACTATCTTATATTGCATGACAACCTGATGTCTTAGTTCTACTGGATAGTAAGTGCTATCTCATATTGCATGCCACCCTGATGTCTTAGTTCTACTTGATAGTAAGTGCTATCTCATATTGCATAACACCCTGATGTCTGTGTTCTACTGGATAGTAAGTGCTATCTCATATTGCATGGCACCCTGATGTCATAGTTCTACTACATAGTAAGTGCTATCTCATATTACATGGGAACCTGATGTCTTAGTTCAACTGGGTAGTAAGTGGTATCTCATATTACATGGCAACCTGATCTCTTAGTTCTACGGAGTAGTAAGTGCTATCTCATATTACATGGCAATCTGATGTCTTAGTTCTATAGGATAGTAAGTGCTATCTCATATTACATGGTAACCTGATGTCTTAGGTCTACTGGATAGTAAGTGCTATCTCATATTACATGACAACCTTATGTCTTAGTTCTATAGGGTAGTAAGTGGTATCTTATATTACATGGCACCCTGATCTCTTAGTTCTACTGGATAGTAAGTGCTATCTCATATTACATGGCACCCTGATCTCTTAGTTCTACTGGATAGTCAGTGCTATCTCATATTACATGGCACCCTGATCTCTTAGTTCTACTGGATAGTAAGTGCTATCTCATATTGCATGACAACCTGATGTTTTAGTTCTACTGGATAGTAAGTGCTATCTCATATTGCATGACAACCTGATGTCTTAGTTCTACTGAATAGTTAGTACTATCTCATATTGCATGACAACCTGATGTCTTCGTTCTACTGGATAGTAAGTACTATCTCATATTGCATGACAACCTAATGTCTTTGTTCTACTAGATAGTAAGTACTATCTCATATTGCATGACAACCTGATGTCTTAGTTCTACTAGATAGTAAGTACTATCTCACATTGCATGACAACCTGATGTCTTCGTTCTACTAGATAGTAAGTGCTATCTTATATTGCATGGCACCCTGATGTCTTAGTTTTACTGGATAGTAAGTGCTATTTCATATTGCATGACAACCTGATGTCTTAGTTCTACTGGATAGTAAGTGCTATTTCATATTGCATCACAACCTGATGTCTTACTTCTACTAGATAGTAAGTACTATCTCATATTACATGGCACCCTGATGTCTTAGTTCTACTGGATAGTAATTATTATCTCATATTGCATGGCAACCTGATCTCTTAGTTCTACTGGATAGTAAGTGCTCTCTCATATTACATGGCACCCTGATATCTTAGTTCTACTGGATAGTCAGTGCTCTCTCATATTACATGGCACCCTGATCTCTTAGTTCTACTGGATAGTAAGTGCTATCTCATATTGCATGACAACCTGATGTCTTAGTTCTACTGGATAGTAAGTGCTATCTCATATTACATGGCATCCTGATGTCTAAGTTCTACTGGATAGTAAGTACTATCTCATATTACATGACAACCTGATGGCTTAGTTCTACTAGATAGTAAGTACTATCTCATATTACATGACAACCTGATGTCTTAGTTCTACTGGATAGTAAGTACTATCTCAAATTGCATGGCACCCTGATCTCTTAGTTCTACTAGATAGTAGGTGCTATCTCATATTGCATGGCCCCCTGATGTCTAAGTTCTGCTGGGTAGTAACTGCTATCTCATATAGCATGGCACCCTGATCTCTTAGTTCTACTAGATAGTAAGTGCTATTTGATATTGCATGGCACCCTGATGTATTAGTTCTACTAGATAGTAAGTGCTATCTCATATTGCATGGCACCCTGATCTCTTAGTTCTACTTGATTGTAAGTGGTATCTCATATTGCATGGCACCCTGATCTCTTAGTTCTACTAGATAGTAAGTGCTATCTCATATTGCATGGCACCTGATCTCTTAGTTCTACTAGATAGTAAGTGCTATCTCATATTGCATGGCACCCTGATGTATTAGTTCTACTAGATAGTAAGTGGTATCTCATATTGCATGGCACCCTGATCTCTTAGTTCTAGTTGATAGTAAGTACTATCTCATATTGCATGGCACCCTGATCTCTTAGTTCTACTAGATAGTAAGTGGTATCTCATATTGCATGGCACCCTGATCTCATTGTTCTACTAGATAGTAAGTGGTATCTCATATTGCATGGCATCCTGATCTCTTAGTTCTACTATATAGTAAGTGGTATCTCATATTGCATGGCACCCTGATCTCTTAGTTCTACTAGATAGTAAGTGGTATCTCATATTGCATGGCACCCTGATCTCTTAGTTCTACTTGATAGTAAGTGCTATCTCATATTGCATGGCACCCTGATCTCTTAGTTCTACTTGATATTAAGTGCTATCTCATATTGCATGGCACCCTGATGTCTTAGTTCTGCTGGGTAGTAAGTACTATCTCATATTGCATGGCCCCCGATCTCTTAGTTCTACTAGATAGTAAGTGCTATCTCATTGCATGGCACCCTGATCTCTTAGTTCTACTAGATAGTAAGTGGTATCTCCTATTACATGGCACCCAGATGTCTTAGCTCTACTAGATAGTAAGTGCTATCTCATATTGCATGGCACCCTGATTTCTTAGTCCTACTAGATAGTAAGTGCTATCTCATATTGCATGGCACCCTGATTTCTTAGTTCTACTAGATAGTAAGTGTTATGTCCTATAACATGGCACCCCGATGTCTTAGTTCTACTGGATAGTAAGTGGTATCTCATATTACATGACACCCTGATCTCTTAGTTCTACTAGATAGTAAGTGGTATCTCATATTGCATGGCAACCCGATGTCTTAGTTCTACTGGATAGTAGGTGGTATTTCATATTACATGACACCCTGATCTCTTTGTTCTACTAGATAGTAAGTGGTATCTCATATTGCATGGCAACCTGATCTCTTAGTACTACTGGATAGTAAGTACTATCTCATATTGCATGGCACCCTGTTGTCTTAGTTGTATTAGATAGTAAGTACTATCTCATATTGCATGGCACCCTGATGTCTTAGTTCTACTGGATAGTAAGTACTATCTCATATTGCATGGCACCCTGATGTCTTAGTTCTATTAAATAGTAAGTACTATCCCATATTGCATGACAACCTGATGTCTTAGTTCTATTAGATAGTAAGTACTATCTCATATTGCATGGCAACCTGATGTCTTAGTTCTACTGGATAGTAAGTACTATCTCATATTGCATGGCACCCTGATGTCTTAATTCTATTAGATAGTAAGTACTATCTCATATTCCATGGCACCCTGATGTCTTACTTCTACAGGATATTAAGTGCTATCTCATATTACATGACAACCATATGTCTTAGTTCTATAGGATAGTAAGTCCTATCTCATATTACATGGCAACCTGATGTCCTAGTTCTATAGGTTAGTAAGTGCTATCTCATATTACTTGGCAACCTGATGTCTTAGTTCTACTGGGTAGAAGTGCTATCTCATATTACATGGCAACCTGATCTCTTAGTTCTACGGGCTAGTAAGTGCTATCTCATATTACATGGCAACCTGATGTCTTAGTTCTATAGGATAGTAAGTGCTATCTCATATTACCGGGCAACCTGATGTCTTAGTTGTACTGGATAGTAAGTGCTATCTCATATTACATGACAACCTGATGTCTTAGTTTTATAGGATAGTAAGTGCTATCTCATATTACATGGTACCTGATCTCTTAGTTCTACCGGGTAGTAAGTGCTAACTCATATTACATAGCAACCTGATGTCTTAGTTCTACTGAGTAGTAAGTGCTATCTCATATTACATGGCAACCTGTTTTGTTAGTTCTACTGGATAGTAAGTGCTATCTCAGCTTACATGGCAACCTGATCTCATAGTTCTACTGGATAGTAAGTGCTATCTCATATTGCATGATACCCTGATCTTATAATTCTACTAGATAGTAAGTACTATCTCATCTTGCATGTTACCCTGATCTCATAATTCTACTAGATAGTAAGTACTATCTCATATAGCATGGCACCCTGATGTCTTAGTTCTACTGAGGAGTAAGTGCTATCTCATATTACATGGCAACCTGATGTCTTAGTTCTACTGGGTAGTGAGTGCTATCTCGTATTACATGGAAACCTGATCTCTTAGTTCTACGGGGTAGTAAATGCTATCTCATATTACATGGCAACCTGATGTCTACGTTCTACTGGGTAGTAAGTGCTATCTCATATTGCATGGCACCCTGATCTCTTAGTTCTACTAGATAGTAAGTGCTATCTCATATTGCATGACACCCTGATGTTTTAGTTCTACTGGGTAGTAAGTGCAATTTCATATTGCATGGTACCCTGATGTCTAAGTTCTACTGGATAGTAAGTACTATCTCATATTGCATGACAACCTGATGTCTTAGTTTTACTGGATAGTAACGAGTATCTCATATTGCATGACAACCTGATATCATAGTTCTACTAGATAGTAAGTGCTATCTCATATTGCATGACAACCTGATATCATAGTTCTACTAGATAGCAAGTACTATCTCATATTGCATGACAACCTGATATCATAGTTCTACTAGATAGTAAGTGCTATCTCATATTACATGGCACCCTGATATCTTAGTTTTACTGGATAGTCAGTGCTATCTCATATTACATGGCACCCTGATCTGTTAGTTCTACTGGATAGTAAGTGCTATCTCATTTTCCATGGCACCCTGATGTCTTAGTTCTACTGGATAGTAAGTACTATCTCATATTGCAAGACAACCTGATATCATAGTTCTACTAGATAGTAAGTACTATCTCATATTGCATGACAACCTGATATCATAATTCTACTAGATAGTAAGTGCTATCTCATATTGCATGACAACCTGATATCATAGTTCTAGTGGATAGTAAGTGCTATCTCATATTGCATGATACCTGATATCATAGTTCTACTAGATAGTAAGTACTATCTCATATTACATGACAACCTGATGTCTTAGTTCTACTGGATAGTAAGTGCTATCTCATATTACATGGCACCCTGATCTCTTAGTTCTACTGGATAGTCAGTGCTATCTCATATTACATGGTACCCTGATCTCTTAGTTCTACTGGATAGTAAGTGCTATCTCATATTACATGGCACCCTGATATCTTAGTTCTACTGGATAGTCAGTGCTCTCTCATATTACATGGCACCCTGATCTCTTAGTTCTACTGGATAGTAAGTGCTATCCCATATTACATGGCACCCTGATCTCTTAGTTCTACTGGATAGTCAGTGCTATCTCATATTACATGGCACCCTGATCTCTTAGTTCTACTGAATAGTCAGTGCTATCTCATATTGCATGGCACCCTGATGTCTTAGTTCTACTGGATAGTAGGTGCTATCTCATATTGCATGGCACCCTGATGTCTTAGTTCTACTGGATAGTAAGTGCTATCTCATATTGCATGGCACCCTGATGTCTGTGTTCTACTGGATAGTAAGTGCTATCTCATATTGCATGGCACCCTGATGTCATAGTTCTACTACATAGTAAGTGCTATCTCATATTACATGACAACCTGATATCATAGTTCTACTAGATAGTAAGTGCTATCTCATATTGCATGATAACCTGATTTCTTAGTTCTACTGGATAGTAAGTGCTATCTCATATTGCATGACAACCTGATGTTTTAGTTCTACTGGATAGTAAGTGCTATCTCATATTGCATGACAACCTGATGTCTTAGTTCTACTGAATAGTAAGTACTATCTCATATTGCATGACGACCTGATGTCTTCGTTCTACTGGATAGTAAGTACTATCTCATATTGCATGACAACCTGATGTCTTTGTTCTACTAGATAGTAAGTACTATCTCATATTGCATGACAACCTGATGTCTTAGTTCTACTAGATAGTAAGTACTATCTCACATTGCATGACAACCTGATGTCTTCGTTCTACTGGATAGTAAGTGCTATCTCATATTGCATGGCACCCTGATGTCTTAGTTTTACTGGATAGTAAGTGCTATTTCATATTGCATGAAAACCTGATGTCTTAGTTCTACTGGATAGTAAGTGCTATCTCATATTGCATCACAACCTGATGTCTTACTTCTACTAGATAGTAAGTACTATCTCATATTACATGGCACCCTGATGTCTTAGTTCTACTGGATAGTAAGTATTATCTCATATTGCATGGCAACCTGATCTCTTAGTTCTACTCGATAGTAAGTGCTATCTCATATTGCATGGCACCCTGATTTCTTAGTTCTACTAGATAGTAAGTACTATCTCATATTGTATGGCAACCTGATGTCTTAATTCTACTAGATAGTAAGTACTATCTCATATTGCATGACAACCTGATGTCTTAGTTCTACTGGATAGTAAGTGCTATCTCATATTACATGGCACCCTGATGTCTCAGTTCTACTGGATAGTAAGTACTATCTCATATTACATGACAACCTGATGGCTTAGTTCTACTAGATAGTAAGTACTATCTTATATTACATGACAACCTGATGTCTTAGTTCTACTGGATAGTAAGTACTATCTCAAATTGCATGGCACCCTGATCTCTTAGTTCTACTAGATAGTAGGTGCTATCTCATATTGCATGGCACCCTGATGTCTAAGTTCTGCTGGGTAGTAACTGCTATCTCATATAGCATGGCACCCTGATCTCTTAGTTCTACTAGATAGTAAGTGCTATTTGATATTGCATGGCACCCTGATGTATTAGTTCTACTAGATAGTAAGTGCTATCTCATATTGCATGGCACCCTGATCTCTTAGTTCTACTTGATAGTAAGTGGTATCTCATATTGCATGGCACCCTGATCTCTTAGTTCTACTAGATAGTAAGTGCTATCTCATTGCATGGCACCCTGATCTCTTAGTTCTAATAGATAGTAAGTGGTATCTCCTATTACATGGCACCCTGATCTCTTAGTTCTAGTTGATAGTAAGTACTATCTCATATTGCATGGCACCCTGATCTCTTAGTTCTACTAGATAGTAAGTGGTATCTCATATTGCATGGCACCCTGATCTCATTGTTCTACTAGATATTAAGTGGTATCTCATATTGCATGGCATCCTGATCTCTTAGTTCTACAATATAGTAAGTGGTATCTCATATTGCATGGCACCCTGATCTCATAGTTCTACTAGATAGTAAGTGGTATCTCATATTGCATGGCACCCTGATCTCTTAGTTCTACTTGATAGTAAGTGCTATCTGATATTGCATGGCACCCTGATCTCTTAGTTCTACTTGATATTAAGTGCTATCTCATATTGCATGGCACCCTGATGTCTTAGTTCTGCTGGGTAGTAAGTACTATCTCATATTGCATGGCCCCCGATCTCTTAGTTCTACTAGATAGTAAGTGCTATCTCATTGCATGGCACCCTGATCTCTTAGTTCTAATAGATAGTAAGTGGTATCTCCTATTACATGGCACCCAGATGTCTTAGCTCTACTAGATAGTAAGTGCTATCTCATATTGCATGGCACCCTGATTTCTTAGTCCTACTAGATAGTAAGTGCTATCTCATATTGCATGGCACCCTGATTTCTTAGTTCTACTAGATAGTAAGTGTTATGTCCTATTACATGGCACCCCGATGTCTTAGTTCTACTGGATAGTAAGTGGTATCTCATATTACATGACACCTTGATCTCTTAGTTCTACTAGATAGTAAGTGGTATCTCATATTGCATGGCAACCCGATGTCTTAGTTCTACTGGATAGTAAGTGGTATTTCATATTACATGACACCCTGATCTCTTTGTTCTACTAGATAGTAAGTGGTATCTCATATTGCATGGCAACCTGATCTCTTAGTACTACTGGATAGTAAGTACTATCTCATATTGCATGGCACCCTGTTGTCTTAGTTGTATTAGATAGTAAGTACTATCTCATATTGAATGGCACCCTGATGTCTTAGTTCTACTGGATAGTAAGTACTATCTCATATTGCATGGCACCCTGATGTCTTAGTTCTATTAAATAGTAAGTACTATCCCATATTGCATGACAACCTGATGTCTTAGTTCTACTGGGTAGTAAGCGCTATCTCATATTGCATGGCACCCTGATGTCTTAGTTCTACTGGATAGTAAGTACTATCTCATATTGCATGGCACCCTGATGTCTTACTTCTACAGGATATTAAGTGCTATCTCATATTACATGACAACCATATGTCTTAGTTCTATAGGATAGTAAGTCCTATCTCATATTACATGGCAACCTGATGTCCTAGTTCTATAGGTTAGTAAGTGCTATCTCATATTACTTGGCAACCTGATGTCTTAGTTCTACTGGGTAGAAGTGCTATCTCATATTACATGGCAACCTGATCTCTTATCTCTACGGGCTAGTAAGTGCTATCTCATATTACATGGCAACCTGATGTCATAGTTCTATAGGATAGTAAGTGCTATCTCATATTACCGGGCAACCTGATGTCTTAGTTGTACTGGATAGTAAGTGCTATCTCATATTACATGACAACCTGATGTCTTAGTTTTATAGGATAGTAAGTGCTATCTCATATTACATGGTACCTGATCTCTTAGTTCTACCGGGTAGTAAGTGCTAACTCATATTACATAGCAACCTGATGTCTTAGTTCTACTGAGTAGTAAGTGCTATCTCATATTACATGGCAACCTGTTTTCTTAGTTCTACTGGATAGTAAGTGCTATCTCAGCTTACATGGCAACCTGATCTCATAGTTCTACTGGATAGTAAGTGCTATCTCATATTGCATGATACCCTGATCTTATAGTTCTACTAGATAGTAAGTACTATCTCATCTTGCATGTTACCCTGATCTCATAATTCTACTAGATAGTAAGTACTATCTCATATAGCATGGCACCCTGATGTCTTAGTTCTACTGAGGAGTAAGTGCTATCTCATATTACATGGCAACCTGATGTCTTAGTTCTACTGGGTAGTGAGTGCTATCTCATATTACATGGAAAACTGATCTCTTAGTTCTACGGGGTAGTAAATGCTATGTCATATTACATGGCAACCTGATGTCTACGTTCTACTGGGTAGTAAGTGCTATCTCATATTGCATGGCACCCTGATCTCTTAGTTCTACTGGATAGTAAGTGCTATCTCATATTGCATGACACCCTGATGTTTTAGTTCTACTGGGTAGTAAGTGCAATTCCATATTGCATGGTACCCTGATCTCTTAGTTCTACTAGATAGTGAGTTCTATCTCATATTGCATGACAACCTGATGTCTTAGTTCTACTGGATAGTAAGTGCTATCTCATATTACGTGTCAACTATATGTCTTAGTTCTATAGGATTGTAAGTGTTATCTCATATTACATGGCTACCTGATGTCTTAGTTCTGCTGGATAGTAATTGCTATCTCATATTGCATGACAACCTGATGTCTTAGTTCTACTGGATAGTAAGTGGTATCTCATATTACATGGCAACCATATGTCTTAGTTCTATAGGATAGTAAGCGCTATCTCATATTACATGGCAACCTGATGTCGTAGTTCTACTGGGTAGTAAGTGCTATCTCATATTACATGGCAACCTCATGTCTTAGTTCTATAGGATAGTAAGTGCTATCTCATATTACATGGGAACCTGATGTCTTAGTTCAACTGGGTAGTAAGTGGTATCTCATATTACATGGCAACCTGATCTCTTAGTTCTACGGAGTAGTAAGTGCTATCTCATATTACAAGGCAATCTGATGCCTTAGTTCTATAGGATAGTAAGTGCTATCTCATATTACATGGTAACCTGATGTCTTAGGTCTACTGGATAGTAAGTGCTATCTCATATTACATGACAACCTTATGTCTTAGTTCTATAGGGTAGTAAGTGGTATCTGTTATTACATGGCACCCTGATCTCTTAGTTCTACTGGATAGTAAGTGCTATCTCATATTACATGGCACCCTGATCTCTTAGTTCTACTGGATAGTCAGTGCTATCTCATATTACATGGCACCCTGATCTCTTAGTTTTACTGGATGGTAAGTGCTATCTCATATTACATGACAACATGGTGTCTTAGTTCTACTGGATAGTAAGTACTATCTCATATTACATGGCACCCTGATCTCTTAGTTCTACTGGATAGTCAGTGCTATCTCATATTGCATGGCACCCTGATGTCTTAGTTCTACTGGATAGTAGGTGCTATCTCATATTGCATGGCACCCTGATGTCTAAGTTCTACTGGATAGTAAGTACTATCTCATATTGCATGACAACCTGATGTCTTAGTTTTACTGGATAGTAACGAGTATCTCATATTGCATGACAACCTGATATCATAGTTCTACTAGATAGTAAGTGCTATCTCATATTGCATGACAACCTGATATCATAGTTCTACTAGATAGCAAGTACTATCTCATATTGCATGACAACCTGATATCATAGTTCTACTAGATAGTAAGTGCTATCTCATATTACATGGCACCCTGATATCTTAGTTTTACTGGATAGTCAGTGCTATCTCATATTACATGGCACCCTGATCTGTTAGTTCTACTGGATAGTAAGTGCTATCTCATTTTCCATGGCACCCTGATGTCTTAGTTCTACTGGATAGTAAGTACTATCTCATATTGCAAGACAACCTGATATCATAGTTCTACTAGATAGTAAGTACTATCTCATATTGCATGACAACCTGATATCATAATTCTACTAGATAGTAAGTGCTATCTCATATTGCATGACAAACTGATATCATAGTTCTAGTGGATAGTAAGTGCTATCTCATATTGCATGATACCTGATATCATAGTTCTACTAGATAGTAAGTACTATCTCATATTACATGACAACCTGATGTCTTAGTTCTACTGGATAGTAAGTGCTATCTCATATTACATGGCACCCTGATCTCTTAGTTCTACTGGAATGTCAGTGCTATCTCATATTACATGGTACCCTGATCTCTTAGTTCTACTGGATAGTAAGTGCTATCTCATATTACATGGCACCCTGATATCTTAGTTCTACTGGATAGTCAGTGCTCTCTCATATTACATGGCACCTTGATCTCTTAGTTCTACTGGATAGTAAGTGCTATCCCATATTACATGGCACCCTGATCTCTTAGTTCTACTGGATAGTCAGTGCTATCTCATATTACATGGCACCCTGATCTCTTAGTTCTACTGAATAGTCAGTGCTATCTCATATTGCATGGCACCCTGATGTCTTAGTTCTACTGGATAGTAGGTGCTATCTCATATTGCATGGCACCCTGATGTCTAAGTTCTACTGGATAGTAAGTACTATCTCATATTGCATGACAACCTGATGTCTTAGTTTTACTGGATAGTAAGGAGTATCTCATATTGCATGGCACCCTGATGTCTTAGTTTTACTGGATAGTAAGTACTATCTCATATTGCATGAAAACCTGATGTCTTAGTTCTACTGGAGGGTAATTACTATATCATATTGCAAGACAACCTAATGTCTTAGTTCTACTGGATAGAAAGTGCTATTTCATATTGCATGGCACCCTGATGTCTTAGTTCTACTGGATAGTAAGTGCTATATCATATTGCATGGCACCCTGATGTCTTAGTTCTACTAGATAGTAAGTGCTATATCATATTGCATGGCACCCTGATGTCTTAGTTCTACTAGATAGTAAGTGCTATCTCATTTATCATAGCACACTGCTGTCTTAGTTCTACTGGTTAGTAAGTACTATATCATATTGCATGGCACCCTGATGTTTTAGTTCTACTGGATAGTAAGTGCTATCTCATATTGCATGGCACACTGATGTCTTAGTTCTACTGGGTGTTAAGTACTATATCATATTACATGGCACCCTGATCACTTAGTTCTACTAGATAGTAAGTGCTATCTCATATTACATGGCACACTGATCTCTTAGTTCTACTGGAGAGTAAGTACTATCTCATATGGTATGGCAACCTGATGTCTTAGTTCTACTGGATAGTAAGTGCTATCTCATATTGCATGGCACACTGATGTCTTAGTTCTACTGGGTAGTAAGTACTATATCATATTACATGGCACCCTGATCTCTTAGTTCTACTAGATAATAAGTGCTATCTCATATTACATGTCACCCTGATCTCTTAGTTCTACTGGATAGTAAGTACTATCTCATATTGTATGGCAACCTGATGTCTTAGTTCTACTGGATAGTAAGTACTATCTCATATTGCATGACACCCTGATGTCTTAGTTCTACTGGGTAGTAAGTACTATCTCATATTGCATGGCAACCTGATCTCTTAGTTCTACTGGATAGTAAGTGCTATTTCATATTGCATGGCACACTGATGTCTTAGTTCTACTGGGTAGTAAGTGCTATCTCATATTGCATGGCACACTGATGTCTTACTTCTACTGGATAGTAAGTACTATCTCATATTGCATGGCACACTGATGTCTTAGTTCTACTGGGTAGTAAGTGCTATCTCATATTGCATGGCACACTGATGTCTTAGTTCTACTGGATAGTAAGTACTATCTCATATTGCATGGCACACTAATGTCTTAGTTTTACTGGATAGTAAGTGCTATCTCATATTGAATGGCACACTGATGTCTTAGTTCTACTGGATAGTAAGTACTATCTCATATTGCATGGCACACTGATGTCTTAGTTCTACTGGGTAGTAAGTGCTATCTCATATTGCATGGCACACTGATGTCTTAGTTCTACTGGATAGTAAGTACTATCTCATATTGCATGGCACACTAATGTCTTATTTCTACAGGATAGTAGGTGCTATCTCATATTGCATGGCATCCTGATGTCTTAGTTCTACTGGGTAGTAAGTACTATCTCATATTACATGGCACCCTGATCTCTTAGTTCTACTGGATAGTAAGTGTAATCTCATATATCATGGGACCCTGATGTCTTAGTTCTACTGGGTAGTAAGTGCTATCTCATATTGCATGACAACCTGATGTCTTAGTTCTACTGGATAGTAAGTGCTATCTCATATTGCATGGCATCCTGATGTCTTAGTTCTACTGGGTAGTAAGTACTGTCTCATATTACATGGCACCCTGATCTGTTAGTTCTACTGGATAGTGAGTGCTATCTAATATTACCTGGCACCCTGATGTCTTAGTTCTACTGGGTAGTAAGTGCTATCTCATATTGCATGACAACCTGATGTCTTAAATCTACTGGATAGTAAGTGCTATTTCATATTGCATGACTACATGATGTCTTAGTTCTACTGGATAGTAAGTACTATCTCATATTGCATGGCACCCTGATGTCTTAGTTATACTGGGGAGTAAGTGCTATCTCATATTGCATGGCACCCTGATCTCTTAGTTCTTCTAGATAGTAAGTGCTATCTCATATTGCATGGCACCCTGATGTCTTAGATCTACTAGATAGTAAGTGCTATCTCATATTGCATGACACCCTGATCTCTTAGTTCTACTAGATAGTAAGTGCTAGCACATATTGCATGGCACCCTGATGTCTTAGTTCTACTAGATAGTAAGTGCTATCTCATATTGCATGACAACCTGATGTCTTAGTTCTACTGGGTAGTAAGCGCTATCTCATATTGCATGGCACCCTGATCTCTTAGTTCTACTAGATAGTAAGTGCTCTCTCATATTGCATGGCACCCTGATGTCTTAGTTCTACTAGATAGTAAGTACCATCTCATATTGCATGGCACCCTGATCTCTTATTTCTACTGGATAGTAAGTGCTATCTCATATTGCATGGCACCCTGATGTCTTAGTCCTACTGGGTAGTAAGTGCTATTTCATATTGCATGACAACCTGATGTCTTAGTTTTACTAGATAGTAAGTACTATTTCATATTGCATGACAACCTGATATCTTATTTCTTTTGGATAGTAAGTGCTATCTCATATGCATGAATCCCTGATGTCTTAGTTCTACTAGATAGTAAGTACTATTTCATATTGCATGACAACCTGATATCATAGTTCTACTAGATAGTAAGTGTTATCTCATATTGCATGACAACCTGATGTCTTAGTTCTACTGGATAGTAAGTGCTTTCTCATATTGCATGACAACCTGATGTCTTAGTTCTACTAGATAGTAAGTACTATCTCATATTGCATGGCACCCTGATGACTTAGTTCTACTGGATAGTAAGTACTATCTCATATTGCATGGCACCCTGATGTCTTAGTTCTACTGGATAGTAAGTGCTATCTCATATTGAATGGCACCCTGATGTCTTAGTTCTACTGGATAGTAAGTACTATCTTATATTGCATGACAACCTGATGTCTTAGTTCTACTGGATAGTAAGTGCTATCTCATATTGCATGCCACCCTGATGTCTTAGTTCTACTTGATAGTAAGTGCTATCTCATATTGCATAACACCCTGATGTCTGTGTTCTACTGGATAGTAAGTGCTATCTCATATTGCATGGCACCCTGATGTCATAGTTCTACTACATAGTAAGTGCTATCTCATATTACATGGGAACCTGATGTCTTAGTTCAACTGGGTAGTAAGTGGTATCTCATATTACATGGCAACCTGATCTCTTAGTTCTACGGAGTAGTAAGTGCTATCTCATATTACATGGCAATCTGATGTCTTAGTTCTATAGGATAGTAAGTGCTATCTCATATTACATGGTAACCTGATGTCTTAGGTCTACTGGATAGTAAGTGCTATCTCATATTACATGACAACCTTATGTCTTAGTTCTATAGGGTAGTAAGTGGTATCTTATATTACATGGCACCCTGATCTCTTAGTTCTACTGGATAGTAAGTGCTATCTCATATTACATGGCACCCTGATCTCTTAGTTCTACTGGATAGTCAGTGCTATCTCATATTACATGGCACCCTGATCTCTTAGTTCTACTGGATAGTAAGTGCTATCTCATATTGCATGACAACCTGATGTTTTAGTTCTACTGGATAGTAAGTGCTATCTCATATTGCATGACAACCTGATGTCTTAGTTCTACTGAATAGTTAGTACTATCTCATATTGCATGACAACCTGATGTCTTCGTTCTACTGGATAGTAAGTACTATCTCATATTGCATGACAACCTAATGTCTTTGTTCTACTAGATAGTAAGTACTATCTCATATTGCATGACAACCTGATGTCTTAGTTCTACTAGATAGTAAGTACTATCTCACATTGCATGACAACCTGATGTCTTCGTTCTACTAGATAGTAAGTGCTATCTTATATTGCATGGCACCCTGATGTCTTAGTTTTACTGGATAGTAAGTGCTATTTCATATTGCATGACAACCTGATGTCTTAGTTCTACTGGATAGTAAGTGCTATTTCATATTGCATCACAACCTGATGTCTTACTTCTACTAGATAGTAAGTACTATCTCATATTACATGGCACCCTGATGTCTTAGTTCTACTGGATAGTAATTATTATCTCATATTGCATGGCAACCTGATCTCTTAGTTCTACTGGATAGTAAGTGCTCTCTCATATTACATGGCACCCTGATATCTTAGTTCTACTGGATAGTCAGTGCTCTCTCATATTACATGGCACCCTGATCTCTTAGTTCTACTGGATAGTAAGTGCTATCTCATATTGCATGACAACCTGATGTCTTAGTTCTACTGGATAGTAAGTGCTATCTCATATTACATGGCATCCTGATGTCTAAGTTCTACTGGATAGTAAGTACTATCTCATATTACATGACAACCTGATGGCTTAGTTCTACTAGATAGTAAGTACTATCTCATATTACATGACAACCTGATGTCTTAGTTCTACTGGATAGTAAGTACTATCTCAAATTGCATGGCACCCTGATCTCTTAGTTCTACTAGATAGTAGGTGCTATCTCATATTGCATGGCCCCCTGATGTCTAAGTTCTGCTGGGTAGTAACTGCTATCTCATATAGCATGGCACCCTGATCTCTTAGTTCTACTAGATAGTAAGTGCTATTTGATATTGCATGGCACCCTGATGTATTAGTTCTACTAGATAGTAAGTGCTATCTCATATTGCATGGCACCCTGATCTCTTAGTTCTACTTGATTGTAAGTGGTATCTCATATTGCATGGCACCCTGATCTCTTAGTTCTACTAGATAGTAAGTGCTATCTCATATTGCATGGCACCTGATCTCTTAGTTCTACTAGATAGTAAGTGCTATCTCATATTGCATGGCACCCTGATGTATTAGTTCTACTAGATAGTAAGTGGTATCTCATATTGCATGGCACCCTGATCTCTTAGTTCTAGTTGATAGTAAGTACTATCTCATATTGCATGGCACCCTGATCTCTTAGTTCTACTAGATAGTAAGTGGTATCTCATATTGCATGGCACCCTGATCTCATTGTTCTACTAGATAGTAAGTGGTATCTCATATTGCATGGCATCCTGATCTCTTAGTTCTACTATATAGTAAGTGGTATCTCATATTGCATGGCACCCTGATCTCTTAGTTCTACTAGATAGTAAGTGGTATCTCATATTGCATGGCACCCTGATCTCTTAGTTCTACTTGATAGTAAGTGCTATCTCATATTGCATGGCACCCTGATCTCTTAGTTCTACTTGATATTAAGTGCTATCTCATATTGCATGGCACCCTGATGTCTTAGTTCTGCTGGGTAGTAAGTACTATCTCATATTGCATGGCCCCCGATCTCTTAGTTCTACTAGATAGTAAGTGCTATCTCATTGCATGGCACCCTGATCTCTTAGTTCTACTAGATAGTAAGTGGTATCTCCTATTACATGGCACCCAGATGTCTTAGCTCTACTAGATAGTAAGTGCTATCTCATATTGCATGGCACCCTGATTTCTTAGTCCTACTAGATAGTAAGTGCTATCTCATATTGCATGGCACCCTGATTTCTTAGTTCTACTAGATAGTAAGTGTTATGTCCTATAACATGGCACCCCGATGTCTTAGTTCTACTGGATAGTAAGTGGTATCTCATATTACATGACACCCTGATCTCTTAGTTCTACTAGATAGTAAGTGGTATCTCATATTGCATGGCAACCCGATGTCTTAGTTCTACTGGATAGTAGGTGGTATTTCATATTACATGACACCCTGATCTCTTTGTTCTACTAGATAGTAAGTGGTATCTCATATTGCATGGCAACCTGATCTCTTAGTACTACTGGATAGTAAGTACTATCTCATATTGCATGGCACCCTGTTGTCTTAGTTGTATTAGATAGTAAGTACTATCTCATATTGCATGGCACCCTGATGTCTTAGTTCTACTGGATAGTAAGTACTATCTCATATTGCATGGCACCCTGATGTCTTAGTTCTATTAAATAGTAAGTACTATCCCATATTGCATGACAACCTGATGTCTTAGTTCTATTAGATAGTAAGTACTATCTCATATTGCATGGCAACCTGATGTCTTAGTTCTACTGGATAGTAAGTACTATCTCATATTGCATGGCACCCTGATGTCTTAATTCTATTAGATAGTAAGTACTATCTCATATTCCATGGCACCCTGATGTCTTACTTCTACAGGATATTAAGTGCTATCTCATATTACATGACAACCATATGTCTTAGTTCTATAGGATAGTAAGTCCTATCTCATATTACATGGCAACCTGATGTCCTAGTTCTATAGGTTAGTAAGTGCTATCTCATATTACTTGGCAACCTGATGTCTTAGTTCTACTGGGTAGAAGTGCTATCTCATATTACATGGCAACCTGATCTCTTAGTTCTACGGGCTAGTAAGTGCTATCTCATATTACATGGCAACCTGATGTCTTAGTTCTATAGGATAGTAAGTGCTATCTCATATTACCGGGCAACCTGATGTCTTAGTTGTACTGGATAGTAAGTGCTATCTCATATTACATGACAACCTGATGTCTTAGTTTTATAGGATAGTAAGTGCTATCTCATATTACATGGTACCTGATCTCTTAGTTCTACCGGGTAGTAAGTGCTAACTCATATTACATAGCAACCTGATGTCTTAGTTCTACTGAGTAGTAAGTGCTATCTCATATTACATGGCAACCTGTTTTGTTAGTTCTACTGGATAGTAAGTGCTATCTCAGCTTACATGGCAACCTGATCTCATAGTTCTACTGGATAGTAAGTGCTATCTCATATTGCATGATACCCTGATCTTATAATTCTACTAGATAGTAAGTACTATCTCATCTTGCATGTTACCCTGATCTCATAATTCTACTAGATAGTAAGTACTATCTCATATAGCATGGCACCCTGATGTCTTAGTTCTACTGAGGAGTAAGTGCTATCTCATATTACATGGCAACCTGATGTCTTAGTTCTACTGGGTAGTGAGTGCTATCTCGTATTACATGGAAACCTGATCTCTTAGTTCTACGGGGTAGTAAATGCTATCTCATATTACATGGCAACCTGATGTCTACGTTCTACTGGGTAGTAAGTGCTATCTCATATTGCATGGCACCCTGATCTCTTAGTTCTACTAGATAGTAAGTGCTATCTCATATTGCATGACACCCTGATGTTTTAGTTCTACTGGGTAGTAAGTGCAATTTCATATTGCATGGTACCCTGATCTCTTAGTTCTACTAGATAGTGAGTTCTATCTCATATTGCATGACAACCTGATGTCTTAGTTCTACTGGATAGTAAGTGCTATCTCATATTACGTGGCAACTATATGTCTTAGTTCTATAGGTTTGTAAGTGCTATCTCATATTACATGGCTACCTGATGTCTTAGTTCTGCTGGATAGTAATTGCTATCTCATATTGCATGACAACCTGATGTCTTAGTTCTACTGGATAGTAAGTGGTATCTCATATTACATGGCAACCATATGTCTTAGTTCTATAGGATAGTAAGTGCTATCTCATATTACATGGCAACCTGATGTCGTAGTTCTACTGGGTGGTAAGTGCTATCTCATATTACATGGCAACCTCATGTCTTAGTTCTATAGGATAGTAAGTGCTATCTCATATTACATGGGAACCTGATGTCTTAGTTCAACTGGGTAGTAAGTGGTATCTCATATTACATGGCAACCTGATCTCTTAGTTCTACGGAGTGGTAAGTGCTATCTCATATTACATGGCAATCTGATGTCTTAGTTCTATAGGATAGTAAGTGCTATCTCATATTACATGGTAACCTGATGTCTTAGGTCTACTGGATAGTAAGTGCTATCTCATATTACATGACAACCTTATGTCTTAGTTCTATAGGGTAGTAAGTGCTATCTTATATTACATGGCACCCTGATCTCTTAGTTCTACTGGATAGTAAGTGCTATCTCATATTACATGGCACCCTGATCTCTTAGTTCTACTGGATAGTCAGTGCTATCTCATATTACATGGCACCCTGATCTCTTAGTTTTACTGGATAGTAAGTGCTATCTCATATTACATGACACATGGTGTCTTAGTTCTACTGGATAGTAAGTACTATCTCATATTACATGGCACCCTGATCTCTTAGTTCTACTGGATAGTCAGTGCTATCTCATATTGCATGGCACCCTGATGTCTTAGTTCTACTGGATAGTAGGTGCTATCTCATATTGCATGGCACCCTGATGTCTAAGTTCTACTGGATAGTAAGTACTATCTCATATTGCATGACAACCTGATGTCTTAGTTTTACTGGATAGTAAGGAGTATCTCATATTGCATGGCACCCTGATGTCTTAGTTTTACTGGATAGTAAGTACTATCTCATATTGCATGAAAACCTGATGTCATAGTTCTACTGGAGGGTAATTACTATATCATATTGCAAGACAACCTAATGTCTTAGTTCTACTGGATAGAAAGTGCTATTTCATATTGCATGGCACCCTGATGTCTTAGCTCTACTGGATAGTAAGTGCTATATCATATTGCATGGCACCCTGATGTCTTAGTTCTACTAGATAGTAAGTGCTATATCATATTGCATGGCACCCTGATGTCTTAGTTCTACTAGATAGTAAGTGCTATCTCATATTGCATAGCAAACTGCTGTCTTAGTTCTACTGGTTAGTAAGTACTATATCATATTGCATGGCACCCTGATGTCTTAGTTCTACTGGATAGTAAGTGCTATCTCATATTGCATGGCACACTGATGTCTTAGTTCTACTAGGTAGTAAGTACTATATCATATTACATGGCACCCTGATCACTTAGTTCTACTGGTTAGTAAGTACTATATCATATTGCATGGCACACTGATGTCTTAGTTCTACTGGATAGTAAGTACTATCTCATATTGTATGGCAACCTGATGTCTTAGTTCTACTGGATAGTAAGTACTATCTCATATTGCATGACACCCTGATGTCTTAGTTCTACTGGGTAGTAAGTACTATCTCATATTGCATGGCAACCTGATCTCTTAGTTCTACTGAATAGTAAGTGCTATTTCATATTGCATGGCACACTGATGTCTTAGTTCTACTGGGTAGTAAGTACTATCTCTAATTACATGGCACCCTGATCTCTTAGTTCTACTGGATAGTAAGTGCTATTTCATATTGCATGGCACACTGATGTCTTAGTTCTACTGGGTAGTAAGTGCTATCTCATATTGCATGGCACACTGATGTCTTAGTTCTACTGGATAGTAAGTACTATCTCATATTGCATGGCACACTGATGTCTTAGTTCTACTGGATAGTAAGTACTATCTCATATTGCATGGCACCCTGATGTCTTAGTTCTACTGGATAGTAAGTGCTATCTCATATTACATGGCATCCTGATCTCTTATTTCTACAGGATAGTAGGTGCTATCTCATATTGCATGGCATCCTGATGTCTTAGTTCTACTGGGTAGTAAGTACTATCTCATATTACATTGCACCCTGATCTCTTAGTTCTACTGGATAGTAAGTGTTATCTCATATATCATGGCACCCTGATGTCTTAGTTCTACTGGGTAGTAAGTGCTATCTCATATTGCATGACAACCTGATGTCTTAGTTCTACTGGATAGTAAGTGCTATCTCATATTGCATGGCATCCTGTTGTCTTAGTTCTACTGGGTAGTAAGTACTGTCTCATATTACATGGCACCCTGATCTGTTAGTTCTACTGGATAGTAAGTGCTATCTCATATTGCCTGTCACCCTGATGTCTTAGTTCTACTGGGTACTAAGTGCTATCTCATATTGCATGACAACCTGATGTCTTAAATCTACTGGATAGTAAGTGCTATTTCATATTGCATGACAACCTGATGTCTTAGTTCTACTGGATAGTAAGTACTATCTCATATTGCATGGCACCCTGATGTCTTAGTTCTACTGGGGAGTAAGTGCTATCTCATATTGCATGGCACCCTGATCTCTTAGTTCTTCTGGATAGTAAGTGCTATCTCATATTGCATGGCACCCTGATGTCTTAGTTCTACTAGATAGTAAGTGCTATGTCATATTGCATGACACCCTGATCTCTTAGTTCTACTAGATAGTAAGTGCTAGCTCATATTGCATGGTACCCTGATGTCTTAGTTCTACTAGATAGTAAGTGCTATCTCATATTGCATGACAACCTGATGTCTTAGTTCTACTGGGTAATAAGCGCTATCTCATATTGCATGGCACCCTGATCTCTTAGTTCTACTAGATAGTAAGTGCTCTCTCATATTGCATGGCACCCTGATGTCTTAGTTCTACTATATAGTAAGTACCATCTCTAATTGCATGGCACCCTGATCTCTTATTTCTACTGGATAGTAAGTGCTATCTCATATTGCATGGCACCCTGATGTCTTAGTCCTACTGGGTAGTAAGTGCTATTTCATATTGCATGACAACCTGATGTCTTAGTTCTACTAGATAGTAAGTACTATTTCATATTGCATGACAACCTGATGTCTTATTTCTTTTGGATAGTAAGTACTATCTCATATGCATGAATCCCTGATGTCTTAGTTCTACTAGATAGTAAGTACTATTTCATATTGCATGGCAACCTGATATCATAGTTCTACTAGATAGTAAGTACTATCTCATATTGCATGACAACCTGATGTCTTAGTTCTACTGGATAGTAAGTGCTTTCTTATATTGCATGACAACCTGATGTCTTAGTTCTACTAGATAGTAAGTACTATCTGATATTGCATGGCACCCTGATGACTTAGTTTTACTGGGTAGTAAGTACTATCTCATATTGCATGACACCCTGATGTCTTAGTTCTACTGGGTAGTAAGTACTATCTCATATTGCATGGCAACCTGATCTCTTAGTTCTACTGGATAGTAAGTGCTATTTCATATTGCATGGCACACTGATGTCTTAGTTCTACTGGGTAGTAAGTACTATCTCATATTACATGGCACCCTGATCTCTTAGTTCTACTGGATAGTAAGTGCTATTTCATATTGCATGGCACACTGATGTCTTAGTTCTACTGGGTAGTAAGTGCTATCTCATATTGCATGGCACACTGATGTCTTAGTTCTACTGGATAGTAAGTACTATCTCATATTGCATGGCACACTGATGTCTTAGTTCTACTGGATGGTTAGTGCTATCTCATATTGCATGATACCCTGATCGTTTAGTTCTACTAGATAGTAAGCACTATCTCATCTTGCATGTTACCCTGATCTCATAATTCTACTAGATAGTAAGTACTATCTTATATAGCATGGCACCCTGATGTCTTAGTTCTACTGAGGAGTAAGTGCTATCTCATATTACATGGCAACCTGATGTCTTAGTTCTACTGGGTAGTGAGTGCTATCTCGTATTACATGGAAACCTGATCTCTTAGTTCTACGGGGTAGTAAATGCTATCTCATATTACATGGCAACCTGATGTCTACGTTCTACTGGGTAGTAAGTGCTATCTCATATTGCATGGCACCCTGATCTCTTAGTTCTACTAGATAGTAAGTGCTATCTCATATTGCATGACACCCTGATGTTTTAGTTCTACTGGGTAGTAAGTGCAATTTCATATTGCATGGTACCCTGATCTCTTAGTTCTACTAGATAGTGAGTTCTATCTCATATTGCATGACAACCTGATGTCTTAGTTCTACTGGATAGTAAGTGCTATCTCATATTACGTGGCAACTATATGTCTTAGTTCTATAGGTTGGTAAGTGCTATCTCCTATTACATGGCTACCTGATGTCTTAGTTCTGCTGGATAGTAATTGCTATCTCATATTGCATGACAACCTGATGTCTTAGTTCTACTGGATAGTAAGTGGTATCTCATATTACATGGCAACCTGATGTCGTAGTTCTACTGGGTAGTAAGTGCTATCTCATATTACATGGCAACCTGATGTCGTAGTTCTACTGGGTAGTAAGTGCTATCTCATAGTACATGGCAACCTCATGTCTTAGTTCTATAGGATAGTAAGTGCTATCTCATATTACATGGCAACCTGATGTCTTAGTTCAACTGGGTAGTAAGTGGTATCTCATATTACATGGCAACCTGATCTCTTAGTTCTACTGGGTAGTAAGTGCTATCTCATATTGCATGACAACCTGATGTCTTAGTTCTACTGGGTAGTAAGTGCTATCTCATATTGCATGACAACCTGATGTCTTAGTTCTATAGGATAGTAAGTGCTATCTCATATTACATGGCAACCTGATGTCGTAGTTCTACTGGGTAGTAAGTGCTATGTCATAGTACATGGCAACCTCATGTCTTAGTTCTATAGGATAGTAAGTGCTATCTCATATTACATGGGAACCTGATGTCTTAGTTCAACTGGGTAGTAAGTGGTATCTCATATTACATGGCAACCTGATCTCTTAGTTCTACGGAGTAGTAAGTGCTATCTCATATTACATGGCAATCTGATGTCTTAGTTCTATAGGATAGTAAGTGCTATCTCATATTACATGGTAACCTGATGTCTTAGGTCTACTGGATAGTAAGTGCTATCTCATATTACATGACAACTTTATGTCTTAGTTCTATAGGGTAGTAAGTGCTATCTTATATTACATGGCACCCTGATCTCTTAGTTCTACTGGATAGTAAGTGCTATCTCATATTACATGGCACCCTGATCTCTTAGTTCTACTGGATAGTCAGTGCTATCTCATATTACATGGCACCCTGATCTCTTAGTTTTACTGGATAGTAAGTGCTATCTCATATTACATGACAACATGGTGTCTTAGTTCTACTGGATAGTAAGTACTATCTCATATTACATGGCACCCTGATCTCTTAGTTCTACTGGATAGTCAGTGCTATCTCATATTGCATGGCACCCTGATGTCTTAGTTCTACTGGATAGTAGGTGCTATCTCATATTGCATGGCACACTGATGTCTAAGTTCAACTGGATAGTAAGTACTATCTCATATTGCATGACAACCTGATGTCTTAGTTTTACTGGATAGTAAGGAGTATCTCATATTGCATGGCACCCTGATGTCTTAATTTTACTGGATAGTAAGTACTATCTCATATTGCATGAAAACCTGATGTCTTAGTTCTACTGGAGGGTAATTACTATATCATATTGCAAGACAACCTAATGTCTTAGTTCTACTGGATAGAGAGTGCTATTTCATATTGCATGGCACCCTGAAGTCTTAGTTCTACTGGATAGTAAGTGCTATATCATATTGCATGGCACCCTGATGTCTTAGTTCTACTAGATAGTAAGTGCTATATCATATTGCATGGCACCCTGATGTCTTAGTTCTACTAGATAGTAAGTGCTATCTCATATTGCATAGCACACTGCTGTCTTAGTTCTACTGGTTAGTAAGTACTATATCATATTGCATGGCACCCTGATGTCTTAGTTCTACTGGATAGTAAGTGCTATCTCATATTGCATGGCACACTGATGTCTTAGTTCTACTGGGTAGTAAGTACTATATCATATTACATGGCACCCTGATCACTTAGTTCTACTGGTTAGTTAGTACTATATCATATTGCATGGCACACTGATGTCTTAGTTCTACTGGATAGTAAGTACTATCTCATATTGTATGGCAACCTGATGTCTTAGTTCTACTGGATAGTAAGTACTATCTCATATTGCATGACACCCTGATGTCTTAGTTCTACTGGGTAGTAAGTACTATCTCATATTGCATGGCAACCTGATCTCTTAGTTCTACTGAATAGTAAGTGCTATTTCATATTGCATGGCACACTGATGTCTTAGTTCTACTGGGTAGTAAGTACTATCTCTAATTACATGGCACCCTGATCTCTTAGTTCTACTGGATAGTAAGTGCTATTTCATATTGCATGGCACACTGATGTCTTAGTTCTACTGGGTAGTAAGTGCTATCTCATATTGCATGGCACACTGATGTCTTAGTTCTACTGGATAGTAAGTACTATCTCATATTGCATGGCACACTGATGTCTTAGTTCTACTGGATAGTAAGTACTATCTCATATTGCATGGCACCCTGATGTCTTAGTTCTACTGGATAGTAAGTGCTATCTCATATTACATGGCATCCTGATCTCTTATTTCTACAGGATAGTAGGTGCTATCTCATATTGCATGGCATCCTGATGTCTTAGTTCTACTGGGTAGTAAGTACTATCTCATATTACATTGCACCCTGATCTCTTAGTTCTACTGGATAGTAAGTGTTATCTCATATATCATGGCACCCTGATGTCTTAGTTCTACTGGGTAGTAAGTGCTATCTCATATTGCATGACAACCTGATGTCTTTGTTCTACTGGATAGTAAGTGCTATCTCATATTGCATGGCATCCTGTTGTCTTAGTTCTACTGGGTAGTAAGTACTGTCTCATATTACATGGCACCCTGATCTGTTAGTTCTACTGGATAGTAAGTGCTATCTCATATTGCCTGTCACCCTGATGTCTTAGTTCTACTGGGTACTAAGTGCTATCTCATATTGCATGACAACCTGATGTCTTAAATCTACTGGATAGTAAGTGCTATTTCATATTGCATGACAACCTGATGTCTTAGTTCTACTGGATAGTAAGTACTATCTCATATTGCATGGCACCCTGATGTCTTAGTTCTACTGGGGAGTAAGTGCTATCTCATATTGCATGGCACCCTGATCTCTTAGTTCTTCTGGATAGTAAGTGCTATCTCATATTGCATGGCACCCTGATGTCTTAGTTCTACTAGATAGTAAGTGCTATGTCATATTGCATGACACCCTGATCTCTTAGTTCTACTAGATAGTAAGTGCTAGCTCATATTGCATGGCACCCTGATGTCTTAGTTCTACTAGATAGTAAGTGCTATCTCATATTGCATGACAACCTGATGTCTTAGTTCTACTGGGTAATAAGCGCTATCTCATATTGCATGGCACCCTGATCTCTTAGTTCTACTAGATAGTAAGTGCTCTCTCATATTGCATGGCACCCTGATGTCTTAGTTCTACTATATAGTAAGTACCATCTCTAATTGCATGGCACCCTGATCTCTTATTTCTACTGGATAGTAAGTGCTATCTCATATTGCATGGCACCCTGATGTCTTAGTCCTACTGGGTAGTAAGTGCTATTTCATATTGCATGACAACCTGATGTCTTAGTTCTACTAGATAGTAAGTACTATTTCATATTGCATGACAACCTGATGTCTTATTTCTTTTGGATAGTAAGTACTATCTCATATGCATGAATCCCTGATGTCTTAGTTCTACTAGATAGTAAGTACTATTTCATATTGCATGGCAACCTGATATCATAGTTCTACTAGATAGTAAGTACTATCTCATATTGCATGACAACCTGATGTCTTAGTTCTACTGGATAGTAAGTGCTTTCTTATATTGCATGACAACCTGATGTCTTAGTTCTACTAGATAGTAAGTACTATCTGATATTGCATGGCACCCTGATGACTTAGTTTTACTGGGTAGTAAGTACTATCTCATATTGCATGACACCCTGATGTCTTAGTTCTACTGGGTAGTAAGTACTATCTCATATTGCATGGCAACCTGATCTCTTAGTTCTACTGGATAGTAAGTGCTATTTCATATTGCATGGCACACTGATGTCTTAGTTCTACTGGGTAGTAAGTACTATCTCATATTACATGGCACCCTGATCTCTTAGTTCTACTGGATAGTAAGTGCTATTTCATATTGCATGGCACACTGATGTCTTAGTTCTACTGGGTAGTAAGTGCTATCTCATATTGCATGGCACACTGATGTCTTAGTTCTACTGGATAGTAAGTACTATCTCATATTGCATGGCACACTGATGTCTTAGTTCTACTGGATGGTTAGTGCTATCTCATATTGCATGATACCCTGATCGTTTAGTTCTACTAGATAGTAAGCACTATCTCATCTTGCATGTTACCCTTATCTCATAATTCTACTAGATAGTAAGTACTATCTTATATAGCATGGCACCCTGATGTCTTAGTTCTACTGAGGAGTAAGTGCTATCTCATATTACATGGCAACCTGATGTCTTAGTTTTACTGGGTAGTGAGTGCTATCTCGTATTACATGGAAACCTGATCTCTTAGTTCTACGGGGTAGTAAATGCTATCTCATATTACATGGCAACCTGATGTCTACGTTCTACTGGGTAGTAAGTGCTATCTCATATTGCATGGCACCCTGATCTCTTAGTTCTACTAGATAGTAAGTGCTATCTCATATTGCATGACACCCTGATGTTTTAGTTCTACTGGGTAGTAAGTGCAATTTCATATTGCATGGTACCCTGATCTCTTAGTTCTACTAGATAGTGAGTTCTATCTCATATTGCATGACAACCTGATGTCTTAGTTCTACTGGATAGTAAGTGCTATCTCATATTACGTGGCAACTATATGTCTTAGTTCTATAGGTTTGTAAGTGCTATCTCCTATTACATGGCTACCTGATGTCTTAGTTCTGCTGGATAGTAATTGCTATCTCATATTGCATGACAACCTGATGTCTTAGTTCTACTGGATAGTAAGTGGTATCTCATATTACATGGCAACCTGATGTCGTAGTTCTACTGGGTAGTAAGTGCTATCTCATATTACATGGCAACCTGATGTCGTAGTTCTACTGGGTAGTAAGTGCTATCTCATAGTACATGGCAACCTCATGTCTTAGTTCTATAGGATAGTAAGTGCTATCTCATATTACATGGCAACCTGATGTCTTAGTTCAACTGGGTAGTAAGTGGTATCTCATATTACATGGCAACCTGATCTCTTAGTTCTACTGGGTAGTAAGTGCTATCTCATATTGCATGACAACCTGATGTCTTAGTTCTACTGGGTAGTAAGTGCTATCTCATATTGCATGACAACCTGATGTCTTAGTTCTATAGGATAGTAAGTGCTATCTCATATTACATGGCAACCTGATGTCGTAGTTCTACTGGGTAGTAAGTGCTATCTCATAGTACATGGCAACCTCATGTCTTAGTTCTATAGGATAGTAAGTGCTATCTCATATTACATGGGAACCTGATGTCTTAGTTCAACTGGGTAGTAAGTGGTATCTCATATTACATGGCAACCTGATCTCTTAGTTCTACAGAGTAGTAAGTGCTATCTCATATTACATGGTAACCTGATGTCTTAGGTCTACTGGATAGTAAGTGCTATCTCATATTACATGACAACTTTATGTCTTAGTTCTATAGGGTAGTAAGTGCTATCTTATATTACATGGCACCCTGATCTCTTAGTTCTACTGGATAGTAAGTGCTATCTCATATTACATGGCACCCTGATCTCTTAGTTCTACTGGATAGTCAGTGCTATCTCATATTACATGGCACCCTGATCTCTTAGTTTTACTGGATAGTAAGTGCTATCTCATATTACATGACAACATGGTGTCTTAGTTCTACTGGATAGTAAGTACTATCTCATATTACATGGCACCCTGATCTCTTAGTTCTACTGGATAGTCAGTGCTATCTCATATTGCATGGCACCCTGATGTCTTAGTTCTACTGGATAGTAGGTGCTATCTCATATTGCATGGCACACTGATGTCTAAGTTCAACTGGATAGTAAGTACTATCTCATATTGCATGACAACCTGATGTCTTAGTTTTACTGGATAGTAAGGAGTATCTCATATTGCATGGCACCCTGATGTCTTAATTTTACTGGATAGTAAGTACTATCTCATATTGCATGAAAACCTGATGTCTTAGTTCTACTGGAGGGTAATTACTATATCATATTGCAAGACAACCTAATGTCTTAGTTCTACTGGATAGAAAGTGCTATTTCATATTGCATGGCACCCTGAAGTCTTAGTTCTACTGGATAGTAAGTGCTATATCATATTGCATGGCACCCTGATGTCTTAGTTCTACTAGATAGTAAGTGCTATATCATATTGCATGGCACCCTGATGTCTTAGTTCTACTAGATAGTAAGTGCTATCTCATATTGCATAGCACACTGCTGTCTTAGTTCTACTGGTTAGTAAGTACTATATCATATTGCATGGCACCCTGATGTCTTAGTTCTACTGGATAGTAAGTGCTATCTCATATTGCATGGCACACTGATGTCTTAGTTCTACTGGGTAGTAAGTACTATATCATATTACATGGCACCCTGATCACTTAGTTCTACTGGTTAGTTAGTACTATATCATATTGCATGGCACACTGATGTCTTAGTTCTACTGGATAGTAAGTACTATCTCATATTGTATGGCAACCTGATGTCTTAGTTCTACTGGATAGTAAGTACTATCTCATATTGCATGACACCCTGATGTCTTAGTTCTACTGGGTAGTAAGTACTATCTCATATTGCATGGCAACCTGATCTCTTAGTTCTACTGAATAGTAAGTGCTATTTCATATTGCATGGCACACTGATGTCTAAGTTCTACTGGGTAGTAAGTACTATCTCATATTACATGGCACCCTGATCTCTTAGTTCTACTGGATAGTAAGTGCTAGTTCATATTGCATGGCACACTGATGTCTTAGTTCTACTGGGTAGTAAGTGCTATCTCATATTGCATGGCACACTGATGTCTTAGTTCTACTGGATAGTAAGTACTATCTCATATTGCATGGCACACTGATGTCTTAGTTCTACTGGATAGTAAGTACTATCTCATATTGCATGGCACCCTGTTGTCTTAGTTCTACTGGATAGTAAGTGCTATCTCATATTACATGGCATCCTGATTTCTTATTTCTACAGGATAGTAGGTGCTATCTCATATTGCATGGCATCCTGATGTCTTAGTTCTACTGGGTAGTAAGTACTATCTCATATTACATTGCACCCTGATCTCTTAGTTCTACTGGATAGTAAGTGTTATCTCATATATCATGGCACACTGATGTCTTAGTTCTACTGGATAGTAAGTACTATCTCATATTGTATGGCAACCTGATGTCTTAGTTCTACTGGATAGTAAGTACTATCTCATATTGCATGACACCCTGATGTCTTAGTTCTACTGGGTAGTAAGTACTATCTCATATTGCATGGCAACCTGATCTCTTAGTTCTACTGAATAGTAAGTGCTATTTCATATTGCATGGCACACTGATGTCTTAGTTCTACTGGGGAGTAAGTGCTATCTCATATTGCATGGCACCCTGATCTCTTAGTTCTTCTAGATAGTAAGTGCTATCTCATATTGCATGGCACGCTGATGTCTTAGTTCTACTAGATAGTAAGTGCTATCTCATATTGCATGACACCCTGATCTCTTAGTTCTACTAGATAGTAAGTGCTAGCTCATATTGCATGGCACCCTGATGTCTTAGTTCTACTAGATAGTAAGTGCTATCTCATATTGCATGACAACCTGATGTCTTAGTTCTACTGGGTAGTAAGCGCTATCTCATATTGCATGGCACCCTGATCTCTTAGTTCTACTAGATAGTAAGTGCTCTCTCATATTGCATGGCACCCTGATGTCTTAGTTCTACTAGATAGTAAGTACCATCTCATATTGCATGGCACCCTGATCTCTTATTTCTACTGGATAGTAAGTGCTATCTCATATTGCATGGCACCCTGATGTCTTAGTCCTACTGGGTAGTAAGTGCTATTTCATATTGCATGACAACCTGATGTCTTAGTTCTACTAGATAGTAAGTACTATTTCATATTGCATGACAACCTGATGTCTTATTTCTTTTGGATAGTAAGTACTATCTCATATGCATGAATCCCTGATGTCTTAGTTCTACTAGATAGTAAGTACTATTTCATATTGCATGACAACCTGATATCATAGTTCTACTAGATAGTAAGTACTATCTCATATTGCATGACAACCTGATGTCTTAGTTCTACTGGATAGTAAGTGCTTTCTTATATTGCATGACAACCTGATGTCTTAGTTCTACTAGATAGTAAGTACTATCTGATATTGCATGGCACCCTGATGACTTAGTTTTACTGGGTAGTAAGTACTATCTCATATTGCATGACACCCTGATGTCTTAGTTCTACTGGGTAGTAAGTACTATCTCATATTGCATGGCAACCTGATCTCTTAGTTCTACTGGATAGTAAGTGCTATTTCATATTGCATTGCACACTGATGTCTTAGTTCTACTGGGTAGTAAGTACTATCTCATATTACATGGCACCCTGATGTCTTAAATCTACTGGATAGTAAGTGCTATTTCATATTGCATGACAACCTGATGTCTTAGTTCTACTGGATAGTAAGTACTATCTCATATTGCATGGCACCCTGATGTCTTAGTTCTACTGGGGAGTAAGTGCTATCTCATATTGCATGGCACCCTGATCTCTTAGTTCTTCTAGATAGTAAGTGCTATCTCATATTGCATGGCACCCTGATGTCTTAGTTCTACTAGATAGTAAGTGCTATCTCATATTGCATGACACCCTGATCTCTTAGTTCTACTAGATAGTAAGTGCTAGCTCATATTGCATGGCACCCTGATGTCTTAGTTCTACTAGATAGTAAGTGCTATCTCATATTGCATGACAACCTGATGTCTTAGTTCTACTGGGTAGTAAGCGCTATCTCATATTGCATGGCACCCTGATCTCTTAGTTCTACTAGATAGTAAGTGCTCTCTCATATTGCATGGCACCCTGATGTCTTAGTTCTACTAGATAGTAAGTACCATCTCATATTGCATGGCACCCTGATCTCTTATTTCTACTGGATAGTAAGTGCTATCTCATATTGCATGGCACCCTGATGTCTTAGTCCTACTGGGTAGTAAGTGCTATTTCATATTGCATGACAACCTGATGTCTTAGTTCTACTAGATAGTAAGTACTATTTCATATTGCATGACAACCTGATGTCTTATTTCTTTTGGATAGTAAGTACTATCTCATATGCATGAATCCCTGATGTCTTAGTTCTACTAGATAGTAAGTACTATTTCATATTGCATGATACCTGATATCATAGTTCTACTAGATAGTAAGTACTATCTCATATTGCATGACAACCTGATGTCTTAGTTCTACTGGATAGTAAGTGCTTTCTTATATTGCATGACAACCTGATGTCTTAGTTCTACTAGATAGTAAGTACTATCTGATATTGCATGGCACCCTGATGACTTAGTTTTACTGGGTAGTAAGTACTATCTCATATTGCATGGCACCCTGATGTCTTAGTTCTATTAAATAGTAAGTACTATCCCATATTGCATGACAACCTGATGTCTTAGTTCTATTAGATAGTAAGTACTATCTCATATTGCATGGCACCCTGATGTCTTAGTTCTACTGGATAGTAAGTACTATCTCATATTGCATGGCACCCTGATGTCTTAATTCTATTAGATAGTAAGTACTATCTCATATTCCATGGCACCCTGATGTCTTACTTCTACAGGATATTAAGTGCTATCTCATATTACATGACAACCATATGTCTTAGTTCTATAGGATAGTAAGTCCTATCTCATATTACATGGCAACCTGATGTCCTAGTTCTATAGGTTAGTAAGTGCTATCTCATATTACTTGGCAACCTGATGTCTTAGTTCTACTGGGTAGAAGTGCTATCTCATATTACATGGCAACCTGATCTCTTAGTTCTACGGGCTAGTAAGTGCTATCTCATATTACATGGCAACCTGATGTCTTAGTTCTATAGGATAGTAAGTGCTATCTCATATTACCGGGCAACCTGATGTCTTAGTTGTACTGGATAGTAAGTGCTATCTCATATTACATGACAACCTGATGTCTTAGTTTTATAGGATAGTAAGTGCTATCTCATATTACATAGCAACCTGATGTCTTAGTTCTACTGAGTAGTAAGTGCTATCTCATATTACATAGCAACCTGATGTCTTAGTTCTACTGAGTAGTAAGTGCTATCTCATATTACATGGCAACCTGTTTTCTTAGTTCTACTGGATAGTAAGTGCTATCTCAGCTTACATGGCAACCTGATCTCATAGTTCTACTGGATAGTAAGTGCTATCTCATATTGCATGATACCCTGATCTTATAGTTCTACTAGATAGTAAGTACTATCTCATCTTGCATGTTACCCTGATCTCATAATTCTACTAGATAGTAAGTACTATCTCATATAGCATGGCACCCTGATGTCTTAGTTCTACTGGATAGTAAGTGCTATATCATATTGCATGGCACCCTGATGTCTTAGTTCTACTAGATAGTAAGTGCTATATCATATTGCATGGCACCCTGATGTCTTAGTTCTACTAGATAGTAAGTGCTATCTCATATTGCATAGCACACTGCTGTCTTAGTTCTACTGGTTAGTAAGTACTATATCATATTGCATGGCACCCTGATGTCTTAGTTCTACTGGATAATAAGTGCTATCTCATATTGCATGGCACACTGATGTCTTAGTTCTACTGGATAGTAAGTACTATATCATATTACATGGCACCCTGATCACTTAGTTCTACTGGTTAGTAAGTACTATATCATATTGCATGGCACACTGATGTCTTAGTTCTACTGGATAGTAAGTACTATCTCATATTGTATGGCAACCTGATGTCTTAGTTCTACTGGATAGTAAGTACTATCTCATATTGCATGACACCCTGATGTCTTAGTTCTACTGGGTAGTAAGTACTATCTCATATTGCATGGCAACCTGATCTCTTAGTTCTACTGAATAGTAAGTGCTATTTCATATTGCATGGCACACTGATGTCTTAGTTCTACTGGGTAGTAAGTACTATCTCATATTACATGGCACCCTGATCTCTTAGTTCTACTGGATAGTAAGTGCTATTTCATATTGCATGGCACACTGATGTCTTAGTTCTACTGGGTAGTAAGTGCTATCTCATATTGCATGGCACACTGATGTCTTAGTTCTACTGGATAGTAAGTACTATCTCATATTGCATGGCACACTGATGTCTTAGTTCTACTGAATAGTAAGTACTATCTCATATTGCATGGCACCCTGATGTCTTAGTTCTACTGGATAGTAAGTGCTATCTCATATTACATGGCATCCTGATCTCTTATTTCTACAGGATAGTAGGTGCTATCTCATATTGCATGGCATCCTGATGTCTTAGTTCTACTGGGTAGTAAGTACTATCTCATATTACATTGCACCCTGATCTCTTAGTTCTACTGGATAGTAAGTGTTATCTCATATATCATGGCACCCTGATGTCTTAGTTCTACTGGGTAGTAAGTGCTATCTCATATTGCATGACAACCTGATGTCTTAGTTCTACTGGATAGTAAGTGCTATCTCATATTGCATGGCATCCTGTTGTCTTAGTTCTACTGGGTAGTAAGTACTGTCTCATATTACATGACACCCTGATCTGTTAGTTCTACTGGATAGTAAGTGCTATCTCATATTGCCTGTCACCCTGATGTCTTAGTTCTACTGGGTACTAAGTGCTATCTCATATTGCATGACAACCTGATGTCTTAAATCTACTGGATAGTAAGTGCTATTTCATATTGCATGACAACCTGATGTCTTAGTTCTACTGGATAGTAAGAACTATCTCATATTGCATGGCACCCTGATGTCTTAGTTCTACTGGGGAGTAAGTGCTATCTCATATTGCATGGCACCCTGATCTCTTAGTTCTTCTAGATAGTAAGTGCTATCTCATATTGCATGGCACCCTGATGTCTTAGTTCTACTAGATAGTAAGTGCTAGCTCATATTGCATGGCACCCTGATGTCTTAGTTCTACTAGATAGTAAGTGCTATCTCATATTGCATGACAACCTGATGTCTTAGTTCTACTGGGTAGTAAGCGCTATCTCATATTGCATGGCACCCTGATCTCTTAGTTCTACTAGATAGTAAGTGCTCTCTCATATTGCATGGCACCCTGATGTCTTAGTTCTACTAGATAGTAAGTACCATCTCATATTGCATGGCACCCTGATCTCTTATTTCTACTGGATAGTAAGTGCTATCTCATATTGCATGGCACCCTGATGTCTTAGTCCTACTGGGTAGTAAGTGCTATTTCATATTGCATGACAACCTGATGTCTTAGTTCTACTAGATAGTAAGTACTATTTCATATTGCATGACAACCTGATGTCTTATTTCTTTTGGATAGTTAATACTATCCCATATGCATGAATCCCTGATGTCTTAGTTCTACTAGATAGTAAGTACTATTTCATATTGCATGACAACCTGATATCATAGTTCTACTAGATAGTAAGTACTATCTCATATTGCATGACAACCTGATGTCTTAGTTCTACTGGATAGTAAGTGCTTTCTTATATTGCATGACAACCTGATGTCTTAGTTCTAATAGATAGTAAGTACTATCTGATATTGCATGGCACCCTGATGACTTAGTTTTACTGGGTAGTAAGTACTATCTTATATTGCATGACACCCTGTTGTCTTAGTTCTACTGGGTAGTAAGTACTATCTCATATTGCATGGCACCCTGATGTCTTAGTTCTACTGAGGAGTAAGTGCTATCTCATATTACATGGCAACCTGATGTCTTAGTTCTACTGGGTAGTGAATGCTATCTCATATTACATGGAAACCTGATCTCTTAGTTCTACGGGGTAGTAAGTGCTATCTCATATTGCATGGCAACCTGATGTCTAAGTTCTACTGGGTAGTAAGTGCTATCTCATATTGCATGGCACCCTGATCTCTTAGTTCTACTGGATAGTAAGTTCTATCTCATATTGCCTGACAACCTGATGTCTTAGTTCTACTGGATAGTAAGTGCTATCTCATATTACGTGGCAACTATATGTCTTAGTTTATAAGGATTGTAAGTGCTATCTCATATTACATGGCTACCTGATGTCTTAGTTCTACTGGATAGTAATTGCTATCTCATATTGCATGACAACCTGATGTCTTAGTTCTACTGGATAGTAAGTGCTATCTCATATTACATGGCAACCATATGCCTTAGTTCTATAGGATAGTAAGTGCTATCTCATATTACAAGGCATCCTGATGTCTTAGTTCTACTGGGTAGTAAGTACTATCTCATATTACATGGCACCCTGATCTGTTAGTTCTACTGGATAGTAAGTGCTATCTCATATTGCCTGGCACCCTGATGTCTTAGTTCTACTGGGTAGTAAGTGCTATCTCATATTGCATGACAACCTGATGTCTTAGTTCTACTGGATAGTAAGTACTATCTCATATTGCATGGCACCCTGATGTCTTAGTTCTACTGGGTAGTAAGTGCTATCTCATATTGCATGGCACCCTGATCTCTTAGTTCTTCTAGATAGTAAGTGCTGTCTCATATTGCATGGCACCCTGATGTCTTAGTTCTACTAGATAGTAAGTTCTATCTCATATTGCATGACACCCTGATCTCTTAGTTCTACTAGATAGTAAGTGCTATCTCATATTGCATGGCACCCTGATGTCTTAGTTCTACTAGATAGTAAGTGCTATCTCATATTGCATGACAACCTGATGTCTTAGTTCTACTGGGTAGTAAGCGCTATCTCATATTGCATGGCACCCTGATCTCTTAGTTCTACTAGATATTAAGTACTCTCTCATATTGCATGGCACCCTGATGTCTTAGTTCTACTAGATAGTAAGTACTATATCATATTGCATGGCACCCTGATCTCTTATTTCTACTGGATAGTAAGTGCTATCTCATATTGCATGGCACCCTGATGTCTTAGTCCTACTGGGTAGTAAGTGCTATTTCATATTGCATGACAACCTGATGTCTTATTTCTACTAGATAGTAAGTACTATTTCAGATTGCATGACAACCTGATGTCTTAATTCCTTTGGATAGTAAGTGCTATCTCATATGCATGAATCACTGATGTCTTAGTTCTACTAGATAGTAAGTACTATTTCATATTGCATGACAACCTGATATCATAGTTCTACTAGATAGTAAGTACTATCTCATATTGCATGACAACGTGATGTCTTAGTTCTACTGGATAGTAAGTGCTTTCTCACATTGCATGACAACCTGATGTCTTAGTTCTACTAGATAGTAGGTGCTATCTCATATTGCATGGCACACTGATGTCTTAGTTCTACTGGGTAGTAAGTACTATATCATATTACATGGCACCCTGATCACTTAGTTCTACTGGTTAGTTAGTACTATATCATATTGCATGGCACACTGATGTCTTAGTTCTACTGGATAGTAAGTACTATCTCATATTGTATGGCAACCTGATGTCTTAGTTCTACTGGATAGTAAGTACTATCTCATATTGCATGACACCCTGATGTCTTAGTTCTACTGGGTAGTAAGTACTATCTCATATTGCATGGCAACCTGATCTCTTAGTTCTACTGAATAGTAAGTGCTATTTCATATTGCATGGCACACTGATGTCTTAGTTCTACTGGGTAGTAAGTACTATCTCTAATTACATGGCACCCTGATCTCTTAGTTCTACTGGATAGTAAGTGCTATTTCATATTGCATGGCACACTGATGTCTTAGTTCTACTGGGTAGTAAGTGCTATCTCATATTGCATGGCACACTGATGTCTTAGTTCTACTGGATAGTAAGTACTATCTCATATTGCATGGCACACTGATGTCTTAGTTCTACTGGATAGTAAGTACTATCTCATATTGCATGGCACCCTGATGTCTTAGTTCTACTGGATAGTAAGTGCTATCTCATATTACATGGCATCCTGATCTCTTATTTCTACAGGATAGTAGGTGCTATCTCATATTGCATGGCATCCTGATGTCTTAGTTCTACTGGGTAGTAAGTACTATCTCATATTACATTGCACCCTGATCTCTTAGTTCTACTGGATAGTAAGTGTTATCTCATATATCATGGCACCCTGATGTCTTAGTTCTACTGGGTAGTAAGTGCTATCTCATATTGCATGACAACCTGATGTCTTAGTTCTACTGGATAGTAAGTGCTATCTCATATTGCATGGCATCCTGTTGTCTTAGTTCTACTGGATAGTAAGTACTGTCTCATATTACATGGCACCCTGATCTGTTAGTTCTACTGGATAGTAAGTGCTATCTCATATTGCCTGTCACCCTGATGTCTTAGTTCTACTGGGTACTAAGTGCTATCTCATATTGCATGACAACCTGATGTCTTAAATCTACTGGATAGTAAGTGCTATTTCATATTGCATGACAACCTGATGTCTTAGTTCTACTGGATAGTAAGTACTATCTCATATTGCATGGCACCCTGATGTCTTAGTTCTACTGGGGAGTAAGTGCTATCTCATATTGCATGGCACCCTGATCTCTTAGTTCTTCTGGATAGTAAGTGCTATCTCATATTGCATGGCACCCTGATGTCTTAGTTCTACTAGATAGTAAGTGCTATGTCATATTGCATGACACCCTGATCTCTTAGTTCTACTAGATAGTAAGTGCTAGCTCATATTGCATGGCACCCTGATGTCTTAGTTCTACTAGATAGTAAGTGCTATCTCATATTGCATGACAACCTGATGTCTTAGTTCTACTGGGTAATAAGCGCTATCTCATATTGCATGGCACCCTGATCTCTTAGTTCTACTAGATAGTAAGTGCTCTCTCATATTGCATGGCACCCTGATGTCTTAGTTCTACTATATAGTAAGTACCATCTCTAATTGCATGGCACCCTGATCTCTTATTTCTACTGGATAGTAAGTGCTATCTCATATTGCATGGCACCCTGATGTCTTAGTCCTACTGGGTAGTAAGTGCTATTTCATATTGCATGACAACCTGATGTCTTAGTTCTACTAGATAGTAAGTACTATTTCATATTGCATGACAACCTGATGTCTTATTTCTTTTGGATAGTAAGTACTATCTCATATGCATGAATCCCTGATGTCTTAGTTCTACTAGATAGTAAGTACTATTTCATATTGCATGGCAACCTGATATCATAGTTCTACTAGATAGTAAGTACTATCTCATATTGCATGACAACCTGATGTCTTAGTTCTACTGGATAGTAAGTGCTTTCTTATATTGCATGACAACCTGATGTCTTAGTTCTACTAGATAGTAAGTACTATCTGATATTGCATGGCACCCTGATGACTTAGTTTTACTGGGTAGTAAGTACTATCTCATATTGCATGACACCCTGATGTCTTAGTTCTACTGGGTAGTAAGTACTATCTCATATTGCATGGCAACCTGATCTCTTAGTTCTACTGGATAGTAAGTGCTATTTCATATTGCATGGCACACTGATGTCTTAGTTCTACTGGGTAGTAAGTACTATCTCATATTACATGGCACCCTGATCTCTTAGTTCTACTGGATAGTAAGTGCTATTTCATATTGCATGGCACACTGATGTCTTAGTTCTACTGGGTAGTAAGTGCTATCTCATATTGCATGGCACACTGATGTCTTAGTTCTACTGGATAGTAAGTACTATCTCATATTGCATGGCACACTGATGTCTTAGTTCTACTGGATGGTTAGTGCTATCTCATATTGCATGATACCCTGATCGTTTAGTTCTACTAGATAGTAAGCACTATCTCATCTTGCATGTTACCCTGATCTCATAATTCTACTAGATAGTAAGTACTATCTTATATAGCATGGCACCCTGATGTCTTAGTTCTACTGAGGAGTAAGTGCTATCTCATATTACATGGCAACCTGATGTCTTAGTTCTACTGGGTAGTGAGTGCTATCTCGTATTACATGGAAACCTGATCTCTTAGTTCTACGGGGTAGTAAATGCTATCTCATATTACATGGCAACCTGATGTCTACGTTCTACTGGGTAGTAAGTGCTATCTCATATTGCATGGCACCCTGATCTCTTAGTTCTACTAGATAGTAAGTGCTATCTCATATTGCATGACACCCTGATGTTTTAGTTCTACTGGGTAGTAAGTGCAATTTCATATTGCATGGTACCCTGATCTCTTAGTTCTACTAGATAGTGAGTTCTATCTCATATTGCATGACAACCTGATGTCTTAGTTCTACTGGATAGTAAGTGCTATCTCATATTACGTGGCAACTATATGTCTTAGTTCTATAGGTTTGTAAGTGCTATCTCCTATTACATGGCTACCTGATGTCTTAGTTCTGCTGGATAGTAATTGCTATCTCATATTGCATGACAACCTGATGTCTTAGTTCTACTGGATAGTAAGTGGTATCTCATATTACATGGCAACCTGATGTCGTAGTTCTACTGGGTAGTAAGTGCTATCTCATATTACATGGCAACCTGATGTCGTAGTTCTACTGGGTAGTAAGTGCTATCTCATAGTACATGGCAACCTCATGTCTTAGTTCTATAGGATAGTAAGTGCTATCTCATATTACATGGCAACCTGATGTCTTAGTTCAACTGGGTAGTAAGTGGTATCTCATATTACATGGCAACCTGATCTCTTAGTTCTACTGGGTAGTAAGTGCTATCTCATATTGCATGACAACCTGATGTCTTAGTTCTACTGGGTAGTAAGTGCTATCTCATATTGCATGACAACCTGATGTCTTAGTTCTATAGGATAGTAAGTGCTATCTCATATTACATGGCAACCTGATGTCGTAGTTCTACTGGGTAGTAAGTGCTATCTCATAGTACATGGCAACCTCATGTCTTAGTTCTATAGGATAGTAAGTGCTATCTCATATTACATGGGAACCTGATGTCTTAGTTCAACTGGGTAGTAAGTGGTATCTCATATTACATGGCAACCTGATCTCTTAGTTCTACGGAGTAGTAAGTGCTATCTCATATTACATGGCAATCTGATGTCTTAGTTCTATAGGATAGTAAGTGCTATCTCATATTACATGGTAACCTGATGTCTTAGGTCTACTGGATAGTAAGTGCTATCTCATATTACATGACAACTTTATGTCTTAGTTCTATAGGGTAGTAAGTGCTATCTTATATTACATGGCACCCTGATCTCTTAGTTCTACTGGATAGTAAGTGCTATCTCATATTACATGGCACCCTGATCTCTTAGTTTTACTGGATAGTCAGTGCTATCTCATATTACATGGCACCCTGATCTCTTAGTTTTACTGGATAGTAAGTGCTATCTCATATTACATGACAACATGGTGTCTTAGTTCTACTGGATAGTAAGTACTATCTCATATTACATGGCACCCTGATCTCTTAGTTCTACTGGATAGTCAGTGCTATCTCATATTGCATGGCACCCTGATGTCTTAGTTCTACTGGATAGTAGGTGCTATCTCATATTGCATGGCACACTGATGTCTAAGTTCAACTGGATAGTAAGTACTATCTCATATTGCATGACAACCTGATGTCTTAGTTTTACTGGATAGTAAGGAGTATCTCATATTGCATGGCACCCTGATGTCTTAATTTTACTGGATAGTAAGTACTATCTCATATTGCATGAAAACCTGATGTCTTAGTTCTACTGGAGGGTAATTACTATATCATATTGCAAGACAACCTAATGTCTTAGTTCTACTGGATAGAAAGTGCTATTTCATATTGCATGGCACCCTGAAGTCTTAGTTCTACTGGATAGTAAGTGCTATATCATATTGCATGGCACCCTGATGTCTTAGTTCTACTAGATAGTAAGTGCTATATCATATTGCATGGCACCCTGATGTCTTAGTTCTACTAGATAGTAAGTGCTATCTCATATTGCATAGCACACTGCTGTCTTAGTTCTACTGGTTAGTAAGTACTATATCATATTGCATGGCACCCTGATGTCTTAGTTCTACTGGATAGTAAGTGCTATCTCATATTGCATGGCACACTGATGTCTTAGTTCTACTGGGTAGTAAGTACTATATCATATTACATGGCACCCTGATCACTTAGTTCTACTGGTTAGTTAGTACTATATCATATTGCATGGCACACTGATGTCTTAGTTCTACTGGATAGTAAGTACTATCTCATATTGTATGGCAACCTGATGTCTTAGTTCTACTGGATAGTAAGTACTATCTCATATTGCATGACACCCTGATGTCTTAGTTCTACTGGGTAGTAAGTACTATCTCATATTGCATGGCAACCTGATCTCTTAGTTCTACTGAATAGTAAGTGCTATTTCATATTGCATGGCACACTGATGTCTTAGTTCTACTGGGTAGTAAGTACTATCTCATATTACATGGCACCCTGATCTCTTAGTTCTACTGGATAGTAAGTGCTAGTTCATATTGCATGGCACACTGATGTCTTAGTTCTACTGGGTAGTAAGTGCTATCTCATATTGCATGGCACACTGATGTCTTAGTTCTACTGGATAGTAAGTACTATCTCATATTGCATGGCACACTGATGTCTTAGTTCTACTGGATAGTAAGTACTATCTCATATTGCATGGCACCCTGTTGTCTTAGTTCTACTGGATAGTAAGTGCTATCTCATATTACATGGCATCCTGATTTCTTATTTCTACAGGATAGTAGGTGCTATCTCATATTGCATGGCATCCTGATGTCTTAGTTCTACTGGGTAGTAAGTACTATCTCATATTACATTGCACCCTGATCTCTTAGTTCTACTGGATAGTAAGTGTTATCTCATATATCATGGCACCCTGATGTCTTAGTTCTACAGGGTAGTAAGTGCTATCTCATATTGCATGACAACCTGATGTCTTAGTTCTACTGGATAGTAAGTGCTATCTCATATTGCATGGCATCCTGTTGTCTTAGTTCTACTGGGTAGTAAGTACTGTCTCATATTACATGGCACCCTGATCTGTTAGTTCTACTGGATAGTAAGTGCTATCTCATATTGCCTGTCACCCTGATGTCTTAGTTCTACTGGGTACTAAGTGCTATCTCATATTGCATGACAACCTGATGTCTTAAATCTACTGGATAGTAAGTGCTATTTCATATTGCATGACAACCTGATGTCTTAGTTCTACTGGATAGTAAGTACTATCTCATATTGCATGGCACCCTTATGTCTTAGTTCTACTGGGGAGTAAGTGCTATCTCATATTGCATGGCACCCTGATCTCTTAGTTCTTCTAGATAGTAAGTGCTATCTCATATTGCATGGCACCCTGATGTCTTAGTTCTACTAGATAGTAAGTGCTATCTCATATTGCATGACACCCTGATCTCTTAATTCTACTAGATAGTAAGTGCTAGCTCATATTGCATGGCACCCTGATGTCTTAGTTCTACTAGATAGTAAGTGCTATCTCATATTGCATGACAACCTGATGTCTTAGTTCTACTGGGTAGTAAGCGCTATCTCATATTGCATGGCACCCTGATCTCTTAGTTCTACTAGATAGTAAGTGCTCTCTCATATTGCATGGCACCCTGATGTCTTAGTTCTACTAGATAGTAAGTACCATCTCATATTGCATGGCACCCTGATCTCTTATTTCTACTGGATAGTAAGTGCTATCTCATATTGCATGGCACCCTGATGTCTTAGTCCTACTGGGTAGTAAGTGCTATTTCATATTGCATGACAACCTGATGTCTTAGTTCTACTAGATAGTAAGTACTATTTCATATTGCATGACAACCTGATGTCTTATTTCTTTTGGATAGTAAGTACTATCTCATATGCATGAATCCCTGGTGTCTTAGTTCTACTAGATAGTAAGTACTATTTCATATTGCATGACAACCTGATATCATAGTTCTACTAGATAGTAAGTACTATCTCATATTGCATGACAACCTGATGTCTTAGTTCTACTGGATAGTAAGTGCTTTCTTATATTGCATGACAACCTGATGTCTTAGTTCTACTAGATAGTAAGTACTATCTGATATTGCATGGCACCCTGATGACTTAGTTTTACTGGGTAGTAAGTACTATCTCATATTGCATGACACCCTGATGTCTTAGTTCTACTGGGTAGTAAGTACTATCTCATATTGCATGGCAACCTGATCTCTTAGTTCTACTGGATAGTAAGTGCTATTTCATATTGCATTGCACACTGATGTCTTAGTTCTACTGGGTAGTAAGTACTATCTCATATTACATGGCACCCTGATGTCTTAAATCTACTGGATAGTAAGTGCTATTTCATATTGCATGACAACCTGATGTCTTAGTTCTACTGGATAGTAAGTACTATCTCATATTGCATGGCACCCTGATGTCTTAGTTCTACTGGGGAGTAAGTGCTATCTCATATTGCATGGCACCCTGATCTCTTAGTTCTTCTAGATAGTAAGTGCTATCTCATATTGCATGGCACCCTGATGTCTTAGTTCTACTAGATAGTAAGTGCTATCTCATATTGCATGACACCCTGATCTCTTAGTTCTACTAGATAGTAAGTGCTAGCTCATATTGCATGGCACCCTGATGTCTTAGTTCTACTAGATAGTAAGTGCTATCTCATATTGCATGACAACCTGATGTCTTAGTTCTACTGGGTAGTAAGCGCTATCTCATATTGCATGGCACCCTGATCTCTTAGTTCTACTAGATAGTAAGTGCTCTCTCATATTGTATGGCAACCTGATGTCTTAGTTCTACTGGATAGTAAGTACTATCTCATATTGCATGACACCCTGATGTCTTAGTTCTACTGGGTAGTAAGTACTATCTCATATTGCATGGCAACCTGATCTCTTAGTTCTACTGAATAGTAAGTGCTATTTCATATTGCATGGCACACTGATGTCTTAGTTCTACTGGGTAGTAAGTACTATCTCTAATTACATGGCACCCTGATCTCTTAGTTCTACTGGATAGTAAGTGCTATTTCATATTGCATGGCACACTGATGTCTTAGTTCTACTGGGTAGTAAGTGCTATCTCATATTGCATGGCACACTGATGTCTTAGTTCTACTGGATAGTAAGTACTATCTCATATTGCATGGCACACTGATGTCTTAGTTCTACTGGATAGTAAGTACTATCTCATATTGCATGGCACCCTGATGTCTTAGTTCTACTGGATAGTAAGTGCTATCTCATATTACATGGCATCCTGATCTCTTATTTCTACAGGATAGTAGGTGCTATCTCATATTGCATGGCATCCTGATGTCTTAGTTCTACTGGGTAGTAAGTACTATCTCATATTACATTGCACCCTGATCTCTTAGTTCTACTGGATAGTAAGTGTTATCTCATATATCATGGCACCCTGATGTCTTAGTTCTACTGGGTAGTAAGTGCTATCTCATATTGCATGACAACCTGATGTCTTAGTTCTACTGGATAGTAAGTGCTATCTCATATTGCATGGCATCCTGTTGTCTTAGTTCTACTGGGTAGTAAGTACTGTCTCATATTACATGGCACCCTGATCTGTTAGTTCTACTGGATAGTAAGTGCTATCTCATATTGCCTGTCACCCTGATGTCTTAGTTCTACTGGGTACTAAGTGCTATCTCATATTGCATGACAACCTGATGTCTTAAATCTACTGGATAGTAAGTGCTATTTCATATTGCATGACAACCTGATGTCTTAGTTCTACTGGATAGTAAGTACTATCTCATATTGCATGGCACCCTGATGTCTTAGTTCTACTGGGGAGTAAGTGCTATCTCATATTGCATGGCACCCTGATCTCTTAGTTCTTCTGGATAGTAAGTGCTATCTCATATTGCATGGCACCCTGATGTCTTAGTTCTACTAGATAGTAAGTGCTATGTCATATTGCATGACACCCTGATCTCTTAGTTCTACTAGATAGTAAGTGCTAGCTCATATTGCATGGCACCCTGATGTCTTAGTTCTACTAGATAGTAAGTGCTATCTCATATTGCATGACAACCTGATGTCTTAGTTCTACTGGGTAATAAGCGCTATCTCATATTGCATGGCACCCTGATCTCTTAGTTCTACTAGATAGTAAGTGCTCTCTCATATTGCATGGCACCCTGATGTCTTAGTTCTACTATATAGTAAGTACCATCTCTAATTGCATGGCACCCTGATCTCTTATTTCTACTGGATAGTAAGTGCTATCTCATATTGCATGGCACCCTGATGTCTTAGTCCTACTGGGTAGTAAGTGCTATTTCATATTGCATGACAACCTGATGTCTTAGTTCTACTAGATAGTAAGTACTATTTCATATTGCATGACAACCTGATGTCTTATTTCTTTTGGATAGTAAGTACTATCTCATATGCATGAATCCCTGATGTCTTAGTTCTACTAGATAGTAAGTACTATTTCATATTGCATGGCAACCTGATATCATAGTTCTACTAGATAGTAAGTACTATCTCATATTGCATGACAACCTGATGTCTTAGTTCTACTGGATAGTAAGTGCTTTCTTATATTGCATGACAACCTGATGTCTTAGTTCTACTAGATAGTAAGTACTATCTGATATTGCATGGCACCCTGATGACTTAGTTTTACTGGGTAGTAAGTACTATCTCATATTGCATGACACCCTGATGTCTTAGTTCTACTGGGTAGTAAGTACTATCTCATATTGCATGGCAACCTGATCTCTTAGTTCTACTGGATAGTAAGTGCTATTTCATATTGCATGGCACACTGATGTCTTAGTTCTACTGGGTAGTAAGTACTATCTCATATTACATGGCACCCTGATCTCTTAGTTCTACTGGATAGTAAGTGCTATTTCATATTGCATGGCACACTGATGTCTTAGTTCTACTGGGTAGTAAGTGCTATCTCATATTGCATGGCACACTGATGTCTTAGTTCTACTGGATAGTAAGTACTATCTCATATTGCATGGCACACTGATGTCTTAGTTCTACTGGATGGTTAGTGCTATCTCATATTGCATGATACCCTGATCGTTTAGTTCTACTAGATAGTAAGCACTATCTCATCTTGCATGTTACCCTGATCTCATAATTCTACTAGATAGTAAGTACTATCTTATATAGCATGGCACCCTGATGTCTTAGTTCTACTGAGGAGTAAGTGCTATCTCATATTACATGGCAACCTGATGTCTTAGTTCTACTGGGTAGTGAGTGCTATCTCGTATTACATGGAAACCTGATCTCTTAGTTCTACGGGGTAGTAAATGCTATCTCATATTACATGGCAACCTGATGTCTACGTTCTACTGGGTAGTAAGTGCTATCTCATATTGCATGGCACCCTGATCTCTTAGTTCTACTAGATAGTAAGTGCTATCTCATATTGCATGACACCCTGATGTTTTAGTTCTACTGGGTAGTAAGTGCAATTTCATATTGCATGGTACCCTGATCTCTTAGTTCTACTAGATAGTGAGTTCTATCTCATATTGCATGACAACCTGATGTCTTAGTTCTACTGGATAGTAAGTGCTATCTCATATTACGTGGCAAATATATGTCTTAGTTCTATAGGTTTGTAAGTGCTATCTCCTATTACATGGCTACCTGATGTCTTAGTTCTGCTGGATAGTAATTGCTATCTCATATTGCATGACAACCTGATGTCTTAGTTCTACTGGATAGTAAGTGGTATCTCATATTACATGGCAACCTGATGTCGTAGTTCTACTGGGTAGTAAGTGCTATCTCATATTACATGGCAACCTGATGTCGTAGTTCTACTGGGTAGTAAGTGCTATCTCATAGTACATGGCAACCTCATGTCTTAGTTCTATAGGATAGTAAGTGCTATCTCATATTACATGGCAACCTGATGTCTTAGTTCAACTGGGTAGTAAGTGGTATCTCATATTACATGGCAACCTGATCTCTTAGTTCTACTGGGTAGTAAGTGCTATCTCATATTGCATGACAACCTGATGTCTTAGTTCTACTGGGTAGTAAGTGCTATCTCATATTGCATGACAACCTGATGTCTTAGTTCTATAGGATAGTAAGTGCTATCTCATATTACATGGCAACCTGATGTCGTAGTTCTACTGGGTAGTAAGTGCTATCTCATAGTACATGGCAACCTCATGTCTTAGTTCTATAGGATAGTAAGTGCTATCTCATATTACATGGGAACCTGATGTCTTAGTTCAACTGGGTAGTAAGTGGTATCTCATATTACATGGCAACCTGATCTCTTAGTTCTACGGAGTAGTAAGTGCTATCTCATATTACATGGCAATCTGATGTCTTAGTTCTATAGGATAGTAAGTGCTATCTCATATTACATGGTAACCTGATGTCTTAGGTCTACTGGATAGTAAGTGCTATCTCATATTACATGACAACTTTATGTCTTAGTTCTATAGGGTAGTAAGTGCTATCTTATATTACATGGCACCCTGATCTCTTAGTTCTACTGGATAGTAAGTGCTATCTCATATTACATGGCACCCTGATCTCTTAGTTTTACTGGATAGTCAGTGCTATCTCATATTACATGGCACCCTGATCTCTTAGTTTTACTGGATAGTAAGTGCTATCTCATATTACATGACAACATGGTGTCTTAGTTCTACTGGATAGTAAGTACTATCTCATATTACATGGCACCCTGATCTCTTAGTTCTACTGGATAGTCAGTGCTATCTCATATTGCATGGCACCCTGATGTCTTAGTTCTACTGGATAGTAGGTGCTATCTCATATTGCATGGCACACTGATGTCTAAGTTCAACTGGATAGTAAGTACTATCTCATATTGCATGACAACCTGATGTCTTAGTTTTACTGGATAGTAAGGAGTATCTCATATTGCATGGCACCCTGATGTCTTAATTTTACTGGATAGTAAGTACTATCTCATATTGCATGAAAACCTGATGTCTTAGTTCTACTGGAGGGTAATTACTATATCATATTGCAAGACAACCTAATGTCTTAGTTCTACTGGATAGAAAGTGCTATTTCATATTGCATGGCACCCTGAAGTCTTAGTTCTACTGGATAGTAAGTGCTATATCATATTGCATGGCACCCTGATGTCTTAGTTCTACTAGATAGTAAGTGCTATATCATATTGCATGGCACCCTGATGTCTTAGTTCTACTAGATAGTAAGTGCTATCTCATATTGCATAGCACACTGCTGTCTTAGTTCTACTGGTTAGTAAGTACTATATCATATTGCATGGCACCCTGATGTCTTAGTTCTACTGGATAGTAAGTGCTATCTCATATTGCATGGCACACTGATGTCTTAGTTCTACTGGGTAGTAAGTACTATATCATATTACATGGCACCCTGATCACTTAGTTCTACTGGTTAGTTAGTACTATATCATATTGCATGGCACACTGATGTCTTAGTTCTACTGGATAGTAAGTACTATCTCATATTGTATGGCAACCTGATGTCTTAGTTCTACTGGATAGTAAGTACTATCTCATATTGCATGACACCCTGATGTCTTAGTTCTACTGGGTAGTAAGTACTATCTCATATTGCATGGCAACCTGATCTCTAAGTTCTACTGAATAGTAAGTGCTATTTCATATTGCATGGCACACTGATGTCTTAGTTCTACTGGGTAGTAAGTACTATCTCATATTACATGGCACCCTGATCTCTTAGTTCTACTGGATAGTAAGTGCTAGTTCATATTGCATGGCACACTGATGTCTTAGTTCTACTGGGTAGTAAGTGCTATCTCATATTGCATGGCACACTGATGTCTTAGTTCTACTGGATAGTAAGTACTATCTCATATTGCATGGCACACTGATGTCTTAGTTCTACTGGATAGTAAGTACTATCTCATATTGCATGGCACCCTGTTGTCTTAGTTCTACTGGATAGTAAGTGCTATCTCATATTACATGGCATCCTGATTTCTTATTTCTATAGGATAGTAGGTGCTATCTCATATTGCATGGCATCCTGATGTCTTAGTTCTACTGGGTAGTAAGTACTATCTCATATTACATTGCACCCTGATCTCTTAGTTCTACTGGATAGTAAGTGTTATCTCATATATCATGGCACCCTGATGTCTTAGTTCTACAGGGTAGTAAGTGCTATCTCATATTGCATGACAACCTGATGTCTTAGTTCTACTGGATAGTAAGTGCTATCTCATATTGCATGGCATCCTGTTGTCTTAGTTCTACTGGGTAGTAAGTACTGTCTCATATTACATGGCACCCTGATCTGTTAGTTCTACTGGATAGTAAGTGCTATCTCATATTGCCTGTCACCCTGATGTCTTAGTTCTACTGGGTACTAAGTGCTATCTCATATTGCATGACAACCTGATGTCTTAAATCTACTGGATAGTAAGTGCTATTTCATATTGCATGACAACCTGATGTCTTAGTTCTACTGGATAGTAAGTACTATCTCATATTGCATGGCACCCTTATGTCTTAGTTCTACTGGGGAGTAAGTGCTATCTCATATTGCATGGCACCCTGATCTCTTAGTTCTTCTAGATAGTAAGTGCTATCTCATATTGCATGGCACCCTGATGTCTTAGTTCTACTAGATAGTAAGTGCTATCTCATATTGCATGACACCCTGATCTCTTAATTCTACTAGATAGTAAGTGTTAGCTCATATTGCATGGCACCCTGATGTCTTAGTTCTACTAGATAGTAAGTGCTATCTCATATTGCATGACAACCTGATGTCTTATTTCTTTTGGATAGTAAGTACTATCTCATATGCATGAATCCCTGATGTCTTAGTTCTACTAGATAGTAAGTACTATTTCATATTGCATGGCAACCTGATATCATAGTTCTACTAGATAGTAAGTACTATCTCATATTGCATGACAACCTGATGTCTTAGTTCTACTGGATAGTAAGTGCTTTCTTATATTGCATGACAACCTGATGTCTTAGTTCTACTAGATAGTAAGTACTATCTGATATTGCATGGCACCCTGATGACTTAGTTTTACTGGGTAGTAAGTACTATCTCATATTGCATGACACCCTGATGTCTTAGTTCTACTGGGTAGTAAGTACTATCTCATATTGCATGGCAACCTGATCTCTTAGTTCTACTGGATAGTAAGTGCTATTTCATATTGCATGGCACACTGATGTCTTAGTTCTACTGGGTAGTAAGTACTATCTCATATTACATGGCACCCTGATCTCTTAGTTCTACTGGATAGTAAGTGCTATTTCATATTGCATGGCACACTGATGTCTTAGTTCTACTGGGTAGTAAGTGCTATCTCATATTGCATGGCACACTGATGTCTTAGTTCTACTGGATAGTAAGTACTATCTCATATTGCATGGCACACTGATGTCTTAGTTCTACTGGATGGTTAGTGCTATCTCATATTGCATGATACCCTGATCGTTTAGTTCTACTAGATAGTAAGCACTATCTCATCTTGCATGTTACCCTGATCTCATAATTCTACTAGATAGTAAGTACTATCTTATATAGCATGGCACCCTGATGTCTTAGTTCTACTGAGGAGTAAGTGCTATCTCATATTACATGGCAACCTGATGTCTTAGTTCTACTGGGTAGTGAGTGCTATCTCGTATTACATGGAAACCTGATCTCTTAGTTCTACGGGGTAGTAAATGCTATCTCATATTACATGGCAACCTGATGTCTACGTTCTACTGGGTAGTAAGTGCTATCTCATATTGCATGGCACCCTGATCTCTTAGTTCTACTAGATAGTAAGTGCTATCTCATATTGCATGACACCCTGATGTTTTAGTTCTACTGGGTAGTAAGTGCAATTTCATATTGCATGGTACCCTGATCTCTTAGTTCTACTAGATAGTGAGTTCTATCTCATATTGCATGACAACCTGATGTCTTAGTTCTACTGGATAGTAAGTGCTATCTCATATTACGTGGCAAATATATGTCTTAGTTCTATAGGTTTGTAAGTGCTATCTCCTATTACATGGCTACCTGATGTCTTAGTTCTGCTGGATAGTAATTGCTATCTCATATTGCATGACAACCTGATGTCTTAGTTCTACTGGATAGTAAGTGGTATCTCATATTACATGGCAACCTGATGTCGTAGTTCTACTGGGTAGTAAGTGCTATCTCATATTACATGGCAACCTGATGTCGTAGTTCTACTGGGTAGTAAGTGCTATCTCATAGTACATGGCAACCTCATGTCTTAGTTCTATAGGATAGTAAGTGCTATCTCATATTACATGGCAACCTGATGTCTTAGTTCAACTGGGTAGTAAGTGGTATCTCATATTACATGGCAACCTGATCTCTTAGTTCTACTGGGTAGTAAGTGCTATCTCATATTGCATGACAACCTGATGTCTTAGTTCTACTGGGTAGTAAGTGCTATCTCATATTGCATGACAACCTGATGTCTTAGTTCTATAGGATAGTAAGTGCTATCTCATATTACATGGCAACCTGATGTCGTAGTTCTACTGGGTAGTAAGTGCTATCTCATAGTACATGGCAACCTCATGTCTTAGTTCTATAGGATAGTAAGTGCTATCTCATATTACATGGGAACCTGATGTCTTAGTTCAACTGGGTAGTAAGTGGTATCTCATATTACATGGCAACCTGATCTCTTAGTTCTACGGAGTAGTAAGTGCTATCTCATATTACATGGCAATCTGATGTCTTAGTTCTATAGGATAGTAAGTGCTATCTCATATTACATGGTAACCTGATGTCTTAGGTCTACTGGATAGTAAGTGCTATCTCATATTACATGACAACTTTATGTCTTAGTTCTATAGGGTAGTAAGTGCTATCTTATATTACATGGCACCCTGATCTCTTAGTTCTACTGGATAGTAAGTGCTATCTCATATTACATGGCACCCTGATCTCTTAGTTTTACTGGATAGTCAGTGCTATCTCATATTACATGGCACCCTGATCTCTTAGTTTTACTGGATAGTAAGTGCTATCTCATATTACATGACAACATGGTGTCTTAGTTCTACTGGATAGTAAGTACTATCTCATATTACATGGCACCCTGATCTCTTAGTTCTACTGGATAGTCAGTGCTATCTCATATTGCATGGCACCCTGATGTCTTAGTTCTACTGGATAGTAGGTGCTATCTCATATTGCATGGCACACTGATGTCTAAGTTCAACTGGATAGTAAGTACTATCTCATATTGCATGACAACCTGATGTCTTAGTTTTACTGGATAGTAAGGAGTATCTCATATTGCATGGCACCCTGATGTCTTAATTTTACTGGATAGTAAGTACTATCTCATATTGCATGAAAACCTGATGTCTTAGTTCTACTGGAGGGTAATTACTATATCATATTGCAAGACAACCTAATGTCTTAGTTCTACTGGATAGAAAGTGCTATTTCATATTGCATGGCACCCTGAAGTCTTAGTTCTACTGGATAGTAAGTGCTATATCATATTGCATGGCACCCTGATGTCTTAGTTCTACTAGATAGTAAGTGCTATATCATATTGCATGGCACCCTGATGTCTTAGTTCTACTAGATAGTAAGTGCTATCTCATATTGCATAGCACACTGCTGTCTTAGTTCTACTGGTTAGTAAGTACTATATCATATTGCATGGCACCCTGATGTCTTAGTTCTACTGGATAGTAAGTGCTATCTCATATTGCATGGCACACTGATGTCTTAGTTCTACTGGGTAGTAAGTACTATATCATATTACATGGCACCCTGATCACTTAGTTCTACTGGTTAGTTAGTACTATATCATATTGCATGGCACACTGATGTCTTAGTTCTACTGGGTAGTAAGTGCTATCTCATATTGCATGACAACCTGATGTCTTAGTTCTATAGGATAGTAAGTGCTATCTCATATTACATGGCAACCTGATGTCGTAGTTCTACTGGGTAGTAAGTGCTATCTCATAGTACATGGCAACCTCATGTCTTAGTTCTATAGGATAGTAAGTGCTATCTCATATTACATGGGAACCTGATGTCTTAGTTCAACTGGGTAGTAAGTGGTATCTCATATTACATGGCAACCTGATCTCTTAGTTCTACGGAGTAGTAAGTGCTATCTCATATTACATGGCAATCTGATGTCTTAGTTCTATAGGATAGTAAGTGCTATCTCATATTACATGGTAACCTGATGTCTTAGGTCTACTGGATAGTAAGTGCTATCTCATATTACATGACAACTTTATGTCTTAGTTCTATAGGGTAGTAAGTGCTATCTTATATTACATGGCACCCTGATCTCTTAGTTCTACTGGATAGTAAGTGCTATCTCATATTACATGGCACCCTGATCTCTTAGTTTTACTGGATAGTCAGTGCTATCTCATATTACATGGCACCCTGATCTCTTAGTTTTACTGGATAGTAAGTGCTATCTCATATTACATGACAACATGGTGTCTTAGTTCTACTGGATAGTAAGTACTATCTCATATTACATGGCACCCTGATCTCTTAGTTCTACTGGATAGTCAGTGCTATCTCATATTGCATGGCACCCTGATGTCTTAGTTCTACTGGATAGTAGGTGCTATCTCATATTGCATGGCACACTGATGTCTAAGTTCAACTGGATAGTAAGTACTATCTCATATTGCATGACAACCTGATGTCTTAGTTTTACTGGATAGTAAGGAGTATCTCATATTGCATGGCACCCTGATGTCTTAATTTTACTGGATAGTAAGTACTATCTCATATTGCATGAAAACCTGATGTCTTAGTTCTACTGGAGGGTAATTACTATATCATATTGCAAGACAACCTAATGTCTTAGTTCTACTGGATAGAAAGTGCTATTTCATATTGCATGGCACCCTGAAGTCTTAGTTCTACTGGATAGTAAGTGCTATATCATATTGCATGGCACCCTGATGTCTTAGTTCTACTAGATAGTAAGTGCTATATCATATTGCATGGCACCCTGATGTCTTAGTTCTACTAGATAGTAAGTGCTATCTCATATTGCATAGCACACTGCTGTCTTAGTTCTACTGGTTAGTAAGTACTATATCATATTGCATGGCACCCTGATGTCTTAGTTCTACTGGATAGTAAGTGCTATCTCATATTGCATGGCACACTGATGTCTTAGTTCTACTGGGTAGTAAGTACTATATCATATTACATGGCACCCTGATCACTTAGTTCTACTGGTTAGTTAGTACTATATCATATTGCATGGCACACTGATGTCTTAGTTCTACTGGATAGTAAGTACTATCTCATATTGTATGGCAACCTGATGTCTTAGTTCTACTGGATAGTAAGTACTATCTCATATTGCATGACACTCTGATGTCTTAGTTCTACTGGGTAGTAAGTACTATCTCATATTGCATGGCAACCTGATCTCTAAGTTCTACTGAATAGTAAGTGCTATTTCATATTGCATGGCACACTGATGTCTTAGTTCTACTGGGTAGTAAGTACTATCTCATATTACATGGCACCCTGATCTCTTAGTTCTACTGGATAGTAAGTGCTAGTTCATATTGCATGGCACACTGATGTCTTAGTTCTACTGGGTAGTAAGTGCTATCTCATATTGCATGGCACACTGATGTCTTAGTTCTACTGGATAGTAAGTACTATCTCATATTGCATGGCACACTGATGTCTTAGTTCTACTGGATAGTAAGTACTATCTCATATTGCATGGCACCCTGTTGTCTTAGTTCTACTGGATAGTAAGTGCTATCTCATATTACATGGCATCCTGATTTCTTATTTCTACAGGATAGTAGGTGCTATCTCATATTGCATGGCATCCTGATGTCTTAGTTCTACTGGGTAGTAAGTACTATCTCATATTACATTGCACCCTGATCTCTTAGTTCTACTGGATAGTAAGTGTTATCTCATATATCATGGCACCCTGATGTCTTAGTTCTACAGGGTAGTAAGTGCTATCTCATATTGCATGACAACCTGATGTCTTAGTTCTACTGGATAGTAAGTGCTATCTCATATTGCATGGCATCCTGTTGTCTTAGTTCTACTGGGTAGTAAGTACTGTCTCATATTACATGGCACCCTGATCTGTTAGTTCTACTGGATAGTAAGTGCTATCTCATATTGCCTGTCACCCTGATGTCTTAGTTCTACTGGGTACTAAGTGCTATCTCATATTGCATGACAACCTGATGTCTTAAATCTACTGGATAGTAAGTGCTATTTCATATTGCATGACAACCTGATGTCTTAGTTCTACTGGATAGTAAGTACTATCTCATATTGCATGGCACCCTTATGTCTTAGTTCTACTGGGGAGTAAGTGCTATCTCATATTGCATGGCACCCTGATCTCTTAGTTCTTCTAGATAGTAAGTGCTATCTCATATTGCATGGCACCCTGATGTCTTAGTTCTACTAGATAGTAAGTGCTATCTCATATTGCATGACACCCTGATCTCTTAATTCTACTAGATAGTAAGTGTTAGCTCATATTGCATGGCACCCTGATGTCTTAGTTCTACTAGATAGTAAGTGCTATCTCATATTGCATGACAACCTGATGTCTTATTTCTTTTGGATAGTAAGTACTATCTCATATGCATGAATCCCTGATGTCTTAGTTCTACTAGATAGTAAGTACTATTTCATATTGCATGGCAACCTGATATCATAGTTCTACTAGATAGTAAGTACTATCTCATATTGCATGACAACCTGATGTCTTAGTTCTACTGGATAGTAAGTGCTTTCTTATATTGCATGACACCTGATGTCTTAGTTCTACTAGATAGTAAGTACTATCTGATATTGCATGGCACCCTGATGACTTAGTTTTACTGGGTAGTAAGTACTATCTCATATTGCATGACACCCTGATGTCTTAGTTCTACTGGGTAGTAAGTACTATCTCATATTGCATGCAACCTGATCTCTTAGTTCTACTGGATAGTAAGTGCTATTTCATATTGCATGGCACACTGATGTCTTAGTTCTACTGGGTAGTAAGTACTATCTCATATTACATGGCACCCTGATCTCTTAGTTCTACTGGATAGTAAGTGCTATTTCATATTGCATGGCACACTGATGTCTTAGTTCTACTGGGTAGTAAGTGCTATCTCATATTGCATGGCACACTGATGTCTTAGTTCTACTGGATAGTAAGTACTATCTCATATTGCATGGCACACTGATGTCCTTAGTTCTACTGGATGGTTAGTGCTATCTCATATTGCATGATACCCTGATCGTTTAGTTCTACTAGATAGTAAGCACTATCTCATCTTGCATGTTACCCTGATCTCATAATTCTACTAGATAGTAAGTACTATCTTATATAGCATGGCCCCTGATGTCTTAGTTCTACTGAGGAGTAAGTGCTATCTCATATTACATGGCAACCTGATGTCTTAGTTCTACTGGGTAGTGAGTGCTATCTCGTATTACATGGAAACCTGATCTCTTAGTTCTACGGGGTAGTAAATGCTATCTCATATTACATGGCAACCTGATGTCTACGTTCTACTGGGTAGTAAGTGCTATCTCATATTGCATGGCACCCTGATCTCTTAGTTCTACTAGATAGTAAGTGCTATCTCATATTGCATGACACCCTGATGTTTTAGTTCTACTGGGTAGTAAGTGCAATTTCATATTGCATGGTACCCTGATCTCTAGTTCTACTAGATAGTGAGTTCTATCTCATATTGCATGACAACCTGATGTCTTAGTTCTACTGGATAGTAAGTGCTATCTCATATTACGTGGCAAATATATGTCTTAGTTCTATAGGTTTGTAAGTGCTATCTCCTATTACATGGCTACCTGATGTCTTAGTTCTGCTGGATAGTAATTGCTATCTCATATTGCATGACAACCTGATGTCTTAGTTCTACTGGATAGTAAGTGGTATCTCATATTACATGGCAACCTGATGTCGTAGTTCTACTGGGTAGTAAGTGCTATCTCATATTACATGGCAACCTGATGTCGTAGTTCTACTGGGTAGTAAGTGCTATCTCATAGTACATGGCAACCTCATGTCTTAGTTCTATAGGATAGTAAGTGCTATCTCATATTACATGGCAACCTGATGTCTTAGTTCAACTGGGTAGTAAGTGGTATCTCATATTACATGGCAACCTGATCTCTTAGTTCTACTGGGTAGTAAGTGCTATCTCATATTGCATGACAACCTGATGTCTTAGTTCTACTGGGTAGTAAGTGCTATCTCATATTGCATGACAACCTGATGTCTTAGTTCTATAGGATAGTAAGTGCTATCTCATATTACATGGCAACCTGATGTCGTAGTTCTACTGGGTAGTAAGTGCTATCTCATAGTACATGGCAACCTCATGTCTTAGTTCTATAGGATAGTAAGTGCTATCTCATATTACATGGGAACCTGATGTCTTAGTTCAACTGGGTAGTAAGTGGTATCTCATATTACATGGCAACCTGATCTCTTAGTTCTACGGAGTAGTAAGTGCTATCTCATATTACATGGCAATCTGATGTCTTAGTTCTATAGGATAGTAAGTGCTATCTCATATTACATGGTAACCTGATGTCTTAGGTCTACTGGATAGTAAGTGCTATCTCATATTACATGACAACTTTATGTCTTAGTTCTATAGGGTAGTAAGTGCTATCTTATATTACATGGCACCCTGATCTCTTAGTTCTACTGGATAGTAAGTGCTATCTCATATTACATGGCACCCTGATCTCTTAGTTTTACTGGATAGTCAGTGCTATCTCATATTACATGGCACCCTGATCTCTTAGTTTTACTGGATAGTAAGTGCTATCTCATATTACATGACAACATGGTGTCTTAGTTCTACTGGATAGTAAGTACTATCTCATATTACATGGCACCCTGATCTCTTAGTTCTACTGGATAGTCAGTGCTATCTCATATTGCATGGCACCCTGATGTCTTAGTTCTACTGGATAGTAGGTGCTATCTCATATTGCATGGCACACTGATGTCTAAGTTCAACTGGATAGTAAGTACTATCTCATATTGCATGACAACCTGATGTCTTAGTTTTACTGGATAGTAAGGAGTATCTCATATTGCATGGCACCCTGATGTCTTAATTTTACTGGATAGTAAGTACTATCTCATATTGCATGAAAACCTGATGTCTTAGTTCTACTGGAGGGTAATTACTATATCATATTGCAAGACAACCTAATGTCTTAGTTCTACTGGATAGAAAGTGCTATTTCATATTGCATGGCACCCTGAAGTCTTAGTTCTACTGGATAGTAAGTGCTATATCATATTGCATGGCACCCTGATGTCTTAGTTCTACTAGATAGTAAGTGCTATATCATATTGCATGGCACCCTGATGTCTTAGTTCTACTAGATAGTAAGTGCTATCTCATATTGCATAGCACACTGCTGTCTTAGTTCTACTGGTTAGTAAGTACTATATCATATTGCATGGCACCCTGATGTCTTAGTTCTACTGGATAGTAAGTGCTATCTCATATTGCATGGCACACTGATGTCTTAGTTCTACTGGGTAGTAAGTACTATATCATATTACATGGCACCCTGATCACTTAGTTCTACTGGTTAGTTAGTACTATATCATATTGCATGGCACACTGATGTCTTAGTTCTACTGGATAGTAAGTACTATCTCATATTGTATGGCAACCTGATGTCTTAGTTCTACTGGATAGTAAGTACTATCTCATATTGCATGACACCCTGATGTCTTAGTTCTACTGGGTAGTAAGTACTATCTCATATTGCATGGCAACCTGATCTCTAAGTTCTACTGAATAGTAAGTGCTATTTCATATTGCATGGCACACTGATGTCTTAGTTCTACTGGGTAGTAAGTACTATCTCATATTACATGGCACCCTGATCTCTTAGTTCTACTGGATAGTAAGTGCTAGTTCATATTGCATGGCACACTGATGTCTTAGTTCTACTGGGTAGTAAGTGCTATCTCATATTGCATGGCACACTGATGTCTTAGTTCTACTGGATAGTAAGTACTATCTCATATTGCATGGCGCACTGATGTCTTAGTTCTACTGGATAGTAAGTACTATCTCATATTGCATGGCACCCTGTTGTCTTAGTTCTACTGGATAGTAAGTGCTATCTCATATTACATGGCATCCTGATTTCTTATTTCTACAGGATAGTAGGTGCTATCTCATATTGCATGGCATCCTGATGTCTTAGTTCTACTGGGTAGTAAGTACTATCTCATATTACATTGCACCCTGATCTCTTAGTTCTACTGGATAGTAAGTGTTATCTCATATATCATGGCACCCTGATGTCTTAGTTCTACAGGGTAGTAAGTGCTATCTCATATTGCATGACAACCTGATGTCTTAGTTCTACTGGATAGTAAGTGCTATCTCATATTGCATGGCATCCTGTTGTCTTAGTTCTACTGGGTAGTAAGTACTGTCTCATATTACATGGCACCCTGATCTGTTAGTTCTACTGGATAGTAAGTGCTATCTCATATTGCCTGTCACCCTGATGTCTTAGTTCTACTGGGTACTAAGTGCTATCTCATATTGCATGACAACCTGATGTCTTAAATCTACTGGATAGTAAGTGCTATTTCATATTGCATGACAACCTGATGTCTTAGTTCTACTGGATAGTAAGTACTATCTCATATTGCATGGCACCCTTATGTCTTAGTTCTACTGGGGAGTAAGTGCTATCTCATATTGCATGGCACCCTGATCTCTTAGTTCTTCTAGATAGTAAGTGCTATCTCATATTGCATGGCACCCTGATGTCTTAGTTCTACTAGATAGTAAGTGCTATCTCATATTGCATGACACCCTGATCTCTTAATTCTACTAGATAGTAAGTGTTAGCTCATATTGCATGGCACCCTGATGTCTTAGTTCTACTAGATAGTAAGTGCTATCTCATATTGCATGACAACCTGATGTCTTAGTTCTACTGGGTAGTAAGCGCTATCTCATATTGCATGGCACCCTGATCTCTTAGTTCTACTAGATAGTAAGTGCTCTCTCATATTGCATGGCACCCTGATGTCTTAGTTCTACTAGATAGTAAGTACCATCTCATATTGCATGGCACCCTGATCTCTTATTTCTACTGGATAGTAAGTGCTATCTCATATTGCATGGCACCCTGATGTCTTAGTCCTACTGGGTAGTAAGTGCTATTTCATATTGCATGACAACCTGATGTCTTAGTTCTACTAGATAGTAAGTACTATTTCATATTGCATGACAACCTGATGTCTTATTTCTTTTGGATAGTAAGTACTATCTCATATGCATGAATCCCTGGTGTCTTAGTTCTACTAGATAGTAAGTACTATTTCATATTGCATGACAACCTGATATCATAGTTCTACTAGATAGTAAGTACTATCTCATATTGCATGACAACCTGATGTCTTAGTTCTACTGGATAGTAAGTGCTTTCTTATATTGCATGACAACCTGATGTCTTAGTTCTACTAGATAGTAAGTACTATCTGATATTGCATGGCACCCTGATGACTTAGTTTTACTGGGTAGTAAGTACTATCTCATATTGCATGACACCCTGATGTCTTAGTTCTACTGGGTAGTAAGTACTATCTCATATTGCATGGCAACCTGATCTCTTAGTTCTACTGGATAGTAAGTGCTATTTCATATTGCATTGCACACTGATGTCTTAGTTCTACTGGGTAGTAAGTACTATCTCATATTACATGGCACCCTGATGTCTTAAATCTACTGGATAGTAAGTGCTATTTCATATTGCATGACAACCTGATGTCTTAGTTCTACTGGATAGTAAGTACTATCTCATATTGCATGGCACCCTGATGTCTTAGTTCTACTGGGGAGTAAGTGCTATCTCATATTGCATGGCACCCTGATCTCTTAGTTCTTCTAGATAGTAAGTGCTATCTCATATTGCATGGCACCCTGATGTCTTAGTTCTACTAGATAGTAAGTGCTATCTCATATTGCATGACACCCTGATCTCTTAGTTCTACTAGATAGTAAGTGCTAGCTCATATTGCATGGCACCCTGATGTCTTAGTTCTACTAGATAGTAAGTGCTATCTCATATTGCATGACAACCTGATGTCTTAGTTCTACTGGGTAGTAAGCGCTATCTCATATTGCATGGCACCCTGATCTCTTAGTTCTACTAGATAGTAAGTGCTCTCTCATATTGCATGGCACCCTGATGTCTTAGTTCTACTAGATAGTAAGTACCATCTCATATTGCATGGCACCCTGATCTCTTATTTCTACTGGATAGTAAGTGCTATCTCATATTGCATGGCACCCTGATGTCTTAGTCCTACTGGGTAGTAAGTGCTATTTCATATTGCATGACAACCTGATGTCTTAGTTCTACTAGATAGTAAGTACTATTTCATATTGCATGACAACCTGATGTCTTATTTCTTTTGGATAGTAAGTACTATCTCATATTGCATGACAACCTGATGTCTTAGTTCTACTGGATAGTAAGTGCTTTCTTATATTGCATGACAACCTGATGTCTTAGTTCTACTAGATAGTAAGTACTATCTGATATTGCATGGCACCCTGATGACTTAGTTTTACTGGGTAGTAAGTACTATCTCATATTGCATGGCACCCTGATGTCTTAGTTCTATTAAATAGTAAGTACTATCCCATATTGCATGACAACCTGATGTCTTAGTTCTATTAGATAGTAAGTACTATCTCATATTGCATGGCACCCTGATGTCTTAGTTCTACTGGATAGTAAGTACTATCTCATATTGCATGGCACCCTGATGTCTTAATTCTATTAGATAGTAAGTACTATCTCATATTCCATGGCACCCTGATGTCTTACTTCTACAGGATATTAAGTGCTATCTCATATTACATGACAACCATATGTCTTAGTTCTATAGGATAGTAAGTCCTATCTCATATTACATGGCAACCTGATGTCCTAGTTCTATAGGTTAGTAAGTGCTATCTCATATTACTTGGCAACCTGATGTCTTAGTTCTACTGGGTAGAAGTGCTATCTCATATTACATGGCAACCTGATCTCTTAGTTCTACCGGCTAGTAAGTGCTATCTCATATTACATGGCAACCTGATGTCTTAGTTCTATAGGATAGTAAGTGCTATCTCATATTACCGGGCAACCTGATGTCTTAGTTGTACTGGATAGTAAGTGCTATCTCATATTACATGACAACCTGATGTCTTAGTTTTATAGGATAGTAAGTGCTATCTCATATTACATAGCAACCTGATGTCTTAGTTCTACTGAGTAGTAAGTGCTATCTCATATTACATAGCAACCTGATGTCTTAGTTCTACTGAGTAGTAAGTGCTATCTCATATTACATGGCAACCTGTTTTCTTAGTTCTACTGGATAGTAAGTGCTATCTCAGCTTACATGGCAACCTGATCTCATAGTTCTACTGGATAGTAAGTGCTATCTCATATTGCATGATACCCTGATCTTATAGTTCTACTAGATAGTAAGTACTATCTCATCTTGCATGTTACCCTGATCTCATAATTCTACTAGATAGTAAGTACTATCTCATATAGCATGGCACCCTGATGTCTTAGTTCTACTGGATAGTAAGTGCTATATCATATTGCATGGCACCCTGATGTCTTAGTTCTACTAGATAGTAAGTGCTATATCATATTGCATGGCACCCTTATGTCTTAGTTCTACTAGATAGTAAGTGCTATCTCATATTGCATAGCACACTGCTGTCTTAGTTCTACTGGTTAGTAAGTACTATATCATATTGCATGGCACCCTGATGTCTTAGTTCTACTGGATAATAAGTGCTATCTCATATTGCATGGCACACTGATGTCTTAGTTCTACTGGGTAGTAAGTACTATATCATATTACATGGCACCCTGATCACTTAGTTCTACTGGTTAGTAAGTACTATATCATATTGCATGGCACACTGAGGTCTTAGTTCTACTGGATAGTAAGTACTATCTCATATTGTATGGCAACCTGATGTCTTAGTTCTACTGGATAGTAAGTACTATCTCATATTGCATGACACCCTGATGTCTTAGTTCTACTGGGTAGTAAGTACTATCTCATATTGCATGGCAACCTGATCTCTTAGTTCTACTGAATAGTAAGTGCTATTTCATATTGCATGGCACACTGATGTCTTAGTTCTACTGGGTAGTAAGTACTATCTCATATTACATGGCACCCTGATCTCTTAGTTCTACTGGATAGTAAGTGCTATTTCATATTGCATGGCACACTGATGTCTTAGTTCTACTGGGTAGTAAGTGCTATCTCATATTGCATGGCACACTGATGTCTTAGTTCTACTGGATAGTAAGTACTATCTCATATTGCATGGCACACTGATGTCTTAGTTCTACTGGATAGTAAGTACTATCTCATATTGCATGGCACCCTGATGTCTTAGTTCTACTGGATAGTAAGTGCTATCTCATATTACATGGCATCCTGATCTCTTATTTCTACAGGATAGTAGGTGCTATCTCATATTGCATGGCATCCTGATGTCTTAGTTCTACTGGGTAGTAAGTACTATCTCATATTACATTGCACCCTGATCTCTTAGTTCTACTGGATAGTAAGTGTTATCTCATATATCATGGCACCCTGATGTCTTAGTTCTACTGGGTAGTAAGTGCTATCTCATATTGCATGACAACCTGATGTCTTAGTTCTACTGGATAGTAAGTGCTATCTCATATTGCATGGCATCCTGTTGTCTTAGTTCTACTGGGTAGTAAGTACTGTCTCATATTACATGACACCCTGATCTGTTAGTTCTACTGGATAGTAAGTGCTATCTCATATTGCCTGTCACCCTGATGTCTTAGTTCTACTGGGTACTAAGTGCTATCTCATATTGCATGACAACCTGATGTCTTAAATCTACTGGATAGTAAGTGCTATTTCATATTGCATGACAACCTGATGTCTTAGTTCTACTGGATAGTAAGAACTATCTCATATTGCATGGCACCCTGATGTCTTAGTTCTACTGGGGAGTAAGTGCTATCTCATATTGCATGGCACCCTGATCTCTTAGTTCTTCTAGATAGTAAGTGCTATCTCATATTGCATGGCACCCTGATGTCTTAGTTCTACTAGATAGTAAGTGCTAGCTCATATTGCATGGCACCCTGATGTCTTAGTTCTACTAGATAGTAAGTGCTATCTCATATTGCATGACAACCTGATGTCTTAGTTCTACTGGGTAGTAAGCGCTATCTCATATTGCATGGCACCCTGATCTCTTAGTTCTACTAGATAGTAAGTGCTCTCTCATATTGCATGGCACCCTGATGTCTTAGTTCTACTAGATAGTAAGTACCATCTCATATTGCATGGCACCCTGATCTCTTATTTCTACTGGATAGTAAGTGCTATCTCATATTGCATGGCACCCTGATGTCTTAGTCCTACTGGGTAGTAAGTGCTATTTCATATTGCATGACAACCTGATGTCTTAGTTCTACTAGATAGTAAGTACTATTTCATATTGCATGACAACCTAATGTCTTATTTCTTTTGGATAGTTAATACTATCCCATATGCATGAATCCCTGATGTCTTAGTTCTACTAGATAGTAAGTACTATTTCATATTGCATGACAACCTGATATCATAGTTCTACTAGATAGTAAGTACTATCTCATATTGCATGACAACCTGATGTCTTAGTTCTACTGGATAGTAAGTGCTTTCTTATATTGCATGACAACCTGATGTCTTAGTTCTAATAGATAGTAAGTACTATCTGATATTGCATGGCACCCTGATGACTTAGTTTTACTGGGTAGTAAGTACTATCTTATATTGCATGACACCCTGTTGTCTTAGTTCTACTGGGTAGTAAGTACTATCTCATATTGCATGGCACCCTGATGTCTTAGTTCTACTGAGGAGTAAGTGCTATCTCATATTACATGGCAACCTGATGTCTTAGTTCTACTGGGTAGTGAATGCTATCTCATATTACATGGAAACCTGATCTCTTAGTTCTACGGGGTAGTAAGTGCTATCTCATATTGCATGGCAACCTGATGTCTAAGTTCTACTGGGTAGTAAGTGCTATCTCATATTGCATGGCACCCTGATCTCTTAGTTCTACTGGATAGTAAGTTCTATCTCATATTGCCTGACAACCTGATGTCTTAGTTCTACTGGATAGTAAGTGCTATCTCATATTACGTGGCAACTATATGTCTTAGTTTATAAGGATTGTAAGTGCTATCTCATATTACATGGCTACCTGATGTCTTAGTTCTACTGGATAGTAATTGCTATCTCATATTGCATGACAACCTGATGTCTTAGTTCTACTGGATAGTAAGTGCTATCTCATATTACATGGCAACCATATGCCTTAGTTCTATAGGATAGTAAGTGCTATCTCATATTACAAGGCATCCTGATGTCTTAGTTCTACTGGGTAGTAAGTACTATCTCATATTACATGGCACCCTGATCTGTTAGTTCTACTGGATAGTAAGTGCTATCTCATATTGCCTGGCACCCTGATGTCTTAGTTCTACTGGGTAGTAAGTGCTATCTCATATTGCATGACAACCTGATGTCTTAGTTCTACTGGATAGTAAGTACTATCTCATATTGCATGGCACCCTGATGTCTTAGTTCTACTGGGTAGTAAGTGCTATCTCATATTGCATGGCACCCTGATCTCTTAGTTCTTCTAGATAGTAAGTGCTGTCTCATATTGCATGGCACCCTGATGTCTTAGTTCTACTAGATAGTAAGTTCTATCTCATATTGCATGACACCCTGATCTCTTAGTTCTACTAGATAGTAAGTGCTATCTCACATTGCATGGCACCCTGATGTCTTAGTTCTACTAGATAGTAAGTGCTATCTCATATTGCATGACAACCTGATGTCTTAGTTCTACTGGGTAGTAAGCGCTATCTCATATTGCATGGCACCCTGATCTCTTAGTTCTACTAGATATTAAGTACTCTCTCATATTGCATGGCACCCTGATGTCTTAGTTCTACTAGATAGTAAGTACTATATCATATTGCATGGCACCCTGATCTCTTATTTCTACTGGATAGTAAGTGCTATCTCATATTGCATGGCACCCTGATGTCTTAGTCCTACTGGGTAGTAAGTGCTATTTCATATTGCATGACAACCTGATGTCTTATTTCTACTAGATAGTAAGTACTATTTCAGATTGCATGACAACCTGATGTCTTAATTCCTTTGGATAGTAAGTGCTATCTCATATGCATGAATCACTGATGTCTTAGTTCTACTAGATAGTAAGTACTATTTCATATTGCATGACAACCTGATATCATAGTTCTACTAGATAGTAAGTACTATCTCATATTGCATGACAACCTGATGTCTTAGTTCTACTGGATAGTAAGTGCTTTCTCACATTGCATGACAACCTGATGTCTTAGTTCTACTAGATAGTAAGTACTATCTCATATTGCATGCCACCCTGATGACTTAGTTCTACTGGATAGTAAGTACTATCTCATATTGCATGGCACCCTGATGTCTTAGTTCTACTGGATAGTAAGTGCTATCTCATATTGAATGGCACCCTGATGTCTTAGTTCTACTGGATAGTAAGTACTATCTCATATTGCATGACAACCTGATGTCTTAGTTCTACTGGATAGTAAGTGCTATCTCATATTGCATGCCACCCTGATGTCTTAGTTCTACTGGATACTAAGTGCTATCTCATATTGCATGGCACCCTGATGTCTGTGTTCTACTGGATAGTAAGTGCTATCTCATATTGCATGGCACCCTGATGTCATAGTTCTACTACATTGTAAGTGCTATCTCATATTACATGACAACCTGATATCATAGTTCTACTAGATAGTAAGTGCTATCTCATATTGCATGACAACCTGATGTCTTAGTTCTACTGGATAGTAAGTGCTATCTCATATTGCATGACAACCTGATGTTTTAGTTCTACTGGATAGTAAGTGCTATCTCATATTGCATGACAACCTGATGTCTTAGTTCTACTGAATAGTAAGTACTATCTCATATTGCATGACTACCTGATGTTTTCGTTCTACTGGATAGTAAGTACTATCTCATATTGCATGACAACCTGATGTCTTTGTTTTACTAGATAGTAAGTACTATCTCATATTGCATGACAACCTGATGTCTTAGTTCTACTAGATAGTAAGTACTATCGCACATTGCATGACAACCTGATGTCTTCGTTCTACTGGATAGTAAGTGCTATCTCATATTGCATGGCACCCTGATGTCTTAGTTTTACTGGATAGTAAGTGCTATTTCATATTGCATGACAACCTGATGTCTTAGTTCTACTGGATTGTAAGTGCTATCTCATATTGCATCACAACCTGATGTCTTAGTTCTACTAGATAGTAAGTACTATTTCATATTGCATGGCACCCTGATTTCTTAGTTCTACTAGATAGTATGTACTATCTCATATTACATGACAACGTGATATCATAGCTCTATTAGATAGTAAGTTATATCTCATATTGCATGATAACCTAATGTCTTAAATCTACTGGATAGTAAGTACTATCTCATATTGCATGGCACCCTGATGTCTTAGTTTTACTGGATAGTAAGTGCTATCTCATATTGCATGACAACCTGATGTCTCGCTTTTACTGCATAGTAAGTGCTATCTAGTATTGCATGGCACCCTGATGTCTTAGTTCTACTGGATAGTAAGTACTATCTCATATTACATGGCACCCTGATATCTTAGTTCTACTGGATAGTAAGTATTATCTCATATTGCATGGCAACCTGATCTCTTAGTTCTACTCGATAGTAAGTGCTATCTCATATTGAATGGCACCCTGATTTCTTAGTTCTACTAGATAGTAAGTACTATCTCATATTGTATGGCAACCTGATGTCTTAATTCTACTAGATAGTAAGTACTATCTCATATTGCATGACAACCTGATGTCTTAGTTCTACTGGATAGTAAGTGCTATCTCATATTACATGGCACCCTGATGTCTAAGTTCTACTGGATAGTAAGTACTATCTCATATTACATGACAACCTGATGGCTTAGTTCTACTAGATAGTAAGTACTATCTCATATTACATGACAACCTGATGTCTTAGTTCTACTGGATAGTAAGTACTATCTCAAATTTCATGGCACCCTTATCTCTTAGTTCTACTAGATAGTAGGTGCTATCTCATATTGCATGGCACGCTGATGTCTAAGTTCTACTAGATAGTAAAGGCTATCTCATATTGCATGGCACCCTGATGTCTTAGTTCTACTGGGTAGTACGTGCTATCTCATATTGCATGACACCCTGATCTCTTAGTTCTACTAGATAGTAAGTGCTATCTCATATTGCATGGCACCCTGATCTCTTAGTTCTACTTGATAGTAAGTGGTATCTCATATTGCATGGCACCCTGATCTCTTAGTTCTACTAGATAGTAAGTGGTATCTCATATTGCATGGCACCCTGATCTCATTGTTCTACTAGATAGTAAGTGGTATCTCATATTGCATGGGACCCTGATCTCTTAGTTCTACTAGATAGTAAGTGGTATCTCATATTGCATGGCACCCTGATCTCTTAGTTCTACTTGATAGTAAGTGCTATCTCATATTGCATGGCACCCTGATGTCTTAGTTCTGCTGGGTAGTAAGTACTATCTCATATTGCTTGGCCCCCGATCTCTTAGTTCTACCAGATAGTAAGTGCTATCTCATTGCATGGCACCCTGATCTCTTAGTTCTACTAGATAGTAAGTGGTATCTCCTATTACATGGCACCCTGATGTCTTAGTTCTACTAGATAGTAAGTACTATCTCATATTGCATGGTCCCCGATCTCTTAGTTCTACTAGATAATAAGTGGTATCTCCTATTACATGGCACCCTGATCTCTTAGTTCTACTAGATAGTAAGTGCTATCTCATATTGAATGGCACCCTGATCTCTCAGTTCTACTAGATAGTAAGTGGTATCTCCTATTACATGGCACCCTGATGTGTTATTTCTACTAGATAGTAAGTGCTATCTCATATTGCATGGCACCCTGATTTCTTAGTTCTACTAGATAGTAAGTGTTATCTCCTATTACATGGCACCCTGATGTCTTAGTTCTACTAGATAGTAAGTGTTATCTCCTATTACATGGCACCCTGATGTCTTAGTTTTACTAGATAGTAAGTGCTATCTCATATTACATGGCAACCTGATGTCTTAGTTCTATAGGATAGTAAGTGCTATCTCATATTACATGGCAACCTGATGTCTTAGTTGTACTGGATAGTAAGTGCTATCTCATATTACATGACAACCTGATGTCTTAGTTTTATAGGATAGTAACTGCTATCTCATATTACATGGTACCTGATCTCTTAGTTCTACCGGGTAGTAAGTGCTATCTCATATTACATGGCAACCTGATGTCTTAGTTCTACTGAGTAGTAAGTGCTATCTCATATTACATGGCAACCTGTTTTCTTAGTTCTACTGGATAGTAAGTGCTATCTCAGCTTACATGGCAAGCTGATCTCATAGTTCTACTAGATAGTAAGTACTATCTCATCTTGCATGTTACCCTGATCTCATAATTCTACTAGATAGTAAGTACTATCTCATATTGCATGGTACCTGATCTCTTAGTTCTACCGGGTAGTAAGTGCTATCTCATATTACATGACAACCTGATGTCTTAGTTCTACTGGATAGTAAGTGCTATCTCATAACACATGGCAAACTGATGTCTTAGTTCTACTGGGTAGTAAGTGCTATGTCATATTACATGGCAACCTGACTTCTTAGTTCTATAGGATAGTAAGTGCTATCTCATATTCCACGGCAACCTGATGTCTTAGTTCTATAGGATAGTAAGTGCTATCTCATATTACATGACAACCTGATGTCTTAGTTCTATAGGATAGTAAGTGCTATCTCATATTACATGGCAACCTGATGTCTTAGTTCTATAGGATAGTAAGTGCTTTCTCATATTGCATGGCACCCTGATGTCTTAGTTCTACTGGATAGTAAGTACTATCTCATATTGCATGGCACCCTAATGTCTTAGTTCTATTAGATAGTAAGTACTATCCCATATTGCATGACAACCTGATGTCTTAGTTCTACTGGATAGTAAGTACTATCTCATATTGCATGGCACCCTGATGTCTTAGTTCTACTGGATAATAAGTACTATCTCATATTGCATGGCACCCTGATGTCTTAATTCTATTAGATAGTAAGTACTATCTCATATTGCATGGCACCCTGATGTCTTAGTTCTACAGGATATTAAGTGCTATCTCATATTACATGACAACCATATGTCTTAGTTCTATAGGATAGTAAGTGCTATCTCATATTACATGGCAACCTCATGTCCTAGTTCTATAGGATAGTAAGTGCTATCTCATATTACATGGCAACCTGATGTCTTAGTTCTACTGGGTAGTAAGTGCTATCTCATATTACATGGCAACCTGATGTGTTAGTTCTACTGGGTAGAAGTGCTATCTCATATTACATGGCAACCTGATCTCTTAGTTCTACGGGGTAGTAAGTGCTATCTCATATTACATGGCAACCTGATGTCTTAGTTCTATAGGATAGTAAGTGCTATCTCATATTACAGGGCAACCTGATGTCTTAGTTGTACTGGATAGTAAGTGCTATCTCATATTACATGACAACCTGATGTCTTAGTTTTATAGGATAGTAAGTGCTATCTAATATTACATGGCAACCTGATCTCATAGTTCTACTGGGTAGTAGGTGCTATCTAATATTACATGGAAACCTGATCTCATAGTTCTACTGGATAGTAAGTGCTATCTCATATTGCATGATACCCTGATCTTATAGTTCTACTAGATAGTAAGTACTATCTCATCTTGCATGTTACCCTGATCTCATAATTCTACTAGTTAGTAAGTACTATCTCATATTGCATGGCACCCTGATGTCTTAGTTCTACTGAGGAGTAAGTGCTATCTCATATTACATGGAAACCTGATGTCTTAGTTCTACTGGGTAGTGAATGCTATCTCATATTACATGGAAACCTGATCTCTTAGTTCTACGGGGTAGTAAGTGCTATCTCATATTGCATGGCACCCTGAACTCTTAGTTCTACTGGATAGTAAGTTCTATCTCATATTGCCTGACAACCTGATGTCTTAGTTCTATAGGATAGTAAGTGCTATCTCATATAACATGGAAACCTGATATCTTAGGTCTACTGGATAGTAAGTGCTATCTCATATTACATGACAACCTTATGTCTTAGTTCTATAGGATAGTAAGTGGTATCTTATATTACATGACAACCTGATGTCTTAGTTCTACTGGATAGTAATTGCTATCTCATATTGCATGACAACCTGATGTCTTAGTTCTACTGGATAGTAAGTGCTATCTCATATTACATGGCAACCATATGTCTTAGTTCTATAGGATAGTAAGTGCTATCTCATATTACATGGCAACCTAATGTCGTAGTTCTACTGGGTAGTAAGTGCTATCTCAAATTACATGGCAACCTAATGTCTTAGTTCAACTGGGTAGTAAGTGCTATCTCATATTACATGGCAACCTGAGCTCTTAGCTCTACGGGGTAGTAAGTGCTATCTCATATTACATGGCAATCTGATGTCTTAGTTCTATAGGATAGTAAGTGCTATCTCATATAACATGGTAACCTGATATCTTAGGTCTACTGGATAGTAAGTGCTATCTCATATTACATGACAACCTTATGTCTTAGTTCTATAGGATAGTAAGTGGTATCTTATATTACATGACAACCTGATCTCATAGTTCTACTGGATAGTTAGTGCCATCTCATATTGCATGATACCCTGATCTTATAGTTCTACTAGATAGTAAGTACTATCTCATCTTGCATGTTACCCTGATCTCATAGTTCTACTAGATAGTAAATGCTATCTCATATTACATGACAACCTGATGTCTTAGTTCTACTGGATAGTAAGTGCTATCTCATAACACATGGCAAACTGATGTCTTAGTTCTATAGGATAGTAAGTGCTATCTCATATTACATGACAACCTAATGTTTTAGTTCTACTGGATAGTAACTGCTATCTCATATTACATGGCAACCTGATGTCTTAGTTCTATAGGGTAGTAAGTGCTATCTCATATTACATGGCAACCTGATGTCTTAGTTCTAAGGGATAGTAAGTGCTTTCTCATATTACATGGCAACCTGATGTCTTAGTTCTATAGGATAGTATATGCTATCTCATATTCCATGGCAACCTGATCTCTTAGTTCTACTGGGTAGTAAGTGCTATCTCATATTACATGGCAACCTGATTCCTTAGTTCTACTGGATAGTAAGTGCTATCTCAGCTTACATGACAACCTGATGTCTTAGTTCTACTGGATAGTAGGTGCTATCTCATTACATGGCAACCTGATGTCTTAGTTCTATAGGATAGTAAGTGCTATCTCATATTACATGACAACGTGATGTCTTAGTTCTATACGATAGTAAGTGCTATCTCATATTACACGGTACCTGATATCTTTGTTCTATAGGATAGTAAGTGCTATCTCATATTACACGGTACCTGATATCTTTGTTCTATAGGATAGTAAGTGCTATCTCATATTAAATGACAACCTGATGTCTTAGTTCTACTGGGTAGTAAGTACTACCTCATATTACATGACAACCTGATGTCTTAGTTGTATAGGATAGTAAGTGCTATCTCATATTACATGGTACCTGAAGTCTTAGTTCTACTGGGTAGTAAGTACTATCTCATATTAAATGACAACCTGAAGTCTTAGTTCTACTGGGTAGTAAGTGCTATCTCATATTACATGACAACCTGATGTCTTAGTTCTATAGGATAGTAAGTGCTATCTCATATTACATGACAACCTGAAGTCTTAGTTCTACTGGGTAGTAAGTACTATCTCATATTACATGACAACCTGATGTCTTAGTTCTATAGGATAGTAAGTGCTATCTCATATTAAATGACAACCTGAAGTCTTAGTTCTACTGGGTAGTAAGTACTACCTCATATTACATGACAACCTGATGTCTTAGTTCTATAGGATAGTAAGTGTATCTCATATTACATGGGTACCTGATGTCTTAGTTCTATAGGATAGTAAGTGCTATCTCATATTACATGGCAACCTGATGTCTTAGTTCTATAGGATTGTAAGTGCTATCTCATATTACATGGCAACCTGATGTCTTAGTTCTACTGGGTAGTAAGTGCTATCTCATATTACATGGCAACCTGATGTCTTAGTTCGACTGGGTAGTAGGTGCCATCTCATATTACATGGCAACCTGATTTCTTAGTTCTGCTGGATAGTAAGTTCTATCTCATATTGCATGACAACCTGATGTCTTAGTTCTACTGGATAGTAAGTGCTATCTCATATTACATGGCAAGTATATGTCTTAGTTCTATAGGATTGTAAGTGCTATCTCATATTACATGGCTACCTGAAGTCTTAGTTCTACTGGATAGTAATTGCTATCTCATATTGCATGACAACCTGATGTCTTAGTTCTACTGGATAGTAAGTGCTATCTCATATTACATGGCAACCATATGTCTTAGTTCTATAGGATAGTAAGTGCTATCTCATATTACATGGCAACCTGATGTCGTAGTTCTACTGGGTAGTAAGTGCTATCTCATATTACATGGCAACCTGATGTCTTAGTTCTATAGGATAGTAAGTGCTATCTCATATTACATCGCAACCTGATGTCTTAGTTAAACTGGGTAGTAAGTGCTATCTCATATTACATGGCAACCTGATCTCTTAGTTCTATAGGATAGTAAGTGGTATCTCATATTACATGGCAACCTTATGTCTTAGTTCTATAGGATAGTAAGTGGTATCTCATATTACATGGCAACCTGATGTCTTAGTTCTATAGGATAGTAAGTGGTATCTCATATTACATGGCAACCTGATGTCTTAGTTCTATAGGATAGTAAGTGGTATCTCATATTACATGGCAACCTTATGTCTTAGTTCTATAGGATAGTAAGTGGTATCTCATATTACATGGCAACCTGATGTCTTAGTTCTATAGGATAGTAAGTGGTATCTCATATTACATGGCAACCTTATGTCTTAGTTCTATAGGATAGTAAGTGGTATCTCATATTACATGATAACCTTATGTCTTAGTTCTATAGGATAGTAAGTGCTATCTCATTACATTGCAACCTGATGTCTTAGTTCTATAGGATAGTAAGTGCTATCTCATATTACATGGCAACCTGATGTCTTAGTTCTATAGGATAGTAAGTGCTATCTCATATTACATGGCAACCTGATGTCTTAGTTCTATAGGATAGTAAGTGCTATCTCATTACATTGCAACCTTATGTCTTAGTTCTATAGGATAGTAAGTGGTATCTCATATTACATGGCAACCTGATGTCTTAGTTCTATAGGATAGTAAGTGGTATCTCATATTACATGATAACCTGATGTCTTAGTTCTATAGGATAGTAAGTGGTATCTCATATTACATGGCAAACTGATGTCTTAGTTCTATAGGATAGTAAGTGGTATCTCATATTACATGATAACCTTATGTCTTAGTTCTATAGGATAGTAATTGGTATCTTATATTACATGATAACCTTATGTCTAAGTGCTATAGGATAGTAAGTGCTCTCTCATTACATGGCAACCTTATGTCTTAGTTCTATAGGATAGTAAGTGGTATCTCATATTACATGATAACCTTATGTCTTAGTTCTACTGGATATTGAGTGGTATCTCATATTACATGGCAACCTTATGTCTTAGTTCTATAGGATAGTAAGTGGTATCTCATATTCCATGATAACCTTATGTCTTAGTTCTACTGGATATTGAGTGGTATCTCATGTTACATGACAACCTTATGTCTTAGTTCTATAGGATAGTAAGTGGTATCTCATATTACATGATAACCTTATGTCTTAGTTCTATAGGATAGTAATTGGTATCTTATATTACATGATAACCTTATGTCTAAGTGCTATAGGATAGTAAGTGCTCTCTCATTACATGGCAACCTTATGTCTTAGTTCTATAGGATAGTAAGTGGTATCTCATATTACATGATAACCTTATGTCTTAGTTCTACTGGATAGTGAGTGGTATCTCATATTACATGGCAACCTTATGTCTTAGTTCTATAGGATAGTAAGTGGTATCTAATATTCCATGATAACCTTATGTCTTAGTTCTATAGGATAGTGAGTGGTATCTCATGTTACATGACAACCTTATGTCTTAGTTCTATAGGATAGTAAGTGGTATCTCATATTCCATGATAACCTTATGTCTTAGTTCTATAGGATAGTGAGTGGTATCTCATGTTACATGACAACCTTATGTCTTAGTTCTATAGGATAGTGAGTGGTATCTCATATTCCATGATAACCTTATGTCTTAGTTCTATAGGATAGTGAGTGGTATCTCATGTTACATGACAACCTTATGTCTTAGTTCTATAGGATAGTAAGTGGTATCTCATATTCCATGATAACCTTATGTCTTAGTTCTATAGGATAGTGAGTGGTATCTCATATTCCATGATAACCTTATGTCTTAGTTCTATAGGATAGTGAGTGGTATCTCATATTCCATGATAACCTTATGTCTTAGTTCTATAGGATAGTGAGTGGTATCTCATATTCCATGATAACCTTATGTCTTAGTTCTATAGGATAGTGAGTGGTATCTCATATTCCATGATAACCTTATGTCTTAGTTCTATAGGATAGTGAGTGGTATCTCATATTCCATGATAACCTTATGTCTTAGTTCTATAGGACAGTGAGTGGTATCTCATATTCCATGTTAACCTTATGTCTTAGTTCTATAGGATAGTGAGTGGTATCTCATATTCCATGATAACCTTATGTCTTAGTTCTATAGGATAGTGAGTGGTATCTCATATTCCATGATAACCTTATGTCTTAGTTCTATAGGATAGTGAGTGGTATCTCATATTCCATGATAACCTTATGTCTTAGTTCTATAGGATAGTGAGTGGTATCTCATGTTACATGACAACCTTATGTCTTAGTTCTATAGGATAGTAAGTGGTATCTCATATTCCATGATAACCTTATGTCTTAGTTCTATAGGATAGTGAGTGGTATCTCATGTTACATGACAACCTTATGTCTTAGTTCTATAGGATAGTGAGTGGTATCTCATATTCCATGATAACCTTATGTCTTAGTTCTATAGGATAGTAAGTGGTATCTCATATTACATGATAACCTTATGTCTTAGTTCTACTGGATAGTGAGTGGTATCTCATGTTACATGACAACCTTATGTCTTAGTTCTATAGGATAGTAAGTGGTATCTCATATTACATGATAACCTTATGTCTTAGTTCTATAGGATAGTAATTGGTATCTTATATTACATGATAACCTTATGTCTAAGTGCTATAGGATAGTAAGTGCTCTCTCATTACATGGCAACCTTATGTCTTAGTTCTATAGGATAGTAAGTGGTATCTCATATTACATGATAACCTTATGTCTTAGTTCTACTGGATAGTGAGTGGTATCTCATATTACATGGCAACCTTATGTCTTAGTTCTATAGGATAGTAAGTGGTATCTCATATTCCATGATAACCTTATGTCTTAGTTCTACTGGATATTGAGTGGTATCTCATGTTACATGACAACCTTATGTCTTAGTTCTATAGGATAGTAAGTGGTATCTCATATTCCATGATAACCTTATGTCTTAGTTCTATAGGATAGTAAGTGGTATCTCATATTCCATGATAACCTTATGTCTTAGTTCTATAGGATAGTAAGTGGTATCTCATATTCCATGATAACCTTATGTCTTAGTTCTACTGGATAGTAAGTGGTATCTCGAATTACATGACAACCTTATGTCTTAGTTCTATAGGATAGTAAGTGGTATCTTATATTACATATTAACCTTATGTCTTAGTTCTATAGGATAGTAAGTGCTATCTCATTACATTGCAACCTGATGTCTTAGTTCTATAGGATAGTAAGTGGTATCTCATATTACATGACAACCTGATCTCATAGTTCTACTGGATAGTAAGTGCTATCTCATATTGCATTATACCCTGATCTCATAGTTCTACTAGATAGTAAGTGCTATCTCATATTACATGACAACCTGATGTCTTAGTTCTACTGGGTAGTGAGTACTATCTCATATTACATGACAACCTGATGTCTTAGTTCTACTGGATAATAAGTGCTATCTCATAACACATGGCAAACTGATGTCTTAGTTCTATAGGATAGTAAGTGCTATCTCATATTACATGACAACCTGATGTTTTAGTTCTACTGGATAATAAGTGCTATCTCATAACACATGGCAAACTGATGTCTTAGTTCTATAGGATAGTAAGTGCTATCTCATATTACATGACAACCTGATGTTTTAGTTCTACTGGGTAGTGAGTACTATCTCATATTACATGACAACCTGATGTCTTAGTTCTACTGGATAATAAGTGCTATCTCATAACACATGGCAAACTGATGTCTTAGTTCTATAGGATAGTAAGTGCTATCTCATATTACATGACAACCTGATGTTTTAGTTCTACTGGATAATAAGTGCTATCTCATAACACATGGCAAACTGATGTCTTAGTTCTATAGGATAGTAAGTGCTATCTCATATTACATGACAACCTGATGTTTTAGTTCTACTGGGTAGTGAGTACTATCTCATATTACATGACAACCTGATGTCTTAGTTCTACTGGATAATAAGTGCTATCTCATAACACATGGCAAACTGATGTCTTAGTTCTATAGGATAGTAAGTGCTATCTCATATTACATGACAACCTGATGTTTTAGTTCTACTGTGTAGTGAGTACTATCTCATATTACATGACAACCTGATGTCTTAGTTCTACTGGATAATAAGTGCTATCTCATAACACATGGCAAACTGATGTCTTAGTTCTATAGGATAGTAAGTGCTATCTCATATTACATGACAACCTGATGTTTTAGTTCTACTGGATAATAAGTGCTATCTCATAACACATGGCAAACTGATGTCTTAGTTCTATAGGATAGTAAGTGCTATCTCATATTACATGACAACCTGATGTTTTAGTTCTACTGGGTAGTGAGTACTATCTCATATTACATGACAACCTGATGTTTTAGTTCTACTGGGTAGTAAGTGCTATCTCATATTACATGACAACCTGATGTCTTAGTTCTACTGGGTAGTAAGTGCTATCTCATATTACATGGCAACCTGATGTCTTAGTTCTATAGGATAGTAATTGCTATCTCATATTACATGACAACCTGATGTCTTAGTTCTATAGGATAGTAAGTGCTATCTCATATTACATGGCAACCTGATGTCTTAGTTCTATGGGATAGTAAGTGGTTTCTCATATTCCATGGCAACCTGATGTCTTAGTTCTATAGGATAGTAAATGCTATCTCATATTCCATGGCAACCTGATCTCTTAGTTCTACTGGGTAGTAAGTGCTATCTCATATTACATGGCAACCTGATGTCTTAGTTCTACTGGCTAGTAAGTGCTATCTCATATTACATGGCAACCTGATTCCTCAATTCTACTGGATAGTAAGTGCTATCTCAGCCTACATTACAACCTGATGTCTTAGTTATACTGGATAGTAGGTGCTATCTCATTTCATGGCAACCTGATGTCTTAGTTCTATAGGATAGTAAGTTTTATCTCATATTACATGACAACCTGATGTCTTAGTTCTATAGGATAGTAAGTGCTATCTCATATTAAATGACAACCTGATGTCTTAGTTCTACTGTGTAGTAAGTACTATCTCATATTACATGACAACCTGATGTCTTAATTCTATAGGATAGTAAGTGCTATCTCATATTACATGACAACCTGATGTCTTAGTTCTACTGCGTAGTAAGTACTATCTCATATTCCATGGCAACCTGATGTCTTAGTTCTATAGGATAGTAAGTGCTATCTCATATTACATGGCAACCTGATGTCTTAGTTCCATAGGATAGTAAGTGCTATCTCATATTACATGGCAACCTGATGTCTTAGTTCTACTGTGTAGTAAGTGCTATCTCATATTACATGGCAACCTGATGTCTTAGTTCGACTGGGTAGTAAGTGCCATCTCATATGACATGGCAAATTGATGTCTTAGTTCTGCTGGATGGTAAGTTCTATCTCATAAAGCATGACAACCTGATGTATTAGTTCTACTGGATAGTAAGTGCTATCTCATATTACATGGCAACTATATGTCTTAGTTCTATAGGATTGTAAGTGCTACCTCATATTACATGGCTACCTGATGTCTTAGTTCTACTGGATAGTAATTGCTATCTCATATTGCATGACAACCTGATGTCTTAGTTCTACTGGATAGTAAGTGCTATCTCATATTACATGGCAACCTGATGTGGTAGTTCTACTGGGTAGTAAGTGCTATCTTATATTCAGGGCAACCTGATGTCTTAGTTCTATAGGATAGTAAGTGCTATCTCATATTACATGGCCACCTGAAGTCTTAGTTCAACTGGGTAGCAAGTGCTATCTCATATTACATGACAACCTGATGTCTTAGTTCTACGGGGTAGTAAGTGCTATCTCATATTACATGGCAATCTGATGTCTTAGTTCTATAGGATAGTAAGTGTTATCTCATGTTACAAGGCAACCTGATGTCTTAGGTCTACTGGATAGTAAGTGCTATCTCATATTACATGACAACCTGATGTCTTAGTTCTATAGGATAGTAAGTGCTATCTCATATTACATGGCAACCTGATATCTTAGTTCTACTGGGTAGTAAGTGCTATCTCATATTACATGGCAACCTGATGTCTTAGATCTACTGGGTAGTAAGTGCTATCTCATATTACATGGTAACCTGATTTCTTAGTTTTACTGAATAGTAAGTGCTATCTCAGCTTACATGTCAACCTGATCTCATAGTTCTACTGGATAGTAGGTGCTATCTCATATTGCATGATACCCTGATGTTATAGTTCTACTAGCTAGTAAGTACTATCTCATCTTGCATGTTACCCTGATCTCATAGTTCTACTAGATATTAAGTACTATCTCATCTTGCATGATACCTTGATTTCTTAGTTCTACTGGATAGTAAGTACTATCTCATCTTGCATGGTACCCAGATCTCTTAGTTCTACTGGATATTAAGTACTATCTCATCTTGCACGGTACCCTGATTTTATAGTTCTACTGGATAGTAAGTACTATCTCATATTACATGACAACCTGATTCCTTAGTTCTACTGGGTAGTAAGTGCTATCTCATATTAAATGGCAACCTCATCTCTTAGTTCTACTGGGTAGTAAGTGCTATCTCAAATTACATGACAACCTGATCTCTTAGTTCTATAGGATAGTAAGTGCTATCTCATATTACATGGCAACCTCATGTCTTAGGTCTATAGGATAGTAAGTGCTATCTCATATTACATGGCAACCTGATGTCTTAGTTCTACTGGGTAGTAAGTGCTATCTCATATTACATGGCAACCTGATGTGTTAGTTCTACTAGATAGTAAGTGCTATCTCATATTGCATGACAACCTGATGTCTTAGTTCTACTGGATAGTAAGTGCTATCTCATATTGCATGACAACCTGATGTCTTAGTTCTACTGGGTAGTAAGTGCTATCTCATATTACATGGCAACCTGATGTGTTAGTTCTACTAGATAGTAAGTGCTATCTCATATTGCATGACAACCTGATGTCTTAGTTCTACTGGATAGTAAGTGCTATCTCATATTACATGGTAACCATATGTCTTAATTCTATAGGATAGTAAGTGCTATCTCATATTACATGGCAACCTGATGTCTTAGTTCTACTGGATAGTAAGTGCTATCTCATATTGCATTACAACCTGATGTCTTAGTTCTACTGGATAGTGAGTGCTATCTCATATTGCATGATACCCTGATCTTATAGTTCTACTAGATAGTAAGTACTATCTCATCTTTCATGTTACCCTGATCTCATAATTCTACTAGATAGTAAGTACTATCTCATCTTTCATGATACCCTGATCTTATAGTTCTACTAGATAGTAAGTACTATCTCATCTTTCATGATACCCTGATCTCATAATTCTACTAGATAGTAAGTACTATCTCATCTTTCATGATACCCTGATCTCATAATTCTACTAGATAGTAAGTACTATCTCATCTTTCATGATACCCTGATCTCATAATTCTACTAGATAGTAAGTACTATCTCATCTTTCATGATACCCTGATCTCATAATTCTACTAGATAGTAAGTACTATCTCATCTTTCATGTTACCCTGATCTCATAATTCTACTAGATAGTAAGTACTATCTCATATTGCATGATACCCTGATCTTATAGTTCTACTAGATAGTAAGTGCTATCTCATCTTTCATGATACCCTGATCTTATAGTTCTACTAGATAGTAAGTACTATCTCATCTTTCATGATACCCTGATCTTATAATTCTACTAGATAGTAAGTACTATCTCATATTGCATGATACCCTGATCTTATAGTTCTACTAGATAGTAAGTACTATCTCATCTTTCATGATACCCTGATCTTATAATTCTACTAGATAGTAAGTACTATCTCATATTGCATGATACCCTGATCTTATAGTTCTACTAGATAGTAAGTGCTATCTCATCTTTCATGATACCCTGATCTTATAGTTCTACTAGATAGTAAGTACTATTTCATCTTTCATGATACCCTGATCTTATAGTTCTACTAGATAGTAAGTGCTATCTCAACTTTCATGATACCCTGATCTTATAGTTCTACTAGATAGTAAGTGCTATCTCAACTTTCATGATACCCTGATCTTATAGTTCTACTAATAAGTAAGTGCTATCTCATATTACATGGCAAACTGATGTCTTAGTTCTACTGGATAGTAAGTGCTATCTCATATTACATGACAACCTGATGCCTTAGTTCTACTGGATAGTAAGTGCTATCTCATATTACATGGCAAACTGATGTCTTAGTTCAATAGGATAGTAAGTGCTATCTCATATTACATGACAACCTGATGTTTTAGTTCTACTGGGTAGTGAGTACTATCTCATATTACATGACAACCTGATGTCTTAGTTCAATAGGATAGTAAGTGCTATCTCATATTACATGACAACCTGATGTTTTAGTTCTACTGCGTAGAAAGTACTATCTCATATTACATGACAACCTGATGTCTTAGTTCTACTGGGTAGTAAGTGCTATCTCATATTACGTGGCAACCTGATGTCTTAGTTCTATAGGATAGTAAGTGCTATCTCATTTTACATGGCAACCTGATGTCTTAGTTCTATAGGATAGTAAGTGCTATCTCATGTTCCATGGCAACCTGATGTCTTAGTTCTATAGGATAGTAAGTGCTATCTCATATTACTTGGCAACCTGATGTCTTAGTTTTATAGGATAGTAAGTGCTATCTCATATTACATGGCAACCTGATGTCTTAGTTCTACTTGGTAGTAAGTGCTATCTCATATTACATGGCAACCTGATGTCTTAGCGCTACTGGCTAGTAAGTGCTATCTCATATTACATGGCAACCTGATTCCTTAGTTCTACTGGATAGTAAGTGCTATCTCAGCTTACATGACAACCTGATGTCTTAGTTCTACTGGATAGTAAGTACTATCTCAGCTTACATGACAACCTGATGTCTTAGTTCTACTGGATAGTAAGTGCTATCTCAGCTTACATGACAACCTGATGTCTTAGTTCTACTGGATAGTAAGTGCTATCTCAAATTACATGACAACCTGATGTCTTAGTTCTACTGGATAGTAAGTGCTCTCTCATTACATGGCAACTAATGTCTTAGTTCTATAGGATAGTAAGTGGTATCTCATATTACATGATAACCTGATCTCATAGTTCTACTGGATAGTGAGTGCTATCTCTTATTGCATGATACCCTGATCTTATAGTTCTACTAGATAGTAAGTACTATCTCATCTTGCATGTTACCCTGATGTCATAGTTCTACTAGATAGCAAGTGCTATCTCATATTACATGACAACCTGGTGTCTTAGTTCTACTGGATAGTAAGTGTTATCTCATCTTGCATGTTACCCTGATCTCATAGTTCTCCTAGATAGTAAGTGCTATCTCATATTGCATGACAACCTGATGTCTTAGTTCTACTGGATAGTAAGTGCTATCTCATATTACATGACAACCCGATGTCTTAGTTCTATAGGATAGTAAGTGCTATCTCATATTCCATGGCAACCTGATGTCTTAGTTCTATAGGATAGTAAGTGCTATCTCAAATTACATGACAACCTGATGTCTTAGTATTATAGGATAGTAAGTGCTATCTCATATTACATGGCAACCTGAAGTCTTAGTTCTATAGGATAGTAAGTGCTTTCTCATATTACATGGCAACCTGATGTCTTAGTTCTATAGGATAGTAAATGCTATCTCATATTCCATGGCAACCTGATCTCTTAGTTCTACTGGGTAGTAAGTGCTATCTGATATTACATGGCAACCTGATGTGTTAGTTCTACTGGCTAGTAAGTGCCATCTCATATTACATGGCAACCTGATTCCTTAGTTCTACTGGATAGTAGTTGCTATCTCATTACACGGCAACCTGATGTCTTAGTTCTATAGGATAGTAAGTGCTATCTCATATTACATGACAACGGTATCTCTTAGGTCTATACGATAGTAAGTGCTATCTCATATTACACGGTACACGATGCCTTTGTTCTATAGGATAGTAAATGCTATCTCATATTAAATGACAACCTGATGTGTTAGTTCTACTGGGTAGTAAGTACTATCTCATATTACATGACAACCTGATGTCTTAGTTCTACTGGGTAGTAAGTACTACCTCATATTACATGGCAACCTGATGTCTTAGTTCAGTAGGATAGTAAGTGCTATCTCGTATTACATGGAAACCTGATGTCTTAGTTCTATAGGATAGTAAGTGCTATCTCATATTACATGGCAACCTGATTTCTTAGTTCTACTGAATAGTAAGTGCTATCTCAGCTTACATGACAACCAGATCTCATAGTTCTACTGGATAGTAAGTGCTATCTCATATTGCATGATACCCTGATCTTATAGTTCTACTAGATAGTAAGTACTATCTAATCTTGCATGTTACCCTGATCTCATAGTTCTACTAGATAGTAAGTACTAACTCATCTTGCATCATACCCTGATTTCTTAGTTCTACTGGATAGTAAGTGCTATCTCATCTTGCATGCTACCCTGATCTCATAGTTCTACTGGATAGTAAGTACTATCTCATTTTTCATGGTACCCTGATCTCATAAATCTATTGGACAATAAGTGTTATCTCATCTTGCATGGTACCCTAATCTCTTAGTTCTACTGGATATTAAGTACTATATCATCTTGTATGGTACCCTGATATCATAGTTCTACTGGATGTTAAGTACTATCTCATCTTGCATGGTACTCAGATCTCTTAGTTCTACTGGATAGTAAGTACTATCTCATCCTGCATGGTACCCTGATATCTTAGTTCTACTGGATATTAAGTACTATCTCATCTTGCATGGTACCTTGATGTCATATTTCTACTAGATAGTAAGTGTACCCTGATCTCATAGTTTTACTAGATAGTAAGTACTAACTCATCTTGCATCATACCCTGATTTCTTAGTTCTACTGGATAGTAAGTACTATCTCATCTTGCATGCTACCCTGATCTTATAGTTCTACTGGATAGTAAGTACTATCTCATTTTTCATGGTACCCTGATCTCAGAAATCTATTGGACAATAAGTGTTATCTCATCTTGCATGGTACCCTAATCTCTTAGTTCTACTGGATATTAAGTAGTATATCATCTTGCATGGTACCCTGATATCATAGTTCTACTGGATGTTAAGTACTATCTCATCTTGCATGGTACCCAGATCTTTTAGTTCTACTGGATAGTAAGTACTATCTCATCCTGCATGGTACCCTGATATCATAGTTCTACTGTATAGTAAGTGCTATCTCATCTTGCATGGTACCCTGATGTCTTAGTTCTACTGGATAGTAAGTGATATCTCATCTTGCATGGTACCCTGATATCATAGTTCTACTGGATAGTAAGTACTATCTCATCTTGCATGGTACCCTGATGTCATATTTCTACTAGATAGTAAGTGCTATCTCATGTTGCATGGTATCCTGATCTCATAGTTCTACTGTATAGTAAGTACTATCTCATCTTGCATGGTACCTTGATCTCATATTTCTACTGTATAATGAGTACTATCTCATTTTGCATGGTACCCTGATCTCATATTTCTACTGTATAGTAAGTACTATCTCATCTTGCATGGCACCCTGATCTCATAGTTCTACTGTATAGTAATTACTATCTCATCTTGCATGGTACCCTGATATCATAGTTCTACTGTATAGTAAGTAATTTCTCATCTTGCATGGTACCCTGATATCATAGTTCTACTGTATAATAAGCACTATCTCATCTTGCACGGTACCCTGATATCATAGTTCTACAGAATATTAAGTACTATCTCATCTTGCATGGTACCCTGATATCATAGTTCTACAGGATATTAAGTACTATCTCATCTTGCACGGTACCCTGATATCATAGTTCTACAGGATATTAAGTGCTATCTCATCTTGCATGATACCTTGATCTCATATACTGTATAGTAAGTACTATCTCATCTTGCATGGTACCCTGATATCATAGTTCTACTGTATAGTAAGTGCTATCTCATCTTGCATGGTACCCTGATCTCTTAGTTCTACTGGATGGTAAGTACTATCTCATCTTGCATGGTACCCTGATCTAATAGTTCTACTGTATAGTAAGAACTATCTCATCTTGCATGGTACCCTGATATCATAGTTCTACATGATAGTAAGTACTATCTCATCTTGCATGGTACCCTGATCTCTTAGTTCTACTGGATAGTAAGTAGTATCTCATCTTGCATTGTTCCCTGATCTCATAGTTCTACTGGATAGTAAGTACTATCTCATCTTGCATGGTACCCTGATCTCCTAGTTCTACTAGATAGTAAGTACTATCTCATCTTGCATGGTACACTGATATCATAGTTCTACTGGATAGTAAGTACTATGTGATCTTGCATGGTACCCTGATCTCTTAGTTCTACTGGATAGTAAGTACTATCTGATCTTGCATGGTACCCTGATATCATAGTTCTACTAGATAGTAAGTACTATCTCATCTTGCATGGTACCCTGATCTTTTAGTTCTACTTGATATTAAGTGTTATCTCATCTTGCATGGTACCCTGATATCATAGTTCTACTAGACAGTAAGTACTATCTCATCTTGCATGGTACCCTGATCTCTTAGTTCTACTGGATAGTAAGTGCTATCTCATCTTGCTTGGTAGCCTGATATCATAGATCTACTGTATAGTAAGTACTATCTCATCTTGCATGGTACCCTGACTCTTAGTTCTACTGGATAGTATGTACTACCTCAGCTTGCATGGCGTCCAGATATGTTAGTTCTACTGTTTAGTAAGTACTACCTCAGCTTGCATGGTATCCACATATGTTAGTTCTACCGGGTAGTAAGTACTACCTCAGCTTGCTTGGCGTCCAGATCTTTTAGTTCTACTGGTTAGTAAGTACTATCTCATCTTGAATGGTACCCTGATCTCTTAGTTCTACTGGATAGTAAGTACTATCTCATTTTGCATGGTACCCTGATCTCTTAATTCTACTGGATAGTAAGTACTACCTCAGCTTGCATGGTATCCAGATATGTTAGTTCTACCGGGTAGTAAGTACTATCTCATATTGCATGATACCCTGATGTTATAGCTCTACTAGATAGTAAGTACTATCTCATCTTGCATGTTACCCTGATCTCATAGTTCTACTAGATAGTAAGTGCTATCTCATATTACTTGACAACCTGATGTCTTAGTTCTATAGGATAGTAAGTGCTATCTCATATTACATGACAACCTAATGTTTTAGTTCTACTGGGTAGTAAGTACTATCTCATATTACATGACAACCTGATGTCTTAGTTCTACTGGATAGTAAGTGCTATCTCATATTACATGACAACCTGATGTCTTAGTTCTACTGGGCAGTAAGTGCTATCTCGTATTACATGGCAACCTGATGTCTTAGTTCTATAGGATAGTAAGTGCTATCTCATATTACATGGGAACCTGATGTCTTAGTTCTATAGGATAGTAAGTGCTATCTCATATTACATGACAACCTGATGTCTTAGTTCTATAGGATAGTAAGTGGTATCTCATATTACATGGCAACCTGATGTCTTAGTTCTATAGGATAGTAAGTGCTTTCTCATATTACATGGCAACCTGATGTCTTATTTCTATAGGATAGTAAATGCTACCTCCTATTCAATGGAAACCTGATCTCTTAGTTCTACTGGGTAGTAAGTGCTATCTCATATTACATGGCAACCTGATGTCTTAGTTCTACTGGATAGTAAGTGCTATCTCATATTACATGGCAACCTGATTCCTTAGTTCTACTGGATAGTAAGTGTTATCTCAGCTTACATTACAACCTGATGTCTTAGTCCCACTGGATAGTAGGTGCTATCTCATTACATGGCAATCTGATGTCTTAGTTCTATAGGATAGTAAGTGCTATCTCATATTACATGACAACGTGATGTCTTAGTTCTATACGATAGTAAGTGCTATCTCATATTACACGGTACCTGATGCCTTTGTTCTATAGGATAGTAAGTGCTATCTCATATTAAATGACAACCTGATGTGTTAGTTCTACTGGGTAGTAAGTACTATCTCATATTACATGACAACCTGATGTCTTAGTTCTATAGGATAGTAAGTGCTATCTCATATTACATGACAACCTGATGTCTTAGTTCTACTGGGTAGTAAGTACTATCTCATATTAGATGGCAACCCGATGTCTTAGTTCTATAGGATAGTAAGTGCTATCTCATATTACATGGCAACCTGATGTCTTAGTTCTATAGGATAGTAAGTGCTATCTCATATTACATGGCAACCTGATGTCTTAGCTCTACTGGGAAGTAAGTGCTATCTCATATTACATGGCAACCTGATGTCTTAGTTCGACTGGGTAGTAAGTGCTATCTCATATTACATGGCAACCATATGTCTTAGTTCTATAGGATAGTAAGTGCTATCTCATATTACATGGCAACCTGATGTCGTAGTTCTACTGGGTAGTAAGTGCTATCTCATATTACATGGCAACCTGATGTCTTAGTTCTATAGGATAGTAAGTGCTATCTCATATTACATGGCAACCTGATGTCTTAGTTCAACTGGGTAGTAAGTGCTATCTCATATTACATGGCAACCTGATCTCTTAGTTCTACGGGGTAGTAAGTGCTATCTCATATTACATGGCCACCTGATGTCTTTGTTCTACTGGGTAGTAAGTGCTATCTCATATTACATGGCAACCTGATTTCTTAGTTCTACTGAATAGTAAGTGCTCTCTCATATTACATGGTAACCTGATGTCTTAGGTCTACTGGATGGTAAGTGCTATCTCATATTACATGGCAACCTGATGTCGTAGTTCTACTGGGTAGTAAGTGCTATCTCATATTACATGGCAACCTGATGTCTTAGTTCTATAGGATAGTAAGTGCTATCTCATATTGCATGACAACCTGATGTCTTAGTTCTACTGGATAGTAAGTGCTATCTCATATTACGTGGCAACTATATGTCTTAGTTCTATAGGATTGTAAGTGCTATCTCATATTACATGGCTACCTGATGTCTTAGTTCTATAGGCAAGTAAGTGCTATTTCATATTACATGGCAATTTGATGTCTTAGTTCTATAGAATAGTAAGTGCTCTCTCATATTACATGGTAACCTGATGTCTTAGGTCTACTGGATGGTAAGTGCTATCTCATATTACATGACAACCTGATGTCTTAGTTCTATAGGATAGTAAGTGCTATCTCATATTACATGGCAACCTGATATCTTAGTTCTACTGGGTAGTAAGTGCTATCTCATATTACATGGCCACCTGATGTCTTAGTTCTACTGGGTAGTAAGTGCTATCTCATATTACATGGCAACCTGATTTCTTAGTTCTACTGAATAGTAAGTGCTATCTCAGCTTACATGACAACTTGATCTCATAGTTCTACTGGATAGTAAGTGCTATCTCATATTGCATGATACCCTGATCTTATAGTTCTACTAGATAGTAAGTACTATCTCATCTTGCATGTTACCCTGATCTCTTAGTTCTACTAGATAGTAAGTAATATCTCATTTTGCATGATACCCTGATTTCTTAGTTCTACTGGATAGTAAGTACTATCTCATCTTGCATGCTACCCTGATCTCATAGTTCTACTGGATAGTAAGTACTATCTCATTTTGCATGGTACCCTAATCTCTTAGTTCTACTGGATATTAAGTACTATCTCATCTTGCATGGTACCCTGATATCATAGTTCTACTGGTTGTTAAGTACTATCTCATCTTGCATGGTACCCAGATCTCTTAGTTCTACGGGATATTAAGTACTATCTCATCTTGCATGGTACCCTGATTTTATAGTTCTACTGGATATTAAGTACTATCTCATATTACATGACAACCTGATTCCTTAGTTCGACTGGGTAGTAAGTGCTATCTCATATTACATTACAACCTGATTCCTAATTCCACTGGATAGTAAGTGCTATCTCATATTACATGGCAACCTGATGTCTTAGTTCTATAGGATAGTAAGTGCTATCTCATATTCCATGGCAACCTGATGTCTTAGTTCTATAGGATAGTAAGTGTATCTCATATTCCATGGCAACCTGATGTCTTAGTTCTATAGGATAGTAAGTGCTATCTCATATTACATGACAAGCTGATGTCTTAGTTCTATGGGATAGTAAGTGCTATCTCATATTACATGGCAACCTGATGTCTTAGTTCTATAGGATAGTAACTGCTATATCATATTACATGGCAACTGATGTCTTAGTTCTATAGGATACTAAGTGCTATCTCATATTCCATGGCAACCTGATCTCTTAGCTCTACTGGCTAGTAAGTGCTATCTCATATTACATGGCAAACTGATTCCTTAGTTCTACTGGATAGTAAGTGCTATCTCAGCTTACATGACAACCTGATGTCTTAGTTCTACTGGATAGCTTGTGCTATCTCATTACATTGCAAACTGATGTCTTAGTTCTATAGGATAGTAAGTGGTATCTCATATTACATGACAACCTTATGTCTTAGTTCTATAGGATAGTGAGAGGTATGTCATATTACATGATAACCTTATGTCTTAGTTCTATAGGATAGTAAGTGGTATCTCATATTACATGATTACCTTATGTCTTAGTTCTACTGGATAGTAAGTGCTATCTCATATTACATGGCAAACTGATGTCTTAGTTCTATAGGATAGTAAGTGCTATCTCATATTACATGGCAACCTGATGTCTTAGCTCTACTGGGAAGTAAGTGCTATCTCATATTACATGGCAACCTGATGTCTTAGTTCGACTGGGTAGTAAGTGCCATCTCATATTACATGACAACCTGATGTCTTAGTTCTACTGGGTAGTAAGTGCTATCTCATATTACACGACAACCTGATGTCTTAGTTCTACTGGATAGTAAGTGCTATCTCATATTACATGGCAAACTGATGTCTTAGTTCAATAGGATATTAAGTGCTATCTCATATTACATGACAACCTGATGTCTTAGTTCTACTGGATAGTAAGTGCTATCTCATAACACATGGCAAACTGGTGTCTTAGTTCTATAGGATATTCAGTGCTATCTCATATTACATGACAACCTGATGTTTTAGTTCTAGTGGGTAGTAAGTACTATCTCATATTACATGACAACCTGATGTCTTAGTTCTACTGGATGGTAAGTGCTATCTCATATTACATGACAGCCTGATGTCTTAGTTTTACTGTGTAGTAAGTGCTATCTCATATTACATGGCAACCTGATGTATCAGTTCTATAGGATAGTAAGTGCTATCTCATATTCCATGGCAACCTGATGTCTTAGTTCTATAGGATAGTAAGTGCTAGCTCATATTACATGGCAACCTGATGTCTTAGTTCTATAGGATAGTAAGTGCTTTCTCATATTACGTGGCAACCTGATGTCTTAGTTCTATAGGATAGTAAATGCTATCTCATATTCCATGGCAACCTGATCTCTTAGTTCTACTGGGTAGTAAGTGCTATCTCATATTACCTGGCAACCTGATGTCTTAGTTCTACTGGCTAGTAAGTGCCATCTCATATTACATGGCAACCTGATTCCTTAGTTCTACTGGATAGTAAGTGCTATCTCAGCTTAAATGACAACCTGATGTCTTAGTTCTACTGGATAGTAGGTGCTATCTCATTACACGGCAACCTGATGTCTTAGTTCTATAGGATAGTAAGTGCTATCTCATATTACATGACAACGTGATGTCTTAGTTCTATACGATAGTAAGTGCTATCTCATACTACACGGGACATGATGCCTTTGTTCTATAGGATAGTAAGTGCTATCTCATATTAAATGACAACCTGTTGTGTTAGTTCTACTGGGTAGTAAGTACTATCTCATATTACATGACAACCTGATGTCTTAGTTCTATAGGATAGTAAGTGCTATCTCATATTACATGGCAACCTGATTTCTTAGTTCTATAGGATAGTAAGTGCTATCTCATATTACATGGAAACCTGATTTCTTAGTTCTACTGAATAGTAAGTGCTATCTAAGCTTACATGGCAACCTGATCTCATAGTTCTACTGGATAGTAAGTGCTATCTCATATTGCATGATACCCTGATCTTATACTTCTACTAGATAGTAAGTACTATCTAATCTTGCATGTTACCCTGATCTCATAGTTCTACTAGATAGTAAGCATTATCTCATCTTGCATCATACCCTGATTTCTTAGTTCTACTGGATAGTAAGTACTATCTCATCTTGCATGCTACCCTGATCTCATAGTTCTACTGGATAGTAAGTACTATCTCATTTTTCATGGTACCCTGATCTCATAGTTCTATTGGACAATAAGTGTTATCTCATCTTGCATGGTACCCTAATCTCTTAGTTCTACTGGATATTAAGTACTATATCATCTTGCATGGTACCCTGATATCATAGTTCTACTGGATGTTAAATACTATCTCATCTTGCATGGTACCCAGATCTCTTAGTTCTACTGGATATTAAGTACTATCTCATCTTGCATGGTACCCTGATTTTATAGTTCTACTGGATAGTACGTACTATCTCATCCTGCATGGTACCCTGATATCTTACTTCTACTGGATATTAAGTACTATCTCATCTTGCATGGTACCCTCATCTCATTGTTTTACTGGATAGTAAGTACTATCTCATCTTGCATGGTACCCTGATATAGTTCTATTGGATATTAAGTACTATCTCATCTTGCATGGTACCTTGATGTCATATTTCTACTAGATAGTAAGTGTACCCTGATATCATAGTTCTACAGGATATTAAGTACTATCTCATCTTGCATGGTACCCTGATATCATAGTTCTACTGTATAGTAAGTACTATCTCATCTTGCCTGGTACCCTGATATCATAGTTCTACTGTATAGTAAGTGCTATCTCATCTCGCATGGTACCCTGATGTCTTAGTTCTACTGGATAGTAAGTGCTATCTCATCTTGCATGGTACCCTGATATCATAGTTCTACTGGATATTAAGTACTATCTCATCTTGCATGGTACCCTGATATCATATTTCTACTGGATAGTAAGTACTATCTCATCTTGCATTGTACCCTGATGTCATATTTCTACTAGATAGTAAGTGCTATCTCATGTTGCATGGTATCCTGATCTCATAGTTCTACTGTATAGTAAGTACTATCTCATCTTGCATAGTACCCTGATCTTATAGTTCTACTGGATAGTAAGCACTATCTTATCTTGCATGGTACCCTGATCTCATAGTTCTACTGGATAGTAAGTGTTCTCTCATCTTGCATGATACCCTAATCTCTTAGTTCTACTGGATATTAAGTACTATCTCATGTTGCATGGTACCCTGATATCATATTTCTACTGGATGTTAAGTACTATCTCATCTTGCATGGGACCCTGATATCATAGTTCTACTGGATAGTAAGTACTATCTCATCTTGCATTGTACCCAGGTCTCTTAGTTCTACTGGATATTAAGTACTACCTCATCTTGCATGGTATCCTGATCTCATAGTTCTACTGGATAGTAAGTACTATCTCATCTTGCATGGTACCCTGATCTCTTAGTTCTACTGCATATTAAATACTATCTCATCTTGCATGGTACCCTGAGCTCATAGTTTTACTGGATAGTTAGTACTATCTCATCTTGCATGGTACCCTGATATCATGGTTCTATTGGATATTAAGTACTATCTCATCTTGTATGGTACCCTGATATCATAGTTCTACTGGATAATAATTACTATCTCATCTTGCATGGTACCCCGATATCATATTTCTACTAGATAGTAAGTGCTATCTCATCTTGCACGAAACCCTGATCTCATATACCGTATAGTTAGTACTATCTCATCTTGCATGGTACCCTGATATCATAGTTTTACTGTATAGTAAGTACTATCTCATATTGCATGGTACCCTGATGTCTTAGTTCTACTGGATAGTAAGTGCTATCTCATCTTGCATGGTGCCCTGATCTCATATTTCTACTGTATAGTAAGTACTATCTCATTTTGCATGGTACCCTGATCTCCTATTTCTACTGTATAGTAAGTACTATCTCATATTGCATGGCACCTTGATCTCATAGTTCTTCTGTATAGTAAGTACTATCTCATCTTGCATGGTACCCTGATATCATAGTTCTACTGTATAGTAAGTACTATCTCATCTTGCATGGTACCCTGATATCATAGTTCTACTGAATAGTAAGTACTATCTCATCTTGCATGGTACCCTGATATCATAGTTCTACTGGATATTAATTACTATCTCATCTTGCATGGTACCCCGATATCATAGTTCTACTAGATAGTAAGTGCTATCTCATCTTGCATGATACCCTGATCTCATATACTGTATAGTAAGTACTATCTCATCTTGCATGGTACCCTGATAACATAGTTTAACTGTATAGTAAGTAGTATCTCATCTTGCATGGTACCCTGATATCATAGTTCTACTGTATAGTAAGTGCTATCTCATCTTTCATGGTACCCTGATGTCTTAGTTCTACTGGATAGTAAGTGCTATCTCATCTTGCATGGTACCCTGATCTCTTAGTTCTAGTGGATAGTAATTGCTATCTCATCTTGCATGGTACCCTGATATCGTAGTTCTACTTGATAGTAAGCACTATCTCATCTTGCATGGTACCCTGATCTCTTAGTTATACTGGATAGTAAGTACTATCTCATCTTGCATCGTACCCTGATATCATAGTTCTACTAGATAGTAAGTACTATCTCATCTTGCATGGTACCATGATCACTTAGTTCTACTGGATAGTAATTGCTATCTCATCTTGCAGGATACCCTGATCTCTTAGTTTTACTGGATGGTAAGTACTATCTCATCTTGCATGGTACCCTGATGTAATAGTTCTACTGTATAGTAACGTCTATCTCATCTTGCATGGTACCCTGATCTCATAGTTCTACTGGGTAGTGAGTACTACCTCAGCTTGCATGGTATCCAGATATGTTAGTTCTATCGGGTAGTAAGTACTACCTCAGCCTGCATGGCATCCAGATCTCTGAGTACTACTGGATAGTAAGTACTACCTCAGCTTGCAAGGCATCCAGATCTCTTAGTTCTACTGGGTAGTAAGTACTACCTCAGCTTGCATGGCATCCAGATCTCTTAGTTCTGCTGGATAGTAAGTACTACCTCAGCTTGCATGGCATCCAGATCTGTTAGTTCTACTGAATAGTAAGTACTACCTCAGCTTGCATGGCATCCAGATGTCTTAGTTCTACTGGGTAGTAAGTACTACGTAAGCTAGCATGGCATCCAGATCTGTTAGTTCTACTGATTAGTAAGTACTACCTCTGCTTGTATGGCATTCTGATCTCTTAGTTCTACTGGATAGTAAGTACTACCTCAGCTTGCATGGCATACAGATGTCTTAGTTCTACTGGATAGTAAGTACTACCTCAGCTTGCATGGCATCCAGATGTCTTAGTTCTACTGGGTAGTATGTACTACCTCAGCTTGCATGGCATCCAGATCTCTTAGTTCTACAGGGTAGTATGTACTACCTCAGCTTGCATGGCATCCAGATGACTTAGTTCTACTTGATAGTAAGTACTATCTCATCTTGCATGGTACCCTGATCTCTTAGTTCTACTGGATAGTAAGTACTATCTCATCTTGCATCGTACCCTGATATCATAGTTATACTAGATAGTAATTGCTATCTCATCTTTCATGGTACCCTGATCTCTTAGTTCTACTGGATGGTAAGTACTATCTCCTCTTGCATGGTACCCTGATCTAATAGGTCTACTGTATAGTAAACACTATCTCATCTTGCATGGTACCCTGATATCAATGTTCTACTGGATAGTAAGTTACTATCTCATCTTCCATGGTACCCTGATCTCTTAGTTCTACTGGATAGTAAGTACTATCTCATCTTGCATGGTACCCTGATCTCATAGTTCTACTGGATAGTAAGTACTATCTCATCTTGCATGGTACCCTGATCTCATAGTTCTACTAGATATTAAGTACTATCTCATCTTGCATGGTACACTGATATCATAGTTCTACTGTATAGTAAGTACTATCTCATCTTGCATGGTACCCTGATCTCTTAGTTCTACTGGATAGTAAGTACTATCTCATCTTGCATGGTACCCTGATCTCTTAGTTCTACTTGATATTAAGTGTTATCTCATCTTGCATGGTACCCTGATATCATAGTTCTACTAGACAGTAAGTGCTATCTCATCTTGCATGGTTCCCTGATCTCTTAGTTCTACTGGATAATAATTACTACCTCATCTTGCATGGTACCCCGATATCATATTTCTACTAGATAGTAAGTGCTATCTCATCTTGCATGATACCCTGATCTCATATACTGTATAGTAAGTACTATCTCATCTTGCATGGTACCCTGATATCATAGTTTTACTGTATAGTAAGTACTATCTCATCTTGCATGGTACCCTCATGTCTTAGTTCTACTGGATAGTAAGTACTATCTCATCTTGCATGGTGCCCTGATCTCATATTTCTACTGTATAGTAAGTACTATCTTATTTTGCATGGTACCCTGATCTCATATTTCTACTGTATAGTAAGTACTATCTCATATTGCATGGCACCCTGATCTCATAGTTCTTCTGTATAGTAAGTACTATCTCATCTTGCATGGTACCCTGATATCATAGTTCTACTGTATAGTAAGTATTATCCTATCTTGCATGGTACCCTGATTTCATAGTTCTACTGTATAGTAAGTACTATCTCCTCTTGCATGGTACCCTGATATCATAGTTCTACTGGATATTAATTACTATCTCATCATGCATTGTACCCCGATATCATAGTTCTACTAGATAGTAAGTGCTATCTCATCTTGCATGATACCCTGATCTCATATACTGTATAGTAAGTAGTATATCATCTTGCATGGTTCCCTGATATCATGGTTATACTGTACAGTAAGTACTATCTCATCTTGCATGGTACTCTGATATCATAGTTCTACTGTATAGTAAGTGCTATCTCATCTTTCATGGTACCCTGATGTCTTAGTTCTACTGGATAGTAAGTGCTATCTCATCTTGCATGGTACCCTGATCTCTTAGTTTTAGTGGATGGTAAGTGCTATCTCATCTTGCATGGTACCCTGATTTCATAGTTCTACTTGATAGTAAGCACTATCTCATCTTGCATGGTACCCTGATCTCTTAGTTCTACTGGATAGTAAGTACTATCTCATCTTACATCGTACCCTGATATCATAGTTCTACTAGATAGTAAGTACTATCTCATCTTGCATGGTACCCTGATCACTTAGTTCTACTGGATAGTAAGTACTATCTCATCTTGCATGGTACCCAGATATCATAGTTCTACTAGTTAGTAATTGCTATCTCATCTTGCATGGTACCCTGATCTCTTAGTTTTACTGGATGGTAAGTACTATCTCATCTTGCATGGTACCCTGATATAATAGTTCTACTGTATTGTAACCTCTATCTCATCTTGCATGGTACCCTGATATCATAGTTATACTAGATAGTAAGTACTATCTCATCTTGCATGGTACCCTGAACTCTTATTTCTACTGGATAGTAAGTAATATCTCATCTTGCATGGTACCCTAATCTCATAGTTCTACTGGATCGTAGGTACTATCTCATCTTGCATGGTACCCTGATCTCATAGTTCTACTAGATAGTAAGTACTATCTCATCTTGCAAGGTACACTGATATCATAGTTCTACTGGATAGTAAGTACTATCTCATCTTGCATGGTACCCTGGTCTCTTAGATCTACAGTTTAGTAAGTACTATCTGATCTTGCATGGTGCCCTGATATCATATTTCTACTAGATAGTAAGTACTATCTCATCTTGCATGGTACCTGATCTCTTAGTTCTACTTGATATTAAGTGTTATCTCATCTTGCATGGTACCCTGATATCATAGTTCTACTAGACAGTAAGTACTATCTCATCTTGCATGGTACCCTGATATCTTAGTTCTACTGCATAGTAAGTACTATCTCATCTTGCTTGGTACCCTGATATCATAGATGTACTAGATAGAAAGTGCTATCTCTTCTTGCATGTTACCCTGATCTCATAGTTCTACTGGATAGTAAGTACTATCTCATCTAGCATGGTACCCTGATCTCATAGTTCTACTGGATAGTAAGTACTATCTCATTTTGCATGGCACCCTGATCTCTTAGTTCTACTGGATAGTAAGTACTACCTCAGCTTGCATGGTATCCAGATATGTTAGTTCTACCGGGTAGTAAGTACTACCTCAGCTTGCATGGCGTCCAGATCTCTTAGTTCTACTGGATAGTAAGTACTACCTCAGCTTGCATGGCGTCCAGATATGTTAGTTCTTCTGGTTAGTAAGTACTACCTCAGCTTGCATGGTATCCAGATATGTTAGTTCTACCGGGTAGTAAGTACTACCTCAGCTTGCATGGCGTCCAGATCTCTTAGTTCTACTGGATAGTAAGTACTACCTCAGCTTGCATGGTATCCAGATATGTTAGTTCTACCGGGTAGTAAGTACTACCTGAGCTTGCATGGTATCCAGATATGTTAGTTCTACTGGGTAGTAAGTACTATCTCATCTTGTATGGTACCCTGATCTCATAGTTCTACTGGATAGTAAGTACTATCTCATTTTGCATGGTACCCTGATCTCTTAGTTCTACTGGATAGTAGGTACTACCTCAGCTTGCATGGTATCCAGATATGATAGTTCTACCGGGTAGTAAGTACTATCTCATCTTGCATGGTACCCTGATCTCATAGTTCTACTGGATAGTAAGTACTATCTCATCTTGCATGGTACCCTGATCTCATAGTTCTACTGGCTAGTAAGTACTATCTCATCTTGCATGGTACCCTGATCTCATAGTTCTACTGGATAGTAAGTACTACCTCAGCCTGCATGTCATCCAGATCTCTTAGTTCTACTGGTTATTAAGTACTTCCTCAGCTTGAATGGTATCCAGATATGTTAGTTCTACCGGGTAATAAGTACTAACTCATCTTGCATGGTACCCTGATCTCATAGTTCTACTGGATAGTAAGTACTACCTCATTTTGCATGTGCCCTGATCTCTTAGTTCTACTGGATAGTAAGTACTACCTCATTTTGCATGTACCCTGATCTCTTAGTTCTACTGGATAGTAAGTACTACCTCAGCTTGCATGGTACCCTGATGTCATAGTTCTATTGGATAGTAAGTACTATCTCATCTTGCATGGTACCCTGATCTCATAGTTCTACTGGATAGTAAGTACTATCTCATTTTGCATGGTACCCTGATCTCATAGTTCTACTGGATAGTAAGTACTACCTATGCTTGCATGGCATCCAGATCTCTTAGTTCTACTGGTTAGTAAGTACTACCTCAGCTTGCATGGTATCCAGATATGTTAGTTCTATGGTGTAATAAGTACTACCTCAGCTTGCATGGCAACCAGATCTCTTAGTTCTACTGGATAGTAAGTACTACCTCAGCTTGCATGGTATCCAGATATGTTAGTTCTATGGTGTAATAAGTACTACCTCAGCTTGCATGGCAACCAGATCTCTTAGTTCTACTGGATAGTAAGTACTACCTCAGCTTGCATGGTACCCTGATGTCATAGTTCTACTGGTTAGTAAGTACTACCTCAGCTTGCATGGCAACCAGATCTCTTAGTTCTACTGGATAGTAAGTACTACCTCAGCTTGCATGGCATCCAGATCTCTTAGTTCTACTGATTAGTAAGTACTACCTCAGCTTGCATGGCATCCAGATCTCTTAGTTCTACTGGATAGTACGTACTACCTCAGCTTGCATGCCATCCAGATCTCTTAGTTCTACTGGATAGTACGTACTACCTCAGCTTGCATGGTATCCATATATCTTAGTTCTACTGGGTAGTAAATACTACCTCAGCTTGCTTGGCATCCAGGTCTCTTAGTTCTACTGGATAGTAAGTACTACCTCAGCTTGCATGCCATCCAGATCTCTTAGTTCTACTGGATTGTAAGTACTACCTCAGCTTGCATGGCATCCAGATCTGTTAGTTCTACTGATTAATAAGTACTACCTCAGCTTGCATGGCATCCAGATCTCTTAGTTCTACTGGACAATAAGTACTACCTCAGCTTGCATGGCATCCAGATGTCTTAGTTCTACTGGATAGTAAGTACTACCTCAGCTTGCATGGCATCCAGATGTCTTAGTTCTACTTGATAGTAAGTACTACCTCAGCTTGCATGGTATCCAGATATGTTAGTTCTACCGGGTAGTAAGTACTATCTCAGCTTGCATGGTATCCAGGTATGTTAGTTCTACCGGGTAGTAAGCACTACCTCATCTTGTATGGTACCCTGAGCTCATAGTTCTACTGGATAGTAAGTATTATCTCATTTTGCATGGTACCCTGATCTCTTAGTTCTACTGGATAGTAAGTACTACCTCAGCTTGCATGGTATCCAGATATGTTAGTTCAACCGGGTAGTAAGTACTATCTCATCTTGCATGGTACCCTGATCTCATATTTCTACTGGATAGTAAGTACTATCTCATTTTGCATGGTACCCTAATCTCTTAGTTCTACTGGATAGTAAGTACTCCCTCAGCTTGCATGGTACCCTGATCTCATAGTTCTACTGGATAGTAAGTACTATCTCATCTTGCATGGTACCCTGATCACTTAGTTCTACTGGATAGTAAGTACTGTCTCATCTTGCATGGTACCCTGATATCATAGTTCTACTAGATAGTAATTGCTATGTCATATTGCATGGTACCCTGATCTCTTAGTTCTACTGGATGGTAAGTACTATCTCATCTTGCATGGTACCCTGATCTAATAGTTCTACTGTATAGTAAGCACTATCTCATCTTGCATGGTACCCTGATATCATAGTTCTACTGGATAGTAAGTACTATCTCATCTTGCATGATACCCAGATCTCTTAGTTCTACTGGATAGTAAGTACTATCTCATCTTGCATGGTACCCTGATCTCATAGTTCTACTGGATAGTAAGTACTATCTCATCTTGCATGGTACCCTGATCTCATAGTTCTACTAGATAGATAGTAAGTACTATCTCATCTTGCATGGTACACTGATCTCATAGTTCTACTGGATAGTAAGTACTATCTCATCTTGCATGGTACCCTGATCTCATAGTTCTACTAGATAGATAGTAAGTACTATCTCATCTTGCATGGTACCCTGATATCATAGTTCTACTGGATAGTAAGTACTACCTCAGCTTGCATGGTACCCTGATCTCATAGTTCTACTGGATAGTAAGTACTATCTCATCTTGCAGGGTACCCTGATCTCATAGTTCTACTGGATAGTAAGTACTATCTCATTTTGCATGGTACCCTGATCTTGTAGTTCTACTGGATGGTAAGTACTACCTCAGCCTGCATGATATCCAGATCTCTTAGTTCTACTGGTTAGTAAGTACTACCTCAGCTTGCATGGCATCAAGGTCTCTTAGTTCTACTGGGTAGTAAGTACTACCTCAGCCTGCTTGGCATCCAGATCTCTTAGTTCTACTGGTTAGTAGGTACTACCTCAGCTTGCATGGCATCAAGGTCTCTTAGTTCTACTGATTAGTAAGTACTACCTCAGCTTGCATGTCATCCAGATATGTTAGTTCTATCGGGTAGTAAGTACTACCTCAGCTTGCATGGCATCCAGATCTCTTAGTTCTACTGGGTAGTAAGTACTACCTCAGCTTGCATGGCATCCAGATCTCTTAGTTCTACTGGGTAGTAAGTACTACCTCAGCTTGCATGGCATCCAGATCTCTTAGTTCTACTGGGTAGTAAGTACTACCTCAGCTTGCATGGCATCCAGATCTCTTAGTTCTACTGGGTAGTAAGTACTACCTCAGCTTGCATGGCATCCAGATCTCCTAGTTCTACTGGGTAGTAAGTACTACCTCAGCCTGCATGGCATCCAGATCTCTTAGTTCTACTGGGTAGTAAGTACTACCTCAGCCTGCATGGCATCCAGATCTCTTAGTTCTACTGGATACTAAGTAGTACCTCAGCTTGCATGGTATCCAGATATGTTAGTTCTACTGGTTAGTAGGTACTACCTCAGCTTGCATGGCACCCTGATGTCTTAGTTCTACTGGTTAGTAAGTACTACCTCAGCTTGCATGGCACCCTGATGTCTTAGTTCTACTGGTTAGTAAGTACTACCTCAGCTTGCATGGTATCCAGATATGTTAGTTCTACTGGTTAGTAAGTACTACCTCAGCTTGCATGGTATCCAGATATGTTAGTTCTACTGGTTAGTAAGTACTACCTCAGCTTGCATGGCACCCTGATGTCTTAGTTCTACTGGGTAGTAAGTACTACCTCAGCTTGCATGGCACCCTGATGTCTTAGTTCTACTGGGTAGTAAGTAATACCTCAGCTTGCATGGCACCCTGATATCTTAGTTCTCCTGGGTAGTAAATACTACCTCAGCTTGCATGGTATCCAGATATGTTAGTTCTACTGGTTAGTAAGTACTACCTCAGCTTGCATGGTATCCAGATATGTTATTTCTACTGGTTAGTAAGTACTACCTCAGCTTGCATGGTATCCAGATATGTTAGTTCTACTGGTTAGTAAGTACTACCTCAGCTTGCATGGTATCCAGATATTTTAGTTCTACTGGTTAGTAAGTACTACCTCAGCTTGCATGGCACCCTGATGTCTTAGTTCTACTGGTTAGTAAGTACTACCTCAGCTTGCATGGCACCCTGATGTCTTAGTTCTACTGGGTAGTAAGTACTACCTCAGCTTGCATGGCACCCTGATATCTTAGTTCTACTGGGTAGTAAGTACTACCTCATCTTGCATGGCATCCAGATGTCTTAGTTCTACTGGGTAGTAAGTACTACCTCAGCTTGCATGGCACCCTGATATCTTAGTTCTACCGGGTAGTAAGTACTACCTCAGCTTGCATGGCACCCTGATGTCTTAGTTCTACTGGTTAGTAAGTACTACCTTAGCTTGCATGGCACCCTGATATCCTAGTTCTACTGGGTAGTAAGTACTACCTCATCTTGCATGGCACCCTGATATCTTAGTTCTACCGGGTAGTAAGTACTACCTCAGGTTGCATGGCACCCTGATGTCTTAGTTCTACTGGTTAGTAAGTACTACCTCAGCTTGCATGGCACCCTGATATCTTAGTTCTACTGGTTAGTAAGTACTACCTCAGCTTGCATGGCATCAGGATCCTCGAGTTCTACTGGATAGGAAGTACTACCTCAGCTTGCATGGCATCCAGATGTCTTAGTTCTACTGGGTAGTAAGTACTACCTCAGCTTGCATGGCATCCAGATGTCTTAGTTCTACTGGGTAGTAAGTACTACCTCAGCTTGCATGGCATCCAGATGTCTTAGTTCTACTGGGTAGTAAGTGCTACCTCAGCTTGCATGGCACCCTGATATCTTAGTTCTACTGGGTAGTAAGTACTACCTCAGCTTGCATGGCACCCTGATATCTTAGTTCTACTGGTTAGTAAGTACTACCTCAGCTTACATGGCACCCTGATCTCTTAGTTATACTGGTTAGTAAGTACTTCCTCAGCTTGCATGGCACCCTGATATCTTAGTTCTACTGGTTAGTAAGTACTACCTCAGCTTGCATGGTACCCTGATCTCTTAGTTCTACTGGGTAGTAAGTACTACCTCAGCTTGCATGGCACCCTGATATCTTAGTTCTACTGGGTAGTAAGTACTACCTCAGCTTGCATGGTACCCTGATCTCTAAGTTCTACTGGGTAGTAAGTACTACCTCAGCTTGCATGGTACCCTGATCTCTTAGTTCTACTGGGTAGTAAGTACTACCTCAACTTGCATGGCACCCTGATATCTTAGTTCTCCTGGGTAGTAAATACTACCTCAGCTTGCATGGCACCCTGATATCTTAGTTCTACTGGGTAGTAAGTACTACCTCAGCTTGCATGGCACCCTGATATCTTAGTTCTACTGGATAGTAAGTACTACGTCAGCTTGCATGGCACCCTGATATCTTAGTTCTACTGGGTATTAAGTACTACCTCAGCTTGCATGGCACCCTGATATCTTAGTTCTACTGGGTAGTAAGTACTACCTCTGCTTGCATGGTACCCTGATCTCTTAGTTCTACTGGGTAGTAAGTACTACCTCAGCTTGCATGGCACCCTGATATCTTAGTTCTACTGGATAGTAAGTACTACGTCAGCTTGCATGGCACCCTGATATCTTAGTTCTACTGGGTATTAAGTACTACCTCAGCTTGCATGGCACCCTGATATCTTAGTTCTACTGGGTAGTAAGGACTACCTCAGCTTGCGTGCTACCCTGATCTCTTAGTTCTACTGTGTAGTAAGTACTACCTCAGCTTGCATGGCACCCTGATATCTTAGTTCTACTGGTTAATAAGTACTACCTCAGCTTGCGTGGCATCCAGATCTCTGAGTTCTAGTGGGTAGGAAGTGATGTATCAGCTGGGATGCTACCCAGATGTCCTAGCATCTCTGTCGTTAGAATGGAGACAAAAGGGGGTCTCTTCTCCATACACTTAATGTTAGCCAGAACATTACTACAGGTCTACTGCATCAGTCGGTTCTTTATCCCTAAAATGGAGACAAATTATGGTTCCTTAGAAGTTTGCGGATCTCATTTTGGTTCAGAACATACAGTTGAAATTTCTGCTGAAATGTGCTCCTGTGTTTTTGGTTTAATCAGGGCATTATTCCAGTAGCCGAAAGATACGCAACTGACAGAGTGATTACAATCTGGATATCCCACGTTCAGGGCCAAAACTCTCTTAACTATTTCTTGATCTTAATGTTCGCCAGTGAACACATACAATTGCCTCGATTTACAGGAAACTCCGGGAGCCCATTGACTATATTCCAACATACGATGGTTTCAATATTTACGGCAAGGCTGGGTTTGCTGGTCATTTATGTAGATTACTGCTTACAGTTGTGAACTCTAGGGAATAAAGCAAGTTCCTCTCAAGGGTGATTGGTCACATTCTCTCAATCGTCTTAAAACGCTACAAAACAGCTCGAGGGATCCTCCAAGATGTCCAATAATTCGTCAATGGAATAAGTAATCAGGGTAAAAACGTAATCTTTATATGGATGCCTTCACACCAGGGTATTCCAGGCCAAGAACGGTACACAACTCCTACATTAAGCGCTGCTGTGATCTCCACAGAAACACTTTTCTAAAAGGATAACTGTACCATGGAAACAAACTGGAACCAGTTGGCATCAATAATACTTCTAATGGTGTGAAAGAAATCCATTTTTCGTTAAACTGACTATCACAAAATACTAAGTATTGATAAGCAGTTTGAGAATAGGCCACACAAAATTAACCCATTTTCACCTCCTATCCAGGCTAAATTGTGACTCGTGCAACGTTCCTTCTTCAACGGATTACCCTGCTCGTTGTAGGGTCAATGTGTTGTGTCAGTAGCCTGTCGAGTAGTAACCAAACTCTGGATCATATCATATCCAGGATTGGTGATCAACCCAATGTCTGTCGAGTGGCAACCAAACTCTGGATCATAGCATATCCAGGATGGGTGATCAACCCAATGTCTTGTGTCAGTAGCCTGTCGAGTAGCAACCAAACTCTGGATCATAGCATATCCAGGATGGTGATCAACCCAATGTCTGTCGAGTAGCAACCAAACTCTGGATCATAGCATATCCAGGATGTTGATCAACCCAATGTCTTGTGTCAGTAGCCTGTCGAGTAGCAACCAAACTCTGGATCATGGCATATCCAGGATGGTGATCAACCCAATGTCTGTCGAGTAGCAACCAAACTCTGGATCATAGCATATCCAGGATGGGTGATCAACCCAATGCCTGATTTGGCGATGAAGAGGAAGTAAATGTAATGTAGGGATGATAGGGAAATTCGCGGATCACATTATCCAACGAGAAGTGCCCTAGCTACCGAGGAAAACCGCGAAAAAGCTGGAACATTTCGCCACATGAAACGTTCAAAATTCTCCCTGTTATTATTCATACATGCACGGCAATGAATTGCTGATACACTGATACATCCTTTGAGAATTGTTTCGCAGCCTTCCACCACACGGGCAGGAAGACACTGTACATCACCGGGGTTCGATACACAAAACCTTGCCACATTGGCGGTGAACCTAGGAATTAACCAAGAGGACATGTGGTGCGTTCTGTTCCCGTGGTTTCCCATCAAACTATAACGAGTTGTCGAAAATGTATCCTAAGTGGAAAATAAAGGATTTCCATTTCAATATAACATGTTTTGTTGTTGTACATGTGAGGAATGTAGTCCTACCTTATTGTTACGTCCTGTACGACGTCAAAGCATTGTGGAATCATATAAGCAGATAATGCCTTTACTTTTATCAAAACTAGGTGAGACGTGTTTCTCATCCGGATCGATTCAGTTTTAAAGCGTGAGTGAGTAGTGAAAGTGGCCTCACACGGCGCGCAGTGCCATCAATGTTAAACAGAGTTCCTCACGTAACGTGTCGTGCAACAAGGTTAAGTAGGTAGGATTGTCACGACAGCAGCTGTACTTTGGAGAACTTGTTCTGTACGACGGAACCCAGACAGCAACTTCTAACACAGTGCACAAGAGCTATGATCAAGTTGGGTTTCAAGTCCAAGCACATGGCACATGTTTAGTAACTCGACTTGGTTTCATTATGTTTCACTTTTTATTAATAAATTAAAATTAAATTGGGTTTATTTATGGACGCTCTTTAACTGCTGTGGTCCTTAGTCTCCCAGTCTATATTGGGCGTGAAAGACTGGTAATTTTACTCAGAGGTCTCTTTTTCAGGCTTGAGGTTCTTTTGTGTGCCGTAAATCTACGACACGGGACACCGGCTTTACTTCCCTTCCAAAGGAAGCCATGTTAGGGATTTTTACGTTCAAAAAAATCCACTGCCCTCCGCTGGGTTTGAACTCGGGAACTAGAGACTAGAATGGTAACCACCACACCACGGAGGACGGCACTTTTCATTGTGTCTTGTTACATGATCAATTGCTAATGGCGCTCGCGTTATCTGTTCACAATACAAATTGTCATACTTCAATTTATCGCAATACATTGTAGAGTTTACCTGTACGTTATATTGACTGCCTTCCTTCATCTAAACGTTATTCTTTTATCTGCTATAACCTATATAAGGATTAAATAGCGGATATTATGAATTCAAAAGAAACTAAATGGAAGAGCCAAGTGAAATAACAGAAACAGCAGCAATAACAGTAAAAGTACTTATCCAGAAAGCAATATGATATACCATTTTATCGCTTCATTAGCTGGTGTAAGGCACAACTTGTAATTTCAATGAACATGGCGAAACAACATCATTTCTCTTATTAACGTGATCTCTGTTAGTTTCAAGAATCAGTATAATATTATTGATAGCACTGTCTAAAACACAGTATATGCCACACGTGTTAAAAACATTCCTACTCGCAAAATAAAACTATTTTTAACCCTTGTATCGGACTCTGCTATTATACTGTAAAATCATCTGATAGGCAACAAACTGAGTTAACAATTGTAATAAATGTCTTTATATTACCTATATTAATTTACTTCAATATTTTTGTATTGCCCACTCCCAAAAATGTTGCAGGTGGCGGCCCTGCTGCATCCTGATATTTCTCTTGAATGTCAACTTCACTGACTTTTATTTTAAAGATTCGTGGTGATAGTTGTATCCTCCGTTACTCAAGAAACGCTATTCAGGTGTTTATTCGTGGTGACAATCACATCTACGTCACACCAGACAATACGTACCTACTACAAACCAATAATAATGAATACATCAGGAATGGCTGATGCTACGAAACGTTATTTGCCATAAATTGTGGTTTTAATGAGAAATGAATTTGTTCTGGAGTTCAAAATTTTGCGTATCTCTTACGGTTTACCAGTTATACAAATGTTATTTCTAATAAAGAAGACTTCACAGGTTATTCCCAGAAAATTCAAGATATACATTTTATTTGGTAGTTTAATCAAGATCGTTACAGCCATTTTTTATAAAACAAAAATAAAGAAAAATGTTCTGTAAAACAGTTTAGGGTGAGAGAATTTCCTTGAAAATGTTCGTGAAAAACAGCGAACTTAAAGTTTGGTACTTATGTTCGTGTTTCAGTTCTTTGTTCACACACGCGCGCGCGCGTAGGTATTCTTCTGAAACTAGATTTCGGTTGAAAATCTCCATAACTAATTTTTTGGAATACAACAGGCGCTACCTACCTCAGTTAGGTAAGTTTGTGTTGCTGTATTTTAAACATGGATGAGCTACTTCGCTGAGGTTATCAGTAACTTATTTGCCGACCTGCTACCACATGATCGAACATTGTCAATAATGCACAGTGTTTATGTTACGAAACCATGGCAACCTGTAATCAAACAAACGCCGGTAGGTATATCATTGAGTGCTGGAGTTTGGCAAGATGAAGACCGCTATAATTATCGCCATCTTGTTATCACTGGGTGTGGTGATGGGTCAGCGTCGAGTCAACATAAGTAAGTCATACACGACTACCGTAAGCCACGCAGGAAATGCATCACAATATTCGTTACCTTAAAGTCATCCTTTATATGGAACATCTACATACCGGATGTTAAAAAAAGTAGGTATTCCATATTTTGGGAGGTGGTAGTATGGGCCAAAACAAGAAAGAAGTACACAGTAAACATGGACTCTAAAATACACATGTTAAGAGCTATGAGCACTTATTCATCTTCCTTACCTACCTACAGCAGGCAGTAAACATTTGTTAGTGTTGTTACTGTAAACCGTATTCACAGTTCTGGGTAGTAAGTGCAACTAGTGGAGCCAGTCTGTGTTTTGATAAGTTTGTGAAATCCTTTTACATTGTAGTTTTATCTTTTTGGTGTGTGCAACTCCCATTAATGATGTACAAGCACTACAGGAAGGCGTCATCAGTGCCCGCCAGAGCATCCGTGACCAATCTGAAATGGTGTGATTCCCTAAGACGTCGAAAGAAGCATGCCATATTATGAATGGCACCATATTGAGCATCTGCTTTAGCGATGGTTCAGGTCGCATTAAAAGCTATACTGTTTCACAGTAACAGAGTAATGTGTCCTCATTTGTTTGCTATTATGTATGACCTGCAGAATGCAGTAGCGAAGATGAACAAGTGCTCATACCTCTTAACGTATGCATTTTAGAGCCCATGTTTACTGGACTTTCTTTTTTTCTTGTTTTGGTCCATACTACCACCTCTCAAAATATGGAATACATTTTTTAACATCCTATATATAAACTTTAAGCTGTACATGGACTCACGCGTTAATCCTAAACGTACGGACTAAGAGCAACATACTAATCGAAACTGTCCAGTCTTTACAATTCCGCAAAAATAATACATTCTAAAATGACTTCGTTAATTGCCAAAATACGCATCCATTTCACAGCAATTGCTTGTTCATAGTCACCTGTATTTGTTGCAATCAAACCAAAGATCATAGCGTTGGCATGCATGTCACCAAATGAAGACTGTGCCACAAGCTTAAACCTAAATTATTTTGTTCTGTTGATTGTGTTATTGCAAATTGGCAGTTTTAAGCTCATAACATTTGTTGCAATCACACAGAAGAAAGTGTGTATTTACCAGTGATACGTTGACCACAGCGTTGGTAACCATTAAAAAGAAGACGGTGCTACAAACGTAAAACTAAATTGTTTTGTGCTGATCGTTTATTATATTGGTTTACATGCCTATATTTTTTAATCTTGAAAGTTAGGACGAGAGTAATATACCAATTGAAACTGTTCAAGCTCTACAATGTTGCAAAAGTAATCAATTCTAGAATTACTTCGTTAATTGCCCAAATATTTGGTAAATATGCGTCGATTTCACAGTAATTGGCTCTTTTAAGTTCATAGCCACCTATATTTATTACAGTCAAAAAGAAGAAAGTACTTATTTACCATTGTACCGCTGATCATCACAGTGTTTGGTAACCATGTCACCAAAAGCTTATCCACTATAAAAAAATATGATGTGTTACACTCACATGACTTTCTCTACTCTTGTACAAACTATTTTTACAAACGTTTATTCTCCATATGCTTAATGTTAATCGAGATGTTAATCTTATTGCTAATTTTCTTGTAGATGCAAGGGGAATATGGTAGATTTTAAGCGATAGTCAAATGTTTTAAGAGCTGGTTACTATGTGGAGCATTCCATTCTCTTTGTATGTACAGGACATAAAAAAAATGAATAACGAATTTTCATTTGAGAAAAAGTATAAGCATTGGAAAATTTAAGGGAATAACAAGCAATATATCGAAAACGGTTCACTCGACAAAAAAAATATATATGACATAAATTGTGTACTTTAACGCCATCTACATTTTTTGTGTAGTAAAATATTGTCTATCTCTTATGGTTTACCAGTTATGCAAAAGTCGTTCACAATGAAGAATACTTTTGGAGACATTCTCAGAAAATTCGAGATATACATTTCATTTGTCATGAAATGGTCTTAAACATATGATATATTAATCAAAATCGTTAGAGCCATTTTTGAGAAAATTAAAATTTTGGAAAAATGTTCCATGTAAAAGGTAATCTGGGGTGGAGGATTTTCTTGAAAACCTTGGTGTCGCATCTCTGGAAGATGCTGAACCTAAGTACCAAGTTTGGTGTTTATCCGACTGTTCGTTTCTGAGTTATGCTGTTCAATAACAGACACACACGCGGATATGTTTCCAAAAATGCTTTTTTTTTGGATTCAGGGGGCTTCAAAACATATATTTCCGGTGAAATCTCGGTATCGAATTTTGGGTGGAATACAATACAATATACATTTTTCTTGTTGAGTGAACCATTTTCGAGATATTGCTTGTTATTCTCTTAAATTTTCCAATACTTACTACTTTTTCTCAAATAGGAATTCGTTATACATTTTTACTTTCTCTACTACGTATAGTAAGTAGGGAAAGTATTGTATTCCACCCAAAAATTCGATACCGAGATTTCACCTGATATACATGTTTTGAGACCCCCTGAATCCAAAAAATCGGATGTGTTACACTCACATGACTTTCTCTACTGTTGTACAACCTATTTTTACAAACGCTTATTCTCCATCTACTTCATGTTAATCGAGATAAACATTTGCAGACTCTGTCTTATTGCTAATTTTCTTGTAGATGTAAGGGGAATATATATATTTACAAGGGCAATATAGAAATACAGTAGTCTTTAAGCACATACATATCTCTTAATAGCTGGTTGCTAGGTGCAGCACCATTTCCTTTGCCACAGATTAATAGTCTTTGCATATACAAGACCAAAAATTGATGTGTTACACTCACATGACTTTCTCTACTCTTGTACAAACTATTTTTACAACCGCTTATTCTCCACATGCTTCATGTTAATCGATATGTTAATCTTATTGCTAATTTTCTTGTAGGTGCAAGGGAAATTGCTAGGCTTTAAGCGATAGTCAAATATTTTAAGGGTTGGTTGCTATGTGGAGTATTCCATTCTCTTTGCATCACCAGGACAAAAAAATTCTGATGTGTTACACTCACATGACTTTCTCTACCCTTGTACAAACTATTTTTACAGACTCTTATTCTCCATCTACTTCATGTTAATCGAGATAAACATTAGCAGACTCTCTCTTATTGTTAAGTTGCTTGTAGATGTAAGGGGAATATATATTTACAAGGGCAATATAGAAATACAGTAACTTTAAACATATACATATCTCTTACTAGCTGGTTGCTAGGTGCAGCACCATTCTCTTTGCCACAGATTAATAGTCTTTGCATATACAAGACAAAAAATCTGATGTGTTACACTCACATGACTTTCTCTACTCTTGTACAAACTATTTATACAAACGCTTATTCTCCATCTACTTCATGTTAATCGAGATAAACATTTGCAGAGTCTATCTTATTGGTAATTTTCGTGTAGATGTAAGGGGAATATATATTTACAAGGGCAATTTGGAAATACAGTAGCCTTTAAGCACATACATATCTATTAATAGATGGTTGCTAGGTGCAGCACCATTCCCTTTCCCACAGATTAATACTCTTTGCATATCCAAGACAAAAAAGTGAATAACGAATTCCCATTTGAGAAAATAAGTATTGACAAATTTAAGGAAATAACAAGTAATATCTCGAAAATGGTTCACTCAACAAAAAAAATGTATATGACATAAATTGTGTATTTTAACGCGATCTACATTTTTTGTGTAGTAAAATTTTGTCTATCTCTTATGGTTTAACAGTTATGCAAGTAGGTTATTATAAAGAGATCGAGCGCAGTTTTTTGGGCATATATGGGAAAGGATAGGGAAAACGAGGCTAGATGGGGCGGTTCAAGGAGGAAAATAGGTTTATATGGAATACATAGGGAATACGACAACTGATACTAGGCTAGACAAGTGTTGAAGGAGGGAAATTCGTTTATACGGAAGAGATAGTAGAGAGGTGTTAGGTTAGATAGAGGTTGAGCACTAGAGTATGTTTAAATGAGAGGTATAGGAAAACGAGCAGAGGTGTAGGGCTAGACAGAAGTCGAGGAGTAGAGCATGTCTTTTATATGAGAGAGGTAGGGAACAGGAGGAGAGGTGTTAGGCTAGACAGAGTTGAAGGGTAGAGTATGTCTTTTATGTGAGAGAGGTAGGGAACAGGAGGAGAGGTGTTAGACCAGACAGAGTTGAAGGGTAGAGCTTGTCTTTTATATGAGAGAGGTAGGGAACAAGGGTAGGAGTGTTAGGCAAGACAGAGGTCGAGGAGTAGAGTATGGTTTATATGAGAGATATAAGAAAACGAGAGAGGTATTAGACTAGACAGGGCTTGAAGGGTAGAATAAACCTTTTATATGGGAGATACAGCAAACCGAGGAGAGGTATTAGGCTAGGAGACTTTGAGTATGCGTTTATATGTATGAGGGGTATAGGAACAGGAGGAGGAGGAGGGATGTTAGGCTAGACAGAGTCGAAGGGTAGAGTATGTCCTTTATATGAGAGGTGTAGGAAAACGAGGAGAGGTGTTAAGCTAGACAGAGGTAGAGGAGTAGAGTATGGTTTATATGAGAGGTATAGGAACAGGAGGAGAGGTGTTAGGCTAGACAGATACTGAAGGAGTAGCAATATGGGTTTATATACAGGAGAGATAGGGAATAGGAGGGGAGGTGCTAGACTTTAAAAGTGACTTTAGACGAGAACTTCCTGGAAAGCTGTTTGTTGCCAATGCTAGGACATAAATTCTAGACAGCTGTAGCACGTAACCCACTCAGGGAAAAAGGTGACCCACAAAGCGAAACAGGTGACCCACAAAGGGAAAAAGGTGACCAACAAAGGGAAAAACAGGCGACCAACAAAGGGAAACAGGTGACCAACAAAGGGAAAAAGGTGACCCACAAAGCGAAACAGGTGACCCACAAAGGGAAAAAGGTGACCAACAAAGGGAAAAACAGGCGACCAACAAAGGGAAACAGGTGACCAACAAAGGGAAAAAGGTGACCCACAAAGGGAAAAAGGTGACCCACAAAGGGAAACAGGTGACCAACAAAGGGTAAAAGGTGACCCAGCAAAGGGAAACAGGTGACCAACAAAGGGAAAAAGGTGACCCACAAAGGGAAAAAGGTGACCAACAAAGGGCAAAAGGTGACCCAGCAAAGGGAAAAAGGTGACACACTAACGTAAAAAGGTTAGTAATTCAGGTAGTATCTCAGGGTAGGACAGATCCCGGGAAGCGGATATAGCATAGTTCCGCATGATGTTACAGGTAATTCAGATAGTATCGGGGGTATTTAGGATAATTCAAGTATCATAGATATTTTGAGTCACTCAGCTAGTATCACAGGAGGCTAGATTCCAGAGACAGGGCGTATCATAGCTGTATATGATTTCACAAGCAATTCAGTTAGTATCGTAGGCATTTAAGCTAATTCAGCTAGTATCACAGGAGGCTAGATTCCAGAGGCTAACTGCATCATAGCTGTGCATGATTTCACAGGTAATTCAGCTAGTATCGTAGGTATTTAGGCTAATTCAGCTAGTATCAAAGGAGGATAGATTCCAGGGTTGGGTATAGCATAGTTTCGTATTTCACAGGTAATTCCGAGAGTATCGTAGGTATTTAGGATAATTCAAGTAACATAGCTGTTTAGAGTCACTCAGCTAGTATCAGAGGAGGCTAATTTCCAGGGGCAGGAAGTATCATAGCTGCATATTATTCAGCTAGTATCGGGGGCATTTAAGCTAATTCAGCTAGTATCACAGGAGGCCAGATTCCAGAGGCTAACTGCATCATAGCTGTGTATGATTTCACAGGTAATTCAGTTAGTATCGTAGGTATTTAGGCTAATTCATCTAGTATCACAGGAGGATAGATTCCAGGGGTTGGGTATAGCATAGTTTCGTATTTCACAGGTAATTCAGCTAGTATCGTAGGTATTTAGCATAATTCAAGTACCATATGTGTTTAGAGTAATTAAGCTAGCATTACAGGAGGGTAGGTTCCAGGGCTCGGTTATAACGTAGTTTCGTATATCACAGATAGTTCAGGTAATATCGTAAGTATTTGGGTAATCAGCATAGTTTCACAGATACTCGTGATAATTTTGATCAGAGATTTGTATCACAGCTATTTAAGGTAAATGCAGGTGATTCAGGTTGTATCAATGGTAATTGAGTCACTTTAACAGGTAATTCATCTAGTATCATTGATATTTAGGGAAAACCAGATAGTATCACAGGTGCTCGTGCTAATTTAGAGCAGGAATTCGTATCAGAGCTAGTTATGGTAATTTTACATGATTAGGGTGGTACCACAGGTATTTAAGTCATAGCAGCAGCAGCAGCAGCCTCATTACATAAAAGCTGTAGCAGAAAATGTAGACAACCAAGGAACACATCCAACAACGCGTAAAATTTGATTTTACCACCCAAAGTAGGAAAGGAGTGCACACCACACAGCTATACACAACGTGGATATTTTGTATGTATCACCTCCAGAAGGAACAGTGTGCACACCACACAGCACCACACAACGTGGATATTTTATGTGTATCACCTCCAATAGGAACAGTGTGCACACCACACAGCTAAACACAACGTGGATATTTTATGTGTATCACCTCCAATAGGAACAGTGTGCACACCACACAGCTAAACACAACGTGGATATTTTGTATGTATCACCTCCAGAAGGAACAGTGTGCACACCACACAGCTATACACAACGTGGATATTTTGTATGTATCACCTCCAGAAGGAACAGTGTGCACACCACACAGCACCACACAACGTGAATATTTTGTGTGCATCACCTCCAATAGGAACAGTGTGCACACAACACAGCTAAACACAACGTGGATATTTTATGTGTATCACCTCCAATAGGAACAGTGTGCACACCACACAGCTAAACACAACGTGGATATTTTTATGTATCACCTCCAATACGAAGAGTGTACACACCACACAGCTCCACACAACGTGGATATTTGGTGTGTATATCCTACAATAGGAACAGTGTGCACACCACACAGCTCTACACAACGTGGATATTTTCTGTGTATCAACTCCAATAGAAACAGTGTGCACAATACACAGCTCGACACAACGTGGATATTTTGTGTATATCACCTCCAGTAGGAACAGTGTGCACACCACACAGCTCGACACAACGTGGATATTTTGTGTGTATCACCTCCAATACGAACAGTGTGCACACCACACAGCTCGACACAACGTGGATATTTTGTGTATATCACCTCCAGTATAAACAGTGTGCACACACACAGCTCTACACAATGTGGATATTTGTGTGTATCACCTCCAGTATAAACAGTGTGCACACACACAGCTCTACACAATGTGTATATTTGTGTGTATCACCTCCAGGAGGAACAGTGTGCACACCACACAGCTCGACACAACGTGAATATTTATGTATCACCTCCAGTAGGAACAGTGTGCACACACACAGCTCTACACAATGTGGATATTTGTGTGTATCACCTCCAGTATAAACAGTGTGCACACACACAGCTCTACACAATGTGTATATTTGTGTGTATCACCTCCAGTAGGAACAGTGTGCACACCACACAGCTCGACACAAGGTGGGTATTTTGTGTGTATCACCTCCAGTAGGAACAGTGTGCACACCACACAGCACGACACAAAATGGATATTTTGAGTCTATCACCTCCAGTAGGAACAGTGTGCACACCACACAGCTCTACACAACGTGGTTATTTAGTGTCTATCACCTCCAGTAGCTACAGTGTGTACACCACACAGCTCAACACAGCGTGGATATTTTGTGTGTATCACCTCCAGTAAGAACAGTGTGCACCACACACAGCTCTACGAAACGTGGACATTTAGTGTCTATCACCTCCAGTAGCAACAGTGTGCACACCACACAGCTAAGCACAACGTGGGTATTTTGTGTGTATCACCTCCAGTAGGAACAGTGTGCACACCACACAGCTCAACACACCGTGGATATTTTGTGTGTATCACCTCCAGTAAGAACAGTGTACACACCACACAGCTCGACACAAGGTGGGTATTTTGTGTGTATCACCTCCAGTAGGAACACTGTGCACACCACACAGCTCAACACACCGTGGATATTTTGTGTATCACCTCCAGTAAGAACAGTGTACACACCACACAGCTCTACACAACGTGGATATTTAGGGTCTATCACCTCCAGTAGGAACAGTGTGCACACCACACAGCTCGACACAACGTAGATATTTTGTGTGTACCACCTCCAGTAGGAACAGTGTGCACAACACACAGCTCTACACAACGTGGATATTTAGTGTCTATCACCTCCAGTAGGAACAGTGTGCACACCACACAGCTCGACACAACCTGGATATTTTGTGTGTATCACCTCCAGTAGGAACAGTGTACACACCACACAGCTCAACACACCGTGGATATTTTGTGTGTATCACCTCCAGTAGGAACAGAGTGCACACCACACAGCTCTACACAACGTGGATATATTGTGTGTATCACCTCCAGTAGGAACAGTGTGCACACCACACAGCTCAACACACCGTGGATATTTTGTGTGTATCACCTCCAGTAGGAACAGTGTGCACACCACACAGCTCTACACAACGTGGATATTTTGTGTGTATCACCTCCAGTAAGAACAGTGTGCACACCACACAGCTCAACACACCGTGGATATTTTGTGTGTATCACCTCCAGTAAGAACAGTGTGCACACCACACAGCTCTACACAACGTAGATATTTAGTGTCTATCACCTCCAGTAGCAACAGGTGCACACCACACAGCTAAACACAACGTGGATATTTTGTGTGTATCACCTCCAGTAGGAACAGTGTGCACACCACACAGCTCTACACAACGTGAATATTTATGTATCACCTCCAGTAGGAACAGTGTGCACACGACACAGCTCTACACAACGTGGATATTTATGTATCACCTCCAGTAGCAACAGATGCACACCACACAGCTAAACACAACGTGGCTATTTTGTGTGTATCGCCTCCAGTAGGAACAGTGTGCACAAACACAGCTTTACACAACGTGAATATTTTGTGTGTATCACCTCCAGTAGGAACAGTGTGCACACGACACAGCTCTACACAACGTGGATATTTATGTATCACCTCCAGTAGCAACAGATGCACACCACACAGCTAAACACAACGTGGATATTTTGTGTGTATCACCTCCAGTAGCAACAGTGTGCACACCACACAGCTAAGCACAACGTGGATATTTTGTGTGTATCACCTCCAGTAGGAACAGTGTGTACACCGCACAGCTCAACACACCGTGGATATTTTGTGTGTATCACCTCCAGTAAGAACAGTGTGCACACCACACAGCTCTACACAACGTGGGTATTTTGTGTGTATCACCTCCAGTAGGAACAGTGTGCACACCACACAGCTCGACACAACGTGGGTATTTTATGTGTATCACCTCCAGTAGGAACAGTGTGCACACCGCACAGCTCAACACACCGTGGATATTTTGTGTGTATCACCTCCAGTAAGAACAGTGTGCACACCACACAGTTCTACACAACGTGGATATTTAGTGTCTATCACATCCAGTAGCAACAGGTGCACACCACACAGCTAAACACAACGTGGATATTTTGTGTGTATCACCTCCAGTAAGAACAGTGTGCAAACCACACAGCTCGACACAACGTGGATATTTATGTATCACCTCCAGTAGGAACAGTGTGCACACCACACAGCTCTACACAACGTGGATATTTTGTATGTATCACCTCCAGTAGGAACAGTGTGCACACACAGCTCTACACAACGTGGATATTTAGTGTCTATCACCTCCAGTAGCAACAGGTGCACACCACACAGCTAAACACAACGTGGATATTTTGTGTGTATCACCTCCAGTAACAACAGTGTGCAAACCACACAGCTCGACACAACGTGGTGGATATTTATGTATCACCTCCAGTAGGATCAGTGTGCACACCACACAGCTCTACACAACGTGGATATTTTGTGTGCATCACCTCCAGTAGGAACAGTGTGCACACACACAGCTCTACACAATGTGGATATTTTGTGTATCACCTCCACTAGGAACAGTGTGCACACCACACAGCTCGACACAACGTGGATATTTTGTGTGTATCACCTCCAGTAGGAACAGTGTGCACACCACAAAGCTAAACACAGCGTGGATATTTTGTGTGTATCACCTACTATACGAACAGAGTGCAAACCACAAAGCTACACACAACGTAGATATTTTGTGCGTATCACCTCCAATACGAAGAATGTGCACACCAAACAGCTAAACACAGCGTGGATATTTTGTGTGTATCACCTCCAATAGGAACAGTATGCACATCACACAGCTCCACACAACGTGGATATTTTTTGTGTATCACCTCCAATACGAACAGTGTGCACACGGCACAGCTCCACACAACGTGGATATTTTGTGTGTATAACCTCCAATAGGCACAGCGTGCACACCACACTGCTCCACACAACGTGAATATTTTGTGTGTATCACCTCCAACAAGAACAGTGTGCACACCACACAGTTAAAAACAACGTGGATTTTTTGGGTGTATCACCTCCAATACGAAGAATGTGCACACCACACAGCTTCACACAATGTGGATATTTTGTGTGTATCACCTCCAATAGAAACAATGTGCACACCACACAGCTCCACACAACATGGATATTTTGTGTATATCACCTCCAATAAGAAGAATGTGCACACCACACAGCTAAACACACCGTGGATATTTTGTGTTTATCACCTCCAATAGGAACAGTGTCCACATCACACAGCTCCACACAACGTGGATATTTTGTGTATATCAGCTCCAATAGGAATAGTGTGCACATCACACAGCTCCACACAACGTGGATATTTTGTGTGTATCACCTCCAATAGGAACAGGGTGCACACACACAGCTCTACACAACGTGGATATTTTGTGTGTATCACCTCCAATAGGAAACAGTGTGCACATCACACAGCTCCACACAACGTGGATATTTTGTGTGTATCACCTCCAATACGAAAAGTAAGCACACTGCAGAGCTAAACACAACGTGGATATTTTGTATCACCTCTAATAGGCACAGCGTGCACACCACACAGCTCTACACAACATTGATATTTTTTTGTAGATAACCTGCACTAGTAACAATCTGCACACCACACAGCTCTACACAACATGCATATTTTGTGTAGATAACCTGCACTAGTAACAATCTGCACACCACACAGCTCTACACAACATGGATATTTTGTGTAGATAACCTGCACTAGTAACAATCTGCACACCACACAGCTCTACACAACATGCATATTTTGTGTAGATAACCTGCACTAGTAACAATCTACACACCACACAGCTCTACACAACATGCATATTTTGTGTAGTTAACCTGCACTAGTAACAATCTGCACACCACACAGCTCTACACAACATGCATATTTTGTGTAGATAACCTGCACTAGTAACAATCTGCACACCACACAGCTCTACACAATATGGATATTTTGTGTAGATAACCTGCACTAGTAACAATCTGCACACCACACAGCTCTACACAACATGGATATTTTGTGTAGATAACCTGCACTAGTAACAATCTGCACACCACACAGCTCTACACAACATGCATATTTTGTGTAGTTAACCTGCACTAGTAACAATCTGCACACCACACAGCTCTACACAACATGCATATTTTGTGTAGATAACCTGCACTAGTAACAATCTGCACACCACACAGCTCTACACAACATGCATATTTTGTGTAGATAACCTGCACTAGGAACAACCTGCACACCACACAGCTCTACACAACATGCATATTTTGTGTAGATAACCTGCACTAGTAACAATCTGCACACCACACAGCTCTACACAACATGGATATTTTGTGTAGATAACCTGCACTAGTAACAATCTGCACACCACACAGCTCTACACAACATGGATATTTTGTGTAGATAACCTGCACTAGTAACAATCTGCACACCACACAGCTCTACACAATGTGGATATTTTGTGTAGATAACCTGCACTAGGAACAGTGTGCACTCACACAGCTCTACACAACGTGGATATTTTGTGTGTATCACCACCTCTAGGAACAAAGTGCACACACGCAGCTCTAAATAACTTGGATATTTTGTGTGTATCACCACCTCTAGAAACAAAGTGCACACACGCAGCTCTAAATAACGTGGATATTTTGTGTAGATAACCTCCACTAGGAACAAAGTGCACACACGCAGCTCTAAATAACGTGGATATTTTGTGTGTATCACCACCTCTAGGAACAAAGTGCACACACGCAGCTATAAATAACGTGGATATTTTGTGTAGATAACCTCCACTAGGAACAAAGTGCACACACGCAGCTCTAAATAACGTGGATACTTTGTGTAGATACCTCCACTAGGTATAAAGTGCACACACGCAGCTCTAAATAACGTGGATATTTTGTGTAGATAACCTCCACCAGGAACAAAGTGTTCACACGCAACTCTAAATAACGTGGATATTTTGTGTAGATAACCTCCAGTAGGAACAAAGTGCACACACGCAGCTCTAAATAACGTGGATATTTTGTGTGGATCACCTCCACTACGAACAGAGTGCACACCTCACAGCTCTACACAACGTGGAAATTTTTAGGAATAGAGTGCACACCTTACAGCTCTGATATTTTGTGTGTATCACCACCTCTAGGTACAAAGAGCACACACGCAGCTCTACACAACGTGGAAATTTTTAGGAATAGAGTGCACACCTTACAGCTCTACACAACGTGGATATTTTGTGTGTATCACCTCCTATAGGAACAAAGTGCACACACGCAGCTCTACACAACGTGGAAATTTTTAGGAATAGAGTGCACACCTTACAGCTCTACACAACGTGGATATTTTGTGTGTATCACCTCCTATAGGAACAAAGTGCACACACGCAGCTCTACACAACGTGGAAATTTTTAGGAATAGAGTGCACACCTTACAGCTCTACACAACGTGGATATTTTGTGTGTATCATCACCTCTAGGAACAACGTGCACACTCACAGCTCTACACAACGTGGATATTTGTGTGTATCACATATAATAGGAACAAAGTGCACACCTCACAGCTCTACACAACGTGGATATTTTGTGTGGATAGCCTCCACTTGGAACAGAGTGCCCACATACAGCTGTACCTACGTGGATATTTTGTGTGTATCACCCAAAAGGAACAGATTGCACACACACAGCTCTACACAACGTGGATATTTTGTGTGGATAGCCTCCACTAGGAACAGAGTGCACACCACACAGCTCTACACAACGTGGATATTTTGTGTGTATCACCTCCAATAGGAACAGAAGGCACACCACACAGCTCTACACAACGTGGATATTTTGTGTGGATAGCCTCCACTAGGAACAGAGTACACACCACAGAGCTCTACACAACGTGGATATTTTGTGTAAATAGCCTCCACTAGGAACAGAGTGCACACCATACAGCTCTACACAACGTGAATATTTTGTGTGCATAGCCTCCACTAGGAACAGAGTGCACACCATACAGCTCTACACCACGTGGATATTTTGTGTGGATAGCCTCCACTAGGAACAGAGTACACACCACAGAGCTCTACACAACGTGGATATTTTGTGTGGATAGCCTCCACTAGGAACAGAGTGCACACCACACAGCTCTACACAACGTGGATATTTTGTGTGGATAGCCTCCACTAGGAACAGAGTGCACACCATACAGCTCTACACAACGTGGATATTTTGTGTGGATAGCCTCCACTAGGAACAGAGTGCACACCATACAGCTCTACACAACGTGGATATTTTGTGTGGATAGCCTCCACTAGGAACAGAGTGCACACCACACAGCTCTACACAACGTGGATATTTTGTGTGGATAGACTCCACTAGGAACAGAGTGCACACCATACAGCTCTACACAAAGTGGATATTTTGTGTGGATAGCCTCCACTAGGAACAGAGTGCACACCACACAGCTCTACACAACGTGGATATTTTGTGTGGATAGCCTCCATTAGGAACAGAGTGCACACCATACAGCTCTACACAACGTGAATATTTTGTGTGTATCACCTCCACTAGGAACAGGGTGCACACCACACAGCTCTACACAACGTGGATATTTTGTGTGTATAACCTCCACTAGGAACAGAGTGCACACCACACAGCTCTACACAACGTGGATATTTTGTGTGTATCACCTCCAATAGGAACAGGGTGCACACACACAGCTTTACACAACGTGGATATTTTGTGTGTATCACCTCCAATAGGAAACAGTGTGCACATCACACAGCTCCACACAACGTGGATATTTTGTGTGTATCACCTCCAATACGAAAAGTAAGCACACTGCAGAGCTAAACACAACGTGGATATTTTGTATCACCTCTAATAGGCACAGCGTGCACACCACACAGCTCTACACAACATTGATATTTTTTTGTAGATAACCTGCACTAGTAACAATCTGCACACCACACAGCTCTACACAACATGCATATTTTGTGTAGATAACCTGCACTAGTAACAATCTGCACACCACACAGCTCTACACAACATGCATATTTTGTGTAGATAACCTGCACTAGTAACAATCTGCACACCACACAGCTCTACACAACATGCATATTTTGTGTAGATAACCTGCATTAGTAACAATCTGCACACCACACAGCTCTACACATCATGCATATTTTGTGTAGTTAACCTGCACTAGTAACAATCTGCACACCACACAGCTCTACACAACATGCATATTTTGTGTAGATAACCTGCACTAGTAACAATCTGCACACCACACAGCTCTACACAACATGCATATTTTGTGTAGATAACCTGCACTAGGAACAACCTGCACACCACACAGCTCTACACAACATGCATATTTTGTGTAGATAACCTGCACTAGTAACAATCTGCACACCACACAGCTCTACACAACATGGATATTTTGTGTAGATAACCTGCACTAGTAACAATCTGCACACCACACAGCTCTACACAACATGGATATTTTGTGTAGATAACCTGCACTAGTAACAATCTGCACACCACAGAGCTCTACACAATGTGGATATTTTGTGTAGATAACCTGCACTAGGAACAGTGTGCACTCACACAGCTCTACACAACGTGTATATTTTGTGTGTATCACCACCTCTAGGAACAAAGTGCACACACGCAGCTCTAAATAACTTGGATATTTTGTGTGTATCACCACCTCTAGAAACAAAGTGCACACACGCAGCTCTAAATAACGTGGATATTTTGTGTAGATAACCTCCACTAGGAACAAAGTGCACACACGCAGCTCTAAATAACGTGGATATTTTGTGTGTATCACCACCTCTAGGAACAAAGTGCACACACGCAGCTCTAAATAACGTGGATATTTTGTGTAGATAACCTCCACTAGGAACAAAGTGCACACACGCAGCTCTAAATAACGTGGATACTTTGTGTAGATACCTCCACTAGGAATAAAGTGCACACACGCAGCTCTAAATAACGTGGATATTTTGTGTAGATAACCTCCACCAGGAACAAAGTGTTCACACGCAACTCTAAATAACGTGGATATTTTGTGTAGATAACCTCCAGTAGGAACAAAGTGCACACACGCAGCTCTAAATAACGTGGATATTTTGTGTGGATCACCTCCACTACGAACAGAGTGCACACCTCACAGCTCTACACAACGTGGAAATTTTTAGGAATAGAGTGCACACCTTACAGCTGTGATATTTTGTGTGTATCACCACCTCTAGGAACAAAGAGTACACACGCAGCTCTACACAACGTGGAAATTTTTAGGAATAGAGTGCACACCTTACAGCTCTACACAACGTGGATATTTTGTGTGTATCACCTCCTATAGGAACAAAGTGCACACACGCAGCTCTACACAACGTGGAAATTTTTAGGAATAGAGTGCACACCTTACAGCTCTACACAACGTGGATATTTTGTGTGTATCACCTCCTATAGGAACAAAGTGCACACACGCAGCTCTACACAACGTGGAAATTTTTAGGAATAGAGTGCACACCTTACAGCTCTACACAACGTGGATATTTTGTGTGTATCATCACCTCTAGGAACAACGTGCACACTCACAGCTCTACACAACGTGGATATTTGTGTGTATCACATATAATAGGAACAAAGTGCACACCTCACAGCTCTACACAACGTGGATATTTTGTGTGGATAGCCTCCACTTGGAACAGAGTGCCCACATACAGCTGTACCTACGTGGATATTTTGTGTGTATCACCCAAAAGGAACAGATTGCACACACACAGCTCTACACAACGTGGATATTTTGTGTGTATCAGCTCCAATAGGAACAGAGTGCATACCACACAGCTCTACACAACGTGGATATTTTGTGTGTATCACCTCCAATAGGAACAGAAGGCACACCACACAGCTCTACACAACGTGGATATTTTGTGTGGATAGCCTCCACTAGGAACAGAGTACACACCACAGAGCTCTACACAACGTGGATATTTTGTGTAAATAGCCTCCACTAGGAACAGAGTGCACACCATACAGCTCTACACAACGTGAACATTTTGTGTGCATAGCCTCCACTAGGAACAGAGTGCACACCACACAGCTCCACACAACGTGGATATTTTGTGTGGATAGCCTCCACTAGGAACAGAGTGCACACCACACAGCTCTACACAACGTGGATATTTTGTGTCAATAGCCTCCACTAGGAACAGAGTGCACACCATACAGCTCTACACAACGTGGATATTTTGTGTGTATCACCTCCACTAGGAACAGAGTGCACACCACACAGCTCTAGACAACGTGGATATTTTGTGTGTATCACCTCCAATAGGAACAGGGTGCACACAAACAGCTCTACACAACGTGGATATTTTGTGTGTATCACCTCCACTAGGAACAGGGTGCACACCACACAGCTCTACACAACATGGATATTTTGTGTAGATAACATGCACTAGGAACAATCTGCACACCACACAGCTCTACACAACATACATATTTTGTGTAGACAACCTGCACTAGTAACAATCTGCACACCACACAGCTCTACACAACATGCATATTTTGTGTGGATAACCTGCACTAGGAACAATCTGCACACCACACAGCTCTACACCACATGCATATTTTGTGTAGATAACCTGCACTAGGAACAATCTGCACACCACACAGCTCTACACAACATGCATATTTTGTGTAGATAACCTGCACTAGTAACAATCTGCACACCACACAGCTCTACACAACATGCATATTTTGTGTAGATAACCTGCACTAGGAACAACCTGCACACCACACAGCTCTACACAACATGCATATTTTGTGTAGATAACCTGCACTAGTAGCAATCTGCACACCACACAGCTCTACACAACATGCATAGTTTGTGTAGATAACCTGCACTAGAAACAATCTGCACACCACACAGCTGTACACAACATGGATATTTTGTGTAGATAACCTGCACTAGGAACAATCTGCACACCACACAGCTCTACACAACATGGATATTTTGTGTGGATAACCTGCACTAGGAACAATCTGCACACCACACAGCTCTACACAACATGGATATTTTGTGTAGATAACCTGCACTAGAAACAATCTGCACACCACACAGCTCTACACAACATGCATATTTTGTGTAGATAACCTGCACTAGGAACAATCTGCACACCACACAGCTCTACACAACATGCATATTTTGTGTAGATAACTTGCACTAGTAACAAACTGCACACCACACAGCTCTACACAACATGCATATTTTGTGTAGATAACCTGCACTAGGAACAACCTGCACACCACACAGCTCTACACAACATGCATATTTTGTGTAGATAACCTGCACTAGGAACAATCTGCACACCACACAGCTAAACACAACGTGGATATTTTGTGTGTATCACCTCCAGTAGGAACAGTGTGCACACCACACAGCTCTACACAACGTGAATATTTATGTATCACCTCCAGTAGGAACAGTGTGCACACGACACAGCTCTACACAACGTGGATATTTATGTATCACCTCCAGTAGCAACAGATGCACACCACACAGGTAAACACAACGTGGCTATTTTGTGTGTATCGCCTCCAGTAGGAACAGTGTGCACAAACACAGCTTTACACAACGTGAATATTTTGTGTGTATCACCTCCAGTAGGAACAGTGTGCACACCACACAGCTCTACACAACGTGGATATTTATGTATCACCTCCAGTAGCAACAGATGCACACCACACAGCTAAACACAACGTGGATATTTTGTGTGTATCACCTCCAGTAGCAACAGTGTGCACACCACACAGCTAAGCACAACGTGGATATTTTGTGTGTATCACCTCCAGTAGGAACAGTGTGTACACCGCACAGCTCAACACACCGTGGATATTTTGTGTGTATCACCTCCAGTAAGAACAGTGTACACACCACACAGCTCTACACAACGTGGGTATTTTGTGTGTATCACCTCCAGTAGGAACAGTGTGCACACCACACAGCTCGACACAACGTGGGTATTTTGTGTGTATCACCTCCTGTAGGAACAGTGTGCACACCGCACAGCTCAACACACCGTGGATATTTTGTGTGTATCACCTCCAGTAAGAACAGTGTGCACACCACACAGTTCTACACAACGTGGATATTTAGTGTATATCACCTCCAGTAGCAACAGGTGCACACCACACAGCTAAACACAACGTGGATATTTTGTGTGTATCACCTCCAGTAAGAACAGTGTGCAAACCACACAGCTCGACACAACGTGGATATTTATGTATCACCTCCAGTAGGAACAGTGTGCACACCACACAGCTCTACACAACGTGGATATTTTGTGTGTATCACCTCCAGTAGGAACAGTGTGCACACACAGCTCTACACAACGTCGATATTTAGTGTCTATCACCTCCAGTAGCAACAGTTGCACACCACACAGCTAAACACAACGTGGATATTTTGTGTGTATCACCTCCAGTAAGAACAGTGTGCAAACCACACAGCTCGACACAACGTGGATATTTATGTTTCACCTCCAGTAGGAACAGATGCACACCACACAGCTAAACACAACGTGGCTATTTTGTGTGTATCGCCTCCAGTAGGAACAGTGTGCACAAACACAGCTTTACACAACGTGAATATTTTGTGTGTATCACCTCCAGTAGGAACAGTGTGCACACCACACAGCTCTACACAACGTGGATATTTATGTATCAACTCCAGTAGCAACAGATGCACACCACACAGCTAAACACAACGTGGATATTTTGTGTGTATCACCTCCAGTAGCAACAGTGTGCACACCACACAGCTAAGCACAACGTGGATATTTTGTGTGTATCACCTCCAGTAGGAACAGTGTGTACACCGCACAGCTCAACACACCGTGGATATTTTGTGTGTATCACCTCCAGTAAGAACAGTGTGCACACCACACAGCTCTGCACAACGTGGGTATTTTGTGTGTATCACCTCCAGTAGGAACAGTGTGCACACCACACAGCTCGACACAACGTGGGTATTTTATGTGTATCACCTCCAGTAGGAACAGTGTGCACACCGCACAGCTCAACACACCGTGGATATTTTGTGTGTATCACCTCCAGTAAGAACAGTGTGCACACCACACAGTTCTACACAACGTGGATATTTAGTGTCTATCACATCCAGTAGCAACAGGTGCACACCACACAGCTAAACACAACGTGGATGTTTTGTGTGTATCACCTCCAGTAAGAACAGTGTGCAAACCACACAGCTCGACACAACGTGGATATTTATGTATCACCTCCAGTAGGAACAGTGTGCACACCACACAGCTCTACACAACGTGGATATTTTGTATGTATCACCTCCAGTAGGAACAGTGTGCACACACAGCTCTACACAACGTGGATATTTAGTGTCTATCACCTCCAGTAGCAACAGGTGCACACCACACAGCTAAACACAACGTGGATATTTTGTGTGTATCACCTCCAGTAACAACAGTGTGCAAACCACACAGCTCGACACAATGTGGATATTTATGTATCACCTCCAGTAGGAACAGATGCACACCACACAGCTAAACACAACGTGGCTATTTTGTGTGTATCGCCTCCAGTAGGAACAGTGTGCACAAACACAGCTTTACACAACGTGAATATTTTGTGTGTATCACCTCTAGTAGGAACAGTGTGCACACCACACAGCTCTACACAACGTGGATATTTATGTATCACCTCCAGTAGCAACAGATGCACACCACACAGCTAAACACAACGTGGATATTTTGTGTGTATCACCTCCAGTAGCAACAATGTGCACACCACACAGCTAAGCACAACGTGGATATTTTGTGTGTATCACCTCCAGTAGGAACAGTGTGTACACCGCACAGCTCAACACACCGTGGATATTTTGTGTGTATCACCTCCAGTAAGAACAGTGTGCACACCACACAGCTCTACACAACGTGGGTATTTTGTGTGTATCACCTCCAGTAGGAACAGTGTGCACACCACACAGCTCGACACAACGTGGGTATTTTATGTGTATCACCTCCAGTAGGAACAGTGTGCACACCGCACAGCTCAACACACCGTGGATATTTTGTGTGTATCACCTCCAGTAAGAACAGTGTGCACACCACACAGTTCTACACAACGTGGATATTTAGTGTCTATCACATCCAGTAGCAACAGGTGCACACCACACAGCTAAACACAACGTGGATATTTTGTGTGTATCACCTCCAGTAAGAACAGTGTGCAAACCACACAGCTCGACACAACGTGGGTATTTATGTATCACCTCCAGTAGGAACAGTGTGCACACCACACAGCTCTACACAACGTGGATATTTTGTATGTATCACCTCCAGTAGGAACAGTGTGCACACACAGCTCTACACAACGTTGATATTTAGTGTCTATCACCTCCAGTAGCAACAGGTGCACACCATACAGCTAAACACAACGTGGATATTTTGTGTGTATCACCTCCAGTAACAACAGTGTGCAAACCACACAGCTCGACACAACGTGGATATTTATGTATCACCTCCAGTAGGAACAGTGTGCACACCACACAGCTCTACACAACGTGGATATTTTGTGAGTATCACCTCCAGTAGGAACAGTGTGCACACACACAGCTCTACACAATGTGAATATTTTGTGTATCACCTCCACTAGGAACAGTGTGCACACCACACAGCTCGACACAACGTGGATATTTTGTGTGTATCACCTCCAGTAGGAACAGTGTGCACACCACAAAGCTAAACACAGCGTGGATATTTTGTGTGTATCACCTACAATACGAACAGAGTGCAAACCACAAAGCTACACACAACGTAGATATTTTGTGCGTATCACCTCCAATACGAAGAATGTGCACACCAAACAGCTAAACACAGCGTGGATATTTTGTGTGTATCACCTCCAATAGGAACAGTGTGCACATCACACAGCTCCACACAACGTGGATATTTTTTGTGTATCACCTCCAATACGAACAGTGTGCACACGGCACAGCTAAACACAACGTGAATATTTTGTGTGTATAACCTCCAATAGGCACAGTGTGCACACCACACTGCTCCACACAACGTGAATATTTTGTGTGTATCACCTCCAACAAGAACAGTGTGCACACCACACAGTTAAACACAACTTGGATATTTTGTGTGTATCAACTACAATAGGCACAGTGTGCACACCACACAGCTAAAAACAACGTGGATTTTTTGGGTGTATCACCTCAAATACGAAGAATGTGCACACCACACAGCTTCACACAATGTAGATATTTTGTGTGTATCACCTCCAATAGATACAATGTGCACACCACAACAGCTCCACACAACATGGATATTTTGTGTATATCACCTCCAATAAGAAGAATGTGCACACCACACAGCTAAACACACCGTGGATATTTTGTGTTTTTCACCTCCAATAGGAACAGTGTCCACATCACACAGCTCCACACAACGTGGATATTTTGTGTATATCAGCTCCAATAGGAATAGTGTGCACATCACACAGCTCCACACAACGTGGATATTTTGTGTGTATCACCTCCAATAGGAACAGGGTGCACACACACAGCTCTACACAACGTGGATATTTTGTGTGTATCACCTCCAATAGGAAACAGTGTGCACATCACACAGCTCCACACAACGTGGATATTTTGTGTGTATCACCTCCAATACGAAAAGTAAGCACACTGCAGAGCTAAACACAACGTGGATATTTTGTATCACCTCTAATAGGCACAGCGTGCACACCACACAGCTCTACACAACATTGATATTTATTTGTAGATAACCTTCACTAGTAACAATCTGCCCACTACACAGCTCTACACAACATGCATATTTTGTGTAGATAACCTGCACTAGTAACAATCTGCACACCACACAGCTCTACACAACATGGATATTTTGTGTAGATAACCTGCACTAGTAACAATCTGCACACCACACAGCTCTACACAACATGCATATTTTGTGTAGATAACCTGCACTAGTAACAATCTGCACACCACACAGCTCTACACAACATGCATATTTTGTGTAGATAACCTGCACTAGTAACAATCTGCACACCACACAGCTCTACACAACATGCATATTTTGTGTAGATAACCTGCACTAGGAACAACCTGCACACCACACAGCTCTACACAACATGCATATTTTGTGTAGATAACCTGCACTAGTAACAATCTGCACACCACACAGCTCTACACAACATGGATATTTTGTGTAGATAACCTGCACTAGTAACAATCTGCACACCACACAGCTCTACATAACATGGATATTTTGTGTAGATAACCTGCACTAGTAACAATCTGCACACCACACAGCTCTACACAATGTGGATATTTTGTGTAGATAACCTGCACTAGGAACAGTGTGCACTCACACAGCTCTACACAACGTGGATATTTTGTGTGTATCACCACCTCTAGGAACAAAGTGCACACACGCAGTTCTAAATAACTTGGATATTTTGTGTGTATCACCACCTCTAGAAACAAAGTGCACACACGCAGCTCTAAATAACGTGGATATTTTGTGTAGATAACCTCCACTAGGAACAAAGTGCACACACGCAGCTCTAAATAACGTGGATATTTTGTGTGTATCACCACCTCTAGGAACAAAGTGCACACACGCAGCTCTAAATAACGTGGATATTTTGTGTAGATAACCTCCACTAGGAACAAAGTGCACACACGCAGCTCTAAATAACGTGGATACCTTGTGTAGATACCTCCACTAGGAATAAAGTGCACACACGCAGCTGTAAATAACGTGGATATTTTGTGTAGATAACCTCCACCAGGAACAAAGTGTTCACGCGCAACTCTAAATAACGTGAATATTTTGTGTAGATAACCTCCAGTAGGAACAAAGTGCACACACGCAGCTCTAAATAACGTGGATATTATGTGTGGATCACCTCCACTACGAACAGAGTGCACACCTCACAGCTCTACACAACGTGGAAATTTTTAGGAATAGAGTGCACACCTTACAGCTCTGATATTTTGTGTGTATCACCACCTCTAGGAACAAAGAGCACACACGCAGCTCTACACAACGTGGAAATTTTTAGGAATAGAGTGCACACCTTACAGCTCTACACAACGTGGATATTTTGTGTGTATCACCTCCTATAGGAACAAAGTGCACACACGCAGCTCTACACAACGTGGAAATTTTTAGGAATAGAGTGCACACCTTACAGCTCTACACAACGTGGATATTTTGTGTGTATCACCTCCTATAGGAACAAAGTGCACACACGCAGCTCTACACAACGTGGAAATTGTTAGGAATAGAGTGCACACCTTACAGCTCTACACAACGTGGATATTTTGTGTGTATCATCACCTCTAGGAACAACGTGCACACTCACAGCTCTACACAACGTGGATATTTGTGTGTATCACATATAATAGGAACAAAGTGCATACCTCACAGCTCTACACAACGTGGATATTTTGTGTGGATAGCCTCCACTTGGAACAGAGTGCCCACATACAGCTGTACCTACGTGGATATTTTGTGTGTATCACCCAAAAGGAACAGATTGCACACACACAGCTCTACACAACGTGGATATTTTGTGTGTATCACCTCCAATAGGAACAGAGTGTACAACACATAGCTCTACACAACGTGGATATTTTGTGTGTATCACCTCCAATAGGAACAGAAGGCACACCACACAGCTCTACACAACGTGGATATTTTGTGTGGATAGCCTCCACTAGGAACAGAGTACACACCACAGAGCTCTACACAACGTGGATATTTTGTGAAAATAGCCTCCACTAGGAACAGAGTGCACACCATACAGCTCTACACAACGTGAATATTTTGTGTGCATAGCCTCCACTAGGAACACAGTGCACACCACACAGCTCTACACAACGTGGATATTTTGTGTGGATAGCCTCCACTAGGAACAGAGTGCACACCACACAGCTCTACACAACGTGGATATTTTGTGTCAATAGCCTCCACTAGGAACAGAGTGCACACCATACAGCTCTACACAACGTGGATATTTTGTGTGTATCACCTCCACTAGGAACAGAGTGCACACCACACAGCTCTACACAACGTCGATATTTAGTGTCTATCACCTCCAGTAGCAACAGTTGCACACCACACAGCTAAACACAACGTGGATATTTTGTGTGTATCACCTCCAGTAAGAACAGTGTGCAAACCACACAGCTCGACACAACGTGGATATTTATGTTTCACCTCCAGTAGGAACAGATGCACACCACACAGCTAAACACAACGTGGCTATTTTGTGTGTATCGCCTCCAGTAGGAACAGTGTGCACAAACACAGCTTTACACAACGTGAATATTTTGTGTGTATCACCTCCAGTAGGAACAGTGTGCACACCACACAGCTCTACACAACGTGGATATTTATGTATCAACTCCAGTAGCAACAGATGCACACCACACAGCTAAACACAACGTGGATATTTTGTGTGTATCACCTCCAGTAGCAACAGTGTGCACACCACACAGCTAAGCACAACGTGGATATTTTGTGTGTATCACCTCCAGTAGGAACAGTGTGTACACCGCACAGCTCAACACACCGTGGATATTTTGTGTGTATCACCTCCAGTAAGAACAGTGTGCACACCACACAGCTCTGCACAACGTGGGTATTTTGTGTGTATCACCTCCAGTAGGAACAGTGTGCACACCACACAGCTCGACACAACGTGGGTATTTTATGTGTATCACCTCCAGTAGGAACAGTGTGCACACCGCACAGCTCAACACACCGTGGATATTTTGTGTGTATCACCTCCAGTAAGAACAGTGTGCACACCACACAGTTCTACACAACGTGGATATTTAGTGTCTATCACATCCAGTAGCAACAGGTGCACACCACACAGCTAAACACAACGTGGATATTTTGTGTGTATCACCTCCAGTAAGAACAGTGTGCAAACCACACAGCTCGACACAACGTGGATATTTATGTATCACCTCCAGTAGGAACAGTGTGCACACCACACAGCTCTACACAACATGCATATTTTGTGTAGATAACCTGCACTAGGAACAATCTGCACACCACACAGCTCTACACAACATGCATATTTTGTGTAGATAACTTGCACTAGTAACAAACTGCACACCACACAGCTCTACACAACATGCATATTTTGTGTAGATAACCTGCACTAGGAACAACCTGCACACCACACAGCTCTACACAACATGCATATTTTGTGTAGATAACCTGCACTAGGAACAATCTGCACACCACACAGCTAAACACAACGTGGATATTTTGTGTGTATCACCTCCAGTAGGAACAGTGTGCACACCACACAGCTCTACACAACGTGAATATTTATGTATCACCTCCAGTAGGAACAGTGTGCACACGACACAGCTCTACACAACGTGGATATTTATGTATCACCTCCAGTAGCAACAGATGCACACCACACAGGTAAACACAACGTGGCTATTTTGTGTGTATCGCCTCCAGTAGGAACAGTGTGCACAAACACAGCTTTACACAACGTGAATATTTTGTGTGTATCACCTCCAGTAGGAACAGTGTGCACACCACACAGCTCTACACAACGTGGATATTTATGTATCACCTCCAGTAGCAACAGATGCACACCACACAGCTAAACACAACGTGGATATTTTGTGTGTATCACCTCCAGTAGCAACAGTGTGCACACCACACAGCTAAGCACAACGTGGATATTTTGTGTGTATCACCTCCAGTAGGAACAGTGTGTACACCGCACAGCTCAACACACCGTGGATATTTTGTGTGTATCACCTCCAGTAAGAACAGTGTACACACCACACAGCTCTACACAACGTGGGTATTTTGTGTGTATCACCTCCAGTAGGAACAGTGTGCACACCACACAGCTCGACACAACGTGGGTATTTTGTGTGTATCACCTCCTGTAGGAACAGTGTGCACACCGCACAGCTCAACACACCGTGGATATTTTGTGTGTATCACCTCCAGTAAGAACAGTGTGCACACCACACAGTTCTACACAACGTGGATATTTAGTGTATATCACCTCCAGTAGCAACAGGTGCACACCACACAGCTAAACACAACGTGGATATTTTGTGTGTATCACCTCCAGTAAGAACAGTGTGCAAACCACACAGCTCGACACAACGTGGATATTTATGTATCACCTCCAGTAGGAACAGTGTGCACACCACACAGCTCTACACAACGTGGATATTTTGTGTGTATCACCTCCAGTAGGAACAGTGTGCACACACAGCTCTACACAACGTCGATATTTAGTGTCTATCACCTCCAGTAGCAACAGTTGCACACCACACAGCTAAACACAACGTGGATATTTTGTGTGTATCACCTCCAGTAAGAACAGTGTGCAAACCACACAGCTCGACACAACGTGGATATTTATGTTTCACCTCCAGTAGGAACAGATGCACACCACACAGCTAAACACAACGTGGCTATTTTGTGTGTATCGCCTCCAGTAGGAACAGTGTGCACAAACACAGCTTTACACAACGTGAATATTTTGTGTGTATCACCTCCAGTAGGAACAGTGTGCACACCACACAGCTCTACACAACGTGGATATTTATGTATCAACTCCAGTAGCAACAGATGCACACCACACAGCTAAACACAACGTGGATATTTTGTGTGTATCACCTCCAGTAGCAACAGTGTGCACACCACACAGCTAAGCACAACGTGGATATTTTGTGTGTATCACCTCCAGTAGGAACAGTGTGTACACCGCACAGCTCAACACACCGTGGATATTTTGTGTGTATCACCTCCAGTAAGAACAGTGTGCACACCACACAGCTCTGCACAACGTGGGTATTTTGTGTGTATCACCTCCAGTAGGAACAGTGTGCACACCACACAGCTCGACACAACGTGGGTATTTTATGTGTATCACCTCCAGTAGGAACAGTGTGCACACCGCACAGCTCAACACACCGTGGATATTTTGTGTGTATCACCTCCAGTAAGAACAGTGTGCACACCACACAGTTCTACACAACGTGGATATTTAGTGTCTATCACATCCAGTAGCAACAGGTGCACACCACACAGCTAAACACAACGTGGATGTTTTGTGTGTATCACCTCCAGTAAGAACAGTGTGCAAACCACACAGCTCGACACAACGTGGATATTTATGTATCACCTCCAGTAGGAACAGTGTGCACACCACACAGCTCTACACAACGTGGATATTTTGTATGTATCACCTCCAGTAGGAACAGTGTGCACACACAGCTCTACACAACGTGGATATTTAGTGTCTATCACCTCCAGTAGCAACAGGTGCACACCACACAGCTAAACACAACGTGGATATTTTGTGTGTATCACCTCCAGTAACAACAGTGTGCAAACCACACAGCTCGACACAATGTGGATATTTATGTATCACCTCCAGTAGGAACAGATGCACACCACACAGCTAAACACAACGTGGCTATTTTGTGTGTATCGCCTCCAGTAGGAACAGTGTGCACAAACACAGCTTTACACAACGTGAATATTTTGTGTGTATCACCTCTAGTAGGAACAGTGTGCACACCACACAGCTCTACACAACGTGGATATTTATGTATCACCTCCAGTAGCAACAGATGCACACCACACAGCTAAACACAACGTGGATATTTTGTGTGTATCACCTCCAGTAGCAACAATGTGCACACCACACAGCTAAGCACAACGTGGATATTTTGTGTGTATCACCTCCAGTAGGAACAGTGTGTACACCGCACAGCTCAACACACCGTGGATATTTTGTGTGTATCACCTCCAGTAAGAACAGTGTGCACACCACACAGCTCTACACAACGTGGGTATTTTGTGTGTATCACCTCCAGTAGGAACAGTGTGCACACCACACAGCTCGACACAACGTGGGTATTTTATGTGTATCACCTCCAGTAGGAACAGTGTGCACACCGCACAGCTCAACACACCGTGGATATTTTGTGTGTATCACCTCCAGTAAGAACAGTGTGCACACCACACAGTTCTACACAACGTGGATATTTAGTGTCTATCACATCCAGTAGCAACAGGTGCACACCACACAGCTAAACACAACGTGGATATTTTGTGTGTATCACCTCCAGTAAGAACAGTGTGCAAACCACACAGCTCGACACAACGTGGGTATTTATGTATCACCTCCAGTAGGAACAGTGTGCACACCACACAGCTCTACACAACGTGGATATTTTGTATGTATCACCTCCAGTAGGAACAGTGTGCACACACAGCTCTACACAACGTTGATATTTAGTGTCTATCACCTCCAGTAGCAACAGGTGCACACCATACAGCTAAACACAACGTGGATATTTTGTGTGTATCACCTCCAGTAACAACAGTGTGCAAACCACACAGCTCGACACAACGTGGATATTTATGTATCACCTCCAGTAGGAACAGTGTGCACACCACACAGCTCTACACAACGTGGATATTTTGTGAGTATCACCTCCAGTAGGAACAGTGTGCACACACACAGCTCTACACAATGTGAATATTTTGTGTATCACCTCCACTAGGAACAGTGTGCACACCACACAGCTCGACACAACGTGGATATTTTGTGTGTATCACCTCCAGTAGGAACAGTGTGCACACCACAAAGCTAAACACAGCGTGGATATTTTGTGTGTATCACCTACAATACGAAGAGAGTGCAAACCACAAAGCTACACACAACGTAGATATTTTGTGCGTATCACCTCCAATACGAAGAATGTGCACACCAAACAGCTAAACACAGCGTGGATATTTTGTGTGTATCACCTCCAATAGGAACAGTGTGCACATCACACAGCTCCACACAACGTGGATATTTTTTGTGTATCACCTCCAATACGAACAGTGTGCACACGGCACAGCTAAACACAACGTGAATATTTTGTGTGTATAACCTCCAATAGGCACAGTGTGCACACCACACTGCTCCACACAACGTGAATATTTTGTGTGTATCACCTCCAACAAGAACAGTGTGCACACCACACAGTTAAACACAACTTGGATATTTTGTGTGTATCAACTACAATAGGCACAGTGTGCACACCACACAGCTAAAAACAACGTGGATTTTTTGGGTGTATCACCTCAAATACGAAGAATGTGCACACCACACAGCTTCACACAATGTAGATATTTTGTGTGTATCACCTCCAATAGATACAATGTGCACACCACAACAGCTCCACACAACATGGATATTTTGTGTATATCACCTCCAATAAGAAGAATGTGCACACCACACAGCTAAACACACCGTGGATATTTTGTGTTTTTCACCTCCAATAGGAACAGTGTCCACATCACACAGCTCCACACAACGTGGATATTTTGTGTATATCAGCTCCAATAGGAATAGTGTGCACATCACACAGCTCCACACAACGTGGATATTTTGTGTGTATCACCTCCAATAGGAACAGGGTGCACACACACAGCTCTACACAACGTGGATATTTTGTGTGTATCACCTCCAATAGGAAACAGTGTGCACATCACACAGCTCCACACAACGTGGATATTTTGTGTGTATCACCTCCAATACGAAAAGTAAGCACACTGCAGAGCTAAACACAACGTGGATATTTTGTATCACCTCTAATAGGCACAGCGTGCACACCACACAGCTCTACACAACATTGATATTTATTTGTAGATAACCTTCACTAGTAACAATCTGCACACTACACAGCTCTACACAACATGCATATTTTGTGTAGATAACCTGCACTAGTAACAATCTGCACACCACACAGCTCTACACAACATGGATATTTTGTGTAGATAACCTGCACTAGTAACAATCTGCACACCACACAGCTCTACACAACATGCATATTTTGTGTAGATAACCTGCACTAGTAACAATCTGCACACCACACAGCTCTACACAACATGCATATTTTGTGTAGATAACCTGCACTAGTAACAATCTGCACACCACACAGCTCTACACAACATGCATATTTTGTGTAGATAACCTGCACTAGGAACAACCTGCACACCACACAGCTCTACACAACATGCATATTTTGTGTAGATAACCTGCACTAGTAACAATCTGCACACCACACAGCTCTACACAACATGGATATTTTGTGTAGATAACCTGCACTAGTAACAATCTGCACACCACACAGCTCTACATAACATGGATATTTTGTGTAGATAACCTGCACTAGTAACAATCTGCACACCACACAGCTCTACACAATGTGGATATTTTGTGTAGATAACCTGCACTAGGAACAGTGTGCACTCACACAGCTCTACACAACGTGGATATTTTGTGTGTATCACCACCTCTAGGAACAAAGTGCACACACGCAGTTCTAAATAACTTGGATATTTTGTGTGTATCACCACCTCTAGAAACAAAGTGCACACACGCAGCTCTAAATAACGTGGATATTTTGTGTAGATAACCTCCACTAGGAACAAAGTGCACACACGCAGCTCTAAATAACGTGGATATTTTGTGTGTATCACCACCTCTAGGAACAAAGTGCACACACGCAGCTCTAAATAACGTGGATATTTTGTGTAGATAACCTCCACTAGGAACAAAGTGCACACACGCAGCTCTAAATAACGTGGATACCTTGTGTAGATACCTCCACTAGGAATAAAGTGCACACACGCAGCTGTAAATAACGTGGATATTTTGTGTAGATAACCTCCACCAGGAACAAAGTGTTCACGCGCAACTCTAAATAACGTGAATATTTTGTGTAGATAACCTCCAGTAGGAACAAAGTGCACACACGCAGCTCTAAATAACGTGGATATTATGTGTGGATCACCTCCACTACGAACAGAGTGCACACCTCACAGCTCTACACAACGTGGAAATTTTTAGGAATAGAGTGCACACCTTACAGCTCTGATATTTTGTGTGTATCACCACCTCTAGGAACAAAGAGCACACACGCAGCTCTACACAACGTGGAAATTTTTAGGAATAGAGTGCACACCTTACAGCTCTACACAACGTGGATATTTTGTGTGTATCACCTCCTATAGGAACAAAGTGCACACACGCAGCTCTACACAACGTGGAAATTTTTAGGAATAGAGTGCACACCTTACAGCTCTACACAACGTGGATATTTTGTGTGTATCACCTCCTATAGGAACAAAGTGCACACACGCAGCTCTACACAACGTGGAAATTGTTAGGAATAGAGTGCACACCTTACAGCTCTACACAACGTGGATATTTTGTGTGTATCATCACCTCTAGGAACAACGTGCACACTCACAGCTCTACACAACGTGGATATTTGTGTGTATCACATATAATAGGAACAAAGTGCATACCTCACAGCTCTACACAACGTGGATATTTTGTGTGGATAGCCTCCACTTGGAACAGAGTGCCCACATACAGCTGTACCTACGTGGATATTTTGTGTGTATCACCCAAAAGGAACAGATTGCACACACACAGCTCTACACAACGTGGATATTTTGTGTGTATCACCTCCAATAGGAACAGAGTGTACACCACATAGCTCTACACAACGTGGATATTTTGTGTGTATCACCTCCAATAGGAACAGAAGGCACACCACACAGCTCTACACAACGTGGATATTTTGTGTGGATAGCCTCCACTAGGAACAGAGTACACACCACAGAGCTCTACACAACGTGGATATTTTGTGAAAATAGCCTCCACTAGGAACAGAGTGCACACCATACAGCTCTACACAACGTGAATATTTTGTGTGCATAGCCTCCACTAGGAACACAGTGCACACCACACAGCTCTACACAACGTGGATATTTTGTGTGGATAGCCTCCACTAGGAACAGAGTGCACACCACACAGCTCTACACAACGTGGATATTTTGTGTCAATAGCCTCCACTAGGAACAGAGTGCACACCATACAGCTCTACACAACGTGGATATTTTGTGTGTATCACCTCCACTAGGAACAGAGTGCACACCACACAGCTCTACACAACGTCGATATTTAGTGTCTATCACCTCCAGTAGCAACAGTTGCACACCACACAGCTAAACACAACGTGGATATTTTGTGTGTATCACCTCCAGTAAGAACAGTGTGCAAACCACACAGCTCGACACAACGTGGATATTTATGTTTCACCTCCAGTAGGAACAGATGCACACCACACAGCTAAACACAACGTGGCTATTTTGTGTGTATCGCCTCCAGTAGGAACAGTGTGCACAAACACAGCTTTACACAACGTGAATATTTTGTGTGTATCACCTCCAGTAGGAACAGTGTGCACACCACACAGCTCTACACAACGTGGATATTTATGTATCAACTCCAGTAGCAACAGATGCACACCACACAGCTAAACACAACGTGGATATTTTGTGTGTATCACCTCCAGTAGCAACAGTGTGCACACCACACAGCTAAGCACAACGTGGATATTTTGTGTGTATCACCTCCAGTAGGAACAGTGTGTACACCGCACAGCTCAACACACCGTGGATATTTTGTGTGTATCACCTCCAGTAAGAACAGTGTGCACACCACACAGCTCTGCACAACGTGGGTATTTTGTGTGTATCACCTCCAGTAGGAACAGTGTGCACACCACACAGCTCGACACAACGTGGGTATTTTATGTGTATCACCTCCAGTAGGAACAGTGTGCACACCGCACAGCTCAACACACCGTGGATATTTTGTGTGTATCACCTCCAGTAAGAACAGTGTGCACACCACACAGTTCTACACAACGTGGATATTTAGTGTCTATCACATCCAGTAGCAACAGGTGCACACCACACAGCTAAACACAACGTGGATATTTTGTGTGTATCACCTCCAGTAAGAACAGTGTGCAAACCACACAGCTCGACACAACGTGGATATTTATGTATCACCTCCAGTAGGAACAGTGTGCACACCACACAGCTCTACACAACGTGGATATTTTGTATGTATCACCTCCAGTAGGAACAGTGTGCACACACAGCTCTACACAACGTGGATATTTAGTGTCTATCACCTCCAGTAGCAACAGGTGCACACCACACAGCTAAACACAACGTGGATATTTTGTGTGTATCACCTCCAGTAACAACAGTGTGCAAACCACACAGCTCGACACAATGTGGATATTTATGTATCACCTCCAGTAGGAACAGATGCACACCACACAGCTAAACACAACGTGGCTATTTTGTGTGTATCGCCTCCAGTAGGAACAGTGTGCACAAACACAGCTTTACACAACGTGAATATTTTGTGTGTATCACCTCTAGTAGGAACAGTGTGCACACCACACAGCTCTACACAACGTGGATATTTATGTATCACCTCCAGTAGCAACAGATGCACACCACACAGCTAAACACAACGTGGATATTTTGTGTGTATCACCTCCAGTAGCAACAATGTGCACACCACACAGCTAAGCACAACGTGGATATTTTGTGTGTATCACCTCCAGTAGGAACAGTGTGTACACCGCACAGCTCAACACACCGTGGATATTTTGTGTGTATCACCTCCAGTAAGAACAGTGTGCACACCACACAGCTCTACACAACGTGGGTATTTTGTGTGTATCACCTCCAGTAGGAACAGTGTGCACACCACACAGCTCGACACAACGTGGGTATTTTATGTGTATCACCTCCAGTAGGAACAGTGTGCACACCGCACAGCTCAACACACCGTGGATATTTTGTGTGTATCACCTCCAGTAAGAACAGTGTGCACACCACACAGTTCTACACAACGTGGATATTTAGTGTCTATCACATCCAGTAGCAACAGGTGCACACCACACAGCTAAACACAACGTGGATATTTTGTGTGTATCACCTCCAGTAAGAACAGTGTGCAAACCACACAGCTCGACACAACGTGGGTATTTATGTATCACCTCCAGTAGGAACAGTGTGCACACCACACAGCTCTACACAACGTGGATATTTTGTATGTATCACCTCCAGTAGGAACAGTGTGCACACACAGCTCTACACAACGTTGATATTTAGTGTCTATCACCTCCAGTAGCAACAGGTGCACACCACACAGCTAAACACAATGTGGATATTTTGTGTGTATCACCTCCAGTAACAACAGTGTGCAAACCACACAGCTCGACACAACGTGGATATTTATGTATCACCTCCAGTAGGAACAGTGTGCACACCACACAGCTCTACACAACGTGGATATTTTGTGTGTATCACCTCCAGTAGGAACAGTGTGCACACACACAGCTCTACACAATGTGAATATTTTGTGTATCACCTCCACTAGGAACAGTGTGCACACCACACAGCTCGACACAACGTGGATATTTTGTGTGTATCACCTCCAGTAGGAACAGTGTGCACACCACAAAGCTAAACACAGCGTGGATATTTTGTGTGTATCACCTACAATACGAAGAGAGTGCAAACCACAAAGCTACACACAACGTAGATATTTTGTGCGTATCACCTCCAATACGAAGAATGTGCACACCAAACAGCTAAACACAGCGTGGATATTTTGTGTGTATCACCTCCAATAGGAACAGTGTGCACATCACACAGCTCCACACAACGTGGATATTTTTTGTGTATCACCTCCAATACGAACAGTGTGCACACGGCACAGCTAAACACAACGTGAATATTTTGTGTGTATAACCTCCAATAGGCACAGTGTGCACACCACACTGCTCCACACAACGTGAATATTTTGTGTGTATCACCTCCAACAAGAACAGTGTGCACACCACACAGTTAAACACAACTTGGATATTTTGTGTGTATCAACTACAATAGGCACAGTGTGCACACCACACAGCTAAAAACAACGTGGATTTTTTGGGTGTATCACCTCAAATACGAAGAATGTGCACACCACACAGCTTCACACAATGTAGATATTTTGTGTGTATCACCTCCAATAGATACAATGTGCACACCACACAGCTCCACACAACATGGATATTTTGTGTATATCACCTCCAATAAGAAGAATGTGCACACCACACAGCTAAACACACCGTGGATATTTTGTGTTTTTCACCTCCAATAGGAACAGTGTCCACATCACACAGCTCCACACAACGTGGATATTTTGTGTATATCAGCTCCAATAGGAATAGTGTGCACATCACACAGCTCCACACAACGTGGATATTTTGTGTGTATCACCTCCAATAGGAACAGGGTGCACACACACAGCTCTACACAACGTGGATATTTTGTGTGTATCACCTCCAATAGGAAACAGTGTGCACATCACACAGCTCCACACAACGTGGATATTTTGTGTGTATCACCTCCAATACGAAAAGTAAGCACACTGCAGAGCTAAACACAACGTGGATATTTTGTATCACCTCTAATAGGCACAGCGTGCACACCACACAGCTCTACACAACATTGATATTTATTTGTAGATAACCTTCACTAGTAACAATCTGCACACCACACAGCTCTACACAACATGCATATTTTGTGTAGATAACCTGCACTAGTAACAATCTGCACACCACACAGCTCTACACAACATGGATATTTTGTGTAGATAACCTGCACTAGTAACAATCTGCACACCACACAGCTCTACACAACATGCATATTTTGTGTAGATAACCTGCACTAGTAACAATCTGCACACCACACAGCTCTACACAACATGCATATTTTGTGTAGATAACCTGCACTAGTAACAATCTGCACACCACACAGCTCTACACAACATGCATATTTTGTGTAGATAACCTGCACTAGGAACAACCTGCACACCACACAGCTCTACACAACATGCATATTTTGTGTAGATAACCTGCACTAGTAACAATCTGCACACCACACAGCTCTACACAACATGGATATTTTGTGTAGATAACCTGCACTAGTAACAATCTGCACACCACACAGCTCTACATAACATGGATATTTTGTGTAGATAACCTGCACTAGTAACAATCTGCACACCACACAGCTCTACACAATGTGGATATTTTGTGTAGATAACCTGCACTAGGAACAGTGTGCACTCACACAGCTCTACACAACGTGGATATTTTGTGTGTATCACCACCTCTAGGAACAAAGTGCACACACGCAGTTCTAAATAACTTGGATATTTTGTGTGTATCACCACCTCTAGAAACAAAGTGCACACACGCAGCTCTAAATAACGTGGATATTTTGTGTAGATAACCTCCACTAGGAACAAAGTGCACACACGCAGCTCTAAATAACGTGGATATTTTGTGTGTATCACCACCTCTAGGAACAAAGTGCACACACGCAGCTCTAAATAACGTGGATATTTTGTGTAGATAACCTCCACTAGGAACAAAGTGCACACACGCAGCTCTAAATAACGTGGATACCTTGTGTAGATACCTCCACTAGGAATAAAGTGCACACACGCAGCTCTAAATAACGTGGATATTTTGTGTAGATAACCTCCACCAGGAACAAAGTGTTCACGCGCAACTCTAAATAACGTGAATATTTTGTGTAGATAACCTCCAGTAGGAACAAAGTGCACACACGCAGCTCTAAATAACGTGGATATTATGTGTGGATCACCTCCACTACGAACAGAGTGCACACCTCACAGCTCTACACAACGTGGAAATTTTTAGGAATAGAGTGCACACCTTACAGCTCTGATATTTTGTGTGTATCACCACCTCTAGGAACAAAGAGCACACACGCAGCTCTACACAACGTGGAAATTTTTAGGAATAGAGTGCACACCTTACAGCTCTAAAAAACGTGGATATTTTGTGTGTATCACCTCCTATAGGAACAAAGTGCACACACGCAGCTCTACACAACGTGGAAATTTTTAGGAATAGAGTGCACACCTTACAGCTCTACACAACGTGGATATTTTGTGTGTATCACCTCCTATAGGAACAAAGTGCACACACGCAGCTCTACACAACGTGGAAATTTTTAGGAATAGAGTGCACACCTTACAGCTCTACACAACGTGGATATTTTGTGTGTATCATCACCTCTAGGAACAACGTGCACACTCACAGCTCTACACAACGTGGATATTTGTGTGTATCACATATAATAGGAACAAAGTGCATACCTCACAGCTCTACACAACGTGGATATTTTGTGTGGATAGCCTCCACTTGGAACAGAGTGCCCACATACAGCTGTACCTACGTGGATATTTTGTGTGTATCACCCAAAAGGAACAGATTGCACACACACAGCTCTACACAACGTGGATATTTTGTGTGTATCACCTCCAATAGGAACAGAGTGTACACCACACAGCTCTACACAACGTGGATATTTTGTGTGTATCACCTCCAATAGGAACAGAAGGCACACCACACAGCTCTACACAACGTGGATATTTTGTGTGGATAGCCTCCACTAGGAACAGAGTACACACCACAGAGCTCTACACAACGTGGATATTTTGTGAAAATAGCCTCCACTAGGAACAGAGTGCACACCATACAGCTCTACACAACGTGAATATTTTGTGTGCATAGCCTCCACTAGGAACACAGTGCACACCACACAGCTCTACACAACGTGGATATTTTGTGTGGATAGCCTCCACTAGGAACAGAGTGCACACCACACAGCTCTACACAACGTGGATATTTTGTGTCAATAGCCTCCACTAGGAACAGAGTGCACACCATACAGCTCTACACAACGTGGATATTTTGTGTGTATCACCTCCACTAGGAACAGAGTGCACACCACACAGCTCTACACAACGTGGATATTTTGTGTGTATCACCTCCAGTAGGAACAGTGCACACCACAAAGCTAAACACAGCGTGGATATTTTGTGTGTATCACCTACAATACGAACAGAGTGCAAACCACAAAGCTACACACAACGTAGATATTTTGTGCGTATCACCTCCAATACGAAGAATGTGCACACCAAACAGCTAAACACAGCGTGGATATTTTGTGTGTATCACCTCCAATAGGAACAGTGTGCACATCACACAGCTCCACACAACGTGGATATTTTTTGTGTATCACCTCCAATACGATCAGTGTGCACACGGCACAGCTAAACACAACGTGAATATTTTGTGTGTATAACCTCCAATAGGCACAGCGTGCACACCACACTGCTCCACACAACGTGAATATTTTGTGTGTATCACCTCCAACAAGAACAGTGTGCACACCACACAGTTAAACACAACTTGGATATTTTGTGTGTATCAACTACAATAGGCACAGTGTGCACACCACACAGCTAAAAACAACTGGATTTTTTGGGTGTATCACCTCCAATACGAAGAATGTGCACACCACACAGCTTCACACAATGTGGATATTTTGTGTGTATCACCTCCAATAGAAACAATGTGCACACCACACAGCTCCACACAACATGGATATTTTGTGTATATCACCTCCAATAAGAAGAATGTGCACACCACACAGCTAAACACACCGTGGATATTTTGTGTTTATCACCTCCAATAGGAACAGTGTCCACATCACACAGCTCCACACAACGTGGATATTTTGTGTATATCAGCTCCAATAGGAATAGTGTGCACATCACACAGCTCCACACAACGTGGATATTTTGTGTGTATCACCTCCAATAGGAACAGGGTGCACACACACAGCTCTACACAACGTGGATATTTTGTGTGTATCACCTCCAATAGGAAACAGTGTGCACATCACACAGCTCCACACAACGTGGATATTTTGTGTGTATCACCTCCAATACGAAAAGTAAGCACACTGCAGAGCTAAACACAACGTGGATATTTTGTATCACCTCTAATAGGCACAGCGTGCACACCACACAGCTCTACACAACATTGATATTTTTTTGTAGATAACCTGCACTAGTAACAATCTGCACACCACACAGCTCTACACAACATGCATATTTTGTGTAGATAACCTGCACTAGTAACAGTCTGCACACCACACAGCTCTACACAACATGGATATTTTGTGTAGATAACCTGCACTAGTAACAATCTGCACACCACACAGCTCTACACAACATGCATATTTTGTGTAGATAACCTGCACTAGTAACAATCTGCACACCACACAGCTCTACACAACATGCATATTTTGTGTAGATATCCTGCACTAGTAACAATCTGCACACCACACAGCTCTACACAACATGCATATTTTGTGTTGATAACCTGCACTAGGAACAACCTGCACACCACACAGCTCTACACAACATGCATATTTTGTGTAGATAACCTGCACTAGTAACAATCTGCACACCACACAGCTCTACACAACATGGATATTTTGTGTAGATAACCTGCACTAGGAACAATCTGCACACCACACAGCTCTACACAACATGGATATTTTGTGTAGATAACCTGCACTAGAAACAATCTGCACACCACACAGCTCTACACAACATGCATATTTTGTGTAGATAACCTGCACTAGAAACAATCTGCACACCACACAGCTCTACACAACATGGATATTTTGTGTAGATAACCTGCACTAGGAACAATCTGCACACGACACAGCTCTACACAACATGCATATTTTGTGTAGATAATTTGCACTAGTAACAAACTGCACACCACACAGCTCTACACAACATGCATATTTTGTGTAGATAACCTGCACTAGGAACAACCTGCACACCACACAGCTCTACACAACATGCATATTTTGTGTAGATAACCTGCACTAGGAACAATCTGCACACCACACAGCTAAACACATCGTGGATATTTTGTGTGTATCACCTCCAGTAGGAACAGTGTGCACACCACACAGCTCTACACAACGTGAATATTTATGTATCACCTCCAGTAGGAACAGTGTGCACACGACACAGCTCTACACAACGTGGATATTTATGTATCACCTCCAGTAGCAACAGATGCATACCACACAGCTAAACACAACGTGGCTATTTTGTGTGTATCGCCTCCAGTAGGAACAGTGTGCACAAACACAGCTTTACACAACGTGAATATTTTGTGTGTATCACCTCCAGTAGGAACAGTGTGCACACCACACAGCTCTACACAACGTGAATATTTATGTATCACCTCCAGTAGCAACAGATGCACAACACACAGCTAAACACAACGTGGATATTTTGTGTGTATCACCTCCAGTAGCAACAGTGTGCACACCACACAGCTAAGCACAACGTGGATATTTTGTGTGTATCACCTCCAGTAGGAACAGTGTGTACACCGCACAGCTCAACACACCGTGGATATTTTGTGTGTATCACCTCCAGTAAGAACAGTGTGCACACCACACAGCTCTACACAACGTGGGTATTTTGTGTGTATCACCTCCAGTAGGAACAGTGTGCAAACCACACAGTTCTACACAACGTGGATATTTAGTGTCTATCACCTCCAGTAGCAACAGGTGCACACCACACAGCTAAACACAACGTGGATATTTTGTGTGTATCACCTCCAGTAAGAACAGTGTGCAAACCACACAGCTCGACACAACGTGGATATTTATGTATCACCTCCAGTAGGAACAGTGTGCACACCACACAGCTCTACACAACGTGGATATTTTGTGTGTATCACCTCCAGTAGGAACAGTGTGCACACACAGCTCTACACAACGTGGATATTTAGTGTCTATCACCTCAAGTAGCAACAGGTGCACACCACACAGCTAAACACAACGTGGATATTTTGTGTGTATCACCTCCAGTAAGAACAGTGTGCAAACCACACAGCTCGACACAACGTGGATATTTATGTATCACCTGCAGTAGGAACAGATGCACACCACACAGCTAAACACAACGTGGCTATTTTGTGTGTATCGCCTCCAGTAGGAACAGTGTGCACAAACACAGCTTTACACAACGTGAATATTTTGTGTGTATCACCTCCAGTAGCAACAGATGCACACCACACAGCTAAACACAACGTGGATATTTTGTGTGTATCACCTCCAGTAGCAACAGTGTGCACACCACACAGCTAAGCACAACGTGGATATTTTGTGTGTATCACCTCCAGTAGGAACAGTGTGTACACCGCACAGCTCAACACACCGTGGATATTTTGTGTTATCACCTCCAGTAAGAACAGTGTGCACACCACACAGCTCTACACAACGTGGGTATTTTGTGTGTATCACCTCCAGTAGGAACAGTGTGCACACCACACAGCTCGACACAACGTGGGTATTTTATGTGTATCACCTCCAGTAGGAACAGCGTGCACACCGCACAGCTCAACACACCGTGGATATTTTGTGTGTATCACCTCCAGTAAGAACAGTGTGCACACCACACAGTTCTACACAACGTGGATATTTAGTGTCTATCACATCCAGTAGCAACAGGTGCACACCACACAGCTAAACACAACGTGGATATTTTGTGTGTATCACCTCCAGTAAGAACAGTGTGCAAACCACACAGCTCGACACAACGTGGATATTTATGTATCACCTCCAGTAGGAACAGTGTGCACACCACACAGCTCTACACAACGTGGATATTTTGTATGTATCACCTCCAGTAGGAACAGTGTGCACACACAGCTCTACCCAACGTGGATATTTAGTGTCTATCACCTCCAGTAGCAACAGGTGCACACCACACAGCTAAACACAACGTGGATATTTTGTGTGTATCACCTCCAGTAACAACAGTGTGCAAACCACACAGCTCGACACAACGTGGATATTTATGTATCACCTCCAGTAGGAACAGTGTGCACACCACACAGCTCTACACAACGTGGATATTTTGTGTGTATCACCTCCAGTAGGAAAAGTGTGCACACACACAGCTCTACACAATGTGGATATTTTGTGTATCACCTCCACTAGGAACAGTGTGCACACCACACAGCTCGACACAACGTGGATATTTTGTGTGTATCACCTCCAGTAGGAACAGTGCACACCACAAAGCTAAACACAGCGTGGATATTTTGTGTGTATCACCTACAATACGAACAGAGTGCAAACCACAAAGCTACACACAACGTAGATATTTTGTGCGTATCACCTCCAATACGAAGAATGTGCACACCAAACAGCTAAACACAGCGTGGATATTTTGTGTGTATCACCTCCAATAGGAACAGTGTGCACATCACACAGCTCCACACAACGTGGATATTTTTTGTGTATCACCTCCAATACGATCAGTGTGCACACGGCACAGCTAAACACAACGTGAATATTTTGTGTGTATAACCTCCAATAGGCACAGCGTGCACACCACACTGCTCCACACAACGTGAATATTTTGTGTGTATCACCTCCAACAAGAACAGTGTGCACACCACACAGTTAAACACAACTTGGATATTTTGTGTGTATCAACTACAATAGGCACAGTGTGCACACCACACAGCTAAAAACAACTGGATTTTTTGGGTGTATCACCTCCAATACGAAGAATGTGCACACCACACAGCTTCACACAATGTGGATATTTTGTGTGTATCACCTCCAATAGAAACAATGTGCACACCACACAGCTCCACACAACATGGATATTTTGTGTATATCACCTCCAATAAGAAGAATGTGCACACCACACAGCTAAACACACCGTGGATATTTTGTGTTTATCACCTCCAATAGGAACAGTGTCCACATCACACAGCTCCACACAACGTGGATATTTTGTGTATATCAGCTCCAATAGGAATAGTGTGCACATCACACAGCTCCACACAACGTGGATATTTTGTGTGTATCACCTCCAATAGGAACAGGGTGCACACACACAGCTCTACACAACGTGGATATTTTGTGTGTATCACCTCCAATAGGAAACAGTGTGCACATCACACAGCTCCACACAACGTGGATATTTTGTGTGTATCACCTCCAATACGAAAAGTAAGCACACTGCAGAGCTAAACACAACGTGGATATTTTGTATCACCTCTAATGGGCACAGCGTGCACACCACACAGCTCTACACAACATTGATATTTTTTTGTAGATAACCTGCACTAGTAACAATCTGCACACCACACAGCTCTACACAACATGCATATTTTGTGTAGATAACCTGCACTAGTAACAGTCTGCACACCACACAGCTCTACACAACATGGATATTTTGTGTAGATAACCTGCACTAGTAACAATCTGCACACCACACAGCTCTACACAACATGCATATTTTGTGTAGATAACCTGCACTAGTAACAATCTGCACACCACACAGCTCTACACAACATGCATATTTTGTGTAGTTAACCTGCACTAGTAACAATCTGCACACCACACAGCTCTACACAACATGCATATTTTGTGTAGATATCCTGCACTAGTAACAATCTGCACACCACACAGCTCTACACAACATGCATATTTTGTGTTGATAACCTGCACTAGGAACAACCTGCACACCACACAGCTCTACACAACATGCATATTTTGTGTAGATAACCTGCACTAGTAACAATCTGCACACCACACAGCTCTACACAACATGGATATTTTGTGTAGATAACCTGCACTAGTAACAATCTGCACACCATACAGCTCTACACAACATGGATATTTTGTGTAGATAACCTGCACTAGTAACAATCTGCACACCACACAGCTCTACACAATGTGGATATTTTGTGTAGATAACCTGCACTAGGAACAGTGTGCACTCACACAGCTCTACACAACGTGGATATTTTGTGTGTATCACCACCTCTAGGAACAAAGTGCACACACGCAGCTCTAAAACTTGGATATTTTGTGTGTATCACCACCTCTAGAAACAAAGTGCACACACGCAGCTCTAAATAACGTGGATATTTTGTGTAGATAACCTCCACTAGGAACAAAGTGCACACACGCAGCTCTAAATAACGTGGATATTTTGTGTGTATCACCACCTCTAGGAACAAAGTGCACACACGCAGCTCTAAATAACGTGGATATTTTGTGTAGATAACCTCCACTAGGAACAAAGTGCACACACGCAGCTCTAAATAACGTGGATACTTTGTGTAGATACCTCCACTAGGAATAAAGTGCACACACGCAGCTCTAAATAACGTGGATATTTTGTGTAGATAACCTCCACCAGGAACAAAGTGTTCACACGCAACTCTAAATAACGTGGATATTTTGTGTAGATAACCTCCAGTAGGAACAAAGTGCACACACGCAGCTCTAAATAACGTGGATATTTTGTGTGGATCACCTCCACTACGAACAGAGTGCACAACTCACAGCTCTCCACAACGTGGAAATTTTTAGGAATAGAGTGCACACCTTACAGCTCTGATATTTTGTGTGTATCACCACCTCTAGGAACAAAGAGCACACACGCAGCTCTACACAACGTGGAAATTTTTAGGAATAGAGTGCACACCTTACAGCTCTACACAGCGTGGATATTTTGTGTGTATCACCTCCTATAGGAACAAAGTGCACACACGCAGCTCTACACAACGTGGAAATTTTTAGGAATAGAGTGCACACCTTACAGCTCTACACAACGTGGATATTTTGTGTGTATCACCTCCTATAGGAACAAAGTGCACACACGCAGCTCTACACAACGTGGAAATTTTTAGGAATAGAGTGCACACCTTACAGCTCTACACAACGTGGATATTTTGTGTGTATCATCACCTCTAGGAACAACGTGCACACTCACAGCTCTACACAACGTGGATATTTGTGTGTATCACATATAATAGGAACAAAGTGCACACCTCACAGCTCTACACAACGTGGATATTTTGTGTGGATAGCCTCCACTTGGAACAGAGTGCCCACATACAGCTGTACCTACGTGGATATTTTGTGTGTATCACCCAAAAGGAACAGATTGCACACACACAGCTCTACACAACGTGGATATTTTGTGTGGATAGCCTCCACTAGGAACAGAGTGCACACCACACAGCTCTACACAACGTGGATATTTTGTGTGGATAGCCTCCACTAGGAACAGAGTGCACACCACACAGCTCTACACAACGTGGATATTTTGTGTGGATAGCCTCCACTAGGAACAGAGTGCACACCACACAGCTCTACACAACGTGGATATTTTGTGTGGATAGCCTCCTCTTGGAACAGAGTGCCCACATACAGCTGTACCTACGTGGATATTTTGTGTGTATCACCCAAAAGGAACAGATTGCACACACACAGCTCTACACAACGTGGATATTTTGTGTGGATAGCCTCCACTAGGAACAGAGTGCACACCACACAGCTCTACACAACGTGGATATTTTGTGTGGATAGCCTCCACTAGGAACAGAGTGCACACCATACAGCTCTACACAACGTGGATATTTTGTGTGGATAGCCTCCACTAGGAACAGAGTGCACACCATACAGCTCTACACAACGTGGATATTTTGTGTGTATCACCTCCACTAGGAACAGAGTGCACACCATACAGCTCTACACAACGTGGCTATTTTGTGTGTATCACCTCCAATAACAACAGGGTGCACACAAACAGCTCTACACAACGTGGATATTTTGTGTGTATCACCTCCACTAGGAACAGGGTGCACACCACACAGCTCTACACAACATGGATATTTTGTGTAAATAGCCTCCACTAGGAACAGAGTGCACACCACACAGCTCTACACAACGTGGATATTTTGTGTGGATAGCCTCCACTAGGAACAGAATGCACACCACACAGCTCTACACAACATGGATATTTTGTGTAAATAGCCTCCACTAGGAACAGAGTGCACACCACACAGCTCTACACAACCTGGATATTTTGTGTGGATAGCCTCCACTAGGAACAGAGTGCACACCACACAGCTCTACACAACATGGATATTTTGTGTAAATAGCCTCCACTAGGAACAGAGTGCACACCACACAGCTCTACACAACATGGATATTTTTTGTGGATAGCCTCCACTAGGAACAGAGTGCACACCACACAGCTCTACACAACGTGAATATTTTGTGTGGATAGCCTCCACCAGGAACAGAGTGCACACCACACAGCTCTACACAACGTGGATATTTTGTGTAAATAGCCTCCACTAGGAACAGAGTGCACACCACACAGCTCTACACAACGTGGATATTTTGTGTGCATAGCCTCCACTAGGAACAGAGTGCACACCATACAGCTCTACACAACGTGGATATTTTGTGTGCATAGCCTCCACTAGGAACAGAGTGCACACCATACAGCTCTACACAACGTGGATATTTTGTGTGTATCACCTCCACTAGGAACAGAGTGCACACCACACAGCTCTACACAACGTGAATATTTTGTGTGGATAGCCTGCACTAGGAACAGAGTGCACACCATACAGCTCTACACAACGTGGATATTTTGTGTGTATCACCTCCAATAGGAACAGAGTGCACACCACACAGCTCTACACAACGTGGATATTTTGTGTGTATCACCTCCAATAGGAACAGAGTGCACACCACACAGCTCTACACAACGTGGATATTTTGTGTGTATCACCTCCACTAGGAACAGAGTGCACACCACACAGCTCTACACAACGTGGATATTTTGTGTGCATAGCCTCCACTAGGAACAGAGTGCACACACACAGCTCTACACAACGTGGATATTTTGTGTGGATAGCCTCCACTAGGAACACAGTACACACCACAGAGCTCTACACAACGTGGATATTTTGTGTGCATAGCCTCCACTAGGAACAGAGTGCACACCATACAGCTCTACACAACGTGGATATTTTGTGTGGATAGCCTCCACTAGGAACAGGGTGCACACCATACAGCTCTACACAACGTGGATATTTTGTGTGGATAGCCTCCACTAGGAACAGAGTACACACCACAGAGCTCTACACAACGTGGATATTTTGTGTGCATAGCCTCCACTAGGAACAGAGTGCACACCACACAGCTCTACACAACGTGGATATTTTGTGTGTATCACCTCCACTAGGAACAGAGTGCACACCACACAGCTCTACACAACGTGGATATTTTGTGTGTATCGCCTCCAACAGGAAACAGTGTGCACATCACACAGCTCCACACAACGTGGATATTTTGTGTGTATCACCTCCAATACGAAAAGTAAGCACACTGCAGAGCTAAACACAACGTGGATATTTTGTATCACCTCCAATAGGCACAGCGTGCACACCACACAGCTCTACACAACATGCATATTTTGTGTAGATAACCTGCACTAGTAACAATCTGCACACCACACAGCTCTACACAACATGGATATTTTGTGTAGATAACCTGCACTAGTAACAATCTGCACACCACACAGCTCTACACAACATGGATATTTTGTGTAGATAACCTGCACTAGTAACAATCTGCACACCACACAGCTCTACACAACATGCATATTTTGTGTAGATAACCTGCACTAGTAACAATCTGCACACCGCACAGCTCTACACAACATGCATATTTTGTGTAGTTAACCTGCACTAGTAACAATCCGCACACCACACAGCTCTACACAACATGCATATTTTGTGTAGATAACCTGCACTAGTAACAATCTGCACACCACACAGCTCTACACAACATGCATATTTTGTGTAGATAACCTGCACTAGGAACAACCTGCACACCACACAGCTCTACACAACATGCATATTTTGTGTAGATAACCTGCACTAGTAACAATCTGCACACCACACAGCTCTACACAACATGGATATTTTGTGTAGATAACCTGCACTAGTAACAATCTGCACACCACACAGCTCTACACAACATGGATATTTTGTGTAGATAACCTGCACTAGTAACAATCTGCACACCACACAGCTCTACACAATGTGGATATTTTGTGTAGATAACCTGCACTAGGAACAGTGTGCACTCACACAGCTCTACACAACGTGGATATTTTGTGTGTATCACCACCGCTAGGAACAAAGTGCACACACGCAGCTCTAAATAACGTGGATATTTTATGTAGATAACCTCCACTAGGAACAAAGTGCACACACGCAGCTCTAAATAACGTGGATATTTTGTGTGTATCACCACCTCTAGGAACAAAGTGCACACACGCAGCTCTAAATAACGTGGATATTTTGTGTAGATAACCTCCACTAGGAACAAAGTGCACACACGCAGCTCTAAATAACGTGGATACTTTGTGTAGATACCTCCACTAGGAATAAAGTGCACACACGCAGCTCTAAATAACGTGGATATTTTGTGTAGATAACCTCCACCAGGAACAAAGTGTTCACACGCAACTCTAAATAACGTGGATATTTTGTGTAGATAACCTCCAGTAGGAACAAAGTGCACACACGCAGCTCTAAATAACGTGGATATTTTGTGTGGATCACCTCCACTACGAACAGAGTGCACACCTCACAGCTCTACACAACGTGGAAATTTTTAGGAATAGAGTGCACACCTTACAGCTCTACACAACGTGGATATTTTGTGTGTATCACCTCCTATAGGAAGAAAGTGCACACACGCAGCTCTACACAACGTGGAAATTTTTAGGAATAGAGTGCACACCTTACAGCTCTACACAACGTGGATATTTTGTGTGTATCATCATCTCTAGGAACAACGTGCACACTCACAGCTCTACACAACGTGGATATTTGTGTGTATCACATATAATAGGAACAAAGTGCACACCTCACAGCTCTACACAACGTGGATATTTTGTGTGGATAGCCTCCACTTGGAACAGAGTGCCCACATACAGCTGTACCTACGTGGATATTTTGTGTGTATCACCCAAAAGGAACAGATTGCACACACACAGCTCTACACAACGTGGATATTTTGTGTGTATCACCTCCACTAGGAACAGAGTGGATACCACACAGCTCTACACAACGTGGATATTTTGTGTGTATCACCTCCAATAGGAACAGAAGGCACACCACACAGCTCTACACAACGTGGATATTTTGTGGGGATAGCCTCCACTAGGAACAGAGTACACACCACAGAGCTCTACACAACGTGGATATTTTGTGTAAATAGCCTCCACTAGGAACAGAGTGCACACCAAACAGCTCTACACAACGTGAATATTTTGTGTGCATAGCCTCCACTAGGAACAGAGTGCACACCACACAGCTCTACACAACGTGGATATTTTTTGTGGATAGCCTCCACTAGGAACAGAGTGCACACCACACAGCTCTACACAACGTGGATATTTTGTGTCAATAGCCTCCACTAGGAACAGAGTGCACACCATACAGCTCTACACAACGTGGATATTTTGTGTGTATCACCTCCACTAGGAACAGAGTGCACACCACACAGCTCTACACAACGTGGATATTTTGTGTGTATCACCTCCAATAAGAACAGGGTGCACACAAACAGCTCTACACAACGTGGATATTTTGTGTGTATCACCTCCACTAGGAACAGGGTGCACACCACACAGCTCTACACAACATGGATATTTTGTGTAGATAACATGCACTAGGAACAATCTGCACACCACACAGCTCTACACAACATACATATTTTGTGTAGATAACCTGCACTAGTAACAATCTGCACACCACACAGCTCTACACAACATGCATATTTTGTGTAGATAACCTGCACTAGGAACAATCTGTACACCACACAGCTCTACACCACATGCATATTTTGTGTAGATAACCTGCACTAGTAACAATCTGCACACCACTCAGCTCTACACAACATGCATATTTTGTGTAGATAACCTGCACTAGGAACAATCTGCACACCACACAGCTCTACACCACATGCATATTTTGTGTAGATAACCTGCACTAGGAACAATCTGCACACCACACAGCTCTACACAACATGCATATTTTGTGTGGATAACCTGCACTAGTAACAATCTGCACACCACACAGCTCTACACAACATGCATATTTTGTGTAGATAACCTGCACTAGGAACAACCTGCACACCACACAGCTCTACACAACATGCGTATTTTGTGTAGATAACCTGCACTAGTAGCAATCTGCACACCACACAGCTCTACACAACATGCATATTTTGTGTAGATAACCTGCACTAGAAACAATCTGCACACCACACAGCTCTACACAACATGGATATTTTGTGTAGATAACCTGCACTAGGAACAATCTGCACACCACACAGCTCTACACAACATGGATATTTTGTGTAGATAACCTGCACTAGGAACAATCTGCACACCACACAGCTCTACACAACATGGATATTTTGTGTAGATAACCTGCACTAGAAACAATCTGCACACCACACAGCTCTACACAACATGCATATTTTGTGTAGATAACCTGCACTAGAAACAATCTGCACACCACACAGCTCTACACAACATGGATATTTTGTGTAGATAACCTGCACTAGGAACAATCTGCACACCACACAGCTCTACACAACATGCATATTTTGTGTAGATAACTTGCACTAGTAACAAACTGCACACCACACAGCTCTACACAACATGCATATTTTGTGTAGATAACCTGCACTAGGAACAACCTGCACACCACACAGCTCTACACAACATGCATATTTTGTGTAGATAACCTGCACTAGGAATAATCTGCACACCACACAGCTAAACACAACGTGGATATTTTGTGTGTATCACCTCCAGTAGGAACAGTGTGCACACCACACAGCTCTACACAACGTGAATATTTATGTATCACCTCCAGTAGGAACAGTGTGCACACGACACAGCTCTACACAACGTGGATATTTATGTATCACCTCCAATAGCAACAGATGCACACCACACAGCTAAACACAACGTGGCTATTTTGTGTGTATTGCCTCCAGTAGGAACAGTGTGCACAAACACAGCTTTACACAACGTGAATATTTTGTGTGTATGACCTCCAGTAGGAACAGTGTGCACACCACACAGCTCTACACAACGTGGATATTTATGTATCACCTCCAGTAGCAACATATGCACACCACACAGCTAAACACAACGTGGATATTTTGTGTGTATCACCTCCAGTAGCAACAGTGTGCACACCACACAGCTAAGCACAACGTGGATATTTTGTGTGTATCACCTCCAGTAGGAACAGTGTGTACACCGCACAGCTCAACACACCGTGGATATTTTGTGTGTATCACCTCCAGTAAGAACCGTGTGCACACCACACAGCTCTTTACAACGTGGGTATTTTGTGTGTATCACCTCCAGTAGGAACAGTATGCACACCACACAGCTCGACACAACGTGGGTATTTTGTGTGTATCACCTCCAGTAGGAACAGTGTGCACACCACACAGTTCTACACAACGTGGATATTTAGTGTCTATCACCTCCATCAGCAACAGGTGCACACCACACAGCTAAACACAACGTGGATATTTTGTGTGTATCACCTCCAGTAAGAACAGTGTGCAAACCACACAGCTCGACACAACGTGGATATTTATGTATCACCTCCAGTAGGAACAGTGTGCACACCACACAGCTCTACACAACGTGGATATTTTGTGTGTATCACCTCCAGTAGGAACAGTGTGCACACACAGCTCTACACAACGTGGATATATAGTGTCTATCACCTCCAGTAGCAACAGGTGCACACCACACAGCTAAACACAACGTGGATATTTTGTGTGTATCACCTCAAGTAAGAACAGTGTGCAAACCACACAGCTCGACACAACGTGGATATTTATGTATCACCTCCAGTAGGAACAGATGCACACCACACAGCTAAACACAACGTGGCTATTTTGTGTGTATCGCCTCCAGTAGGAACAGTGTGCACAAACACAGCTTTACACAACGTGAATATTTTGTGTGTATCACCTCCAGTAGGAACAGTGTGCACACCACACAGCTCTACACAACGTGGATATTTATGTATCACCTCCAGTAGCAACAGATGCACACCACACAGCTAAACACAACGTGGATATTTTGTGTGTATCACCTCCAGTAGCAACAATTTGCACACCACACAGCTAAGCACAACGTGGATATTTTGTGTGTATCACCTCCAGTAGGAACAGTGTGTACACCGCACAGCTCAACACACCGTGGATATTTTGTGTTATCACCTCCAGTAGGAACAGTGTGCACACCACACAGCTCGACACAACGTGGGTATTTTATGTGTATCACCTCCAGTAGGAATAGTGTGCACACCGCACAGCTCAACACACCGTGGATATTTTGTGTGTATCACCTCCAGTAAGAACAGTGTGCACACCACACAGTTCTACACAACGTGGATATTTAGTGTCTATCACATCCAGTAGCAACAGGTGCACACCACACAGCTAAGCACAACGTGGATATTTTGTGTGTATCACCTCCAGTAAGAACAGTGTGCAAACCACACAGCTCGACACAACGTAGATATTTATGTATCACCTCCAGTAGGAACAGTGTGCACACCACACAGCTCTACACAACGTGGATATTTTGTATGTATCACCTCCAGTAGGAACAGTGTGCACACACAGCTCTACACAACGTGGATATTTAGTGTCTATCACCTCCAGTAGCAACAGGTGCACACCACACAGCTAAACACAACGTGGATATTTTGTGTGTATCACCTCCAGTAACAACAGTGTGCAAACCACACAGCTCGACACAACGTGGATATTTATGTATCACCTCCAGTAGGAACAGTGTGCACACCACACAGCTCTACACAACGTGGATATTTTGTGTGTATCACCTCCAGTAGGAAAAGTGTGCACACACACAGCTCTACACAATGTGGATATTTTGTGTATCACCTCCACTAGGAACAGTGTGCACACCACACAGCTCGACACAACGTGGATATTTTGTGTGTATCACCTCCAGTAGGAACAGTGTGCACACCACAAAGCTAAACACAGCGTGGATATTTTGTGTGTATCACCTACAATACGAACAGAGTGCACACCTCACAGCTCTCCACGACGTGGAAATTTTTAGGAATAGAGTGCACACTTTACAGCTCTGATATTTTGTGTGTATCACCACCTCTAGGAACAAAGAGCACACACGCAGCTCTACACAACGTGGAAATTTTTAGGAATAGAGTGCACACCTTACAGCTCTACACAGCGTGGATATTTTGTGTGTATCACCTCCTATAGGAACAAAGTGCACACACGCAGCTCTACACAACGTGGAAATTTTTAGGAATAGAGTGCACACCTTACAGCTCTACACAACGTGGATATTTTGTGTGTATCACCTCCTATAGGAACAAAGTGCTCACACGCAGCTCTACACAACGTGGAAATATTTAGGAATAGAGTGCACACCTTACAGCTCTACACAACGTGGATATTTTGTGTGTATCATCACCTCTAGGAACAACGTGCACACTCACAGCTCTACACAACGTGGATATTTGTGTGTATCACATATAATAGGAACAAAGTGCACACCTCACAGCTCTACACAACGTGGATATTTTGTGTGGATAGCCTCCACTTGGAACAGAGTGCCCACATACAGCTGTACCTACGTGGATATTTTGTGTGTATCACCCAAAAGGAACAGATTGCACACACACACCTCTACACAACGTAGATATTTTGTGTGGATAGCCTCCACTAGGAACAGAGTGCACACCACACAGCTCTATACAACGTGGATATTTTGTGTGGATAGCCTCCACCAGGAACAGAGTGCACACCACACAGCTCTACACAACGTGGATATTTTGTGTGGATAGCCTCCACTAGGAACAGAGTGCACACCACACAGCTCTACACAACGTGGATATTTTGTGTGGATAGCCTCCTCTTGGAACAGAGTGCCCACATACAGCTGTACCTACGTGGATATTTTGTGTGTATCACCCAAAAGAAACAGATTGCACACACACAGCTCTACACAACGTGGATATTTTGTGTGGATAGCCTCCACTAGGAACAGAGTGCACACCACACAGCTCTACACAACGTGGATATTTTGTGTGGATAGCCTCCACTAGGAACAGAGTGCACACCATACAGCTCTACACAACGTGGATATTTTGTGTGGATAGCCTCCACTAGGAAGAGAGTGCACACCATACAGCTCTACACAACGTGGATATTTTGTGTGTATCACCTCCACTAGGAACAGAGTGCACACCATACAGCTCTACACAACGTGGATATTTTGTGTGTATCACCTCCAATAGGAACAGTGTGCACACAAACAGCTCTACACAACGTGGATATTTTGTGTGTATCACCTCCACTAGGATCAGGGTGCACACCACACAGCTCTACACAACATGGATATTTTGTGTAAATAGCCTCCACTAGGAACAGAGTGCACACCACACAGCTCTACACAACGTGGATATTTTGTGTGGATAGCCTCCACTAGGAACAGAGTGCACACCACACAGCTCTACACAACATGGATATTTTGTGTAAATAGCCTCCACTAGGAACAGAGTGCACACCACACAGCTCTACACAACATGGATATTTTGTGTGGATAGCCTCCACTAGGAACAGAGTGCACACCACACAGCTCTACACAACATGGATATTTTGTGTAAATAGCCTCCACTAGGAACAGAGTGCACACCACACAGCTCTACACAACGTGGATATTTTGTGTAAATAGCCTCCACTAGGAACAGAGTGCACACCACACAGCTCTACACAACGTGGATATTTTGTGTGCATAGCCTCCACTAGGAACAGAGTGCACACCATACAGCTCTACACAACGTGGATATTTTGTGTGCATAGCCTCCACTAGGAACAGAGTGCACACCATACAGCTCTACACAACGTGGATATTTTGTGTGTATCACCTCCACTAGGAACAGAGTGCACACCACACAGCTCTACACAACGTGAATATTTTGTGTGGATAGCCTGCACTAGGAACAGAGTGCACACCATACAGCTCTACACAACGTGGATATTTTGTGTGTATCACCTCCAATAGGAACAGAGTGCACACCACACAGCTCTACACAACGTGGATATTTTGTGTGTATCACCTCCAATAGGAACAGAGTGCACACCACACAGCTCTACACAACGTGGATATTTTGTGTGTATCACCTCCACTAGGAACAGAGTGCACACCACACAGCTCTACACAACGTGGATATTTTGTGTGCATAGCCTCCACTAGGAACAGAGTGCACACACACAGCTCTACACAACGTGGATATGTTGTGTGGATAGCCTCCACTAGGAACAGAGTACACACCACAGAGCTCTACACAACGTGGATATTTTGTGTGCATAGCCTCCACTAGGAACAGAGTGCACACCATACAGCTCTACACAACGTGGATATTTTGTGTGGATAGCCTCCACTAGGAACAGGGTGCACACCATACAGCTCTACACAACGTGGATATTTTGTGTGGATAGCCTCCACTAGGAACAGAGTACACACCACAGAGCTCTACACAACGTGGATATTTTGTGTGCATAGCCTCCACTAGGAACAGAGTGCACACCACACAGCTCTACACAACGTGGATATTTTGTGTGTATCACCTTCACTAGGAACAGAGCGCACACCACACAGCTCTACACAACGTGGATATTTTGTGTGTATCACCTCCACTAGGAACAGGGTGCACACCATACAGCTCTACACAACGTGGATATTTTGTGTGTATCACCTCCACTAGGAACAGAGTGCACACCACACAGCTCTACACAACTTGGATATTTTGTGTGTATCACCTCCACTAGGAACAGGGTGCACACCATACAGCTCTACACAACGTGGATATTTTGTGTGTATCACCTCCACTAGGAACAGAGTGCACACCATACAGCTCTACACAACGTGGATATTTTGTGTGTATCACCTCCACTAGGAACAGGGTGCACACCTTACAGCTCTACACAACGTGGATATTTTGTGTAAATAGCCTCCACTAGGAACAGAGTGCACACCACACAGCTCTACACAACGTGGATATTTTGTGTGGATAGCCTCCACTAGGAACAGAGTGCACACCATACAGCTCTACACAACGTGGATATTTTGTGTGCAAAGCCTCCACTAGGAACAGAGTGCACACCATACAGCTCTACACAACGTGGATATTTTGTGTGGATAGCCTCCACTAGGAACAGAGTGCACACCATACAGCTCTACACAACATGGATATTTTGTGTGTATCACCTCCACTAGGAACAGAGTGCACACCATACAGCTCTACACAACATGGATATTTTGTGTGTATCACCTCCACTAGGAACAGAGTGCACACCATACAGCTCTACACAACGTGGATATTTTGTGTGGATAGCCTCCACTAGGAACAGAGTGCACACCACACAGCTCTACACAACGTGGATATTTTGTGTGCATAGCCTCCACTAGGAACAGAGTGCACACCATACAGCTCTACACAACGTGGATATTTTGTGTGCATAGCCTCCACTAGGAACAGAGTGCACACCATACAGCTCTACACAACGTGCATATTTTGTGTGCATAGCCTCCACTAGGAACAGAGTGCACACACACAGCTCTACACAACGTGGATATTTTGTGTGGATAGCCTCCACTAGGAACAGAGTGCACACCACACAGCTCTACACAACGTGGATATTTTGTGTAAATAGCCTCCACTAGGAACAGAGTGCACACCATACAGCTCTACACAACGTGGATATTTTGTGTGCATAGCCTCCACTAGGAACAGAGTGCACACCATACAGCTCTACACAACGTGGATATTTTGTGTGTATCACCTCCACTAGGAACAGAGTGCACACCATACAGCTCTACACAACGTGGATATTTTGTGTGTATCACCTCCACTAGGAACAGAGTGCACACCATACAGCTCTACACAACGTGGATATTTTGTGTGTATCACCTCCACTAGGAACAGGGTGCACACCACACAGCTCTACACAACATGGATATTTTGTGTAAATAGCCTCCACTAGGAACAGAGTGCACACCACACAGCTCTACACAACGTGGATATTTTGTGTGGATAGCCTCCACTAGGAACAGAGTGCACACACACAGCTCTACACAACGTGGATATTTTGTGTAAATAGCCTCCACTAGGAACAGAGTGCACACACACAGCTCTACACAACGTGGATTTTTGTGTAAATAGCCTCCACTAGGAACAGAGTGCACACACACAGCTCTACACAACATGGATATTTTGTGTAAATAGCCTCCACTAGGATCAGAGTGCACACCACACAGCTCTACACAACGTGGATATTTTGTGTGGATAGCCTCCACTAGGAACAGAGTGCACACACACAGCTCTACACAACGTGGATATTTTGTGTGGATAGCCTCCACTAGGAACAGAGTGCACACCACACAGCTCTACACAACGTGGATATTTTGTGTAAATAGCCTCCACTAGGAACAGAGTGCACACCATACAGCTCTACACAACGTGGATATTTTGTGTGCATAGCCTCCACTAGGAACAGAGTGCACACCATACAGCTCTACACAACGTGGATATTTTGTGTGTATCACCTCCACTAGGAACAGAGTGCACACCATACAGCTCTACACAACGTGGATATTTTGTGTGTATCACCTCCACTAGGAACAGAGTGCACACCATACAGCTCTACACAACGTGGATATTTTGTGTGTATCACCTCCACTAGGAACAGGGTGCACACCACACAGCTCTACACAACATGGATATTTTATGTAAATAGCCTCCACTAGGAACAGAGTGCACACCACACAGCTCTACACAACGTGGATATTTTGTGTGGATAGCCTCCACTAGGAACAGAGTGCACACCACACAGCTCTACACAACATGGATATTTTGTGTAAATAGCCTCCACTAGGAACAGAGTGCACACCACACAGCTCTACACAACATGGATATTTTGTGTGGATAGCCTCCACTAGGAACAGAGTGAACACCACACAGCTCTACACAACATGGATATTTTGTGTAAATAGCCTCCACTAGGAACAGAGTGCACACCACACAGCTCTACACAACATGGATATTTTGTGTGGATAGCCTCCACTAGGAACAGAGTGCACACCACACAGCTCTACACAACGTGAATATTTTGTGTGCATAGCCTCCACTAGGAACAAAGTGCACACCACACAGCTCTACACAATGTGGATATTTTGTGTGCATAGCCTCCACTAGGAACAGAGTGCACACACACACAGCTCTACACAACGTGGATATTTTGTGTAAATAGCCTCCACTAGGAACAGAGTGCACACCACACAGCTCTACACAACGTGGATATTTTGTGTAAATAGCCTCCACTAGGAACAGAGTGCACACCACACAGCTCTACACAACGTGAATATTTTGTGTGGATAGCCTCCACCAGGAACAGAGTGCACACCACACAGCTCTACACAACGTGGATATTTTGTGTAAATAGCCTCCACTAGGAACAGAGTGCACACCACACAGCTCTACACAACGTGGATATTTTGTGTGCATAGCCTCCACTAGGAAAAGAGTGCACACCACACAGCTCTACACAACGTGAATATTTTGTGTGTATCACCTCCACTAGGAACAGAGTGCACACCACACAGCTCTACACAACGTGGATATTTTGTGTGGATAACCTCCACTAGGAACAGAGTGCACACCACACAGCTCTACACAACGTGGATATTTTGTGTGGATAGCCTCCACTTGGAACAGAGTGCCCACATACAGCTGTACCTACGTGGATATTTTGTGTGTATCACCCAAAAGGAACAGATTGCACACACACAGCTCTACACAACGTGGATATTTTGTGTGGATAGCCTCCACTAGGAACAGAGTGCACACAACACAGCTCTACACAACGTGGATATTTTGTGTGGATAGCCTCCACTAGGAACAGAGTGCACACCACACAGCTCTACACAACGTGGATATTTTGTGTGGATAGCCTCCACTAGGAACAGAGTGCACACCACACAGCTCTACACAACGTGGATATTTTGTGTGGATAGCCTCCTCTTGGAACAGAGTGCCCACATACAGCTGTACCTACGTGGATATTTTGTGTGTATCACCCAAAAGGAACAGATTGCACACACACAGCTCTACACAACGTGGATATTTTGTGTGGATAGCCTCCACTAGGAACAGAGTGCACACCACACAGCTCTACACAACGTGGGTATTTTGTGTGGATTGCCTCCACTAGGAACAGAGTGCACACCATACAGCTCTACACAACGTGGATATTTTTTTGTGGATAGCCTCCACTAGGAACAGAGTGCACACCATACAGCTCTACACAACGTGGATATTTTGTGTGTATCACCTCCACTAGGAACAGAGTGCACACCATACAGCTCTACACAACGTGGATATTTTGTGTGTATCACCTCCAGTAGGAACAGGGTGCACACAAACAGCTCTACACAACGTGGATATTTTGTGTGTATCACCTCCACTAGGAACAGGGTGCACACCACACAGCTCTACACAACATGGATATTTTGTGTAAATAGCCTCCACTAGGAACAGAGTGCACACCACACAGCTCTACACAACGTGGATATTTTGTGTGGATAGCCTCCACTAGCAACAGAGTGCACACCACACAGCTCTACACAACATGGATATTTTGTGTAAATAGCCTCCACTAGGAACAGAGTGCACACCACACAGCTCTACACAACATGGATATTTTGTGTGGATAGCCTCCACTAGGAACAGAGTGCACACCACACAGCTCTACACAACATAGATATTTTGTGTAAATAGCCTCCACTAGGAACAGAGTGCACACCACACAGCTCTACACAACATGGATATTTTGTGTGTATCACCTCCACTAGGAACAGAGTGCATACCACACAGCTCTACACAACGTGGATATTTTGTGTGTATCACCTCCAATAGGAACAGAAGGCACACCACACAGCTCTACACAACGTGGATATTTTGTGTGGATAGCCTCCACTAGGAACAGAGTACACACCACAGAGCTCTACACAACGTGGATATTTTGTGTAAATAGCCTCCACTAGGAACAGAGTGCACACCAAACAGCTCTACACAACGTGAATATTTTGTGTGCATAGCCTCCACTAGGAACAGAGTGCACACCACACAGCTCTACACAACGTGGATATTTTTTGTGGATAGCCTCCACTAGGAACAGAGTGCACACCACACAGCTCTACAAAACGTGGATATTTTGTGTCAATAGCCTCCACTAGGAACAGAGTGCACACCATACAGCTCTACACAACGTGGATATTTTGTGTGTATCACCTCCACTAGGAACAGAGTGCACACCACACAGCTCTACACAACGTGGATATTTTGTGTGTATCACCTCCAATAGGAACAGGGTGCACACCACACAGCTCTACACAACATGGATATTTTGTGTAAATAGCCTCCACTAGGAACAGGGTGCACACCATACAGCTCTACACAACGTGTATATTTTGTGTGTATCACCTCCAATAGGAACAGGGTGCACACCATACAGCTCTACACAACGTGGATATTTTGTGTGCATAGCCTCCACTAGGAACAGAGTACACACCACAGAGCTCTACACAACGTGGATATTTTGTGTAAATAGCCTCCACTAGGAACAGAGTGCACACCACACAGCTCTACACAACGTGGATATTTTGTGTAAATAGCCTCCACTAGGAACAGAGTGCACACCACACAGCTCTACACAACGTGGATATTTTGTGTAAATAGCCTCCGCTAGGAACAGAGTGCACACCATACAGTTCTACACAACGTGGATATTTTGTGTAAATAGCCTCCACTAGGAACAGAGTGCACACCACACAGCTCAACACAACGTGGATATTTTGTGTAAATAGCCTCCACTAGGAACAGAGTGCACACCACACAGCTCTACACAACGTGGATATTTTGTGTAAATAGCCTCCACTAGGAACAGAGTGCACACCACACAGCTCTACACAACGTGAATTTTTGTGTAAATAGCCTCCACTAGGAACAGAGTGCACACCACACAGCTCTACACAACGTGAATATTTTGTGTAAATAGCCTCCACTAGGAACAGAGTGCACACCACACAGCTCTACACAACGTGGATATTTTGTGTAAATAGCCTCCACTAGGAACAGAGTGCACACCACACAGCTCTACACAACGTGGATATTTTGTGTAAATAGCCTCCACTAGGAACAGAGTGCACACCATACAGCTCTACACAACGTAGATATTTTGTGTAAATAGCCTCCACTAGGAACAGAGTGCACACCACACAGCTCTACACAACGTGGATATTTTGTGTAAATAGCCTCCACTAGGAACAGAGTGCACACCACAGAGCTCTACACAACGTGGATAGTTTGTGTGCATAGCCTCCACTAGGAACAGAGTGCACAACACAGAGCTCTACACAACGTGGATATTTTGTGTGCATAGCCTCCACTAGGAACAGAGTGCACACCATACAGCTCTACACAACGTGGATATTTTGTGTAAATAGCCTCCACTAGGAACAGAGTGCACACCACAGAGCTCTACACAACGTGAATATTTTGTGTGCATAGCCTCCACTAGGAACAGAGTGCACACCACATAGCTCTACACAACGTGGATATTTTGTGTGGATAGCCTCCACTAGGAACAGAGTGCACACCACACAGCTCTACACAACGTGGATATTTTGTGTCAATAGCCTCCACTAGGAACAGAGTGCACACCATACAGCTCTACACAACGTGGATATTTTGTGTGTATCACCTCCACTAGGAACAGTGCACACCACACAGCTCTACACAACGTGGATATTTTGTGTGTATCACCTCCACTAGGAACAGGGTGCACACAAACAGCTCTACACAACGTGGATATTTTGTGTGTATCACCTCCAATAGGAACAGGGTGCACACAAACAGCTCTACACAACGTGGATATTTTGTGTGTATCACCTCCAATAGGAACAGGGTGCACACCACACAGCTCTAACAACGTGGATATTTTGTGTGTATCACCTCGAATAGGAAAAGGGTGCACACAAACAGCTCTACACAACGTGGATATTTTGTGTGTATCACCTCCACTAGGAACAGGGTGCACACCACACAGCTCTACACAACATGGATATTTTGTGTAGATAACATGCACTAGGAACAATCTGCACACCACACAGCTCTACACAACATTGATATTTTGTGTAGATAACATGCACTAGGAACAATCTGCACACCACACAGCTCTACACAACATGGATATTTTGTGTAGATTACATGCACTAGGAACAATCTGCACACCACACAGCTCTACACAACGTGGATATTTTGTGTAGATAACATGCACTAGGAACAATCTGCACACCACACAGCTCTACACAACATGGATATTTTGTGTAGATAACATGCACTAGGAACAATCTGCACACCACACAGCTCTACACAACATGGATATTTTGTGTAGATAACATGCACTAGGAACAATCTGCACACCACACAGCTCTACACAACGTGGATATTTTGTATCACCTCTAATAGGCACAGCGTGCACACCACACAGCTCTACACAACATTGATATTTTTTTGTAGATAACCTGCACTAGTAACAATCTGCACACCACACAGCTCTACACAACATACATATTTTGTGTAGATAACCTGCACTAGGAACAATCTGCACACCACTCAGCTCTACACAACATGCATATTTTGTGTAGATAACCTGCACTAGTAACAATCTGCACACCACACAGCTCTACACAACATGCATATTTTGTGTAGATAACCTGCACTAGTAACAATCTGCACACCACACAGCTCTACACAACATGCATATTTTGTGTAGATAACCTGCACTAGGAACAATCTGCACACCACACAGCTCTACACCACATGCATATTTTGTGTAGATAACCCGCACTAGGAACAATCTGCACACCACACAGCTCTACACAACATGCATATTTTGTGTGGATAACCTGCACTAGTAACAATCTGCACACCACACAGCTCTACACAACATGCATATTTTGTGTAGATAACCTGCACTAGGAACAACCTGCACACCACACAGCTCTACACAACATGCATATTTTGTGTAGATAACCTGCACTAGTAGCAATCTGCACACCACACAGCTCTACACAACATGCATATTTTGTGTAGATAACCTGCACTAGAAACAATCTGCACACCACACAGCTCTACACAACATGGATATTTTGTGTAGATAACCTGCACTAGGAACAATCTGCACACCACACAGTTCTACACAACATGGATATTTTGTGTAGATAACCTGCACTAGGAACAATCTGCACACCACACAGCTCTACACAACATGGATACTTTGTGTAGATAACCTGCACTAGAAACAATCTGCACACCACACAGCTCTACACAACATGCATATTTTGTGTAGATAACCTGCACTAGAAACAATGTGCACACCACACAGCTCTACACAACATGGATATTTTGTGTAGATAACCTGCACTAGGAACAATCTGCACACCACACAGCTCTACACAACATGCATATTTTGTGTAGATAACTTGCACTAGTAACAAACTGCACACCACACAGCTCTACACAACATGCATATTTTGTGTAGATAACCTGCACTAGGAACAACCTGCACACCACACAGCTCTACACAACATGCATATTTTGTGTAGATAACCTGCACTAGGAACAATCTGCACACCACACAGCTAAACACAACGTGGATATTTTGTGTGTATCACCTCCAGTAGGAACAGTGTGCACACCACACAGCTCTACACAACGTGAATATTTATGTATCACCTCCAGTAGGAACAGTGTGCACACGACACAGCTCTACAAAACGTGGATATTTATGTATCACCTCCAGTAGCAACAGATGCACACCACACAGCTAAACACAACGTGGCTATTTTGTGTGTATCGCCTCCAGTAGGAACAGTGTGCACAAACACAGCTTTACACAACGTGAATATTTTGTGTGTATCACCTCCAGTAGAAACAGTGTGCACACCACACACCTCTACACAACGTGGATATTTATGTATCACCTCCAGTAGCAACAGATGCACACCACACAGCTAAACACAAGTTGGATATTTTGTGTGTATCACCTCCAGTAGCAACAGTGTGCACACCACACAGCTAAGCACAACGTGGATATTTTGTGTGTATCACCTCCAGTAGGAACAGTGTGTACACCGCACAGCTCAACACACCGTGGATATTTTGTGTGTATCACCTCCAGTATGAACAGTGTGCACACCACACAGCTCGACACAACGTGGGTATTTTGTGTGTATCACCTCCAGTAGGAACAGTGTGCACACCGCACAGCTCAACACACCGTGGATATTTTGTGTGTATCACCTCCAGTAAGAACAGTGTGCACACCACACAGTTCTACACAACGTGGATATTTAGTGTCTATCACCTCCAGTAGCAACAGGTGCACATCACACAGCTAAACACAACGTGGATATTTTGTGTGTATCACCTCCAGTAAGAACAGTGTGCAAACCACACAGCTCGACACAACGTGGATATTTATGTATAACCTCCAGTAGGAACAGTGTGCACACCACACAGCTCTACACAACGTGGATATTTTGTGTGTATCACCTCCAGTAGGAACAGTGTGCACACCACACAGCTCGACACAACGTGGGAATTTTGTGTGTATCACCTCCAGTAGGAACAGTGTGCACACCGCACAGCTCAACACACCGTGGATATTTTGTGTGTATCACCTCCAGTAAGAACAGTGTGCACACCACACAGTTCTACACAACGTGGATATTTAGTGTCTATCACCTCCAGTAGCAACAGGTGCACACCACACTGCTAAACACAACGTGGATATTTTGTGTGTATCACCTCCAGTAAGAACAGTGTGCAAACCACACAGCTCGACACAACGTGGATATTTATGTATCACCTCCAGTAGGAACAGTGTGCACACCACACAGCTCTACACAACGTGGATATTTTGTGTGTATCACCTCCAGTAGGAACAGTGTGCACACACAGCTCTACACAACGTGGATATTTAGTGTCTATCACCTCCAGTAGCATCAGGTGCACACCACACAGCTAAACACAACGTGGATATTTTGTGTGTATCACCTCCAGTAAGAATAGTGTGCAAACCACACAGCTCGACACAACGTGGATATTTATGTATCACCTCCAGTAGGAACAGTGTGCACACCACACAGCTCTACACAACGTGGATATTTTGTGTGTATCACCTCCAGTAGGAACAGTGTGCACACACACAGCTCTACACAATGTGGATATTTTGTGTATCACCTCCACTAGGAACAGTGTGCACACCACACAGCTCGACACAACGTGGATATTTTGTGTGTATCACCTCCAGTAGGAACAGTGTGCACACCACAAAGCTAAACACAGCGTTGATATTTTGTGTGTATCACCTACAATACGAACAGAGTGCAAACCACAAAGCTACACACAACGTAGATATTTTGTGCGTATCACCTCCAATACGAAGAATGTGCACACCAAACAGCTAAACACAGCGTGGATATTTTGTGTGTATCACCTCCAATAGGAACAGTGTGCACATCACACAGCTCCACACAACGTGGGTATTTTTTGTGTATCACCTCCAATACGAACAGTGTGCACACGGCACAGCTCCACACAACGTGGATATTTTGTGTGTATAACCTCCAATAGGCACAGCGTGCACACCACACTGCTCCACACAACGTGAATATTTTGTGTGTATCACCTCCAACAAGAACAGTGTGCACACCACACAGTTAAACACAACTTGGATATTTTGTGTGTATCAACTACAATAGGCACAGTGTGCACACCACACAGCTAAAAACAACTGGATTTTTTGGGTGTATCACCTCCAATACGAAGAATGTGCACACCACACAGTTAAACACAACTTGGATATTTTGTGTGTATCAACTACAATAGGCACAGTGTGCACACCACACTGCTCCACACAACGTGAATATTTTGTGTGTATCACCTCCAACAAGAACAGTGTGCACACCACACAGCTAAAAACAACGTGGATTTTTTGGGTGTATCACCTCCAATACGAAGAATGTGCACACCACACAGCTTCACACAATGTGGATATTTTGTGTGTATCACCTCCAATAAGAAACAATGTGCACACCACACAGCTCCACACAACATGGATATTTTGTGTATATCACCTCCAATAAGAAGAATGTGCACACCACACAGCTAAACACACCGTGGATATTTTGTTTTTCACCTCCAATAGGAACAGTGTGCACACCACACAGCTCCACACAACATGGATATTTTGTGTATATCACCTCCAATAAGAAGAATGTGCACACCACACAGCTAAACACACCGTGGATATTTTGTGTTTATCACCTCCAATAGGAAAAGTGTCCACATCACACAGCTCAACACAACGTGGATATTTTGTGTTTATCACCTCCAATAGAAACAATGTGCACACCACACAGCTTCACACAATGTGGATATTTTGTGTGTATCACCTCCAATAGAAACAATGTGCACACCACACAGTTAAACACAATGTGGATATTTTGTGTGTATCACCTCCAATAGAAACAATGTGCACACCACACAGCTAAAAACAACGTGGATTTTTTGGGTGTATCACCTCCAATACGAAGAATGTGCACACCACACAGCTTCACACAATGTGGATATTTTGTGTGTATCACCTCCAATAGAAACAATGTGCACACCACACAGCTAAAAACAACGTGGATTTTTTGGGTGTATCACCTCCAATACGAAGAATGTGCACACCACACAGCTTCACACAATGTGGATATTTTGTGTGTATCACCTCCAATAGAAACAATGTGCACACCACACAGCTCCACACAACATGGATATTTTGTGTATATCACCTCCAATAAGAAGAATGTGCACACCACACAGCTAAACACACCGTGGATATTTTGTGTTTATCACCTCCAATAGGAACAGTGTCCACATCACACAGCTCCACACAACGTGGATATTTTGTGTATATCAGCTCCAATAGGAACAGGGTGCACACACAGCTCTACACAACGTGGATATTTTGTGTGTATCACCTCCAATAGGAAACAGTGTGCACATCACACAGCTCCACACAACGTGGGTATTTTGTGTGTATCACCTCCAATACGAAAAGTAAGCACACTGCAGAGCTAAACACAACGTGGATATTTTGTATCACCTCTAATAGGCACAGCGTGCACACCACACAGCTCTACACAACATTGATATTTATTTGTAGATAACCTTCACTAGTAACAATCTGCACACCACACAGCTCTACACAACATGCATATTTTGTGTAGATAACCTGCACTAGTAACAATCTGCACACCACACAGCTCTACACAACATGGATATTTTGTGTAGATAACCTGCACTAGTAACAATCTGCACACCACACAGCTCTACACAACATGCATATTTTGTGTAGTTAACCTGCACTAGTAACAATCTGCACACCACACAGCTCTACACAACATGCATATTTTGTGTAGATAACCTGCACTAGTAACAATCTGCACACCACACAGCTCTACACAACATGCATATTTTGTGTAGATAACCTGCACCAGGAACAACCTGCACACCACACAGCTCTACACAACATGCATATTTTGTGTAGATAACCTGCACTAGTAACAATCTGCACACCACACAGCTCTACACAACATGGATATTTTGTGTAGATAACCTGCACTAGTAACAATCTGCACACCACACAGCTCTACACGATGTGGATATTTTGTGTAGATAACCTGCACTAGGAACAGTGTGCACTCACACAGCTCTACACAACGTGGATATTTTGTGTGTATCACCACCTCTAGGAACAAAGTGCACACACGCAGCTCTAAATAACTTGGATATTTTGTGTGTATCACCACCTCTAGAAACAAAGTGCACACACGCAGCTCTAAATAACGTGGATATTTTGTGTAGATAACCTCCACTAGCAACAACGTGCACACACGAAGCTCTAAATAACGTGGATATTTTGTGTGTATCACCACCTCTAGGAACAAAGTGCACACACGCAGCTCTAAATAACGTGGATATTTTGTGTAGATAACCTCCACTAGGAACAAAGTGCACACACGCAGCTCTAAATAACGTGGATACTTTGTGTAGATACCTCCACTAGGAATAAAGTGCACACACGCAGCTCTAAATAACGTGGATATTTTGTGTAGATAACCTCCACCAGGAACAAAGTGTTCACACGCAACTCTAAATAACGTGGATATTTTGTGTAGATAACCTCCAGTAGGAACAAGGTGCACACACGCAGCTCTAAATAACGTGGATATTTTGTGCGGATCACCTCCACTACGAACAGAGTGCACACCTTACAGCTCTACACAACGTGGAAATTTTTAGGAATAGAGTGCACACCTTACAGCTCTGATACTTTGTGTGTGTCACCACCTCTAGGAACAAAGAGCACACACGCAGCTCTATACAACGTGGAAATTTTTAGGAATAGAGTGCACACCTTACAGCTCTACACAACGTGGATATTTTGTGTGTATCACCTCCTATAGGAACAAAGTGCACACACGCAGCTCTACACAACGTGGAAATTTTTAGGAATAGAGTGCACACCTTACAGCTCTACACAACGTGGATATTTTGTGTGTATCATCACCTCTAGGAACAACGTGCACACTCACAGCTCTACACAACGTGGATATTTGTGTGTATCACATATAATAGGAACAAAGTGCACACCTCACAGCTCTACACAACGGGGATATTTTGTGTGGATAGCCTCCACTTGGAACAGAGTGCCCACATACAGCTGTACCTACGTGGATATTTTGTGTTTATCACCCAAAAGGAACAGATTGCACACACACAGCTCTACACAACGTGGATATTTTGTGTGTATCACCTCCAATAGGAACAGAAGGCACACCACACAGCTCTACACAACGTGGATATTTTGTGTAAATAGCCTCCACTAGGAACAGAGTGCACACCACACAGCTCTACACAACGTGGATATTTTGTGTAAATAGCCTCCACTAGGAACAGAGTGCACACCATACAGCTCTACACAACGTGAATATTTTGTGTGCATAGCCTCCACTAGGAACAGAGTGCACACCACACAGCTCTACACAACGTGGATATTTTGTGTGGATAGCCTCCACTAGGAACAGAGTGCACACCACACAGCTCTACACAACGTGGATATTTTGTGTCAATAGCCTCCACTAGGAACAGAGTGCACACCATACAACTCTACACAACGTGGATATTTTGTGTAAATAGCCTCCACTAGGAACAGAGTGCACACCATACAGCTCTACACAACGTGGATATTTTGTGTCAATAGCCTCCACTAGGAACAGAGTGCACACCATACAGCTCCACACAACGTGGATATTTGGTGTAAATAGCCTCCACTAGGAACAGAGTGCACACCATACAGCTCTACACAACGTGGATATTTTGTGTCAATAGCCTCCACTAGGAACAGAGTGCACACCATACAGCTCTACACAACGTGGATATTTTGTGTGTATCACCTCCACTAGGAACAGAGTGCACACCACACAGCTCTACACAACGTGGATATTTTGTGTGTATCACCTCCAATAGGAACAGGGTGCACACAAACAGCTCTACACAACGTGGATATTTTGTGTGTATCACCTCCACTAGGAACAGGGTGCACACCACACAGCTATACACAACATGGATATTTTGTGTAGATAACATGCACTATGAACAATCTGCACACCACACAGCTCTACACAACATACATATTTTGTGTAGATAACCTGCACTAGTAACAATCTGCACACCACACAGCTCTACACAACATGCATATTTTGTGTAGATAACCTGCACTAGGAACAATCTGCACACCACACAGCTCTACACAACATGCATATTTTGTGTAGATAACCTGCACTAGTAACAATCTGCACACCACACAGCTCTACACAACATGCATATTTTGTGTAGATAACCTGCACTAGTAACAATCTGCACACCACACAGCTCTACACAACATGCATATTTTGTGTAGATAACCTGCACTAGGAACAATCTGCACACCACACAGCTCTACACAACATGCATATTTTGTGTAGATAACTTGCACTAGTAACAAACTGCACACCACACAGCTCTACACAACATGCATATTTTGTGTAGATAACCTGCACTAGGAACAACCTGCACACCACACAGCTCTACACAACATGCATATTTTGTGTAGATAACCTGCACTAGGAACAATCTGCACACCACACAGCTCTACACAACATGGAAATTTGTGTAGATAACCTGCACTAGGAACAATCTGCACACCACACAGCTCTACACAACATGGATATTTTGTGTAGATATCCTGCACTAGGAACAATCTGCACACCACACAGCGCTACACAACATGGATATCTTGTGTAGATAACCTGCACTAGGAACAATCTGCACACCACACAGCTCTACACAACATGGATATTTTGTGTAGATAACCTGCACTAGGAACAATCTGCACACCACACAGCTCTACACAACATGGATATTTTGTGTAGATAACCTGCACTAGGAACAATCTGCACACCACACAGCTCTACACAACATGGATATTTTGTGTAGATAACCTGCACTAGGAACAATCTGCACACCACACAGCTCTACACAACATGGATATTTTGTGTAGATAACCTGCACTAGGAACAATCTGCACACCACACAGCTCTACACAACATGCATATTTTGTGTAGATAACCTGCACTAGCAACAATCTGCACACCACACAGCTCTACACAACATGCATATTTTGTGTAGATAACCTGCACTAGGAACAACCTGCACACCACACAGCTCTACACATCATGCATATTTTGTGTAGATAACCTGCACTAGAAACAAACTGCACACCACACAGCTCTACACAACATGCATATTTTGTGTAGATAACCTGCACTAGGAACAACCTGCACACCACACAACTCTACACAACATGTATATTTTGTGTAGGTAACCTGCACTAGGAACAATCTGCACACCACACAGCTCTACACAACATGGATATTTTGTGTAGATAACCTGCACTAGGAACAATCTGCACACCACACAGCTCTACACAACATGGATATTTTGTGTAGATAACCTGCACTAGGAACAATCTGCACACCACACAGCTCTACACAACATGGATATTTTGTGTAGATAACCTGCACTAGGAACAATCTGCACACCACACAGCTCTACACAACATGCATATTTTGTGTAGATAACCTGCACTAGAAACAATCTGCACACCACACAGCTCTACACAACATGCATATTTTGTGTAGATAACCTGCACTAGGAACAACCTGCACACCACACAGCTCTACACAACATGCATATTTTGTGTAGATAACCTGCACTAGAAACAAACTGCACACCACACAGCTCTACACAACATGCATATTTTGTGTAGATAACCTGCACTAGGAACAACCTGCACACCACACAGCTCTACACAACATGCATATTTTGTGTAGATAACCTGCACTAGGAACAATCTGCACACCACACAGCTCTACACAACATGGATATTTTGTGTAGATAACCTGCACTAGGAACAATCTGCACACCACACAGCTCTACACAACATGGATATTTTGTGTAGATAACCTGCACTAGGAACAATCTGCACACCACACAGCTCTACACAACATGGATATTTTGTGTAGATAACCTGCACTAGGAACAATCTGCACACCACACAGCTCTACACAACATGGATATTTTGTGTAGATAACCTGCACTAGGAACAATCTGCACACCACACAGCTCTACACAACATGGATATTTTGTGTAGATAACCTGCACTAGGAACAATCTGCACACCACACAGCTTTACACAACATGGATATTTTGTGTAGATAACCTGCACTAGGAACAATCTGCACATCACACAGCTCTACACAACATGGATATTTTGTGTAGATAACCTGCACTAGGAACAATCTGCACACCACACAGCTCTACACAACATGCATATTTTGTGTAGATAACCTGCACTAGAAACAATCTGCACACCACACAGCTCTACACAACATGAATATTTTGTGTAGATAACCTGCACTAGAAACAATCTGCACACCACACAGCTCTACACAACATGGATATTTTGTGTAGATAACCTACACTAGGAACAATCTGCACACCACACAGCTCTACACAACATGCATATTTTGTGTAGATAACTTGCACTAGTAACAAACTGCACACCACACAGCTCTACACAACATGCATATTTTGTGTAGATAACCTGCACTAGGAACAACCTGCACACCACACAGCTCTACACAACATGCATATTTTTTGTAGATAACCTGCACTAGGAACAATCTGCACACGACACAGCTCTACACAACGTGGATATTTTGTGTAGATTAGCTCCATTAGGAACAGTGTGCACACCACACAGCTCTACACAACATGGATATTTTGTGTAGATAACCTGCAGTAGGAACAGTGTGCACTCACACAGCTCTACACAACGTGGATATTTTGTGTGTATCACCACCTCTAGGAACAAAGTGCACACACGCAGCTCTAAATAACGTGGATATTTTGTGTGTATCACCACCTCTAGGAACAAAGTGCAGACACGCAGCTCTAAATAACGTGGATATTTTGTGTGTATCACCACCTCTAGAAACAAAGTGCACACACGCAGCTCTAAATAACGTGGATATTTTGTGTAGATAACCTCCACTAGGAACAAAGTGCACACACGCAGCTCTAAATAACGTGGATATTTTGTGTAGATAACCTCTACTAGGAACAAAGTGCACACACGCAACTCTAAATAACGTGGATATTTTGTGTAGATAACCTCCACTAGGAACAAAGTGCAAACACGCAGCTCTAAATAACGTGGATATTTTGTGTGGATCACCTCCACTACGAACAGAGTGCACACCTCACAGCTCTACACAACGTGGAAATTTTTAGGAATAGAGTGCACACCTTACAGCTCTACACAACGTGGATATTTTGTATGTATCACCTCCTCTAGGAACAAAGAGGACACACGCAGCTCTACACCACGTGGAAATTTTTAGGAATAGAGTGCACACCTTACAGCTCTACACAACGTGGATATTTTGTATGTATCACCTCCTCTAGGAACAAAGTGCACACACGCAGCTCTACACAACGTGGAAATTCTTAGGAATAGAGTGCACACCTTACAGCTCTACACAACGTGGATATTTTGTGTGTATCACCACCTCTAGGAACAAAGTGCACACTCACAGCTCTGCACAACGTGGATATTTTGTGTGTATCACCTCCAATAGGAACAAAGTGCAAACCTCACAGCTCTACACAACGTGGATATTTTGTGTGGATAGCCTCCACTTGGAACAGAGTGCCCACATACAGCTCTACCTACGTGGATATTTTGTGTGTATCACCTCCAATAAGAACAGAGTGCACACCACACCGCTCTACACAACGTGTATATTTTGTGTGTATCACCTCCAATAGGAACAGGGTGCACACACACACAGCTCTACACAACGTGGATATTTTGTGTGTATCACCTCCAATAGGAACAGAGTGCACACCACACAGCTCTACACAACGTGGATATTTTGTGTGTATCACCTCCAATAGGAACAGGGTGCACACCACACAGCTCTACACAACGTGGATATTTTGTGTGTATCACCTCCAATAGGAACAGGGTGCACACCACACAGCTCTACACAACGTGGATATTTTGTGTGTATCACCTCCAATAGGAACAGAGTGCACACCACACAGCTCTACACAACGTGGATATTTTGTGTGTATCACCTCCAATAGGAACAGGGTGCACACCACACAGCTCTACACAACGTGGATATTTTGTGTGTATCACCTCCAATAGGAACAGGGTGCACACCACACAGCTCTACACAACGTGTATATTTTGTGTGTATCACCTCCAATAGGAACAGAGTGCACACACACAGCTCTACACAACGTGGATATTTTGTGTGTAGCACCTCCAATAAGAACAGGGTGCTCACCACACAGCTCTACACAACGTGGATATTTTGTGTGTATCACCTCCAATAAGAACAGAGTGCACGCCACACAGCTCTACACAACGTGGATATTTTGTGTGTATCACCTCCAATAAGAACAGAGTGCACACCACACAGCTTTACACAACGTGTATATTTTGTGTGTATCACCTCCAATAAGAACAGAGTGCACACCACGCAGCTCTACACAACGTGGATATTTTGTGTGTATCACCTCCAATAAGAACAGGGTGCACACCACACAGCTCTACACAACGTGGATATTTTGTGTGTATCACCTCCAATAAGAACAGGGTGCACACCACACAGCTCTACACAACGTGGATATTTTGTGTGTATCACGTCCAATAAGAACAGGGTGCACACCACACAGCTCTACACAACGTGGATATTTTGTGTGTATCACCTCCAATAAGAACAGGGTGCACACCACACAGCTCTACACAACGTGGATATTTTGTGTGTATCACCTCCAATAAGAACAGGGTGCACACCACACAGCTCTACACAACGTGGATATTTTGTGTGTATTACCTCCAATAAGAACAGGGTGCACACCACACAGCTCTACACAACGTGGATATTTTGTGTGTATCACCTCCAATAAGAACAGGGTGCACACCACACAGCTCTACACAACGTGGATATTTTGTGTGGATAGCCTCCACTAGGAACAGAGTGCACACACACAGCTCTACACAACGTGGATATTTTGTGTGTATCACCTCCAATAGGAACAGGGTGCACACCACACAGCTCTACACAACGTGGATATTTTGTGTGTATCACCTCCAATAGGAACAGGGTGCACACCACACAGCTCTACACAACGTGGATATTTTGTGTGTATCACCTCCAATAGGAACAGAGTGCACACCACACAGCTCTACACAACGTGGATATTTTGTGTGTATCACCTCCAATAGGAACAGGGTGCACACCACACAGCTCTACACAACGTGGATATTTTGTGTGTATCACCTCCAATAGGAACAGGGTGCACACCACACAGCTCTACACAACGTGTATATTTTGTGTGTATCACCTCCAATAGGAACAGAGTGCACACACACAGCTCTACACAACGTGGATATTTTGTGTGTAGCACCTCCAATAAGAACAGGGTGCTCACCACACAGCTCTACACAACGTGGATATTTTGTGTGTATCACCTCCAATAAGAACAGAGTGCACACCACACAGCTTTACACAACGTGGATATTTTGTGTGTATCACCTCCAATAGGAACAGAGTGCACACACACAGCTCTACACAACGTGGATATTTTGTGTGTATCACCTCCAATAGGAACAGAGTGCACACACACAACTCTACACAACGTGGATATTTTGTGTGTATCACCTCCAATAGGAACAGAGTGCACACACACAGCTCTACACAACGTGGATATTTTGTGTGTATCACCTCGAATAGGAACAGGGTGCACACACACAGCTTTACACAACGTGGATATTTTGTGTGTATCACCTCGAATAGGAACAAAGTGCACACTCACAGCTCTGCACAACGTGGATATTTTGTGTGTATCACCTCCAATAGGAACAAAGTGCAAACCTCACAGCTGTACACAACGTGGATATTTTGTGTGGATAGCCTCCACTTGGAACAGAGTGCCCACATACAGCTCTACCTACGTGGATATTTTGTGTGTATCACCTCCAATAAGAACAGAGTGCACACCACACCGCTCTACACAACGTGTATATTTTGTGTGTATCACCTCCAATAGGAACAGGGTGCACACACACACAGCTCTACACAACGTGGATATTTTGTGTGTATCACCTCCAATAGGAACAGAGTGCACACCACACAGCTCTACACAACGTGGATATTTTGTGTGTATCACCTCCAATAGGAACAGGGTGCACACCACACAGCTAAACACACCGTGGATATTTTGTGTTTATCACCTCCAATAGGAAAAGTGTCCACATCACACAGCTCCACACAACGTGGATATTTTGTGTTTATCACCTCCAATAGAAACAATGTGCACACCACACAGCTTCACACAATGTGGATATTTTGTGTGTATCACCTCCAATAGAAACAATGTGCACACCACACAGTTAAACACAATGTGGATATTTTGTGTGTATCACCTCCAATAGAAACAATGTGCACACCACACAGCTAAAAACAACGTGGATTTTTTGGGTGTATCACCTCCAATACGAAGAATGTGCACACCACACAGCTTCACACAATGTGGATATTTTGTGTGTATCACCTCCAATAGAAACAATGTGCACACCACACAGCTAAAAACAACGTGGATTTTTTGGGTGTATCACCTCCAATACGAAGAATGTGCACACCACACAGCTTCACACAATGTGGATATTTTGTGTGTATCACCTCCAATAGAAACAATGTGCACACCACACAGCTCCACACAACATGGATATTTTGTGTATATCACCTCCAATAAGAAGAATGTGCACACCACACAGCTAAACACACCGTGGATATTTTGTGTTTATCACCTCCAATAGGAAGTGTCCACATCACAAAGCTCCACACAACGTGGATATTTTGTGTATATCAGCTCCAATAGGTATAGTGTGCACATCACACAGCTCCACACAACGTGGATATTTTGTGTGTATCACCTCCAATAGGAACAGGGTGCACACACAGCTCTACACAACGTGGATATTTTGTGTGTATCACCTCCAATAGGAAACAGTGTGCACATCACACAGCTCCACACAACGTGGGTATTTTGTGTGTATCACCTCCAATACGAAAAGTAAGCACACTGCAGAGCTAAACACAACGTGGATATTTTGTATCACCTCTAATAGGCACAGCGTGCACACCACACAGCTCTACACAACATTGATATTTATTTGTAGATAACCTTCACTAGTAACAATCTGCACACCACACAGCTCTACACAACATGCATATTTTGTGTAGATAACCTGCACTAGTAACAATCTGCACACCACACAGCTCTACACAACATGGATATTTTGTGTAGATAACCTGCACTAGTAACAATCTGCACACCACACAGCTCTACACAACATGCATATTTTGTGTAGTTAACCTGCACTAGTAACAATCTGCACACCACACAGCTCTACACAACATGCATATTTTGTGTAGATAACCTGCACTAGTAACAATCTGCACACCACACAGCTCTACACAACATGCATATTTTGTGTAGATAACCTGCACCAGGAACAACCTGCACACCACACAGCTCTACACAACATGCATATTTTGTGTAGATAACCTGCACTAGTAACAATCTGCACACCACACAGCTCTACACAACATGGATATTTTGTGTAGATAACCTGCACTAGTAACAATCTGCACACCACACAGCTCTACACGATGTGGATATTTTGTGTAGATAACCTGCACTAGGAACAGTGTGCACTCACACAGCTCTACACAACGTGGATATTTTGTGTGTATCACCACCTCTAGGAACAAAGTGCACACACGCAGCTCTAAATAACTTGGATATTTTGTGTGTATCACCACCTCTAGAAACAAAGTGCACACACGCAGCTCTAAATAACGTGGATATTTTGTGTAGATAACCTCCACTAGCAACAACGTGCACACACGAAGCTCTAAATAACGTGGATATTTTGTGTGTATCACCACCTCTAGGAACAAAGTGCACACACGCAGCTCTAAATAACGTGGATATTTTGTGTAGATAACCTCCACTAGGAACAAAGTGCACACACGCAGCTCTAAATAACGTGGATACTTTGTGTAGATACCTCCACTAGGAATAAAGTGCACACACGCAGCTCTAAATAACGTGGATATTTTGTGTAGATAACCTCCACCAGGAACAAAGTGTTCACACGCAACTCTAAATAACGTGGATATTTTGTGTAGATAACCTCCAGTAGGAACAAGGTGCACACACGCAGCTCTAAATAACGTGGATATTTTGTGCGGATCACCTCCACTACGAACAGAGTGCACACCTTACAGCTCTACACAACGTGGAAATTTTTAGGAATAGAGTGCACACATTACAGCTCTGATATTTTGTGTGTGTCACCACCTCTAGGAACAAAGAGCACACACGCAGCTCTACACAACGTGGAAATTTTTAGGAATAGAGTGCACACCTTACAGCTCTACACAACGTGGATATTTTGTGTGTATCACCTCCTATAGGAACAAAGTGCACACACGCAGCTCTACACAACGTGGAAATTTTTAGGAATAGAGTGCACACCTTACAGCTCTACACAACGTGGATATTTTGTGTGTATCATCACCTCTAGGAACAACGTGCACACTCACAGCTCTACACAACGTGGATATTTGTGTGTATCACATATAATAGGAACAAAGTGCACACCTCACAGCTCTACACAACGGGGATATTTTGTGTGGATAGCCTCCACTTGGAACAGAGTGCCCACATACAGCTGTACCTACGTGGATATTTTGTGTTTATCACCCAAAAGGAACAGATTGCACACACACAGCTCTACACAACGTGGATATTTTGTGTGTATCACCTCCAATAGGAACAGAAGGCACACCACACAGCTCTACACAACGTGGATATTTTGTGTAAATAGCCTCCACTAGGAACAGAGTGCACACCACACAGCTCTACACAACGTGGATATTTTGTGTAAATAGCCTCCACTAGGAACAGAGTGCACACCATACAGCTCTACACAACGTGAATATTTTGTGTGCATAGCCTCCACTAGGAACAGAGTGCACACCACACAGCTCTACACAACGTGGATATTTTGTGTGGATAGCCTCCACTAGGAACAGAGTGCACACCACACAGCTCTACACAACGTGGATATTTTGTGTCAATAGCCTCCACTAGGAACAGAGTGCACACCATACAACTCTACACAACGTGGATATTTTGTGTAAATAGCCTCCACTAGGAACAGAGTGCACACCATACAGCTCTACACAACGTGGATACTTTGTGTCAATAGCCTCCACTAGGAACAGAGTGCACACCATACAGCTCCACACAACGTGGATATTTGGTGTAAATAGCCTCCACTAGGAACAGAGTGCACACCATACAGCTCTACACAACGTGGATATTTTGTGTCAATAGCCTCCACTAGGAACAGAGTGCACACCATACAGCTCTACACAACGTGGATATTTTGTGTGTATCACCTCCACTAGGAACAGAGTGCACACCACACAGCTCTACACAACGTGGATATTTTGTGTGTATCACCTCCAATAGGAACAGGGTGCACACAAACAGCTCTACACAACGTGGATATTTTGTGTGTATCACCTCCACTAGGAACAGGGTGCACACCACACAGCTATACACAACATGGATATTTTGTGTAGATAACATGCACTAGGAACAATCTGCACACCACACAGCTCTACACAACACACATATTTTGTGTAGATAACCTGCACTAGTAACAATCTGCACACCACACAGCTCTACACAACATGCATATTTTGTGTAGATAACCTGCACTAGGAACAATCTGCACACCACACAGCTCTACACAACATGCATATTTTGTGTAGATAACCTGCACTAGTAACAATCTGCACACCACACAGCTCTACACAACATGCATATTTTGTGTAGATAACCTGCACTAGTAACAATCTGCACACCACACAGCTCTACACAACATGCATATTTTGTGTAGATAACCTGCACTAGGAACAATCTGCACACCACACAGCTCTACACAACATGCATATTTTGTGTAGATAACTTGCACTAGTAACAAACTGCACACCACACAGCTCTACACAACATGCATATTTTGTGTAGATAACCTGCACTAGGAACAACCTGCACACCACACAGCTCTACACAACATGCATATTTTGTGTAGATAACCTGCACTAGGAACAATCTGCACACCACACAGCTCTACACAACATGGAAATTTGTGTAGATAACCTGCACTAGGAACAATCTGCACACCACACAGCTCTACACAACATGGATATTTTGTGTAGATATCCTGCACTAGGAACAATCTGCACACCACACAGCGCTACACAACATGGATATCTTGTGTAGATAACCTGCACTAGGAACAATCTGCACACCACACAGCTCTACACAACATGGATATTTTGTGTAGATAACCTGCACTAGGAACAATCTGCACACCACACAGCTCTACACAACATGGATATTTTGTGTAGATAACCTGCACTAGGAACAATCTGCACACCACACAGCTCTACACAACATGGATATTTTGTGTAGATAACCTGCACTAGGAACAATCTGCACACCACACAGCTCTACACAACATGGATATTTTGTGTAGATAACCTGCACTAGGAACAATCTGCACACCACACAGCTCTACACAACATGCATATTTTGTGTAGATAACCTGCACTAGCAACAATCTGCACACCACACAGCTCTACACAACATGCATATTTTGTGTAGATAACCTGCACTAGGAACAACCTGCACACCACACAGCTCTACACATCATGCATATTTTGTGTAGATAACCTGCACTAGAAACAAACTGCACACCACACAGCTCTACACAACATGCATATTTTGTGTAGATAACCTGCACTAGGAACAACCTGCACACCACACAACTCTACACAACATGTATATTTTGTGTAGGTAACCTGCACTAGGAACAATCTGCACACCACACAGCTCTACACAACATGGATATTTTGTGTAGATAACCTGCACTAGGAACAATCTGCACACCACACAGCTCTACACAACATGGATATTTTGTGTAGATAACCTGCACTAGGAACAATCTGCACACCACACAGCTCTACACAACATGGATATTTTGTGTAGATAACCTGCACTAGGAACAATCTGCACACCACACAGCTCTACACAACATGCATATTTTGTGTAGATAACCTGCACTAGAAACAATCTGCACACCACACAGCTCTACACAACATGCATATTTTGTGTAGATAACCTGCACTAGGAACAACCTGCACACCACACAGCTCTACACAACATGCATATTTTGTGTAGATAACCTGCACTAGAAACAAACTGCACACCACACAGCTCTACACAACATGCATATTTTGTGTAGATAACCTGCACTAGGAACAACCTGCACACCACACAGCTCTACACAACATGCATATTTTGTGTAGATAACCTGCACTAGGAACAATCTGCACACCACACAGCTCTACACAACATGGATATTTTGTGTAGATAACCTGCACTAGGAACAATCTGCACACCACACAGCTCTACACAACATGGATATTTTGTGTAGATAACCTGCACTAGGAACAATCTGCACACCACACAGCTCTACACAACATGGATATTTTGTGTAGATAACCTGCACTAGGAACAATCTGCACACCACACAGCTCTACACAACATGGATATTTTGTGTAGATAACCTGCACTAGGAACAATCTGCACACCACACAGCTCTACACAACATGGATATTTTGTGTAGATAACCTGCACTAGGAACAATCTGCACACCACACAGCTTTACACAACATGGATATTTTGTGTAGATAACCTGCACTAGGAACAATCTGCACATCACACAGCTCTACACAACATGGATATTTTGTGTAGATAACCTGCACTAGGAACAATCTGCACACCACACAGCTCTACACAACATGCATATTTTGTGTAGATAACCTGCACTAGAAACAATCTGCACACCACACAGCTCTACACAACATGAATATTTTGTGTAGATAACCTGCACTAGAAACAATCTGCACACCACACAGCTCTACACAACATGGATATTTTGTGTAGATAACCTACACTAGGAACAATCTGCACACCACACAGCTCTACACAACATGCATATTTTGTGTAGATAACTTGCACTAGTAACAAACTGCACACCACACAGCTCTACACAACATGCATATTTTGTGTAGATAACCTGCACTAGGAACAACCTGCACACCACACAGCTCTACACAACATGCATATTTTTTGTAGATAACCTGCACTAGGAACAATCTGCACACGACACAGCTCTACACAACGTGGATATTTTGTGTAGATTAGCTCCATTAGGAACAGTGTGCACACCACACAGCTCTACACAACATGGATATTTTGTGTAGATAACCTGCAGTAGGAACAGTGTGCACTCACACAGCTCTACACAACGTGGATATTTTGTGTGTATCACCACCTCTAGGAACAAAGTGCACACACGCAGCTCTAAATAACGTGGATATTTTGTGTGTATCACCACCTCTAGGAACAAAGTGCAGACACGCAGCTCTAAATAACGTGGATATTTTGTGTGTATCACCACCTCTAGAAACAAAGTGCACACACGCAGCTCTAAATAACGTGGATATTTTGTGTAGATAACCTCCACTAGGAACAAAGTGCACACACGCAGCTCTAAATAACGTGGATATTTTGTGTAGATAACCTCTACTAGGAACAAAGTGCACACACGCAACTCTAAATAACGTGGATATTTTGTGTAGATAACCTCCACTAGGAACAAAGTGCAAACACGCAGCTCTAAATAACGTGGATATTTTGTGTGGATCACCTCCACTACGAACAGAGTGCACACCTCACAGCTCTACACAACGTGGAAATTTTTAGGAATAGAGTGCACACCTTACAGCTCTACACAACGTGGATATTTTGTATGTATCACCTCCTCTAGGAACAAAGAGGACACACGCAGCTCTACACCACGTGGAAATTTTTAGGAATAGAGTGCACACCTTACAGCTCTACACAACGTGGATATTTTGTATGTATCACCTCCTCTAGGAACAAAGTGCACACTCACAGCTCTGCACAACGTGGATATTTTGTGTGTATCACCTCCAATAGGAACAAAGTGCAAACCTCACAGCTCTACACAACGTGGATATTTTGTGTGGATAGCCTCCACTTGGAACAGAGTGCCCACATACAGCTCTACCTACGTGGATATTTTGTGTGTATCACCTCCAATAAGAACAGAGTGCACACCACACCGCTCTACACAACGTGTATATTTTGTGTGTATCACCTCCAATAGGAACAGGGTGCACACACACACAGCTCTACACAACGTGGATATTTTGTGTGTATCACCTCCAATAGGAACAGAGTGCACACCACACAGCTCTACACAACGTGGATATTTTGTGTGTATCACCTCCAATAGGAACAGGGTGCACACCACACAGCTCTACACAACGTGGATATTTTGTGTGTATCACCTCCAATAGGAACAGGGTGCACACCACACAGCTCTACACAACGTGGATATTTTGTGTGTATCACCTCCAATAGGAACAGAGTGCACACCACACAGCTCTACACAACGTGGATATTTTGTGTGTATCACCTCCAATAGGAACAGGGTGCACACCACACAGCTCTACACAACGTGGATATTTTGTGTGTATCACCTCCAATAGGAACAGGGTGCACACCACACAGCTCTACACAACGTGTATATTTTGTGTGTATCACCTCCAATAGGAACAGAGTGCACACACACAGCTCTACACAACGTGGATATTTTGTGTGTAGCACCTCCAATAAGAACAGGGTGCTCACCACACAGCTCTACACAACGTGGATATTTTGTGTGTATCACCTCCAATAAGAACAGAGTGCACACCACACAGCTCTACACAACGTGGATATTTTGTGTGTATCACCTCCAATAAGAACAGAGTGCACACCACACAGCTTTACACAACGTGTATATTTTGTGTGTATCACCTCCAATAAGAACAGAGTGCACACCACGCAGCTCTACACAACGTGGATATTTTGTGTGTATCACCTCCAATAAGAACAGGGTGCACACCACACAGCTCTACACAACGTGGATATTTTGTGTGTATCACCTCCAATAAGAACAGGGTGCACACCACACAGCTCTACACAACGTGGATATTTTGTGTGTATCACGTCCAATAAGAACAGGGTGCACACCACACAGCTCTACACAACGTGGATATTTTGTGTGTATCACCTCCAATAAGAACAGGGTGCACACCACACAGCTCTACACAACGTGGATATTTTGTGTGTATCACCTCCAATAAGAACAGGGTGCACACCACACAGCTCTACACAACGTGGATATTTTGTGTGTATCACCTCCAATAAGAACAGGGTGCACACCACACAGCTCTACACAACGTGGATATTTTGTGTGTATCACCTCCAATAAGAACAGGGTGCACACCACACAGCTCTACACAACGTGGATATTTTGTGTGGATAGCCTCCACTAGGAACAGAGTGCACACACACAGCTCTACACAACGTGGATATTTTGTGTGTATCACCTCCAATAGGAACAGAGTGCACACACACAGCTCTACACAACGTGGATATTTTGTGTGTATCACCTCCACTAGGAACAGAGTGCACACCACACAGCTCTACACAACGTGGATATTTTGTGTGTATCACCTCCATTAGGAACAGAGTGCACACACACAGCTCTACCCAACGTGGATATTTTGTGTGGATAGCCTCCACTAGGAACAGAGTGCACACACACAGCTCTACACAACGTGGATATTTTGTGTGTATCACCTCCAATAGGAACAGGGTGCACACCACACAGCTCTACACAACGTGGATATTTTGTGTGTATCACCTCCAATAGGAACAGAGTGCACACACACAGCTCTACACAACGTGGATATTTTGTGTGTATCACCTCCAATAGGAACAGAGTGCACACACACAGCTCTACACAACGTGGATATTTTGTGTGGATAGCCTCCACTAGGAACAGAGTGCACACACACAGCTCTACACAACGTGGATATTTTGTGTGTATCACCTCCAATAGGAACAGAGTGCACACACACACACACAGCTCTACACAACGTGGATATTTTGTGTGTATCACCTCCAATAGGAACAGAGTGCACACACACAGCTCTACACAACGTGGATATTTTGTGTGTATCACCTCCAATAGGAACAGAGTGCACACACACAACTCTACACAACGTGGATATTTTGTGTGTATCACCTCCAATAGGAACAGAGTGCACACACACAGCTCTACACAACGTGGATATTTTGTGTGTATCACCTCGAATAGGAACAGGGTGCACACACACAGCTTTACACAACGTGGATATTTTGTGTGTATCACCTCGAATAGGAACAGAGTGCACACACACAGCTCTACACAACGTGGATATTTTGTGTGTATCACCTCGAATAGGAACAGGGTGCACACATACAGCTCTACACAACGTGGATATTTTGTGTGTATCACCTCGAATAGGAACAGGGTGCACACACACAGCTCTACACAACGTGGATATTTTGTGTGTATTACCTCCAATAAGAACAGAGTGCACACCACACAGCTCTACACAACGTGGATATTTTGTGTGTATCACCTCCAATAGGAACAGAGTGCACACACGCAGCTCTAAATAACGTGGATACTTTGTGTAGATACCTCCACTAGGAATAAAGTGCACACACGCAGCTCTAAATAACGTGGATATTTTGTGTAGATAACCTCCACAAGGAACAAAGTGTTCACACGCAACTCTAAATAACGTGGATATTTTGTGTAGATAACCTCCAGTAGGAACAAGGTGCACACACTCAGCTCTAAATAACGTGGATATTTTGTGCGGATCACCTCCACTACGAACAGAGTGCACACCTCACAGCTCTACACAACGTGGAAATTTTTAGGAATAGAGTGCACACCTTACAGCTCTGATATTTTGTGTGTATCACCACCTCTAGGAACAAAGAGCACACACGCAGCTCTACACAACGTGGAAATTTTTAGGAATAGAGTGCACACCTTACAGCTCTACACAACGTGGATATTTTGTGTGTATCACCTCCTATAGGAACAAAGTGCACACACGCAGCTCTACACAACGTGGAAATTTTTAGGAATAGAGTGCACACCTTACAGCTCTACACAACGTGGATATTTTGTGTGTATCATCACCTCTAGGAACAACGTGCACACTCACAGCTCTACACAACGTGGATATTTGTGTGTATCACATATAATAGGAACAAAGTGCACACCTCACAGCTCTACACAACGTGGATATTTTGTGTGGATAGCCTCCACTTGGAACAGAGTGCCCACATACAGCTGTACCTACGTGGATATTTTGTGTGTATCACCCAAAAGGAACAGATTGCACACACACAGCTCTACACAACGTGGATATTTTGTGTGTATCACCTCCAATAGGAACAGAGTGCACACCACACAGCTCTACACAACGTGGATATTTTGTGTGTATCACCTCCAATAAGAACAGGGTGCACACCACACAGCTCTACACAACGTGGATATTTTGTGTGTATCACCTCCAATAGGAACAGGGTGCACACCACACAGCTCTACACAACGTGGATATTTTGTGTGTATCACCTCCAATAGGAACAGCGTGCACACCACACAGCTCTACACAACGTGGATATTTTGTGTGTATCACCTCCAATAGGAACAGGGTGCACACCACACAGCTCTACACAACGTGGATATTTTGTGTGTATCACCTCCAATAGGAACAGGGTGCACACCACACAGCTCTACACAACGTGTATATTTTGTGTGTATCACCTCCAATAGGAACAGAGTGCACACACACACAGCTCTACACAACGTGGATATTTTGTGTGTATCACCTCCAATAAGAACAGGGTGCACACCACACAGCTCTACACAACGTGGATATTTTGTGTGTATCACCTCCAATAAGAACAGAGTGCACACCACACAGCTCTACACAACGTGGATATTTTGTGTGTATCACCTCCAAAAAGAACAGAGTGCACACCACACAGCTCTACACAACGTGTATATTTTGTGTGTATCACCTCCAATAAGAACAGAGTGCACACCACACAGCTCTACACAACGTGGATATTTTGTGTGTATCACCTCCAATAAGAACAGGGTGCACACCACACAGCTCTACACAACGTGGATATTTTGTGTGTATCACCTCCAATAAGAACAGGGTGCACACCACACAGCTCTACACAACGTGGATATTTTGTGTGTATCACCTCCAATAAGAACAGGGTGCACACCACACAGCTCTACACAACGTGGATATTTTGTGTGTATCACCTCCAATAAGAACAGGGTGCACACCACACAGCTCTACACAACGTGGATATTTTGTGTGTATCACCTCCAATAAGAACAGGGTGCACACCACACAGCTCTACACAACGTGGATATTTTGTGTGTATCACCTCCAATAAGAACAGGGTGCACACCACACAGCTCTACACAACGTGGATATTTTGTGTGTATCACCTCCAATAAGAACAGGGTGCACACCACACAGCTCTACACAACGTGGATATTTTGTGTGGATAGCCTCCACTAGGAACAGAGTGCACACACACAGCTCTACACAACGTGGATATTTTGTGTGTATCACCTCCAATAGGAACAGAGTGCACACACACAGCTCTACACAACGTGGATATTTTGTGTGTATCACCTCCACTAGGAACAGAGTGCACACCACACAGCTCTACACAACGTGGATATTTTGTGTGTATCACCTCCAATAGGAACAGAGTGCACACACACAGCTCTACACAACGTGGATATTTTGTGTGGATAGCCTCCACTAGGAAAAGAGGACACACACACAGCTCTACACAACGTGGATATTTTGTGTGTATCACCTCCAATAGGAACAGGGTGCACACCACACAGCTCTACACAACGTGGATATTTTGTGTGTATCACCTCCAATAGGAACAGAGTGCACACACACAGCTCTACACAACGTGGATATTTTGTGTGTATCACCTCCAATAGGAACAGAGTGCACACACACAGCTCTACACAACGTGGATATTTTGTGTGGATAGCCTCCACTAGGAACAGAGTGCACACACACAGCTCTACACAACGTGGATATTTTGTGTGTATCACCTCCAATAGGAACAGAGTGCACACACACAGCTCTACACAACGTGGATATTTTGTGTGTATCACCTCCAATAGGAACAGAGTGCACACACACAGCTCTACACAACGTGGATATTTTGTGTGTATCACCTCCAATAGGAACAGGGTGCACACACACATCTCTACACAACGTGGATATTTTGTGTGTATCACCTCGAATAGGAACAGAGTGCACACACACAGCTCTACACAACGTGGATATTTTGTGTGTATCACCTCCAATAGGAACATGGTGCACACACACAGCTCTACACAACGTGGATATTTTGTGTGTATCACCTCGAATAGGAACAGGGTGCACACACACAGCTCTACACAACGTGGATATTTTGTGTGGATAGCCTCCAATAGGAACAGAGTGCACACCACAGAAGGGGGACCATGATCATGAAGGATAGACACACAGATAAGTTCTGATCTATCATAGTACTGTATACCATTTACTAGAGGTCACTAGTGGTGCTATACATTTTGTTACATCCCAGTGAATGTGGACCATGATCATGATGAAGGATAGACACACAGATAAGTTATGATGTAGCATAGTACTGTATACCATTTACTAGAGGTCGCTTGTGGTGCTATACATTTTGTTACAGCCCAGTGAATGGGGACCATGATCATGATGAAGGATAGACATACATATAAGCTCTGGTCTGTAGTAGTACTGTAAACCATTTACTAGAGGTCACTAGTGGTGCTATACATTTTGTTACAGCCCAGTGAATGGGGACCATGATCATGATGAAGGATAGACACGCAGATAAGCTCTGATCTATCATAACACTGTATACCATTTACTAGAGGTCGCTAGTGGTGCTATAATTTTGTTTCAGCTCAGTGAAGAGGGACCATGATCATGATGAACGATAGACATACAGATAAGCTCTGGTCTATCATAGCACTGTATACCATTTACTAGAGGTCACTAGTGGTTCTATACATTTTGTTACAACCCAGTGAAGGGGGACCATGATCATGATGAAGGATAGACATACAGATAAGCTCTGGTCTATCATAGCACTGTATACCATTTACTAGAGGTCACTAGTGGTGCTATACATTTTGTTGCAGCCCAGTGAATGGGGACCATGATCATGATGAACGATAGACATACAGATAAGCTCTGGCATATCATAGGACTGCATACCATTTACTAGAGGTCACTAATGGTCTATACATTGAATTTCAGTCCAGTGAATGCGGACCATGATCATGATGAACCATAGACATACAGATAAGCTCTGGTATATCATAGGACTGTATACCATTTACTAGAGGTCACTAGTGTTGCTATACATTTTGCTCAGCCCGGGGAATGGGGACCATGATGATCTTGAACGATAGACATATAGATAAGCTCTGGTATATCATAGCACTGTATTCCGTTTACTAGAAGTCACTAGTGGTACTATACATTTGTTGTAGACCAGTGAAGGGGGACCATGATCATGATGGATAGACACACAGATATTCTCTGGTCTATCATAACACTGTACACCATTTACTAGATGTCACTGATGGTGCTATACATTTTGTTACAGCCCAGTTAAGAGGGGCCATGATCATGATGAAGGATAGACACACAGATAAGCTCTGGTCTATCATAACACTGTATACCATTCACTAGAGGTCACTAGTGGTGCTATACATTTTCTTGTAGCCCAGTGACGGGGTACAATGATGATGATGAAGATGATGATGATGATGATGATGAAGGATAGACACACACACACACACACACACACACACACACAAGCTCTGGTCCATCACAACACTGTATTACATTCAGCCTGTACTTTTTAATGGTTAATGATGCAATAAAGTTTAATGCCTGGTCATGTCCGTGCTGAAAATGTGTGGTGCCGTGTATGTGTCGAAGTAGCTGTAAAAAGTGGCCTCTGTTTGGTACATTTTACGGCTAAATGGAATGTTGGCAAGTGTGAAAGTTTAGGAAATTTCAAAGCCAGCATATATCGACTGAGTTTTTAACATTGATAATCACCAATCTCCTGTATTTACAACGAAATGTGTGGTAAAACAATTTCTGTATATGTTTATCTCGATTAAGTGACCAATCGGTAAAATGTGGTAAGAAATCGTCAAATATTAAAGTTGAGGTTTTTTAATCATTATTACGTCCTATTGTCTAGGAATTTTTAAGTATAAACATTCTTGTTATGGGAATGAAACTAAGGAAATAGCATGCTGTGCAGTTACTAAGTTAAGGGAAATGTGTTACGTAATCTGTCTCGCCCAAGTTTGATAAGTATGTGTATTTATGCAAAGTTACGAACATTGCATTGAAATTGTCATGTTTATTTTCTCTGCTACGTATAGCAAGCATCGTATTCCACCCACAATATCGATGTCGAGATTTAACCGCGAATTTATGTTTTGACGTCCCCTGAAACAAGAAAGAAAAGCGTTTTTAGAAAAGGATCCGCGCGCGCGCGTGTGTGTGTGTGTGTGTCTGTGAACAGCATAAGACAAGACCAAATTTTTATATTTAGACTAAGTATCTTTCAAAGATGCGACATCAAGATTTTCAAGAAAATCCCTTACCTCCAGCTATTCTCTACATGGAAGATTTATCGAAACTTTATTCACTCTAACGATTTTGATTAAAGTGCTGTATATTAAAGATATTTACATAACAAATAAAATGTATATCTTGAATTTTGTGGGAATAGTCTGTAATGTCCCATTCATTCGGAAGGAATTTTGTATAATGTTGTAATTGGTAAGCGTTAAGCAATAGGCGAAAACGACTACATAACAAATGTACATCTCTTTAAAACATACAATTTATTTAAAATTAGTTTTTCTGAGATATCCGTTATTAATGGTTCGGATTGTTCATTTCTTGATCATTCTTTAAAGTCCCTTCACTTCTGTTGTTTCTCGTGACGCCATACAAACAGTATGGCATTTTAAGGAGAGCATATAGCGTTCAGTTGTTAAACATTTGACTATCGCTTTTCTCTATAACGAAATGTGTAATGTAGCTGTTTCTCTAAAGGTTTATCTCGATTAAAATGTAGTGGGTAGAAAAATAAGCTTTAGTAAGTTTAGTTTGTATACCCAGTAATAAACGAGAGAGAGAGAAAGTCATATGAATGTGTCTCATCAGATTTTATAAATAGGTTACATCTTTGTTTTAAAATTCATAATCATGGAAGGACTTTACAAATACGTAGTCACTTTATACAGACACAAGACACTCAGCGGAATACTTTGAGTTTTGATCGGAGAAAGCGGTGTGAATGTTGGGATAATGTGTTGTGTGTTTCAGTGTTGCTGAACCAGGAGGGTAACGACATCGCCGACGACGTCCTGAACGTGGTGCGCGACTATCTGCAACAGTCTAGTGACCTGCAGGTCCAGATAGATCAGGTGTATCGCGTCGTCGGTAATGGTTCTGACGCCCATTCCTTCCTCGATAACAGTTGAGTATCTGTTCCTCTAGGGATAGAACAATATCCCCAACGTCAGGTAAGCTAACACTTGCTATGGCTCGCGGGTACCTCAATACTTCCAGCAAAACAAAAATACCAACATAGGCCTCTGATCAAGCAACACAATCATTCAGCCAGCAGTTACGACATACCAAAGTCCGTCAAAGCTGTCGTCCTCCGTGGTGTAGTGGTTACCATCCTAGCGTCTAGTTCCCGAGGTCACGGGTTCAAACACAGAGGAGGGCGATGAATTTTTTTCGAGCGTAAAAATGCTTAGCATGGCTTCCTTCGGAAGGGAAGTAAAGCCGGTGGTTCCGTGTCGTAGATTTACGGCACGTAAAAGAACCTCAAGGCTGATAAAGAGGCCGCTGAGCAAAATTACCGGTCTTTCACGGCCTGTATAGAATGGAACGCTAAGGACCACAGCAGTTAAAGAGCGTCCATAAATAAAAAAAATCAATCAATCCGTCAAAGATAAATAGCAAGAAAATACAGGGAGTACATTACTAACTCAAGTGAAGCAACAAGGCTACAGTAGTCGCGATAGGGTTAAAGACAGCGACATGGCTCCTGCTATCGACACTCTAGTAGTTTGGGTTCTCTTCTACATAACTTCCATGTTTCAGACAGGCTTAGTTATATAGCAAGACAATACAGGGGGTACCCTGACTCAAGTGAAGCAACAAGGCTACAGTAGTCGCGATAGGGTTAAAGACAGCGACATGGCTCCTGCTATCGACACTCTAGTAGTTTGGGTTCTCTTCTACATCACTTCCATGTTTCAGACAGGCTTAGTTATATAGCAAGACAATACAGGGGGTACATTACTGACTCAAGTGAACCAACAAGGCTACAGTAGTCGCGATAGGGTTAAAGACAGCGACATGGCTCCTGCTATCGACACTCTAGTAGTTTGGGTTCTCTTCTACATCACTTCCATGTTACAGACAGGCTTAGTTAAATAGCAAGACAATACAGGGAGTACATTACTAACTCAAGTGAAGCAACAAGGCTACAGTAGTCGCGATAGGGTTAAAGACAGCGACATGGCTCCTGCTATCGACACTCTAGTAGTTTGGGTTCTACATCACTTCCATGTTACAGACAGGCTTAGTTAAATAGCAAGACAATACAGGGAGTACATTACTAACTCAAGTGAAGCAACAAGGCTACAGTAGTCGCGATAGGGTTAAAGACAGCGACATGGCTCCTGCTATTGACACTCTAGTAGCTTGGGTTCTCTTCTACATCACTTCCATGTTTCAGACAGGCTTAGTTAAATAGCAAGACAATACAGGGAGTACATTACTAACTCAAGTGAAGCAACAAGGCTACAGTAGTCGCGATAGGATAAAAGACAGCGACATGGCTCCTGCTATCGACACTCTAGTAGTTTGGGTTCTACATCACTTCCATGTTACAGACAGGCTTAGTTAAATAGCAAGACAATACAGGGAGTACCCTGACTCAAGTGAAGCAACAAGGCTACAGTAGCCGCGATAGGGTTAAAGACAGCGACATGGCTCCTGCTATCGACACTCTAGTAGTTTGGGTTCTCTTCTACATCACTTCCATGTTACAGACAGGCTTAGTTAAATAGCAAGACAATACAGGGAGTACATTACTAACTCAAGTGAAGCAACAAGGCTACAGTAGTCGCGATAGGATAAAAGACAGCGACATGGCTCCTGCTATCGACACTCTAGTAGTTTGGGTTCTACATCACTTCCATGTTACAGACAGGCTTAGCTAAATAGCAAGACAATACAGGGAGTACATTACTAACTCAAGTGAAGCAACAAGGCTACAGTAGTCGCGATAGGGTTAAAGACAGCGACATGGCTCCTGCTATCGACACTCTAGTAGTTTGGGTTCTCTTCTACATCACTTCCATGTTTCAGACAGGCTTAGTTATATAGCAAGACAATACAGGGAGTACATTACTAACTCAAGTGAAGCAACAAGGCTACAGTAGTCGCGATAGGGTTAAAGACAGCGACATGGCTCCTGCTATCGACACTCTAGTAGTTTGGGTTCTACATCACTTCCATGTTTCAGACAGGCTTAGCTAAATAGCAAGAAAGTACTCTACCGTACACTGACTCAAGTGAAACAACAAGGCTACAAGTAGTCGAGATAGGGTTAAAGACAGCGACATGGCTCCTGCTAGTAGTTTGGGTTCTACATCACTTCCATGTTTCAGACAGGCTTAGCGGTTGTCAATTACGCTTGCTCGCAGCAAAGTTCTCGGATATGCCACATGAAAGCATTCGCTGAGACGGGTCTGGAATTCTCCGACAATGGTAAACCTCAGAGCAGTCCGCCGGTGTAGCTGAATCATCATGCACACAATCGTTAGCGGCTTCTTCGGCCAGCCTATAGCCTTCTGCTGTTCCTTCATCTGATCCTTTCCTCCTGGTGATGGCAAGGACACAATCACTAGGAGCTTCTTCGGCTAGCCTATAGCCTTCTGCTGTTCCTTCATCTGATCCTTTCCTCCTGATGAAGTTATATACACAAGATTCTTGTTGAGTCGAGGTGGGACCTGTTGTGTTTGTTACTCCTGATGAAGTTATATACACAAGCTTCTTGTTGAGTCGAGGTGGGAGCTGTTGTGTTTGTTACTCCTGATGATGTTATGTACACAAGATCTATGTTGTGTCGAGGTGGGAGCTGTTGTGTTTGTTACTCCTGATGATGTTATGTACACAAGATCTATGTTGTGTCGAGGTGGGTGCTGTTGTGTTTGTTACTCCTGATGATGTTATGTACACAAGATCTATATTGAGTCGAGGTGGGAGCTGTTGTGTTTGTTACTCCTGATGTTATGTTCACAAGATCTATATTGAGTCGAGGTGGGAGCTGTTGTGCTTGTTACTCCTGATGATGTTATGTACACAAGATCTATATTGAGTCGAGGTGGGAGCTGTTGTGTTTGTTACTCCTGATGATGTTATGTACACAAGATCTATGTTGTGTCAAGGTGGGAGCTGTTGTGTTTGTTACTCCTGATGATGTTATGTACACAAGATCTATATTGAGTCGAGGTGGGAGCTGTTGTGTTTGTTACTCCTGATGATGTTATGTACACAAGATCTATCTTGTGTCGAGGTGGGAGCTGTAGTGTTTGTTACTCCTGATGATGTTATGTACACAAGATCTATATTGAGTCGAGGTGGGAGCTGTTGTGTTTGTTACTCCTGATGTTATGTTCACAAGATCTATATTGAGTCGAGGTGGGAGCTGTTGTGCTTGTTACTCCTGATGATGTTATGTACACAAGATCTATATTGAGTCGAGGTGGGAGCTGTTGTGTTTGTTACTCCTGATGATGTTATGTACACAAGATCTATGTTGTGTCAAGGTGGGAGCTGTTGTGTTTGTTACTCCTGATGATGTTATGTACACCAGATCTATATTGAGTCGAGGTGGGAGCTGTTGTGTTTGTTACTCCTGATGATGTTATGTTCACAAGATCTATATTGTGTCAAGGTGGGAGCTGTTGTGTTTGTTACTCCTGATGATGTTATGTTCACAAGATCTATATTGTGTCAAGGTGGGAGCTGTTGTGTTTGTTACTCCTGATGTTATGTTCACAAGATCTATATTGAGTCGAGGTGGGAGCTGTTGTGTTTGTTACTCCTGATGATGTTATGTACACAAGATCTATATTGTGTCAAGGTGGGAGCTGTTGTGTTTGTTACTCCTGATGTTATGTTCACAAGATCTATGTTGTGTCGAGGTGGGAGCTGTTGTGTTTGTTACTCCTGATGATGTTATGTACACAAGATTCTTGTTGAGTCGAGGTGGGAGCTGTTGTGTTTGTTACTCCTGATGATGTTATGTACACAAGATCTATATTGTGTCAAGGTAGGAGCTGTTGTGTTTGTTACTCCTGATGTTATGTTCACAAGATCTATGTTGTGTCGAGGTGGGAGCTGTTGTGGTTGTTACTCCTGATGATGTTATATACACAAGATTCTTGTTGAGTCGAGGTGGGAGCTGTTGTGTTTGTTACTCCTGATGAAGTTATATACACAAGATTCTTGTTGAGTCGAGGTGGGAGCTGTTGTGTTTGTTACTCCTGATGATGTTATGTACACAAGATCTATATTGAGTCGAGGTGGGAGCTGTTGTGTTTGTTACTCCTGATGATGTTATGTACACAAGATCTATATTCTGTCAAGGTGGGAGCTGTTGTGTTTGTTACTCCTGATGATGTTATGTACACCAGATCTATATTGAGTCGAGGTGGGAGCTGTTGTGTTTGTTACTCCTGATGATGTTATGTACACAAGATCTATGTTGTGTCGAGCTGGGTGCTGTTGTGTTTGTTACTCCTGATGATGTTATGTACACAAGATCTATATTGTGTCAAGGTGGGAGCTGTTGTGTTTGTTACTCCTGATGATGTTATGTACACAAGATCTATATTGTGTCGAGGTGGGTGCTGTTGTGTTTGTTACTCCTGATGTTATGTACACAAGATCTATATTGTGTCAAGGTGGGAGCTGTTGTGTTTGTTACTCCTGATGATGTTATGTACACAAGATCTATGTTGTGTCGAGGTGGGTGCTGTTGTGTTTGTTACTCCTGATGTTATGTACACAAGATCTATATTGAATCGAGGTGGGGGCTGTTGTGTTTGTTACTCCTGATGATGTTATGTACACAAGATTCTTGTTGTGTCGAGGTGGGTGCTGTTGTGTTTGTTACTCCTGATGTTATGTACACAAGATCTATATTGTGTCGAGGTGGAAGCTGTTGTGTTTGTTGCTCCTAATGATGTTATGTACACAAGATCTATATTGTGTCAAGGTGGGAGCTGTTGTGTTTGTTACTCCTGATGATGTTATGTACACAAGATCTATGTTGTGTCGAGGTGGGAACTGTTGTGTTTGTTACTCCTGATGTTATGTACACAAGATCTATGTTGTGTCGATGTGGGAGCTGTTTTGTTTGTTACTCCTGACGTTATGTACACAAGATCTATGTTGTGTCGAGGTGGGAGCTGTTGTGTTTGTTTCTCCTGATGTTATGTACACAAGATCTATATTGTGTCGAGGTGGAAGCTGTTGTGTTTGTTACTCCTGATGATGTTATGTACACAAGATCTATATTGTGTCAAGGTGGGTGCTGTTGTGTTTGTTACTCCTGATGATGTTATGTACACAAGATCTATGTTGTGTCGAGGTGGGAGCTGTTGTGTTTGTTACTCCTGATGTTATGTACACAAGATCTATATTGTGTCGAGGTGGGAGCTGTTGTGTTTGTTACTCCTGATGTTATGTACACAAGAGCTATGTTGTGTCGAGGTGGGAGCTGTTGTGTTTGTTACTCCTGATGATGTTATGTACACAAGATTCTTGTTGTGTCGAGGTGGGTGCTGTTGTGTTTGTTACTCCTGATGTTATGTACACAAGATCTATGTTGTGTCGAGGTGGGAGCTGTTGTGTTTGTTACTCCTGATGATGTTATGTACACAAGATCTATATTGTGTCAAGGTGGGAGCTGTTGTGTTTGTTACTCCTGATGTTATGTACACAAGATCTATGTTGTGTCGAGGTTGGTGCTGTTGTGTTTGTTACTCCTGATGTTATGTACACAAGATCTATATTGTGTCAAGGTGGGAGCTGTTGTGTTTGTGACTCCTCATGATGTTATGTACACAAGATCTATATTGTGTCGAGGTGGGTGCTGTTGTGTTTGTTACTCCTGATGATGTTATGTACACAAGATCTATATTGTGTCGAGGTGGGTGCTGTTGTGTTTGTTACTCCTGATGATGTTATGTACACAAGATCTATATTGTGTCCAGGTGGGAGCTGTTGTGTTTGTTACTCCTGATGATGTTATGTACACAAGATCTATATTGCGTCAAGGTGGGAGCTGTTGTGTTTGTTACTCCTGATGATGTTATGTACACAAGATCTATGTTGTGTCGAGGTGGGTGCTGTTGTGTTTGTTACTCCTGATGATGTTATGTACACAAGATCTATATTGTGTCAAGGTGGGAGCTGTTGTGTTTGTTACTCCTGATGATGTTATGTACACAAGATCTATTATGTGTCAAGGTGGGTGCTGTTGTGTTTGTTATTCCTGATGATGTTATGTACACAAGATCTATATTGTGTCGAGGTGGGTGCTGTTGTGTTTGTTACTCCTGATGTTATGTACACAAGATCTATGTTGTGTCGAGGTGGGAGCTGTTGTGTTTGTTACTCCTGATGTTATGTACACAAGATCTATGTTGTGTCGATGTGGGAGCTGTTTTGTTTGTTAATCCTGATGTTATGTACACAAGATCTATGTTGTGTCGAGGTGGGAGCTGTTGTGTTTGTTTCTCCTGATGTTATGTACACAAGATCTATTTTGTGTCGAGGTGGAAGCTGTTGTGTTTGTTACTCCTGATGATGTTATGTACACAAGATCTATATTGTGTCAAGGTGGGTGCTGTTGTGTTTGTTACTCCTGATGATGTTATGTACACAAGATCTATGTTGTGTCGAGGTGGGAGCTGTTGTGTTTGTTACTCCTGATGTTATGTACACAAGATCTATGTTGTGTCGAGGTGGGAGCTGTTGTGTTTGTTACTCCTGATGATGTTATGTACACAAGATCTATATTGTGTCAAGGTGGGAGCTGTTGTGTTTGTTATTCCTGATGATGTTATGTACACAAGATCTATATTGTGTCGAGGTGGGTGCTGTTGTGTTTGTTACTCCTGATGTTATGTACACAAGATCTATGTTGTGTCGAGGTGGGAGCTGTTGTGTTTGTTACTCCTGATGTTATGTACACAAGATCTATGTTGTGTCGATGTGGGAGCTGTTTTGTTTGTTACTCCTGATGTTATGTACACAAGATCTATGTTGTGTCGAGGTGGGAGCTGTTGTGTTTGTTTCTCCTGATGTTATGTACACAAGATCTATATTGTGTCGAGGTGGAAGCTGATGTGTTTGTTACTCCTGATGATGTTATGTACACAAGATCTATATTGTGTCAAGGTGGGTGCTGTTGTGTTTGTTACTCCTGATGATGTTATGTACACAAGATCTATGTTGTGTCGAGGTGGGAGCTGTTGTGTTTGTTACTCCTGATGTTATGTACACAAGATCTATGTTGTGTCGAGGTGGGAGCTGTTGTGTTTGTTACTCCTGATGTTATGTACACAAGATCTATGTTGTGTCGAGGTGGGAGCTGTTGTGTTTGTTACTCCTGATGTTATGTACACAAGATCTATATTGAGTCGAGGTGGGAGCTGTTGTGTTTGTTACTCCTGATGTTATGTTCACAAGATCTATATTGAGTCGAGGTGGGAGCTGTTGTGCTTGTTACTCCTGATGATGTTATGTACACAAGATCTATGTTGTGTCGAGGTGGGAGCTGTTGTGTTTGTTACTCCTGATGATGTTATGTACACAAGATCTATGTTGTGTCAAGGTGGGAGCTGTTGTGTTTGTTACTCCTGATGATGTTATGTACACAAGATCTATATTGAGTCGAGGTGGGAGCTGTTGTGTTTGTTACTCCTGATGATGTTATGTACACAAGATCTATGATGTGTCGAGGTGGGAGCTGTAGTGTTTGTTACTCCTGATGATGTTATGTACACAAGATCTATATTGAGTCGAGGTGGGAGCTGTTGTGTTTGTTACTCCTGATGTTATGTTCACAAGATCTATGTTGTGTCGAGGTGGGAGCTGTTGTGGTTGTTACTCCTGATGATGTTATATACACAAGATTCTTGTTGAGTCGAGGTGGGAGCTGTTGTGTTTGTTACTCCTGATGAAGTTATATACACAAGATTCTTGTTGAGTCGAGGTGGGAGCTGTTGTGTTTGTTACTCCTGATGATGTTATGTACACAAGATCTATATTGAGTCGAGGTGGGAGCTGTTGTGTTTGTTACTCCTGATGATGTTATGTACACAAGATCTATATTCTGTCAAGGTGGGAGCTGTTGTGTTTGTTACTCCTGATGATGTTATGTACACCAGATCTATATTGAGTCGAGGTGGGAGCTGTTGTGTTTGTTACTCCTGATGATGTTATGTACACAAGATCTATGTTGTGTCGAGGTGGAAGCTGTTGTGTTTGTTACTCCTGATGATGTTATGTTCACAAGATCTATATTGCGTCAAGGTGGGAGCTGTTGTGTTTGTTACTCCTGATGATGTTATGTACACAAGATATATGTTGTGTCGAGGTGGGTGCTGTTGTGTTTGTTACTCCTGATGTTATGTACACAAGATCTATATTGAATCGAGGTGGGGGCTGTTGTGTTTGTTACTCCTGATGATGTTATGTACACAAGATTCTTGTTGTGTCGAGGTGGGTGCTGTTGTGTTTGTTACTCCTGATGTTATGTACACAAGATCTATGTTGTGTCGAGGTGGGAGCTGTTGTGTTTGTTACTCCTGATGATGTTATGTACACAAGATCTATGTTGTGTCGAGGTGGAAGCTGTTGTGTTTGTTACTCCTGATGATGTTATGTACACAAGATCTATGTTGTGTCGAGGTGGAAGCTGTTGTGTTTGTTACTCCTGATGATGTTATGTACACAAGATCTATATTGAGTCGAGGTGGGAGCTGTTGTGTTTGTTACTCCTGATGATGTTATGTTCACAAGATTCTTGTTGAGTCGAGGTGGGAGCTGTTGTGTTTGTTACTCCTGATGATGTTATGTTCACAAGATTCTTGTTGAGTCGAGGTGGAAGCTGTTGTGTTTGTTTCTCCTGATGATGTTATGTACACAAGATCTATATTGAGTCGAGGTGGGAGCTGTTGTGTTTGTTACTCCTGATGAAGTTATATACACAAGATTCTTGTTGAGTCTAGGTGGGAGCTGTTGTGTTTGTTACTCCTGATGATGTTATGTACACAAGATCTATATTGTGTCGAGGTGGAAGCTGTTGTGTTTGTTACTCCTGATGATGTTATGTACACAAGATCTATATTGTGTCGAGGTGAAAGCTGTTGTGGTTGTTACTCCTGATGATGTTATGTACACAAGATCTATATTGTGTCAAGGTGGGAGCTGTTGTGTTTGTTACTCCTGATGATGTTATGTACACAAGATCTATGTTGTGTCAAGGTGGGAGCTGTTGTGTTTGTTACTCCTGATGATGTTATGTACACAAGATCTGTATTGTGTCAAGGTGGGAGCTGTTGTGTTTGTTTCTCCTGATGTTATGTACACAAGATCTATATTGTGTCGAGGTGGAAGCTGTTGTGTTTGTTACTCCTGATGATGTTATGTACACAAGATCTATATTGTGTCAAGGTGGGTGCTGTTGTGTTTGTTACTCCTGATGATGTTATGTACACAAGATCTATGTTGTGTCGAGGTGGGAGCTGTTGTGTTTGTTACTCCTGATGTTATGTACACAAGATCTATATTGTGTCGAGGTGGGAGCTGTTGTGTTTGTTACTCCTGATGTTATGTACACAAGAGCTATGTTGTGTCGAGGTGGGAGCTGTTGTGTTTGTTACTCCTGATGATGTTATGTACACAAGATTCTTGTTGTGTCGAGGTGGGTGCTGTTGTGTTTGTTACTCCTGATGTTATGTACACAAGATCTATGTTGTGTCGAGGTGGGAGCTGTTGTGTTTGTTACTCCTGATGATGTTATGTACACAAGATCTATATTGTGTCAAGGTGGGAGCTGTTGTGTTTGTTACTCCTGATGTTATGTACACAAGATCTATGTTGTGTCGAGGTTGGTGCTGTTGTGTTTGTTACTCCTGATGTTATGTACACAAGATCTATATTGTGTCAAGGTGGGAGCTGTTGTGTTTGTGACTCCTCATGATGTTATGTACACAAGATCTATATTGTGTCGAGGTGGGTGCTGTTGTGTTTGTTACTCCTGATGATGTTATGTACACAAGATCTATATTGTGTCGAGGTGGGTGCTGTTGTGTTTGTTACTCCTGATGATGTTATGTACACAAGATCTATATTGTGTCCAGGTGGGAGCTGTTGTGTTTGTTACTCCTGATGATGTTATGTACACAAGATCTATATTGCGTCAAGGTGGGAGCTGTTGTGTTTGTTACTCCTGATGATGTTATGTACACAAGATCTATGTTGTGTCGAGGTGGGTGCTGTTGTGTTTGTTACTCCTGATGATGTTATGTACACAAGATCTATATTGTGTCAAGGTGGGAGCTGTTGTGTTTGTTACTCCTGATGATGTTATGTACACAAGATCTATTATGTGTCAAGGTGGGTGCTGTTGTGTTTGTTATTCCTGATGATGTTATGTACACAAGATCTATATTGTGTCGAGGTGGGTGCTGTTGTGTTTGTTACTCCTGATGTTATGTACACAAGATCTATGTTGTGTCGAGGTGGGAGCTGTTGTGTTTGTTACTCCTGATGTTATGTACACAAGATCTATGTTGTGTCGATGTGGGAGCTGTTTTGTTTGTTAATCCTGATGTTATGTACACAAGATCTATTTTGTGTCGAGGTGGAAGCTGTTGTGTTTGTTACTCCTGATGATGTTATGTACACAAGATCTATATTGTGTCAAGGTGGGTGCTGTTGTGTTTGTTACTCCTGATGATGTTATGTACACAAGATCTATGTTGTGTCGAGGTGGGAGCTGTTGTGTTTGTTACTCCTGATGTTATGTACACAAGATCTATGTTGTGTCGAGGTGGGAGCTGTTGTGTTTGTTACTCCTGATGATGTTATGTACACAAGATCTATATTGTGTCAAGGTGGGAGCTGTTGTGTTTGTTATTCCTGATGATGTTATGTACACAAGATCTATATTGTGTCGAGGTGGGTGCTGTTGTGTTTGTTACTCCTGATGTTATGTACACAAGATCTATGTTGTGTCGAGGTGGGAGCTGTTGTGTTTGTTACTCCTGATGTTATGTACACAAGATCTATGTTGTGTCGATGTGGGAGCTGTTTTGTTTGTTACTCCTGATGTTATGTACACAAGATCTATGTTGTGTCGAGGTGGGAGCTGTTGTGTTTGTTTCTCCTGATGTTATGTACACAAGATCTATATTGTGTCGAGGTGGAAGCTGATGTGTTTGTTACTCCTGATGATGTTATGTACACAAGATCTATATTGTGTCAAGGTGGGTGCTGTTGTGTTTGTTACTCCTGATGATGTTATGTACACAAGATCTATGTTGTGTCGAGGTGGGAGCTGTTGTGTTTGTTACTCCTGATGTTATGTACACAAGATCTATGTTGTGTCGAGGTGGGAGCTGTTGTGTTTGTTACTCCTGATGTTATGTACACAAGATCTATGTTGTGTCGAGGTGGGAGCTGTTGTGTTTGTTACTCCTGATGTTATGCACACAAGATCTATATTGAGTCGAGGTGGGAGCTGTTGTGTTTGTTACTCCTGATGTTATGTTCACAAGATCTATATTGAGTCGAGGTGGGAGCTGTTGTGCTTGTTACTCCTGATGATGTTATGTACACAAGATCTATGTTGTGTCGAGGTGGGAGCTGTTGTGTTTGTTACTCCTGATGATGTTATGTACACAAGATCTATGTTGTGTCAAGGTGGGAGCTGTTGTGTTTGTTACTCCTGATGATGTTATGTACACAAGATCTATATTGAGTCGAGGTGGGAGCTGTTGTGTTTGTTACTCCTGATGATGTTATGTACACAAGATCTATGATGTGTCGAGGTGGGAGCTGTAGTGTTTGTTACTCCTGATGATGTTATGTACACAAGATCTATATTGAGTCGAGGTGGGAGCTGTTGTGTTTGTTACTCCTGATGTTATGTTCACAAGATCTATGTTGTGTCGAGGTGGGAGCTGTTGTGGTTGTTACTCCTGATGATGTTATATACACAAGATTCTTGTTGAGTCGAGGTGGGAGCTGTTGTGTTTGTTACTCCTGATGAAGTTATATACACAAGATTCTTGTTGAGTCGAGGTGGGAGCTGTTGTGTTTGTTACTCCTGATGATGTTATGTACACAAGATCTATATTGAGTCGAGGTGGGAGCTGTTGTGTTTGTTACTCCTGATGATGTTATGTACACAAGATCTATATTCTGTCAAGGTGGGAGCTGTTGTGTTTGTTACTCCTGATGATGTTATGTACACCAGATCTATATTGAGTCGAGGTGGGAGCTGTTGTGTTTGTTACTCCTGATGATGTTATGTACACAAGATCTATATTGTGTCGAGGTGGAAGCTGTTGTGTTTGTTACTCCTGATGATGTTATGTTCACAAGATCTATATTGCGTCAAGGTGGGAGCTGTTGTGTTTGTTACTCCTGATGATGTTATGTACACAAGATATATGTTGTGTCGAGGTGGGTGCTGTTGTGTTTGTTACTCCTGATGTTATGTACACAAGATCTATATTGAATCGAGGTGGGGGCTGTTGTGTTTGTTACTCCTGATGATGTTATGTACACAAGATTCTTGTTGTGTCGAGGTGGGTGCTGTTGTGTTTGTTACTCCTGATGTTATGTACACAAGATCTATGTTGTGTCGAGGTGGGAGCTGTTGTGTTTGTTACTCCTGATGATGTTATGTACACAAGATCTATGTTGTGTCGAGGTGGAAGCTGTTGTGTTTGTTACTCCTGATGATGTTATGTACACAAGATCTATGTTGTGTCGAGGTGAAAGCTGTTGTGTTTGTTACTCCTGATGATGTTATGTACACAAGATCTATATTGAGTCGAGGTGGGAGCTGTTGTGTTTGTTACTCCTGATGATGTTATGTTCACAAGATTCTTGTTGAGTCGAGGTGGGAGCTGTTGTGTTTGTTACTCCTGATGATGTTATGTTCACAAGATTCTTGTTGAGTCGAGGTGGAAGCTGTTGTGTTTGTTTCTCCTGATGATGTTATGTACACAAGATCTATATTGAGTCGAGGTGGGAGCTGTTGTGTTTGTTACTCCTGATGAAGTTATATACACAAGATTCTTGTTGAGTCTAGGTGGGAGCTGTTGTGTTTGTTACTCCTGATGATGTTATGTACACAAGATCTATATTGTGTCGAGGTGGAAGCTGTTGTGTTTGTTACTCCTGATGATGTTATGTACACAAGATCTATATTGTGTCGAGGTGGAAGCTGTTGTGGTTGTTACTCCTGATGATGTTATGTACACAAGATCTATATTGTGTCAAGGTGGGAGCTGTTGTGTTTGTTACTCCTGATGATGTTATGTACACAAGATCTGTATTGTGTCAAGGTGGGAGCTGTTGTGTTTGTTACTCCTGATGATGTTATGTACACAAGATCTATATTGTGTCGAGGTGGGTGCTGTTGTGTTTGTTACTCCTGATGATGTTATGTACACAAGATCTATATTGTGTCGAGGTGGGTGCTGTTGTGTTTGTTACTCCTGATGATGTTATGTACACAAGATCTATATTGTGTCGAGGTGGGTGCTGTTGTGTTTGTTACTCCTGATGATGTTATGTACACAAGATCTATATTGTGTCCAGGTGGGAGCTGTTGTGTTTGTTACTCCTGATGATGTTATGTACACAAGATCTATATTGTGTCAAGGTGGGAGCTGTTGTGTTTGTTACTCCTGATGATGTTATGTACACAAGATCTATGTTGTGTCGAGGTGGGTGCTGTTGTGTTTGTTACTCCTGATGATGTTATGTACACAAGATCTATATTGTGTCAAGGTGGGAGCTGTTGTGTTTGTTATTCCTGATGATGTTATGTACACAAGATCTATATTGTGTCGAGGTGGGTGCTGTTGTGTTTGTTACTCCTGATGATGTTATGTACACAAGATCTATATTGTGTCAAGGTGGGAGCTGTTGTGTTTGTTACTCCTGATGATGTTATGTACACAAGATCTATATTGTGTCGAGGTGGGTGCTGTTGTGTTTGTTACTCCTGATGATGTTATGTACACAAGATCTATATTGTGTTTAGGTGGGTGCTGTTGTGTTTGTTACTCCTGATGATGTTATGTACACAAGATCTATGTTGTGTCGAGGTGGGTGCTGTTGTGTTTGTTACTCCTGATGATGTTATGTACACAAGATCTATATTGTGTCAAGGTGGGAGCTGTTGTGTTTGTTACTCCTGATGATGTTATGTACACAAGATCTATATTGTGTCGAGGTGGGTGCTGTTGTGTTTGTTACTCCTGATGTTATGTACACAAGATCTATATTGTGTCAAGGTGGGAGCTGTTGTGTTTGTTACTCCTGATGATGTTATGTACACAAGATCTATGTTGTGTCGAGGTGGGTGCTGTTGTGTTTGTTACTCCTGATGTTATGTACACAAGATCTATATTGAATCGAGGTGGGGCTGTTGTGTTTGTTACTCCTGATGATGTTATGTACACAAGATTCTTGTTGTGTCGAGGTGGGTGCTGTTGTGTTTGTTACTCCTGATGATGTTATGTACACAAGATCTATATTGTGTCAAGGTGGGAGCTGTTGTGTTTGTTACTCCTGATGATGTTATGTACACAAGATCTATATTGTGTCGAGGTGGGTGCTGTTGTGTTTGTTACTCCTGATGTTATGTACACAAGATCTATGTTGTGTCGAGGTGGGAGCTGTTGTGTTTGTTACTCCTGATGTTATGTACACAAGATCTATGTTGTGTCGAGGTGGGAGCTGTTGTGTTTGTTACTCCTGATGTTATGTACACAAGATCTATATTGAGTCGAGGTGGGAGCTGTTGTGTTTGTTACTCCTGATGTTATGTTCACAAGATCTATATTGAATCGAGGTGGGGGCTGTTGTGTTTGTTACTCCTGATGATGTTATGTACACAAGATCTATATTGTGTCGAGGTGGAAGCTGTTGTGTTTGTTACTCCTAATGATGTTATGTACACAAGATCTATATTGTGTCAAGGTGGGAGCTGTTGTGTTTGTTACTCCTGATGATGTTATGTACACAAGATCTATGTTGTGTCGAGGTGAGAACTGTTGTGTTTGTTACTCCTGATGTTATGTACACAAGATCTATGTTGTGTCGATGTGGGAGCTGTTTTGTTTGTTACTCCTGATGTTATGTACACAAGATCTATGTTGTGTCGAGGTGGGAGCTGCTGTGTTTGTTTCTCCTGATGTTATGTACACAAGATCTATATTGTGTCGAGGTGGAAGCTGTTGTGTTTGTTACTCCTGATGATGTTATGTACACAAGATCTATATTGTGTCAAGGTGGGTGCTGTTGTGTTTGTTACTCCTGATGATGTTATGTACACAAGATCTATGTTGTGTCGAGGTGGGAGCTGTTGTGTTTGTTACTCCTGATGTTATGTACACAAGATCTATGTTGTGTCGAGGTGGGAGCTGTTGTGTTTGTTACTCCTGATGTTATGTACACAAGATCTATGTTGTGTCGAGGTGGGAGCTGTTGTGTTTGTTACTCCTGATGTTATGTACACAAGATCTATATTGTGTCGAGGTGGGAGCTGTTGTGTTTGTTACTCCTGATGTTATGTACACAAGAGCTATGTTGTGTCGAGGTGGGAGCTGTTGTGTTTGTTACTCCTGATGATGTTATGTACACAAGATTCTTGTTGTGTCGAGGTGGGTGCTGTTGTGTTTGTTACTCCTGATGTTATGTACACAAGATCTATGTTGTGTCGAGGTGGGAGCTGTTGTGTTTGTTACTCCTGATGATGTTATGTACACAAGATCTATATTGTGTCAAGGTGGGAGCTGTTGTGTTTGTTACTCCTGATGTTATGTACACAAGATCTATGTTAGGTCGAGGTTGGTGCTGTTGTGTTTGTTACTCCTGATGTTATGTACACAAGATCTATATTGTGTCAAGGTGGGAGCTGTTGTGTTTGTGACTCCTCATGATGTTATGTACACAAGATCTATATTGTGTCGAGGTGGGTGCTGTTGTGTTTGTTACTCCTGATGATGTTATGTACACAAGATCTATATTGTGTCGAGGTGGGTGCTGTTGTGTTTGTTACTCCTGATGATGTTATGTACACAAGATCTATATTGTGTCCAGGTGGGAGCTGTTGTGTTTGTTACTCCTGATGATGTTATGTACACAAGATCTATATTGCGTCAATGTGGGAGCTGTTGTGTTTGTTACTCCTGATGATGTTATGTACACAAGATCTATGTTGTGTCGAGGTGGGTGCTGTTGTGTTTGTTACTCCTGATGATGTTATGTACACAAGATCTATATTGTGTCAAGGTGGGAGCTGTTGTGTTTGTTACTCCTGATGATGTTATGTACACAAGATCTATTATGTGTCAAGGTGGGAGCTGTTGTGTTTGTTATTCCTGATGATGTTATGTACACAAGATCTATATTGTGTCGAGGTGGGTGCTGTTGTGTTTGTTACTCCTGATGTTATGTACACAAGATCTATGTTGTGTCGAGGTGGGAGCTGTTGTGTTTGTTACTCCTGATGTTATGTACACAAGATCTATGTTGTGTCGATGTGGGAGCTGTTTTGTTTGTTAATCCTGATGTTATGTACACAAGATCTATGTTGTGTCGAGGTGGGAGCTGTTGTGTTTGTTTCTCCTGATGTTATGTACACAAGATCTATTTTGTGTCGAGGTGGAAGCTGTTGTGTTTGTTACTCCTGATGATGTTATGTACACAAGATCTATATTGTGTCAAGGTGGGTGCTGTTGTGTTTGTTACTCCTGATGATGTTATGTACACAAGATCTATGTTGTGTCGAGGTGGGAGCTGTTGTGTTTGTTACTCCTGATGTTATGTACACAAGATCTATGTTGTGTCGAGGTGGGAGCTGTTGTGTTTGTTACTCCTGATGATGTTATGTACACAAGATGTATATTGTGTCAAGGTGGGAGATGTTGTGTTTGTTATTCCTGATGATGTTATGTACACAAGATCTATATTGTGTCGAGGTGGGTGCTGTTGTGTTTGTTACTCCTGATGTTATGTACACAAGATCTATGTTGTGTCGAGGTGGGAGCTGTTGTGTTTGTTACTCCTGATGTTATGTACACAAGATCTATGTTGTGTCGATGTGGGAGCTGTTTTGTTTGTTACTCCTGATGTTATGTACACAAGATCTATGTTGTGTCGAGGTGGGAGCTGTTGTGTTTGTTTCTCCTGATGTTATGTACACAAGATCTATATTGTGTCGAGGTGGAAGCTGTTGTGTTTGTTACTCCTGATGATGTTATGTACACAAGATCTATATTGTGTCAAGGTGGGTGCTGTTGTGTTTGTTACTCCTGATGATGTTATGTACACAAGATCTATGTTGTGTCGAGGTGGGAGCTGTTGTGTTTGTTACTCCTGATGTTATGTACACAAGATCTATGTTGTGTCGAGGTGGGAGCTGTTGTGTTTGTTACTCCTGATGTTATGTACACAAGATCTATGTTGTGTCGAGGTGGGAGCTGTTGTGTTTGTTACTCCTGATGTTATGTACACAAGATCTATATTGAGTCGAGGTGGGAGCTGTTGTGTTTGTTACTCCTGATGTTATGTTCACAAGATCTATATTGAGTCAAGGTGGGAGCTGTTGTGCTTGTTACTCCTGATGATGTTATGTACACAAGATCTATGTTGTGTCGAGGTGGGAGCTGTTGTGTTTGTTACTCCTGATGATGTTATGTACACAAGATCTATGTTGTGTCAAGGTGGGAGCTGTTGTGTTTGTTACTCCTGATGATGTTATGTACACAAGATCTATATTGAGTCAGGTGGGAGCTGTTGTGTTTGTTACTCCTGATGATGTTATGTACACAAGATCTATGATGTGTCGAGGTGGGAGCTGTAGTGTTTGTTACTCCTGATGATGTTATGTACACAAGATCTATATTGAGTCGAGGTGGGAGCTGTTGTGTTTGTTACTCCTGATGTTATGTTCACAAGATCTATATTGAGTCGAGGTGGGAGCTGTTGTGCTTGTTACTCCTGATGATGTTATGTACACAAGATCTATATTGAGTCGAGGTGGGAGCTGTTGTGTTTGTTACTCCTGATGATGTTATGTACACAAGATCTATGTTGTGTCAAGGTGGGAGCTGTTGTGTTTGTTACTCCTGATGATGTTATGTACACCAGATCTATATTGAGTCGAGGTGGGAGCTGTTGTGTTTGTTACTCCTGATGATGTTATGTTCACAAGATCTATATTGTGTCAAGGTGGGAGCTGTTGTGTTTGTTACTCCTGATGATGTTATGTTCACAAGATCTATATTGTGTCAAGGTGGGAGCTGTTGTGTTTGTTACTCCTGATGATGTTATGTTCACAAGATCTATATTGAGTCGAGGTGGGAGCTGTTGTGTTTGTTACTCCTGATGATGTTATGTACACAAGATCTATATTGTGTCAAGGTGGGAGCTGTTGTGTTTGTTACTCCTGATGTTATGTTCACAAGATCTATGTTGTGTCGAGGTGGGAGCTGTTGTGTTTGTTACTCCTGATGATGTTATGTACACAAGATTCTTGTTGAGTCGAGGTGGGAGCTGTTGTGTTTGTTACTCCTGATGATGTTATGTACACAAGATCTATATTGTGTCAAGGAAGGAGCTGTTGTGTTTGTTACTCCTGATGTTATGTTCACAAGATCTATGTTGTGTCGAGGTGGGAGCTGTTGTGGTTGTTACTCCTGATGATGTTATATACACAAGATTCTTGTTGAGTCGAGGTGGGAGCTGTTGTGTTTGTTACTCCTGATGAAGTTATATACACAAGATTCTTGTTGAGTCGAGGTGGGAGCTGTTGTGTTTGTTACTCCTGATGATGTTATGTACACAAGATCTATATTGAGTCGAGGTGGGAGCTGTTGTGTTTGTTACTCCTGATGATGTTATGTACACAAGATCTATATTCTGTCAAGGTGGGAGCTGTTGTGTTTGTTACTCCTGATGATGTTATGTACACCAGATCTATATTGAGTCGAGGTGGGAGCTGTTGTGTTTGTTACTTCTGATGATGTTATGTACACAAGATCTATGTTGTGTCGAGGTGGAAGCTGTTGTGTTTGTTACTCCTGATGATGTTATGTTCACAAGATCTATATTGTGTCAAGGTGGGAGCTGTTGTGTTTGTTACTCCTGATGATGTTATGTACACAAGATATATGTTGTGTCGAGGTGGGTGCTGTTGTGTTTGTTACTCCTGATGTTATGTACACAAGATCTATATTGAATCGAGGTGGGGGCTGTTGTGTTTGTTACTCCTGATGATGTTATGTACACAAGATTCTTGTTGTGTCGAGGTGGGTGCTGTTGTGTTTGTTACTCCTGATGTTATGTACACAAGATCTATGTTGTGTCGAGGTGGGAACTGTTGTGTTTGTTACTCCTGATGATGTTATGTACACAAGATCTATGTTGTGTCGAGGTGGAAGCTGTTGTGTTTGTTACTCCTGATGATGTTATGTACACAAGATCTATGTTGTGTCGAGGTGGAAGCTGTTGTGTTTGTTACTCCTGATGATGTTATGTACACAAGATCTATGTTGTGTCGAGGTGGAAGCTGTTGTGTTTGTTTCTCCTGATGATGTTATGTACACAAGATCTATATTGAGTCGAGGTGGGAGCTGTTGTGTTTGTTACTCCTGATGAAGTTCTATACACAAGATTCTTGTTGAGTCTAGGTGGGAGCTGATGTGTTTGTTACTCCTGATGATGTTATGTACACAAGATCTATATTGTGTCGAGGTGGAAGCTGTTGTGTTTGTTACTCCTGATGATGTTATGTACACAAGATCTATATTGTGTCGAGGTGGAAGCTGTTGTGGTTGTTACTCCTGATGATGTTATGTACACAAGATCTATATTGTGTCAAGGTGGGAGCTGTTGTGTTTGTTACTCCTGATGATGTTATGTACACAAGATCTATGTTGTGTCAAGGTGGGAGCTGTTGTGTTTGTTACTCCTGATGATGTTATGTACACAAGATCTATATTGTGTCAAGGTGGGAGCTGTTGTGTTTGTTACTCCTGATGATGATATGTACACAAGATCTATATTGTGTCGAGGTGGGTGCTGTTGTGTTTGTTACTCCTGATGATGTTATGTACACAAGATCTATATTGTGTCGAGGTGGGTGCTGTTGTGTTTGTTACTCCTGATGATGTTATGTACACAAGATCTATATTGTGTCGAGGTGGGTGCTGTTGTGTTTGTTACTCCTGATGATGTTATGTACACAAGATCTATATTGTGTCCAGGTGGGAGCTGTTGTGTTTGTTACTCCTGATGATGTTATGTACACAAGATCTATATTGTGTCAAGGTGGGAGCTGTTGTGTTTGTTACTCGTGATGATGTTATGTACACAAGATCTATGTTGTGTCGAGGTGGGTGCTGTTGTGTTTGTTACTCCTGATGATCTTATGTACACAAGATCTATATTGTGTCAAGGTGGGAGCTGTTGTGCTTGTTACTCCTGATGATGTTATGTACACAAGATCTATATTGTGTCGAGGTGGGTGCTGTTGTGTTTGTTACTCCTGATGATGTTATGTACACAAGATCTATATTGTGTCAAGGTGGGAGCTGTTGTGTTTGTTACTCCTGATGATGTTATGTACACAAGATCTATATTGTGTCGAGGTGGGTGCTGTTGTGTTTGTTACTGCTGATGATGTTATGTACACAAGATCTATATTGTGTCGAGGTGGGTGCTGTTGTGTTTGTTACTCCTGATGATGTTATGTACACAAGATCTATGTTGTGTCGAGGTGGGTGCTGTTGTGTTTGTTGCTCCTGATGATGTTATGTACACAAGATCTATATTGTGTCAAGGTGGGAGCTGTTGTGTTTGTTACTCCTGATGATGTTATGTACACAAGATCTATATTGTGTCGAGGTGGGTGCTGTTGTGTTTGTTACTCCTGATGTTATGTACACAAGATCTATATTGTGTCAAGGTGGGAGCTGTTGTGTTTGTTACTCCTGATGATGTTATGTACACAAGATCTATGTTGTGTCGAGGTGGGTGCTGTTGTGTTTGTTACTCCTGATGTTATGTACACAAGATCTATATTGAGTCGAGGTGGGAGCTGTTGTGTTTGTTACTCCTGATGATGTTATGTACACAAGATCTATATTCTGTCAAGGTGGGAGCTGTTGTGTTTGTTACTCCTGATGTTATGTACACAAGAGCTATGTTGTGTCGAGGTGGGAGCTGCTGTGTTTGTTTCTCCTGATGTTATGTACACAAGATCTATATTGTGTCGAGGTGGAAGCTGTTGTGTTTGTTACTCCTGATGATGTTATGTACACAAGATCTATATTGTGTCAAGGTGGGTGCTGTTGTGTTTGTTACTCCTGATGATGTTATGTACACAAGATCTATGTTGTGTCGAGGTGGGAGCTGTTGTGTTTGTTACTCCTGATGTTATGTACACAAGATCTATGTTGTGTCGAGGTGGGAGCTGTTGTGTTTGTTACTCCTGATGTTATGTACACAAGATCTATGTTGTGTCGAGGTGGGAGCTGTTGTGTTTGTTACTCCTGATGTTATGTACACAAGATCTATATTGTGTCGAGGTGGGAGCTGTTGTGTTTGTTACTCCTGATGTTATGTACACAAGAGCTATGTTGTGTCGAGGTGGGAGCTGTTGTGTTTGTTACTCCTGATGATGTTATGTACACAAGATTCTTGTTGTGTCGAGGTGGGTGCTGTTGTGTTTGTTACTCCTGATGTTATGTACACAAGATCTATGTTGTGTCGAGGTGGGAGCTGTTGTGTTTGTTACTCCTGATGATGTTATGTACACAAGATCTATATTGTGTCAAGGTGGGAGCTGTTGTGTTTGTTACTCCTGATGTTATGTACACAAGATCTATGTTAGGTCGAGGTTGGTGCTGTTGTGTTTGTTACTCCTGATGTTATGTACACAAGATCTATATTGTGTCAAGGTGGGAGCTGTTGTGTTTGTGACTCCTCATGATGTTATGTACACAAGATCTATATTGTGTCGAGGTGGGTGCTGTTGTGTTTGTTACTCCTGATGATGTTATGTACACAAGATCTATATTGTGTCGAGGTGGGTGCTGTTGTGTTTGTTACTCCTGATGATGTTATGTACACAAGATCTATATTGTGTCCAGGTGGGAGCTGTTGTGTTTGTTACTCCTGATGTTATGTACACAAGATCTATATTGCGTCAATGTGGGAGCTGTTGTGTTTGTTACTCCTGATGATGTTATGTACACAAGATCTATGTTGTGTCGAGGTGGGTGCTGTTGTGTTTGTTACTCCTGATGATGTTATGTACACAAGATCTATATTGTGTCAAGGTGGGAGCTGTTGTGTTTGTTACTCCTGATGATGTTATGTACACAAGATCTATTATGTGTCAAGGTGGGAGCTGTTGTGTTTGTTATTCCTGATGATGTTATGTACACAAGATCTATATTGTGTCGAGGTGGGTGCTGTTGTGTTTGTTACTCCTGATGTTATGTAAACAAGATCTATGTTGTGTCGAGGTGGGAGCTGTTGTGTTTGTTACTCCTGATGTTATGTACACAAGATCTATGTTGTGTCGATGTGGGAGCTGTTTTGTTTGTTAATCCTGATGTTATGTACACAAGATCTATGTTGTGTCGAGGTGGGAGCTGTTGTGTTTGTTTCTCCTGATGTTATGTACACAAGATCTATTTTGTGTCGAGGTGGAAGCTGTTGTGTTTGTTACTCCTGATGATGTTATGTACACAAGATCTATATTGTGTCAAGGTGGGTGCTGTTGTGTTTGTTACTCCTGATGATGTTATGTACACAAGATCTATGTTGTGTCGAGGTGGGAGCTGTTGTGTTTGTTACTCCTGATGTTATGTACACAAGATCTATGTTGTGTCGAGGTGGGAGCTGTTGTGTTTGTTACTCCTGATGATGTTATGTACACAAGATGTATATTGTGTCAAGGTGGGAGATGTTGTGTTTGTTATTCCTGATGATGTTATGTACACAAGATCTATATTGTGTCGAGGTGGGTGCTGTTGTGTTTGTTACTCCTGATGTTATGTACACAAGATCTATGTTGTGTCGAGGTGGGAGCTGTTGTGTTTGTTACTCCTGATGTTATGTACACAAGATCTATGTTGTGTCGATGTGGGAGCTGTTTTGTTTGTTACTCCTGATGTTATGTACACAAGATCTATGTTGTGTCGAGGTGGGAGCTGTTGTGTTTGTTTCTCCTGATGTTATGTACACAAGATCTATATTGTGTCGAGGTGGAAGCTGTTGTGTTTGTTACTCCTGATGATGTTATGTACACAAGATCTATATTGTGTCAAGGTGGGTGCTGTTGTGTTTGTTACTCCTGATGATGTTATGTACACAAGATCTATGTTGTGTCGAGGTGGGAGCTGTTGTGTTTGTTACTCCTGATGTTATGTACACAAGATCTATGTTGTGTCGAGGTGGGAGCTGTTGTGTTTGTTACTCCTGATGTTATGTACACAAGATCTATGTTGTGTCGAGGTGGGAGCTGTTGTGTTTGTTACTCCTGATGTTATGTACACAAGATCTATATTGAGTCGAGGTGGGAGCTGTTGTGTTTGTTACTCCTGATGTTATGTTCACAAGATCTATATTGAGTCAAGGTGGGAGCTGTTGTGCTTGTTACTCCTGATGATGTTATGTACACAAGATCTATGTTGTGTCGAGGTGGGAGCTGTTGTGTTTGTTACTCCTGATGATGTTATGTACACAAGATCTATGTTGTGTCAAGGTGGGAGCTGTTGTGTTTGTTACTCCTGATGATGTTATGTACACAAGATCTATATTGAGTCAGGTGGGAGCTGTTGTGTTTGTTACTCCTGATGATGTTATGTACACAAGATCTATGATGTGTCGAGGTGGGAGCTGTAGTGTTTGTTACTCCTGATGATGTTATGTACACAAGATCTATATTGAGTCGAGGTGGGAGCTGTTGTGTTTGTTACTCCTGATGTTATGTTCACAAGATCTATATTGAGTCGAGGTGGGAGCTGTTGTGCTTGTTACTCCTGATGATGTTATGTACACAAGATCTATATTGAGTCGAGGTGGGAGCTGTTGTGTTTGTTACTCCTGATGATGTTATGTACACAAGATCTATGTTGTGTCAAGGTGGGAGCTGTTGTGTTTGTTACTCCTGATGATGTTATGTACACCAGATCTATATTGAGTCGAGGTGGGAGCTGTTGTGTTTGTTACTCCTGATGATGTTATGTTCACAAGATCTATATTGTGTCAAGGTGGGAGCTGTTGTGTTTGTTACTCCTGATGATGTTATGTTCACAAGATCTATATTGTGTCAAGGTGGGAGCTGTTGTGTTTGTTACTCCTGATGATGTTATGTTCACAAGATCTATATTGAGTCGAGGTAGGAGCTGTTGTGTTTGTTACTCCTGATGATGTTATGTACACAAGATCTATATTGTGTCAAGGTGGGAGCTGTTGTGTTTGTTACTCCTGATGTTATGTTCACAAGATCTATGTTGTGTCGAGGTGGGAGCTGTTGTGTTTGTTACTCCTGATGATGTTATGTACACAAGATTCTTGTTGAGTCGAGGTGGGAGCTGTTGTGTTTGTTACTCCTGATGATGTTATGTACACAAGATCTATATTGTGTCAAGGAAGGAGCTGTTGTGTTTGTTACTCCTGATGTTATGTTCACAAGATCTATGTTGTGTCGAGGTGGGAGCTGTTGTGGTTGTTACTCCTGATGATGTTATATACACAAGATTCTTGTTGAGTCGAGGTGGGAGCTGTTGTGTTTGTTACTCCTGATGAAGTTATATACACAAGATTCTTGTTGAGTCGAGGTGGGAGCTGTTGTGTTTGTTACTCCTGATGATGTTATGTACACAAGATCTATATTGAGTCGAGGTGGGAGCTGTTGTGTTTGTTACTCCTGATGATGTTATGTACACAAGATCTATATTCTGTCAAGGTGGGAGCTGTTGTGTTTGTTACTCCTGATGATGTTATGTACACCAGATCTATATTGAGTCGAGGTGGGAGCTGTTGTGTTTGTTACTTCTGATGATGTTATGTACACAAGATCTATGTTGTGTCGAGGTGGAAGCTGTTGTGTTTGTTACTCCTGATGATGTTATGTTCACAAGATCTATATTGTGTCAAGGTGGGAGCTGTTGTGTTTGTTACTCCTGATGATGTTATGTACACAAGATATATGTTGTGTCGAGGTGGGTGCTGTTGTGTTTGTTACTCCTGATGTTATGTACACAAGATCTATATTGAATCGAGGTGGGGGCTGTTGTGTTTGTTACTCCTGATGATGTTATGTACACAAGATTCTTGTTGTGTCGAGGTGGGTGCTGTTGTGTTTGTTACTCCTGATGTTATGTACACAAGATCTATGTTGTGTCGAGGTGGGAACTGTTGTGTTTGTTACTCCTGATGATGTTATGTACACAAGATCTATGTTGTGTCGAGGTGGAAGCTGTTGTGTTTGTTACTCCTGATGATGTTATGTACACAAGATCTATGTTGTGTCGAGGTGGAAGCTGTTGTGTTTGTTACTCCTGATGATGTTATGTACACAAGATCTATGTTGTGTCGAGGTGGAAGCTGTTGTGTTTGTTTCTCCTGATGATGTTATGTACACAAGATCTATATTGAGTCGAGGTGGGAGCTGTTGTGTTTGTTACTCCTGATGAAGTTCTATACACAAGATTCTTGTTGAGTCTAGGTGGGAGCTGATGTGTTTGTTACTCCTGATGATGTTATGTACACAAGATCTATATTGTGTCGAGGTGGAAGCTGTTGTGTTTGTTACTCCTGATGATGTTATGTACACAAGATCTATATTGTGTCGAGGTGGAAGCTGTTGTGGTTGTTACTCCTGATGATGTTATGTACACAAGATCTATATTGTGTCAAGGTGGGAGCTGTTGTGTTTGTTACTCCTGATGATGTTATGTACACAAGATCTATGTTGTGTCAAGGTGGGAGCTGTTGTGTTTGTTACTCCTGATGATGTTATGTACACAAGATCTATATTGTGTCAAGGTGGGAGCTGTTGTGTTTGTTACTCCTGATGATGATATGTACACAAGATCTATATTGTGTCGAGGTGGGTGCTGTTGTGTTTGTTACTCCTGATGATGTTATGTACACAAGATCTATATTGTGTCGAGGTGGGTGCTGTTGTGTTTGTTACTCCTGATGATGTTATGTACACAAGATCTATATTGTGTCGAGGTGGGTGCTGTTGTGTTTGTTACTCCTGATGATGTTATGTACACAAGATCTATATTGTGTCCAGGTGGGAGCTGTTGTGTTTGTTACTCCTGATGATGTTATGTACACAAGATCTATATTGTGTCAAGGTGGGAGCTGTTGTGTTTGTTACTCGTGATGATGTTATGTACACAAGATCTATGTTGTGTCGAGGTGGGTGCTGTTGTGTTTGTTACTCCTGATGATCTTATGTACACAAGATCTATATTGTGTCAAGGTGGGAGCTGTTGTGTTTGTTACTCCTGATGATGTTATGTACACAAGATCTATATTGTGTCGAGGTGGGTGCTGTTGTGTTTGTTACTCCTGATGATGTTATGTACACAAGATCTATATTGTGTCAAGGTGGGAGCTGTTGTGTTTGTTACTCCTGATGATGTTATGTACACAAGATCTATATTGTGTCGAGGTGGGTGCTGTTGTGTTTGTTACTGCTGATGATGTTATGTACACAAGATCTATATTGTGTCGAGGTGGGTGCTGTTGTGTTTGTTACTCCTGATGATGTTATGTACACAAGATCTATGTTGTGTCGAGGTGGGTGCTGTTGTGTTTGTTGCTCCTGATGATGTTATGTACACAAGATCTATATTGTGTCAAGGTGGGAGCTGTTGTGTTTGTTACTCCTGATGATGTTATGTACACAAGATCTATATTGTGTCGAGGTGGGTGCTGTTGTGTTTGTTACTCCTGATGTTATGTACACAAGATCTATATTGTGTCAAGGTGGGAGCTGTTGTGTTTGTTACTCCTGATGATGTTATGTACACAAGATCTATGTTGTGTCGAGGTGGGTGCTGTTGTGTTTGTTACTCCTGATGTTATGTACACAAGATCTATATTGAGTCGAGGTGGGAGCTGTTGTGTTTGTTACTCCTGATGATGTTATGTACACAAGATCTATATTCTGTCAAGGTGGGAGCTGTTGTGTTTGTTACTCCTGATGTTATGTACACAAGAGCTATGTTGTGTCGAGGTGGGAGCTGTTGTGTTTGTTACTCCTGATGTTATGTACACAAGATCTATGTTGTGTCGAGGTGGGTTCTGTTGTGTTTGTTACTCCTGATGATGTTATGTACACAAGATCTATATTGTGTCAAGGTGGGAGCTGTTGTGTTTGTTACTCCTGATGATGTTATGTACACAAGATATATGTTGTGTCGAGGTGGGTGCTGTTGTGTTTGTTACTCCTGATGTTATGTACACAAGATCTATATTGAATCGAGGTGGGGGCTGTTGTGTTTGTTACTCCTGATGATGTTATGTACACAAGATTCTTGTTGTGTCGAGGTGGGTGCTGTTGTGTTTGTTACTCCTGATGTTATGTACACAAGATCTATGTTGTGTCGAGGTGGGAACTGTTGTGTTTGTTACTCCTGATGATGTTATGTACACAAGATCTATGTTGTGTCGAGGTGGAAGCTGTTGTGTTTGTTACTCCTGATGATGTTATGTACACAAGATCTATGTTGTGTCGAGGTGGAAGCTGTTGTGTTTGTTACTCCTGATGATGTTATGTACACAAGATCTATATTGAGTCGAGGTGGGAGCTGTTGTGTTTGTTACTCCTGAGGATGTTATGTTCACAAGATTCTTGTTGAGTCGAGGTGGGAGCTGTTGTGTTTGTTAGTCCTGATGATGTTATGTTCACAAGATTCTTGTTGAGTCGAGGTGGAAGCTGTTGTGTTTGTTTCTCCTGATGATGTTATGTACACAAGATCTATATTGAGTCGAGGTGGGAGCTGTTGTGTTTGTTACTCCTGATGAAGTTATATACACAAGATTCTTGTTGAGTCTAGGTGGGAGCTGTTGTGTTTGTTACTCCTGATGATGTTATGTACACAAGATCTATATTGTGTTGAGGTGGAAGCTGTTGTGTTTGTTACTCCTGATGATGTTATGTACACAAGATCTATATTGTGTCGAGGTGGAAGCTGTTGTGGTTGTTACTCCTGATGATGTTATGTACACAAGATCTATATTGTGTCAAGGTGGGAGCTGTTGTGTTTGTTACTCCTGATGATGTTATGTACACAAGATCTATGTTGTGTCAAGGTGGGAGCTGTTGTGTTTGTTACTCCTGATGATGTTATGTACACAAGATCTATATTGTGTCAAGGTGGGAGCTGTTGTGTTTGTTACTCCTGATGATGATATGTACACAAGATCTATATTGTGTCGAGGTGGGTGCTGTTGTGTTTGTTACTCCTGATGATGTTATGTACACAAGATCTATATTGTGTCGAGGTGGGTGCTGTTGTGTTTGTTACTCCTGATGATGTTATGTACACAAGATCTATATTGTGTCGAGGTGGGTGCTGTTGTGTTTGTTACTCCTGATGATGTTATGTACACAAGATCTATATTGTGTCCAGGTGGGAGCTGTTGTGTTTGTTACTCCTGATGATGTTATGTACACAAGATCTATATTGTGTCAAGGTGGGAGCTGTTGTGTTTGTTACTCCTGATGATGTTATGTACACAAGATCTATGTTGTGTCGAGGTAGGTGCTGTTGTGTTTGTTACTCCTGATGATGTTATGTACACAAGATCTATATTGTGTCAAGGTGGGAGCTGTTGTGTTTGTTACTCCTGATGATGTTATGTACACAAGATCTATATTGTGTCGAGGTGGGTGCTGTTGTGTTTGTTACTCCTGATGATGTTATGTACACAAGATCTATATTGTGTCAAGGTGGGAGCTGTTGTGTTTGTTACTCCTGATGATGTTATGTACACAAGATCTATATTGTGTCGAGGTGGGTGCTGTTGTGTTTGTTACTGCTGATGATGTTATGTACACAAGATCTATATTGTGTCGAGGTGGGTGCTGTTGTGTTTGTTACTCCTGATGATGTTATGTACACAAGATCTATGTTGTGTCGAGGTGGGTGCTGTTGTGTTTGTTGCTCCTGATGATGTTATGTACACAAGATCTATATTGTGTCAAGGTGGGAGCTGTTGTGTTTGTTACTCCTGATGATGTTATGTACACAAGATCTATATTGTGTCGAGGTGGGTGCTGTTGTGTTTGTTACTCCTGATGTTATGTACACAAGATCTATATTGTGTCAAGGTGGGAGCTGTTGTGTTTGTTACTCCTGATGATGTTATGTACACAAGATCTATGTTGTGTCGAGGTGGGTGCTGTTGTGTTTGTTAGTCCTGATGTTATGTACACAAGATCTATATTGAATCGAGGTGGGGGCTGTTGTGTTTGTTACTCCTGATGATGTTATGTACACAAGATTCTTGTTGTGTCGAGGTGGGTGCTGTTGTGTTTGTTACTCCTGATTTTATGTACACAAGATCTATATTGTGTCGAGGTGGAAGCTGTTGTGTTTGTTACTCCTGATGATGTTATGTACACAAGATCTATATTGTGTCAAGGTGGGAGCTGTTGTGTTTGTTACTCCTGATGATGTTATGTACACAAGATCTATGTTGTGTCGAGGTGGGAGCTGTTGTGTTTGTTACTCCTGATGTTATGTACACAAGATCTATGTTGTGTCGATGTGGGAGCTGTTTTGTTTGTTACTCCTGATGTTATGTACACAAGAACTATGTTGTGTCGAGGTGGGAGCTGTTGTGTTTGTTTCTCCTGATGTTATGTACACAAGATCTATATTGTTTCGAGGTGGAAGCTGTTGTGTTTGTTACTCCTGATGATGTTATGTACACAAGATCTATATTGTGTCAAGGTGGGTGCTGTTGTGTTTGTTACTCCTGATGATGTTATGTACACAAGATCTATGTTGTGTCGAGGTGGGAGCTGTTGTGTTTGTTACTCCTGATGTTATGTACACAAGATCTATGTTGTGTTGAGGTGGGAGCTGTTGTGTTTGTTACTCCTGATGTTATGTACACAAGATCTATGTTTTGTCGAGGTGGGAGCTGTTGTGTTTGTTACTCCTGATGTTATGTACACAAGATCTATTTTGTGTCGAGGTGGGAGCTGTTGTGTTTGTTACTCCTGATGTTATGTACACAAGAGCTATGTTGTGTCGAGGTGGGAGCTGTTGTGTTTGTTACTCCTGATGATGTTATGTACACAAGATTCTTGTTGTGTCGAGGTGGGTGCTGTTGTGTTTGTTACTCCTGATGTTATGTACACAAGATCTATGTTGTGTCGAGGTGGGAGCTGTTGTGTTTGTTACTCCTGATGATGTTATGTACACAAGATCTATATTGTGTCAAGGTGGGAGCTGTTGTGTTTGTTACTCCTGATGTTATGTACACAAGATCTATGTTGTGTCGAGGTTGGTGCTGTTGTGTTTGTTACTCCTGATTTTATGTACACAAGATCTATATTGTGTCAAGTTGGGAGCTGTTGTGTTTGTGACTCCTCATGATGTTATGTACACAAGATCTATATTGTGTCGAGGTGGGTGCTGTTGTGTTTGTTACTCCTGATGATGTTATGTACACAAGATCTATATTGTGTCGAGGTGGGTGCTGTTGTGTTTGTTACTCCTGATGATGTTATGTACACAAGATCTATATTGTGTCCAGGTGGGAGCTGTTTTGTTTGTTACTCCTGATGATGTTATGTACACAAGATCTATATTGCGTCAAGGTGGGAGCTGTTGTGTTTGTTACTCCTGATGATGTTATGTACACAAGATCTATGTTGTGTCGAGGTGGGTGCTGTTGTGTTTGTTACTCCTGATGATGTTATGCACACAAGATCTATATTGTGTCAAGGTGGGAGCTGTTGTGTTTGTTATTCCTGATGATGTTATGTACACAAGATCTATATTGTGTCGAGGTGGGTGCTGTTGTGTTTGATACTCCTGATGTTATGTACACAAGATCTATGTTGTGTCGAGGTGGGAGCTGTTGTGTTTGTTACTCCTGATGTTATGTACACAAGATCTATGTTGTGTCGATGTGGGAGTTGTTTTGTTTGTTAATCCTGATGTTATGTACACAAGATCTATGTTGTGTCGAGGTGGGAGCTGTTGTGTTTGTTTCTCCTGATGTTATGTACACAAGATCTATATTGTGTCGAGGTGGAAGCTGTTGTGTTTGTTACTCCTGATGATGTTATGTACACAAGATCTATATTGTGTCAAGGTGGGTGCTGTTGTGTTTGTTACTCCTGATGATGTTATGTACACAAGATCTATGTTGTGACGAGGTGGGAGCTGTTGTGTTTTTTACTCCTGATGTTATGTACACAAGATCTATGTTGTGTCGAGGTGGGAGCTATTGTGTTTGTTACTCCTGATGATGTTATGTACACAAGATCTATATTGAATCGAGGTGGGAGCTGTTGTGTTTGTTATTCCTGATGATGTTATGTACACAAGATCTATATTGTGTCGAGGTGAGTGCTGTTGTGTTTGTTACTCCTGATGTTATGTACACAAGATCTATGTTGTGTCGAGGTGGGAGCTGTTGTGTTTGTTACTCCTGATGTTATGTACACAAGATCTATGTTGTGTCGATGTGGGAGCTGGATTGTTTGTTACTCCTGATGTTATGTACACAAGATCTATGTTGTGTCGAGGTGGGAGCTGTTGTGTTTCTTTCTCCTGATGTTATGTACACAAGATCTATATTGTGTCGAGGTGGAAGCTGTTGTGTTTGTTACTCCTGATGATGTTATGTACACAAGATCTATATTGTGTCAAGGTGGGTGCTGTTGTGTTTGTTACTCCTGATGATGTTATGTACACAAGATCTATGTTGTGTCGAGGTGGGAGCTGTTGTGTTTGTTACTCCTGATGTTATGTACACAAGATCTATGTTGTGTCGAGGTGGGAGCTGTTGTGTTTGTTACTCCTGATGTTATGTACACAAGATCTATGTTGTGTCGAGGTGGGAGCTGTTGTGTTTGTTACTCCTGATGTTATGTACACAAGATCTATATTGTGTCGAGGTGGGAGCTGTTGTGTTTGTTACTCCTGATGTTATGTACACAAGAGCTATGTTGTGTCGAGGTGGGAGCTGTTGTGTTTGTTACTCCTGATGTTATGTACACAGGATCTATGTTGTGTCGAGGTGGGTGCTGTTGTGTTTGTTACTCCTGATGATGTAATGTACACAAGATTCTTGTTGTGTCGAGGTGGGTGCTGTTGTGTTTGTTACTCCTGATGTTATGTACACAAGATCTATGTTGTGTCGAGGTGGGAGCTGTTGTGTTTGTTACTCCTGATGATGTTATGTACACAAGATCTATATTGTGTCAAGGTGGGAGCTGTTGTGTTTGTTACTCCTGATGTTATGTACACAAGATCTATGTTGTGTCGAGGTTGGTGCTGTTGTGTTTGTTACTCCTGATGTTATGAACACAAGATCTATATTGTGTCAAGGTGGGAGCTGTTGTGTTTGTTACTCCTGATGATGTTATTTACACAAGATCTATGTTGTGTCGAGGTGGGTGCTGTTGTGTTTGTTACTCCTGATGTTATGTACACAAGATCTATATTGAATCGAGGTGGGGGCTGTTGTGTTTGTTACTCCTGATGTTATGTACACAAGATCTATACTGTGTCGAGGTGGGAGCTGTTGTGTTTGTTACTCCTGATGTTATGTACACAAGAGCTATGTTGTGTCGAGGTGGGAGCTGTTGTGTTTGTTACTCCTGATGTTATGTACACAAGATCTATGTTGTGTCGAGGTGGGTGCTGTTGTGTTTGTTACACCTGATGATGTTATGTACACAAGATTCTTGTTGTGTCGAGGTGGGTGCTGTTGTGTTTGTTACTCCTGATGTTATGTACACAAGATCTATGTTGTGTCGAGGTGGGAGCTGTTGTTTTTGTTACTCCTGATGATGTTATGTACACAAGATCTATATTGTGTCAAGGTGGGAGCTGTTGTGTTTGTTACTCCTGATGTTATGTACACAAGATCTATGTTGTGTCGAGGTTGGTGCTGTTGTGTTTGTTACTCCTGATGTTATGTACACAAGATCTATATTGTGTCAAGGTGGGAGCTGTTGTGTTTGTTACTCCTGATGATGTTATGTACACAAGATCTATGTTGTGTCGAGGTGGGTGCTGTTGTGTTTGTTACTCCTGATGTTATGTACACAAGATCTATATTGAATCGAGGTAGGGGCTGTTGTGTTTGTTACTCCTGATGATGTTATGTACACAAGATTCTTGTTGTGTCGAGGTGGGTGCTGTTGTGTTTGTTACTCCTGATGTTATGTACACAAGATCTATATTGTGTCGAGGTGGAAGCTGTTGTGTTTGTTACTCCTGATGATGTTATGTACACAAGATCTATATTGTGTCAAGGTGGGAGCTGTTGTGTTTGTTACTCCTGATGATGTTATGTACACAAGATCTATGTTGTGTCGAGGTGGGAGCTGTTGTGTTTGTTACTCCTGATGTTATGTACACAAGATCTATGTTGTGTCGAGGTGGGAGCTGTTGTGTTTGTTACTCCTGATGTTATGTACACAGGATCTATGTTGTGTCGAGGGGTGCTGTTGTGTTTGTTACTCCTGATGATGTTATGTACACAAGATTCTTGTTGTGTCGAGGTGGGTGCTGTTGTGTTTGTTACTCCTGATGTTATGTACACAAGATCTATGTTGTGTCGAGGTGGGAGCTGTTGTGTTTGTTACTCCTGATGATGTTATGTACACAAGATCTATATTGTGTCAAGGTGGGAGCTGTTGTGTTTGTTCCTCCTGATGTTATGTACACAAGATCTATGTTGTGTCGAGGTTGGTGCTGTTGTGTTTGTTACTCCTGATGTTATGTACACAAGATCTATATTGTGTCAAGGTGGGAGCTGTTGTGTTTGTTACTCCTGATGTTATGTACACAAGATCTATGTTGTGTCGAGGTTGGTGCTGTTGTGTTTGTTACTCCTGATGTTATGTACACAAGATCTATATTGTGTCAAGGTGGGAGCTGTTATGTTTGTTACTCCTGATGATTTTATGTACACAAGATCTATGTTGTGTCGAGGTGGGTGCTGTTGTGTTTGTTACTCCTGATGTTATGTACACAAGATCTATATTGAATCGAGGTGGGGGCTGTTGTGTTTGTTACTCCAAATGTTATGTACACAAGATCTATATTGTGTCGAGGTGGGAGCTGTTGTGTTTGTTACTCCTGATGTTATGTACACAAGAGCTATGTTGTGTCGAGGTGGGAGCTGTTGTGTTTGTTACTCCTGATGTTATGTACACAAGATCTATGTTGTGTCGAAGTTGGTGCTGTTGTGTTTGTTACTCCTGATGTTATGTACACAAGATCTATGTTGTTTCGAGGTGGGAGCTGTTGTGTTTGTTACTCCTGATGATGTTATGTACACAAGATCTATATTGTGTCAAGGTGGGAGCTGTTGTGTTTGTTACTCCTGAAGTTATGTACACAAGATCTATGTTGTGTCGAGGTTGGTGCTGTTGTGTTTGTTACTCCTGATGTTATGTACACAAGATCTATATTGTGTCAAGGTGGGAGCTGTTGTGTTTGTTACTCCTGATGATGTTATGTACACAAGATCTATGTTGTTTCGAGGTGGGAGCTGTTGTGTTTGTTACTCCTGATGATGTTATGTACACAAGATCTATATTGTGTCAAGGTGGGAGCTGTTGTGTTTGTTACTCCTGAAGTTATGTACACAAGATCTATGTTGTGTCGAGGTTGGTGCTGTTGTGTTTGTTACTCCTGATGTTATGTACACAAGATCTATATTGTGTCAAGGTGGGAGCTGTTGTGTTTGTTACTCCTGATGATGTTATGTACACAAGATCTATGTGGTGTCGAGGTGGGTGCTGTTGTGTTTGTTACTACTGATGTTATGTACACAAGATCTATATTGAATCGAGGTGGGGCTGTTGTGTTTGTTACTCCTGATGATGTTATGTACACAAGATTCTTGTTGTGTCGAGGTGGGTGCTGTTGTGTTTGTTACTCCTGATGTTATGTACACAAGATCTATGTTGTGTCGAGGTGGGAGCTGTTGTGTTTGTTACTCCTGATGATGTTATGTACACAAGATCTATGTTGTGTCGAGGTGGGTGCTGTTGTGTTTGTTACTCCTGATGTTATGTACACAAGATCTATATTGTGTCAAGGTGGGAGCTGTTGTGTTTGTTACTCCTGATGATGTTATGTACACAAGATCTATGTTGTGTCGAGTTGGGTGCTGTTGTGTTTGTTACTCCTGATGATGTTATGTACACAAGATCTATATTGTTTCAAGGTGGGAGCTGTTGTGTTTGTTACTCCTGATGATGTTATGTACACAAGATCTATGTTGTGTCGAGGTGGGTGCTGTTGTGTTTGTTACTCCTGATGTTATGTACACAAGATCTATATTGTGTCGAGGTGGGAGCTGTTGTGTTTGTTACTCCTGATGATATGTACACAAGAGTTATGTTGTGTCGAGGTGGGAGCTGTTGTGTTTGTTACTCCTGATGATGTTATGTACACAAGATTCTTGTTGTGTCGAGGTGGGTGCTGTTGTGTTTGTTACTCCTGATGTTATGTACACAAGATCTATGTTGTGTGGAGGTGGGAGCTGTTGTGTTTGTTACTCCTGATGATGTTATGTACACAAGATCTATATTGTGTCAAGGTGGGAGCTGTTGTGTTTGTTACTCCTGATGATGTTATGTACACAAGATCTATGTTGTGTCGAGGTGGAAGCTGTTGTGTTTCTTACTCCTGATGATGTTATGTACACAAGATCTATATTGTGTCAAGGTGGGAGCTGTTGTGTTTGTTACTCCTGATGATGTTATGTACACAAGATCTATGTTGTGTCGAGGTGGGAGCTGTTGTGTTTGTTACTCCTGATGTTATGTACACAAGATCTATGTTGTGTCGATGTGGGAGCTGTTTTGTTTGTTACTCCTGATGTTATGTACACAAGATCTATGTTGTGTCGAGGTAGGAGCTGTTGTGTTTGTTTCTCCTGATGTTATGTACACAAGATCTATATTGTGTCGAGGTGGAAGCTGTTGTGTTTGTTACTCCTGATGATGTTATGTACACAAGATCTATATTGTGTCAAGGTGGGTGCTGTTGTGTTTGTTACTCCTGATGATGTTATGTACACAAGATCTATGTTGTGTCGAGGTGGGAGCTGTTGTGTTTGTTACTCCTGATGTTATGTACACAAGATCGATGTTGTGTCGAGGTGGGAGCTGTTGTGTTTGTTACTCCTGATGTTATGTACACAAGATCTATGTTGTGTCGAGGTGGGAGCTGTTGTGTTTGTTACTCCTGATGTTATGTACACAAGATCTATTTTGTGTCGAGGTGGGAGCTGTTGTGTTTGTTACTCCTGATGTTATGTACACAAGAGCTATGTTGTGTCGAGGTGGGAGCTGTTGTGTTTGTTACTCCTGATGTTATGTACACAAGATCTATGTTGTGTCGAGGTGGGTTCTGTTGTGTTGTTACTCCTGATGATGTTATGTACACAAGATTCTTGTTGTGTCGAGGTGGGTGCTGTTGTGTTTGTTACTCCTGATGTTATGTACACAAGATCTATGTTGTGTCGAGGTGGGAGCTGTTGTGTTTGTTACTCCTGATGATGTTATGTACACAAGATCTATATTGTGTCAAGGTGGGAGCTGTTGTGTTTGTTACTCCTGATGATATGTACACAAGATCTATGTTGTGTCGAGGTTGGTGCTGTTGTGTTTGTTACTCCTGATGTTATGTACACAAGATCTATATTGTGTCAAGGTGGGAGCTGTTGTGTTTGTTACTCCTCATGATGTTATGTACACAAGATCTATATTGTGTCGAGGTGGGTGCTGTTGTGTTTGTTACTCCTGATGATGTTATGTACACAAGATCTATATTGTGTCGAGGTGGGTGCTGTTGTGTTTGTTACTCCTGATGATGTTATGTACACAAGATCTATATTGTGTCCAGGTGGGAGCTGTTGTGTTTGTTATTCCTGATGATGTTATGTACACAAGATCTATATTGCGTCAAGGTGGGAGCTGTTGTGTTTGTTACTCCTGATGATGTTATGTACACAAGATCTATGTTGTGTCGAGGTGGGTGCTGTTGTGTTTGTTACTCCTGATGATGTTATGTACACAAGATCTATATTGTGTCAAGGTGGGAGCTGTTGTGTTTGTTACTCCTGATGATGTTATGTACACAAGATCTATATTGTGTCAAGGTGGGAGCTGTTGTGTTTGTTATTCCTGATGATGTTATGTACACAAGATCTATATTGCGTCGAGGTGGGTGCTGTTGTGTTTGTTACTCCTGATGTTATGTACACAAGATCTATGTTGTGTCGAGGTGGGAGCTGTTGTGTTTGTTACTCCTGATGTTATGTACACAAGATCTATGTTGTGTCGATGTGGGAGCTGTTTTGTTTGTTAATCCTGATGTTATGTACACAAGATCTATGTTGTGTCGAGGTGGGAGCTGTTGTGTTTGTTTCTCCTGATGTTATGTACACAAGATCTATATTGCGTCGAGGTGGAAGCTGTTGTGTTTGTTACTCCTGATGATGTTATGTACACAAGATCTATATTGTGTCAAGGTGGGTGCTGTTGTGTTTGTTACTCCTGATGATGTTATGTACACAAGATCTATGTTGTGTCGAGGTGGGAGCTGTTGTGTTTGTTACTCCTGATGTTATGTACACAAGATCTATGTTGTGTCGAGGTGGGAGCTGTTGTGTTTGTTACTCCTGATGATGTTATGTACACAAGATCTATATTGTGTCAAGGTGGGAGCTGTTGTGTTTGTTACTCCTGATGTTATGTACACAAGATCTATGTTGTGTCGAGGTTGGTGCTGTTGTGTTTGTTACTCCTGATGTTATGTACACAAGATCAATATTGTGTCAAGGTGGGAGCTGTTGTGTTTGTTACTCCTGATGATGTTATGTACACAAGATCTATGTTGTGTCGAGGTGGGTGCTGTTGTGTTTGTTACTCCTGATGTTATGTACACAAGATCTATGTTGTGTCGAGGTGGGTGCTGTTGTGTTTGTTACTCCTGATGTTATGTACACAAGATCTATATTGTGTCAAGGTGGGAGCTGTTGTGTTTGTTACTCCTGATGATGTTATGTACACAAGATCTATGTTGTGTCGAGTTGGGTGCTGTTGTGTTTGTTACTCCTGATGTTATGTACACAAGATCTATATTGTTTCAAGGTGGGAGCTGTTGTGTTTGTTACTCCTGATGATATGTACACAAGAGTTATGTTGTGTCGAGGTGGAGCTGTTGTGTTTGTTACTCCTAATGTTATGTACACAAGATCTATGTTGTGTCGAGGTGGGTGCTGTTGTGTTTGTTACTCCTGATGATGTTATGTACACAAGATTCTTGTTGTGTCGAGGTGGGTGCTGTTGTGTTTATTACTCCTGATGTTATGTACACAAGATCTATGTTGTGTCGAGCTGGGAGCTGTTGTGTTTGTTACTCCTGATGATGTTATGTACACAAGATCTATATTGTGTCAAGGTGGGAGCTGTTGTGTTTGTTACTCCTGATGATGTTATGTACACAAGATCTATGTTGTGTCGAGGTGGAAGCTGTTGTGTTTGTTACTCCTGATGATGTTATGTACACAAGATCTATATATGTCAAGGTGGGAGCTGTTGTGTTTGTTACTCCTGATGATGTTATGTACACAAGATCTATGTTGTGTCGAGGTGGGAGCTGTTGTGTTTGTTACTCCTGATGTTATGTACACAAGATCTATGTTGTGTCGATGTGGGAGCTGTTTTGTTTGTTACTCCTGATGTTATGTACACAAGATCTATGTTGTGTCGAGGTGGGAGCTGTTGTGTTTGTTTCTCCTGATGTTATGTACACAAGATCTATATTGTGTCGAGGTGGAAGCTGTTGTGTTTGTTACTCCTGATGATGTTATGTACACAAGAACTATATTGTGTCAAGGTGGGTGCTGTTGTGTTTGTTACTCCTGATGATGTTATGTACACAAGATCTATGTTGTGTCGAGGTGGGAGCTGTTGTGTTTGTTACTCCTGATGTTATGTACACAAGATCTATGTTGTGTCGAGGTGGGAGCTGTTGTGTTTGTTACTCCTGATGTTATGTACACAAGATCTATGTTGTGTCGAGGTGGGAGCTGTTGTGTTTGTTACTCCTGATGTTATGTACACAAGATCTATATTGTGTCGAGGTGGGAGCTGTTGTGTTTGTTACTCCTGATGTTATGTACACAAGAGCTATGTTGTGTCGAGGTGGGAGCTGTTGTGTTTGTTACTCCTGATGTTATGTACACAAGATCTATGTTGTGTCGAGGTGGGTTCTGTTGTGTTTGTTACTCCAGATGATGTTATGTACACAAGATTCTTGTTGTGTCGAGGTGGGAGCTGTTGTGTTTGTTACTCCTGATGTTATGTACACAAGATCTATGTTGTGTCGAGGTGGGAGCTGTTGTGTTTGTTACTCCTGATGATGTTATGTACACAAGATCTATATTGTGTCAAGGTGGGAGCTGTTGTGTTTGTTACTCCTGATGTTATGTACACAAGATCTATGTTGTGTCGAGGTTGGTGCTGTTGTGTTTGTTACTCCTGATGTTATGTACACAAGATCTATATTGTGTCAAGGTGGGAGCTGTTGTGTTTGTTACTCCTCATGATGTTATGTACACAAGATCTATATTGTGTCGAGGTGGGTGCTGTTGTGTTTGTTACTCCTGATGATGTTATGTACACAAGATCTATATTGTGTCGAGGTGGGTGCTGTTGTGTTTGTTACTCCTGATGATGTTATGTACACAAGATCTATATTGTGTCCAGGTGGGAGCTGTTGTGTTTGTTACTCCTGATGATGTTATGTACACAAGATCTATATTGCGTCAAGGTGGGAGCTGTTGTGTTTGTTATTCCTGATGATGTTATGTACACAAGATCTATGTTGTGTCGAGGTGGGTGCTGTTGTGTTTGTTACTCCTGATGATGTTATGTACACAAGATCTATATTGTGTCAAGGTGGGAGCTGTTGTGTTTTTTACTCCTGATGATGTTATGTACACAAGATCTATATTGTGTCAAGGTGGGAGCTGTTGTGTTTGTTATTCCTGATGATGTTATGTACACAAGATCTATATTGTGTCGAGGTGGGTGCTGTTGTGTTTGTTACTCCTGATGTTATGTACACAAGATCTATGTTGTGTCGAGGTGGGAGCTGTTGTGTTTGTTACTCCTGATGTTATGTACACAAGATCTATGTTGTGTCGATGTGGGAGCTGTTTTGTTTGTTAATCCTGATGTTATGTACACAAGATCTATGTTGTGTCGAGGTGGGAGCTGTTGTGTTTGTTTCTCCTGATGTTATGTACACAAGATCTATATTGTGTCGAGGTGGAAGCTGTTGTGTTTGTTACTCCTGATGATGTTATGTACACAAGATCTATATTGTGTCAAGGTGGGTGCTGTTGTGTTTGTTACTCCTGATGATGTTATGTACACAAGATCTATGTTGTGTCGAGGTGGGAGCTGTTGTGTTTGTTACTCCTGATGTTATGTACACAAGATCTATGTTGTGTCGAGGTGGGAGCTGTTGTGTTTGTTACTGCTGATGATGTTATGTACACAAAATCTATATTGTGTCAAGGTGGGAGCTGTTGTGTTTGTTATTCCTGATGATGTTATGTACACAAGATCTATATTGTGTCGAGGTGGGTGCTGTTGTGTTTGTTACTCCTGATGTTATGTACACAAGATCTATGTTGTGTCGAGGTGGGAGCTGTTGTGTTTGTTACTCCTGATGTTATGTACACAAGATCTATGTTGTGTCGATGTGGGAGCTGTTTTGTTTGTTACTCCTGATGTTATGTACACAAGATCTATGTTGTGTCGAGGTGGGAGCTGTTGTGTTTGTTTCTCCTGATGTTATGTACACAAGATCTATATTGTGTCGAGGTGGAAGCTGTTGTGTTTGTTACTCCTGATGATGTTATGTACACAAGATCTATATTGTGTCAAGGTGGGTGCTGTTGTGTTTGTTACTCCTGATGATGTTATGTACACAAGATCTATGTTGTGTTGAGGTGGGAGCTGTTGTGTTTGTTACTCCTGATGATGTTATGTACACAAGATTCTTGTTGTGTCGAGGTGGGTGCTGTTGTGTTTATTACTCCTGATGTTATGTACACAAGATCTATGTTGTGTCGAGCTGGGAGCTGTTGTGTTTGTTACTCCTGATGATGTTATGTACACAAGATCTATATTGTGTCAAGGTGGGAGCTGTTGTGTTTGTTACTCCTGATGATGTTATGTACACAAGATCTATGTTGTGTCGAGGTGGGTGCTGTTGTGTTTGTTACTCCTGATGTTATGTACACAAGATCTATATTGAATCGAGGTGGGGGCTGTTGTGTTTGTTACTCCTGATGTTATGTACACAAGATCTATGTTGTGTCGAGGTGGGAGCTGTTGTGTTTGTTACTCCTGATGTTATGTACACAAGATCTATGTTGTGTCGAGGTGGGAGCTGTTGTGTTTGTTACTCCTGATGTTATGTACACAAGATCTATATTGTGTCGAGGTGGGAGCTGTTGTGTTTGTTACTCCTGATGTTATGTACACAAGAGCTATGTTGTGTCGAGGTGGGAGCTGTTGTGTTTGTTACTCCTGATGTTATGTACACAAGATCTATGTTGTGTCGAGGTGGGTTCTGTTGTGTTTGTTACTCCTGATGATGTTATGTACACAAGATTCTTGTTGTGTCGAGGTGGGAGCTGTTGTGTTTGTTACTCCTGATGTTATGTACACAAGATCTATGTTGTGTCGAGGTGGGAGCTGTTGTGTTTGTTACTCCTGATGATGTTATGTACACAAGATCTATATTGTGTCAAGGTGGGAGCTGTTGTGTTTGTTACTCCTGATGTTATGTACACAAGATCTATGTTGTGTCGAGGTTGGTGCTGTTGTGTTTGTTACTCCTGATGTTATGTACACAAGATCTATATTGTGTCAAGGTGGGAGCTGTTGTGTTTGTTACTCCTCATGATGTTATGTACACAAGATCTATATTGTGTCGAGGTGGGTGCTGTTGTGTTTGTTACTCCTGATGATGTTATGTACACAAGATCTATATTGTGTCGAGGTGGGTGCTGTTGTGTTTGTTACTCCTGATGATGTTATGTACACAAGATCTATATTGTGTCCAGGTGGGAGCTGTTGTGTTTGTTACTCCTGATGATGTTATGCACACAAGATCTATATTGCGTCAAGGTGGGAGCTGTTGTGTTTGTTATTCCTGATGATGTTATGTACACAAGATCTATGTTGTGTCGAGGTGGGTGCTGTTGTGTTTGTTACTCCTGATGATGTTATGTACACAAGATCTATATTGTGTCAAGGTGGGAGCTGTTGTGTTTTTTACTCCTGATGATGTTATGTACACAAGATCTATATTGTGTCAAGGTGGGAGCTGTTGTGTTTGTTATTCCTGATGATGTTATGTACACAAGATCTATATTGTGTCGAGGTGGGTGCTGTTGTGTTTGTTACTCCTGATGTTATGTACACAAGATCTATGTTGTGTCGAGGTGGGAGCTGTTGTGTTTGTTACTCCTGATGTTATGTACACAAGATCTATGTTGTGTCGATGTGGGAGCTGTTTTGTTTGTTAATCCTGATGTTATGTACACAAGATCTATGTTGTGTCGAGGTGGGAGCTGTTGTGTTTGTTTCTCCTGATGTTATGTACACAAGATCTATATTGTGTCGAGGTGGAAGCTGTTGTGTTTGTTACTCCTGATGATGTTATGTACACAAGATCTATATTGTGTCAAGGTGGGTGCTGTTGTGTTTGTTACTCCTGATGATGTTATGTACACAAGATCTATGTTGTGTCGAGGTGGGAGCTGTTGTGTTTGTTACTCCTGATGTTATGTACACAAGATCTATGTTGTGTCGAGGTGGGAGCTGTTGTGTTTGTTACTGCTGATGATGTTATGTACACAAAATCTATATTGTGTCAAGGTGGGAGCTGTTGTGTTTGTTATTCCTGATGATGTTATGTACACAAGATCTATATTGTGTCGAGGTGGGTGCTGTTGTGTTTGTTACTCCTGATGTTATGTACACAAGATCTATGTTGTGTCGAGGTGGGAGCTGTTGTGTTTGTTACTCCTGATGTTATGTACACAAGATCTATATTGTGTCGAGGTGGAAGCTGTTGTGTTTGTTACTCCTGATGATGTTATGTACACAAGATCTATATTGTGTCAAGGTGGGTGCTGTTGTGTTTGTTACTCCTGATGATGTTATGTACACAAGATCTATGTTGTGTTGAGGTGGGAGCTGTTGTGTTTGTTACTCCTGATGTTATGTACACAAGATCTATGTTGTGTCGAGGTGGGAGCTGTTGTGTTTGTTACTCCTGATGTTATGTACACAAGATCTATAATGTGTCGAGGTGGGAGCTGTTGTGTTTGTTACTCCTGATGTTATGTACACAAGATCTATATTGTGTCAAGGTGGGAGCTGTTGTGTTTGTTACTCCTGATGATGTTATGTACACAAGATCTATGTTGTGTCGAGGTGGGTGCTGTTGTGTTTGTTACTCCTGATGTTATGTACACAAGATCTATATTGAATCGAGGTGGGGGCTGTTGTGTTTGTTACTCCTGATGTTATGTACACAAGATCTATATTGTGTCGAGGTGGGAGCTGTTGTGTTTGTTACTCCTGATGTTATGTACACAAGAGCTATGTTGTGTCGAGGTGGGAGCTGTTGTGTTTGTTACTCCTGATGTTATGTACACAAGATCTATGTTGTGTCGAGGTGGGTGCTGTTGTGTTTGTTACTCCTGATGATGTTATGTACACAAGATTCTTGTTGTGTCGAGGTGGGTGCTGTTGTGTTTGTTACTCCTGATGTTATGTACACAAGATCTATGTTGTGTCGAGGTGGGAGCTGTTGTGTTTGTTACTCCTGATGATGTTATGTACACAAGATGTATATTGTGTCAAGGTGGGAGCTGTTGTGTTTGTTACTCCTGATGTTATGTACACAAGATCTATGTTGTGTCGAGGTTGGTGCTGTTGTGTTTGTTACTCCTGATGTTATGTACACAAGATCTATGTTGTGTCGAGGTTGGTGCTGTTGTGTTTGTTACTCCTGATGTTATGTACACAAGATCTATATTGTGTCAAGTTGGGAGCTGTTGTGTTTGTTACTCCTGATGATGTTATGTACACAAGATCTATGTTGTGTCGAGGTGGGTGCTGTTGTGTTTGTTACTCCTGATGTTATGTACACAAGATCTATATTGAATCGAGGTGGGGGCTGTTGTGTTTGTTACTCCTGATGATGTTATGTACACAAGATTCTTGTTGTGTCGAGGTGGGTGCTGTTGTGTTTGTTACTCCTGATGTTATGTACACAAGATCTATATTGTGTCAAGGTGGGAGCTGTTGTGTTTGTTACTCCTGATGATGTTATGTACACAAGATCTATGTTGTGTCGAGGTGGGAGCTGTTGTGTTTGTTACTCCTGATGTTATGTACACAAGATCTATGTTGTGTCGAGGTGGGAGCTGTTGTGTTTGTTACTCCTGATGTTATGTACACAAGATCTATGTTGTGTCGAGGTGGGAGCTGTTGTGTTTGTTACTCCTGATGTTATGTACACAAAATCTATATTGTGTCGAGGTGGGAGCTGTTGTGTTTGTTACTGCTGATGTTATGTACACAAGAGCTATGTTGTGTCGAGGTGGGAGCTGTTGTGTTTGTTACTCCTGATGTTATGTACACAGGATCTATGTTGTGTCGAGGTGCTGTTGTGTTTGTTACTCCTGATGATGTTATGTACACAAGATTCTTGTTGTGTCGAGGTGGGTGCTGTTGTGTTTGTTACTCCTGATGTTATGTACACAAGATCTATGTTGTGTCAAGGTGGGAGCTGTTGTGTTTGTTACTCCTGATGATGTTATGTACACAAGATCTATATTGTGTAAAGGTGGGTGCTGTTGTGTTTGTTACTCCTGATGATGTTATGTACACAAGATCTATGTTGTGTCGAGGTGGGAGCTGTTGTGTTTTTTACTCCTGATGTTATGTACACAAGATCTATGTTGTGTCGAGGTGGGAGCTATTGTTTGTTACTCCTGATGATGTTATGTACACAAGATCTATATTGAATCGAGGTGGGTGCTGTTGTGTTTGTTATTCCTGATGATGTTATGTACACAAGATCTATATTGTGTCGAGGTGGGTGCTGTTGTGTTTGTTACTCCTGATGTTATGTACACAAGATCTATGTTGTGTCGAGGTGGGAGCTGTTGTGTTTGTTACTCCTGATGTTATGTACACAAGATCTATGTTGTGTCGATGTGGGAGCTGTTTTGTTTGTTACTCCTGATGTTATGTACACAAGATCTATGTTGTGTCGAGGTGGGAGCTGTTGTGTTTCTTTCTCCTGATGTTATGTACACAAGATCTATATTGTGTCGAGGTGGAAGCTGTTGTGTTTGTTACTCCTGATGATGTTATGTACACAAGATCTATATTGTGTCAAGGTGGGTGCTGTTGTGTTTGTTACTCCTGATGATGTTATGTACACAAGATCTATGTTGTGTCGAGGTGGGAGCTGTTGTGTTTGTTACTCCTGATGTTATGTACACAAGATCTATGTTGTGTCGAGGTGGGAGCTGTTGTGTTTGTTACTCCTGATGTTATGTACACAAGATCTACGTTGTGTCGAGGTGGGAGCTGTTGTGTTTGTTACTCCTGATGTTATGTACACAAGATCTATATTGTGTCGAGGTGGGAGCTGTTGTGTTTGTTACTCCTGATGTTATGTACACAAGAGCTATGTTGTGTCGAGGTGGGAGCTGTTGTGTTTGTTACTCCTGATGTTATGTACACAGGATCTATGTTGTGTCGAGGTGGGTGCTGTTGTGTTTGTTACTCCTGATGATGTAATGTACACAAGATTCTTGTTGTGTCGAGGTGGGTGCTGTTGTGTTTGTTACTCCTGATGTTATGTACACAAGATCTATGTTGTGTCGAGGTGGGAGCTGTTGTGTTTGTTACTCCTGATGATGTTATGTACACAAGATCTATATTGTGTCAAGGTGGGAGCTGTTGTGTTTGTTACTCCTGATGTTATGTACACAAGATCTATGTTGTGTCAAGGTTGGTGCTGTTGTGTTTGTTACTCCTGATGTTATGTACACAAGATCTATATTGTGTCAAGGTGGGAGCTGTTGTGTTTGTTACTCCTGATGATGTTATGTACACAAGATCTATGTTGTGTCGAGGTGGGTGCTGTTGTGTTTGTTACTCCTGATGTTATGTACACAAGATCTATATTGAATCGAGGTGGGGGCTGTTGTGTTTGTTACTCCTGATGTTATGTACACAAGATCTATACTGTGTCGAGGTGGGAGCTGTTGTGTTTGTTACTCCTGATGTTATGTACACAAGAGCTATGTTGTGTCGAGGTGGGAGCTGTTGTGTTTGTTACTCCTGATGTTATGTACACAAGATCTCTGTTGTGTCGAGGTGGGTGCTGTTGTGTTTGTTACACCTGATGATGTTATGTACACAAGATTCTTGTTGTGTCGAGTTGGGTGCTGTTGTGTTTGTTACTCCTGATGTTATGTACACAAGATCTATGTTGTGTCGAGGTGGGAGCTGTTGTTTTTGTTACTCCTGATGATGTTATGTACACAAGATCTATATTGTGTCAAGGTGGGAGCTGTTGTGTTTGTTACTCCTGATGTTATGTACACAAGATCTATGTTGTGTCGAGGTTGGTGCTGTTGTGTTTGTTACTCCTGATGTTATGTACACAAGATCTATATTGTGTCAAGGTGGGAGCTGTTGTGTTTGTTACTCCTGATGATGTTATGTACACAAGATCTATGTTGTGTCGAGGTGGGTGCTGTTGTGTTTGTTACTCCTGATGTTATGTACACAAGATCTATATTGAATCGAGGTAGGGGCTGTTGTGTTTGTTACTCCTGATGATGTTATGTACACAAGATTCTTGTTGTGTCGAGGTGGGTGCTGTTGTGTTTGTTACTCCTGATGTTATGTACACAAGATCTATGTTGTGTCGAGGTGGGAGCTGTTGTGTTTGTTACTCCTGATGTTATGTACACAAGATCTATAATGTGTCGAGGTGGGAGCTGTTGTGTTTGTTACTCCTGATGTTATGTACACAAGATCTATATTGTGTCAAGGTGGGAGCTGTTGTGTTTGTTACTCCTGATGATGTTATGTACACAAGATCTATGTTGTGTCGAGGTGGGTGCTGTTGTGTTTGTTACTCCTGATGTTATGTACACAAGATCTATATTGAATCGAGGTGGGGGCTGTTGTGTTTGTTACTCCTGATGTTATGTACACAAGATCTATATTGTGTCGAGGTGGGAGCTGTTGTGTTTGTTACTCCTGATGTTATGTACACAAGAGCTATGTTGTGTCGAGGTGGGAGCTGTTGTGTTTGTTACTCCTGATGTTATGTACACAAGATCTATGTTGTGTCGAGGTGGGTGCTGTTGTGTTTGTTACTCCTGATGATGTTATGTACACAAGATTCTTGTTGTGTCGAGGTGGGTGCTGTTGTGTTTGTTACTCCTGATGTTATGTACACAAGATCTATGTTGTGTCGAGGTGGGAGCTGTTGTGTTTGTTACTCCTGATGATGTTATGTACACAAGATGTATATTGTGTCAAGGTGGGAGCTGTTGTGTTTGTTACTCCTGATGTTATGTACACAAGATCTATAATGTGTCGAGGTGGGAGCTGTTGTGTTTGTTACTCCTGATGTTATGTACACAAGATCTATATTGTGTCAAGGTGGGAGCTGTTGTGTTTGTTACTCCTGATGATGTTATGTACACAAGATCTATGTTGTGTCGAGGTGGGTGCTGTTGTGTTTGTTACTCCTGATGTTATGTACACAAGATCTATATTGAATCGAGGTGGGGGCTGTTGTGTTTGTTACTCCTGATGTTATGTACACAAGATCTATATTGTGTCGAGGTGGGAGCTGTTGTGTTTGTTACTCCTGATGTTATGTACACAAGAGCTATGTTGTGTCGAGGTGGGAGCTGTTGTGTTTGTTACTCCTGATGTTATGTACACAAGATCTATGTTGTGTCGAGGTGGGTGCTGTTGTGTTTGTTACTCCTGATGATGTTATGTACACAAGATTCTTGTTGTGTCGAGGTGGGTGCTGTTGTGTTTGTTACTCCTGATGTTATGTACACAAGATCTATGTTGTGTCGAGGTGGGAGCTGTTGTGTTTGTTACTCCTGATGATGTTATGTACACAAGATGTATATTGTGTCAAGGTGGGAGCTGTTGTGTTTGTTACTCCTGATGTTATGTACACAAGATCTATGTTGTGTCGAGGTTGGTGCTGTTGTGTTTGTTACTCCTGATGTTATGTACACAAGATCTATGTTGTGTCGAGGTTGGTGCTGTTGTGTTTGTTACTCCTGATGTTATGTACACAAGATCTATATTGTGTCAAGTTGGGAGCTGTTGTGTTTGTTACTCCTGATGATGTTATGTACACAAGATCTATGTTGTGTCGAGGTGGGTGCTGTTGTGTTTGTTACTCCTGATGTTATGTACACAAGATCTATATTGAATCGAGGTGGGGGCTGTTGTGTTTGTTACTCCTGATGATGTTATGTACACAAGATTCTTGTTGTGTCGAGGTGGGTGCTGTTGTGTTTGTTACTCCTGATGTTATGTACACAAGATCTATATTGTGTCAAGGTGGGAGCTGTTGTGTTTGTTACTCCTGATGATGTTATGTACACAAGATCTATGTTGTGTCGAGGTGGGAGCTGTTGTGTTTGTTACTCCTGATGTTATGTACACAAGATCTATGTTGTGTCGAGGTGGGAGCTGTTGTGTTTGTTACTCCTGATGTTATGTACACAAGATCTATGTTGTGTCGAGGTGGGAGCTGTTGTGTTTGTTACTCCTGATGTTATGTACACAAAATCTATATTGTGTCGAGGTGGGAGCTGTTGTGTTTGTTACTGCTGATGTTATGTACACAAGAGCTATGTTGTGTCGAGGTGGGAGCTGTTGTGTTTGTTACTCCTGATGTTATGTACACAGGATCTATGTTGTGTCGAGGGGTGCTGTTGTGTTTGTTACTCCTGATGATGTTATGTACACAAGATTCTTGTTGTGTCGAGGTGGGTGCTGTTGTGTTTGTTACTCCTGATGTTATGTACACAAGATCTATGTTGTGTCAAGGTGGGAGCTGTTGTGTTTGTTACTCCTGATGATGTTATGTACACAAGATCTATATTGTGTAAAGGTGGGTGCTGTTGTGTTTGTTACTCCTGATGATGTTATGTACACAAGATCTATGTTGTGTCGAGGTGGGAGCTGTTGTGTTTTTTACTCCTGATGTTATGTACACAAGATCTATGTTGTGTCGAGGTGGGAGCTATTGTTTGTTACTCCTGATGATGTTATGTACACAAGATCTATATTGAATCGAGGTGGGTGCTGTTGTGTTTGTTATTCCTGATGATGTTATGTACACAAGATCTATATTGTGTCGAGGTGGGTGCTGTTGTGTTTGTTACTCCTGATGTTATGTACACAAGATCTATGTTGTGTCGAGGTGGGAGCTGTTGTGTTGGTTACTCCTGATGTTATGTACACAAGATCTATGTTGTGTCGATGTGGGAGCTGTTTTGTTTGTTACTCCTGATGTTATGTACACAAGATCTATGTTGTGTCGAGGTGGGAGCTGTTGTGTTTCTTTCTCCTGATGTTATGTACACAAGATCTATATTGTGTCGAGGTGGAAGCTGTTGTGTTTGTTACTCCTGATGATGTTATGTACACAAGATCTATATTGTGTCAAGGTGGGTGCTGTTGTGTTTGTTACTCCTGATGATGTTATGTACACAAGATCTATGTTGTGTCGAGGTGGGAGCTGTTGTGTTTGTTACTCCTGATGTTATGTACACAAGATCTATGTTGTGTCGAGGTGGGAGCTGTTGTGTTTGTTACTCCTGATGTTATGTACACAAGATCTACGTTGTGTCGAGGTGGGAGCTGTTGTGTTTGTTACTCCTGATGTTATGTACACAAGATCTATATTGTGTCGAGGTGGGAGCTGTTGTGTTTGTTACTCCTGATGTTATGTACACAAGAGCTATGTTGTGTCGAGGTGGGAGCTGTTGTGTTTGTTACTCCTGATGTTATGTACACAGGATCTATGTTGTGTCGAGGTGGGTGCTGTTGTGTTTGTTACTCCTGATGATGTAATGTACACAAGATTCTTGTTGTGTCGAGGTGGGTGCTGTTGTGTTTGTTACTCCTGATGTTATGTACACAAGATCTATGTTGTGTCGAGGTGGGAGCTGTTGTGTTTGTTACTCCTGATGATGTTATGTACACAAGATCTATATTGTGTCAAGGTGGGAGCTGTTGTGTTTGTTACTCCTGATGTTATGTACACAAGATCTATGTTGTGTCGAGGTTGGTGCTGTTGTGTTTGTTACTCCTGATGTTATGTACACAAGATCTATATTGTGTCAAGGTGGGAGCTGTTGTGTTTGTTACTCCTGATGATGTTATGTACACAAGATCTATGTTGTGTCGAGGTGGGTGCTGTTGTGTTTGTTACTCCTGATGTTATGTACACAAGATCTATATTGAATCGAGGTGGGGGCTGTTGTGTTTGTTACTCCTGATGTTATGTACACAAGATCTATACTGTGTCGAGGTGGGAGCTGTTGTATTTGTTACTCCTGATGTTATGTACACAAGAGCTATGTTGTGTCGAGGTGGGAGCTGTTGTGTTTGTTACTCCTGATGTTATGTACACAAGATCTATGTTGTGTCGAGGTGGGTGCTGTTGTGTTTGTTACACCTGATGATGTTATGTACACAAGATCTATGTTGTGTCGAGGTGGGTGCTGTTGTGTTTGTTACTCCTGATGTTATGTACACAAGATCTATATTGAATCGAGGTAGGGGCTGTTGTGTTTGTTACTCCTGATGATGTTATGTACACAAGATTCTTGTTGTGTCGAGGTGGGTGCTGTTGTGTTTGTTACTCCTGATGTTATGTACACAAGATCTATGTTGTGTCGAGGTGGGAGCTGTTGTGTTTGTTACTCCTGATGTTATGTACACAAGATCTATATTGTGTCGAGGTGGGAGCTGTTGTGTTTGTTACTCCTGATGTTATGTACACAAGAGCTATGTTGTGTCGAGGTGGGAGCTGTTGTGTTTGTTACTCCTGATGTTATGTACACAAGATCTATGTTGTGTCGAGGTGGGTTCTGTTGTGTTTGTTACTCCTGATGATGTTATGTACACAAGATTCTTGTTGTGTCGAGGTGGGAGCTGTTGTGTTTGTTACTCCTGATGTTATGTACACAAGATCTATGTTGTGTCGAGGTGGGAGCTGTTGTGTTTGTTACTCCTGATGATGTTATGTACACAAGATCTATATTGTGTCAAGGTGGGAGCTGTTGTGTTTGTTACTCCTGATGTTATGTACACAAGATCTATGTTGTGTCGAGGTTGGTGCTGTTGTGTTTGTTACTCCTGATGTTATGTACACAAGATCTATATTGTGTCAAGGTGGGAGCTGTTGTGTTTGTTACTCCTCATGATGTTATGTACACAAGATCTATATTGTGTCGAGGTGGGTGCTGTTGTGTTTGTTACTCCTGATGATGTTATGTACACAAGATCTATATTGTGTCGAGGTGGGTGCTGTTGTGTTTGTTACTCCTGATGATGTTATGTACACAAGATCTATATTGTGTCCAGGTGGGAGCTGTTGTGTTTGTTACTCCTGATGATGTTATGTACACAAGATCTATATTGCGTCAAGGTGGGAGCTGTTGTGTTTGTTATTCCTGATGATGTTATGTACACAAGATCTATGTTGTGTCGAGGTGGGTGCTGTTGTGTTTGTTACTCCTGATGATGTTATGTACACAAGATCTATATTGTGTCAAGGTGGGAGCTGTTGTGTTTTTTACTCCTGATGATGTTATGTACACAAGATCTATATTGTGTCAAGGTGGGAGCTGTTGTGTTTGTTATTCCTGATGATGTTATGTACACAAGATCTATATTGTGTCGAGGTGGGTGCTGTTGTGTTTGTTACTCCTGATGTTATGTACACAAGATCTATGTTGTGTCGAGGTGGGAGCTGTTGTGTTTGTTACTCCTGATGTTATGTACACAAGATCTATGTTGTGTCGATGTGGGAGCTGTTTTGTTTGTTAATCCTGATGTTATGTACACAAGATCTATGTTGTGTCGAGGTGGGAGCTGTTGTGTTTGTTTCTCCTGATGTTATGTACACAAGATCTATATTGTGTCGAGGTGGAAGCTGTTGTGTTTGTTACTCCTGATGATGTTATGTACACAAGATCTATATTGTGTCAAGGTGGGTGCTGTTGTGTTTGTTACTCCTGATGATGTTATGTACACAAGATCTATGTTGTGTCGAGGTGGGAGCTGTTGTGTTTGTTACTCCTGATGTTATGTACACAAGATCTATGTTGTGTCGAGGTGGGAGCTGTTGTGTTTGTTACTGCTGATGATGTTATGTACACAAAATCTATATTGTGTCAAGGTGGGAGCTGTTGTGTTTGTTATTCCTGATGATGTTATGTACACAAGATCTATATTGTGTCGAGGTGGGTGCTGTTGTGTTTGTTACTCCTGATGTTATGTACACAAGATCTATGTTGTGTCGAGGTGGGAGCTGTTGTGTTTGTTACTCCTGATGTTATGTACACAAGATCTATGTTGTGTCGATGTGGGAGCTGTTTTTTTTGTTACTCCTGATGTTATGTACACAAGATCTATGTTGTGTCGAGGTGAGAGCTGTTGTGTTTGTTTCTCCTGATGTTATGTACACAAGATCTATATTGTGTCGAGGTGGAAGCTGTTGTGTTTGTTACTCCTGATGATGTTATGTACACAAGATCTATATTGTGTCAAGGTGGGTGCTGTTGTGTTTGTTACTCCTGATGATGTTATGTACACAAGATCTATGTTGTGTTGAGGTGGGAGCTGTTGTGTTTGTTACTCGTGATGTTATGTACACAAGATCTATGTTGTGTCGAGGTGGGAGCTGTTGTGTTTGTTACTCCTGATGTTATGTACACAAGATCTATAATGTGTCGAGGTGGGAGCTGTTGTGTTTGTTACTCCTGATGTTATGTACACAAGATCTATATTGTGTCAAGGTGGGAGCTGTTGTGTTTGTTACTCCTGATGATGTTATGTACACAAGATCTATGTTGTGTCGAGGTGGGTGCTGTTGTGTTTGTTACTCCTGATGTTATGTACACAAGATCTATATTGAATCGAGGTGGGGGCTGTTGTGTTTGTTACTCCTGATGTTATGTACACAAGATCTATATTGTGTCGAGGTGGGAGCTGTTGTGTTTGTTACTCCTGATGTTATGTACACAAGAGCTATGTTGTGTCGAGGTGGGAGCTGTTGTGTTTGTTACTCCTGATGTTATGTACACAAGATCTATGTTGTGTCGAGGTGGGTGCTGTTGTGTTTGTTACTCCTGATGATGTTATGTACACAAGATTCTTGTTGTGTCGAGGTGGGTGCTGTTGTGTTTGTTACTCCTGATGTTATGTACACAAGATCTATGTTGTGTCGAGGTGGGAGCTGTTGTGTTTGTTACTCCTGATGATGTTATGTACACAAGATGTATATTGTGTCAAGGTGGGAGCTGTTGTGTTTGTTACTCCTGATGTTATGTACACAAGATCTATGTTGTGTCGAGGTTGGTGCTGTTGTGTTTGTTACTCCTGATGTTATGTACACAAGATCTATGTTGTGTCGAGGTTGGTGCTGTTGTGTTTGTTACTCCTGATGTTATGTACACAAGATCTATATTGTGTCAAGTTGGGAGCTGTTGTGTTTGTTACTCCTGATGATGTTATGTACACAAGATCTATGTTGTGTCGAGGTGGGTGCTGTTGTGTTTGTTACTCCTGATGTTATGTACACAAGATCTATATTGAATCGAGGTGGGGGCTGTTGTGTTTGTTACTCCTGATGATGTTATGTACACAAGATTCTTGTTGTGTCGAGGTGGGTGCTGTTGTGTTTGTTACTCCTGATGTTATGTACACAAGATCTATATTGTGTCAAGGTGGGAGCTGTTGTGTTTGTTACTCCTGATGATGTTATGTACACAAGATCTATGTTGTGTCGAGGTGGGAGCTGTTGTGTTTGTTACTCCTGATGTTATGTACACAAGATCTATGTTGTGTCGAGGCGGGAGCTGTTGTGTTTGTTACTCCTGATGTTATGTACACAAGATCTATGTTGTGTCGAGGTGGGAGCTGTTGTGTTTGTTACTCCTGATGTTATGTACACAAAATCTATATTGTGTCGAGGTGGGAGCTGTTGTGTTTGTTACTGCTGATGTTATGTACACAAGAGCTATGTTGTGTCGAGGTGGGAGCTGTTGTGTTTGTTACTCCTGATGTTATGTACACAGGATCTATGTTGTGTCGAGGGGTGCTGTTGTGTTTGTTACTCCTGATGATGTTATGTACACAAGATTCTTGTTGTGTCGAGGTGGGTGCTGTTGTGTTTGTTACTCCTGATGTTATGTACACAAGATCTATGTTGTGTCAAGGTGGGAGCTGTTGTGTTAGTTACTCCTGATGATGTTATGTACACAAGATCTATATTGTGTAAAGGTGGGTGCTGTTGTGTTTGTTACTCCTGATGATGTTATGTACACAAGATCTATGTTGTGTCGAGGTGGGAGCTGTTGTGTTTTTTACTCCTGATGTTATGTACACAAGATCTATGTTGTGTCGAGGTGGGAGCTATTGTTTGTTACTCCTGATGATGTTATGTACACAAGATCTATATTGAATCGAGGTGGGTGCTGTTGTGTTTGTTATTCCTGATGATGTTATGTACACAAGATCTATATTGTGTCGAGGTGGGTGCTGTTGTGTTTGTTACTCCTGATGTTATGTACACAAGATCTATGTTGTGTCGAGGTGGGAGCTGTTGTGTTTGTTACTCCTGATGTTATGTACACAAGATCTATGTTGTGTCGATGTGGGAGCTGTTTTGTTTGTTACTCCTGATGTTATGTACACAAGATCTATGTTGTGTCGAGGTGGGAGCTGTTGTGTTTCTTTCTCCTGATGTTATGTACACAAGATCTATATTGTGTCGAGGTGGAAGCTGTTGTGTTTGTTACTCCTGATGATGTTATGTACACAAGATCTATATTGTGTCAAGGTGGGTGCTGTTGTGTTTGTTACTCCTGATGATGTTATGTACACAAGATCTATGTTGTGTCGAGGTAGGAGCTGTTGTGTTTGTTACTCCTGATGTTATGTACACAAGATCTATGTTGTGTCGAGGTGGGAGCTGTTGTGTTTGTTACTCCTGATGTTATGTACACAAGATCTACGTTGTGTCGAGGTGGGAGGTGTTGTGTTTGTTACTCCTGATGTTATGTACACAAGATCTATATTGTGTCGAGGTGGGAGCTGTTGTGTTTGTTACTCCTGATGTTATGTACACAAGAGCTATGTTGTGTCGAGGTGGGAGCTGTTGTGTTTGTTACTCCTGATGTTATGTACACAGGATCTATGTTGTGTCGAGGTGGGTGCTGTTGTGTTTGTTACTCCTGATGATGTAATGTACACAAGATTCTTGTTGTGTCGAGGTGGGTACTGTTGTGTTTGTTACTCCTGATGTTATGTACACAAGATCTATGTTGTGTCGAGGTGGGAGCTGTTGTGTTTGTTACTCCTGATGATGTTATGTACACAAGATCTATATTGTGTCAAGGTGGGAGCTGTTGTGTTTGTTACTCCTGATGTTATGTACACAAGATCTATGTTGTGTCGAGGTTGGTGCTGTTGTGTTTGTTACTCCTGATGTTATGTACACAAGATCTATATTGTGTCAAGGTGGGAGCTGTTGTGTTTGTTACTCCTGATGATGTTATGTACACAAGATCTATGTTGTGTCGAGGTGGGTGCTGTTGTGTTTGTTACTCCTGATGTTATGTACACAAGATCTATGTTGTGTCGAGGTGGGGGCTGTTGTGTTTGTTACTCCTGATGTTATGTACACAAGATCTATACTGTGTCGAGGTGGGAGCTGTTGTGTTTGTTACTCCTGATGTTATGTACACAAGAGCTATGTTGTGTCGAGGTGGGAGCTGTTGTGTTTGTTACTCCTGATGTTATGTACACAAAATCTATGTTGTGTCGAGGTGGGTGCTGTTGTGTTTGTTACACCTGATGATGTTATGTACACAAGATTCTTGTTGTGTCGAGGTGGGTGCTGTTGTGTTTGTTACTCCTGATGTTATGTACACAAGATCTATGTTGTGTCGAGGTGGGAGCTGTTGTTTTTGTTACTCCTGATGATGTTATGTACACAAGATCTATATTGTGTCAAGGTGGGAGCTGTTGTGTTTGTTACTCCTGATGTTATGTACACAAGATCTATGTTGTGTCGAGGTTGGTGCTGTTGTGTTTGTTACTCCTGATGTTATGTACACAAGATCTATATTGTGTCAAGGTGGGAGCTGTTGTGTTTGTTACTCCTGATGATGTTATGTACACAAGATCTATGTTGTGTCGAGGTGGGTGCTGTTGTGTTTGTTACTCCTGATGTTATGTACACAAGATCTATATTGAATCGAGGTAGGGGCTGTTGTGTTTGTTACTCCTGATGATGTTATGTACACAAGATTCTTGTTGTGTCGAGGTGGGTGCTGTTGTGTTTGTTACTCCTGATGTTATGTACACAAGATCTATATTGTGTCGAGGTGGAAGCTGTTGTGTTTGTTACTCCTGATGATGTTATGTACACAAGATCTATATTGTGTCAAGGTGGGAGCTGTTGTGTTTGTTACTCCTGATGATGTTATGTACACAAGATCTATGTTGTGTCGAGGTGGGAGCTGTTGTGTTTGTTACTCCTGATGTTATGTACACAAGATCTATGTTGTGTCGAGGTGGGAGCTGTTGTGTTTGTTACTCCTGATGTTATGTACACAGGATCTATGTTGTGTCGAGGGGTGCTGTTGTGTTTGTTACTCCTGATGATGTTATGTACACAAGATTCTTGTTGTGTTGAGGTGGGTGCTGTTGTGTTTGTTACTCCTGATGTTATGTACACAAGATCTATGTTGTGTAGAGGTGGGAGCTGTTGTGTTTGTTACTCCTGATGATGTTATGTACACAAGATCTATATTGTGTCAAGGTGGGAGCTGTTGTGTTTGTTCCTCCTGATGTTATGTACACAAGATCTATGTTGTGTCGGGGTTGGTGCTGTTGTGTTTGTTACTCCTGATGTTATGTACACAAGATCTATATTGTGTCAAGGTGGGAGCTGTTGTGTTTGTTACTCCTGATGTTATGTACACAAGATCTATGTTGTGTCGAGGTTGGTGCTGTTGTGTTTGTTACTCCTGATGTTATGTACACAAGATCTATATTGTGTCAAGGTGGGAGCTGTTATGTTTGTTACTCCTGATGATTTTATGTACACAAGATCTATGTTGTGTCGAGGTGGGTGCTGTTGTGTTTGTTACTCCTGATGTTATGTACACAAGATCTATATTGAATCGAGGTGGGGGCTGTTGTGTTTGTTACTCCTGATGTTATGTACACAAGATCTATATTGTGTCGAGGTGGGAGCTGTTGTGTTTGTTACTCCTGATGTTATGTACACAAGAGCTATGTTGTGTCGAGGTGGGAGCTGTTGTGTTTGTTACTCCTGATGTTATGTACACAAGATCTATGTTGTGTCGAGGTGGGTGCTGTTGTGTTTGTTACTCCTGATGATGTTATGTACACAAGATTCTTGTTGTGTCGAGGTGGGTGCTGTTGTGTTTGTTACTCCTGATGTTATGTACACAAGATCTATGTTGTTTCGAGGTGGGAGCTGTTGTGTTTGTTACTCCTGATGATGTTATGTACACAAGATCTATATTGTGTCAAGGTGGGAGCTGTTGTGTTTGTTACTCCTGAAGTTATGTACACAAGATCTATGTTGTGTCGAGGTTGGTGCTGTTGTGTTTGTTACTCCTGATGATGTTATGTACACAAGATCTATATTGTGTCAAGGTGGGAGCTGTTGTGTTTGTTACTCCTGATGATGTTATGTACACAAGATCTATGTGGTGTCGAGGTGGGTGCTGTTGTGTTTGTTACTCCTGATGTTATGTACACAAGATCTATATTGAATCGAGGTGGGGCTGTTGTGTTTGTTACTCCTGATGATGTTATGTACACAAGATTCTTGTTGTGTCGAGGTGGGTGCTGTTGTGTTTGTTACTCCTGATGTTATGTACACAAGATCTATGTTGTGTCGAGGTGGGAGCTGTTGTGTTTGTTACTCCTGATGATGTTATGTACACAAGATCTATGTTGTGTCGAGGTGGGTGCTGTTGTGTTTGTTACTCCTGATGTTATGTACACAAGATCTATATTGTGTCAAGGTGGGAGCTGTTGTGTTTGTTACTCCTGATGATGTTATGTACACAAGATCTATGTTGTGTCGAGTTGGGTGCTGTTGTGTTTGTTACTCCTGATGATGTTATGTACACAAGATCTATATTGTTTCAAGGTGGGAGCTGTTGTGTTTGTTACTCCTGATGATGTTATGTACACAAGATCTATGTTGTGTCGAGGTGGGTGCTGTTGTGTTTGTTACTCCTGATGTTATGTACACAAGATCTATATTGTGTCGAGGTGGGAGCTGTTGTGTTTGTTACTCCTGATGATATGTACACAAGAGTTATGTTGTGTCGAGGTGGGAGCTGTTGTGTTTGTTACTCCTAATGTTATGTACACAAGATCTATGTTGTGTCGAGGTGGGTGCTGTTGTGTTTGTTACTCCTGATGATGTTATGTACACAAGATTCTTGTTGTGTCGAGGTGGGTGCTGTTGTGTTTGTTACTCCTGATGTTATGTACACAAGATCTATGTTGTGTCGAGGTGGGAGCTGTTGTGTTTGTTACTCCTGATGATGTTATGTACACAAGATCTATATTGTGTCAAGGTGGGAGCTGTTGTGTTTGTTACTCCTGATGATGTTATGTACACAAGATCTATGTTGTGTCGAGGTGGAAGCTGTTGTGTTTGTTACTCCTGATGATGTTATGTACACAAGATCTATATTGTGTCAAGGTGGGAGCTGTTGTGTTTGTTACTCCTGATGATGTTATGTACACAAGATCTATGTTGTGTCGAGGTGGGAGCTGTTGTGTTTGTTACTCCTGATGTTATGTACACAAGATCTATGTTGTGTCGATGTGGGAGCTGTTTTGTTTGTTACTCCTGATGTTATGTACACAAGATCTATGTTGTGTCGAGGTAGGAGCTGTTGTGTTTGTTTCTCCTGATGTTATGTAGACAAGATCTATATTGTGTTGAGGTGGAAGCTGTTGTGTTTGTTACTCCTGATGATGTTATGTACACAAGATCTATATTGTGTCAAGGTGGGTGCTGTTGTGTTTGTTACTCCTGATGATGTTATGTACACAAGATCTATGTTGTGTCGAGGTGGGAGCTTTTGTGTTTGTTACTCCTGATGTTATGTACACAAGATCTATGTTGTGTTGAGGTGGGAGCTGTTGTGTTTGTTACTCCTGATGTTATGTACACAAGATCTATGTTGTGTCGAGGTGGGAGCTGTTGTGTTTGTTACTCCTGATGTTATGTACACAAGATCTATTTTGTGTCGAGGTGGGAGCTGTTGTGTTTGTTACTCCTGATGTTATGTACACAAGAGCTATGTTGTGTCGAGGTGGGAGCTGTTGTGTTTGTTACTCCTGATGTTATGTACACAAGATCTATGTTGTGTCGAGGTGGGTTCTGTTGTGTTTGTTATTCCTGATGATGTTATGTACACAAGATCTATATTGTGTCGAGGTGGGTGCTGTTGTGTTCGTTACTCCTGATGTTATGTACACAAGATCTATGTTGTGTCGAGGTGGGAGCTGTTGTGTTTGTTACTCCTGATGTTATGTACACAAGATCTATGTTGTGTCGATGTGGGAGCTGTTTTGTTTGTTACTCCTGATGTTATGTACACAAGATCTATGTTGTGTCGAGGTGGGAGCTGTTGTGTTTCTTTCTCCTGATGTTATGTACACAAGATCTATATTGTGTCGAGGTGGAAGCTGTTGTGTTTGTTACTCCTGATGATGTTATGTACACAAGATCTATATTGTGTCAAGGTGGGTGCTGTTGTGTTTGTTACTCCTGATGATGTTATGTACACAAGATCTATGTTGTGTCGAGGTAGGAGCTGTTGTGTTTGTTACTCCTGATGTTATGTACACAAGATCTATGTTGTGTCGAGGTGGGAGCTGTTGTGTTTGTTACTCCTGATGTTATGTACACAAGATCTACGTTGTGTCGAGGTGGGAGCTGTTGTGTTTGTTACTCCTGATGTTATGTACACAAGATCTATATTGTGTCGAGGTGGGAGCTGTTGTGTTTGTTACTCCTGATGTTATGTACACAAGAGCTATGTTGTGTCGAGGTGGGAGCTGTTGTGTTTGTTACTCCTGATGTTATGTACACAGGATCTATGTTGTGTCGAGGTGGGTGCTGTTGTGTTTGTTACTCCTGATGATGTAATGTACACAAGATTCTTGTTGTGTCGAGGTGGGTGCTGTTGTGTTTGTTACTCCTGATGTTATGTACACAAGATCTATGTTGTGTCGAGGTGGGAGCTGTTGTGTTTGTTACTCCTGATGATGTTATGTACACAAGATCTATATTGTGTCAAGGTGGGAGCTGTTGTGTTTGTTACTCCTGATGTTATGTACACAAGATCTATGTTGTGTCGAGGTTGGTGCTGTTGTGTTTGTTACTCCTGATGTTATGTACACAAGATCTATATTGTGTCAAGGTGGGAGCTGTTGTGTTTGTTACTCCTGATGATGTTATGTACACAAGATCTATGTTGTGTCGAGGTGGGTGCTGTTGTGTTTGTTACTCCTGATGTTATGTACACAAGATCTATGTTGTGTCGAGGTGGGGGCTGTTGTGTTTGTTACTCCTGATGTTATGTACACAAGATCTATACTGTGTCGAGGTGGGAGCTGTTGTGTTTGTTACTCCTGATGTTATGTACACAAGAGCTATGTTGTGTCGAGGTGGGAGCTGTTGTGTTTGTTACTCCTGATGTTATGTACACAAAATCTATGTTGTGTCGAGGTGGGTGCTGTTGTGTTTGTTACACCTGATGATGTTATGTACACAAGATTCTTGTTGTGTCGAGGTGGGTGCTGTTGTGTTTGTTACTCCTGATGTTATGTACACAAGATCTATGTTGTGTCGAGGTGGGAGCTGTTGTTTTTGTTACTCCTGATGATGTTATGTACACAAGATCTATATTGTGTCAAGGTGGGAGCTGTTGTGTTTGTTACTCCTGATGTTATGTACACAAGATCTATGTTGTGTCGAGGTTGGTGCTGTTGTGTTTGTTACTCCTGATGTTATGTACACAAGATCTATATTGTGTCAAGGTGGGAGCTGTTGTGTTTGTTACTCCTGATGATGTTATGTACACAAGATCTATGTTGTGTCGAGGTGGGTGCTGTTGTGTTTGTTACTCCTGATGTTATGTACACAAGATCTATATTGAATCGAGGTAGGGGCTGTTGTGTTTGTTACTCCTGATGATGTTATGTACACAAGATTCTTGTTGTGTCGAGGTGGGTGCTGTTGTGTTTGTTACTCCTGATGTTATGTACACAAGATCTATATTGTGTCGAGGTGGAAGCTGTTGTGTTTGTTACTCCTGATGATGTTATGTACACAAGATCTATATTGTGTCAAGGTGGGAGCTGTTGTGTTTGTTACTCCTGATGATGTTATGTACACAAGATCTATGTTGTGTCGAGGTGGGAGCTGTTGTGTTTGTTACTCCTGATGTTATGTACACAAGATCTATGTTGTGTCGAGGTGGGAGCTGTTGTGTTTGTTACTCCTGATGTTATGTACACAGGATCTATGTTGTGTCGAGGGGTGCTGTTGTGTTTGTTACTCCTGATGATGTTATGTACACAAGATTCTTGTTGTGTTGAGGTGGGTGCTGTTGTGTTTGTTACTCCTGATGTTATGTACACAAGATCTATGTTGTGTAGAGGTGGGAGCTGTTGTGTTTGTTACTCCTGATGATGTTATGTACACAAGATCTATATTGTGTCAAGGTGGGAGCTGTTGTGTTTGTTCCTCCTGATGTTATGTACACAAGATCTATGTTGTGTCGGGGTTGGTGCTGTTGTGTTTGTTACTCCTGATGTTATGTACACAAGATCTATATTGTGTCAAGGTGGGAGCTGTTGTGTTTGTTACTCCTGATGTTATGTACACAAGATCTATGTTGTGTCGAGGTTGGTGCTGTTGTGTTTGTTACTCCTGATGTTATGTACACAAGATCTATATTGTGTCAAGGTGGGAGCTGTTATGTTTGTTACTCCTGATGATTTTATGTACACAAGATCTATGTTGTGTCGAGGTGGGTGCTGTTGTGTTTGTTACTCCTGATGTTATGTACACAAGATCTATATTGAATCGAGGTGGGGGCTGTTGTGTTTGTTACTCCTGATGTTATGTACACAAGATCTATATTGTGTCGAGGTGGGAGCTGTTGTGTTTGTTACTCCTGATGTTATGTACACAAGAGCTATGTTGTGTCGAGGTGGGAGCTGTTGTGTTTGTTACTCCTGATGTTATGTACACAAGATCTATGTTGTGTCGAGGTGGGTGCTGTTGTGTTTGTTACTCCTGATGATGTTATGTACACAAGATTCTTGTTGTGTCGAGGTGGGTGCTGTTGTGTTTGTTACTCCTGATGTTATGTACACAAGATCTATGTTGTTTCGAGGTGGGAGCTGTTGTGTTTGTTACTCCTGATGATGTTATGTACACAAGATCTATATTGTGTCAAGGTGGGAGCTGTTGTGTTTGTTACTCCTGAAGTTATGTACACAAGATCTATGTTGTGTCGAGGTTGGTGCTGTTGTGTTTGTTACTCCTGATGATGTTATGTACACAAGATCTATATTGTGTCAAGGTGGGAGCTGTTGTGTTTGTTACTCCTGATGATGTTATGTACACAAGATCTATGTGGTGTCGAGGTGGGTGCTGTTGTGTTTGTTACTCCTGATGTTATGTACACAAGATCTATATTGAATCGAGGTGGGGCTGTTGTGTTTGTTACTCCTGATGATGTTATGTACACAAGATTCTTGTTGTGTCGAGGTGGGTGCTGTTGTGTTTGTTACTCCTGATGTTATGTACACAAGATCTATGTTGTGTCGAGGTGGGAGCTGTTGTGTTTGTTACTCCTGATGATGTTATGTACACAAGATCTATGTTGTGTCGAGGTGGGTGCTGTTGTGTTTGTTACTCCTGATGTTATGTACACAAGATCTATATTGTGTCAAGGTGGGAGCTGTTGTGTTTGTTACTCCTGATGATGTTATGTACACAAGATCTATGTTGTGTCGAGTTGGGTGCTGTTGTGTTTGTTACTCCTGATGATGTTATGTACACAAGATCTATATTGTTTCAAGGTGGGAGCTGTTGTGTTTGTTACTCCTGATGATGTTATGTACACAAGATCTATGTTGTGTCGAGGTGGGTGCTGTTGTGTTTGTTACTCCTGATGTTATGTACACAAGATCTATATTGTGTCGAGGTGGGAGCTGTTGTGTTTGTTACTCCTGATGATATGTACACAAGAGTTATGTTGTGTCGAGGTGGGAGCTGTTGTGTTTGTTACTCCTAATGTTATGTACACAAGATCTATGTTGTGTCGAGGTGGGTGCTGTTGTGTTTGTTACTCCTGATGATGTTATGTACACAAGATTCTTGTTGTGTCGAGGTGGGTGCTGTTGTGTTTGTTACTCCTGATGTTATGTACACAAGATCTATGTTGTGTCGAGGTGGGAGCTGTTGTGTTTGTTACTCCTGATGATGTTATGTACACAAGATCTATATTGTGTCAAGGTGGGAGCTGTTGTGTTTGTTACTCCTGATGATGTTATGTACACAAGATCTATGTTGTGTCGAGGTGGAAGCTGTTGTGTTTGTTACTCCTGATGATGTTATGTACACAAGATCTATATTGTGTCAAGGTGGGAGCTGTTGTGTTTGTTACTCCTGATGATGTTATGTACACAAGATCTATGTTGTGTCGAGGTGGGAGCTGTTGTGTTTGTTACTCCTGATGTTATGTACACAAGATCTATGTTGTGTCGATGTGGGAGCTGTTTTGTTTGTTACTCCTGATGTTATGTACACAAGATCTATGTTGTGTCGAGGTAGGAGCTGTTGTGTTTGTTTCTCCTGATGTTATGTAGACAAGATCTATATTGTGTTGAGGTGGAAGCTGTTGTGTTTGTTACTCCTGATGATGTTATGTACACAAGATCTATATTGTGTCAAGGTGGGTGCTGTTGTGTTTGTTACTCCTGATGATGTTATGTACACAAGATCTATGTTGTGTCGAGGTGGGAGCTTTTGTGTTTGTTACTCCTGATGTTATGTACACAAGATCTATGTTGTGTTGAGGTGGGAGCTGTTGTGTTTGTTACTCCTGATGTTATGTACACAAGATCTATGTTGTGTCGAGGTGGGAGCTGTTGTGTTTGTTACTCCTGATGTTATGTACACAAGATCTATGTTGTGTCGAGGTGGGTGCTGTTGTGTTTGTTACTCCTGATGTTATGTACACAAGATCTATATTGTGTCAAGGTGGGAGCTGTTGTGTTTGTTACTCCTGATGATGTTATGTACACAAGATCTATGTTGTGTCGAGTTGGGTGCTGTTGTGTTTGTTACTCCTGATGATGTTATGTACACAAGATCTATATTGTGTCGAGGTGGGTGCTGTTGTGTTTGTTACTCCTGATGATGTTATGTACACAAGATCTATATTGCGTCAAGGTGGGAGCTGTTGTGTTTGTTATTCCTGATGATGTTATGTACACAAGATCTATGCTGTGTCGAGGTGGGTGCTGTTGTGTTTGTTACTCCTGATGATGTTATGTACACAAGATCTATATTGTGTCAAGGTGGGAGCTGTTGTGTTTTTTACTCCTGATGATGTTATGTACACAAGATCTATATTGTGTCAAGGTGGGAGCTGTTGTGTTTATAATTCCTGATGATGTTATGTACACAAGATCTATATTGTGTCAAGGTGGGTGCTGTTGTGTTTGTTACTCCTGATGTTATGTACACAAGATCTATGTTGTGTCGAGGTGGGAGCTGTTGTGTTTGTTACTCCTGATGTTATGTACACAAGATCTATGTTGTGTCGATGTGGGAGCTGTTTTGTTTGTTAATCCTGATGTTATGTACACAAGATCTATGTTGTGTCGAGGTGGGAGCTGTTGTGTTTGTTTCTCCTGATGTTATGTACACAAGATCTATATTGTGTCGAGGTGGAAGCTGTTGTGTTTGTTACTCCTGATGATGTTATGTACACAAGATCTATATTGTGTCAAGGTGGGTGCTGTTGTGTTTGTTACTCCTGATGATGTTATGTACACAAGATCTATGTTGTGTCGAGGTGGGAGCTGTTGTGTTTGTTACTCCTGATGTTATGTACACAAGATCTATGTTGTGTCGAGGTGGGAGCTGTTGTGTTTGTTACTGCTGATGATGTTATGTACACAAAATCTATATTGTGTCAAGGTGGGAGCTGTTGTGTTTGTTATTCCTGATGATGTTATGTACACAAGATCTATATTGTGTCGAGGTGGGTGCTGTTGTGTTTGTTACTCCTGATGTTATGTACACAAGATCTATGTTGTGTCGAGGTGGGAGCTGTTGTGTTTGTTACTCCTGATGTTATGTACACAAGATCTATGTTGTGTCGATGTGGGAGCTGTTTTGTTTGTTACTCCTGATGTTATGTACACAAGATCTATGTTGTGTCGAGGTGGGAGCTGTTGTGTTTGTTTCTCCTGATGTTATGTACACAAGATCTATATTGTGTCGAGGTGGAAGCTGTTGTGTTTGTTACTCCTGATGATGTTATGTACACAAGATCTATATTGTGTCAAGGTGGGTGCTGTTGTGTTTGTTACTCCTGATGATGTTATGTACACAAGATCTATGTTGTGTTGAGGTGGGAGCTGTTGTGTTTGTTACTCCTGATGTTATGTACACAAGATCTATGTTGTGTCGAGGTGGGAGCTGTTGTGTTTGTTACTCCTGATGTTATGTACACAAGATCTATGTTGTGTCGAGGTGGGAGCTGTTGTGTTTGTTACTCCTGATGTTATGTACACAAGATCTATATTGTGTCAAGGTGGGAGCTGTTGTGTTTGTTACTCCTGATGATGTTATGTACACAAGATCTATGTTGTGTCGAGGTGGGTGCTGTTGTGTTTGTTACTCCTGATGTTATGTACACAAGATCTATATTGAATCGAGGTGGGGGCTGTTGTGTTTGTTACTCCTGATGTTATGTACACAAGATCTATATTGTGTCGAGGTGGGAGCTGTTGTGTTTGTTACTCCTGATGTTATGTACACAAGAGCTATGTTGTGTCGAGGTGGGAGCTGTTGTGTTTGTTACTCCTGATGTTATGTACACAAGATCTATGTTGTGTCGAGGTGGGTGCTGTTGTGTTTGTTACTCCTGATGATGTTATGTACACAAGATTCTTGTTGTGTCGAGGTGGGTGCTGTTGTGTTTGTTACTCCTGATGTTATGTACACAAGATCTATGTTGTGTCGAGGTGGGAGCTGTTGTGTTTGTTACTCCTGATGATGTTATGTACACAAGATGTATATTGTGTCAAGGTGGGAGCTGTTGTGTTTGTTACTCCTGATGTTATGTACACAAGATCTATGTTGTGTCGAGGTTGGTGCTGTTGTGTTTGTTACTCCTGATGTTATGTACACAAGATCTATATTGTGTCAAGTTGGGAGCTGTTGTGTTTGTTACTCCTGATGATGTTATGTACACAAGATCTATGTTGTGTCGAGGTGGGTGCTGTTGTGTTTGTTACTCCTGATGTTATGTACACAAGATCTATATTGAATCGAGGTGGGGGCTGTTGTGTTTGTTACTCCTGATGATGTTATGTACACAAGATCTATGTTGTGTCGAGGTGGGAGCTGTTGTGTTTGTTACTCCTGATGTTATGTACACAAGATCTATGTTGTGTCGAGGTGGGAGCTGTTGTGTTTGTTACTCCTGATGTTATGTACACAAGATCTATGTTGTGTCGAGGTAGGAGCTGTTGTGTTTGTTTCTCCTGATGTTATGTACACAAGATCTATATTGTGTTGAGGTGGAAGCTGTTGTGTTTGTTACTCCTGATGATGTTATGTACACAAGATCTATATTGTGTCAAGGTGGGTGCTGTTGTGTTTGTTACTCCTGATGATGTTATGTACACAAGATCTATGTTGTGTCGAGGTGGGAGCTTTTGTGTTTGTTACTCCTGATGTTATGTACACAAGATCTATGTTGTGTTGAGGTGGGAGCTGTTGTGTTTGTTACTCCTGATGTTATGTACACAAGATCTATGTTGTGTCGAGGTGGGAGCTGTTGTGTTTGTTACTCCTGATGTTATGTACACAAGATCTATTTTGTGTCGAGGTGGGAGCTGTTGTGTTTGTTACTCCTGATGTTATGTACACAAGAGCTATGTTGTGTCGAGGTGTGAGCTGTTGTGTTTGTTACTCCTGATGTTATGTACACAAGATCTATGTTGTGTCGAGGTGGGTTCTGTTGTGTTTGTTACTCCTGATGATGTTATGTACACAAGATTCTTGTTGTGTCGAGGTGGGTGCTGTTGTGTTTGTTACTCCTGATGTTATGTACACAAGATCTATGTTGTGTCGAGGTGGGAGCTGTTGTGTTTGTTACTCCTGATGATGTTATGTACACAAGATCTATATTGTGTCAAGGTGGGAGCTGTTGTGTTTGTTACTCCTGATGTTATGTACACAAGATCTATGTTGTGTCGAGGTTGGTGCTGTTGTGTTTGTTACTCCTGATGTTATGTACACAAGATCTATATTGTGTCAAGGTGGGAGCTGTTGTGTTTGTTACTCCTCATGATGTTATGTACACAAGATCTATATTGTGTCGAGGTGGGTGCTGTTGTGTTTGTTACTCCTGATGATGTTATGTACACAAGATCTATATTGTGTCGAGGTGGGTGCTGTTGTGTTTGTTACTCCTGATGATGTTATGTACACAAGATCTATATTGTGTCCAGGTGGGAGCTTTTGTGTTTGTTACTCCTGATGATGTTATGTACACAAGATCTATATTGCGTCAAGGTGGGAGCTGTTGTGTTTGTTACTCCTGATGATGTTATGTACACAAGATCTATGTTGTGTCGAGGTGGGTGCTGTTGTGTTTGTTACTCCTGATGATTTTATGTACACAAGATCTATATTGTGTCAAGGTGGGAGCTGTTGTGTTTGTTACTCCTGATGATGTTATGTACACAAGATCTATATTGTGTCAAGGTGGGAGCTGTTGTGTTTGTTATTCCTGATGATGTTATGTACACAAGATCTATATTGCGTCGAGGTGGGTGCTGTTGTGTTTGTTACTCCTGATGTTATGTACACAAGATCTATGTTGTGTCGAGGTGGGAGCTGTTGTGTTTGTTACTCCTGATGTTATGTACACAAGATCTATGTTGTGTCGATGTGGGGCCTGTTTTGTTTGTTAATCCTGATGTTATGTACACAAGATCTATGTTGTGTCGAGGTGGGAGCTGTTGTGTTTGTTACTCCTGATGATGTTATGTACACAAGATCTATATTGCGTCGAGGTGGAAGCTGTTGTGTTTGTTACTCCTGATGATGTTATGTACACAAGATCTATATTGTGTCAAGGTGGGTGCTGTTGTGTTTGTTACTCCTGATGATGTTATGTACACAAGATCTATGTTGTGTCGAGGTGGGAGCTGTTGTGTTTGTTACTCCTGATGTTATGTACACAAGATCTATGTTGTGTCGAGGTGGGAGCTGTTGTGTTTGTTACTCCTGATGATGTTATGTACACAAGATCTATATTGTGTCAAGGTGGGAGCTGTTGTGTTTGTTACTCCTGATGTTATGTACACAAGATCTATGTTGTGTCGAGGTTGGTGCTGTTGTGTTTGTTACTCCTGATGTTATGTACACAAGATCTATATTGTGTCAAGGTGGGAGCTGTTGTGTTTGTTACTCCTGATGATGTTATGTACACAAGATCTATGTGGTGTCGAGGTGGGTGCTGTTGTGTTTGTTACTCCTGATGTTATGTACACAAGATCTATATTGAATCGAGGTGGGGCTGTTGTGTTTGTTACTCCTGATGATGTTATGTACACAAGATTCTTGTTGTGTTGAGGTGGGTGCTGTTGTGTTTGTTACTCCTGATGTTATGTACACAAGATCTATGTTGTGTCGAGGTGGGAGCTGTTGTGTTTGTTACTCCTGATGATGTTATGTACACAAGATCTATGTTGTGTCGAGGTGGGTGCTGTTGTGTTTGTTACTCCTGATGTTATGTACACAAGATCTATATTGTGTCAAGGTGGGAGCTGTTGTGTTTGTTACTCCTGATGATGTTATGTACACAAGATCTATGTTGTGTCGAGTTGGGTGCTGTTGTGTTTGTTACTCCTGATGTTATGTACACAAGATCTATATTGTTTCAAGGTGGGAGCTGTTGTGTTTGTTACTCCTGATGATATGTACACAAGAGTTATGTTGTGTCGAGGTGGAGCTGTTGTGTTTGTTACTCCTAATGTTATGTACACAAGATCTATGTTGTGTCGAGGTGGGTGCTGTTGTGTTTGTTACTCCTGATGATGTTATGTACACAAGATTCTTGTTGTGTCGAGGTGGGTGCTGTTGTGTTTCTTACTCCTGATGTTATGTACACAAGATCTATGTTGTGTCGAGGTGGGAGCTGTTGTGTTTGTTACTCCTGATGATGTTATGTACACAAGATCTATATTGTGTCAAGGTGGGAGCTGTTGTGTTTGTTACTCCTGATGATGTTATGTACACAAGATCTATGTTGTGTCGAGGTGGAAGCTGTTGTGTTTGTTACTCCTGATGATGTTATGTACACAAGATCTATATATGTCAAGGTGGGAGCTGTTGTGTTTGTTACTCCTGATGATGTTATGTACACAAGATCTATGTTGTGTCGAGGTGGGAGCTGTTGTGTTTGTTACTCCTGATGTTATGTACACAAGATCTATGTTGTGTCGATGTGGGAGCTGTTTTGTTTGTTACTCCTGATGTTATGTACACAAGATCTATGTTGTGTCGAGGTGGGAGCTTTTGTGTTTGTTTCTCCTGATGTTATGTACACAAGATCTATATTGTGTCGAGGTGGAAGCTGTTGTGTTTGTTACTCCTGATGATGTTATGTACACAAGAACTATATTGTGTCAAGGTGGGTGCTGTTGTGTTTGTTACTCCTGATGATGTTATGTACACAAGATCTATGTTGTGTCGAGGTGGGAGCTGTTGTGTTTGTTACTCCTGATGTTATGTACACAAGATCTATGTTGTGTCGAGGTGGGAGCTGTTGTGTTTGTTACTCCTGATGTTATGTACACAAGATCTATGTTGTGTCGAGGTGGGAGCTGTTGTGTTTGTTACTCCTGATGTTATGTACACAAGATCTATATTGTGTCGAGGTGGGAGCTGTTGTGTTTGTTACTCCTGATGTTATGTACACAAGAGCTATGTTGTGTCGAGGTGGGAGCTGTTGTGTTTGTTACTCCTGATGTTATGTACACAAGATCTATGTTGTGTCGAGGTGGGTTCTGTTGTGTTTGTTACTCCTGATGATGTTATGTACACAAGATTCTTGTTGTGTCGAGGTGGGTGCTGTTGTGTTTGTTACTCCTGATGTTATGTACACAAGATCTATGTTGTATCGAGGTGGGAGCTGTTGTGTTTGTTACTCCTGATGATGTTATGTACACAAGATCTATATTGTGTCAAGGTGGGAGCTGTTGTGTTTGTTACTCCTGATGTTATGTACACAAGATCTATGTTGTGTCGAGGTTGGTGCTGTTGTGTTTGTTACTCCTGATGTTATGTACACAAGATCTATATTGTGTCAAGGTGGGAGCTGTTGTGTTTGTTACTCCTCATGATGTTATGTACACAAGATCTATATTGTGTCGAGGTGGGTGCTGTTGTGTTTGTTACTCCTGATGATGTTATGTACACAAGATCTATATTGTGTCGAGGTGGGTGCTGTTGTGTTTGTTACTCCTGATGATGTTATGTACACAAGATCTATATTGTGTCCAGGTGGGAGCTTTTGTGTTTGTTACTCCTGATGATGTTATGTACACAAGATCTATATTGCGTCAAGGTGGGAGCTGTTGTGTTTGTTACTCCTGATGATGTTATGTACACAAGATCTATGTTGTGTCGAGGTGGGTGCTGTTGTGTTTGTTACTCCTGATGATTTTATGTACACAAGATCTATATTGTGTCAAGGTGGGAGCTGTTGTGTTTGTTACTCCTGATGATGTTATGTACACAAGATCTATATTGTGTCAAGGTGGGAGCTGTTGTGTTTGTTATTCCTGATGATGTTATGTACACAAGATCTATATTGCGTCGAGGTGGGTGCTGTTGTGTTTGTTACTCCTGATGTTATGTACACAAGATCTATGTTGTGTCGAGGTGGGAGCTGTTGTGTTTGTTACTCCTGATGTTATGTACACAAGATCTATGTTGTGTCGATGTGGGGCCTGTTTTGTTTGTTAATCCTGATGTTATGTACACAAGATCTATGTTGTGTCGAGGTGGGAGCTGTTGTGTTTGTTACTCCTGATGATGTTATGTACACAAGATCTATATTGCGTCGAGGTGGAAGCTGTTGTGTTTGTTACTCCTGATGATGTTATGTACACAAGATCTATATTGTGTCAAGGTGGGTGCTGTTGTGTTTGTTACTCCTGATGATGTTATGTACACAAGATCTATGTTGTGTCGAGGTGGGAGCTGTTGTGTTTGTTACTCCTGATGTTATGTACACAAGATCTATGTTGTGTCGAGGTGGGAGCTGTTGTGTTTGTTACTCCTGATGATGTTATGTACACAAGATCTATATTGTGTCAAGGTGGGAGCTGTTGTGTTTGTTACTCCTGATGTTATGTACACAAGATCTATGTTGTGTCGAGGTTGGTGCTGTTGTGTTTGTTACTCCTGATGTTATGTACACAAGATCTATATTGTGTCAAGGTGGGAGCTGTTGTGTTTGTTACTCCTGATGATGTTATGTACACAAGATCTATGTGGTGTCGAGGTGGGTGCTGTTGTGTTTGTTACTCCTGATGTTATGTACACAAGATCTATATTGAATCGAGGTGGGGCTGTTGTGTTTGTTACTCCTGATGATGTTATGTACACAAGATTCTTGTTGTGTTGAGGTGGGTGCTGTTGTGTTTGTTACTCCTGATGTTATGTACACAAGATCTATGTTGTGTCGAGGTGGGAGCTGTTGTGTTTGTTACTCCTGATGATGTTATGTACACAAGATCTATGTTGTGTCGAGGTGGGTGCTGTTGTGTTTGTTACTCCTGATGTTATGTACACAAGATCTATATTGTGTCAAGGTGGGAGCTGTTGTGTTTGTTACTCCTGATGATGTTATGTACACAAGATCTATGTTGTGTCGAGTTGGGTGCTGTTGTGTTTGTTACTCCTGATGTTATGTACACAAGATCTATATTGTTTCAAGGTGGGAGCTGTTGTGTTTGTTACTCCTGATGATATGTACACAAGAGTTATGTTGTGTCGAGGTGGAGCTGTTGTGTTTGTTACTCCTAATGTTATGTACACAAGATCTATGTTGTGTCGAGGTGGGTGCTGTTGTGTTTGTTACTCCTGATGATGTTATGTACACAAGATTCTTGTTGTGTCGAGGTGGGTGCTGTTGTGTTTCTTACTCCTGATGTTATGTACACAAGATCTATGTTGTGTCGAGGTGGGAGCTGTTGTGTTTGTTACTCCTGATGATGTTATGTACACAAGATCTATATTGTGTCAAGGTGGGAGCTGTTGTGTTTGTTACTCCTGATGATGTTATGTACACAAGATCTATGTTGTGTCGAGGTGGAAGCTGTTGTGTTTGTTACTCCTGATGATGTTATGTACACAAGATCTATATATGTCAAGGTGGGAGCTGTTGTGTTTGTTACTCCTGATGATGTTATGTACACAAGATCTATGTTGTGTCGAGGTGGGAGCTGTTGTGTTTGTTACTCCTGATGTTATGTACACAAGATCTATGTTGTGTTGATGTGGGAGCTGTTTTGTTTGTTACTCCTGATGTTATGTACACAAGATCTATGTTGTGTCGAGGTGGGAGCTGTTGTGTTTGTTTCTCCTGATGTTATGTACACAAGATCTATATTGTGTCGAGGTGGAAGCTGTTGTGTTTGTTACTCCTGATGATGTTATGTACACAAGAACTATATTGTGTCAAGGTGGGTGCTGTTGTGTTTGTTACTCCTGATGATGTTATGTACACAAGATCTATGTTGTGTCGAGGTGGGAGCTGTTGTGTTTGTTACTCCTGATGTTATGTACACAAGATCTATGTTGTGTCGAGGTGGGAGCTGTTGTGTTTGTTACTCCTGATGTTATGTACACAAGATCTATGTTGTGTCGAGGTGGGAGCTGTTGTGTTTGTTACTCCTGATGTTATGTACACAAGATCTATATTGTGTCGAGGTGGGAGCTGTTGTGTTTGTTACTCCTGATGTTATGTACACAAGAGCTATGTTGTGTCGAGGTGGGAGCTGTTGTGTTTGTTACTCCTGATGTTATGTACACAAGATCTATGTTGTGTCGAGGTGGGTTCTGTTGTGTTTGTTACTCCTGATGATGTTATGTACACAAGATTCTTGTTGTGTCGAGGTGGGTGCTGTTGTGTTTGTTACTCCTGATGTTATGTACACAAGATCTATGTTGTATCGAGGTGGGAGCTGTTGTGTTTGTTACTCCTGATGATGTTATGTACACAAGATCTATATTGTGTCAAGGTGGGAGCTGTTGTGTTTGTTACTCCTGATGTTATGTACACAAGATCTATGTTGTGTCGAGGTTGGTGCTGTTGTGTTTGTTACTCCTGATGTTATGTACACAAGATCTATATTGTGTCAAGGTGGGAGCTGTTGTGTTTGTTACTCCTCATGATGTTATGTACACAAGATCTATATTGTGTCGAGGTGGGTGCTGTTGTGTTTGTTACTCCTGATGATGTTATGTACACAAGATCTATATTGTGTCGAGGTGGGTGCTGTTGTGTTTGTTACTCCTGATGATGTTATGTACACAAGATCTATATTGCGTCAAGGTGGGAGCTGTTGTGTTTGTTATTCCTGATGATGTTATGTACACAAGATCTATGTTGTGTCGAGGTGGGTGCTGTTGTGTTTGTTACTCCTGATGATGTTATGTACACAAGATCTATATTGTGTCAAGGTGGGAGCTGTTGTGTTTTTTACTCCTGATGATGTTATGTACACAAGATCTATATTGTGTCAAGGTGGGAGCTGTTGTGTTTATAATTCCTGATGATGTTATGTACACAAGATCTATATTGTGTCGAGGTGGGTGCTGTTGTGTTTGTTACTCCTGATGTTATGTACACAAGATCTATGTTGTGTCGAGGTGGGAGCTGTTGTGTTTGTTACTCCTGATGTTATGTACACAAGATCTATGTTGTGTCGATGTGGGAGCTGTTTTGTTTATTAATCCTGATGTTATGTACACAAGATCTATGTTGTGTCGAGGTGGGAGCTGTTGTGTTTGTTTCTCCTGATGTTATGTACACAAGATCTATATTGTGTCGAGGTGGGTGCTGTTGTGTTTGTTACTCCTGATGATGTTATGTACACAAGATCTATATTGTGTCCAGGTGGGAGCTTTTGTGTTTGTTACTCCTGATGATGTTATGTACACAAGATCTATATTGCGTCAAGGTGGGAGCTGTTGTGTTTGTTACTCCTGATGATGTTATGTACACAAGATCTATGTTGTGTCGAGGTGGGTGCTGTTGTGTTTGTTACTCCTGATGATTTTATGTACACAAGATCTATATTGTGTCAAGGTGGGAGCTGTTGTGTTTGTTACTCCTGATGATGTTATGTACACAAGATCTATATTGTGTCAAGGTGGGAGCTGTTGTGTTTGTTATTCCTGATGATGTTATGTACACAAGATCTATATTGCGTCGAGGTGGGTGCTGTTGTGTTTGTTACTCCTGATGTTATGTACACAAGATCTATGTTGTGTCGAGGTGGGAGCTGTTGTGTTTGTTACTCCTGATGTTATGTACACAAGATCTATGTTGTGTCGATGTGGGGCCTGTTTTGTTTGTTAATCCTGATGTTATGTACACAAGATCTATGTTGTGTCGAGGTGGGAGCTGTTGTGTTTGTTACTCCTGATGATGTTATGTACACAAGATCTATATTGCGTCGAGGTGGAAGCTGTTGTGTTTGTTACTCCTGATGATGTTATGTACACAAGATCTATATTGTGTCAAGGTGGGTGCTGTTGTGTTTGTTACTCCTGATGATGTTATGTACACAAGATCTATGTTGTGTCGAGGTGGGAGCTGTTGTGTTTGTTACTCCTGATGTTATGTACACAAGATCTATGTTGTGTCGAGGTGGGAGCTGTTGTGTTTGTTACTCCTGATGATGTTATGTACACAAGATCTATATTGTGTCAAGGTGGGAGCTGTTGTGTTTGTTACTCCTGATGTTATGTACACAAGATCTATGTTGTGTCGAGGTTGGTGCTGTTGTGTTTGTTACTCCTGATGTTATGTACACAAGATCTATATTGTGTCAAGGTGGGAGCTGTTGTGTTTGTTACTCCTGATGATGTTATGTACACAAGATCTATGTGGTGTCGAGGTGGGTGCTGTTGTGTTTGTTACTCCTGATGTTATGTACACAAGATCTATATTGAATCGAGGTGGGGCTGTTGTGTTTGTTACTCCTGATGATGTTATGTACACAAGATTCTTGTTGTGTTGAGGTGGGTGCTGTTGTGTTTGTTACTCCTGATGTTATGTACACAAGATCTATGTTGTGTCGAGGTGGGAGCTGTTGTGTTTGTTACTCCTGATGATGTTATGTACACAAGATCTATGTTGTGTCGAGGTGGGTGCTGTTGTGTTTGTTACTCCTGATGTTATGTACACAAGATCTATATTGTGTCAAGGTGGGAGCTGTTGTGTTTGTTACTCCTGATGATGTTATGTACACAAGATCTATGTTGTGTCGAGTTGGGTGCTGTTGTGTTTGTTACTCCTGATGTTATGTACACAAGATCTATATTGTTTCAAGGTGGGAGCTGTTGTGTTTGTTACTCCTGATGATATGTACACAAGAGTTATGTTGTGTCGAGGTGGAGCTGTTGTGTTTGTTACTCCTAATGTTATGTACACAAGATCTATGTTGTGTCGAGGTGGGTGCTGTTGTGTTTGTTACTCCTGATGATGTTATGTACACAAGATTCTTGTTGTGTCGAGGTGGGTGCTGTTGTGTTTCTTACTCCTGATGTTATGTACACAAGATCTATGTTGTGTCGAGGTGGGAGCTGTTGTGTTTGTTACTCCTGATGATGTTATGTACACAAGATCTATATTGTGTCAAGGTGGGAGCTGTTGTGTTTGTTACTCCTGATGATGTTATGTACACAAGATCTATGTTGTGTCGAGGTGGAAGCTGTTGTGTTTGTTACTCCTGATGATGTTATGTACACAAGATCTATATATGTCAAGGTGGGAGCTGTTGTGTTTGTTACTCCTGATGATGTTATGTACACAAGATCTATGTTGTGTCGAGGTGGGAGCTGTTGTGTTTGTTACTCCTGATGTTATGTACACAAGATCTATGTTGTGTCGATGTGGGAGCTGTTTTGTTTGTTACTCCTGATGTTATGTACACAAGATCTATGTTGTGTCGAGGTGGGAGCTTTTGTGTTTGTTTCTCCTGATGTTATGTACACAAGATCTATATTGTGTCGAGGTGGAAGCTGTTGTGTTTGTTACTCCTGATGATGTTATGTACACAAGAACTATATTGTGTCAAGGTGGGTGCTGTTGTGTTTGTTACTCCTGATGATGTTATGTACACAAGATCTATGTTGTGTCGAGGTGGGAGCTGTTGTGTTTGTTACTCCTGATGTTATGTACACAAGATCTATGTTGTGTCGAGGTGGGAGCTGTTGTGTTTGTTACTCCTGATGTTATGTACACAAGATCTATGTTGTGTCGAGGTGGGAGCTGTTGTGTTTGTTACTCCTGATGTTATGTACACAAGATCTATATTGTGTCGAGGTGGGAGCTGTTGTGTTTGTTACTCCTGATGTTATGTACACAAGAGCTATGTTGTGTCGAGGTGGGAGCTGTTGTGTTTGTTACTCCTGATGTTATGTACACAAGATCTATGTTGTGTCGAGGTGGGTTCTGTTGTGTTTGTTACTCCTGATGATGTTATGTACACAAGATTCTTGTTGTGTCGAGGTGGGTGCTGTTGTGTTTGTTACTCCTGATGTTATGTACACAAGATCTATGTTGTATCGAGGTGGGAGCTGTTGTGTTTGTTACTCCTGATGATGTTATGTACACAAGATCTATATTGTGTCAAGGTGGGAGCTGTTGTGTTTGTTACTCCTGATGTTATGTACACAAGATCTATGTTGTGTCGAGGTTGGTGCTGTTGTGTTTGTTACTCCTGATGTTATGTACACAAGATCTATATTGTGTCAAGGTGGGAGCTGTTGTGTTTGTTACTCCTCATGATGTTATGTACACAAGATCTATATTGTGTCGAGGTGGGTGCTGTTGTGTTTGTTACTCCTGATGATGTTATGTACACAAGATCTATATTGTGTCGAGGTGGGTGCTGTTGTGTTTGTTACTCCTGATGATGTTATGTACACAAGATCTATATTGTGTCCAGGTGGGAGCTTTTGTGTTTGTTACTCCTGATGATGTTATGTACACAAGATCTATATTGCGTCAAGGTGGGAGCTGTTGTGTTTGTTACTCCTGATGATGTTATGTACACAAGATCTATGTTGTGTCGAGGTGGGTGCTGTTGTGTTTGTTACTCCTGATGATTTTATGTACACAAGATCTATATTGTGTCAAGGTGGGAGCTGTTGTGTTTGTTACTCCTGATGATGTTATGTACACAAGATCTATATTGTGTCAAGGTGGGAGCTGTTGTGTTTGTTATTCCTGATGATGTTATGTACACAAGATCTATATTGCGTCGAGGTGGGTGCTGTTGTGTTTGTTACTCCTGATGTTATGTACACAAGATCTATGTTGTGTCGAGGTGGGAGCTGTTGTGTTTGTTACTCCTGATGTTATGTACACAAGATCTATGTTGTGTCGATGTGGGGCCTGTTTTGTTTGTTAATCCTGATGTTATGTACACAAGATCTATGTTGTGTCGAGGTGGGAGCTGTTGTGTTTGTTACTCCTGATGATGTTATGTACACAAGATCTATATTGCGTCGAGGTGGAAGCTGTTGTGTTTGTTACTCCTGATGATGTTATGTACACAAGATCTATATTGTGTCAAGGTGGGTGCTGTTGTGTTTGTTACTCCTGATGATGTTATGTACACAAGATCTATGTTGTGTCGAGGTGGGAGCTGTTGTGTTTGTTACTCCTGATGTTATGTACACAAGATCTATGTTGTGTCGAGGTGGGAGCTGTTGTGTTTGTTACTCCTGATGATGTTATGTACACAAGATCTATATTGTGTCAAGGTGGGAGCTGTTGTGTTTGTTACTCCTGATGTTATGTACACAAGATCTATGTTGTGTCGAGGTTGGTGCTGTTGTGTTTGTTACTCCTGATGTTATGTACACAAGATCTATATTGTGTCAAGGTGGGAGCTGTTGTGTTTGTTACTCCTGATGATGTTATGTACACAAGATCTATGTGGTGTCGAGGTGGGTGCTGTTGTGTTTGTTACTCCTGATGTTATGTACACAAGATCTATATTGAATCGAGGTGGGGCTGTTGTGTTTGTTACTCCTGATGATGTTATGTACACAAGATTCTTGTTGTGTTGAGGTGGGTGCTGTTGTGTTTGTTACTCCTGATGTTATGTACACAAGATCTATGTTGTGTCGAGGTGGGAGCTGTTGTGTTTGTTACTCCTGATGATGTTATGTACACAAGATCTATGTTGTGTCGAGGTGGGTGCTGTTGTGTTTGTTACTCCTGATGTTATGTACACAAGATCTATATTGTGTCAAGGTGGGAGCTGTTGTGTTTGTTACTCCTGATGATGTTATGTACACAAGATCTATGTTGTGTCGAGTTGGGTGCTGTTGTGTTTGTTACTCCTGATGTTATGTACACAAGATCTATATTGTTTCAAGGTGGGAGCTGTTGTGTTTGTTACTCCTGATGATATGTACACAAGAGTTATGTTGTGTCGAGGTGGAGCTGTTGTGTTTGTTACTCCTAATGTTATGTACACAAGATCTATGTTGTGTCGAGGTGGGTGCTGTTGTGTTTGTTACTCCTGATGATGTTATGTACACAAGATTCTTGTTGTGTCGAGGTGGGTGCTGTTGTGTTTCTTACTCCTGATGTTATGTACACAAGATCTATGTTGTGTCGAGGTGGGAGCTGTTGTGTTTGTTACTCCTGATGATGTTATGTACACAAGATCTATATTGTGTCAAGGTGGGAGCTGTTGTGTTTGTTACTCCTGATGATGTTATGTACACAAGATCTATGTTGTGTCGAGGTGGAAGCTGTTGTGTTTGTTACTCCTGATGATGTTATGTACACAAGATCTATATATGTCAAGGTGGGAGCTGTTGTGTTTGTTACTCCTGATGATGTTATGTACACAAGATCTATGTTGTGTCGAGGTGGGAGCTGTTGTGTTTGTTACTCCTGATGTTATGTACACAAGATCTATGTTGTGTTGATGTGGGAGCTGTTTTGTTTGTTACTCCTGATGTTATGTACACAAGATCTATGTTGTGTCGAGGTGGGAGCTGTTGTGTTTGTTTCTCCTGATGTTATGTACACAAGATCTATATTGTGTCGAGGTGGAAGCTGTTGTGTTTGTTACTCCTGATGATGTTATGTACACAAGAACTATATTGTGTCAAGGTGGGTGCTGTTGTGTTTGTTACTCCTGATGATGTTATGTACACAAGATCTATGTTGTGTCGAGGTGGGAGCTGTTGTGTTTGTTACTCCTGATGTTATGTACACAAGATCTATGTTGTGTCGAGGTGGGAGCTGTTGTGTTTGTTACTCCTGATGTTATGTACACAAGATCTATGTTGTGTCGAGGTGGGAGCTGTTGTGTTTGTTACTCCTGATGTTATGTACACAAGATCTATATTGTGTCGAGGTGGGAGCTGTTGTGTTTGTTACTCCTGATGTTATGTACACAAGAGCTATGTTGTGTCGAGGTGGGAGCTGTTGTGTTTGTTACTCCTGATGTTATGTACACAAGATCTATGTTGTGTCGAGGTGGGTTCTGTTGTGTTTGTTACTCCTGATGATGTTATGTACACAAGATTCTTGTTGTGTCGAGGTGGGTGCTGTTGTGTTTGTTACTCCTGATGTTATGTACACAAGATCTATGTTGTATCGAGGTGGGAGCTGTTGTGTTTGTTACTCCTGATGATGTTATGTACACAAGATCTATATTGTGTCAAGGTGGGAGCTGTTGTGTTTGTTACTCCTGATGTTATGTACACAAGATCTATGTTGTGTCGAGGTTGGTGCTGTTGTGTTTGTTACTCCTGATGTTATGTACACAAGATCTATATTGTGTCAAGGTGGGAGCTGTTGTGTTTGTTACTCCTCATGATGTTATGTACACAAGATCTATATTGTGTCGAGGTGGGTGCTGTTGTGTTTGTTACTCCTGATGATGTTATGTACACAAGATCTATATTGTGTCGAGGTGGGTGCTGTTGTGTTTGTTACTCCTGATGATGTTATGTACACAAGATCTATATTGCGTCAAGGTGGGAGCTGTTGTGTTTGTTATTCCTGATGATGTTATGTACACAAGATCTATGTTGTGTCGAGGTGGGTGCTGTTGTGTTTGTTACTCCTGATGATGTTATGTACACAAGATCTATATTGTGTCAAGGTGGGAGCTGTTGTGTTTTTTACTCCTGATGATGTTATGTACACAAGATCTATATTGTGTCAAGGTGGGAGCTGTTGTGTTTATAATTCCTGATGATGTTATGTACACAAGATCTATATTGTGTCGAGGTGGGTGCTGTTGTGTTTGTTACTCCTGATGTTATGTACACAAGATCTATGTTGTGTCGAGGTGGGAGCTGTTGTGTTTGTTACTCCTGATGTTATGTACACAAGATCTATGTTGTGTCGATGTGGGAGCTGTTTTGTTTATTAATCCTGATGTTATGTACACAAGATCTATGTTGTGTCGAGGTGGGAGCTGTTGTGTTTGTTTCTCCTGATGTTATGTACACAAGATCTATATTGTGTCGAGGTGGAAGCTGTTGTGTTTGTTACTCCTGATGATGTTATGTACACAAGATCTATATTGTGTCAAGGTGGGTGCTGTTGTGTTTGTTACTCCTGATGATGTTATGTACACAAGATCTATGTTGTGTCGAGGTGGGAGCTGTTGTGTTTGTTACTCCTGATGTTATGTACACAAGATCTATGTTGTGTCGAGGTGGGAGCTGTTGTGTTTGTTACTGCTGATGATGTTATGTACACAAAATCTATATTGTGTCAAGGTGGGAGCTGTTGTGTTTGTTATTCCTGATGATGTTATGTACACAAGATCTATATTGTGTCGAGGTGGGTGCTGTTGTGTTTGTTACTCCTGATGTTATGTACACAAGATCTATGTTGTGTCGAGGTGGGAGCTGTTGTGTTTGTTACTCCTGATGTTATGTACACAAGATCTATGTTGTGTCGATGTGGGAGCTGTTTTGTTTGTTACTCCTGATGTTATGTACACAAGATCTATGTTGTGTCGAGGTGGGAGCTGTTGTGTTTGTTTCTCCTGATGTTATGTACACAAGATCTATATTGTGTCGAGGTGGAAGCTGTTGTGTTTGTTACTCCTGATGATGTTATGTACACAAGATCTATATTGTGTCAAGGTGGGTGCTGTTGTGTTTGTTACTCCTGATGATGTTATGTACACAAGATCTATGTTGTGTTGAGGTGGGAGCTGTTGTGTTTGTTACTCCTGATGTTATGTACACAAGATCTATGTTGTGTCGAGGTGGGAGCTGTTGTGTTTGTTACTCCTGATGTTATGTACACAAGATCTATGTTGTGTCGAGGTGGGAGCTGTTGTGTTTGTTACTCCTGATGTTATGTACACAAGATCTATATTGTGTCAAGGTGGGAGCTGTTGTGTTTGTTACTCCTGATGATGTTATGTACACAAGATCTATGTTGTGTCGAGGTGGGTGCTGTTGTGTTTGTTACTCCTGATGTTATGTACACAAGATCTATATTGAATCGAGGTGGGGGCTGTTGTGTTTGTTACTCCTGATGTTATGTACACAAGATCTATATTGTGTCGAGGTGGGAGCTGTTGTGTTTGTTACTCCTGATGTTATGTACACAAGAGCTATGTTGTGTCGAGGTGGGAGCTGTTGTGTTTGTTACTCCTGATGTTATGTACACAAGATCTATGTTGTGTCGAGGTGGGTGCTGTTGTGTTTGTTACTCCTGATGATGTTATGTACACAAGATTCTTGTTGTGTCGAGGTGGGTGCTGTTGTGTTTGTTACTCCTGATGTTATGTACACAAGATCTATGTTGTGTCGAGGTGGGAGCTGTTGTGTTTGTTACTCCTGATGATGTTATGTACACAAGATGTATATTGTGTCAAGGTGGGAGCTGTTGTGTTTGTTACTCCTGATGTTATGTACACAAGATCTATGTTGTGTCGAGGTTGGTGCTGTTGTGTTTGTTACTCCTGATGTTATGTACACAAGATCTATATTGTGTCAAGTTGGGAGCTGTTGTGTTTGTTACTCCTGATGATGTTATGTACACAAGATCTATGTTGTGTCGAGGTGGGTGCTGTTGTGTTTGTTACTCCTGATGTTATGTACACAAGATCTATATTGAATCGAGGTGGGGGCTGTTGTGTTTGTTACTCCTGATGATGTTATGTACACAAGATCTATGTTGTGTCGAGGTGGGAGCTGTTGTGTTTGTTACTCCTGATGTTATGTACACAAGATCTATGTTGTGTCGAGGTGGGAGCTGTTGTGTTTGTTACTCCTGATGTTATGTACACAAGATCTATGTTGTGTCGAGGTGGGAGCTGTTGTGTTTGTTACTCCTGATGTTATGTACACAAAATCTATATTGTGTCGAGGTGGGAGCTGTTGTGTTTGTTACTGCTGATGTTATGTACACAAGAGCTATGTTGTGTCGAGGTGGGAGCTGTTGTGTTTGTTACTCCTGATGTTATGTACACAGGATCTATGTTGTGTCGAGGGGTGCTGTTGTGTTTGTTACTCCTGATGATGTTATGTACACAAGATTCTTGTTGTGTCGAGGTGGGTGCTGTTGTGTTTGTTACTCCCTGATGTTATGTACACAAGATCTATGTTGTGTCAAGGTGGGAGCTGTTGTGTTTGTTACTCCTGATGATGTTATGTACACAAGATCTATATTGTGTCAAGGTGGGAGCTGTTGTGTTTGTTACTCCTGATGTTATGTACACAAGATCTATGTTGTGTCAAGGTTGGTGCTGTTGTGTTTGTTACTCCTGATGTTATGTACACAAGATCTATATTGTGTCAAGGTGGAGCTGTTATGTTTGTTACTCCTGATGATGTTATGTACACAAGATCTATGTTGTGTCGAGGTGGGTGCTGTTGTGTTTGTTACTCCTGATGTTATGTACACAAGATCTATATTGAATCGAGGTGGGGGCTGTTGTGTTTGTTACTCCTGATGTTATGTACACAAGATCTATATTGTGTCGAGGTGGGAGCTGTTGTGTTTGTTACTCCTGATGTTATGTACACAAGAGCTATGTTGTGTCGAGGTGGGAGCTGTTGTGTTTGTTACTCCTGATGTTATGTACACAAGATCTATGTTGTGTCGAGGTGGGTGCTGTTGTGTTTGTTACTCCTGATGATGTTATGTACACAAGATCTATATTGTGTCAAGGTGGGAGCTGTTGTGTTTGTTACTCCTGATGTTATGTACACAAGATCTATGTTGTGTCGAGGTTGGTGCTGTTGTGTTTGTTACTCCTGATGTTATGTACACAAGATCTATATTGTGTCAAGGTGGGAGCTGTTGTGTTTGTTACTCCTGATGATGTTATGTACACAAGATCTATGTGGTGTCGAGGTGGGTGCTGTTGTGTTTGTTACTCCTGATGTTATGTACACAAGATCTATATTGAATCGAGGTGGGGCTGTTGTGTTTGTTACTCCTGATGATGTTATGTACACAAGATTCTTGTTGTGTCGAGGTGGGTGAGTTTGTGTTTGTTACTCCTGATGTTATGTACACAAGATCTATGTTGTGTCGAGGTGGGTGCTGTTGTGTTTGTTACTCCTGATGTTATGTTCACAAGATCTATATTGTGTCAAGGTGGGAGCTGTTGTGTTTGTTACTCCTGATGATGTTATGTACACAAGATCTATGTTGCTTCGAGTTGGGTGCTGTTGTGTTTGTTACTCCTGATGTTATGTACACAAGATCTATATTGTGTCGAGGTGGGAGCTGTTGTGTTTGTTACTCCTGATGATGTTATGTACACAAGATCTATGTTGTGTCGAGGTGGGTGCTGTTGTGTTTGTTACTCCTGATGTTATGTACACAAGATCTATATTGTGTCGAGGTGGGAGCTGTTGTGTTTGTTACTCCTGATGATATGTACACAAGAGTTATGTTGTGTCGAGGTGGGAGCTGTTGTGTTTGTTACTCCTAATGTTATGTACACAAGATCTATGTTGTGTCGAGGTGGGTGCTGTTGTGTTTGTTACTCCTGATGATGTTATGTACACAAGATTCTTGTTGTGTCTAGGTGGGTGCTGTTGTGTTTGTTACTCCTGATGTTATGTACACAAGATCTATGTTGTGTCGAGGTGGGAGCTGTTGTGTTTGTTACTCCTGATGATGTTATGTGCACAAGATCTATATTGTGTCAAGGTGGGAGCTGTTGTGTTTGTTACTCCTGATGTTATGTACACAAGATCTATGTTGTGTCGAGGTTGGTGCTGTTGTGTTTGTTACTCCTGATGTTTTGTACACAAGATCTATATTGTGTCAAGGTGGGAGCTGTTGTGTTTGTTACTCCTGATGTTATGTACACAAGATCTATGTTGTGTCGAGGTGGGAGCTGTTGTGTTTGTTACTCCTGATGTTATGTACACAAGATCTATATTGTGTCGAGGTGGGTGCTGTTGTGTTTGTTACTCCTGATGTTATGTACACAAGATCTATGTTGTGTCGAGGTGGAGCTGTTGTGTTTGTTACTCCTGATGTTATGTACACAAGATCTATGTTGTGTCGAGGTGGGAGCTGTTGTGTTTGTTACTCCTGATATTATGTACACAAGATCTATGTTGTGTCGAGGTGGGAGCTGTTGTGTTTGTTACTCCTGATGTTATGTACACAAGATCTATATTGTGTCGAGGTGGGTGCTGTTGTGTTTGTTACTCCTGATGTTATGTACACAAGATCTATGTTGTGTCGAGGTGGGAGCTATTGTGTTTGTTACTCCTGATGTTATGTACACAAGATCTATATTGTGTCGAGGTGGGTGCTGTTGTGTTTGTTACTCCTGATGATGTTATGTACACAAGATTCTTGTTGTGTCGAGGTGGGTGCTGTTGTGTTTGTTACTCCTGATGTTATGTACACAAGATCTATGTTGTGTCGAGGTGGGAGCTGTTGTGTTTGTAACTCCTGATGATGTTATGTACACAAGATCTATATTGTGTCAAGGTGGGAGCTGTTGTGTTTGTTACTCCTGATGTTATGTACACAAGATCTATGTTGTGTCGAGGTTGGTGCTGTTGTGTTTGTTACTCCTGATGTTATGTACACAAGATCTATATTGTGTCAAGGTGGGAGCTGTTGTGTTTGTTACTCCTGATGATGTTATGTACACAAGATCTATGTTGTGTCGAGGTGGGTGCTGTTGTGTTTGTTACTCCTGATGTTATGTACACAAGATCTATATTGAATCGAGGTGGGGGCTGTTGTGTTTGTTACTCCTGATGATGTTATGTATACAAGATTCTAGTTGTGTCGCGGTGGGTGCTGTTGTGTTTGTTACTCCTGATGTTATGTACACAAGATCTATGTTGTGTCGAGGTGGGAGCTGTTGTGTTTGTTACTCCTGATGATGTTATGTACACAAGATCTATGTTCTGTCGAGGTGGGTGCTGTTGTGTTTGTTACTCCTGATGTTATGTACACAAGATCTATATTGTGTCAAGGTGGGAGCTGTTGTGTTTGTTACTCCTGATGATGTTATGTACACAAGATCTATGTTGTGTCGAGGTGGGTGCTGTTGTGTTTGTTACTCCTGATGTTATGTACACAAGATCTATATTGTTTCAAGGTGGGAGCTGTTGTGTTTGTTACTCCTGATGATGTTATGTACACAAGATCTATGTTGTGTCGAGGTGGGTGCTGTTGTGTTTGTTACTCCTGATGTTATGTACACAAGATCTATATTGTGTCGAGGCGGAAGCTGTTGTGGTTGTTACTCCTGATGATGTTATGTATACAAGATCTATGTTGTGTCAAGGTCGGAGCTGTTGTGGTTGTTACTCCTGATGATGTTATGTACACAAGATATATATTGTGTCAAGGTGGGAGTTGTTGTGTTTGTTACTCCTGATGTTATGTACACAAGATCTATATTGTGTCGAGGTGGGAGCTGTTGTGTTTGTTACTCCTGATGTTATGTACACAAGATCTATGTTGTGTCGAGGTGGGAGCTGTTGTGTTTGTTACTCCTGATGATGTTATGTACACAAGATCTATATTGTGTCGAGGTGGAAGCTGTTGTGGTTGTTACTCCTGATGATGTTATGTACACAAGATCTATGTTGTGTCAAGGTGGGAGCTGTTGTGGTTGTTACTCCTGATGATGTTATGTACACAAGATCTATATTGTGTCAAGGTGAGAGCTGTTGTGGTTGTTACTCCTGATGATGTTATGTTCACAAGATCTGTGTTGGCTCGAGGTACGAGCCGTTGTGTTTGTTTTTGCTGGTGATGGCGTGCGCACAGTGATCAAGTGGCTGCGAACAGCCACATTGCCTCGCCTTTCTCGCAACCGCTATAGCCCCTTTAGTACTATTATTGCTGTACGTCAGTTAACACGAAATTAAAATTGTTAATGATTTGAACGAGGCCAACTGTATAATAACCGGAATGTTTGGGAAATTATACTGCTAAATGTTACTAACGACTAAGGTTGTTATCATTTTACTTGACATTGCCCCAGTTTGAGCTTCAGTGCTTGGCTAAGAATCGCGTGTTAAACACTTCTTCATTGGACTTTAACATTACCACGGTGTAATAATGAGGTGTTTTGCTTTGCCTGTTGGGTTTCTCAGTTCTTTATAAAACAGTATGAGTGCGTCTCAGCGGCTCGTCCTGCCGATCACATTCTATTCGTAAACTGGAGGACTACAGTATCTATGAGAAGTTTGTGTAATGTTTATCCTTTAGACTTTGGATCAGCAGAAAGCACTTTATCGCGAGGCTTAGCTAAAAGGTATGCGCCTTGAAGCGAATAACGCTTCACAAAGTGCCTAAACAGTTGGTTTTCGACATTTTAACATTTCCCGTCCCCTCGCATTCACAAAGACATCAGCTGTTTCCGATTTTAATTTAATGGCTCCTTGACATCAAGGATATCATTCTAGTTTTTCACAAGTTTTAAGGGCTTTGCCACTTATATGTTTAATTACACTGCTCTGACGTAATACACACTGAGCCCAGGTGTTGTGCTGCCCCGCCTCACGTTTTCAGAGATAACCTAATGTCAGTTCTCTGACTAGTTATTCTCACATAACGTATATCCTAACTTAAGACAGATAGATGGGCTGAAATAACAATATTGTTTCTAGCGAAAGATAAGCACGCAAAACCAAAATGAAAACGTTTAATATCCGGACATACTCCTTCATGAGATGACGAAAAGGTTAAATGCATGCAGAAAATGATAATGCACATGACAGTCGACTACACTAGTTAATAATCATCTTTATGATAGGCATGGGCCGGAGTTGTTGCTATTAAGGATAAGCGCTAAATGTAACGGAGGGACCCAGCAAGTACTACACGCACGAATTATGACAAATGTGACCGATCGTTTCTGCGAAAATCTTTATGTTTATCATTAAAACGAAAAAATTACTTTTTAAAAATGTAGAATGAGAATTCATTTGGAAATATACATTAAGCCGAAAATGTTGACTATGTAATTATTCCATGTTACGACCTGTAGGACCATTCATGACAGCTGACAGAGTTTTCCTGAGCTTTTGGAACATTCTCTTTCGATTCGAAGTTCCAGAAGTAATTGCTGTAGCGGAAAAACAATTAAAACTGACAACGGAAATGCGATCTCAAGCATTGCACGTGATCAACAATCCACAACGACTGAAAACTTGTCTCCAGCAGGATTTAAAAACAATGAGAGTCATTGCATATGACATTAAAAATTACTACGAATGTTTACGAAACGTCTGCCATATTTTAAACCATAACTACGACATTTTATATATTTTCACGACATTTATTAGAAGTAAACACCAAAAAAAAAACTAGCCCTGGTAATAGAGCTTACGGTTTGCGCCCACGAGAATATTGCGCCTATCCCCCCGCAAGAGAAAGGGATTTAGTGTCTTGAATCACTCCTGTTTATAAACGTGATGCTTATTGTTGAACACCTGCCTGGTATGTTTTGACGACGATCATGGATGAGGGTCACATCCAACTCTGGCGCTTCATTTGTCAGCAGTTTCATAACAAAAAATCGAGATTTTAAGCACGGTTTGTAATTCCGTCCTATTTTCAAATATCTTGTTCATGTTTTAAGATTTTGTGGTCCCTGGGCGGTAGCACGGTTCGACCCGGCCCCTTGAACCGGCTCTGGCGCACCATAAATAATACCGCTACTCGCTCCAGTAAACAACCAATGGCCATGATAATAAACAATGGCTAGCTAATTAAACGAAACGATTATTAAAATACAGTGCGTGTCTTTACTACTTGGTTCAACAGATCCTTTATCGCCCTCTCTGGTAATGAGTGGATCTTGCGCGCGTCTCTGTGACCTGTAATCTCCTGAGAACGGTAGCCACAATAGACCTCCATTGTTTTCCCTCTAAGGAACGAGGAACAAGTGTTACATTATCTCTGTTCAGAATCCACCATCATATAGCTAGTATGTTTGTATTGTTTTGATCAAATTACTCCCGACGTGGCCTCAGCGTGGGTCTGAAACAGTGTCCCGGACAGGTTTAGTCATTAAGAAGAGCGGTCTTTGTATGTCCCGATCCGGATCGCGTGTATGCGTGCTCCACGAGCTGTCTACTATACACACATACGTTACGATGAGCACTAGCCTTGTCATTGGTGTACATCTGCATTGACACATCCCTCGTCGTCACTGTGTAGGCTTTCAGCTGTACGAAAATAAGTTATTGAACCACTCTCTTGCAGTGCAATACTTCTTAGAGCGTTCGAATGATGCAACAATTTAGTGAATTTTCCCCTCGTTTAGAACATGTCCTTTTCGCTTCTTAGGTTTAGTGTTGCCCTAAGCTTATTAACCAGACATCTGACAGTATCTCTGTTTAGAATTGGAATACCAGGACATCTCCTAAAATTGTCTACATGATTTAGTTTTTATATATGTATCGCACATTCTTTGTTCAGGCGTGGCTTTTCATTGGACTAATAGCAACAATAATAAGCTTTCCTTATGAGATGCACAATGAACAATCTCTGGAGCAATTGCTAGTGGAACATTGCTGTGCAAGCGAATCCGCATACACTCGACCGTGGCCGGGTTACTAAACGACCGCTCGCTATTTATTTACCGTTTTATAAGTAATTTATCTTGTTATTTACGTTGTTAATGAAAATAACAAAAGTCATGTCCTACATTTCCAACAAAACGAACACTAGAAATGAGACAAAATTAACTCCACCAGCAGATCACATTTACTCCTAATCCTTCCTTACAGTGTGCAAGGTATACAACGATTCCATCCCCGACGGCAAACCCCCACACCTGGTGTTGGATGCTACATTGAGTGGAGTGCCTTCTGAGACAGCTAAGTCCTTCACCAGCGCCCTTGCCTTGCCAACAATCAGCACATCCTGCGGTCAGGAAGGTGATCTCAGGTGAGTTCTCATCAACATCTGTAGCGATGTCACTCTGACCACATGTTCCGGTATTTCAGGCAGTGGATGAACCTGGACAATCAGGAGGAGATGTCCGTCACAGAGAGGTGTCACTCTGACCACATGTTCCGGTATTTCAGGCAGTGGATGAACCTGGACAATCAGGAGGAGATGTCCTTCACAGAGAGGTGTCACTCTGATCACATCTCACGTATTTCAGGCAGTGGATGAACCTGGACAATCAGGAGGAGATGTCCTTCACAGAGAGGTGTCACTCTGACCACATGTTCTGGTGTTTCAGGCAGTGGATGAACCTGGACAATCAGGAGGAGATGTCCTTCACAGAGAGGTGTCACTCTGACCACATGTTCCGGTGTTTCAGGCTGTGGATGAACCTGGACAATCAGGAGGAGATGTCCTTCACAGAGAGGTGTCATTCTGACCACATGTTTCGGTGTTTCAGGCAGTGGATGAACCTGGACAATCAGGAGGAGATGTCCTTCACAGAGAGGTGTCACTCTGATCACATGTCACGTATTTCAGGCAGTGGATGAACCTGGACAATCAGGAGGAGATGTCCTTCACAGAGAGGTGTCACTCTGATCACATGTCACGTATTTCAGGCAGTGGATGAACCTGGACAATCAGGAGGAGATGTCCTTCACAGAGAGGTGTCACTCTGACCACATGTTCCGGTGTTTCAGGCAGTGGATGAACCTGGACAATCAGGAGGATGATGATGAGATGGGGCTTAAGGGCGCTCAACGGCCAAGGTTATTAGCGCCCCTACTAGGTGTAAAATATAAAATGTAAAAGTCAAAAAAGTAAAAACCCCACACAAACCGCTTGGTCAAAAACACTAAAAAACACAACAGACCAAATACTAAGATCTACACACTAAAATCTTGGTCAACAAGAGAATAAAACAACGTGTCAAATACTGTAGAATGCGAGGGACACGAGAGCTAGATGTCCACAGGAGAGGAGTGCCCCCATTAAAAGATAATGTAAAATCAAACAGCTAAAAGGCGCTCAGCGCATCAAATGCGACGGCTAAAACCAATGTCAGTGATAAAACGTAAAAGACATTCTACAGCATGCGCGTCGTCTGCCAAAACGTTGGCTAGGCCAACAGGCAGACCAACACGAACGCGCAACGGAGATAAAACTTGACACTCTGTTAAAATGTGACGCACCGTTAAGGGCGCATCACACTGCTAACACAGTGGTGCGGGGTCACCACTGAGCAGGTATCTATGACTAAAAAGACAATGTCCGATTCGTAAACGAGCTCTTCCCGACGAGAAGAACGAGAAGAGGTACCCCAGACTAACGGAAGAGGTTTAACCTCCCGCAACTTGTTCCCCCTAAGAGCCGCCCACTTATCGCGCCAGCGCGAGAGGATACGGCAACGTAAAATAACATAAAAATCTGAGGAAGGAACAACACAGGTAAAACATCTGGGTGATAAAATGGCCGATTTGGCAGCGGCGTCGGCAGACTCGTTGCCTGAGATGCCCACATGACCTGGAATCCACACGAAGGAGACGCTGATGCCAGATGCACCGAGCGAGTGGAGCAGCTCATGAATGCGCTGTACGAGCGGGTGGTAACTATACAGCACCTGAATACTCTGAAGGGCACTCAGAGTGTCCGTACAAACAACACAGCGAAGTAGGACGTGCCGCTGAACGTATAAAACATATTGATAAATACTAAAAAGTTCGGCGGTATAAATCGAACATTGTCCAGGTAAACGAAATGTAAAACTCTCTGCACCAAAACCAAAGGCACATCCTACTCCGTGATCAGTCTTAGACCCATCGGTATATATAAAATGACAGTCCCCGAACTGCGCATGTAGTTCTAAAAAGGCGGATCTAAGGACGGAAGCAGGGGTCTCATTTTTCGGCATCGACGTTACCCCAAGGTGACAGTGGGCCTCAGCGCGCGACCATGGAGAAAAACGCGTTTCCCCCAGTGGAAGGGCCGGCGCTGGCGTAACGTCCAAATGCCGAAGAAGTTGACGAAAACGAACCCCTGGAGGGAGCAATGCAGAGGAGCTAACTAAATATTGCCGATCAAGCGAATCCTCGTAAAATGCCGCGAAGGACGGGTGGTCAGGCAAGCTGGAGAGTCGAGGGGCATAGCTACACAAGAGCATCTCACGCCTGAAGGACAGCGGAGGCTCTGAAGCTTCAGCGTAACGACTGGGCACGGGGCTAGTTGGAAAGGCCCCTGTAGCGACTCTAATACCACGATGATGAATGGGATTCAAGCGACGTAACACAGATGGACGTGCCGATCAATAGACAATGCACCCGTAATCAAGTTTGGATCGGACCAAAGAGCGATAAAGATGCAGTACGGTCCGAACAGCTCCCCAGGATGTGCCACTTAAACACGTAAAAGATTAAGAGAACGGCCACACTTTGTTTTTAAAAAGGAAACGTGAGAAGTCTAGCTCAGCTTTCGATCAAAAATCAACCCTAAAAAATTCACCTTATCTGCAAACGGAAGGACCTCTGGCCCAAGATGGAGAGTGGGTGGAAGGAAAGCCTTCCGGCGCCAGAAATTAATACAGACGGATTTCTCGACGGAGAAATTAAAGCCGTTGGCGTTACTCCAGGCGTAGAGACGGTCGATACAGCTCTGGAGACGGCGTTCGAGTAGACAGGTCCGCCGTGAACTGCAATAAATGGCAAGATCGTCAACAAAAAGGGACGATGAAATGCCAGGTGGAATACAGTCAACAATGGGGTTGATAGCAATCGCGAAAAGTGTGACACTAAGTACACAGCCCTGCGGTACTCCTTTCTCTTGAATAAAACGACTAGATAAAACCGAGCCCACACGTACACGAACGACGCGGTCCGTCATAAACTCCCGAAGAAATATGGGAAGACGACCGCGGATATTCCATGCGTGAAGTTTACGCAAAATGCCGCCCCTCCAACAAGTGTCATAAGCTTTCTCCAGGTCAAAAAACACAGCAACGGTTTGACACTTTCTCAGAAATCCATTCATAATATGCGTCGACAGGGACACCAGGTGGTCGACGGTAGAGCGATAGCGACGAAATTCGCACTGAGCGTGCGCTAGAAGTTTCTGAGACTCAAGCCACCCTGTCAACCGCCCGTTGATCATGCGCTCCATCACCTTGCAAACGCTACTGGTGAGGGAAATAGGGCGATAACTGGAAGGTAGTTGGCGATCCTTCCCAAATCAGGAGCAGATGTCCTTCACAGAGAGGTATCACTCTGATCACATGATCACGTGTTTCAGGCAGTGGATGAACCTGGACAATCAGGAAGAGAAGTTCTTCACACAGAAGTTTCACTCTGATCACATGTTCTCGTATTTCAGGCAGTGGATGAACCTGGACAATCAGGAAGAGATGTTCTTCAACAGAAGTGTCACTCTGATCACATGTACTCGTATTTCAGTCAGTGGATGAACCTGGACAATCAGGAACAGACGTTCTTCACACAGAAGTTTCACTCTGATCACATGTTCCGGTGTTTCAGTGAGTGGATGAACCTGGACAATCAGGAAGAGACGTTCTTCATACAGACGTTTCACTCTGATCACATGTTCCGGTGTTTCAGTGAGTGGATGAACCTGGACAATCAGGAAGGGACGTTCTTCATACAGAAGTTTCACTCTGATCACATGTTCTCGTATTTCAGGCAGTGGATGAACCTGGACAATCAGGAAGAGACGTTCGTCATACAGAAGTTTCACTCTGATCACATGTACTCGGATTTCAGGCAGTGGATGAACCTGCACAATCAGGAAGAGACGTTCTTCACACAGAAGTTTCACTCTGATCACATGTACTCGTATTTCAGGCAGTGGATGAACCTGGACAATCGGGAAGAGACGATCTTCACACAGAAGTTTCACTCTGATCACATATACTCGTATTTCAGGCAGTGGATGAACCTGAACGATCTGGAAGAGACGTTCTTCACACAGAAGTTTCACTCTGATCACATGTTCTCGTATTTCAGTCAGTGGATGAACCTGGACAATCAGGAAGAGACGTTCTTCACACAGAAGTGTCACTCTGATCACATGTTCTCGTATTTCAGGCAGTGGATGAACCTGGACAATCAGGAAGAGACGTTCTCATACAGAAATTTCACTCTGATCACATGTACTCGTATTTCAGGCAGTGGATGAACCTGGACAATCAGGAAGAGACGTTCTTCATACAGAAGTTTCACTCTGATCACATGTACTCGTATTTCAGTCAGTGGATTAACCTGGACAATCAGGAAGAGATGTTCTTCATACAGAAGTTTCACTCTGATCACATGTTCTCATATTTCAGGCAGTGGAGGAACCTGGACAATCAGGAAGAGAAGTTCTTCACACAGAAGTTTCACTCTGATCACATGTTCCGGTGTTTCAGTCAGTGGATGAACCTGGACAATCAGGAAGAGATGTTCTTCATACAGAAGTGTCACTCTGACTTCTCGTATTTCAGGCAGTGGATAAACCTGGACAATCAGGAAGAGATGTTCTTCATACAGAAGTGTCACTCTGACCACATGTTCTCGTATTTCAGGCAGTGGATGAACCTGGACAATCAGGAACAGACGTTCCTCACACAGAAGTTTCACTCTGATCACATGTTCCGGTGTTTCAGTGAGTGGATGAACCTGGACAATCAGGAAGAGACGCTCTTCATACAGAAGTTTCACTCTGATCACATGTTCCGGTGTTTCAGTCAGTGGATGAACCTGGACAATCAGGAAGAGACGTTCTTAACACAGAAGTTTCACTCTGATCACATGTACTCGTATTTCAGGCAGTGGATGAACCTGGACAATCAGGAAGAGACGTTCTTCATACAGAAGTTTCACTCTGATCACATGTACTCGTATTTCAGTCAGTGGATGAACCTGGACAATCAGGAAGAGATGTTCTTCATACAGAAGTTTCACTCTGATCACATGTTCTCATATTTCAGGCAGTGGAGGAACCTGGACAATCAGGAAGAGAAGTTCTTCACACAGAAGTTTCACTCTGATCACATGTTCCGGTGTTTCAGTCAGTGGATGAACCTGGACAATCAGGAAGAGATGTTCTTCATACAGAAGTGTCACTCTGACCACATGTTCTCGTATTTCAGGCAGTGGATAAACCTGGACAATCAGGAAGAGATGTTCTTCATACAGAAGTGTCGCTCTGACCACATGTTCTCGTATTTCAGGCAGTGGATGAACCTGGACAATCAGGAACAGACGTTCCTCACACAGAAGTTTCACTCTGATCACATGTTCCGGTGTTTCTGTGAGTGGATGAACCTGGACAATCAGGAAGAGACGCTCTTCATACAGAAGTTTCACTCTGATCACATGTTCCGGTGTTTCAGTCAGTGGATGAACCTGGACAATCAGGAAGAGACGTTCTTAACACAGAAGTTTCACTCTGATCACATGTACTCGTATTTCAGGCAGTGGATGAACCTGGACAATCAGGAAGAGATGTTCTTCACACAGAAGTGTCACTCTGATCACATGTACTCGTATTTCAGGCAGTGGATGAACCTGGACAATCAGGAGGAGACGTTCTTCACACAGAAGTTTCACTCTGATCACATGTTCTCGTATTTCAGGCAGTGGATGAACCTGGACAATCAGGAAGAGAAGTTCTTCACACAGAAGTTTCACTCTGATCACATGTACTCGTATTTCAGGCAGTGGATGAACCTGGACAACCAGGAGGAGATGTTCTTCACACAGAAGTTTCACTCTGATCACATGGTCTCGTATTTCAGGCAGTGGATGAACCTGGACAACCAGGAGGAGATGTTCTTCACACAGAAGTTTCACTCTGATCACATGGTCTCGTATTTCAGTCAGTGGATGAACCTGAACAATCAGGAGATGTTCTTCACAGAGAGGTGTCACTCTGATCACATGTTGTGGTATTTCAGGCAGTGGAGGAACCTGGACAATCAGGAGGAGATGTTCTTCACACAGAAGTTTCACTCTGATCACATGTTCTCGTATTTCAGGCAGTGGATAAACTTGGACAATCAGGAGGAGATGTTCTTCACACAGAAGTTTCACTCTGATTACATGTTCTCGTATTTCAGGCAGTGGATGACCCTGAACAATCAGGAGGAGATGTTCTTCACACAGAAGTTTCACTCTGATCACATGTTCTGGTATTTCAGGCAGTGGAGGAACCTGAACAACCAAGAGGAGATGTTCTTCACACAGAAGTTTCACTCTGATCACATGTTCTCGTATTTCAGGCAGTGGAGGAACCTGGACAACCAGGAAGAGATGTTCTTCACACAGAAGTTTCACTCTGATCACATGTTCTCGTATTTCAGGCAGTGGATGAACCTGAACAACCAGGAGATGTTCTTCACACAGAAGTTTCACTCTGATCACATGTTCTCGTATTTCAGGCAGTGGATGAACCTGAACAATCAGGAGAAGATGTTCCTCACACAGAAGTTTCACTCTGATCACATGTTCTCGTATTTCAGGCAGTGGATGAACCTGAACAATCAGGAGGAGATGTTCTTCACACAGAAGTTTCACTCTGATCACATGTTCTCGTATTTCAGGCAGTGGATGAACCTGAACAATCAGGAGGAGATGTTCTTCACACAGAAGTTTCACTGTGATCACATGTTCTCGTATTTCAGGCAGTGGATGAACCTGAACAATCAGGAGGAGATGTTCTTCACACAGAAGTGTCACTCTGATCACATGGTCTCGTATTTCAGGCAGTGGATGAACCTGAACAATCAGGAGGAGATGTTCTTCACAGAGAGGTGTCACTCTGATCACATGGTCTCGTATTTCAGGCAGTGGATGAACCTGAACAATCAGGAGGAGATGTTCTTCACAGAGAGGTGTGACTCTGATCAAATGGTCTCGTATTTCAGGCAGTGGATGAACCTGGACAATCAGGAGGAGATGTTCTTCACACAGAAGTTTCACTCTGATCACATGTTCTCGTATTTCAGGCAGTGGAGGAACCTGGACAACCAGGAAGAGATGTTCTTCACACAGAAGTTTCACTCTGATCACATGTTCTCGTATTTCAGGCAGTGGATGAACCTGGACAATCAGGAGGAGATGTTCTTCACACAGAAGTTTCACTCTGATCACATGTTCTCGTATTTCAGGCAGTGGAGGAACCTGGACAACCAGGAAGAGATGTTCTTCACACAGAAGTTTCACTCTGATCACATGGTCTCGTATTTCAGGCAGTGGATGAACCTGAACAATCAGGAGGAGGTGTTCTTCACAGAGAGGTGTGACTCTGATCACATGGTCTCGTATTTCGGGCAGTGGATGAACCTGAACAATCAGGAGGAGATGTTCTTCACAGAGAGGTGTCACTCTGATCAAATGGTCTCGTATTTCAGGCAGTGGATGAACCTGAACAATCAGGAGGAGATGTTCTTCACAGAGAGGTGTCACTCTGATCACATGTTCTGGTGTTTCAGGCAGTGGAGGAACCTGGACAATCAGGAGGAGATGTTCTTCACACAGAAGTTTCACTCTGATCACATGTTCTCGTATTTCAGGCAGTGGAGGAACCTGGACAACCAGGAAGAGATGTTCTTCACACAGAAGTTTCACTCTGATCACATGTTCTCGTATTTCAGGCAGTGGAGGAACCTGGACAATCAGGAGGAGATGTTCTTCACACAGAAGTTTCACTCTGATCACATGTTCTCGTATTTCAGGCAGTGGAGGAACCTGGACAACCAGGAAGAGATGTTCTTCACACAGAAGTTTCACTCTGATCACATGTTCTCGTATTTCAGGCAGTGGAGGAACCTGGACAATCAGGAGGAGATGTTCTTCATACAGAAGTTTCACTCTGATCACATGTTCTCGTATTTCAGGCAGTGGAGGAACCTGGACAACCAGGAAGAGATGTTCTTCATACAGAAGTTTCACTCTGATCACATGTTCTCGTATTTCAGGCAGTGGAGGAACCTGAACAATCAGGAGGAGATGTTCTTCACAGAGAGGTGTCACTCTGATCACATGTTCTCGTATTTCAGGCAGTGGATGAACCTGAACAATCAGGAGGAGATGTTCTTCACAGAGAGGTGTCACTCTGATCACATGTTCTCGTATTTCAGGCAGTGGAGGAACCTGGACACCCAGTAGGAGATGTTCTTCACACAGAAGTTTCACTCTGATCACCTGTTCTCGTATTTCAGGCAGTGGAGGAACCTGGACAACCAGGAGGAGATGTTCTTCACACAGAAGTTTCACTCTGATCACATGGTCTCGTATTTCAGGCAGTGGAGGAACCTGGACAACCAGTAGGAGATGTTCTTCACACAGAAGTTTCACTCTGATCACATGTTCTCGTATTTCAGGCAGTGGAGGAACCTGGACAACCAGGAGGAGATGTTCTTCACACAGAAGTTTCACTCTGATCACATGTTCTCGTATTTCAGGCAGTGGAGGAACCTGGACAACCAGGGGGAGATGTTCTTCACACAGAAGTTTCACTCTGATCACATGTTCTCGTATTTCAGGCAGTGGAGGGATCTGGACAATCAGGAGGAGATGTTCTTCACACAGAAGTTTCACTCTGATCACATGTTCTCGTATTTCAGGCAGTGGAGGAACCTGGACAGTGAGGAAGAGAAGTTCCTCACACAGAAGTTTCACTCTGATCACATGGTCTCGTATTTCAGGCAGTGGAGGAACCTGGACAGTGAGGAAGAGAAGTTCCTCATACAGATAATGCCTCCCCAGGATATTATACCAGAAGTTATCAGGAGCATAGTGGTGTATCAGAACATCACGAATGCGGGCATCCTCTTCGACGATTCGTTCGGTAGGTGCTAGTAAATGTGTTGACATTAATATGTCAGGGTGACCACCTGTAGACGCTTACAACTATATTATGTTGCCAGTGCTGGACCACAAGTACAAGTCCCTCCTTCAGAACATCCCTACACGCCATATGATTGTCCGGCTCAACAGCACTAGGATCAAGTCTCAGCTTCAAAACTTGCTCAGCCATGAAATATTCTGCTACTTCATCCTGGGTCAACCCAACACCATCAAGAGTGTGCTGGATACGGCCAACATTCTACAGTTGTTCAAGAAGCAGTATTCTTGGCACAGCATCTCTCAGGTATGTGTCTCAGATATGTGCTGTCCATGATTTCTTCTGCTATTTCATCCTTGGTCAGCCCACCACCATAAGGAATGTGCTGGACATGGCTAACGCTCTGCAGTTAATAAGGAAACGGCACTGTTGGCACAGCATCTCTGAGGCATGTATCTCAGATATGTGCTGGACCAGGAATTCTTCTGCTATTTCATTCTGGGTCAGCCCACCACCATAAAGAATGGGCTGGACATGGCTAACGCTCCGCAGTTGTTTAGGAAACAGTCCTGTTGGCACAGCATCTCTCAGGTATGTGCATCAGATATGTGTTGGACCAGGAATTCTGCTTCTTCATCCTTGGTCAGTCCACCACTGTGAAGAATGTGTTGGACACGACCAACGTTCTGCAGCTGTTCAAGAAGCAGTATTCTTGGAACAGCATCTCTCAGGTATGTGTCTCAGATATGTGCTGGACCATTAATTCTTCTACTTTTTCATCCTTGGTCAGTCCACCACCGTGAAGAATGTGTTGGACACGACCAACGTTCTGCAGCTGTTCAAGAATCAGTATTATTGATACAGCATCTCTCAGATATGTGCTTGACCATGAATTCTTCTGTTTCTTCATCCTTGGTCAGTCCACTACCGTGAAGAATGTGTTGGACACGACCAACGTTCTGCAGCTGTTCAAGAATCAGTATTCTTGATACAGCATCTCTCATATATGTGCTGGACCATGAATTCTTCTGCTTCTTCATCCTTGGTCAGTCCACTACCGTGAAGAATGTGTTGGACACGACCAACGTTCTGCAGTTGCTTATTCGTAGCTGAGATATATTATAACGTATATGACCCGCGTCTCTTCTTACAGGAGAGCGACAAGGTTAAGTGCAGCTGCTCCAATGCCAGCATCCTTCACGTCTACCCTGTTCCTCAAGCCAACACGATGGAACGCCTAGCCACACTGAGAGAGACTTACAACCTAAGGCAACAACCCGATATCGCAGCCTCCTTCTATTTCGACGTCTTCCTGCGGGCGCTGCTGGCCGTCAAGTGAGTCATCTCTGTCTCTCAGGGTATGGTTGAACTGTTTCGAAATCTCGTGTGTTGATGCGAGAAGTGTTCTCTTGCAGGGACATGATGGACCGAAACGAGCTCAGTGACCTACAGTACACGACCTGCAACGACTACAACGAAGACGATCCTCCCAAGAGGAAGAACCTGGACCTGTTGAAGGCCTTCTCTAACGTAAGTAATGTAACTGATGTTCACTGCTTGAAGCTAAATGCAGATTCAGTTGTAAGCATCTCGTATTGCAGGTGAACATCCCATCTTCGTATGGTCCACTCAACATCGACAGAAATGGCTACAGCCTCATGCAGTTCACCATGAACTTGGAGAAGCTTCAAGTGGTAAACAGTCGCACGGTACAATCACAGCAATTGGGTACTTGGCCTGCAAGTCTGTCCGAGGCAATCAGCGTGAAGAACTCGCAAGGGATGGCCAATCTGACGGCCGTAACCTTCTACCGCATAGTAACAGTCGTGGTAAGTAACTAGACATAAAGTAACGGAGACGGTACCAAGTCTGGGTGATATTCATCGTATATCGCCTCTAGTTACGCAGTATCAGTCTAATATAACATCTGGCGAGAAAAAGCCTATTAGTATCTGCTTTGTTACATAATAATGTCTCTCTTCTCTAATAACATCGCCTTCAAAATGTCATTACCGCGTTTTATCTAATGCCCTATATATGCTTAATTTATGTATGCAGAAGCTAGTATGAATGCATTTTACATTTATAAACCATCGCTGTGATCAAAGCGTTGGCGCAGCTAGAGAAACTTTTAAGAGAAAATTGCATCAAATAACAAAGTAAGCTTGTATAGACATAAAGGGTCTTTCAAGAAGATCTTTAACATGTGATAGCTGCCGTTATTGAGTTACAGCAGTCGTTTGTTACAGTTGTTATTGTCAAAAGCCATGGAACGTTACAGCATTCAGCAACGCGTAAGAATTGTAAAAATTTATTATCAAAATGGATCATCTGTTCGCCAAACCTTCCGTGTATTGCGTGAAGTTTACGGTGTGCATAATCGTCCCTGCGAGAGAACGATTCGGCGTTTGATCGATAAATTTGAAAGAAGTGGCTCTGTCAGTGATCAAAGAACGCCTGTACGTAATCGACTTAAGCGCTCCAACGAAAACATACGCGCCGTCCGCAAGAACGGAAACACATCAATTGCTCGTCGAGCGCAAGAATTGGGGCTTTCGTCGACCACAACTTGGCGAATTCTGCATCTGGACTTGAAGTTTCACGCTTACAAAATGGTGTTAACTCAAAAACTAAAGCCCAACGACCATAGGTTACGCCGTGTATTTGCTGACTGGGCTATGGAGTAATTGGAAGCTGAACCGGATTTTTGTCGAAAAATCATCTTCAGCGACGAAGTACACTTTTGGATGGATGGTTGTGTTAACAAACAAATTGCTGCTATTGGAGCAATCACAATCCAATGCAGATTCAAGAACGACCACTTCATCCCCAAAAGGTTACTCTGTGGTGTGGATTTTGGTATGGTGGAATCATTGGTCCATATTTTTTCCAAGATGAAGATGAAGAAGCTCTAACTGTCAATGGAGAAAGATACCGGGCTCTTATAAGGGATTATTTTTGGCCTCAATTGGATGATATGGATCTCAGAAGCATCTGGCGCCAGCAAGATGGTTCCACATGTCATACTGTTCTCGAAACAATCGATCTTTTGAAGGAGAAGTTCAGAGGTTTCATCATTTCCCGTGGTGATGTTAACTGGCTCCCGAAGTCATGTGATTTAACGCCGTTGGATTACTTCTTGTGGGGTTATGATCTTATGAATAACATCACGCGTGTTATTCGTGAAGTTGGACCTAATTTACGTTCTTCTGTCATTGAAAATTGGGCCAACCGTATACGCGCAACCCAACAAAGTCGCGGCGGTCACTTAACTGATGTTCTCTTCCACACGTAATGACATTAATTATGTTCCAAAACAAACCTCTATCATTTATAGAACGTGTTTTATTTAAGTTCAAAGATAGGACACTCTTGTTGAAAGACCCTATAGTTACAGGTAACTGTTAATGTCATATTTTATAACCGTTACACGAATATAACTGTTTGTTACATCCCTAGTCCCCACTACTTGCAGCAAATAGAGGAATTTTTCTATTCCGTCCAGAAATTCGACATAGAGGTTTCACTGGAAACAGATCCTTGAGGTATAGTGACCCCCAGAGAAGCACATTTAGAAAAATATCTGTGTGTTTGTGCGTGAACACTATACCTTACTAAAAAGGCTGATGTGTTACATTCACACGACTTTCTCTACCGTCTATAGCGTATTAACGGGTATACAAACTAGTCTTACGAAGTTTTATTTTTCTACTTGATTTTAATCGAGATAAATCTTTACAGAAACAGCTACATTACACATTTCGTTATAGATACAAACAGAACAGCGACAGTCAAATGTTTAACAACTGGACGCTATATGCTGGCCTTAAAATTCCATACTGTTTCCATGACATCGCGAGAAACAACTGAATGTTGAAACAGCTACATTACACATTTCGTTATAGAGAACAGCGACAGTCAAATGTTTAACAACTGGACGCTATATGCTGACTTAAAATTCCATACTGTTTCCATGACATCGCGAGAAACAACTGAATGTTGACAGAACTTGAAAAGAATGGCTAAGTATTGAACAATTCGAACCATTAATAACAGAAATGGCTGATACCAAAAGAAAGTCATTGGAAATAAGTTGTGTGTTTTAAAGGTATCTACATTTTTTGTGCGTTAGTTTTCGTCTATCGCTTAACGCTTACCATTTATGCAACATTATACAGAATTCCTCCCGAATGAAGAGGACTTCACAGGCTATACATAGAAAAATTCATGATATACATTTTGTGCGTTATGTAAATAAAATTTGTTTTAGAATATAAACTTTTTTAAAAAAATGTTCCATGTAAACGGTGGGTAGAGATTCTTGCAAACGTTCGTTTCGCATTTTGGAAGATACTGAACCAAACACCAAGTTTACTATTTATCCGACTGTTCATTTTTGAGTTATGCTGTTCACAGAGAGAGACCTTTTACTAAAAATGCTTTTATGGGGGGTTAGGGGTCCCCAAAGCTTATATTTCCGGTGAAAGCTTGACATCGAAACTTATTTAACTCTGTGCTGGTTTCAGTTAACTTATTATTAGATTCAGTTATAGTATTACTTAACCCTACTCTCATTTCATCTATGATATTACTATGTTCAGTTAACTTATCACTTAATTCTACTCTCAGCTCTGTATAACTTTCAGTTATTGCTTTTGGAAGCCACATAATATTTTGCTGTGATAAGTTTTCTTGTTCTTGATGCTAGATGTCTGAGGGATAGTATTTCTTTCTATTATTGTTCCCTGCACTAATACATGTAAAGGTGATTGACCTTGCATACTACTGCTATCTCTTTCTATGTCTACCTGTGAATTTACAAATAACTGTTCTTCTACATCTAACCTATTTGTTTCTTCTAGCTCTGATAGTAAATTTAAATTATAATCTGCAAGGCTGACCTATCCTCTCCTACTTCCATATTTTCATAGTTTTCTGTTTCCATTTTATTTTGTATATTTTCTTTTGTTTTATTTGGTTTGGAATTGCTCAATTTAAATTTACCACTTCTTAGTAGCATTAAATTATCTTAATAACAATATATTTTCTTAACTATTTTGACAATTATTACATAAAAAGTATTAAAATTTTCTGACCTTTTGCTCTGGCAGTTAGTAAAGCTTTTTATTCTGGTGTTCCCTCATAGATTCTTGTTGAATTGTTGACTGTGTGCCCCGTACTGTTGCTGTCCTTGGCTGATGTTGATTCTGGTAGTTCTATGAAGTTCGGTGATCTCTTCTTTTCAGTTATTCTTGCCAATTGTTGTCTGTTTGAGCCCCACGCTTTGGGAGCCAATTTGAAGAAGGTTTCTTGCTGCTACGTATGTATTATATTTTTGAATGTTGGGGAGCCGAACTTGAAGTAGTTGCAACCGCACGTATGGTAAAAAGTTTCCGGTAGCCTTCGCCCCAAATGTACTTTTCGGTGGCCTTTGCCCTAAAAATGTTTAAAAATATTAACTTTGTAATTTTGACTGTTTCTTTAAATATTATATATTTATGTTTGCCTCGGCTGCGTCAGTATTTATATACTTTTTAGAGACCTGAATGTCTTAGCAGGGAGTGGTGCGACTGAAGAATGTAGGCTTACACAGATTATAATTTTACTTCACTCCGTTTATTAATGTATTTTTTGTCTCACACAAAATACATATTAAATTTATCGAGGACGCATCTCGCGTCCGGTTAGGAACACTATCTACAAGCAACTGAACTCTGAATTTGTAAATTTTGCTATATTTCAGTTTCTGATTGGCTAATCCTAGTCCAATAGAATACCTTTATTTAACTAAAGCTTTTTCTGGTTGTTGATTGGCTATTTTATAAGCTGTCACTAAAATTACATTATTGCTTCCAAGAATCACAAGTAGCATTTAAACTTTCTAATTCATTATTGCCTCAAGGTTACCTCATTGTTAGCAACTTTTAACCTAGTTTTCTCACAGCTCCTACATTATTAAATTACGTAATACATTCACATAACATTATTACACATGTATGCAATAATATAAACATATACAATGACTGTAATATACACTTTTTATATCTTGTTACATACACATATTGCTTTGAGGCGGGCTGTTATATTATATAATTAGACTGAAATCATTTAAGTGTTAAAAATACTGCCTCCAAACGGCGAATAGAAAAGCAGTTGAAAACGATACTATAACAAATAATTAAATATGAAGTCATAAAATTAGAAGTCTAAAGAAACTGGTTGAATCTGAAGCAAACGTTGCTAAGAAAAGATTAACAACATGTATATTTTATAAAGTTACCATACATTTGTTCACAAAATCTAATGTAAACAAGAAGTGCGTGGTTATGACTTACGGGAACCACATTCAAATGTTTATCTCTTGGTAACAAGCGCTTGCGGTGAAAAAGAAAGTAGGAAATAAAAAATAAAGGAGGATCGCATGCTTGTTACATGACACAATTGGGAAAAGTGTAAAATTACAACATGGAATATTTCGAAAATGGCTAACGTCACGATAAAAAAATCTTTTACATAAAACGTGGCTTTTAATGAGCTCCACGTTTGTTCTGTATTAATGTTTGTCCATCTATTATGGTTTGCTAGTTATACAAATTTATACAAAATCCACTCAAATAATGTCGACTTCGCAAGGTATTCCAGAAAATTAAAATATGCATTTTATTTATCATGTAACTATATTAAATATACAGTATTTTAATCAAAATCGTTAAGCCAATTTTTGAGAAAATAAATAAATTCTAAAAGCTTTCTATGTAAAGGGTAGTTTGAGATTTTCTTGAAAACCCTCGTGCCGCATTTTTAGAACTTACACTTAAATGCCAAATTTGATATTTATGCGACATTTCGTTTTTGTTATGCTGTTCACAGAGACGCACGGACTTTTTTCTAACAGCGTTTTTTAGATTGAGAGGGCTTCAAAGCGTGTACTTCCGATATAGAATTTTTGGGTGGAATACAATACCTTCTCCACCTATTACATACCTGGTAGAAATAGTAAAAAACTTTACTTGCACCCTGACTTTGATATCCAAGGATATTTAGAACTTCTAACCTATTAACAACATGCCAAACTTGTACAACAAAGTCACACGTCTCTGGCAAACTTCGCTTCGTATACAGCCGTCTTACTGCACTAGATGGTAGTCGATGCACAACAAATCCTCCTATTGTAACACAACCGGGCATCACCATGGAGATCGGAGCGCATGCGCGTTCATGTATTTGCACCCTCCAAACTTACCAACTTACCATGCATAATATTGTATTTTAAATGTAATTTTCAGCAAAAGCCGTTTGTGATTGAAGACGGGGTTGATGAAAACGGCAGAATGAAGTTCAAGGGATACTGTATAGACATGATAGAGGAGATAAGAAACATAACACGTTTCGATTATGAGATATACCCTGCTCCTGACGGCCAGTTCGGCAGCCTGGACGAGGACGGCAACTGGAATGGAATGGTCAAGGAACTCATGGACAAGGTGAAGGCCTCATTACTTGATGACAACCACAGCGTGGCATTATTACCAACAGTTGTCTGAGTGTCTGCTCTGATATGTGCTACAGAAGGCAGACATAGCTGTTGGGAGCATCTCCCTCACGGCAGAGAGAGAGAACGTCGTCGACCTCACCGTGCCATACTACGACCTAGTGGGCCTTACCATACTCATGAAGAAGCCCAAGGCGAGCACCTCCTTGTTCAAGTTCCTGACAGTGCTGGAGAGCGACGTGTGGCTGTGCATCCTGGCGGCCTATTTCTTCACAAGGTAGGGATCATCAGGTTCCTGGGTGTGTGATTGTATATCCTAAAGCGTATTTCTTCACAAGGTAGGGCTCATCAGGTTCCTGGGTGTGTGATTGTGAATCCTGGCGGCCTATTTCTTCACAAGGTAGGGATCATCAGGTTCCTGGGTGTGTGATTGTATATCCTAAAGCGTATTTCTTCACAAGGTAGGGCTCATCAGGTTCCTGGGTGTGTGATTGTGAATCCTGGCGGCCTATTTCTTCACAATCTAGGGCTCATCAGGTTCCTGGGTGTGTGATTGTATATTCTGCGGCCTATTTCTTCACCATGTAGGGCTCATCAAGTTCCTGACAGTGCTGGAGAGCGACTTGTGGCTGTACATCCTGGCGACCTATTTCTTCACCAGGTAGGGATCACCAGGTTCCTGGGTGTGTGATTGTGTATCCTGGCGGCCTATTTCTTCACAAGGTAGGGCTCATTAGGTTCCTGGGTGTGCGATTGTATATTCTGGCGGCCTATTTCTTCACCATGTAGGGTTCATCAAGTTCCTGGGAGTGTCGCTGTGTATCCTGGCGGCCTATTTCTTCACAAGGTAGGGATATTCAAGTTCCTGGGTGTGTGATTGTATATCCTGGCGGCCAATTTCAACACAAGGAAGGGATATTCAAGTTCCTGGGTGTGTGATTGTATATCCTGGCGGTCTATTTCAACACAAGGAAGGGATATTCAAGTTCCTGGGTGTGTGATTGTATATCCTGGCGGCCTATTTCTTCACAAGGAAAGGATATTCAAGTTCCTGGGTGTGATTGTATATCCTGGCGGTCTATTTCTTCACAAGGAAGGGATATTCAAGTTCCTGGGTGTGTGATTGTATATCCTGGCGGTCTATTTCTTCACAAGGAAGGGATATTCAAGTTCCTGGGTGTGTGATTGTATATCCTGACGGCCTATTCTTCACATGGAAGGGATCATCAGGTTCCTGGGTGTGTGATTGTATATCCTGACGGCCTCTTTCTTCACATGGAAGGGATCATCATGTTCCTGGGTGTGTGATTGTGTATCCTGGCGGCCTATTTCTTCACAAGGAAAGGATCATCAGGTTCCTGCGCGTGGGATTGTATACCCTGGCGGCCTATTTCTTCACCATGTAGGGCTCATCAAGTTCCTGGGTGTGTGGCTGTGTATACTGGCTGCCACTTTATTCACAAGGAAGGGATCATCAGGTTCCTGGGCGTGTGATTATATACCCTGGCGACCTATTTCTTCACAAGGAAGGGATCATCAGGTTCCTGGGCGTGTGATTGTATATCCTGGCGGCGTATTTCTTCACAAGGAAGGGATCATCAGGTTCCTGGGCGTGTGATTGTATATCCTGGCGGCCTATTTCTTCACCATGTAGGGTTCATCAAGTTCCTGGGTGTGTGGCTGTGTATCCTGGCGGCCTCTTTCTTCGCAAGCAAGGGATCATCAGGTTCCTGGGCTGGTGATTGCGTATCCAGACGATCTATTACTTCACAAGGTAGGGATCATCAGGTTCCTGGGTGTGTGATTGTGTATCCTGACGATCTATTACTTCACAAGGTAGGGATCATCAGGTTCCTGGGCTGGTGATTGCGTATCCAGACGATCTATTTCTTCACAAGGTAAGGATCATCAGGTTCCTGGGCGTGTGATTGCATATCCTGGCAGATTATTTCTTCACAAGGAAGGGATCTTCAGGTTCCTGGGTGTGTGACTGTGTATCCTGACGGCCTCTTTCTTGACAAGGTAGGGATCATCAGGATCCTGGGCGTGTGATTGTATATCCTGGCGGCCTATTTCTTCACCATGTAGGGCTGATCAAGTTACTGGGTGTGTGGCTGTGTTACCTAGCAACCTCTTTCTTCACAAGGTAGGGATCATCAGATTCCTGGGCGTGTGATTGTATATCCTGGCGGCCTATTTCTTCACCATGTAGGGCTGATCAAGTTACTGGGTGTGTGGCTGTGTTACCTATCAACCTCTTTCTTCACAAGGAAGGGATCATCAGGTTCCTGGGCGTTTGATTGTATATCCTGGCAACCTATTTCTTCACAAGGAGCAAATCATCAGGTTCCTGGGCGTGTGATTGTATATCCTGACGGCGTATTTTTTCACAAAGAAGGGATAATCATATTCCTGGTCGTGTCATTGTATATCCAGACACCCTATTTCTTCACAAAGAAGGGACCATCATGTTCCTGGTCGTGTCATTGTATATCCTGACGCCCTATTTCTTCACAAAGAAGGGACCATCATGTTCCTGGGCGTGTGATTGTGTATCCTGACGGTATATTTCTTCACAAGGAAGGGATCATCATGTTCTGGGGTGTGTGATTGTATATCCTGACGGCCTTTTTCTTCACAAGGAAGGGACAATCATGTTACTGGGTGTGTGATTGTATATCCTGACGGCCCATTTCTTCACAAGTTAGGGATCATCATGTTCTGGGGTGTGTGATTGTATATCCTGACGGCCTTGTTCTTCACAAGGAAGGGACAATCATGTTACTGGGTGTGTGATTGTATATCCTGACGGCCTTTTTCTTCACAAGGAAGGGACAATCATGTTACTGGGTGTGTGATTGTATATCCTGACGGCCTTTTTCTTCACAAGGAAGGGACAATCATGTTACTGGGTGTGTGATTGTATATCCTGGCGGCCCATTTCTTCACAAGTAAGGGATCATCATGTTCCTGGGTGTGTGATTATATATCCTGGCGGCCTATTTCTTTACCATGTAGGGCTCATCAAGTTCCTGGGTTAGTGGCTGTGTATGCTGGCGACCTATTTCTTCACATGGTAGGGCTCATCAAGTTCCTAAGAGTGCGAATCTGTACGCTGGCCGCCTATTTCTTCATCAGGTAGGGCTCATCAAGTTCCTCAGTGTGTGAATGTGTATGTTCGCGGCCTATTTCTTCATCAGGTAGCAATCATCAGGTTCCTGAGTGTGTGATGGTGTAAGATGGCGGCTTATTTCTTCACCAAGTAGGGCACCTCAAGTTCCTGAGTGTGTGACTATGTATGTTCGCGGCCAATTTCTTCATCAAGTAGAAATCACCAAGTTCCTGAGTGTGTGATGGTGTAAGCTGGCGGCCTATTTCTTCATCAGGTAGGAATCATCAGGTTCCTGAGTGTGTGACTCTGTATGCCAGTGGCCTATTTGCTCATCGGGTACGAATCATCAGGTTCCAGAGTAAGTGGTGTGTATCATGATGGTCTATTTCTTCATCAGGTATGGCTCATCAAGTTCCTGAGTGTGTGATTGTGTATGCTGGCGGCCTATTCCTTCATCAGGTAGGAATGATCAAGTTCCTGAGTGTGTGATGGTGTACGCTTGTGGCCTAACCCTTCATGCGGTTGGAATCCTCAGGTTCCTGAGTGTGTGACTCTGTATGCTAGTGGCCTATTTCTTCATCAGGTAGAGCTCAACAAGTTCCTGAATGTGTAATTGTGTATGCTGGCGGCCTAATTCTTCACCATGTAGGGCTCATCACGTTCCTGAGTGTGGTACTGTGTATGCTGGTGGCCAATTTCCTCACTATGTAGGGCACATCAAGTTCCTGAGTGTGTGATTGTGTATGCTGGCGACTATTTCTTCACCAGGTATAGTTTCATCGTGTTCCTGGGTTTGTGACTATGTGCCCCGGGGGTCTATTTATTCACCAGGTAGGACTCATCAAGATCCTGGGTGTGTGATTGTGTAACCTGGCGTCCTATTTCTTCACCAGGTAGGACTCATCAGGTTCCTGGGTATGTGAATGTGTAACCTGGCGGTCTTTTTCTTCACCAGTTAGGACTCATCAAGTTTCTGGGTGTGTGAATGTGTACACTCGCGGTCTATTTCTTCACAAGGTAGGACTCATGAGCTACTAAGTGTGGGATTGTGTAGACTGGCGGCCTATTTCTTCACTACATAAGGCACATCAAGTTCCTGAGTGTGTTATTGTATATCCTGACGGCCTATTTCTTCACAGGGTGGGGATCATCAGCTACCTGGGCGTGTGATTGTATATCCTGTCGGCCTATTTCTTCACAAGGAACGGATCATCAGGTTCCTGGGTGTGTGATTGTGTATCCTGACGGCCTATTTCTTCACAAGGAAGGGATCATCAGGTTCCTGGGCGTGAGATTGTATATCCTGGCTGCCTATTTTTTCAAACGTTAGGGCTCATCAGGCTCCTGGGTGTGTGATTGTGTATCCTGACGGCCTATTTATTCATAAGGAAGGGATCATCAAGCTCCAGGGCGTGTGATTGTATATCCTGGCTGCCTATTTCTTCACAAGGTAGGGCTCTTCAGGCTCCTGGGTGTGTGATTGTGTATCTTAACGGCCTCTTTCTTCACAAGGAAGGGATATACAGGTTCCTGGGCGTGTGATTGTATATCCTGGAGGCCTATTTTTTCACCATGTAGGGCTCATTAAGTTCCTGGCAGTGTGGCTGTGTATCCTGGCGCCCTCTTTCTTTACAAGGAAGGGATCATGAGGTTCCTGGGCGTGTGAATGTATATCCTGGCGATCTATTTCATTACAAGGAAGGGATCATCAGGTTCCTGGGCGAGTGATTGTATATCTAGACGGCGTATTTCTTCACAAGGAAGGGATCATCAGGTTTCTGGGCGTGTGATTCTATATCCTGACGGCGTATTTCTTCACAAGGAAGGGATCATCAAGTTCCTGGGCGTGTGATTGTATATCCTGGCGGCCTATTTCTTCACAAGGAAGGGATCATCAAATTCCTGGGCGTGTGATTGTATATCCTGGCGGCCTATTTCTTCACAAGGAAGGCATCATCAAGTTCCTGGGCGTGTGATTGAATATCCTGGCTGCCTATTTCTTCACAAGGAAGGGATCATCATGGACCTGGGTGTGAGATTGTATATCCTGGCGGCCTGTTTCTTAACATGGTAGGGCTCATCAAGTTCCTAAGAGTGTGAATGTGTATGCTGGCGGCCTATTTCTTCATCAGGTAGAGCTCATCGAGTTCCTCAGTGTGTGACTGTGTATGTTCGCGGCCTATTTCTTCATCAGATAGCAATCATCAAGCTCCTGAGTGTGTGGTGGTGTAGGTTGGCGGCCTATTTCTTCACCAGGTAAAGTACATCAAGTTCCAGAGTGTGTGACTGTGCATGTTCGCGGCATATTTCTTCATCAGATAGGAATCAACAAGTTCCTGAGTGTGTGATGTAAGCTGACGGCCTATTTCTTCATCAGGTAAGAATCATCAGATTTCTGAGTGTGTGACTCTTTATGCTAGTGGCCTATTTCTTCATCAGGTACGAATCATTGGGGTTCCTGAGTGTGTGGTGTGTAAGCTGACGGTCTATTTCTTCATCAGGGAAGGGTCATCAGTTTCCTGGATGTGTGATTGTGTATCCTGACGGCCTCATTGTTCACAAGGAAAGGATCTACAAGTTCCTGGGCGTGTGATTGTATATTCTGGCGGCTTCTTTCTTCACCATGTAGGGTTCATCACGTTCCTGGGTGTGTGGCTGTGTATCCTGGCGGCCTCTTTCTTTTAAAGGAAGGGATCATCAAGTTCCTGGGCGTGTGAATGTATATCCTGGCGGCCTATTTCTTCACAAGGAACGGATCATCAAGGTCCTGGGCGTGTGATTGTATACCCTGGCGGCCTACTTTTTCACCATGTAGGCCTCATCTAGTTCCCGGTTTTGTGACTGTGTATCCTGGCGGCCTCTTTCTTCACAAGGAAGGGTTCATCAGGATCCTGGGCGTGTGACTGTATATCCTGGCGGCCTATTTCTTCACAAGGAAGGGATCGTCAGGTTTCTGGGCGTGAGATTGTATACCCTGATAGCGTATTTCTTCATAAGGAAGGGATCATCAGGTTCCTGACTGTGTGACTGTGTATGTTCGCGGCCTACTTCTTCAACAGGTAGGATTAATCAAGTTACTGGGTGTGTGATGGTGTAAGATGGCGGCTTATTTCTTAACCAGGTGGGTGTTATCAAGTTCCTGAATGTGTGACTGTGTATGTTCACGACCTATTTCTTCATCACGTAATGCTCATCACGTTCCTGAGTGTGTGATTGTGTATCCTGACAGCCTATTTCTTCACAAGGAACGGATCATCAGTGTCCTGGGTATGTGACTGTGCATCCTGGCGGTCTATTTCCTCACCAGGTAGAGCTCATGAAGATTCTGAGTGTGTCACTAAGTATGCTGGCGGAGCATTTCTTCAACATGTAGGGCTCATCCTGAGCGTGTGGCTGTGTATACTGGCGGCCTATTTCCTCACTAGGTACGGATCATCAAGTTCCTGAGTGTGTGCCTGTGTATGCTAGTGGCCTATTTCTTCATCAGGTAGGTCATCAGGTTCCTGAGTGAGTGACTGTGTATGCTAGTGTCCTCTTTTCTTCATCAGGTAGGTCATCATGTTCCTGAGTGTGTGACTGTGTATGCTAGTGGCCTATTTCTTCATCACGTAGGACATCAGTTTTCTGAGTGTGTGACTGTGTATGCTGGCGGCCTATTTCTTCATTAGGTAGGAATCATCAGTTTTCTGAGTGTGTGATTGTGTATGCTGGCGGCTTATTTCTTTATCAGGTAGGAATCATCAGTTTTATGAGTGTGTGATTGTGTATGCTGGCGGCCTATTTCTTCATTAGGTAGGAATCATCAGTTTCCTGAGTGTCTGATTGTGTGTGCTGGCGGCCTATTGCTTCCTTAGGTAGGAATCATCAGTTTTCTGAGTGTGTGATTGTGTGTGCTGGCGGCCTATTTCTTCATTAGGTAGGAATCATCAGTTTTCTGAGTGTGTGATTGTGTGTGCTGGCGGCCTATTTCTTCATTAGGTAGGAATCATCAGTTTCCTGAGTGTGTGATTGTGTATGCTGGCGGCTTATTTCTTCATTAGGTAGGAATCATCAGTTTCCTGAGTGTGTGATTGTGTGTGCTGGCGGCCTATTTCTTCATTAGGTAGGAATCATCAGTTTTCTGAGTGTGTGATTGTGTGTGCTGGCGGCCTATTTTTTCATCAGGTAGGAATCATCAGTTTTCTGAGTGTGTGATTGTGTGTGCTGGCGGCCTATTTCTTCATTAGGTACGAATCATCAGTTTCCTGAATGTGTGATTGTGTGTGTTGGCGGCCTATTTCTTCATTAGGTAGGAATCATCAGTTTCCTGAGTGTGTGATTGTGTGTGCTGGCGGCTTATTTCTTCATTAGGTAGGAATCATCAGTTTCCTAAATGTGTGATTGTGTATGCTGGCGGCCTATTTCTTCACCAGTTAGGAATCATCAGTTTCCTGAGTGTGTGTTTGTGAATGCTGGCGGCTTGTTTCTTCATCACGTAGGAATCATCAGTTTTCTGAGTGTGTGTTTGTGAATGCTGGTTGCTTATTTCTTCATCACGTAGGAATCATCAGTTTTCTGAGTGTGTGATTGTGTATGCCCGCGGCTTATTTCTTCATTAGGTAGGAATCATCAGTTTCCTGAGTGTGTGATTGTGTATGCTGGCGGCCTATTTCTTCATTAGGTAGGAATCATCAGTTTCCTGAGTGTGTGATTGTGTGTGCTGGCGGCTTATTTCTTCATTAGGTAGGAATCATCAGTTTCCTGAGTGTGTGATTGTGTATGCCCGCGGCTTATTTCTTCATTAGGTAGGAATCATCAGTTTCCTGAGTGTGTGATTGTGTATGCCCGCGGCTTATTTCTTCAACAGGTAGGAATCATCAGTTTTCTGAGTGTGTGATTGTGTATGCCCGCGGCTTATTTCTTCATCAGGTAGGAATCATCAGTTTCCTGAGTGTGTGATTGTGTGTGTTGGTTGCTTATTTCTTCATTAGGTAGGAATCATCAGTTTCCTGAGTGTGTGATTGTGTATGCTGGCGGCCTATTTCTTCATTAGGTAGGAATCATCAGTTTCCTGAGTGTGTGACTGTGTGTGCTGGCGGCCTATTTCTTCAACAGGTAGGAATCATCAGTTTCCTGAGTGTGTGACTGTGTATGCTGGAGGCCTATTTCTTCATTAGGTAGGAATCATCAGTTTCCTGAATGTGTGAATGTGTATGCTGGCGGCTTATTTCTTCATCAGGTAGGAATCATCAGTTTCCTGAGTGTGTGATTGTAAATGCTGGCGGCTTATTTCTTCATTAGGTAGGAATCATCAGTTTCCTGAGTGTGTGATTGTGTATGCTGGCGGCTTCTTTCTTCATCAGGTAGGAATCATCAGTTTCCTGAGTGTGTGATTGTGTGTGTTGGTTGCTTATGTCTTCATTAGGTAGGAATCATCAGTTTCCTGAGTGTGTGATTGTGTATGCTGGCGGCGTATTTCTTCATTAGGTAGGAATCATCAGTTTTCTGAGTGTGTGATTGTGTATGCCCGCGGCTTATTTCTTCAACAGGTAGGAATCATCAGTTTCCTGAGTGTGTGATTGTGTTTGCTGGCGGCCTATTTCTTCATTAGGTAGGAATCATCAGTTTTCTGAGTGTGTGATTGTGTATGCCCGCGGCTTATTTCTTCATCAGGTAGGAATCATCAGTTTCCTGAGTGTGTGATTGTGTGTGTTGGTTGCTTATTTCTTCATTAGGTAGGAATCATCAGTTTCCTGAGTGTGTGATTGTGTATGCTGGCGGCCTATTTCTTCATTAGGTAGGAATCATCAGTTTCCTGAGTGTGTGACTGTGTGTGCTGGCGGCCTATTTCTTCAACAGGTAGGAATCATCAGTTTCCTGAGTGTGTGACTGTGTATGCTGGAGGCCTATTTCTTCATTAGGTAGGAATCATCAGTTTCCTGAATGTGTGAATGTGTATGCTGGCGGCTTATTTCTTCATCAGGTAGGAATCATCAGTTTCCTGAGTGTGTGATTGTAAATGCTGGCGGCTTATTTCTTCATTAGGTAGGAATCATCAGTTTCCTGATTGTGTGATTGTGTATGCTGGCGGCTTATTTCTTCATTAGGTAGGAATCATCAGTTTCCTGAGTGTGTGATTGTGTATGCTGGCAGCTTATTTCTTCATTAGGTAGGAATCATCAGATTCCTGAGTGTGTGATTGTGTATGCTGGCGGCTTATTTCTTCATTAGGTAGGAATCATCAGTTTCCTGAGTGTGCGATTGTGTGTGCTGGCAGCTTATTTCTTCATCAGGTAGGAATCATCAGTATCCTGAGTGTGTGATTGTGTGTGCTGGCAGCTTATTTCTTTATCAGGTAGGAATCATCAGTTTCCTGAGTGTGTGATTGTGTGTGCTGACGGCTTATTTCTTCATCAGGTAGGAATCATCAGTTTCCTGAGTGTGTGATTGTGTGTGCTGGCGGCTTATTTCTTTATTAGGTAGGAATCATCAGTTTCCTGAGTGTGTGATTGTGTGTGCTGGCGGCTTATTTCTTTATTAGGTAGGAATCATCAGTTTCCTGAGTGTGTGATTGTGTATGCTGGCGGCTTATTTCTTTATTAGGTAGGAATCATCAGTTTCCTGAGTGTGTGATTGTGTATGCTGGCGGCTTATTTCTTTATTAGGTAGGAATCATCAGTTTCCTGAGTGTGTGGTTGTGTATGCTGGCGGCTTCTTTCTTCATTAGGTAGGAATCATCAGTTTCCTGAGTGTGTGATTGTGTGTGCTGGCGGCTTATTTCTTCATTAGGTAGGAATCATCAGTTTTCTGAGTGTGAGATTGTGTATGCTAGTGGCCTATTTCCTCATCACGTAGGACATCAGTTTCCTGAGTGTGTGATTGTGTATGCTGGCGGCTTATTTCTTCATTAGGTAGGAATCATCAGTTTTCTGAGTGTGTGATTGTGTATGCCCGCGGCTTATTTCTTCATCAGGTAGGAATCATCAGTTTCCTGAGTGTGTGATTGTGTTTGCTGGCGTCCTATTTCTTCATTAGGTAGGAATCATCAGTTTTCTGAGTGTGTGATTGTGTATGCTGGCGGCTTATTTCTTCATCAGGTAGGAATCATCAGTTTCCTGAGTGTGTGATTGTGTGTGTTGGTTGCTTATTTCTTCATTAGGTAGGAATCATCAGTTTCCTGAGTGTGTGATTGTGTATGCTGGCGGCCTATTTCTTCATTAGGTAGGAATCATCAGTTTCCTGAGTGTGTGACTGTGTGTGCTGGCGGCCTATTTCTTCAACAGGTAGGAATCATCAGTTTCCTGAGTGTGTGACTGTGTATGCTGGAGGCCTATTTCTTCATTAGGTAGGAATCATCAGTTTCCTGAATGTGTGAATGTGTATGCTGGCGGCTTATTTCTTCATCAGGTAGGAATCATCAGTTTCCTGAGTGTGTGATTGTAAATGCTGGCGGCTTATTTCTTCATTAGGTAGGAATCATCAGTTTCCTGAGTGTGTGATTGTGTATGCTGGCGGCTTCTTTCTTCATCAGGTAGGAATCATCAGTTTCCTGAGTGTGTGATTGTGTGTGTTGGTTGCTTATTTCTTCATTAGGTAGGAATCATCAGTTTCCTGAGTGTGTGATTGTGTATGCTGGCGGCGTATTTCTTCATTAGGTAGGAATCATCAGTTTTCTGAGTGTGTGATTGTGTATGCCCGCGGCTTATTTCTTCAACAGGTAGGAATCATCAGTTTCCTGAGTGTGTGATTGTGTTTGCTGGCGGCCTATTTCTTCATTAGGTAGGAATCATCAGTTTTCTGAGTGTGTGATTGTGTATGCCCGCGGCTTATTTCTTCATCAGGTAGGAATCATCAGTTTCCTGAGTGTGTGATTGTGTGTGTTGGTTGCTTATTTCTTCATTAGGTAGGAATCATCAGTTTCCTGAGTGTGTGATTGTGTATGCTGGCGGCCTATTTCTTCATTAGGTAGGAATCATCAGTTTCCTGAGTGTGTGACTGTGTGTGCTGGCGGCCTATTTCTTCAACAGGTAGGAATCATCAGTTTCCTGAGTGTGTGACTGTGTATGCTGGAGGCCTATTTCTTCATTAGGTAGGAATCATCAGTTTCCTGAATGTGTGAATGTGTATGCTGGCGGCTTATTTCTTCATCAGGTAGGAATCATCAGTTTCCTGAGTGTGTGATTGTAAATGCTGGCGGCTTATTTCTTCATTAGGTAGGAATCATCAGTTTCCTGAGTGTGTGATTGTGTATGCTGGCGGCTTATTTCTTCATTAGGTAGGAATCATCAGTTTCCTGAGTGTGTGATTGTGTATGCTGGCAGCTTATTTCTTCATTAGGTAGGAATCATCAGATTCCTGAGTGTGTGATTGTGTATGCTGGCGGCTTATTTCTTCATTAGGTAGGAATCATCAGTTTCCTGAGTGTGTGATTGTGTGTGCTGGCAGCTTATTTCTTCATCAGGTAGGAATCATCAGTTTCCTGAGTGTGTGATTGTGTGTGCTGGCAGCTTATTTCTTTATCAGGTAGGAATCATCAGTTTCCTGAGTGTGTGATTGTGTGTGCTGACGGCTTATTTCTTCATCAGGTAGGAATCATCAGTTTCCTGAGTGTGTGATTGTGTGTGCTGGCGGCTTATTTCTTTATTAGGTAGGAATCATCAGTTTCCTGAGTGTGTGATTGTGTGTGCTGGCGGCTTATTTCTTTATTAGGTAGGAATCATCAGTTTCCTGAGTGTGTGATTGTGTATGCTGGCGGCTTATTTCTTTATTAGGTAGGAATCATCAGTTTCCTGAGTGTGTGATTGTGTATGCTGGCGGCTTATTTCTTTATTAGGTAGGAATCATCAGTTTCCTGAGTGTGTGGTTGTGTATGCTGGCGGCTTCTTTCTTCATTAGGTAGGAATCATCAGTTTCCTGAGTGTGTGATTGTGTGTGCTGGCGGCTTATTTCTTCATTAGGTAGGAATCATCAGTTTTCTGAGTGTGAGATTGTGTATGCTAGTGGCCTATTTCCTCATCACGTAGGACATCAGTTTCCTGAGTGTGTGATTGTGTATGCTGGCGGCTTATTTCTTCATTAGGTAGGAATCATCAGTTTCCTGAGTGTGTGATTGTGTATGCTGGCGGCTTATTTCTTCAACAGGTAGGAATCATCAGTTTCCTGAGTGTGTGATTGTGTTTGCTGGCGGCCTATTTCTTTATTAGGTAGGAATCATCAGTTTCCTGAATGTGTGAATGTGTATGCTGGCGGCTTATTTCTTCATTAGGTAGGAATCATCAGTTTCCTGAGTGTGTGATTGTGTATGCTGGCGGCTTATTTCTTCATTAGGTTGGAATCATCAGTTTTCTGAGTGTGTGATTGTGTATGCTGGCGGCTTATTTCTTCATTAGGTAGGAATCATCAGTTTCCTGAGTGTGTGATTGTGTATGCTGGCGGCTTATTTCTTCATTAGGTAGGAATCATCAGTTTCCTGAGTGTGTGATTGTGTATGCTGGCGGCCTATTTCTTCATTATTTAGGAACCATCAGGTTTCTGAGTGTGTGATTGTGTGTGCTGGCGGCCTATTTCATCATTAGGTAGGAATCATCAGTTTCCTGAGTGTGTGATTGTGTATGCTGGCGGCTTATTTCTTCATTAGGTAGGAATCATCAGTTTCCTGAGTGTGTGATTGTGTGTGCTGGCGGCTTATTTCTTAATCAGGTAGGAATCATCAGTTTCCTGAGTGTGTGATGGTGTATGCTGGCGGCTTATTTCTTAATCAGGTAGGAATCATCAGTTTCCTGAGTGTGTGATTGTGTATGCTGGCGGCTTATTTCTTCATTAGGTAGGAATCATCAGTTTCCTGAGTGTGTGATTGTGTGTGCTGGCGGCTTATTTCTTCATTAGGTAGGAACCATCAGTTTCCTGAGTGTGTGATTGTGTATGCTGGCGGCTTATTTCTTCATTAGGTAGGAATCATCAGTTTCCTGAGTGTGTGATTGTGTGTGCTGGCGGCTTATTTCTTCATTAGGTAGGAATCATCAGTTTCCTGAGTGTGTGATTGTGTATGCTGGCGGCTTATTTCTTCATTAGGTAGGAATCATCAGTTTCCTGAGTGTGTGATTGTGTATGCTGGCGGCTTATTTCTTCATTATTTAGGAACCATCAGGTTTCTGAGTGTGTGATTGTGTGTGCTGGCGGCCTATTTCATCATTAGGTAGGAATCATCAGTTTCCTGAGTGTGTGATTGTGTATGCTGGCGGCCTATTTCTTCATTAGGTAGGAATCATCAGTTTCCTGAGTGTGTGATTGTGTATGCTGGCGGCTTATTTCTTCATTAGGTAGGAATCATCAGTTTCCTGAGTGTGTGATTGTGTGTGCTGGCGGCTTATTTCTTCATTAGGTAGGAATGATCAGTTTTCTGAGTGTGTGATTGTGTGTGCTAGTGGCCTATTTCCTCACAAGGTACGGATCATCAAGTTCCTGAGTGTGTGCCTGTGTATGCTAGTGGCCTATTTCTTCATCAGGTAGGTCATCAGTTTTCTGAGTGTGTGACTGTGTATGCTGGCTTCCTATTTCTTCATTAGGTAGGAATCATCAGTTTCCTGAGTGTGTGATTGTGTATGCTGGCGGCTTATTTCTTCATTAGGTAGGAATCATCAGTTTCCTGAGTGTGTGATTGTGTGTGCTGGCGGCTTATTTCTTCATTAGGTAGGAACCATCAGTTTCCTGAGTGTGTGATTGTGTATGCTGGCGGCTTATTTCTTCATTAGGTAGGAATCATCAGTTTCCTGAGTGTGTGATTGTGTGTGCTGGCGGCTTATTTCTTCATTAGGTAGGAATCATCAGTTTCCTGAATGTCTGATTGTGAGTGCTGGTGGCCTATTTCTTCATTAGGTAGGAATCATCAGTTTCCTGAGTGTGTGATTGTGTATGCTCGCGGCTTATTTCTTCATTAGGTAGGAATCATCAGTTTCCTGAGTGTGTGATTGTGAATGCTGGTGGCTTATTTCTTCATTAGGTAGGAATCATCAATTTTCTGAGTGTGTGACTGTGTATGCTGGCGGCTTATTTCTTCATCAGGTAGGAATCATCAGTTTCCTGAGTGTGTGATTGTGAATGCTGGCGGCCTATTTATTCACCAGTTAAGAATAATCAGGTTCCTGAATGTGTGAATGTGTATGCTGGCGGCTTTTTTCTTCATTAGGTAGGAATCATCAGTTTCCTGAGTGTGTGATTGTGTGTGCTAGTGGCCTATTTCCTCACAAGGTACGGATCATCAAGTTCCTGAGTGTGTGCCTGTGTATGCTAGTGGCCTATTTCTTCATCAGGTAGGTCATCAGTTTTCTGAGTGTGTGACTGTGTATGCTGGCGGCCTATTTCTTCATTAGGTAGGAATCATCAGTTTCCTGAGTGTGTGATTGTGTATGCTGGCGGCTTATTTCTTCATTAGGTAGGAATCATCGGTTTTCTGAGTGTGTGATTGTGTGTGCTGGCGGCTTATTTCTTCATTAGGTAGGAATCATCAGTTTCCTGAGTGTGTGATTGTGTATGCTGGCGGCCTATTTCTTCATTAGGTAGGAATCATCAGTTTCCTGAGTGTGTGAATGTGTATCCTGGATGTCCATTTCTTCGCAGGGAAGACACCATCATGGTCCTTGGTGTGTGATGGTATATTCTGACGGCCTCTTTCTTCACAAGGTAGGGATCATCATGTTCCTGGATGTGTGATCGTTTGTCCTGACGGCCTATTTCTGCACAAGTTAGGGTTTATTCGTGTTCTTGGGTGTGTGATTGTGTATCCTGGTGGCCTATTTCTTCATCAGGTAGGATTCGTCACGTTCCTCAGTGTATGTTTGTGTATACTGGCGGCCTATTTCTTCACCAGTTAGAGCTCATCAGGTTACTGGGAGTGTGACTGTGTCTGCTAGCGGCCTATTTCTTCATCAGGTAGGATTCATCAAGTTCCTCAGTGTGTGATTCTGTATACTGGCGGCCTATTTCGTCACCACGTAGGGCTCATGAAGTTACTGGGAGTGTGACTGTGTATGCGGGCGGCCTATTTCTTCACCAGGTAGATCTCATCAGGTTACTGGGAGTGTGACTGTGTCTGCTAGCGGCCTATTTCTTCTTCAAGTAGGGCCCATCAAGTTCCTAGGAGTCTGACCGTGTATGTTGGCGGCCAATTTCTTCACCAGTTGGGACACATCAGGATCCTGGGAGTGTGACTGTGTATACTTGCGGACCCTTTCTTCACAAGGTAGGGCTCATCAAGTTTTAGACGTGTGCCTGTGTATTCTGGAAGCCTATTTCTTGACTAGCAGGGGCCCATCACGTTCCTAGAGTTACCACTGTGTATCCTGGCGGCCTATTTCTTCACCAGTTAGGGCTCTTCAGGTTCCTTGACGTGTGACTGTACACTGGGGGTCTATTTCTTCACCAGTTGGGGCCCATCAAGTTCCTGGGTGTGTGACTGTGTAACCTGGCGGTATAGTTCTTCGGCAGGTAGGTCTCATCATGTACTTGAGCGTGTGACTGTGATTGCTGGAGGTCTATTTCTTCACCAGGTAGGCCACATCAAGCTCCTGACTATGTGACTGTGTAACCTGGCGATCTAACTCTTCACAAGGAAGGGATCATGAAGTTCCTGAATGTGTGATTGTATATCCTGGCGGCCTATTTCGTCACCAGGTAGAGCTCATCAGGTTACTGAGAGTGTGACTGTGTATGCTGGTGGCCTATTTCTTCATCAAGTAGGGTCCATCAAGTTCCTAGGAGTCTGAATGTTTATGTTGGCGGCCAATTTCTTCACCAGTTGGGACACATCAGGTTCCTGGGAGTGTGACTGTGTATACTGGCGGTCTATTTCTTCACAAGGTAGGGCTCATCAAGTTGCTAGACGTGTGCCTGTGTATTCTGGTAGCCTATTTCTTGACTAGCAGGGGCCCATCACGTTCCTAGAGTTATCACTGTGTATCCTGGCGGCCTATTTCTTCACCAGTTAGGGCTCTTCAGGTTCCTTGACGTGTGACTGTACACTCGGGGTCTATTTCTTCACCAGTTGGGGCCCATCAAGTTCCTGGGTGTGTGATTGTGTAACCTGGCGGTACAGTTCTTCGGCAGGTAGGTCTCATCATGTACTTGGGCGTGTGACTGTGATTGCTGGAGGTCTATTTATTCACCAGGTAGGACATCAAGTTCCTGACTATGTGACTGTGTAACCTGGCGACCTAACTCTTCACAAGGAAGGGATCATCAAGTTCCTGAATGTGTTATTGTATATCCTGGAGGCCTATTTCTTCAGCAGGTACGGCTCATTAAGCCCCTGAGTGTGTGGCTATGTATGTTAGCGGCCTATTTCTTCAACATGTAGGGCTCATTAAGTTCCGGAGTTTGACGTGTATCGTGCCGACCTAACTTTTCACAAAGAAGGGATCATCACATTCCTGGGTGTGCGATTGTATATCCTGGTGGCCTAAATCTTCACCAGGTAGGGCACTACAAGTTCCTGAGTGTGTGATTGTATATCCTGACGGCCTATTTCTTCACAAAGCAAGGTTCATCAGGTTCCTGTGTGTGTGATTGTGTATTCTGACGGCCTATTTCTTCACAAAGTAAGGATCATCAGGTTCCTGTGTGTGTGATCGTATATCCTGACGGCCTATTTCTTCAGAAGGTGGGAATCATCAGCTTCCTGGGTGTGAGATTGTGTATCTCACGGCCTATTTCTACACAAGGATTGGATCATCAGGATCCTGGGTGTGTGATTGTATATCCTGGCGGCCTATTGCTTCACAAGGAATGGATCATCAGGTTCCTGGGTGTGTGATTGTTATCCTGAAGGCCTCCTTCTTCACAAGGAACGGATCATCAGGATCCTGGGCGTGTGATTATATAATCTGGAGGCCTATTTCTTCACCATGTAGTGCACTTCATGTTCCTGGGCGTGTGGCTGTGTATCCTGGCGGCCTCTTTCTTCACAAGGAAGGGATCATGAGGTTCCTGGGCGTGTGAATGTATATCCTGGCGACCTATTTCTTTACAAGGAAGGGATCATCAGGTTCCTGGGCGTGTGATTGTATATTCTGACGCTGTATTTCTTCACAAAGTAGGAATTCTCAGGTTCCTGGCCTGTAATTGTATATCGTGGTGGCCTATTTCTTCACCGTGTGTGGCTCATCAAGTTCCTGGGTGTGTGGCTGTGTATCTTGGCGGCCTCTTTCTCCACAAGGAAGGGATCATCAGGTTCCTCGGCGTGTGATTGTATATCCTGGTGGATTATTTCTTCACAAGGAAGGGATCATCAGGTTCCTGGGCGTGTGATTGTATATCCGGGGGCCTATTTCTTCACAAGGGACGGTTCATCAGGTTCCTGGGTGTGTGATTGTATATCCGGGCAGCCTATTTCTTCACAAGGAACGGATCATCAGTTTCCTGGATGTGTGATTGTATATCCTGGCGGCCTATTTCTTCACAAGGGAGGGATCATCAGGTTACTGTGTGTGACTGTGTATACTGACGGCCTCATTCTTCACAAGGAAAGGTTCTACAGGTTCTTGGGCGTGTGATTGTATATTCTGGCGGCTGATTTCTTCACCATGTAGGGCTCATCACGTTCCTGGGTGTGTGAATGTGTATCCTGGCGGCCTATTTCTTCACAAGAAAGGGATCATCAAGCTCCTGGGGCGTGTGATTGTATATCTTGGCGGCCTATTTCTTTACAGGAAAGGGATCGTCAGGTTTCTGGGCGTGTGATTGTATACCCTGATGGCGTATTTCTTCACAAGGAAGGGATCCTCAGGTTCCTGACTGTGTGACTGTGTATGTTCACGGCCTATTTCTTCATCAGGTAGGAATCATCAAGTTACTGGATGTGTGTTAGTGTAAGATGGCGGCCTATTTCCTAACCAGGTAAGGGTTATCAGGTCCCGGAATGTGTGACTGTGTATGTTCACGACGTAACTCTTCATCACGTAGGGCTCATCAAGTTCCTGAGTGTGTAATGGTGTAAGCTGGCGGCCTATTTCTTCATCAGGTAGGAATCATCAGGTTCCTGGGTGTGTGATGGTGTAAGCTGGAGGCGTTTTTCTTCATCAGGTAGGAATAATCAGTTCCTGAATTTGTGACTCTGTATGCTAGTGGCCTATTTCTTCATCAGGTAGGAATCATCAAGTTCCTGAGTGTGTGACTCTTTATGCTAGTGGCCTATTTCTTCATCAGGTACGAATCATTGGGGTTCCTGAGTGTGTGGTGTGTAAGCTGACGGTCTATTTCTTCATCAGGGAAGGGTCATCAGTTTCCTGGATGTGTGATTGTGTATCCTGACGGCCTCATTGTTCACAAGGAAAGGATCTACAAGTTCCTGGGCGTGTGATTGTATATTCTGGCGGCTTCTTTCTTCACCATGTAGGGTTCATCACGTTCCTGGGTGTGTGGCTGTGTATCCTGGCGGCCTCTTTCTTTTAAAGGAAGGGATCATCAAGTTCCTGGGCGTGTGAATGTATATCCTGGCGGCCTATTTCTTCACAAGGAACGGATCATCAAGGTCCTGGGCGTGTGATTGTATACCCTGGCGGCCTACTTTTTCACCATGTAGGCCTCATCTAGTTCCCGGTTTTGTGACTGTGTATCCTGGCGGCCTCTTTCTTCACAAGGAAGGGTTCATCAGGATCCTGGGCGTGTGACTGTATATCCTGGCGGCCTATTTCTTCACAAGGAAGGGATCGTCAGGTTTCTGGGCGTGTGATTGTATACCCTGATAGCGTATTTCTTCATAAGGAAGGGATCATCAGGTTCCTGACTGTGTGACTGTGTATGTTCGCGGCCTACTTCTTCAACAGGTAGGATTCATCAAGTTACTGGGTGTGTGATGGTGTAAGATGGCGGCTTATTTCTTAACCAGGTAGGTGTTATCAAGTTCCTGAATGTGTGACTGTGTATGTTCACGACCTATTTCTTCATCACGTAATGCACATCACGTTTCTGAGTGTGTGATTGTGTATCCTGACAGCCTATTTCTTCACAAGGAACGGATCATCAGTGTCCTGGGTATGTGACTGTGCATCCTGGCGGTCTATTTCCTCACCAGGTAGAGCTCATGAAGATTCTGAGTATGTCACTAAGTATGCTGGCGGAGCATTTCTTCAACATGTAGGGCTCATCCTGAGCGTGTGGCTGTGTATACTGGCGGCCTATTTCCTCACTAGGTACGGATCATCAAGTTCCTGAGTGTGTGCCTGTGTATGCTAGTGGCCTATTTCTTCATCAGGTAGGTCATCAGGTTCCTGAGTGAGTGACTGTGTATGCTAGTGTCCTCTTTTCTTCATCAGGTAGGTCATCATGTTCCTGAGTGTGTGACTGTGTATGCTAGTGGCCTATTTCTTCATCACGTAGGACATCAGTTTTCTGAGTGTGTGACTGTGTATGCTAGTGGCCTATTTCTTCATCACGTAGGACATCAGGTTCCTGAGTGTGTGACTGTGTATGCTAGTGGCCTATTTCTTCATCACGTAGGACATCAGGTTCCTGAGTGTGTGACTGTGTATGCTAGTGGCCTATTTCTTCATCACGTAGGACATCAGTTTTCTGAGTGTGTGACTGTGTGTGCTGGCGGCCTATTTCTTCATTTGGTAGGAATCATCAGTTTTCTGAGTGTGTGATTGTGTATGCTGGCGGCTTATTTCTTTATCAGGTAGGAATCATCAGTTTTATGAGTGTGTGATTGTGTATGCTGGCGGCCTATTTCTTCATTAGGTAGGAATCATCAGTTTCCTGAGTGTCTGATTGTGTGTGCTGGCGGCCTATTGCTTCCTTAGGTAGGAATCATCAGTTTTCTGAGTGTGTGATTGTGTGTGCTGGCGGCCTATTTCTTCATTAGGTAGGAATCATCAGTTTTCTGAGTGTGTGATTGTGTGTGCTGGCGGCCTATTTCTTCATTAGGTACGAATCATCAGTTTCCTGAATGTGTGATTGTGTGTGCTGGCGGCCTATTTCTTCATTAGGTAGGAACCATCATGTCCCTGAGTGTGTGATTGTGTGTGTTGGCGGCCTATTTCTTCATTAGGTAGGAATCATCAGTTTCCTGAGTGTGTGATTGTGTGTGCTGGCGGCTTATTTCTTCATTAGGTAGGAATCATCAGTTTCCTAAATGTGTGATTGTGTATGCTGGCGGCCTATTTCTTCACCAGTTAAGAATCATCAGTTTCCTGAGTGTGTGTTTGTGAATGCTGGCGGCTTGTTTCTTCATCACGTAGGAATCATCAGTTTTCTGAGTGTGTGTTTGTGAATGCTGGTTGCTTATTTCTTCATCACGTAGGAATCATCAGTTTTCTGAGTGTGTGATTGTGTATGCCCGCGGCTTATTTCTTCATTAGGTAGGAATCATCAGTTTCCTGAGTGTGTGATTGTGTGTGCTGGCGGCTTATTTCTTCATTAGGTAGGAATCATCAGTTTCCTGAGTGTGTGATTGTGTATGCCCGCGGCTTATTTCTTCATTAGGTAGGAATCATCAGTTTCCTGAGTGTGTGATTGTGTATGCCCGCGGCTTATTTCTTCATTAGGTAGGAATCATCAGTTTTCTGAGTGTGTGATTGTGTATGCCCGCGGCTTATTTCTTCATTAGGTAGGAATCATCAGTTTTCTGAATGTGTGATTGTGTGTGCTGGCGGCTTATTTCTTCATTAGGTAGGAATCATCAGTTTTCTGAGTGTGTGATTGTGTATGCCCGCGGCTTATTTCTTCATTAGGTAGGAATCATCAGTTTTCTGAGTGTGTGATTGTGTATGCCCGCGGCTTATTTCTTCATTATGTAGGAATCATCAGTTTCCTGAGTGTGTGATTGTGTGTGCTGGCGGCTTATTTCTTCATTAGGTAGGAATCATCAGTTTCCTGAGTGTGTGAATGTGAATGCTGGCGGCCTATTTCTTTATCAGGTAGGAATCATCAGTTTCCTGAGTGTGTGATTGTGTGTGCTGGTGGCTTATTTCTTCATTAGGTAGGAATCATCAGTTTCCTGAGTGTGTGATTGTGTGTGTTGGCGGCCTATTTCTTCATCAGGTAGGAATCATCAGTTTCCTGAGTGTGTGATTGTGTGTGCTGGTGGCTTATTTCTTCATCAGGTAGGAATCATCAGTTTCCTGAGTGTGTGATTGTGTGTGCTGGCGGCCTATTTCTTCATCAGGTAGGAATCATCAGTTTCCTGAGTGTGTGATTGTGTATGCTGGCGGCCTATTTCTTCATTCGGTAGGAATCATCAGTTTTCTGAGTGTGTGATTGTGTATGCCCGCGGCTTATTTCTTCAACAGGTAGGAATCATCAGTTTCCTGAGTGTGTGATTGTGTTTGCTGGCGGCCTATTTCTTCATTAGGTAGGAATCATCAGTTTTCTGAGTGTGTGATTGTGTATGCCCGCGGCTTATTTCTTCATCAGGTAGGAATCATCAGTTTTATGAGTGTGTGATTGTGTGTGTTGGTTGCTTATTTCTTCATTAGGTAGGAATCATCAGTTTCCTGAGTGTGTGATTGTGTATGCTGGCGGCCTATTTCTTCATTAGGTAGGAATCATCAGTTTCCTGAGTGTGTGACTGTGTGTGCTGGCGGCCTATTTCTTCAACAGGTAGGAATCATCAGTTTCCTGAGTGTGTGACTGTGTATGCTGGAGGCCTATTTCTTCATTAGGTAGGAATCATCAGTTTCCTGAATGTGTGAATGTGTATGCTGGCGGCTTATTTCTTCATCAGGTAGGAATCATCAGTTTCCTGAGTGTGTGATTGTGTATGCTGGCGGCTTATTTCTTCATTAGGTAGGAATCATCAGTTTCCTGAGTGTGTGATTGTGTATGCTGGCGGCTTATTTCTTCATTAGGTAGGAATCATCAGTTTCCTGAGTGTGTGATTGTGTATGCTGGCGGCTTATTTCTTCATTAGGTAGGAATCATCAGTTTCCTGAGTGTGTGATTGTGTATGCTGGCGGCTTATTTCTTTATTAGGTAGGAATCATCAGTTTCCTGAGTGTGTGATTGTGTATGCTGGCGGCCTATTTCTTCATTAGGTAGGAATCATCAGTTTCCTGAGTGTGTGATTGTGTATGCTGGCGGCTTATTTCTTCATTAGGTAGGAATCATCAGTTTCCTGAGTGTGTGATTGTGTATGCTGGCGGCTTATTTCTTTATTAGGTAGGAATCATCAGTTTCCTGAGTGTGTGATTGTGTGTGCTGGCGGCTTATTTCTTCATCACGTAGGACATCAGTTTCCTGAGTGTGAGATTGTGTATGCTAGTGGCCTATTTCCTCACCACGTAGGACATCAGTTTCCTGAGTGTGTGATTGTGTATGCTGGCGGCTTATTTCTTCATTAGGTAGGAATCATCAGTTTCCTGAGTGTGTGATTGTGTATGCTGGCGGCTTATTTCTTCATTAGGTAGGAATCATCAGTTTCCTGAGTGTGTGATTGTGTGTGCTGGCGGCTTATTTCTTCATTAGGTAGGAATCATCAGCTTCCTGAATGTCTGATTGTGAGTGCTGGTGGCCTATTTCTTCATTAGGTAGGAATCATCAGTTTCCTGAGTGTGTGATTGTGTATGCTCGCGGCTTATTTCTTCATTAGGTAGGAATCATCAGTTTCCTGAGTGTGTGATTGTGAATGCTGGTGGCTTATTTCTTCATTAGGTAGGAATCATCAATTTTCTGAGTGTGTGACTGTGTATGCTGGCGGCTTATTTCTTCATCAGGTAGGAATCATCAGTTTCCTGAGTGTGTGATTGTGAATGCTGGCGGCCTATTTATTCACCAGTTAAGAATAATCAGGTTCCTGAATGTGTGAATGTGTATGCTGGCGGCTTTTTTCTTCATTAGGTAGGAATCATCAGTTTCCTGAGTGTGTGATTGTGTGTGCTAGTGGCCTATTTCCTCACAAGGTACGGATCATCAAGTTCCTGAGTGTGTGCCTGTGTATGCTAGTGGCCTATTTCTTCATCAGGTAGGTCATCAGTTTTCTGAGTGTGTGACTGTGTATGCTGGCGGCCTATTTCTTCATTAGGTAGGAATCATCAGTTTCCTGAGTGTGTGATTGTGTATGCTGGCGGCTTATTTCTTCATTAGGTAGGAATCATCGGTTTTCTGAGTGTGTGATTGTGTGTGCTGGCGGCTTATTTCTTCATTAGGTAGGAATCATCAGTTTCCTGAGTGTGTGATTGTGTATGCTGGCGGCCTATTTCTTCATTAGGTAGGAATCATCAGTTTCCTGAGTGTGTGAATGTGTATCCTGGATGTCCATTTCTTCGCAGGGAAGACACCATCATGCTCCTTGGTGTGTGATGGTATATTCTGACGGCCTCTTTCTTCACAAGGTAGGGATCATCATGTTCCTGGATGTGTGATCGTATGTCCTGACGGCCTATTTCTGCACAAGTTAGGGTTTATTCGTTTTCTTGGGTGTGTGATTGTGTATCCTGGTGGCCTATTTCTTCATCAGGTAGGATTCGTCACGTTCCTCAGTGTATGTTTGTGTATACTGGCGGCCTATTTCTTCACCAGTTAGAGCTCATCAGGTTACTGGGAGTGTGACTGTGTCTGCTAGCGGCCTATTTCTTCATCAGGTAGGATTCATCAAGTTCCTCAGTGTGTGATTCTGTATACTGGCGGCCTATTTCGTCACCACGTAGGGCTCATGAAGTTACTGGGAGTGTGACTGTGTATGCGGGCGGCCTATTTCTTCACCAGGTAGATCTCATCAGGTTACTGGGAGTGTGACTGTGTCTGCTAACGGCCTATTTCTTCTTCAAGTAGGGCCCATCAAGTTCCTAGGAGTCTGACCGTGTATGTTGGCGGCCAATTTCTTCACCAGTTGGGACACATCAGGATCCTGGGAGTGTGACTGTGTATACTTGCGGACCCTTTCTTCACAAGGTAGGGCTCATCAAGTTTTAGACGTGTGCCTGTGTATTCTGGAAGCCTATTTCTTGACTAGCAGGGGCCCATCACGTTCCTAGAGTTATCACTGTGTATCCTGGCGGCCTATTTCTTCACCAGTTAGGGCTCTTCAGGTTCCTTGACGTGTGACTGTACACTGGGGGTCTATTTCTTCACCAGTTGGGGCCCATCAAGTTCCTGGGTGTGTGACTGTGTAACCTGGCGGTATAGTTCCTCGGCAGGTAGGTCTCATCATGTACTTGAGCGTGTGACTGTGATTGCTGGAGGTCTATTTCTTCACCAGGTAGGCCACATCAAGTTCCTGACTATGTGACTGTGTAACCTGGCGATCTAACTCTTCACAAGGAAGGGATCATGAAGTTCCTGAATGTGTGATTGTATATCCTGGCGGCCTATTTCGTCACCAGGTAGAGCTCATCAGGTTACTGGGAGTGTGACTGTGTATGCTGGCGGCCTATTTCTTCACCAGGTAGAGCTCATCAGGTTACTGAGAGTGTGACTGTGTATGCTGGTGGCCAATTTCTTCATCAAGTAGGGTCCATCAAGTTCCTAGGATTCTGAATGTTTATGTTGGCGGCCAATTTCTTCACCAGTTGGGACACATCAGGTTCCTGGGAGTGTGACTGTGTATACTGGCGGTCTATTTCTTCACAAGGTAGGGCTCATCAAGTTGCTAGACGTGTGCCTGTGTATTCTGGTAGCCTATTTCTTGACTAGCAGGGGCCCATCACGTTCCTAGAGTTATCACTGTGTATCCTGGCGGCCTATTTCTTCACCAGTTAGGGCTCTTCAGGTTCCTTGACGTGTGACTGTACACTCGGGGTCTATTTCTTCACCAGTTGGGGCCCATCAAGTTCCTGGGTGTGTGATTGTGTAACCTGGCGGTACAGTTCTTCGGCAGGTAGGTCTCATCATGTACTTGGGCGTGTGACTGTGATTGCTGGAGGTCTATTTATTCACCAGGTAGGACATCAAGTTCCTGACTATGTGACTGTGTAACCTGGCGACCTAACTCTTCACAAGGAAGGGATCATCAAGTTCCTGAATGTGTTATTGTATATCCTGGAGGCCTATTTCTTCAGCAGGTACGGCTCATTAAGCCCCTGAGTGTGTGGCTATGTATGTTAGCGGCCTATTTCTTCAACATGTAGGGCTCATTAAGTTCCGGAGTTTGACGTGTATCGTGCCGACCTAACTTTTCACAAAGAAGGGATCATCACATTCCTGGGTGTGCGATTGTATATCCTGGTGGCCTAAATCTTCACCAGGAAGGGCACTACAAGTTCCTGAGTGTGTGATTGTATATCCTGACGGCCTATTTCTTCACAAAGCAAGGTTCATCAGGTTCCTGAGTGTGTGATTGTGTATTCTGACGGCCTATTTCTTCACAAAGTAAGGATCATCAGGTTCCTGTGTGTGTGATCGTATATCCTGACGGCCTATTTCTTCAGAAGGTGGGAATCATCAGCTTCCTGGGCGTGTGATTGTGTATTCTGACGGCCTATTTCTCCACAAAGAACGGATCATCAGAATCCTGGGTGTGTGATTGTGTATCCTGACGGCCTATTTCTTCACAAAGTAAGGCTCATCAGGTTCCTGTGTGTGTGATTGTGTATCCTGACGGCCTATTTCTTCACAAAGTAAGGATCATCAGAATCCTGGGTGTGTGATTGTGTATCCTGACGGCCTATTTCTTCACAGGGAGGGGATCATAAGGTTTCTGGGTGTGTGTTTGTTTATCCTGACGGCCTATTTCTTCACAAAGTAAGGCTCATCAGGTTCCTGTGTGTTGTGATTGTGTATCCTGACGGCCTATTTCTTCACAAAGTAAGGATCATCCGGTTCCTGTGTGTGTGATTGTGTATCCTGACGGCCTATTTCTTCACAGGGCGGGGTTCATTAGGTTCCTGGGCGTGTGATTGTGTATCCTGGTGGCCTATTTCTTCACAAGGAACGGATCATCCGGATCTTGGGTGTGTGATTGTGTATCATGACGGCCTATTTCTACACAAGGAACGGATCATCAGGATCCTGGGTGTGTGATTGTGTATCCTGACGGCCTATTTCTTCACAAGAAACGGATCATCAGGATCCTGGGTGTGTGATTGTGTATTCTGACGGCCTATTTCTTCACAGGTAGGGAACATTAGGTTGCTGGGCGTGTGATTATGTATCTAGACGGCCTATTTCTACACAAGTAACGGATCATCAGGATCCTGGGTGTGTGATTGTATATCCTGACGGCCCATTTCTTCACAAGATGGGGATCATCAGCTTCCTGGGCGTGTGATTGTTTATCCTGGCGGCCTATTTCTTCACAAGGAACGGATCATCATGATCCTGGTTGTGTGATTTTGTATCCTGACGGCCTATTTCTTCACAAGGTGGGGACCATCAGGTTCCTGGGCGTGTGATTAAATATCCTGGCGGGCTATTTTTACACAAGAAACGGATCATCAGGTTCCTGGGTGTGTGATTGTGTATCCTGAGGGCCTATTTCTTCGCAGGAAACGGATGATCAGGTTACTGGGTGTGAGAATGTGTATTTTGACGGCCTATTTCTGCACACGGTGGGGATCATCAGCCTCCTGGGCGTATGATTGTATATCCTGGCGGCCTATTTCTTCACAAGGAACGGATCATCTGGATCCTGGGTGTGTGATTGCGTATTCTGGCGGCCTATTTCTTCACAAAGCACGGATCTTCAGGATCCTGGGTGTGTGATTGTGTATCCTGGCGGCCTATTTCTACACAAGGAACCGATCATCCGGTACCTGGGTGTGAGATTGTGTATCTCACGGCCTATTTCTACACAATGATTGGATCATCAGGATCCTGGGTGTGTGATTGTATATCCTGGCGGCCTATTGCTTCACAAGGAATGGATCATCAGGTTCCTGGGTGTGTGATTGTTATCCTGAAGGCCTCTTTCTTCACAAGGAACGGATCATCAGGATCCTGGGCGTGTGATTATATAATCTGGAGGCCTATTTCTTCACCATGTAGTGCACTTCATGTTCCTGGGCGTGTGGCTGTGTATCCTGGCGGCCTCTTTCTTCACAAGGAAGGGATCATGAGGTTCCTGGTCGTGTGAATGTATATCCTGGCGACCTATTTCTTTACAAGGAAGGGATCATCAGGTTCCTGGACGTGTGATTGTATATTCTGACGCTGTATTTCTTCACAAAGTAGGGATTCTCAGGTTCCTGGCCTGTAATTGTATATCGTGGTGGCCTATTTCTTCACCGTGTGTGGCTCATCAAGTTCCTGGGTGCGTGGCTGTGTATCTTGGCGGCCTCTTTCTCCACAAGGAAGGGATCATCAGGTTCCTCGGCGTGTGATTGTATATCCTGGTGGATTATTTCTTCACAAGGAAGGGATCATCAGGTTCCTGGGCGTGTGATTGTATATCCGGGGGCCTATTTCTTCACAAGGGACGGTTCATCAGGTTCCTGGGTGTGTGATTGTATATCCGGGCAGCCTATTTCTTCACAAGGAACGGATCATCAGTTTCCTGGATGTGTGATTGTATATCCTGGCGGCCTATTTCTTCACAAGGGAGGGATCATCAGGTTACTGTGTGTGACTGTGTATACTGACGGCCTCATTCTTCACAAGGAAAGGTTCTACAGGTTCTTGGGCGTGTGATTGTATATTCTGGCGGCTGATTTCTTCACCATGTAGGGCTCATCACGTTCCTGGGTGTGTGAATGTGTATCCTGGCGGCCTATTTCTTCACAAGAAAGGGATCATCAAGCTCCTGGGGCGTGTGATTGTATATCTTGGCGGCCTATTTCTTTACAGGAAAGGGATCGTCAGGTTTCTGGGCGTGTGATTGTATACCCTGATGGCGTATTTCTTCACAAGGAAGGGATCCTCAGGTTCCTGACTGTGTGACTGTGTATGTTCACGGCCTATTTCTTCATCAGGTAGGAATCATCAAGTTACTGGATGTGTGTTAGTGTAAGATGGCGGCCTATTTCCTAACCAGGTAAGGGTTATCAGGTCCCGGAATGTGTGACTGTGTATGTTCACGACCTAACTCTTCATCACGTAGGGCTCATCAAGTTCCTGAGTGTGTAATGGTGTAAGCTGGCGGCCTATTTCTTCATCAGGTAGGAATCATCAGGTTCCTGGGTGTGTGATGGTGTAAGCTGGAGGCGTTTTTCTTCATCAGATAGGAATAATCAGTTCCTGAATTTGTGACTCTGTATGCTAGTGGCCTATTTCTTCATCAGGTAGGAATCATCAAGTTCCTGAGTGTGTGGCTGTGTATGCTGGGGGTCTATTTCTTCATCAGGTAGAGCTCATTAAGTTCCTGAGTGTGTGATTGTGAATGCTGGCGTTCTGTTTCTTCATCAGGTAGGGCTCATCAGGTTCCTGAGTGTGTAACTCAGTATGCTAGTGGCCTATTTCTTCCACAGGTAGAGCTTCTCAAGTTCCTGAGTATGTGACTGTGTATGCTGGCGGCCTATTTCTTCATTAGGTAGTAATCATCACGTTCCTGAGTGTGTGACTGTGTATGCTAGTGCCTATTTCCTCATCAGGTAGGAATCATCAAGTTCCTGAGTGTGTGACCGTGTATGCTGGCGGCCTATTTGTTCACCAGTTAGGATTAATCAGGTCCTTGCGTGTTTGACTGTGTATGCTGGCGGCTTATTGCTTCACCAACTAGGAATAATCAGGTCCCTGAGGGTGTGACTGTGTATTCTGGCGGCTTATTGCTTCACCAGGTAGGAATAATCAGGTCCTTGCGTGTTTGACTGTGTATGCTGGCGGCTTATTGCTTCACCAGGTAGGAATAATCAGGTTCCTGAGTGTGTGATTGTGTATGCTGGCAACCTATTTCTTCATCAGTTAGGATTCATCAGGTTCCTCAGTATGTGATTCATATGCTGGTGGCCTACTTCTTCATCAGGTAGGAACCTTCAGGTTCCTTAATGTGTGACTGTGTATGCTAGTGGCGTTTTCTTCTTTAGGTAGGAATCATAGGTTTCTGAGTGTGTGATTGTGTATGCTGGCGGCCTACTTTTTCAACAGTTAGGAATCATCAGTTTGCTGAATGTGAAATTGTGCATGCTGACGGCCTATTTCTTCACCAGGTAGGAATCACCAAGTTCCTGAGTGTGCGAATTTGTATGCTAGGGGTCTGTTCCTTCACCAGGTAGAGCTCATCAAGTTCCTGAGTACGTGACCATGTATGCTGGCGACCTATTTGTTCACCAGTTAGGAATAATCAGGTCCCTGAGTGTGTGACCGGGTAAGCTGGTGGCCTATTGATTCACCAGTTAAGAATAATCAGGTCCCTGAGTGTGTGACCGTGTATGCTGGCGTCTTATTTCTTCACCAGGTAGCGCTCACTAAGATCCTGGGTGTGTTACCGGGTATGATGGCGGCCTGTTTCTTCACCAGGTATGAATAATCAGCTTCCTGAATGTGTGACTGCGTATGCAGGAGGCTTATTTCTTCACCAGGTAGGGCCCATCAAGTTCCTAAGTGTGTGAATGTGTATCCTGGCGGCTTAATTCTTCACCAGATATGACTCATCAATTTCCTGAGTGTGTGACTATGTATCCTGGCGGCGTATATTCTTCACCAGATAGGGCTCATGAAGCTCCTGAGTGGGTGATTGTGTATGCTGGCGGCCTATTTCTTCACCAGGTAATGCTCGTTAACTTCCTGGGTGTGTGACTGTGTATGCTGGAGGTCTGTTTCCTCACCAGGTAGGAATATTTAGGTTCCTGAGCGAGTGACTGTGTATGCTGGAGGCCTATTTCTTCACCAGGTAGGGCTGATAAAGTTCCTGGGTGTGTGACCGTGTAAGCTGGCGGCCTATTTCTTCTTCAGGTAGGAAACATCATGCTCCTGAGTATGTGAATGTGTATGCTAGTGGCCTACTTCTTCATCAGGTAGGAATCATCAGGTCCCTGAGTGTGTGACTGTGTATGCCGGTGGCCAATTTCTTTACCAGTTGGGGCACATTAAGTTTCTGGGCGTGTGAATGTGTATCCTGGCGGTCTATTTCTTCACAGGGAAGAGATCATCATGCTCCTGGGTGTGTGATGGTGTATCCCGACCACCTATTTCTTCACAAGGTAGGGATCATTATGTTCCTGGGTGTGTTATTGTATATCCTGACAGCCTATTTCTTCACAAGGTTTGGGATCATCATGTTCCTGGGTGTGTTATTGTATATCCTGACGGCGTCTTTCTTCACAAGGTAAGGATCTACATGTTCCTGGGTGTGTGGTTGTATATCCTGACGGCATATTTCTTCACAAGGAAGGGATCATCATGTTCCTGGATGTGTTATTGTATATCCTGACGGCGTCTTTCTTCACAAGGTAAGGATCTACATGTTCCTGGGTGTGTGGTTGTATATCCTGACGGCGTCTTTCTTCACAAGGTAAGGATCTACATGTTCCTGGGTGTGTGGTTGTATATCCTGACGGCCTATTTCTTCACAAGGTAAGGATCTACATGTTCTTGGCTGTGTGGTTGTATATCCTGACGGCCTATTTCTTCACAAGGTAAGGATCTACATGTTCCTGGGTGTGTGGTTGTATATCCTGACAGCCTATTTCTTCACAAGGTAAGGATCTACATGTTCCTGGGTGTGTTATTGTATATCCTGACGGCGTCTTTCTTCACAAGGTAAGGATCTACATGTTCCTGGGTGTGTGATGGTATATTCTGACGGCCTCTTTCTTCACAAGGTAAGGATCTACATGCTCCTGGGTGTGTGATGGTATATTCTGACGGCCTCTTTCTTCACAAGGTAAGGATCTACATGTTCCTGGGTGTGTGGTTGTATATCCTGACAGCCTATTTCTTCACAAGGTAAGGATCTACATGTTCCTGGGTGTGTGGTTGTATATCCTGACAGCCTATTTCTTCACAAGGTAAGGATCTACATGTTCCTGGGTGTGTGGTTGTATATCCTGACAGCCTATTTCTTCACAAGGTAAGGATCTACATGTTCCTGGGTGTGTTATTGTATATCCTGACAGTCTATTTCTTCACAAGGTAAGGATCTACATGTTCCTGGGTGTGTGGTTGTATATCCTGACAGCCTATTTCTTCACAAGGTAAGGATCTACATGTTCCTGGGTGTGTTATTGTATATCCTGACAGCCTATTTCTTCACAAGGTAAGGATCTACATGTTCCTGGGTGTGTGGTTGTATATCCTGACAGCCTATTTCTTCACAAGGTAAGGATCTACATGTTCCTGGGTGTGTGGTTGTATATCCTGACAGCCTATTTCTTCACAAGGTAAGGATCTACATGTTCCTGGGTGTGTGGTTGTATATCCTGACAGCCTATTTCTTCACAAGGTAAGGATCTACATGTTCCTGGGTGTGTGGTTGTATATCCTGACAGCCTATTTCTTCACAAGGTAAGGATCTACATGTTCCTGGGTGTGTGGTTGTATATCCTGACAGCCTATTTCTTCACAAGGTAAGGATCTACATGTTCCTGGGTGTGTGGTTGTATATCCTGACAGCCTATTTCTTCACAAGGTAAGGATCTACATGTTCCTGGGTGTGTGGTTGTATGTCCTGACGGCATATTTTTTCACAAGTTAGCGTTTATTCATGTTCTTGGGTGTGTGATTGTGTATCCTGGCGGCCTATTCCTTCATCAGGTAGGATTCATCAAGTTCCTCAGTGTGTGATTGTGTATACTGGCGGCCTATTCCTTCATCAGGTAGGATTCATCAAGTTCCTCAGTGTGTGATTGTGTATCCTGGCGGCCTATTCCTTCATCAGGTAGGATTCATCAAGTTCCTCAGTGTGTGATTGTGTATACTGGCGGCCTATTCCTTCATCAGGTAGGATTCATCAAGTTCCTCAGTGTGTGATTGTGTATACTGGCGGCCTATTCCTTCATCAGGTAGGATTCATCAAGTTCCTCAGTGTGTGATTGTGTATACTGGCGGGCTATTTCTTCACCAGGTAGGATTCATCAAGTTCCTCAGTGTGTGATTGTGTATACTGGCGGGCTATTTCTTCACCAGGTAGGGCTCATGAGGTTACTAGAAGTGTGACTGTGTATGCTGGCGGCTTATTTCTTCATCAGGTAGGGCTCATCAAGTTCCTGGGAGTCTGACCGTGTATGTTGGCGGCCCATTTATTCACCAGTTGGGACACATCAAGATCCTGGGAGTCTGACTGTGTATACTGGCGGTCTATTTCTTCAGAACGTACGGCTCATCAAGTTCCTGGCCGTGTGTCTGTGTATTTTGAAACCTATTTCTTCACTAGCAGGGGCCCATCTTGTTCCTGGGAGTGTGACTGTGTATCTTGGCGGCCTATTTCTTCACAAGGTAGGGCAATTCAAGTTCCTTGGCGTGTGACTGTACACTGGGGGTCTATATCTTCACCAGTTTGGACCCATCAAGTTCCTGTGTGTGTGACTGTGTATCCTGGCGGTAAATTTCTTCAGCAGGTAGAGCTCATCTTGTTCCTGAGCGTGTGACTGTGTATGCTGGCGGCCTATTTCTTCAACAGGTTGGCCACATCAATTTCCTGACTGTGTGACCGTGTATCCTGGCGACCTAGCGCTTCACAAGGAAGAGATCATCAGGTTCCTGGAGGTGTGATTGTATATCCTGGCGGCCTATTTCTTCACAAGGTAGGGTTAATTAAGCTCTTGAGTGTGTGGTTGTGTATGCTAGCGGCGTATTTTTTCAACAGGTAGGGCTCATCAAGTTCCTGAGTTTGACCGTGTATCCTGCCGACTAACTCTTCTGAAAGAAGGGATCATCGGATTCCTGGGTGTGTGATTGTATATTCTGGCGGCCCAAATTTGCACTAGGTGGGGTTCGTGAGGTTCCTAAATGTGTGATTGTGTAATCTGGGGGCCTTTGTCTTCACCAGGTGGGGCTCATCAAGTTACTAAGTGTGTGATAGTATATCTTAGTGGTCTATTTTCTCACTAGGTAGGGTTCATGAAGTTCCTGAGTTTCTCACTGTGTATGCTGGCGGTCTATTTATGCACCAGGTAGGGCTCATCAAGTTCCTGGTTGCGTGACTTTGTATCCTGGCGGTCTATTTCTTCACCAGGTAGGCCTCATGTAGTACCTGGGTGTGTAACAATGGGTCCTGGCGGTCTATTTCTTCACCAGGTAGGGCTCATTAGGTTCCTGTGTGTGATTTCTTATCCTGGTGGTCTATTTCGTCACCAGGTAGGGCTCATCAACTTCCTGGGTGTGTAAATGTGTACATTGCCGGTCTATTTCTTCACCAGGTAGGTCTCAACAAGCTCCTAAGTGTGTAATTGTGTACCCTGGCGGCCTTATTCTTCAGCAGGTAGGACCCATCAAGTTCTTGGGTGTGTGAATGTGTACATTGCCGGTCTATTTCTTCACAAGGTAGGACTCCTCAAGCTCCTAAGTGTGATTGTGTACACTGGCGGCCTTATTCTTCAGCAGGTAGGAATCATCAAGCTCCTAAGTGTGTAATTGTGTACCTTGGCGGTCTATTTCTTCACCAGGTACGGCTCATCAAGTTCGTGGGTTTGTGACTGTGTATTCTGGCGGTGTATTTCCTCAAAACGCAGGACTCATCAAGTTCCTGGGTGAGTGTTTAGGTACTCTGGTGGTGACTTTCTTCACCAGGTAGGGCTCATCAAGTTACTAGGTGTGTGATTGTGTATCCTGGTGATTTATTTCTTCACCAGGTAGGGCTCCTAAAATTCCTGAGTGTGTGTTTGTGTATCCTGGTGGTCTATTTCTTCACCAGGTAGGACTCATCAACTCCCTAAGCGTGTGGTTGTGTATCCTGGTGGTCTATTTCTTCACCAGGTAGGGCTCATCAAATTCCTAAGTGTGTTTATATGTATCCTGGTGGTGCCTTTTTCACCAGGTAGGGCTCATCAAATTACTGAATGTGTGATTTTGTATGCTTGCGACCTATTTCTTCACCAGGTAGGATTCATCAAATTCCTGAGTGTGTGGTTGTGTATCTTGGTGGTCTATTTCTTCACCAGGTAGTGCTCATCAAATTCCTGAGCGTGTGTTTGTGTAACCTGGTGGTCTATTTCTTCACCAGGTAGGACCTTCAAGTTGCTGAGTGTGTGATTGTGTATGATTTCGGCCTATTTCTTCATCAGGTAGGACTCATTAAGTTACTGGCTGGGTGATTGTGTACCCTGGTGGCTTATTTCTTCACCAGGTAGTGCTCATCAAATTCCTGAGTGTGTGTTTGTGTATCCTGGTGGTCTATTTCTTCACCTGGTAGGGCTCATCAAGTTACTGGGTATGTGATTGTGTATCCTGGTGGTTTATGTCTTCACCAGGTAGGGCTCATCAAATTCCTGAGTGTGTGTTTGTGCATCCTCGTGGTCTATTTCTTCACCAGGTAGGACTCATCAACTTCCTGAATGTGTGGTTGTGTGCCTGGTGGTCTATTGCTTCACCAGGTAGGGCTCATCAAGTTCCTGGGTGTGTGATTGTGTATCCTGGTGGTTTACGTCTTCACCAGGTAGGGCTCATCAAATTCCTGAGTGTGTGGTTGTGTATCCTGGTGGTCTATTTCTTCACCAGGTAGGACTCATCAAATTCCTGAGTGTGTAATTGTGTATGCTGGCGGCCTATTTCTTCACCAGGTAGGACTCAACAAGCTCCTGCGTGTGTGGTTGTGTACTCTGGCGGTTTATTACTTCACCATGTAGGGCTCATCAAGTTCCTAGGTGTGTGATTGTGTATCATGGAAGCTTACTTCTTCGCCAGGTAGGGCCCATCAAGTTCCTGGGTGTGTGACTGTGTGTGCTGGTGGCCTAAATCTTCACCAACTAGGGCTCATCAATTTCCTGAGTGTGTGACTCTGTATGCTGGCGCCCTAATTCATCACCAGGTAGGGCTCATCATGTTCCTGGGTGTACGACTGTGTATACTGGGGCTTTATTTCTTTATCTGGTAAGGCTCATGGCGTTTGTGGGTATGTGACTGTGTATCCTGGCGGTCTATTTCCTCACCAGGTAAGGCTCATGAAGGTCCTGAGTGTTTCACTAAGTATGCTAGCGGCTCATTTCTTCAACATGTAGGGCTCATCAAGTTCCTGAGCGTGTGGCTGTGTATGCTGGCGGCTTATTTCTTCATCAGGTAGGACATCAGCTTCCTGAGTGTGTGACTGTGTATGCTAGTGGCCTATTTCTTCATCAGGTAGGTCATCAGGTTCCTGAGTGAGTGACTGTATATGCTAGTGTCCTCTTTTCTTCATCAGGTAGGTCATCATGTTCCTGAGTGAGTGACTGTGTATGCTAGTGTCCTCTTTCTTCATCAGGTAGGTCATCATGTTCCTGAATGTATGACTGTGTATGCTAGTGGCCTATTTCTTCATCACGTAGGTCACCAGATTTCTGAGTGTGTGATTGTGTGTGCTGGCGGCCTATTTCTTCATCAGTTAGGATTCATCAGGTTCCTGAGTGTGTGATTGTGTATGCTGGCGGCTTATTTCTTCATTAGGTAGGAACCATCAGGTTTCTGAGTGTGTGATTTTGTATACTGGCGGCCTATTTCTTCATTAGGTAGGAATCATCAGTTTCCTGAGTGTGTGATTGTGTATGCTGGCGGCGTATTTCTTCATTAGGTAGGAATCATCAGTTTCCTGAGTGTGTGATTGTGTATGCTGGCGGCCTATTTCTTCATTAGGTAGGAATCATCAGTTTCCTGAGTGTGTGATTGTGTATGCTGGCGGCCTATTTCTTCATTAGGTAGGAATCATCAGCTTCCTGAGTGTGTGATTGTGTATGCTGGCGGCCTATTTCTTCATTAGGTAGGATCCATCAGGTTTCTGAGTGTGTGATTGTGTGTGCTGGCGGCCTATTTCTTCATTACGTAGGAATCATCAGTTTCCTGAGTGTGTGATTGTGTATGCTGGCGGCCTATTTCTTCATTACGTAGGAATTATCAGTTTCCTGAGTGTGTGATTGTGTGTGCTGGCGGCCTATTTCTTCATTACGTAGGAATCATCAGTTTCCTGAGTGTGTGATTGTGTATGCTGGCGCCTTCTTTCTTCATTAGGTAGGAATCATCAGTTTCCTGAGTGTGTGATTGTGTGTTCTGGCGGCTTCTTTCTTCATTAGGTAGGAATCATCAGTTTCCTGAGTGTGTGATTGTGTATGCTGGCGGCTTCTTTCTTCATTAGGTAGGAATCATCAGTTTCCTGAGTGTGTGATTGTGTGTGCTGGCGGCCTATTTCTTCAACAGGTAGGAATCATCAGTTTCCTGAGTGTGTGACTGTGTATGCTGGAGGCCTATTTCTTCATTAGGTAGGAATCATCAGTTTTCTGAGTGTGTGATTGTGTATGCTGGCGGCTTATTTCTTTATCAGGTAGGAATCATCAGTTTCCTGAGTGTGTGATTGTGTATGCTGGCGGCCTATTTCTTCATTAGGTAGGAATCATCAGTTTCCTGAGTGTGTGATTGTGTGTGATGGCGGCTTCTTTCTTCATTAGGTAGGAATCATAAGTTTCCTGAGTGTGTGATTGTGTATGCTGGCGGCTTCTTTCTTCATTAGGTAGGAATCATAAGTTTCCTGAGTGTGTGATTGTGTATGCTGGTGGCTTCTTTCTTCATTAGGTAGGAATCATAAGTTTCCTGAGTGTGTGATTGTGTATGCTGGCGGCTTCTTTCTTCATTAGGTAGGAATCATAAGTTTCCTGAGTGTGTGATTGTGTGTGATGGCGGCCTATTTCTTCAACAGGTAGGAATCATCAGTTTCCTGAGTGTGTGATTGTGTGTGATGGCGGCTTCTTTCTTCATTAGGTAGGAATCATAAGTTTCCTGAGTGTGTGATTGTGTATGCTGGCGGCTTCTTTCTTCATTAGGTAGGAATCATAAGTTTCCTGAGTGTGTGATTGTGTATGCTGGTGGCTTCTTTCTTCATTAGGTAGGAATCATAAGTTTCCTGAGTGTGTGATTGTGTATGCTGGCGGCTTCTTTCTTCATTAGGTAGGAATCATAAGTTTCCTGAGTGTGTGATTGTGTGTGATGGCGGCCTATTTCTTCAACAGGTAGGAATCATCAGTTTCCTGAGTGTGTGACTGTGTGTGCTGGCGGCTTATTTCTTCATTAGGTAGGAATCATCAGTTTCCTGAGTGTGTGATTGTGTGTGCTGGCGGCCTATTTCTTCATTTGGTAGGAATCATCAGTTTCCTGAGTGTGTGATTGTGTATGCTGGCCACCTATTTCTTCAACAGGTAGGAATCATCAATTTCCTGAGTGTGTGATTGTGTGTGCTGGCGGCCTATTTCTTCATTAGGTAGGAATCATCAGTTTCCTGAGTGTGTGATTGTGTGTGCTGGCGGCCTATTTCTTCAACAGGTAGGAATCATGAGTTTCCTGAGTGTGTGATTGTGTATGCTGGCGGCCTATTTCTTCATTAGGTAGGAATCATCAGTTTCCTGAGTGTGTGATTGTGTATGCTGGCGGCCTATTTCTTCAACAGGTAGGAATCATCAATTTCCTGAGTGTGTGATTGTGTATGCTGGCGGCCTATTTCTTCAACAGGTAGGAATCATCAATTTCCTGAGTGTGTGATTGTGTATCCTGACAGCCTATTTCTTCACAAGGTAAGGATCTACATGTTCTTGGCTGTGTGGTTGTATATCCTGACAGCCTATTTCTTCACAAGGTAAGGATCTACATGTTCTTGGCTGTGTGGTTGTATATCCTGACGGCCTCTTTCTTCACAAGGTAAGGATCTACATGTTCCTGGGTGTGTGGTTGTATATCCTGACGGCGTCTTTCTTCACAAGGTAAGGATCTACATGTTCTTGGCTGTGTGGTTGTATATCCTGACAGCCTATTTCTTCACAAGGTAAGGATCTACATGTTCCTGGGTGTGTGGTTGTATATCCTGACAGCCTATTTCTTCACAAGGTAAGGATCTACATGTTCCTGGGTGTGTGGTTGTATATCCTGACAGCCTATTTCTTCACAAGGTAAGGATCTACATGTTCCTGGGTGTGTGGTTGTATATCCTGACAGCCTATTTCTTCACAAGGTAAGGATCTACATGTTCCTGGCTGTGTGGTTGTATATCCTGACGGCCTCTTTCTTCACAAGGTAAGGATCTACATGTTCCTGGGTGTGTGGTTGTATATCCTGACAGCCTATTTCTTCACAAGGTAAGGATCTACATGTTCCTGGCTGTGTGGTTGTATATCCTGACGGCCTCTTTCTTCACAAGGTAAGGATCTACATGTTCCTGGGTGTGTGGTTGTATATCCTGACAGCCTATTTCTTCACAAGGTAAGGATCTACATGTTCTTGGCTGTGTGGTTGTATATCCTGACAGCCTATTTCTTCACAAGGAAGGGATCATCATGTTCCTGGATGTGTGATCGTATGTCCTGACGGCCTATTTCTGCACAAGTTAGGGTTTATTCGTGTTCTTGGGTGTGTGATTGTGTATCCTGGCGGCCTATTTCTTCATCAGGTAGGATTCATCACGTTCCTCAGTGTATGATTGTGTATACTGGGTGCCTATTTCTTCACCAGGTAGAGCTCATCAGGTTACTGAGAGTGTGACTGTGTATGCTGGCGGCCTATTTCTTCATCAGGTAGGGTCCATCAAGTTCCTAGGAGTCTGACCGTTTATGTTGGCGGCCTATTTCTTCACCAGTTAGAGCTCATCAGGTTACTGAGAGTGTGACTGTGTATGCTGGCGGCCTATTTCTTCATCAGGTAGGGTCCATCAAGTTCCTAGGAGTCTGACCGTTTATGTTGGCGGCCAATTTCTTCACCAGTTGGGACACATCAGGATCCTGGGAGTGTGACTGGGTATACTGGCGGTCTATTTCTTCACAAGGTACGGCTCATCAAGTTCTAAGACGTGTGCCTGTGTATTCTGGAAACCTATTTCTTGACTAGCAGGGGCCCATCACGTTCCTAGAGTTATCACTGTGTATCCTGGCGGCCTATTTCTTCACCAGTTAGGGCTCTTCAGATTCCTTGACGTGTGACTGTACACTGGGGGTCTATTTCTTCACCAGTTGGGGCCCATCAAGTTCCTGGGTGTGTGACTCTGTAACCTGGCGGTATAGTTCTTCGGCAGGTAGGTCTCATCATGTACTTGGGCGTGTGACTTTGATTGCTGGAGGTGTATTTATTCACCAGGTAGGCCACATCAAGTTCCTGACTATGTGACTGTGTAAACTGGCGATATAACTTTTAACAAGGAAGGGATCATCAAGCTCCTGAATGTGTGATTGTATATCCTGGTGGCCTATTTCTTCACCAGGTACGGCTCATTAAGCTCCTGAGTGTGAGGTTGTGTATGTTAGCGGCCTATTTGTTCAATAGGTAGGGCTCATCAAGTTCCGGAGTTTGATCTTGTATCGTGCCGACCTAACTTTTCACAAAGAAGGGATCATCAGATTCCTGGGTGTGCGATTGTACATCCTGGCGGCCTAAATCTTCTCCAGGTAGGGCACATCAAGTTCCTGAGTGTGTGATTGTATATCCTGGTGGCCTATTTCTTCACCAGGTACGGCTCATTAAGCTCCTGAGTGTGAGGTTGTGTATGTTAGCGGCCTATTTGTTCAATAGGTAGGGCTCATCAAGTTCCGGAGTTTGATCTTGTATCGTGCCGACCTAACTTTTCACAAAGAAGGGTTCATCAGATTTCTGGGTGTGTTGTTGTATATCCTGGCGGCCTAAATCTTCTCCAGGTAGGGCACATCAAGTTCCTGAGTGTGTGATTGTATATCCTGAAGGCCTATTTCTTCACAAAGTAAGGATCATCAGGTTCCTGTGTTTGTGTGTGATTGTGTATCCTGACGGCCTATTTCTTCACAAAGTAAGGATCATCAGGTTCCTGTTGCGGCGATCACCTCCTCATCCGTGCTGTTAGGCTTACCTTGATGCTTCTCCCGTTGCTTCCAGAAGTTCTCAGTGGGTTGGTTGTCTTCTATTTATCCTCGGCTAGCTGCAGTAATTTTTCTTAAACTATATGGGAGCATGGACTTATCCTCGGTAAAGGAAAACGTAGATCTCGGGTGGTGATATAGGAAGACATAGACTTGCTTTGTTTATGAAAAGATGACACTGCCGTGTCTTTTTATTTAATTAACACTCGTAGTATACAAAACTGGTATTGCCGCTGTAAAATACTGTCCACCGCTGTTAAACTATGGCGTGGATATGGCACGAAATATAACTATACTTATTGTCGCTTTCAGAGTAGCGGATCTTAGGTGTGTTGCTAAACTATTTTGATTCCCTGTTTTGGCGCGATATCTCACACATCCTGCAGCATCTCTCCCTGACTACACATTACCAAAACTGTCCCGCTAAAAATCCATGATAAAACTGTCTTTATTCCCTTTTTGGCGCGATGTCTCACACATCCTGCAGCATCTCTCCCTGACCACACATTACCAAAACTGTCCCGAATTTTCCCCAAACAGATCCATTTATAGTCTCAGGCTTCTGAGGCTGCTTCCTTTCCTATTGGTCCATTTTTAGCGCGACTCGACGCGTCTAACTATTTCGAATAAACTTTCAGGGATCTCATTGGTCCAAATTTAATATAAATCGCGGCTTTTCCTACATTTACCGTTAGGTTGTCTTTCTCGCTCACTTGGTCACGGCGAATTATCAAATAATGGGACAAAGGCTCTACACCCTCGCTGTAGGAATAATAGCACTGCGACCGAAGAGAGGTAATAAAACTAGGTTTTCTGCCTTCGAAAGCACTATTCCTGTAGCTAAAACATTCCCTCGTGGACGGTATTTTAACATAGCGCTTAAATTATTTACATTAAACCATTTATAACTCTACTAATATTAATAACCTAGATAGATACATAACGTTAAATCACCCTTCTTAAAATATACAAGCAGTATGAGAAAAAGATATTTACATAATACGATTTAACATCAATAAAAGTTAATTAATAAATTATCTGTAATTACAGTTCTTGGGCTCGGCCTAGAGTTGCCGTTTCAAATTGCCCTGTTCTGGAAAAGAATAAATTTTTCAACACTTGATACAATTTTCTTTTACAGAATAATTCCTCTGATTATGGCGTTTGTTTGTTTGTTTTGTTGACGGAGACCCTTCGCTATACCTGTTCCTTCACAAGGGTTCTGCCAAACCAGTGGTGTTTACATTTGGGTCATTCACTCTACACTCTCCCTTTTAAAAACAGGTTTCCGAGAGACATTCTTATACACAATACATTTCCCGCACACGAATAACTTGTGACGCAAACAAATACTCTAATACCCAATTTAAGTTCTAAAATTAAATCTATTTACCTACATATTGGTACATAATTATTATGCATTTATTTATTTATTTACATCCTTGTTTATCGGGTGTATTACCTTTACTATTTGTTCACAGAGTTGCTACCTCATTTCGAGTAAAACTAACCTGACTATTTTCATTACATTCTTCACCCTTCTCATTCTCTAAACATTTGTACGGTTTGAGCAACTGTTTATGGTATCTCCCTACGATCTTGGAATTCTTTATTTCTTGTAACTCAAATGTATCCGAGCCAAAAATGTTAATCACCCTGTATGGACCTTTAAATAAATTTTCCTTTCTTTGATACCTTTTTTTTTATATAATTAACAAAACTAATTTATATGTTTAAAGAAAACTGTCAGCATATTGCTAGCATACCAACCAATTAATAATTTACAAATATTGCTAAATATCAAAAAAAAAAAAATATTCTGACAATAAAAGCTGTTTCAACCTTAAGACAAACTTATTCAAGCAGAAAGAAACTGAAACATAATAATGGCAAAGGTGTTTCTTGTTCTTCTTCACTATCACTAATGAGCATTTAATACTCAAGTCTCTTTAGTAATAAAAAAAATGTTCTGCACAACTGCTTAAGATAATTCATTAATTCACATGTGAAAGCTCTCCTTTCCAGGCACTGTAGAGTCAGGATCAATGATATTATGTCTTTTTTTTTTATACCCATACTAATTCTCCAAGTTCGATCAACCCTTTCTTTCGCTTCCTTGTTTTAAATTCCTGCTTTCTTTTCTGCGCCCTTTTTAACATTCTTTCAAAAGCTTTCTTTAACGTCTCTTCTCCCGTTAGTGTTTTCGGATCTTTAGTTTCTAGTATCTGTAGTAATTTCCCTTCAAGTGTTTCTATTAACTTCCCCTTCATCAGCTCAACTAATTTCCCCTCTACATTCTTATCTTGTTCACTTACGATTCTTTCTAAGTCATTACTCTGCTTACTTATGATTCTATCTAAGTCCTTAATATGCTCATTTGATTCCCCTTCTAAATTCTTATCTTGTTCCCTTATGATTCTTTCTAAGTCTTTACTCTGCTTATTTACGATTCTTTCTAAGTCCTTACTCTGCTCATTTGATTTCCCTTCTAGATTCTTATCTGGTTGACTTACGATTCTTTCTAAGTCCTTATTCTGCTTACTTACGATTCTTTCTAAGTCCTTACTCTGCTCATCTGCTTCCCCTTCTAGATTCTTATCTTGTTCACTTACGATTCTTTCTAAGTCCTTATTCTGCTTACTTACGATTCTTTCTAAGTATTCATTATTCTCATTTGATTCCCCTTCTAAATTCTTATCTTGTTCACTTACGACTCTTTCTAAATTCTTACCATGTTCACTTACGATTCTTTCTAAGTTCTTACTATGTTCACTTAAGATCTTACCCCGTTCATCTATTATGCTTTCTAACTTTTTACTATGTTCATTGAATATGCTTTCTAAGTTCTTACTATGCTCATCTACTATACTCTCTAACTTTTTACTATGTTCATTTAAGATCTTACCCCGCTCATTTATGTCCTTACCCATCTCGTCTATCTTTGTGCTCAAATGTTGAAGCAATATTAGCAGCTGGTTTCGACCTGCGTCAATGACCTGCTCAATCGGTGATTGCCTTTCTAGCCTAACTTCTACTTCTGCTGCACCCATATTTTCTCCATCTGTTGTTATGCTGACAATAGCCTCCCCATCCAGTTCTTTCAAATCTTCCCTTGACCTACTCATGGTTCCGTTAGTAAGTTCTACCTCCCTAGTAATGACTTTACCCCCTCTCAATAACATGTGTTCACAAAACTGAGTCACTACCTGCATGCCTTTTTGTTTGTTTTTGAATAAATGTTCTAACCTGTATTTTTTTCAATGTTAACTGATGCGTTCCGGGTTCGAATCCTGGTGAAGTTCTAGAAGCGATATTCTCAGCTGTTTTGTTGTCCCACGTAGGTAGACTAGAAGTTCGCGTTGTAATTTTGTTCTGCTGTGCCCCTTTCCTCTGAAGATTCTTCGTCTGTTCGTTGTTTCCTAGTCCTCCGTTTGTGTCGTTCTTCCCTTCGAGCTCCACGTTATGGCGCCAGTTTGCGGCGATCACCTCCTCATCCGTGCTGTTAGGCTTACCTTGATGCTTCTCCCGTTGCTTCCAGAAGTTCTCAGTGGGTTGGTTGTCTTCTATTTATCCTCGGCTAGCTGCAGTAATTTTTCTTAAACTATATGGGAGCATGGACTTATCCTCGGTAAAGGAAAACGTAGATCTCGGGTGGTAATATAGGAAGACATAGACTTGCTTTGTTTATGAAAAGATGACACTGCCGTTTCTTTTTATTTAATTAACACTCGTAGTATACAAAACTGGTATTGCCGCTGTAAAATACTGTCCACCGCTGTTAAACTATGGCGTGGATATGGCACGAAATATAACTATTCTTATTGTCGCTTTCAGAGTAGCGGATTTTAGGTGTGTTGCTAAACTATTTTGATTCCCTGTTTTGGCGCGATATCTCACACATCCTGCAGCATCTCTCCCTGACTACACATTACCAAAACTGTCCCGCTAAAAATCCATGATAAAACTGTCTTTATTCCCTTTTTGGCGCGATGTCTCACACATCCTGCAGCATCTCTCCCTGACCACACATTACCAAAACTGTCCCGAATTTTCCCCAAACAGATCCATTTATAGTCTCAGGCTTCTGAGGCTGCTTCCTTTCGTATTGGTCCATTTTTAGCGCGACTCGACGCGTCTAACTATTTCGAATAAACTTTCAGGGATCTCATTGGTCCAAATTTAATATAAATCGCGGCTTTTCCTACATTTACCGTTAGGTTGTCTTTCTCGCTCACTTGGTCACGGCGAATTATCAAATAATGGGACAAAGGCTCTACACCCTCGCTGTAGGAATAATAGCACTGCGACCGAAGAGAGGTAATAAAACTAGGTTTTCTGCCTTCGAAAGCACTATTCCTGTAGCTAAAACATTCCTCGTGGACAGTATTTTAACATAGCGCTTAAATTATTTACATTAAACCATTTATAACTCTACTAATATTAATAACCTAGATAGATACATAACGTTAAATCACCCTTCTTAAAATATACAAGCAGTATGAGAAAAAGATATTTACATAATACGATTTAACATCAATAAAAGTTAATTAATAAATTATCTGTAATTACAGTTCTTGGGCTCGGCCTAGAGTTGCCGTTTCACTGTGTGTGTGATCGTATATCTTGACGGCATATTTCTTCATTCGGTAGGAACCATCAGGTTTCTGAGTGTGTGATTGTGTGTGCTGGCGGCCTATTTCTTCATTAGGTAGGAATCATCAGTTTCCTGAGTGTGTGATTGTGTATGCTGGCGGCCTATTTCTTCATTAGGTAGGAACCATCATGTCCCTGAGTGTGTGATTGTGTGTGCTGGCGGCCTATTTCTTCATTAGGTAGGAATCATCAGTTTCCTGAGTGTGTGATTGTGTATGCTGGCGGCTTCTTTCTTCATTAGGTAGGAATCATCAGTTTCCTGAGTGTGTGATTGTGTGTGCTGGCGGCCTATTTCTTCAACAGGTAGGAATCATCAGTTTCCTGAGTGTGTGACTGTGTATGCTGGCGGCCTATTTCTTCATTAGGTAGGAATCATCAGTTTTCTGAGTGTGTGATTGTGTATGCTGGCGGCTTATTTCTTTATCAGGTAGGAATCATCAGTTTCCTGAGTGTGTGATTGTGTGTGCTGGCGGCTTATTTCTTCATTAGGTAGGAATCATCAGTTTCCTGAGTGTGTGATTGTGTATGCTGGCGGCTTATTTCTTTATCAGGTAGGAATCATCAGTTTCCTGAGTGTGTGATTGTGCATGCTGGCGGCCTATTTCTTCATTAGTTAGGAATCATCAGTTTCCTGAGTGTGTGATTGTGTATGCTGGCGGCTTCTTTCTTCATTAGGTAGGAATCATCAGTTTCCTGAGTGTGTGATTTTTTGTGCTGGCGGCTTATTTCTTCATTAGGTAGGAATCATCAGTTTCCTGAATGTGTGATTGTGTGTGCCGGCGGCCTATTGCTTCATTAGGTAGGAATCATCAGTTTCCTGAGTGTGTGATTGTGTGTGCTGGCGACCTATTTCTTCAACAGGTAGGAGTCATCAGTTTCCTGAGTGTGTGATTGTGTGTGCTGGCGACCTATTTCTTCAACAGGTAGGAATCATCAATTTCCTGAGTGTGTGATTGTGTGTGCTGGCGGCCCATTTCTTCATTAGGTAGGAATCATCAGTTTCCTGAGTGTGTGATTGTGTGTGCTGGCGGCCTATTGCTTCATTAGGTAGGAATCATCAGTTTCCTGAGTGTGTGATTGTGTGTGCCGGCGGCCTATTGCTTCATTAGGTAGGAATCATCAGTTTCCTGAGTGTGTGATTGTGTGTGCTGGCGGCCTATTGCTTCATTAGGTAGGAATCATCAGTTTCCTGAGTGTGTGATTGTGTGTGCTGGCGGCCTATTGCTTCATTAGGTAGGAATCATCAGTTTCCTGAGTGTGTGATTGTGTGTGCTGGCGACCTATTTCTTCAAAAGGTAGGAATCATCAGTTTCCTGAGTGTGTGATTGTGTGTGCTGGCGACCTATTTCTTCAACAGGTAGGAATCATCAATTTCCTGAGTGTGTGATTGTGTGTGCTGGCGGCCCATTTCTTCATTAGGTAGGAATCATCAGTTTCCTGAGTGTGTGATTGTGTGTGCTGGCGGCCTATTTCTTCAACAGGTAGGAATCATCAGTTTCCTGAGTGTGTGATTGTGTATGCTCGCGGGCTATTTCTTCATCAGGTATGAAAAATCAGGCTCCTGAGTGTGTGAATGTGTATCCTGGATGTCTATTTCTTCGCAGGGAAGACACCATCATGCTCCTGGCTGTGTGATGGTATATTCTGACGGCCTCTTTCTTCACAAGGTAAGGTTCTACATGTTCTTGGCTGTGTGGTTGTATATCCTGACGGCCTATTTCTTCACAAGGTAGGGATCATCATGTTCCTGGATGTGTGATCGTATGTCCTGACGGCCTATTTCTGCACAAGTTAGGGTTTATTCGTGTTCTTGGGTGTGTGATTGTGTATCCTGGCGGCCTATTTCTTCATCAGGTAGGATTCATCACGTTCCTCAGTGTATGATTGTGTATACTGGCGGCCTATTTCTTCACCACGTAGAGCTCATCAGGTTACTGGGAGTGTGACTGTGTCTGCTAGCGGCCTATTTCTTCATAAAGTAGGGTCCATCAAGTTACTAGGAGTCTGACCGTTTATTTTGGCGGCCAATTTCTTCAACAGTTGGGACACATCAAGATCCTGGGGTGTGACTGCGTATACTGGCGGTCTATTTCTTCACAAGGTACGGCTCATCAAGTTCTTAGACGTGTGCCTGTGTATTCTGGAAGCCTATTTCTTGACTAGCAGGGGCCCATTACGTTCCTAGAGTTATCACTGTGTATCCTGGCGGCCTATTTCTTCACCAGTTAGGGCTCTTCAGGTTCCTTGACGTGTGACTGTACACTGGGGGTCTATTTCTTCACCAGTTGGGGCCCATCAAGTTCCTGGGTGTGTGACTGTGTACCCTGGCGGTATAGTTCTTCGGCAGGTAGGTCTCATCATGTACTTGGGCGCGTGACTGTGATTGCTGGAGGTGTATTTATTCACCAGGTAGGCCACATCAAGTTCCTGACTATGTGACTGTGTAAACTGGCGATATAACGTTTAACAAGGAAGGGATCATCAAGCTCCTGAATGTGTGATTGTATATCCTGGTGGCCTATTTCTTCACCAGGTACGGCTCATTAAGCTCCTGAGTGTGAGGTTGTGTATGTTAGCGGCCTATTTGTTCAATAGGTAGGGCTCATCAAGTTCCGGAGTTTGACCGTGTATCGTGCCGACCTAACTTTTCACAAAGAAGGGATCATCAGATTCCTGGGTGTGCGATTGTATATCCTGGCGGCCTAAATCTTCTCCAGGTAGGGCTCATCAAGTTCCTGAGTGTGTGATTGTATATCCTGAAGGCCTATTTCTTCACAAAGTAAGGATCATCAGGTTTCTTTGTGTGTGATCGTATATCCTGACGGCCTATTTCTTCAGAAGGTGGGAATCATCAGCTTCCTGGGCGTGTGATTGTATATCCTGGCGGCCTATTTCTTCACAGGGAGGGAATCATTAGGTTCCTGGGAGTGTAATTGTGTGTCCTGACCGCCTATTTCTTCACAAGGAACGGATCACCAGGATCCTGGGTGTGTGATTGTGTATCATGACGGCATATTTCTTCACAAGGTGCGGATCATTAGCTTCCTGGGCGTGTGATTGTATATCCTGGCGGCCTATTTCTTCACAAGGTGGGGATCACAGCTTCCTGGGTGTGTGATTGTGTATCCTGACGGCCTATTTCTTCACAAGGAACGGATCATCAGGACCCTGTGTGTGTGATTGTTTATCCTGGAGGCCTATTTCTTCACAAAGAACGGATAATTAGTATCCTGGGTGTGTGATTGTGTACCCTGGCGGCCTATTTCTTCAACCAGGTAGGACTCATCAAGGTCATGGGTGTGTCACTGTTTAACCTAACGGCCTATTTCTTCAACAGGTAGGACCCATCAAGTTCTTGGGTGTGTGAATGTGTACATTGCCGGTCTATTTCTTCACAAGGTAGGACTCCTCAAGCTCCTAAGTGTGATTGTGTACCCTGGCGGCCTTATTCATCAGCAGGTAGGAATCATCAAGCTCCTAGGTGTGTAGTTGTGTACCTTGGCGGTCTATTTCTTCACCAGGTACGGCTCATCAAGTTCGTGGGTTTGTGACTGTGTATCCTGGCGGTGTATTTCTTCAAAGGCAGGACTCAACAAATTTCTGGGTGAGTGTTTACGTATCCTGGTGGTGACCTTTTCAGCAGGTAGGGCTCATCAAGTTACTGGGTGTGTGATTGTGTATCCTGGTGATTTATTTCTTCACCAGGTAGGGCTCATCAAATTCCTGAGTGTGTGTTTGTGTATCCTGGTGGTCTATTTCTTCAGCAGGTAGAGCTCATCAACTCCCTAAGTGCGTGGTTGTGTATCCTGGTGGTCTATTTCTTCACCAGGTAAGGCTCATCAAGTTACTGGGTGTGTGATTGTGTATCCTGGTGATTTATTTCTTCACCAGGTAGGGCTCATCAAATTCCTGAGTGTGTGTTTGTGTATCCTGGTGGTCTATTTCTTCACCAGGTAGGGCTCATCAACTTCCTAAGTGTGGTTGTGTATCCTGGTGGTCTATTTCTTCACCAGGTAGGGCTCATCAAGTTCCTGAGTGTGTGTTTGTGTATCCTGGTGGTCTATTTCTTCACCAGGTACGGCTCATCAAATTCCTGAGTGTGTGTTTGTGTATCCTGATGGTCTATTTCTTCACCAGGTAGGGCTCATCAAATTCCTGAGTGTGTGTTTGTGTATCCTGGTGGTCTATTTCTTCACCAGGTAGGGCTCATCAAATTCCTGAGTGTGTGTTTGTGTATCCTGGTGGTCTATTTCTTCACCAGGGCGGACGCATCAAATTCCTGAGTGTGTGGTTGTGTATCCTGGTGGTCTATTTCTTCACCAGGTAGGGCTCATAAAGTTCCTGAGTGTGTGCCTGTGTATGCTTGTGGCCTATTTCTTAATCAGGTAGGACATCAGCTTCCTGAGTGTGTGTTTGTGCATCCTGGTGGTCAAGTTCTTCACCAGGTAGGGCTCATCAAATTCCTGAGTGTGTGTTTGTGTATCCTGGTGGTCTATTTCTTCACCAGGGCGGAATCATCAACTTCCTAAGTGTGGTTGTGTATCCTGGTAGTCTATTTCTTCACCAGGTAGGGCTCATCAAGTTCCTGAGTGTGTGCCTGTGTATGCTTGTGGCCTATTATTTAATCAGGTAGGACATCAGCTTCCTGAGTGTGTGACTGTGTATGCTAGTGCCTATTTCTTCATCAGGTAGGTCATCAGGTTCCTGAGTGAGTGACTGTGTATGCTAGTGTCCTCTTTTCTTCATCAGGTAGGTCATCATGTTCCTGAGTGAGTGACTGTGTATGCTAGTGTCCTCTTTTCTTCATCAAGTAGGTCATCATGTTCCTGAGTGTGTGACTGTGTATGCTAGTGGCCTATTTCTTCATCACGTAGGTCATCAGTTTTCTAAGTGTGTGATTGTGTGTGCTGGCGGCCTATGTCTTCATCAGTTAGGATTCAACAGGTTCTTGAGTGTGTGATTGTGTATGCTGGCGGCTTATTTCTTCATTAGGTAGGTCATCATGTTCCTGTGTGTATGACTGTGTATGATAGTGGCCTATTTCTTCATCACGTAGGACATCAGTTTTCTGAGTGTGTGATTGTGTGTGCTGGCGGCCTATTTCTTCATCAGTTAGGATTCATCAGGTTCCTGAGTGTGTGATTGTGTATGCTAGTGGCCTATTTCTTCATCACGTAGGTCATCAGTTTTCTGAGTGTGTGACTGTGTATGCTAGTGGCCTATGTCTTCATCAGTTAGGATTCATCAGGTTCCTGAGTGTGTGATTGTGTATGCTCGCGGCTAATTTCTTCATTAGGTAGGAACCATTAGGTTTCTGAGTGTGTGATTTTGTATACTGGCGGCCTATTTCTTCATTAGGTAGGAATCATCAGTTTCCTGAGTGTGTGATTGTGTATGCTGGCGGCCTATTTCTTCATTAGGTAGGAATCTTCAGTTTCCTGAGTGTGCGATTGTGTATGCTGGCGGCCTATTTCTTCATTAGGTAGAAACCATCAGGTTTCTGAGTGTGTGATTGTGTGTGCTGGCGGCCTATTTCTTCATTAGGTAGGAATCATCAGTTTCCTGAGTGTGTGACTGTGTATGCTGGCGGCCTATTTCTTCATTAGGTAGGAATCTTCAGTTTCCTGAGTGTGCGATTGTGTATGCTGGCGGCCTATTTCTTCATTAGGTAGAAACCATCAGGTTTCTGAGTGTGTGATTGTGTGTGCTGGCGGCCTATTTCTTCATTAGGTAGGAATCATCAGTTTCCTGAGTGTGTGATTGTGTGTGATGGCGGCCTATTTCTTCAACAGGTAGGAATCATCAGTTTCCTGAGTGTGTGACTGTGTATGCTGGCGACTTCTTTCTTCATTAGGTAGGAATCATCAGTTTCCTGAGTATGTGATTGTGTATGCTGGCGACTTCTTTCTTTATTAGGTAGGAATCATCAGTTTCCTGAGTGTGTGATTGTGTGTGCTGGCGGCCTATTTCTTCATTAGGTAGGAATCATCAGTTTCCTGAGTGTGTGATTGTGTGTGATGGCGGCCTATTTCTTCAACAGGTAGGAATCATCAGTTTCCTGAGTGTGTGAATGTGTATGCTGGCGGCCTATTTCTTCAACAGGTAGGAATCATCAGGGTCCTGAGTGTGTGATTGTGTATGCTGGCGGCCTATTTCTTCAACAGGTAGGAATCATCAGGGTCCTGAGTGTGTGATTGTGTATGCTGGCGGCTTATTTCTTCATTAGGTAGGAATCATCAGTTTCCTGAGTGTGTGATTGTGTGTGCTGGCGGCCTATTTCTTCAACAGGTAGGAATCATGAGTTTCCTGAGTGTGTGATTGTGTATGCTGGCGGCCTATTTCTTCAACAGGTAGGAATCATCAGGGTCCTGAGTGTGTGAATGTGTATCCTGGATGTCTATTTCTTTGCAGGGAAGACATCATCATGCTCCTGGGTGTGTGATGGTATATTCTGACGGCCTCTTTCTTCACAAGGTAAGGTTCTACATGTTCTTGGCTGTGTGATGGTATATTCTGAAGGCCTCTTTCTTCACAAGGTAAGGTTCTACATGTTCTTGGCTGTGTGGTTGTATATTCTGACGGCCTCTTTCTTCACAAGGTAAGGAACTACATGTTCTTGGCTGTGTGATGGTATATTCTGACGGCCTCTTTCTTCACAAGGTAAGGATCTACATGTTCCTGGGTGTGTGATGGTATATCCTGACAGCCTATTTCTTCACAAGGTAAGGATCTACATGTTCCTGGGTGTGTGATGGTATATCCTGACAGCCTATTTCTTCACAAGGTAAGGATCTACATGTTCTTGGCTGTGTGGTTGTATATCCTGACAGCCTATTTCTTCACAAGGTAAGGATCTACATGTTCTTGGCTGTGTGGTTGTATATCCTGACAGCCTATTTCTTCACAAGGTAAGGATCTACATGTTCTTGGCTGTGTGGTTGTATATCCTGACAGCCTATTTCTTCACAAGGTAAGGATCTACATGTTCTTGGCTGTGTGGTTGTATATCCTGACAGCCTATTTCTTCACAAGGTAAGGATCTACATGTTCCTGGGTGTGTGGTTGTATATTCTGACAGCCTATTTCTTCACAAGGTAAGGATCTACATGTTCCTGGGTGTGTGGTTGTATATTCTGACAGCCTATTTCTTCACAAGGTAAGGATCTACATGTTCCTGGGTGTGTGGTTGTATATTCTGACAGCCTCTTTCTTCACAAGGTAAGGATCTACATGTTCCTGGGTGTGTGGTTGTATATCCTGACAGCCTATTTCTTCACAAGGTAAGGATCTACATGTTCCTGGGTGTGTGGTTGTATATTCTGACAGCCTATTTCTTCACAAGGTAAGGATCTACATGTTCTTGGCTGTGTGGTTGTATATCCTGACGGCGTCTTTCTTCACAAGGTAAGGATCTACATGTTCCTGGGTGTGTGGTTGTATATTCTGACGGCCTCTCTCTTCACAAGGTAAGGATCTACATGTTCCTGGCTGTGTGGTTTATATCCTGACAGCCTCTTTCTTCACAAGGTAAGGATCTACATGTTCCTGGGTGTGTGGTTGTATATCCTGACCATCTATTTCTTCACAAGGTAAGGATTTACATGTTCTTGGCTGTGTGGTTGTATATCCTGACAGCCTATTTCTTCACAAGGTAAGGATCTACATGTTCTTGGCTGTGTGGTTGTATATCCTGACAGCCTATTTCTTCACAAGGTAAGGATCTACATGTTCCTGGGTGTGTGGTTGTATATCCTGACAGCCTATTTCTTCACAAGGTAAGGATCTACATGTTCTTGGCTGTGTGGTTGTATATCCTGACGGCGTCTTTCTTCACAAGGTAAGGATCTACATGTTCCTGGGTGTGTGGTTGTATATCCTGACAGCCTATTTCTTCACAAGGTAAGGATCTACATGTTCTTGGCTGTGTGGTTGTATATCCTGACAGCCTATTTCTTCACAAGGTAAGGATCTACATGTTCTTGGCTGTGTGGTTGTATATCCTGACAGCCTATTTCTTCACAAGGTAAGGATCTACATGTTCCTGGGTGTGTGGTTGTATATCCTGACAGCCTATTTCTTCACAAGGTAAGGATCTACATGTTCTTGGCTGTGTGGTTGTATATCCTGACAGCCTATTTCTTCACAAGGAAGGGATCATCATGTTCCTGGATGTGTGATCGTATGTCTTGACGGCCTATTTCTGCACAAGTTAGGGTTTATTCGTGTTCTTGGGTGTGTGATTGTGTATCCTGGCGGCCTATTTCTTCATCAGGTAGGATTCATCACGTTCCTCAGTGTATGATTGTGTATACTGGGTGCCTATTTCTTCACCAGGTAGAGCTCATCAGGTTACTGAGAGTGTGACTGTGTATGCTGGCGGCCTATTTCTTCATCAGGTAGGGTCCATCAAGTTCCTAGGAGTCTGACCGTTTATGTTGGCGGCCAATTTCTTCACCAGTTAGAGCTCATCAGGTTACTGAGAGTGTGACTGTGTATGCTGGCGGCCTATTTCTTCATCAGGTAGGGTCCATCAAGCTCCTAGGAGTCTGACCGTTTATGTTGCCGGCCAATTTCTTCACCAGTTGGTACACATCAGGATCCTGGGGTGTGACTGGGTATACTGGCGGTCTATTTCTTCACAAGGTACGGCTCATCAAGTTCTTAGACGTGTGCCTGTGTATTCTGGAAGCCTATTTCTTGACTAGCAGGGGCCCATCACGTTCCTAGAGTTATCACTGTGTATCCTGGCGGCCTATTTCTTCACCAGTTAGGGCTCTTCAGATTCCTTGACGTGTGACTGTACACTGGGGGTCTATTTCTTCACCAGTTGGGGCCCATCAAGTTCCTGGGTGTGTGACTCTGTAACCTGGCGGTATAGTTCTTCGGCAGGTAGGTCTCATCATGTACTTGGGCGTGTGACTTTGATTGCTGGAGGTGTATTTATTCACCAGGTAGGCCACATCAAGTTCCTGACTATGTGACTGTGTAAACTGGCGATATAACTTTTAACAAGGAAGGGATCATCAAGCTCCTGAATGTGTGATTGTATATCCTGGTGGCCTATTTCTTCACCAGGTACGGCTCATTAAGCTCCTGAGTGTGAGGTTGTGTATGTTAGCGGCCTATTTGTTCAATAGGTAGGGCTCATCAAGTTCCGGAGTTTGACCGTGTATCGTGCCGACCTAACTTTTCACAAAGAAGGGATCATCAGATTCCTGGGTGTGCGATTGTATATCCTGGCGGCCTAAATCTTCTCCAGGTAGGGCTCATCAAGTTCCTGAAGGCCTATTTCTTCACAAAGCAAGGATCATCAGGTTCCTGTGTGTGTGTGTGTGTGTGTGTGTGTGTGTGTGATTGTGTATCCTGACGGCCTATTTCTTCACAAGGTAAGGATCATCAGGTTCCTTTGTGTGTGATCGTATATCCTGACGGCCTATTTCTTCAGAAGGTGGGAATCATCAGCTTCCTGGGCGTGTGATTGTATATCCTGGCGGCCTATTTCTTCACAGGGAGGGGATCATTAGGTTCCTGGGAGTGTTATTGTGTGTCCTGACGGCCTATTTCTTCACTAGGAACGCATCATCAGGATCCTGGGTGTGTGAATGTGTATCCTGACGGCCTATTTCTTCACAGGGAGGGGATTATTAGGTTCCTGGGCGGGTGATTATGTATCCTGACGGCCTATTTCTACACAAGGAACGGATCATCCGGATCCTGGGTGTGTGATTGTGTATCATGACGGCCTATTTCTTCAGAAGGTGGGAATCATCATTTTCCTGGGCGTGTGATTGTATATCCTGGCGGCCTATTTCTTCACAGGGAGGGGATCATTAGGTTCCTGGGAGTGTTAGTGTGTGTCCTGACGGCCTATTTCTTCACAAGGAACGGATCATCAGGATCCTGGGTGTGTGATTGTGTATCATGACGGCCTATTTCTTCACAAGGTGGGGATCTTCAGCTTCCTGGGTGTGTGATTGTGTATCCTGACGGCCTATTTCTTCAAAAGGAACGGATCATCAGGACCCTGGGTGTGTGATTGTTTATCCTGGAAGCCTATTTCTTCACAAAGAACGGATAATTAGGATCCTGGGTGTGTGATTGTGTACCCTGGCGGCCTATTTCTTCAACCAGGTAGGACTCATCAAGGTCATGGGTGTGTCACTGTTCAACCTGGCGGCCTATTACTTCAACAGGTAGGCCCCATCAAGTTCTTGGGTGTGTGAATGTGTACATTGCCGGTCTATTTCTTCACCAGGTAGGACTCATCAAGCTCGTAAGTGTGATTGTGTGCCCTGGCGGCCTTATTCTTCAGCAGGTAGGAATCATCAAGCTCCTAAGTGTGTAGTTGTGTACCTTGGCGGTCTATTTCTTCACCAGGTACGGCTCATCAAGTTCGTGGGTTTGTGACTGTGTATCCTGGCGGTGTATTTCTTCAAAGGCAGGACTCAACAAATTTCTGGGTGAGTGTTTACGTATCCTGGTGGTGACTTTTTTCACCATAAGGGCTCATCAAGTTACTGGGTGTGTGATTGTGTATCCTGGTGATTTATTTCTTCACCAGGTAGGGCTCATCAAAATCCTGAGTGTGTGTTTGTGTATCCTGGTGGTCTATTTCTTCAGCAGGTAGGACTCATCAACTCCCTAAGTGCGTGGTTGTGCATCCTGGTGGTCTATTTCTTCACCAGGTAGAGCTCATCAAGTTACTGGGTGTGTGATTGTGTATCCTGGTGATTTATTTCTTCACCAGGTAGGGCTCATCAAATTCCTGAGTGTGTGTTTGTGTATCCTGGTGGTCTATTTCTTCACCAGGTAGGCCTCATCAACTTCCCAAGTGTGGTTGTGTATCCTGGTGGTCTATTTCATCACCAGGTAGGGCTCATCAAGTTCCTGAGTGTGTGCCTGTGTATGCTAGTGGCCTGTTTCTTAATCAGGTAGGACATCAGCTTCCTGAGTGTGTGACTGTGTATGCTAGTGGCCTATTTCTTCATCAGGTAGGTCATCAGGTTACTGAGTGAGTGACTGTGTATGCTAGTGTCCTCTTTTCTTCATCAGGTAGGTCATCATGTTCCTGAGTGTGTGACTGTGTATGGTAGTGGCCTATTTCTTCATCAGGTAGGTCATCATGTTCCTGAGTGAGTGACTGTGTATGCTAGTGTCCTCTTTTCTTCATCAGGTAGGTCATCATGTTCCTGAGTGTGTGACTGTGTATGCTAGTGGCCTATTTCTTCATTTGGTAGGTCATCACGTTACTGAGTGAGTGACTGTGTATGCTAGTGTCCTCTTTTCTTCATCAGGTAGGTCATCAAGTTCCTGAGTGTGTGCCTGTGTATGCTAGTGGCCTATTTCTTAATCAGGTAGGACATCAGCTTCCTGAGTGTGTGACTGTGTATGCTAGTGGCCTATTTCTTCATCAGGTAGGTCATCAGGTTACTGAGTGAGTGACTGTGTATGCTAGTGTCCTCTTTTCTTCATCAGGTAGGTCATCATGCTCCTGAGTGAGTGACCGTGTATGCTAGTGTCCTCTCTTTTTCATCAGGTAGGTCATCATGTTCCTGAGTGTGTGACTGTGTATGCTAGTGTGCTCTCTTTTTCATCAGGTAGGTCATCATGTTCCTGAGTGTGTGATTGTGTATGCTAGTGTGCTCTTTCTTCATCAGGTAGGTCATTATGTTCCTGAGTGTATGACTGTGTGTGCTGGTGGCCTATGTCTTCATCAGTTAGGATTCATCAGGTTCCTGAGTGTGTGATTGTGTATGCTGGCGGCTTATTTCTTCATTAGGTAGGAACCATCAGGTTTCTGAGTGTGTGATTTTGTATACTGGCGGCCTATTTCTTCATTAGGTAGGAATTATCAGTTTCCTGAGTGTGTGATTGTGTATGCTGGCGGCCTATTTCTTCATTAAGTAGGAATCTTCAGTTTCCTGAGTGTGTGATTGTGTATGCTGGCGGCCTATTTCTTCATTAGGTAGGAACCATCAGGTTTCTGAGTGTGTGATTGTGTGTGCTGGCGGCCTATTTCTTCATTAGGTAGGAATCATCAGTTTCCTGAGTGTGTGATTGTGTATGCTGGCGCCTTCTTTCTTCATTAGGTAGGAATTATCAGTTTCCTGAGTGTGTGATTGTGTTTGCTGGCGGCCTATTTCTTCAACAGGTAGGAATCATCAGTTTCCTGAGTGTGTGATTGTGTGTGCTGGCGGCTTCTTTCTTCATTAGGTAGGAATCATCAGTTTCCTGAGTGTGTGATTGTGTATGCTGGCGGCTTCTTTCTTCATTAGGTAGGAATCATCAGTTTCCTGAGTGTGTGATTGTGTATACTGGCGGCTTCTTTCTTCATTAGGTAGGAATCATCAGTTTCCTGAGTGTGTGATTGTGTGTGCTGGCGGCCTATTTCTTCAACAGGTAGGAATCATCAGTTTCCTGAGTGTGTGACTGTGTATGCTGGCGGCCTATTTCTTCACTAGGTAGGAATCATCAGTTTTCTGAGTGTGTGATTGTGTATGCTGGCGACTTATTTCTTTATCAGGTAGGAATCATCAGTTTCCTGAGTTTGTGATTGTGTATGCTGGCGGCCTATTTCTTCATTAGGTAGGAATCATCAGTTTCTTGAGTGTGTGATTGTGTATGCTGGCGGCTTATTTCTTTATGAGGTAGGAATCATCAGTATCCTGAGTGTGTGATTGTGTATGCTAGCGGCCTATTTCTTCATTAGGTAGGAATCATCAGTTTCCTGAGTGTGTGATTGTGTGTGATGGCGGCCTATTTCTTCAACAGGTAGGAATCATCAGTTTCTTGAGTGTGTGATTTTTTTTGCCTGCGGCTTATTTCTTCATTAGGTAGGAATCAACAATTTCCTGAGTGTGTGATTGTGTGTGCTGGCGGCCTATTTCTTCATTAGGTAGGAATCATCAGTTTCCTGAGTGTGTGATTGTGTGTGCTGGCGGCCTATTTCTTCAACAGGTAGGAATCATCAGTTTCCTGAGTGTGTGATTGTGTGTGATGGCGGCCTATTTCTTCAACAGGTAGGAATCATCAGTTTCTTGAGTGTGTGATTTTTTTTGCTGGCGGCTTATTTCTTCATTAGGTAGGAATCATCAATTTCCTGAGTGTGTGATTGTGTGTGCTGGCGGCCTATTTCTTCATTAGGTGGGAATCATCAGTTTCCTGAGTGTGTGATTGTGTGTGCTGGCGGCCTATTTCTTCAACAGGTAGGAATCATCAGTTTCCTGAGTGTGTGATTGTGTATGCTCGCGGCCTATTTCTTCATCAGGTATGAAAAATCAGGCTCCTGATTGTGTGAATGTGTATCCTGGATGTCTATTTCTTAGCAGGGAAGACACCATCATGCTCCTGGGTGTGTGATGGTATATTCTGACGGCCTCTTTCTTCACAAGGTAAGGTTCTACATGTTCTTGGCTGTGTGGTTGTATATCCTGACAGCCTATTTCTTCACAAGGAAGGGAGCATCATGTTCCTGGATGTGTGATCGTATGTCCTGACGGCCTATTTCTGCACAAGTTAGGGTTTATTCGTGTTCTTGGGTGTGTGATTGTGTATCCTGGCGGCCTATTTCTTCATCAGTTAGGATTCATCACGTTCCTCAGTATATGATTGTGTATACTGGCGGCCTATTTCTTCACCAGGTAGAGCTCATCAGGTTACTGGGAATGTGACTGTGTCTGCTAGCGGCCTATTTCTTCATCAAGTAGGGTCCATCATGTTCCTAGGAGTTTGACCGTTTATGTTGGCGGCCAATTTCTTCACCAGTTGGGACACATCAGGATCCTGGGAGTGTGACTGGGTATACTGGCGGTCTATTTCTTCACAAGGTACGGCTCATCAAGTTCTTAGACGTGTGCCTGTGTATTCTGGAAGCCTATTTCTTGACTAGCAGGGGCCCATCACGTTCCTAGAGTTATCGCTGTGTATCCTGGCGGCCTATTTCTTCACCAGTTGGGGCCCACCAAGTTCCTGGGTGTGTGACTGTGTAACCTGGCGGTATAGTTCTTCGGCAGGTAGGTCTCATCATGTACTTGGGCGTGTGACTGTGATTGCTGGAGGTGTATTTATTCACCAGGTAGGCCACATCAAGTTCCTGACTATGTGACTGTGTAACCTGGCGACATAACTTTTAACAAGGAAGGGATCATCAAGCTCCTGAATGTGTGATTGTATATCCTGGTGGCCTATTTCTTCACCAGGTACGGCTCATTAAGCTCCTGAGTGTGAGGTTGTGTATGTTAGCGGCCTATTTGTTCAATAGGTAGGGCTCATCAAGTTCCGGAGTTTGACCGTGTATCGTGCCGACCTAACTTTTCACAAAGAAGGGATCATCAGATTCCTGGGTGTGCGATTGTATATCCTGGCGGCCTAAATCTTCTCCAGGTAGGGCTCATCAAGTTCCTGAGTGTGTGATTGTATATCCTGAAGCCCTATTTCTTCACAAAGTAAGGATCATCAGGTTCCTGTATGTGTGTGTGTGTGATTGTGTATCCTGACGGCCTATTTCTTCACAAAAACAGGATCATCAGGTTCCTTTGTGTGTGATCATATATCCTGACGGCCTATTTCTTCAGAAGGTGGGAATCATCAGCTTCCTGGGCGTGTGATTGTATATCCCGGCGGCCTATTTCTTCACAGGGAGGGGATCATTAGGTTCCTGGGAGTGTTATTGTGTGTCCTGACGGCCTATTTCTTCACAAGGAACGGATCATCAGGATCCTGGGTGTGTGATTGTGTATCCTGACGGCCTATTTCTTCACAGGGAGGGGATTATTAGGTTCCTGGGCGGGCGATTATGTATCCTGACGGCCTATTTCTACACAAGGAACGGATCATCAGGATCCTGGGTGTGTGATTGTGTATCATGACGGCCTATTACTTCACAAGGTGGGGATCATCAGCTTCCTGGGTGTGTGATTGTATATCCTGATGGCCTATTTCTTCACAAGGTGGGGATCATCAGCTTCCTGGGTGTGTGATTGTGTATCCTGACGGCCTATTTCTTCACAAGGAACGGATCATCAGGACCCTGGGTGTGTGATTGTTTATCCTGGAAGCCTATTTCTTCACAAAGAACGGATAATTAGGATCCCGGGTGTGTGATTGTGTACCCTGGCGGCCTATTTCTTCAACCAGGTAGGACTCATCAAGGTCATGGGTGTGTCACTGTTTAACCTGGCGGCCTATTTCTTCAACAGGTAGGACCCATCAAGTTCTTGGGTGTGTGAATGTGTACATTGCCGGTCTATTTCTTCACCAGGTAGGACTCATCAAGCTCCTAAGTGTGATTGTGTAACCTGGCGGCCTTATTCTTCAGCAGGTAGGAATCATTAAGCTCCTAGGTGTGTAGTTGTGTACCTTGGCGGTCTATTTCTTCACCAGGTACGGCTCATCAAGTTCGTGGGTTTGTGACTGTGTATCCTGGCGGTGTATTTCTTCAAAGGCAGGACTCAACAAATTTCTGGGTGAGTGTTTACGTATCCTGGTGGTGGTTTTTTTCACCAGGTAGGGCTCATCAAGTTACTGGGTGTGTGATTGTGTATCCTGGTGATTTATTTTTTCACCAGGTAGGACTCATCAACTCCCTAAGTGCGTGGTTGTGTATCCTGGTGGTCTATTTCTTCACCAGGTAGAGCTCATCAAGTTACTGGGTGTGTGATTGTGTATCCTGGTGATTTATTTCTTCACCAGGTAGGGCTCATCAAATTTCTGAGTGTGTGTTTGTGCATCCTGGTGGTCAATTTCTTCACCAGGTAGGACTCATCAACTTCCTAAGTGTGGTTGTGTATCCTGGTGGTCTATTTCTTCACCAGGTAGGGCTCATCAAGTTCCTGAGTGTGTGCCTGTGTATGCTAGTGGCCTATTTCTTAATCAGGTAGGACATCAGCTTCCTGAGTGTGTGACTGTGTATGCTAGTGTCCTCTTTTCTTCATCAGGTAGGTCATCATGTTCCTGAGTGAGTGACTGTGTATGCTAGTGTCCTCTTTTCTTCATCAGGTAGGTCATCATGTTCCTGAGTGTGTGACTGTGTATGCTAGTGGCCTATTTCTTCATCACGTAGGTCATCAGTTTTCTAAGTGTGTGATTGTGTGTGCTGGCGGCCTATGTCTTCATCAGTTAGGATTCAACAGGTTCCTGAGTGTATGATTGTGTATGCTAGTGTGCTCTTTTTTCATCAGGTAGGTCATCATGTTCCTGAGTGTATGACTGTGTATGCTAGTGGCCTATTTCTTCATCACGTAGGTCATCAGTTTTCTGAATGTGGGATTGTGTGTGCTGGCGGCCTATTTCTTCATCAGTTAGGATTCATCAGGTTCCTGACTGTGTGATTGTGTATGCTAGTGGCCTATTTCTTCATCACGTAGGTCATCAGTTTTCTGAGTGTGTGACTGTGTATGCTAGTGCACTATGTCTTCATCAGTTAGGATTCATCAGGTTCCTGAGTGTGTGATTGTGTATGCTGGCGGCTTATTTCTTCATTAGGTAGGAACCATCAGGTTTCTGAGTGTGTGATTTTGTATACTGGCGGCCTATTTCTTCATTAGGTAGGAATCATCAGTTTCCTGAGTGTGTGATTGTGTATGCTGGCTGCCTATTTCTTCATTAGGTAGGAATCATCAGTTTCCTGAGTGTGTGATTGTGTATGCTGGCTGCCTATTTCTTAATTAGCTAGGAATTATCAGTTTCCTGAGTGTGTGATTGTGTGTGCTGGCGGCCTATTTCTTCATTAGGTAGGAATCATCAGTTTCCTGTGTGTGTGATTGTGTATGCTGGCGCCTTATTTCTTCATTAGGTAGGAATCATCAGTTTCCTGAGTGTGTGGTTGTGTGTGCTGGCGGCCTATTTCTTCAACAGGTAGGAATCATCAGTTTCCTGAGTGTGTGATTGTGTGTGATGGCGGCCTATTTCTTCAACAGGTAGGAATCATCAGTTTCCTGAGTGTGTGACTGTGTATGCTGGCGGCCTATTTCTTCATTAGGTAGGAATCATCAGTTTTCTGAGTGTGTGATTGTGTATGCTAGCGGCTTATTTCTTTATCAGCTAGGAATCATCAGTTTCCTGAGTGTGTGATTGTGTATGCTGGCGGCTTATTTCTTCATTAGGTAGGAATCATAAGTTTCCTGAGTGTGTGATTGTGTATGCTGGCGGCTTCTTTCTTCATTAGGTAGGAATCATAAGTTTCCTGAGTGTGTGATTGTGTATGCTGGTGGCTTCTTTCTTCATTAGGTAGGAATCATAAGTTTCCTGAGTGTGTGATTGTGTATGCTGGCGGCTTCTTTCTTCATTAGGTAGGAATCATCAGTTTCCTGAGTGTGTGACTGTGTATGCTGGCGGCCTATTTCTTCATCAGGTAAGAATCATCAGTTTCCTGAGTGTGTGATTGTGTATGCTGGCGGCTTCTTTCTTCATTAGGTAGGAATCATCAGTTTCCTGAGTGTGTGATTGTGTATGCTGGCGGCTCATTTCTTCATTAGGTAGGAATAATAAGTTTCCTGAGTGTGTGATTGTGTGTGATGGCGGCCTATTTCTTCAACAGGTAGGAATCATCAGTTTCCTGAGTGTGTGATTTTTTGTGCTGGCGACTTCTTTCTTTATTAGGTAGGAATCATCAGTTTCCTGAGTGTGTGATTGTGTGTGCTGGCGACCTATTTCTTCAACAGGTAGGAATCATCAATTTCCTGAGTGTGTGATTGTGTGTGCTGGCGGCCTATTTCTTCATTAGGTCGGAATCATCAGTTTCCTGAGTATGTGATTGTGTGTGCTGGCGGCCTATTTCTTCATTAGGTAGGAATCATCAGTTTCCTGAGTGTGTGATTGTGTATGCTCGCGGCCTATTTCTTCATCAGGTATGAAAAATCAGGCTCCTGAGTGTGTGAATGTGTATCCTGGATGTCTATTTCTTCGCAGGGAAGACATCATCATGATCCTGGGTGTGTGATGGTATATTCTGACGGCCTCTTTCTTCACAAGGTAAGGTTCTACATGTTCTTGTCTGTGTGGTTGTATATCCTGACAGCCTATTTCTTCACAAGGTGGGGATCATCATGTTCCTGGATGTGTGATCGTATGTCCTGACGGCATATTTCTGCACAATTTAGGGTTTATTCGTGTTCTTGGGTGTGTGATTGTGTATCCTGGCGGCCTATTTCTTCATCAGGTAGGATTCGTCACGTTCCTCAGTGTATGATTGTGTATACTGGCGGCCTATTTCTTCACCAGTTAGAGCTCATCAGGATACTGGGAGTGTGACTGTGTCTGCTAGCGGCCTATTTCTTCATCAAGTAGGGTCCATCAGGTTCCTAGGAGTCTGACCGTTTATGTTGGCGGCCAATTTCTTCACCAGTTAGAGCTCATCAGGTTACTGAGAGTGTGACTGTGTATGCTGGCGGCCTATTTGTTCACAAGGTACGGCTCATCAAGTTCTTAGACGTGTGCCTGTGTATTCTGGAAGCCTATTTCTTGACTAGCAGGGGCCCATCACGTTCCTAGAGTTATCGCTGTGTATCCTGGTGGCCTATTTCTTCACCAGTTAGGGCTCTTCAAGTTCCTTGACGTGTAACTGTGCACTGGGGGTCTATTTCTTCACCAGTTGGGGCCCATCAAGTTCCTGGGTGTGTGACTGTGTAAACTGGCGGTATAGTTCTTCGGCAGGTAGGTCTCATCATGTACTTGGGCGTGTGACTGTGATTGCTGGAGGTGTATTTATTCACCAGGTAGGCCACATCAAGTTCCTGACTATGTGACTGTAACCTGGCGACATAACTTTTAACAAGGAAGGGATCATCAAGATCCTGAATGTGTAATTGTATATCCTGGTGGCCTATTTCTTCACCAGGTACGGCTCATTAAGCTCCTGAGTGTGAGGTTGTGTATGTTAGCGGCCTATTTGTTCAATAGGTAGGGCTCATCAAGTTCCGGAGTTTGACCGTGTATCGTGCCGACCTAACTTTTCACAAAGAAGGGTTCATCAGATTTCTGGGTGTGCGATTGTATATCCTGGCGGCCTAAATCTTCTCCAGGTAGGGCACATCAAGTTCCTGAGTGTGTGATTGTATATCCTGAAGGCCTATTTCTTCACAAAGTAAGGATCATCAGGTTCCTGTGTGTGTGTGTGTGTGTGTGTGTGTGTGATTGTGTATCCTGACGGCCTATTTCTTCACAAGGTAAGGATCATCAGGTTCCTTTGTGTGTGATCGTATATCCTGACGGCCTATTTCTTCAGAAGGTGGGAATCATCAGCTTCCTGGGCGTGTGATTGTATATCCTGGCGGCCTATTTCTTCACAGGGAGGGGATCATTAGGTTCCTGGGAGTGTCATTGTGTGTCCTGACGGCCTATTTCTTCACAAGGAACGGATCACCAGGATCCTGGGTGTGTGATTGTGTATCCTGACGGCCTATTTCTTCACAGGGTGGGGATCATTAGGTTCCTGGGCGGGTGATTATGTATCCTGACGGCCTATTTCTACACAAGGAACGGATCATCAGGATCCTGGGTGTGTGATTGTGTATCATGACGGCCTATTTCTTCACAAGGTGGGGATCATCAGCTTCCTGGGCGTGTGATTGTATATCCTGGCGGCCTATTTCTTCACAAGGTGGGGATCATCAGCTTCCTGGGTGTGTGATTGTGTATCCTGACGGCCTATTTCTTCACAACGAACGGATCATCAGGACCCTGGGTGTGTGATTGTTTATCCTGGAGGCCTATTTCTTCAAAAAGAACGGATAATTAGGATCCTGGGTGTGTGATTGTGTACCCTGGCGGCCTATTTCTTCAACCAGGTAGGACTCATCAAGGTCATGGGTGTGTCACTGTTTAACCTAACGGCGTATTTCTTCAACAGGTAGGACCCATCAAGTTCTTGGGTGTGTGAATGTGTACATTGCCGGTCTATTTCTTCACCAGGTAGGACTCATCAAGCTCCTAAGTGTGATTGTGTGCCCTGGCGGCCTTATTCTTCAGCAGGTAGGAATCATCAAGCTCCTAAGTGTGTAGTTGTGTACCTTGGCGGTCTATTTCTTCACCAGGTACGGCTCATCAAGTTCGTGGGTTTGTGACTGTGTATCCTGGCGGTGTATTTCTTCAAAGGCAGGACTCAACAAATTTCTGGGTGAGTGTTTACGTATCCTGGTGGTGATTTTTTTCACCAGGTAGGGCTCATCAAGTTACTGGGTGTGTGATTGTGTATCCTGGTGATTTATTTCTTCACCAGGTAGGGCTCATCAAATTCCTGAGTGTGTGTTTGTGTATCCTGGTGGTCTATTTCTTCAGCAGGTAGGACTCATCAACTCCCTAAGTGCGTGGTTGTGTATCCTGGTGGTCTATTTCTTCACCAGGTAGAGCTCATCAAGTTACTGGGTGTGTGATTATGTATCCTGGTGATTTATTTCTTCACCAGGTAGGGCTCATCAAATTCCTGAGTGTGTGTTTGTGTATCCTGGTGGTCTATTTCTTCACCAGGTAGTACTCATCAACTTCCTAAGTGTGGTTGTGTATCCTGGTGGTCTATTGCATCACCAGGTAGGGCTCATCAAGTTCCTGAGTGTGTGTTTGTGTATCCTGGTGATTTATTTCTTCACCAGGTAGGGCTCATCTAATTCCTGAGTGTGTGTTTGTGTATCCTGGTGGTCTATTTCATCACCAGGTAGGGCTCATCAAGTTCCTGAGTGTGTGTTTGTGTATCCTGGTGGTCTATTTCATCACCAGGTAGGGCTCATCAAGTTCCTGAGTGTGTGTTTGTGTATCCTGGTGGTCTATTTCTTCACCAGGTAGGGTTCATCAAATTCCTGTGTGTGTGTTTGTGTATCCTGGTGGTCTATTTCTTCACCAGGTAGGCCTCATCAACTTCCTAAGTGTGGTTGTGTACCCTGGTGGTCTATTTCTTCACCAGGTAGGGTTCATCAAGTTCCTGAGTGTGTGCCTGTGTATGCTAATGGCCTATTTCTTAATCAGGTAGGACATCAGCTTCCTGAGTGTGTGACTGTGTATGCTAGTGGCCTATTTCTTCATCAGGTAGGTCATCAGGTTCCTGAGTGAGTGACTGTGTATGCTAGTGTCCTCTTTTCTTCATCAGGTAGGTCATCATGCTCCTGAGTGAGTGACTGTGTATGCTAGTGTCCTCTTTTCTTCATCAGGTAGGTCATCATGTTCCTGAGTGAGTGACTGTGTATGCTAGTGTCCTCTTTTCTTCATCAGGTAGGTCATCATGCTCCTGAGTGAGTGACTGTGTATGCTAGTGTCCTCTTTTCTTCATCAGGTAGGTCATCAGGTTTCTGAGTGAGTGACTGTGTATGCTAGTGTCCTCTTTTCTTCATCAGGTAGGTCATCATGTTCCTGAGTGTATGCCTGTGTATGCTAGTGGCCTATTTCTTCATCACGTAGGTCATCAGTTTTCTAAGTGTGTGATTGTGTGTGCTGGCGGCCTTTGTCTTCATCAGTTAGGATTCAACAGGTTCCTGAGTGTGTGATTGTGTATGCTGGCGGCTTATTTCTTCATTAGGTAGGTCATCATGTTCCTGAGTGTATGACTGTGTATGCTAGTGGCCTATTTCTTCATCACGTAAGTCATCAGTTTTCTGAGTGTGTGATTGTGTGTGCTGGCGGCCTATTTTTTCATCAGTTAGGATTCATCAGGTTCCTGAGTGTGTGATTGTGTATGCTAGTGGCTTATTTCTTCATTAGGTAGGAACCATCAGGTTTCTGAGTGTGTGATTTTGTATACTGGCGGCCTATTTTTTCATTAGGTAGGAATCATCAGTTTCCTGAGTGTGTGATTGTGTATGCTGGCGGCCTATTTCTTCATTAGGTAGGAACCATCAGGTTTCTGAGTGTGTGATTGTGTGTGCTGGCGGCCTATTTCTTCATTAGGTAGGAATCATCAGTTTCCTGAGTGTGTGATTGTGTATGCTGGCGCCTTCTTTCTTCATTAGGTAGGAATTATCAGTTTCCTGAGTGTGTGATTGTGTGTGCTGGCGGCCTATTTCCTCAACAGGTAGGAATCATCAGTTTCCTGAGTGTGTGATTGTGTGTGCTGGCGGCTTCTTTCTTCATTAGGTAGGAATCATCAGTTTCCTGAGTGTGTGATTGTGTGTGCTGGCGGCCTATTTCTTCAACAGGTAGGAATCATCAGTTTCCTGAGTGTGTGACTGTGTATGCTGGCGGCCTATTTCTTCATTAGGTAGGAATCATCAGTTTTCTGAGTGTGTGATTGTGTATGCTGGCGGCTTATTTCTTTATCAGGTAGGAATCATCAGTTTCCTGAGTGTGTGATTGTGTATGCTGGCGGCCTATTTCTTCATTAGGTAGGAATCATCAGTTTCTTGAGTGTGTGATTGTGTATGCTAGCGGCGTCTTTCTTCATTAGGTAGGAATCATCAGTTTCTTGAGTGTGTGATTGTGTATGCTAGCGGCCTATTTCTTCATTAGGTAGGAATCATCAGTTTCCTGAGTGTGTGATTGTGTGTGATGGCGGCCTATTTCTTCAACAGGTAGGAATCATCAGTTTCTTGAGTGTATGATTTTTTGTGCTGGCGGCTTATTTCTTCATTAGGTAGGAATCATCAGTTTCCGTAATGTGTGATTGTGTGTGCTGGCGGCCTATTTCTTCATTAGGTAGGAATCATCAGTTTCTTGAGTGTGTGATTTTTTGTGCTGGCGGCTTATTTCTTCATCAGGTAGGAATCATCAGTTTCCTGAGTGTGTGATTGTGTGTGCTGGCGGCCTATTTCTTCATTAGGTAGGAATCATCAGTTTCCTGAGTGTGTGATTGTGTGTGCTGGCGGCCTATTTCTTCAACAGGTAGGAATCATCAGTTTCCTGAGTGTGTGATTGTGTATGCTCGCGGCCTATTTCTTCATCAGGTATGAAAAATCAGGCTCCTGATTGTGTGAATGTGTATCCTGGATGTCTATTTCTTCGCAGGGAAGACATCATCATGATCCTGGGTGTGTGATGGTATATTCTGACGGCCTCTTTCTTCACAAGGTAAGGTTCTACATGTTCTTGGCTGTGTGGTTGTATATCCTGACAGCCTATTTCTTCACAAGCTAGGGATCATCATGTTCCTGGATGTGTGATCGTATGTCCTGACGGCCTATTTCTGCACAAGTTAGGGTTTATTCGTGTTCTTGGGTGTGTGATTGTGTATCCTGGCGGCCTATTTCTTCATCAGGTGGGATTCATCACGTTCCTCAGTATATGATTGTGTATACTGGCGGCCTATTTCTTCACCAGGTAGAGCTCATCAGGTTACTGGGAGTGTGACTGTGTCTGCTAGCGGCCTATTTCTTCATCAAGTAGGGTCCATCAAGTTCCTAGGAGTTTGACCGTTTATGTTGGCGGCCAATTTCTTCACCAGTTGGGACACATCGGGATCCTGGGAGTGTAACTGGGTATACTGGCGGTCTATTTCTTCACAAGGTAGGGCTCATGAAGTTGCTAGACGTGTGCCTGTGTATTCTGGTAGCCTATTTCTTGACTAGCAGGGGCCCATCACGTTCCTAGAGGTATCGCTGTGTATCCTGGCGGCCTATTTCTTCACCAGTTAGGGCTCTTCAGGTTCCGTGACGTGTAACTGTGCACTGGGGGTCTATTTCTTCACCAGTTGGGGCCCATCAAGTTCCTGGGTGTGTGACTCTGTAACCTGGCGGTATAGTTCTTCGGCAGGTAGGTCTCATCATGTACTTGGGCGTGTGACTGTGATTGCTGGAGGTGTATTTATTCACCAGGTAGGCCACATCAAGTTCCTGACTATGTGACTGTGTAACCTGGCGACATAACTTTTAACAAGGAAGGGATCATCAAGCTCCTGAATGTGTGATTGTATATCCTGGTGGCCTATTTCTTCACCAGGTACGGCTCATTAAGCTCCTGAGTGTGAGGTTGTGTATGTTAGCGGCCTATTTGTTCAATAGGTAGGGCTCATCAAGTTCCGGAGTTTGACCGTGTATCGTGCCGACCTAACTTTTCACAAAGAAGGGATCATCAGATTCCTGGGTGTGCGATTGTATATCCTGGCGGCCTAAATCTTCTCCAGGTAGGGCTCATCAAGTTCCTGAGTGTGTGATTGTATATCCTGAAGGCCTATTTCTTCACAAAGTAAGGATCATCAGGTTCCTGTGTGTGTGTGATTGTGTATCCTGACGGCCTATTTCTTCACAAAGTAAGGATCATCAGGTTCCTTTGTGTGTGATCATATATCCTGACGGCCTATTTCTTCAGAAGGTGGGAATCATCAGCTTCCTGGGCGTGTGATTGTATATCCTGGCGGGCTATTTCTTCACAGGGAGGGGATCATTAGGTTCCTGGGAGTGTTATTGTGTGTCCTGACGGCCTATTTCTTCACAAGGAACGGATCATCAGGATCCTGGGTGTGTGATTGTGTATCCTGACGGCCTATTTCTTCACAGGGAGGGGATTATTAGGTTCCTGGGCGGGTGATTATGTATCCTGATTGCCTATTTCTACACAAGGAACGGATCATCAGGATCCTGGGTGTGTGATTGTGTATCATGACGGCCTATTTCTTCACAAGGTGGGGATCATCAGCTTCCTGGGTGTGTGATTGTATATCCTGGCGGCCTATTTCTTCACAAGGTGGGGATCATCAGCTTCCTGGGTGTGTGATTGTGTATCCTGACGGCCTATTTCTTCACAAGGAACGGATCATCAGGACCCTGGGTGTGTGATTGTTTATCCTGGAAGCCTATTTCTTCACAAAGAACGGATAATTAGGATCCTGGGTGTGTGATTGTGTACCCTGGCGGCCTATTTCTTCAACCAGGTAGGACTCATCAAGGTCATGGGTGTGTCACTGTTTAACCTGGCGGCCTATTTCTTCAACAGGTAGGACCCATCAAGTTACTGGGTGTGTGATTGTGTATCCTGGTGATTTATTTCTTCACCAGGTAGGGCTCATCAAATTCCTGAGTGTGTGTTTGTGTATCCTGGTGGTCTATTTCTTCAGCAGGTAGGACTCATCAACTCCCTAAGTGCGTGGTTGTGTATCCTGGTGGTCTATTTCTTCACCATGTAGAGCTCATCAAGTTACTGGGTGTGTGATTGTGTATCCTGGTGATTTATTTCTTCACCAGGTAGAGGCTCATCAAATTCCTGAGTGTGTGTATGTGCATCCTGGTGGTCAAGTTCTTCACCAGGTAGGGCTCATCAAATTCCTGAGTGTGTGTTTGTGTATCCTGGTGGTCTATTTCTTCAGCAGGTAGGACTCATCAACTCCCTAAGTGCGTGGTTGTGTATCCTGGTGGTCTATTTCTTCACCATGTAGAGCTCATCAAGTTACTGGGTGTGTGGCTGTGTATCCTGGTGGTCTATTTCATCACCAGGTAGGGCTCATCAAGTTCCTGAGTGTGTGACTGTGTATGCTAGTAGCCTATTTCTTCATCAGGCAGGTCATCAGGTTCCTGAGTGAGTGACTGTGTATGCTAGTGTCCTCTTTTCTTCATCAGGTAGGTCATCATGTTCCTGAGTGAGTGACTGTGTATGCTAGTGTCCTCTTTTCTTCATCAGGTAGGTCATCATGTTCCTGAGTGTGTGACTGTGTATGCTAGTGGCCTATTTCTTCATCACGTAGGTCATCAGTTTTCTAAGTGTGTGATTGTGTGTGCTGGCGGCCTATGTCTTCATCAGTTAGGATTCAACAAGTTCCTGAGTGTGTGATTGTGTATGCTAGTGGCCTATTTCTTCATCACGTAGGTCATCATGTTCCTGAGTGTGTGACTGTGTATGCTAGTGGCCTATTTCTTCATCACGTAGGTCATCAGTTTTCTGAATGTGGGATTGTGTGTGCTGGCGGCCTATTTCTTCATCAGTTAGGATTCATCAGGTTCCTGACTGTGTGATTGTGTATGCTAGTGGCCTATTTCTTCATCACGTAGGTCATCAGTTTTCTGAGTGTGTGACTGTGTATGCTAGTGGACTATGTCTTCATCAGTTAGGATTCATCAGGTTCCTGAGTGTGTGATTGTGTATGCTGGCGGCTTATTTCTTCATTAGGTAGGAACCATCAGGTTTCTGAGTGTGTGATTTTGTATACTGGCGGCCTATTTCTTCATTAGGTAGGAATCATCAGTTTCCTGAGTGTGTGATTGTGTATGCTGGCTGCCTATTTCTTCATTAGGTAGGAATCATCAGTTTCCTGAGTGTGTGATTGTGTATGCTGGCGGCCTATTTCTTCATTAGGTAGGAACCATCATGTTCCGGAGGGTGTGATTGTGTGTGCTGGCGGCCTATTTCTTCATTAGGTAGGAATCATCAGTTTCCTGAGTGTGTGATTGTGTATGCTGGCGGCCTATTTCTTCATTAGGTAGGAACCATCATGTTCCGGAGGGTGTGATTGTGTGTGCTGGCGGCCTATTTCTTCATTAGGTAGGAATCATCGGTTTCCTGAGTGTGTGATTGTGTATGCTGGCGCCTTATTTCTTCATTAGGTAGGAATCATCAGTTTCCTGAGTGTGTGGTTGTGTGTGCTGGCGGCCTATTTCTTCAACAGGTAGGAATCATCAGTTTCCTGAGTGTGTGATTGTGTGTGCTGGCGGCTTCTTTCTTCATTAGGTACGAATCATCAGTTTCCTGAGTGTGTGATTGTGTGTGCTGGCGGCCTATTTCTTCAACAGGTAGGAATCATCAGTTTCCTGAGTGTGTGATTGTGTGTGCTGGCGGCCTATTTCTTCAACAGGTAGGAATCATCAGTTTCCTGAGTGTGTGATTGTGTGTGCTGGCGGCCTATTTCTTCAACAGGTAGGAATCATCAGTTTCCTGAGTGTGTGGTTGTGTGTGCTGGCGGCCTATTTCTTCAACAGGTAGGAATCATCAGTTTCCTGAGTGTGTGATTGTGTGTGCTGGCGGCTTCTTTCTTTATCAGGTAGGAATCATCAGTTTCCTGAGTGTGTGACTGTGTATGCTGGCGGCCTATTTCTTCATCAGTTAGGAATCATCAGTTTTCTGAGTGTGTGATTGTGTATGCTGGCGTCTTATTTCTTTATCAGCTAGGAATCATCAGTTTCCTGAGTGTGTGATTGTGTATGCTGGCCGCTATTTCTTCATTAGGTAGGAATCATCAGTTTCCTGAGTGTGTGATTGTTTATGCTGGCGGCTTCTTTCTTCATTAGGTAGGAATCATAAGTTTCCTGAGTGTGTGATTGTGTGTGATGGCGGCCTATTTCTTCAACAGGTAGGAATCATCAGTTTCCTGAGTGTGTGATTTTTTGTGCTAGCGGCTTATTTCTTCATTAGGTAGGAATCATCAGTTTCCTGAATGTGTGATTGTGTGTGCTGGCGGCCTATTTCTTCATTAGGTAGGAATCATCAGTTTCCTGAGTGTGTGATTGTGTGTGCTGGCGACCTATTTCTTCAACAGGTAGGAATCATCAGGTTCCTGAGTGTGTGATGGTGTAAGCTGGAGGTGTATTTCTTCATCAGGTAGGAATCATCAGGTTCCTGAGTGTGTGATGGTGTAAGCTGGAGGTGTATTTCTTCATCAGGTAGGAAACATCAGGTTCCTGAGTGTGTGATGGTGTAAGCTGGAGGTGTATATCTTCATCACGTAGGAAACATCAGGTTCCTGAGTGTGTGATGGTGTAAGCTGTAGGCCTATTTTTTCAACAGTTAGGAATCATCAGTTTCCTGAATGTGAAATTGTGTATGCTGGCGGCCTATTTCTTCACCAGGTAGGAATCATCAGGTTTCTGAGTGTGTGATTGCGTATGCTGGCGGCCTATTTCTTCATCAGGTTTCTGAGTGTGTGATTGTGTATGCTGGCGGCCTATTTCTTCACCAGGTAGGAATCATCAGGTTTCTGAGTGTGTGATTGTGTATGCTGGCGGCCTATTTCTTCACCAGGTAGGAATCATCAGGTTTCTGAGTGTGTGATTGTGTATGCTAGTGCCTATTTCTTCACCAGGTAGGAATCATCAGGATTCTGAGTGTGTGATTGTGTATGCTGGCTGCCTATTTCTTCAACAGATAGGAATCATCAGTTTCCTGAATGTGAAATTGTGTATGCTGGCGGCATATTTCTTCACCAGGTAGGAATCACCAAGTTCCTGAGTGTGTAAATTTGTATGCTAGGGGTCTGTTCCTTCACCAGGTAGAGCTCATCAAGTTCCTGAGTGTGTAACCATGTATGCTGGCGGCCTATTTGTTCACTATTTAGGAATAATCAGGTCCCTGAGTGTGTGACCGTGTATGCTGGTGGCCTATTTATTCACCAGTTAGGAATAAGCAGGTCCCTTAGTGTGTGACCGTATATGCTGGCGGCTTATTGCTTCACCAGGTAGCGCTCACTAAGATCCTGGGTGTGTTACCGTGTATGCTGGCGGCCTATTTCATCACCAGGTATGAATAATCAGGTTCCTGAGTGTGTGTCTGCGTATGCAGGAGGCTTATTTCTTCATCAGGTATGAATAATCAGGTTCTTGAATGTGTGATTGCGTATGCAGGAGGTTATTTCTTCATCAGGTTGGGCCCATCATGTTTCTGAGTGTGTGAATGTATATCCTGGCGGCTTAATTCTTCACCAGATATGACTCATCAATTTCCTGAGTGTGTGACTATGTATCCTGGTGGCTTATATTCTTCACCAGATAGGGCTCATCAAGCTCCTGAGTGGGTGATTGTGTATGCTGGCGGCCTCTTACTTCATCAGGTGGAATAATCAGGTCTCTGAATGTGTGACAGTGTATGCTGGCGGCCTATTTCTTCACCAGATAGTGCTCGTTAAATTCCTGGGTGTGTGACTGTGTATGCTGGAGGCCTGTTTCTTCACCAGGTAGGGCTCTTCAAGTTCCTGGTTGCGTGACTGTGTACACTGGGGGTATATTTCTTCACCAGTTTGGACACATCAAGTTCCTGTGTGTGACTGTGTATCCTGGCGGTAAATTTCTTCAGCAGGTAGAGCTCATCTTGTTCCTGGGCGTGTGACTGTGTATGCTGGCGGCCTATTTCTTCACCAGGTAGGCAACATCAATTTCCTGACTGTGTGACTGGTATCCTTGCGACCTAACGCTTCACAAAGAAGAGATCATCAGCTTCCTGGATGTGTGATTGTATATCCTGGCGGCCTATTTCTTCACAAGGTAGGGTTAATTAAGCTCCTGAGTGTGTGGTTGTGTATGCCAGCGCCGTATTTTTTCAACAGGTAGTGCTCATCAAGTTCCTGAGTTTGACCGTGTATCCTGCCGACTAACTCTTCTCAAAGAAGGGATCATCAGATTCCTGGTTGTGTGATTGTATATCCTGGCGGCCCAAATCTGCACTAGGTAGGGTTCGTGAAGTTCCTAAATGTGTGATTGTGTAATCTGGCGGCCTTTTTCTTCACCAGGTAGGGCTCATCAAGTTCCTAAGTGTGTGATTGTGTATCCTGGCGGCATATTTCTGCACCAGGTATTGCTCATCAAGTTACTAAGTGTGTGATTGTATATCCTAGTGGTCTATTTCTTCAATAGGTAGGGTTCATGAAGTTCCTGAGTTTCTCACTGTGTATGCTGGCGGTCTATTTCTTCATCAGGTAGGGCTCATCCAGCTCCTGGGTGTGTGACTGTGTATCCTGGTGGTCTATTTATTCACCAGGTAGGGCTCATCCAGCTCTTGGTGTGTGACTGTGTATCCTGGCGGTCTATTTATTCACCAGGTAGGGCTCATCAAGTTCCTGTTTGCGTGACTTTGTATCCTGGCGGTCTATTTCTTCACCAGGTAGGGCTCATCAAGTTCCTGTGTGTGTGAGACTGTGTATCCTGGCGGTCTATTTCTTCACCAGGTAGGCCTCATCTAGTTCCTGGGTGTGTAACAATCGGTCTTGGCGGTCTATTTCTTCACCAGGTAGGGCTCATTAGGTTCCTGTGTGTGATTTCTTATGCTGGTGGTCTATTTCTTCACCAGGTGGGGCTCATCAAGTTCCTGGGTGTGTGACTGTGTATCTTGGCGGTCTATTTCTTCACCATGTAGGGCTCATCAAGTTCCTGAGTGTGTGGTTGTTTATCGTGGTGAACTATTTCTTCACCAGGTAGGGCTCATGAAGTTCAGGGGTGTGTGCCTGTGTATCCTGGCGGTCGATTTCTTCACAAGGTAGGGCTCATCAAGCTCCTGGGTGTGTGACTATGTATCCTAGTGGTCTATTTCTTCACCAGGTAGGGCTCATCATGTTCCTGGTTGTGTGACTGTGTATGCTGGAGGCCTAAATCTTCACCTGCTAGGTCCATCAAGTTTCTGGTTTTGCGACTGTGTATGCTGGCGGCCTAAATCTTCACCAGGTAGGGTTCATCAAGTTTCTGAGTGTGTGTCTATGTATGCTGGCGCCCTTAAACATCACCAGGTAGTGCTCATCAAGTTCCTGTGTGTGTGACTGTGTATGTTAGCGGCCTAAATCTTCACCAGTTTGAACTCATCAAGTTCCCGGGGGGTGTGGCTGTGTATGCCTAGCAGCCTATTTCGTCACCAGGTAGGGCACATGAGGTTCCTGAGTGTGTGATTGTGTAAGCTGGCGGCCTATTTCTTCTTAAGGTAGGAATCATCAGGTTCCTGATTGCGTGACTCTGATTGCTAGTGGCGTATTTCTTCATCAGGTAGGACATCAGGTTCCTGAGTGTGATTGTGTATGCTGTCGGCCTATTTCATCATCAGGTAGGAACCATCAGGTTCCTGAGTGTGTGATTGTGTATGCTGGCGGCCAATTTCTTCATTAGGTAGGAATAATCAAGTTCCTGAGTGTGTGGCTCTGTATGCTAGTGGCCTGTTTCTTCATCAGGTAGGAATCTTCAGGTTCCTGAGTGTGTGATCGTATTTGCTGGCGGCCTAATTCTTCACAAGGTTGGCCTTATCAAGTTCCTGAGTGTGTGGCTGTGTATGCTGGCGGCCTATTTCTTATACAGGTAGGGCTCATCAAGTTCCTGGGTTTTGACTGTGCATCCTGGCGGACAAAGTCTTCACCAGGCAGGGCTCATTAAATTCCTGGGTGTGCGACTGTGTACGCTGGCGGCCTATTTCTTCACCAGGTAGGGCTCATCAGGTTCTTGAGTGTGTGAGTGTGTATGCTGGCGGCCTATTTGTTCATTAGTTAGGAATCATCAGGTTCATGTGTGTGTGTGACTGTGTATGCTGGCAGCCTACTTCTTCATCAGGTAGGTCATCAGGTTACTGAGTGTGTGATTTTGTATGCTGGCGGCCTATTTCTTCACCAGCTAGGAATCGTCAAGTTCCTGAGTGTGTGAATGTGTACGCTAGTGGCCTGTTTCTTCACCAGGTAGAGCTGATAAAGTTTCTGAGAGTGTGAGCGTGTATGCTGCCGGCCTATTTATTCACCAGGTTGGGCTCATCAAGTTCCTGAGTGTGTGACTGTGTAACGTGGCGGCTTAATTCTTCACCAGGTAGGGCACATAAAGTTTCTGAGTGTTTGATTGTGTATCCTGGCGACCTAAGTCTTCACCAGGTACGGCTCATCTAGTTCCTGAGTTTGTGATTGTATATCCTGACGGCTTATTTCTTCACAAGGTAGGGATCATCTGGTTCCTGAATATGTGGTTGTATATCCTGACGGCTTATTTGTTTACAAGGTAAAGTTCGTGGGTATATGGTTGTATATCCTGAGGGCATATTTCTTCACAAGGTAGGGATCATCTGGTTCTGAATATGTGGCTGTATATCCTGAGTGGCTTATTTCTTTACAAGGTAGGGATATGCAAGTTCGTTGGTATGTGGTTGTATATCCTGACGGCTTATTTCTTTATAGGGTAGGGATAATCTGGTTCCTGGTTATGTGGTTGTATATCCTGACGGCTTATTTCTTTACAACGTAGGGATATTCAAGTTCGTGGGTATGTGGTTGTATATCCTGACGGCTTATTTCTTTACAACGTAGGGATATTCAAGTTCGTGGGTATGTGGTTGTATATCCTGACGGCTTATTTCTTCACAACGTAGGGATATTCAAGTTCGTGGGTATGTGGTTGTATATCCTGACGGCTTATTTCTTCACAACGTAGGGATATTCAAGTTCGTTGGTATGTGGTTGTATATCCTGACGGCTTATTTCTTTACAACGTAGGGATATTCAAGTTCGTGGGTATGTGGTTGTATATCCTGACGGCCTATTTCTTCACAAGGAAGGGATAATGAAGTTCTTGGCCTGTTTGGAGATTGAGATGTGGCTGCATATCGTGACTGACCTTTGGATGTTATTATAAGTACTTTGGAGTAAAGAGCTGATCCCGTACCTTGGGCAGCTTCTCGACACTGATGGTGGGACTACGAGACGAGCCTGATTTCTGTTGCAGTTTCATCATGTGGGTGTTTGATCGCTGGAGTCCTTACAGCTACCAGAACAACCGCGAGAAGTACAAGGACGACGAAGAGAAGCGAGAGTTCAGTTTGAAGGAATGTTTGTGGTTCTGTCTGACATCACTGACCCCTCAAGGTGGGGGCGAGGCGCCCAAGAACCTGTCAGGACGTCTTGTTGCTGCTACCTGGTGGTTGTTCGGCTTCATCATCATCGCCTCATACACGGCCAATCTCGCCGCCTTCCTCACAGTGTCGAGACTGGACTCTGTGGTGGAGTCGCTGGACGACCTGCTCAAGCAGTACAAGATACAGTATGCAACCATCAACAACTCCGATGCTATGACGTACTTCCAGAGGATGGCGGACATTGAGTACCGCTTCTACGAGTGAGTACCTAAAAACTTCACACATTTCTCAGCCTTCTGAATCCAAAAAGGTGTGTGCATGAATATGTCTATGAAAACGAAACTTGATATTTAGGTTCAGTATCTTCCAAAGATGGAACAAAAAGATTTTCAAGAAATATCCGTCCACCCCAAACTCCTTTTATATGAAATATGTTTCCAGATGTTTTGTTTTCTCAAAATTTTTTCTAATGAATTTGTTTAAAATGCCACAAATTAAATATCCAAATAAATATCTTGAGTTTTCTGAGAAGTCCACTTCATTCAGAAACAATTTTGTACAAGTGGTGAACTTAAGAAATAGACCTCTTTAAAACACACAATTTACTTCAAATGTGGCATCAGCCATTTGCAGCTGTCCGTTAATAGTGGTTTTAATGTTTCAATACTTGGTAAGTCCTGTTGCTATTTACTTGTTTCTCGCGATGTCACTGAAAGAGTATGAAATTTTAAAAGAAGGGTGAGCCGCTCTTAAACACCTGTCTATCGCTTGAGTTTTGTCTACAACTTAATGATATTAAGGGCGGATTGGTGACCCACTCATTATATCAAACTGAAATTTCTACAGCAAGTAGATGAATAGCTTTCAACTTCACTGATATACTTTCTTTAATAAGGGATTTTCATAATTACACCATCCTTTGTTTAAGATTTATAAAAACTTCCAGATAAAGAAAATCTTGTCATTAATTAATTTCCAAAACTAATATTCCAACTCAGTAGCAGGGGCAAGAGTACCTGCTACGGTAAAAGGTACAAAAACAAAGCCTCTGAAAGAATAAATAAGATTATTCCTTTGTATGTTGTCTTCTTGCCTATTATCGGAGGGGACTACCTATGCCGAAACACGAGTGGCCCTACAGTTTCCAGATTCAGACAGAACAAAGGTCCACACGAAACCAAAGTCTCCCTCCAAGACCCAGGGGAGGGCGTCAACCCAGTGACACTCCCACCTGTGGATTTTCCATTACCTTGTAACTTTAACAAGGCTCCCGGAGCGGATATGTCAGTTACCCGCGTCAACCCCAAAGGGAAAGCCTCAGTAGGGCCGATAGTGAACTAGCCAGCTATCCAGGGGTCTCACAACCCTCTGGGCACCACCGTACCCAATCTCCCATGGGTATCGGGAAGCACTGCCCCGTCGAGACCAACCCAATCCGAACGGGAGAGCTAGAAGTACGCATCACGACACTGAAGTAGCGGTTCGTATAGCCAGCAAGCAACCGAGTGACAGAGAGCGCCTTTCTCCCTGCCGCGCCGACACTTGCAACAAACCCAAAGGGGGTAAAGGGAGCAGCATTCGATAGGTCAGAGTGAGCGGTCGGTGATAAGTAGTTAGTTTCTCATCATCATTCAGTTGCAGTTAAACTTCAACCATGTTCTTAACGCCAAAACAAATACCCAGGGTCGCGCGGCTCTCCAACCGTGGGGGTTTCCCATGAGAACAATACCCCCCCCCCCGCTTTTGGGCAAATGGAAGCGCGTCACCTCGGTAGGGCCGACAGCCATCTACCAACTCTCACTCACGCTTGGTGCCGGAGAACATCGAGGCCTGGGCGGAAAACCAGCCAGACGTACACAATCACCCACTGCCCCGCCGAGTCCAACCCAATCCGAACAACTCCCTATCGGGAGGAGCTCGAATGCTCAGCCCTCTAGTGACGTCAGAAGTACCACGAGTGCTAGGGGTTTGCAGTGCTTGCACCACGGCAGCTGAAGGGGTCGGAACCCCTCCCCTACGAGTAGATACAGAACAACACTTAGACGTTCTTATATTGTCCTAACATTTAATTTCTCTGTCTTTAATAGTTTCTTAGAAAAAGCTGCTCAAAGCAATGCAAGTAGCCACATGACTTGAGCACACAGAAGCTGCCACACTTAACAGTAGTACCAATTTGTAGAGCAAAACTTCCCTTATCTCTCTGTTCCAAAGTGTACAGCAGTAATGGTTTCTTTTTCTCCAGTGAAGTGTTACAGATGTCATAACGTACTTGTTCCATTACATCGACACTGAACCCAGTCCAGGGAGATGATGCGTGATTATAATGCACATATATTTTACCTGAAATCTACTCAATTTACATATAAAATGCACTTTTATCCTTTTGTTGAAGTAACTCAAAAATGTTGTCAAGCTGCTCTTGATGTGGAACAGGATCTGGAAGGACATGAGTTTGAATGACAGTCTCTCTGAAGTGGAGCGTTCCAAACTTGCTGTCTGGGACTATCCTGTTAGTGATAAATACACAAAACTCTGGCATGCCATGAAGGAGACAGGATTTCCTCCGACCATGGACGAGGCCATCGAGCGAGTGCTTGCGTCCAAATCATCCAGTGAAGGTTTTGCTCTCATTGGTAAGCAACACGTTTCCACACTTACATAACTTTGCACACATTTCTGGTATGTTCTAGTATAGTGAAACATGTTCAAGTTGCAAGTTCTAAACCTTTTTCTGTTTTGGCGAGATTTGCATATTATCCAGATGCTCCTAATTATTTTCCTACGTGTAGTTATAAGACTAGGCGGCGCCGTGGCCGAGTGGTTAGACTGCTCGCCTCCCGCCGAGGCGGACCAGGTTCAATCCCAGGGACCTGCATGTGGGATTTGTGGTGGACGAAGCGGCGTCTGGGCGGGTTTTCTCCGGTTTCCCCCGCCATTCATTCCACCAACTGCTCCATCATCACCTTTCCTTTCATCCATTTCACCCACATTTCGTTTCATCTACTTCCTTCATCCCATACCAGGCATCGGGCTGATCACCCATCCTGGATGCTCTGTCCGATCCATGAATGTCTGCTCCTCGACGGGCCTCTGACCCCAGGCACCCGCTTGTAAGTCCTGGGGGGTGTAAGTTCTACATAAGAGGAGGGTAAACAGATAATGAATGAATGGATGAATAGTTATAAGACTAATTGCTAATATTTCTATAATATATGGTAATAACAGTGATAAAAAAATTGAGTCGCAGTTGAAACAGTTACATGTTTTTCATCTTGACGGTTTCAAGAGCTACTTGCTCTCATCATCAGAAGTCACCGACTGGAAGTAGATGATCATTTGCATCACTCAGCACACAGGTATGTCGATGATATATTGCAATAGTACCTAGCAACTTCATCCACGATTCCTTCAAATTATTCAATTTACAGAACAAACCTTCACTATGGAAACTGAAAATGAAAGCACATTATCATTCCTAGATTTAAACTAATTAAAAGATTATCAATTTTGGTATCCACAGGAAGCCTACACATTCTGAAAACTACATAAAAATATAATGGTTTCAACCCAGTCCCACACAAACAGTTTAACCTATAGCTTGGTTTACATGCCATCAATACAAACAATGGCTTTGCTAAACAACAGTACAATTCAAGAAACAGGATACCACAAAGCTCACCTAACAAAAACAACAAAATTATTTTTAAAAAGTTCACTTTCCACCCAAGGACCCACTCATTCCACAACACCTTCAAAAACCACATCTGCCCAGCTATACAAAAAAAGAAATTAATTCTGGAGCAATTACTCTGCAACAAATCAAAGGACAAAATATCTCAAAACAAAAAGCAGGAATCTATCAAATTAATTGCCCAAATCTACATAAGTAAAAGAAAAAGAAATTTAGAGACCAGTTTAAAAGAATACATGAGACGCACCAGTTTTGGACTACAAATCACACCACGTAACTGTCGTAGTGCAACAGAGTTGGATACTTGGGAAAAGATAACACTGTGTAATGTTGTCACCAAACCCTCATCGCCAGATCTAGCTGGTCAAGATGAAAAGCAATGTTAACTGTTTCAACACCAACTCAATTTTTCTACAACCTTGCTAATAGTTTCATAATCATGTATTTTATAAAAAGGTTTCACTTAAGTTGCCTACAAGCCGTTCACTCCTTATGTATACTTTATTTTTTAAGCCTTTCTAGATTTTCATTTTGCTACATTTGAACTGTAATATCAGTTCTTTCTAGTGCATTTCTGTTTTTAATTTAACCCCATCATTTAGTGCCAAATTTTTACATTTATCAAAAAGGCATAGCTTTTCTCACAATACTCTGTTCCAAGCAACAAACAACACTGAAGAAAAAATAAACATTTGCAACCCTAACCACATAGTCTCTGTATGCTTTCACATTTACCTTATTGACCTGCATTTGTAGTTTCCTTGGAAGCACAGCGTATCCCAAAACAATTGCATTTATAAACAATATACATTGTTATTGGACATTTCAAATAAAATATTGACAGTATAAGATGCAGGACAGACAAGAGTTTACAATTGCTCAATTAAAACCTAAAGGATGTAGAGTTGGAATTAATCTTTACAACATATTGCACTTTTCCATAAATTCTTGCACTGTATAAAACAATGCTGTAGCAGGAAACTGTTTCTAAAGGCTACGTGTAATTTATTGTAAACTATTAATCCAGTGTGTATAAAGCCTTCTTCAAAATGTTTCCATCTATGTAAATTATTTTTATGTGTATCATGTGAGTGTACCTGAGATAATGTATTGAACTGGTGCAGATTGGCTTTAACATAATTCAACAATTCAAAGATATATGCATATATATACACACACAGACAGGATAATGGTAGTATTTTTAATTTCTTGAAAAACTCACTGCAGCTTGTTCTACAATTTATATTCATAATTATATGAATGGTTCTTTTTTTAATTGTAAATACTAGTTTTACTAGACTGGAGTTTCCCCAAACACTACAGCATAATGCAAGAATGAATGAAGGTTTGCATAATGAAATGTCTGCAATATCATAATGATTATTGCCTCTCTAATATGTCTTAGGGTAAAGCATACTTCGCTAAGGCTTCAATATGATTTAAGTTCTGACTTAGAGTTATGCCCAAGAATTTTGCCTCTGAAACTAAATTAATATTATTTGCATCAAATTTGAAGCATTTGCATCAGGACTTTGGAACCGAAAGGTTGAGGCGTAAATTGCAAAGTAGAAGAAGGAGATGAAATTTGATTTTAGGAGTATTTTCTGATTTGTGTTGACAATGCTGAAAGATTGTTTTAGAAGATGATTATTTTGAAAGCAATTAGTGATCTGGGTACTAGCAGTTTCACTACTTGCATTTAGTTCTTGTGTATCGTTTCCTTTTACTAGCACTATGTTTGCATTTCCATGTAGACTGACCAGTTTCCATATTATTGAGGTAGACTTAAAGGCCAGGTTTCAGTGTATCTAGTTACATTTGAAACCTTGTTGTTTCATTGCATACATAAGAGTGCACTTTGTGTTATGGATAGCTGCAATTTCAATGCTTCCTTTTTCTACTGCATACTTGAAGTAAGTAGAGCAAGTAGGCCCCTGAAACTCAATAAAAGCGCTTGTAGAAAAATGTCTGTGTCTGTCAACAGCATTACTTTAAATCAAAAAGTTGGTTAAACACCAAACTTTGTGTTTTTAAGTTCAAAGGCTACAAAAGATGCAATACAAAGATTTCTAGGAAAATGCCCCCCAAACTATCTTTTACTTGGAAATATTTTTGTTATTTTTTTATTTTCTCAAAAATAGCTCTAACAATTTTGGTTAAAATATCACTTGAGCCTACTGTATTGCCAACATACCGAGAAGGAAATATATAATAAAACTATTTCTATAAAATCTGTTTATCTTCATTAGTTTCTTGAAGAGTTGGTAGAGAAAGTCATGTGAACGTAAGACATTAGATTTGTTAAAGTAAATGTTAGTTATTAATGGCTAGACATGTTTTCTTGGGGAAGTGCTGTCCACCAGCAAACAAAGCGACATTGACATCACAACCTCATTTGAAGGACTTGTTTCACCATGTGGGTTTTATTGCTTCATCTACATAATAAGGCAGTGATACCAGTAGCAATTACTGTGTTAAATTTGTACCTTACCATGTGGGTTTTATTGCTTCATCTACATAATAAGGCAGTGATACCAGTAGCTAATACTCTGTTAAATTTGTACCTTACCTTGTGGGTTTTATTGCTTCATCTACATAATAAGGCAGTGATACCAGTAGCTAATACTGTGTTAAATTTGTACTTTACCTTGTGGGTTTTATTGCTTCATCTACATAATAAGGCAGTGATACCAGTAGCTAATACTCTGTTAAATTTGTACTTTACCTTGTGGGTTTTATTGCTTCATCTACATAATAAGGCAGTGATACCAGTAGCTAATACTGTGTTAAATTTGTACTTTACCTTGTGGGTTTTATTGCTTCATCTACATAATAAGGCAGTGATACCAGTAGCTAATACTGTGTTAAATTTGTACTTTACCTTGTGGGTTTTATTGCTTCACCTACATAATAAGGCAGTGATACCAGTAGCTAATACTGTGTTAAATTTGTACCTTACCATGTGGGTTTTATTGCTTCATCTACATAATAAGGCAGTGATACCAGTAGCTAATACTGTGTTAAATTTGTACTTTACCTTGTGGGTTTTATTGCTTCATCTACATATTAAGGCAGTGATACCAGTAGCTAATACTGTGTTAAATTTGTACTTTACCTTGTGGGTTTTATTGCTTCACCTACATATTCAGGCAGTGATACCAGTAGCTAATACTGTGTTAAATTTGTACTTTACCTTGTGGGTTTTATTGCTTCATCTACATAATAAGGCAGTGATACCAGTAGCTAATACTGTGTTAAATTTGTACTTTACCTTGTGGGTTTTATTGCTTCATCTACATATTAAGGCAGTGATACCAGTAGCTAATACTGTGTTAAATTTGTACTTTACCTTGTGGGTTTTATTGCTTCATCTACATATTAAGGCAGTGATACCAGTAGCTAATACTCTGTTAAATTTGTACTTTACCTTGTGGGTTTTATTGCTTCACCTACATAATAAGGCAGTGATACCAGTAGCTAATACTGTGTTAAATTTGTACCTTACCATGTGGGTTTTATTGCTTCATCTACATAATAAGGCAGTGATACCAGTAGCTAATACTGTGTTAAATTTGTACTTTACCTTGTGGGTTTTATTGCTTCATCTACATATTAAGGCAGTGATACCAGTAGCTAATACTCTGTTAAATTTGTACCTTACCTTGTGGGTTTTATTGCTTCATCTACATATTAAGGCAGTGATACCAGTAGCTAATACTCTGTTAAATTTGTACTTTACCTTGTGGGTTTTATTGCTTCATCTACATATTAAGGCAGTGATACCAGTAGCTAATACTGTGTTAAATTTGTACTTTACCTTGTGGGTTTTATTGCTTCATCTACATAATAAGGCAGTGATACCAGTAGCTAATACTCTGTTAAATTTGTACCTTACCTTGTGGGTTTTATTGCTTCATCTACATATTAAGGCAGTGATACCAGTAGCTATTACTGTGTTAAATTTGCACTTTACCTTGTGGGTTTTATTGCTTCATCTACATAATAAGGCAGTGATACCAGTAGCTAATACTCTGTTAAATTTGTACTTTACCTTGTGGGTTTTATTGCTTCATCTACATAATAAGGCAGTGATACCAGTAGCTAATACTCTGTTAAATTTGTACTTTACCTTGTGGGTTTTATTGCTTCATCTACATAATAAGGCAGTGATACCAGTAGCTAATACTCTGTTAAATTTGTACTTTACCTTGTGGGTTTTATTGCTTCATCTACATAATAAGGCAGTGATACCAGTAGCTAATACTGTGTTAAATTTGTACTTTACCTTGTGGGTTTTATTGCTTCATCTACATAATAAGGCAGTGATACCAGTAGCTAATACTGTGTTAAATTTGTACTTTACCTTGTGGGTTTTATTGCTTCATCTGCATAATAAGGCAGTGATACCAGTAGCTATTACTGTGTTAAATTTGTACTTTACCTTGTGGGTTTTATTGCTTCATCTACATAATAAGGCAGTGATACCAGTAGCTAATACTGTGTTAAATTTGTACCTTACCTTGTGGGTTTTATTGCTTCATCTACATAATAAGGCAGTGATACCAGTAGCTAATACTCTGTTAAATTTGTACCTTGTGGGTTTTATTGCTTCATCTACATAATAAGGCAGTGATACCAGTAGCTAATACTCTGTTAAATTTGTACCTTACCTTGTGGGTTTTATTGCTTCACCTACATAATAAGGCAGTGATACCAGTAGCTAATACTGTGTTAAATTTGTACTTTACCTTGTGGGTTTTATTGCTTCATCTACATAATAAGGCAGTGATACCAGTAGCTAATACTGTGTTAAATTTGTACTTTACCTTGTGGGTTTTATTGCTTCATCTACATAATAAGGCAGTGATACCAGTAGGTAATACTCTGTTAAATTTGTACTTTACCTTGTGGGTTTTATTGCTTCATCTACATAATAAGGCAGTGATACCAGTAGGTAATACTCTGTTAAATTTGTACTTTACCTTGTGGGTTTTATTGCTTCATCTACATAATAAGGCAGTGATACCAGTAGCTAATACTGTGTTAAATTTGTACCTTACCTTGTGGGTTTTATTGCTTCATCTACATAATAAGGCAGTGATACCAGTAGGTAATACTCTGTTAAATTTGTACTTTACCTTGTGGGTTTTATTGCTTCATCTACATAATAAGGCAGTGATACCAGTAGCTAATACTGTGTTAAATTTGTACCTTACCTTGTGGGTTTTATTGCTTCATCTACATAATAAGGCAGTGATACCAGTAGCTAATACTGTGTTAAATTTGTACCTTACCTTGTGGGTTTTATTGCTTCATCTACATAATAAGGCAGTGATACCAGTAGCTAATACTGTGTTAAATTTGTACTTTACCTTGTGGGTTTTATTGCTTCATCTACATAATAAGGCAGTGATACCAGTAGCTATTACTGTGTTAAATTTGTACTTTACCTTGTGGGTTTTATTGCTTCATCTACATAATAAGGCAGTGATACCAGTAGCTAATACTCTGTTAAATTTGTACTTTACCTTGTGGGTTTTATTGCTTCATCTACATAATAAGGCAGTGATACCAGTAGGTAATACTCTGTTAAATTTGTACTTTACCTTGTGGGTTTTATTGCTTCATCTACATAATAAGGCAGTGATACCAGTAGCTAATACTGTGTTAAATTTGTACCTTACCTTGTGGGTTTTATTGCTTCATCTACATAATAAGGCAGTGATACCAGTAGGTAATACTCTGTTAAATTTGTACCTTACCTTGTGGGTTTTATTGCTTCATCTACATAATAAGGCAGTGATACCAGTAGCTAATACTGTGTTAAATTTGTACCTTACCTTGTGGGTTTTATTGCTTCACCTACATAATAAGGCAGTGATACCAGTAGCTAATACTCTGTTAAATTTGTACCTTACCTTGTGGGTTTTATTGCTTCATCTACATAATAAGGCAGTGATACCAGTAGCTATTACTGTGTTAAATTTGTACTTTACCTTGTGGGTTTTATTGCTTCATCTACATAATAAGGCAGTGATACCAGTAGCTAATACTGTGTTAAATTTGTACCTTACCTTGTGGGTTTTATTGCTTCATCTACATAATAAGGCAGTGATACCAGTAGGTAATACTCTGTTAAATTTGTACTTTACCTTGTGGGTTTTATTGCTTCATCTACATAATAAGGCAGTGATACCAGTAGCTAATACTCTGTTAAATTTGTACCTTACCTTGTGGGTTTTATTGCTTCATCTACATAATAAGGCAGTGATACCAGTAGGTAATACTCTGTTAAATTTGTACTTTACCTTGTGGGTTTTATTGCTTCATCTACATAATAAGGCAGTGATACCAGTAGCTAATACTGTGTTAAATTTGTACCTTACCTTGTGGGTTTTATTGCTTCATCTACATAATAAGGCAGTGATACCAGTAGCTAATACTGTGTTAAATTTGTACCTTACCTTGTGGGTTTTATTGCTTCATCTACATAATAAGGCAGTGATACCAGTAGGTAATACTCTGTTAAATTTGTACTTTACCTTGTGGGTTTTATTGCTTCATCTACATAATAAGGCAGTGATACCAGTAGCTATTACTGTGTTAAATTTGTACCTTACCTTGTGGGTTTTATTGCTTCATCTACATAATAAGGCAGTGATACCAGTAGGTAATACTCTGTTAAATTTGTACTTTACCTTGTGGGTTTTATTGCTTCATCTACATAATAAGGCAGTGATACCAGTAGCAATTACTCTGTTAAATTTGTACCTTACCTTGTGGGTTTTATTGCTTCATCTACATAATAAGGCAGTGATACCAGTAGCTAATACTCTGTTAAATTTGTACCTTACCTTGTGGGTTTTATTGCTTCATCTACATAATAAGGCAGTGATACCAGTAGCTAATACTGTGTTAAATTTGTACCTTACCTTGTGGGTTTTATTGCTTCATCTACATAATAAGGCAGTGATACCAGTAGCTATTACTGTGTTAAATTTGTACCTTACCTTGTGGGTTTTATTGCTTCATCTACATAATAAGGCAGTGATACCAGTAGGTAATACTCTGTTAAATTTGTACTTTACCTTGTGGGTTTTATTGCTTCATCTACATAATAAGGCAGTGATACCAGTAGCTAATACTCTGTTAAATTTGTACTTTACCTTGTGGGTTTTATTGCTTCATCTACATAATAAGGCAGTGATACCAGTAGCTATTACTGTGTTAAATTTGTACTTTACCTTGTGGGTTTTATTGCTTCATCTACATAATAAGGCAGTGATACCAGTAGCTAATACTGTGTTAAATTTGTACCTTACCTTGTGGGTTTTATTGCTTCATCTACATAATAAGGCAGTGATACCAGTAGCTAATACTCTGTTAAATTTGTACTTTACCTTGTGGGTTTTATTGCTTCATCTACATAATAAGGCAGTGATACCAGTAGCTAATACTGTGTTAAATTTGTACTTTACCTTGTGGGTTTTATTGCTTCATCTACATAATAAGGCAGTGATACCAGTAGCTAATACTGTGTTAAATTTGTACCTTACCTTGTGGGTTTTATTGCTTCATCTACATAATAAGGCAGTGATACCAGTAGCTAATACTCTGTTAAATTTGTACCTTACCTTGTGGGTTTTATTGCTTCATCTACATAATAAGGCAGTGATACCAGTAGGTAATACTCTGTTAAATTTGTACTTTACCTTGTGGGTTTTATTGCTTCATCTACATAATAAGGCAGTGATACCAGTAGCTATTACTGTGTTAAATTTGTACCTTACCTTGTGGGTTTTATTGCTTCATCTACATAATAAGGCAGTGATACCAGTAGGTAATACTCTGTTAAATTTGTACCTTACCTTGTGGGTTTTATTGCTTCATCTACATAATAAGGCAGTGATACCAGTAGGTAATACTCTGTTATATTTGTACCTTACCTTGTGGGTTTTATTGCTTCATCTACATAATAAGGCAGTGATACCAGTAGGTAATACTCTGTTAAATTTGTACCTTACCTTGTGGGTTTTATTGCTTCATCTACATAATAAGGCAGTGATACCAGTAGGTAATACTCTGTTAAATTTGTACGTTACCTTGTGGGTTTTATTGCTTCATCTACATAATAAGGCAGTGATACCAGTAGGTAATACTCTGTTAAATTTGTACCTTACCTTGTGGGTTTTATTGCTTCATCTACATAATAAGGCAGTGATACCAGTAGCTAATACTCTGTTAAATTTGTACCTTACCATGTGGGTTTTATTGCTTCACCTACATAATAAGGCAGTGATACCAGTAGCTAATACTGTGTTAAATTTGTACCTTACCTTGTGGGTTTTATTGCTTCATCTACATAATAAGGCAGTGATACCAGTAGCTAATACTCTGTTAAATTTGCACCTTACCTTGTGGACATCGTGCATGCTGTGACTTTTCATTTGTCTACAGTTTATTTGCATGTCTCCTAATAGCCATGCCATAATAGTGCTCTAGTCTTCCCTGCCAGAAACACTTTTACCATCACCCCAAGATCCTTTTCTAAGTCTGGTTCCCATACGCTTTTGCACATACCCCACAATTTGCACATCCCCTTTCTACCACAGTTTTGTATGCTTTACTATCCCCATCCCCTAAATATTGTGTGTACCTTACACCACACTTAGAGAACGTTCAAAGATTCTCACTACCCCTTCACATTCCATACCACCCTGAATAATTTCCTTTACACTTTCCTTGTGAAAATGCCATTTACGCCCATTTGGGATGTGCTACACGTAAAACGACAACAGATTTTTATAGAATGGACATTTGACCTTATATTTTTGACCCAAATCACCTAACGAGCTCCTTCAAACCATTGTTAACATATCTTTCTCTACCACGTACAGGGTATTGCATTCCACTCAAAAATTTGATATCCCTATTTCACGGAAAATATGTGTTTTGAGGTTCCCTGAATTAGACAATAGCATTTTTAGAAAATCTCAGTGTATGTGTCTGTGAAGAGCATAACTCAAAAATGAAATGTCAGATAAATACCAAAGTTGGTATTTAAGTTTAGTACCTTCCAAAGATGCGACACAAATATTTTTAACAAATTCCCTCAACCCCAAACTTCATTTACATGGAACATTCTTCAAATTTTTTGATTTTCTGATAAATTGCTTTAACAAATTTTATTAAAATGGTATATATTAAAAGATATTTACATGACATATAAAATGTATATTTTCAATTTTCTGGAGGTAGACTCTTGAAATCCTATTCATTTGGATGGTATTTTGTATAATTTATATAACTAGTAAGCATTAGGCAATGGATAAAAATATACCACACAAAAAATGTAGATGTCTTTAACACACAATTTATTTCAAATGACTTTTTCTTTTGTGGCATTAGCTATTTCCAGGATATATGTTATTAATAGATTGAATTCTTAAATACTTAGTCTTTCCGTTAAAGCACTCTCAACATTCATTTGTTTCTTGTGACGTCATGGAAACAGTATGGAATTTTAAGGCCAGCATATAGCGTCCAGTTGTTAAACATCTGACTATCGCTGTTCTCTTTGTATCTATAACGAAATGTGTAGTGTAACTGTTTCTGTAAAGGTATATTTGGATTAAAATCAAGTAAATAGAAAAATAACTTTTGTAAGAATAATTTGTATACTCACTAATAAACGACAGAGGGTAGAGAAAGTCATGTGAATGCAACACACAAGATTGTTTGCCATATATTAAAACATAAAACACATACTTGACACAAAAAGTCAACAAGCTCTGAAACCCATAGTTAACATATTAATTTTTGTTATTTATAATTCATCACTGTTTTGTATGGTAGCATGAAATACATATTGCATGACATTGCTCCCAACTCTTCAATTTGAGCTTAGAATAGAAACTACTGCTGGCATTTCTTAGTTTTAATTAAAACAAAGTTTGTATTTATTTAAAGGTGAGTTGGAATACTTACACTAACATCACTTAACATGTTTCGGGAAACGGTTGTTCCCATCTTCAGACTGACTGGTGTTGTTGATGTTTCCATTTTGTTGACTGGATACTGCGGTGGCATCTTGTGGAGGTGAAATGTACTTCCAGAGGGGACTTGGTGGCAGCAAATGAAAATTCATTAGATGTGTGTTTTGTTTTAGAATGGTAATCACACAAAATTGTTTTAGTTTCAAGAAGAAGTTCTACCAACAACCAACAGGTCTAACCCACTTTCACCTTTCCTTGCAGATCTATTTATGAGTTACTTGGAAACACACATAACAACTTCCTTCCCATACATTTTTAAAGTTTGGCACAGATACATCGCTATTGTCCCAATCAATAAAATTCACCATAGAAATAGAAAAAGAAGGCATGCTACCATTTTAGGCTTCCTGTATATACCTAACCTTTGGCATATACAGTAAGTCAACACACTGTACTAATTACATAAAAAATAAGAGTTTCAATCCAAACATGCAGTACTAAACAGCTTAATACATAAATTCGTATATATTCTTAATGATGTAGATTGAGTCACACTTTTTTACACTCACCTTCACTAATTAAAGTGTGACTCAATCTACATCATAATGAATACTTCACTGTTAATAATGCTTCTGTTTTTTAATCTTTATTGTATATATTCCCTTAAATAAACAAAAATACCAGCACATAGTAGACACAGCAATAAATAATGGGTACAACAAAACAACAATTGACAAAAAAATTACAAAATTCAAACGACAGAAACACATCAAAGACATAACAAATCTCATCCAGGATGATAAACAGCTAAAGTTCAAGAAATTCACATACCACACAAGAACATATCACAAATTTAAGAAGATTTTCATGAAACATAACATTAGCCTAGCTCCACAGAACAAATTTAACATAGAGAAATTACTTTGTAACAAGTTAAAAGACTCCATACCACAAGACAGAAAGCTGGAATCTACAAAATCAATTGTTCAGATTGCAATAAAGTATATATAGGTAAGACAAAAAGAAACCTAGAAACAAGGCTAAAGGAGATGTATCAAATACAAACAAATGGACAAATCTGCAGTTTCACAGCATCAAACCCAATATTACATTAGTCAAACCAGCCAAATTAGATGCATGGGAGAAGATCACCATTCTAAAACAAAACGCACATCTAATGAATTTTGATTTGCTGCCACCAAGTCCTCTCTGGAAGTACATTTCACCACCGCAGTATCCAGTCCACAAAACGGAAACACCAACAACACCGGCCAGTCGGATTAGCTTCTGAAGATCGGAACAACAGTTTCCCGAAACATGTTAAGTGATGTTAGTGTAACAATTCCAACTTTCCTTTAAATAAATTCAATAACACATCACTGTTCTAGCTTCTTTTTCAAATATAAAAGTTTTATATACTTATTATTATTATTATTATTATTATTATTATTATTATTATTATTATTATTATTTTTTTTTTATTTATTTATTTTTTTTTTTGAACTTTTGTAATGTGAGTTAACGAAAATAATTAATTTCATCTGAAGTATTTAATATTTTTTAATTAGTGCACAATTTTTAATTCGTGAAAATTTCAAGCTAATAAGTTATAAACTGTGCTTCAAGAGGCATTTGAGTTGTGAAAATGTAGTTTAAAGTTTGTAGCAGTGTTTTACAGGAACAATTAAATGCTATTACAGCTGATGCTACGGATGTGCGCTATCTCGTACTCACCAGCTGTGATCTCCAGATGGTTGGGGATGAGTTCTCCAGGAAGCCATACAGCATCGCCGTGCAACAAGGATCTCCGCTGAGGGACCAGCTCAACTCTGCGTAAGTGTTGACAACACCACCATCATGTAGTGTTAGCAGTGACGCTGTTAGTTGTTGATACTCTCACTGCTGCAGGATTCTTGAGCTGCTGAACAAGAGGAAGTTGGAAAAGCTGAAGGAGAACTGGTGGAACCAGAACCCAGAGAGGAGGACAGACTGTGACAAAGAGGATGATGGAATAAGTGGCATTGATATTCAGAACATTGGTACGTTGTAAACTAAATGCTATTATTACCATCTTGTCTAATGCCAAACTTATAATTGGTGCATTTGTACTGAAAATATTGTCTCAGACATTAAGTAAAAATGGCAAAAACATTACATTTATTGATATTTTAATAAACAATTTCAACTCCACTTGCAAAAGCAGTTTTATACTTTGCTTTGTGAATTTATTGGAAAAAACAAAGTACGTCTTCAAATTTCATTTGTCACTTTTTCTGTAAACACTTTAATGCCAATGTTTCTTTCAACAAATACAGCTGCATTGTCCATTTCTTCCTCCAAATGGTCAAATTCTTCTTCATCCTGGCTTTCACTGCAGTTCAGCCTGACGTCTCCATTCACTGTTGTAAGAATGTGTCTAGCATCCTTCTTCTTTGCTACGTTGAGTGGAGTGTGGTATACACTCAAACAGAACTCCCTGCTTTAGTGGATGGCATCTATTGCTCTATATGAAGTATAATGCAAGAAAAAGAGAGCTTTTTACTGTGTTTTAAAAACAACAAAGAATGTCATCGCAGTATCCTCTTCAGATATTCCACTGCATTGATTTGCATGAGAGTAATACAAAAAAATATATTTTAACGACATGAAACGAGTTGTTTTTTTACCTCAGTTTTACTTCATTGCTTCTCTTTGTTTCCTGCATTTTGATAGCTGCCTGCAACAATTACTTCAGTAAATGTCAGACATGACGGTATGTGATACTGCAACACAGGCATGAGGATGCACAGCGGTCTTTGCTTCTGTAAAACATTGTATTCATCTGAGTGAAACAAGTGCTCTATTATTTGAAAGACCGATTCAGGGGGAATACGTATCAAAAAGTATTTCGTCCAGCAGAGGAGTTCAAGTCCATTTAATGCTTTGTTTAAATACCGTCAGAAATTGCTGTACAGCAGCAAATAGAGAAAGTATTTGATTCAGGACACACATTTCACATTGCGAGACTCCCTGAATCATAAAAACCTTCATCTTCTAAGGATGATTGTAAACAAAATCTCCCCACCACTCTCCATGAAAGAATTTTCATTATTTTTTATTTTCTCAAAAATGGCTCTAACAATTTTAAATAAAATATGACATGTTCAAGAGATTTGAATGACAAGTATATATTGAATTTTCTGGGAATAACCTCTGAGGTTCTCCCTGTCCTGAATGAGCTTTGTACAACCATATGAGATACACAAAACATTTATAGTTGGTTAAAACACACAATTTATATCAAATAAAATGTTTGGAAATTAACCATTTTGTTATTTCACATACTTACACTCGTCGTAAGAGAAGGTCGCTAGTTGACTATTGCTTTAGCTACTGTGTTGTACAATCAAATGTGAGTTGATGAAACTTTATCTCAATTAACAACAAGTAGATACAGTAACAGTAGTGAGTAGACAATGCACTGATTCAGCAATTTCTCTCCAAATGAAGGGTGATACGACATTGCCAAGCATTTTTGCAATTCCCCCCCCCCCTACTGTAACAAAACACATCTTTTTGTTACAATTTTTTTTTTTGTCTGTGAGTGGAATGTTTGTGAAGGTCAGTGTCTAACATTGAACTCTACCTGACGTTGGCCTTCCTTGCAAACATGTGCATCACATTAAGGAAACCAAACCGTAACCTGATGTTGGCCTTCCTCGCACACATGTGCATCACATTAAGGAAACCAAGCCATAACCTGATGTTGGCCTTCCTCGCACACATGTGCATCACATTAAGGAAACCAAGACATAACCTGATGTTGGCCTTCCTCGCACACATGTGCATCACATTACAGGAAAGCAAGCCATAACCTGATGTTGGCCTTCCTCGCACACATGTGCATCACATTACAGGAAAGCAAGCCATAACCTGATGTTGGCCTTCCTCGCACACATGTGCATCACATTAAGGAAACCAAGCCATAACCTGACATTGGCCTTCCTTGCACACATGTGCATCACATTAAGGAAACCAAGCCATAACCTGACGTTGGCCTTCCTCGCACACATGTGCATCACATTAAGGAAACCAAGCATAACCTGATGTTGGCCTTCCTCGCACACATGTGCATCACATTAAGGAAAGCAAGCCATAACCTGATGTTGGCCTTCCTCGCACACATGTGCATCACATTAAGGAAACCAAGCCATAACCTGATGTTGGCCTTCCTCGCACACATGTGCATCACATTAAGGAAACCAAGCCATAACCTGATGTTGGCCTTCCTCGCACACATGTGCATCACATTACAGGAAAGCAAGCCATAACCTGATGTTGGCCTTCCTCGCACACATGTGCATCACATTACAGGAAAGCAAGCCATAACCTGATGTTGGCCTTCCTCGCACACATGTGCATCACATTAAGGAAACCAAGCCATAACCTGACATTGGCCTTCCGTGCACACATGTGCATCACATTAAGGAAACCAAGCCATAACCTGACATTGGCCTTCCTCACACACATGTGCATCACATTACAGGAAAGCAAGCCATAACCTGACGTTGGCCTTCCTCGCACACATGTGCATCACATTACAGCAAAGCAAACCATAACCTGACATTGGCCTTCCTCGCACACATGTGCATCACATTACAGGAAAGCAAGCCATAACCTGACGTTGGCCTTCCTCGCACACATGTGCATCACATTACAGGAAAGCAAGCCATAACCTGACGTTGGCCTTCCTCGCACACATGTGCATCACATTACAGGAAAGCAAGCCATAACCTGACGTTGGCCTTCCTCGCACACATGTGCATCACATTAAGGAAACCAAGCCATAACCTGACGTTGGCCTTCCTCGCACACATGTGCATCACATTACAGCAAAGCAAACCATAACCTGACATTGGCCTTCCTCGCACACATGTGCATCACATTACAGGAAAGCAAGCCATAACCTGACGTTGGCCTTCCTCGCACACATGTGCATCACATTACAGGAAAGCAAGCCATAACCTGACGTTGGCCTTCCTCGCACACATGTGCATCACATTACAGGAAAGCAAGCCATAACCTGACGTTGGCCTTCCTCGCACACATGTGCATCACATTAAGGAAACCAAGCCATAACCTGACATTGGCCTTCCTCGCACACATGTGCATCACATTACAGGAAAGCAAGCCATAACCTGACGTTGGCCTTCCTCGCACACATGTGCATCACATTAAGGAAACCAAGCCATAACCTGACATTGGCCTTCCTCGCACACATGTGCATCACATTACAGGAAAGCAAGCCATAACCTGACGTTGGCCTTCCTCGCACACATGTGCATCACATTACAGGAAACCAAACCATAACCTGACTTTGGCCTTCCTTGCACACATGTGCATCACTTTACAGGAAAGCAAGCCGTAACCTGACGTTGGCCTTCCTTGCACACATGTGCATCACATTACAGGAAAGGAAGCCATAATCAGACGTTGGCCTTCCTCGCACACATGTGCATCACATTACAGGAAGGCAAGCCATAACCTGACGTTGGCCTTCCTCGCACACATGTGCATCACATTACAGGAAACCAAACCGTAACCTGACGTTGGCCTTCCTTGCACACATGTGCATCACATTACAGGAAAGGAAGCCATAATCTGACGTTGGCCTTCCTCGCACACATGTGCATCACATTACAGGAAAGCAAACCATAACCTGACATTGGCCTTCCTCGCACACATGTGCATCACATTACAGGAAAGCAAGCCATAACCTGACGTTGGCCTTCCTTGCACACATGTGCATCACATTACAGCAAAGCAAGCCATAACCTGACGTTGGCCTTCCTCGCACAAATGTGCATCACATTACACAAAAGCAAGCCATAACCTGACATTGGCCTTCCTCGCACACATGTGCATCACATTACAGCAAAGCAAACCATAACCTGACGTTGGCCTTCCTCGCACACATGTGCATCACATTACAGCAAAGCAAACCATAACCTGACATTGGCCTTCCTCGCACACATGTGCATCACATTACAGGAAAGCAAGCCATAACCTGACGTTGGCCTTCCTCGCACACATGTGCATCACATTACACAAAAGCAAGCCATAACCTGACATTGGCCTTCCTCGCACACATGTGCATCACATTACAGCAAAGCAAACCATAACCTGACGTTGGCCTTCCTCGCACACATGTGCATCACATTACAGCAAAGCAAACCATAACCTGACATTGGCCTTCCTCGCACACATGTGCATCACATTACAGGAAAGCAAGCCATAACCTGACGTTGGCCTTTCTCGCACACATGTGCATCACATTACAGGAAACCAAACCATAACCTGACGTTGGCCTTCCTCGCACACATGTGCATCACATTACAGGAAACCAAACCATAACCTGACGTTGGCCTTCCTCGCACACATGTGCATCACATTACAGGAAAGCAAGCCATAACCTGACGTTGGCCTTCCTCGCACACATGTGCATCACAATACAGCAAAGCAAACCATAACCTGACATTTGCCTTCCTCGCACACATGTGCATCACATTACAGGAAAGCAAGCCATAACCTGACGTTGGCCTTCCTCGCACACATGTGCATCACATTACAGGAAACCAAACCGTAACCTGACATTGGCCTTCCTCGCACACATGTGCATCACATTACAGGAAAGCAAGCCATAACCTGACGTTGGCCTTCCTCGCACACATGTGCATCACATTACAGCAAAGCAAACCATAACCTGACGTTGGCCTTTCTCGCACACATGTGCATCACATTACAGCAAAGCAAACCGTAACCTGACGTTGGCCTTTCTCGCACACATGTGCATCACATTACAGGAAAGCAAGCCGTAACCTGACGTTGGCCTTCCTCGCACACATGTGCATCACATTACAGGAAAGCAAGCCATAACCTGACGTTGGCCTTTCTCGCACACATGTGCATCACATTACAGGAAAGCAAGCCATAACCTGACGTTGGCCTTTCTCGCACACATGTGCATCACATTACAGGAAAGCAAGCCGTAACCTGACAATGGCCTTCCTTGCACACATGTGCATCACATTACAGGAAACCAAACCATAACCTGACATTGGCCTTTCTCGCACACATGTGCATCACATTACAGGAAACCAAACCATAACCTGACGTTGGCCTTTCTCGCACACATGTGCATCACATTACAGGAAAGCAAGCCATATCCTGACGTTGGCCTTCCTTGCACACATGTGCATCACATTACACGAAAGCTAACCATAACCTGACATTGGCCTTCCTTGCACACATGTGCATCACATTACAGGAAACCAAACCATAACCTGACATTGGCCTTTCTCGCACACATGTGCATCACATTACAGGAAACCAAACCATAACCTGACGTTGGCCTTTCTCGCACACATGTGCATCACATTACAGGAAAGCAAGCCATAACCTGACGTTGGGCTTCCTTGCACACATGTGCATCACATTACAGCAAAGGAAACCATAACCTGACGTTGGCCTTCCTCGCACACATGTGCATCACATTACAGGAAACCAAACCGTAACCTGACGTTGGCCTTCCTTGCACACATGTGCATCACATTACACGAAAGCAATACGTAACCTGACGTTGGCCTTCCTCGCACACATGTGCATCACATTACAGGAAACCAAACCGTAACCTGACGTTGGCCTTCCTCGCACACATGTGCATCACATTACAGGAAAGCAAGCCATAACCTGACGTTGGCCTTCCTCGCACACATGTGCATCACATTACAGGAAAGCAAGCCATACCTGACGTTGGCCTTCCTCGCACACATGTGCATCACATTACAGGAAACCAAACCGTAACCTGACGTTGGCCTTCCTCGCACACATGTGCATCACATTGCAGGAAAGCAAGCCATAACCTGACGTTGGCCTTCCTCGCACACATGTGCATCACATTACAGGAAACCAAACCATAACCTGACGTTGGCCTTTCTCGCACACATGTGCATCACATTACAGCAAAGCAAACCGTAACCTGACGTTGGCCTTCCTCGCACACATGTGCATCACATTACAGGAAAGCAAGCCATAACCTGACGTTGGCCTTTCTCGCACACATGTGCATCACATTACAGGAAAGGAAGCCATAACCTGACGTTGGCCTTTCTCGCACACATATACATCACATTACAGGAAAGGAAGCCATAACCTGACGTTGGCCTTCCTCGCACACATGTACATCACATTACAGGAAAGCAAACCGTAACCTGACATTGGCCTTCCTCGCACACATGTGCATCACATTACAGGAAAGGAAGCCATAACCTGACGTTGGCCTTTCTCGCACACATGTGCATCACATTACAGGAAAGGAAGCCGTAACCATACGTTGGCCTTCCTCGCACACATGTGCATCACATTACAGGAAAGGAAGCCATAACCTGACGTTGGCCTTCTCGCACACATGTGCATCACATTACAGGAAAGCAAGCCATAACCTGACATTGGCCTTTCTCGCACACATGTGCATCAAATTACAGGAAAGCAAACCGTAACCTGACATTGGCCTTTCTCGCACACATGTGCATCACATTACAGGAAACCAAACCGTAACCTGACGTTGGCCTTCCTTGCACACATGTGCATCACATTACAGGAAACCAAACCATAACCTGACGTTGGCCTTCCTCGCACACATGTGCATCACATTACAGGAAAGCAAACCATAACCTGACATTGGCCTTCCTCGCACACATGTGCATCACATTACAGGAAAGGAAGCCATAACCTGACGTTGGCCTTCCTCGCACACATGTGCATCACATTACAGGAAAGCAAGCCATAACCTGACATTGGCCTTCCTCGCACACATGTGCATCACATTACAGCAAAGCAAACCATAACCTGACATTGGCCTGCCTCGCACACATGTGCATCACATTACAGGAAAGCAAGCCATAACCTGACGTTGGCCTTCCTTGCACACATGTGCATCACATTACAGGAAACCAAACCATAACCTGACGTTGGCCTTCCTCGCACACATGTGCATCACATTACAGGAAAGCAAGCCATAACCTGACGTTGGCCTTCCTTGCACACATGTGCATCACATTACAGGAAAGCAAACCATAACCTGACATTGGCCTTCCTCGCACACATGTGCATCACATTACAGGAAAGCAAGCCATAACCTGACGTTGGCCTTCCTTGCACACATGTGCATCACATTACACAAAAGCAAGCCATAACCTGACGTTGGCCTTCCTCGCACACATGTCCATCACATTACAGCAAAGCAAACCATAACCTGACGTTGGCCTTCCTCGCACACATGTGCATCACATTACAGCAAAGCAAACCATAACCTGACATTGGCCTTCCTCGCACACATGTGCATCACATTACAGGAAAGCAAGCCATAACCTGACGTTGGCCTTTCTCGCACACATGTGCATCACATTACAGGAAACCAAACCATAACCTGACGTTGGCCTTCCTCGCACACATGTGCATCACATTACAGGAAAGCAAACCATAACCTGACGTTGGCCTTCCTCGCACACATGTGCATCACATTACAGCAAAGCAAACCATAACCTGACATTGGCCTTCCTCGCACACATGTGCATCACATTACAGGAAAGCAAGCCATAACCTGACGTTGGCCTTCCTCGCACACATGTGCATCACATTACAAGAAACCAAACCGTAACCTGACATTGGCCTTCCTCGCACATATGTGCATCACATTACAGGAAACCAAACCGTAACCTGACATTGGCCTTCCTCGCACACATGTGCATCACATTACAGGAAACCAAACCGTAACCTGACATTGGCCTTCCTCGCACACATGTGCATCACATTACAGCAAAGCAAACCATAACCTGACATTGGCCTTCCTCGCACACATGTGCATTACATTACAGCAAAGCAAACCATAACCTGACATTGGCCTTCCTCGCACACATGTGCATCACATTACAGGAAAGCAAGCCATAACCTGACGTTGGCCTTCCTTGCACACATGTGCATCACATTACAGGAAACCAAACCATAACCTGACGTTGGCCTTCCTCGCACACATGTGCATCACATTACAGGAAAGCAAGCCATAACCTGACGTTGGCCTTCCTTGCACACATGTGCATCACATTACAGGAAAGCAAACCATAACCTGACATTGGCCTTCCTCGCACACATGTGCATCACATTACAGGAAAGCAAGCCATAACCTGACGTTGGCCTTCCTTGCACACATGTGCATCACATTACACAAAAGCAAGCCATAACCTGACGTTGGCCTTCCTCGCACACATGTGCATCACATTACAGGAAAGCAAACCATAACCTGACGTTGGCCTTCCTCGCACACATGTGCATCACATTACAGCACAGCATACCATAACCTGACATTGGCCTTCCTCGCACACATGTGCATCACATTACAGGAAAGCAAGCCATAACCTGACGTTGGTCTTTCTCGCACACATGTGCATCACATTACAGGAAACCAAACCATAACCTGACGTTGGCCTTCCTCGCACACATGTGCATCACATTACAGGAAACCAAACCATAACCTGACGTTGGCCTTCCTCGCACACATGTGCATCACATTACAGGAAAGCAAGCCATAACGTGACGTTGGCCTTCCTCGCACACATGTGCATCACATTACAGGAAAGCAAGCCATAACCTGACGTTGGCCTTCCTCGCACACATGTGCATCACATTACAGCAAAGCAAACCATAACCTGACATCGGGCTTCGTCGCACACATGTGCATCACATTACAGGAAAGCAAGCCATAACCTGACGTTGGCCTTCCTCGCACACATGTGCATCACATTACAGGAAACCAAACCGTAACCTGACATTGGCCTTCCTCGCACACATGTGCATCACATTACAGGAAACCAAACCGTAACCTGACATTGGCTTTCCTCGCACACATGTGCATCACATTACAGCAAAGCAAACCATAACCTGACATTGGACTTCCTCGCACACATGTGCATCACATTACAGCAAAGCAAACCATAACCTGACATTGGCCTTCCTCGCACACATGTGCATCACATTACAGGAAAGCAAGTCATAACCTGACGTTGGCCTTTCTCGCACACATGTGCATCACATTACAGCAAAGCAAACCGTAACCTGACGTTGGCCTTTCTCGCACACATGTGCATCACATTACAGGAAAGCAAGCCGAAACCTGACGTTGGCCTTCCTCGCACACATGTGCATCACATTACAGGAAAGCAAGCCATAACCTGACGTTGGCCTTTCTCTCACACATGTGCATCACATTACAGGAAAGCAAGCCATAACCTGACGTTGGCCTTTCTCGCACACATGTGCATCACATTACAGGAAAGCAAGCCGTAACCTGACATTGGCCTTCCTTGCACACATGTGCATCACATTACACAAAAGCAAGCCATAACCTGACGTTGGCCTTCCTCGCACACATGTGCATCACATTACAGCAAAGCAAACCATAACCTGACGTTGGCCTTCCTCGCACACATGTGCATCACATTACAGCAAAGCAAACCATAACCTGACATTGGCCTTCCTCGCACACATGTGCATCACATTACAGGAAAGCAAGCCATAACCTGACGTTGGCCTTTCTCGCACACATGTGCATCACATTACAGGAAACCAAACCATAACCTGACGTTGGCCTTCCTCGCACACATGTGCATCACATTACAGGAAACCAAACCATAACCTGACGTTGGCCTTCCTCGCACACATGTGCATCACATTACAGGAAAGCAAGCCATAACCTGACGTTGGCCCCCCTCGCACACATGTGCATCACATTACAGGAAAGCAAGCCATAACCTGACGTTGGCCTTCCTCGCACACATGTGCATCACATTACAGGAAAGCAAACCATAACCTGACGTTGGCCTTCCTCGCACACATGTGCATCACATTACAGCACAGATAACCATAACCTGACATTGGCCTTCCTCGCACACATGTGCATCACATTACAGAAAAGCAAGCCATAACCTGACGTTGGCCGTCCTCGCACACATGTGCATCACATTACAAGAAACCAAACCGTAACCTGACATTGGCCTTCCTCGCACACATGTGCATCACATTACAGGAAACCAAACCGTAACCTGACATTGGCCTTCCTCGCACACATGTGCATCACATTACAGGAAACCAAACCGTAACCTGACATTGGCCTTCCTCGCACACATGTGCATCACATTACAGCAAAGCAAACCATAACCTGACATTGGCCTTCCTCGCACACATGTGCATTACATTACAGCAAAGCAAACCATAACCTGACATTGGCCTTCCTCGCACACATGTGCATCACATTACAGGAAAGCAAGCCATAACATGACGTTGCCCTTCCTTGCACACATGTGCATCAGATTACAGGAAACCAAACCATAACCTGACGTTGGCCTTCCTCGCACACATGTGCATCACATTACAGCAAAGCAAGCCATAACCTGACGTTGGCCTTCCTTGCACACATGTGCATCACATTACAGGAAAGCAAACCATAACCTGACATTGGCCTTCCTCGCACACATGAGCATCACATTACAGGAAAGCAAGCCATAACCTGACGTTGGCCTTCCTTGCACACATGTGCATCACATTACACAAAAGCAAGCCATAACCTGACGTTGGCCTTCCTCGCACACATGTGCATCACATTACAGCACAGCAAACCATAACCTGACATTGGCCTTCCTTGCACACATGTGCATCACATTACAGGAAAGCAAGCCATAACCTGACGTTGGTCTTTCTCGCACACATGTGCATCACATTACAGGAAACCATACCATAACCTGACGTTGGCCTTCCTCGCACACATGTGCATCACATTACAGGAAACCAAACCATAACCTGACGTTGGCCTTCCTCGCACACATGTGCATCACATTACAGGAAAGCAAGCCATAACGTGACGTTGGCCTTCCTCGCACACATGTGCATCACATTACAGGAAAGCAAGCCATAACCTGACGTTGGCCTTCCTCGCACACATGTGCATCACATTACAGGAAAGCAAACCATAACCTGACGTTGGCCTTCCTCGCACACATGTGCATCACACTACAGCAAAGCAAACCATAACCTGACATTGGGCTTCCTCGCACACATGTGCATCACATTACAGGAAAGCAAGCCATAACCTGACGTTGGCCTTCCTCGCACACATGTGCATCACATTACAGGAAACCAAACCGTAACCTGACATTGGCCTTCCTCGCACACATGTGCATCACATTACAGGAAACCAAACCGTAACCTGACATTGGCCTTCCTCGCACACATGTGCATCACATTACAGCAAAGCAAACCATAACCTGACATTGGACTTCCTCGCACACATGTGCATCACATTACAGCAAAGCAAACCATAACCTGACATTGGCCTTCCTCGCACACATGTGCATCACATTACAGGAAAGCAAGCCATAACCTGACGTTGGCCTTTCTCGCACACATGTGCATCACATTACAGCAAAGCAAACCGTAACCTGACGTTGGCCTTTCTCGCACACATGTGCATCACATTACAGGAAAGCAAGCCGTAACCTGACGTTGGCCTTCCTCGCACACATGTGCATCACATTACAGGAAAGGAAGCCATAACCTGACGTTGGCCTTCCTCGCACACATGTGCATCACATTACAGGAAAGCAAGCCATAACCTGACATTGGCCTTCCTCGCACACATGTGCATCACATTACAGCAAAGCAAACCATAACCTGACATTGGCCTTCCTCGCACACATGTGCATCACATTACAGGAAAGCAAGCCATAACCTGACGTTGGCCTTCCTTGCACACATGTGCATCACATTACAGGAAACCAAACCATAACCTGACGTTGGCCTTCCTCGCACACATAGGCATCACATTACAGGAAAGCAAGCCATAACCTGACGTTGGCCTTCCTTGCACACATGTGCATCACATTACAGGAAAGCAAACCATAACCTGACATTGGCCTTCCTCGCACACATGTGCATCACATTACAGGAAAGCAAGCCATAACCTGACGTTGGCCTTCCTTGCACACATGTGCATCACATTACACAAAAGCAAGCCATAACCTGACGTTGCCCTTCCTCGCACACATGTGCATCACATTACAGCAAAGCAAACCATAACCTGACGTTGGCCTTCCTCGCACACATGTGCATCACATTACAGCAAAGCAAACCATAACCTGACATTGGCCTTCCTCGCACACATGTGCATCACATTACAGGAAAGCAAGCCATAACCTGACGTTGGCCTTTCTCGCACACATGTGCATCACATTACAGGAAACCAAACCATAACCTGACGTTGGCCTTCCTCGCACACATGTGCATCACATTACAGGAAACCAAACCATAACCTGACGTTGGCCTTCCTCGCACACATGTGCATCACATTACAGGAAAGCAAGCCATAACCTGACGTTGGCCTTCCTCGCACACATGTGCATCACATTACAGGAAAGCAAGCCATAACCTGACGTTGGCCTTCCTCGCACACATGTGCATCACAGTACAGGAAAGCAAACCATAACCTGACGTTGGCCTTCCTCGCACACATGTGCATCACATTACAGCAAAGCAAACCATAACCTGACATTGGCCTTCCTCGCACACATGTGCATCACATTACAGGAAAGCAAGCCATAACCTGACGTTGGCCTTCCTTGCACACATGTACATCACATTACAGGAAACCAAACCATAACCTGACATTGGCCTTTCTCGCACACATGTGCATCACATTACAGGAAACCAAACCATAACCTGACATTGGCCTTTCTCGCACACATGTGCATCACATTACAGGAAACCAAACCGTAATTGACATTGGCCTTCCTTGCACACATGTGCATCACATTACAGGAAACCAAACCATAACCTGACATTGGCCTTTCGCGCACACATGTGCATCACATTACAGGAAACCAAACCATAACCTGACGTTGGCCTTTCTCGCACTCATGTGCATCACATTACAGGAAAGCAAGCCATAACCTGACGTTGGCCTTCCTTGCACACATGTGCATCACATTACACGAAAGCAAACCGTAACCTGACGTTGGCCTTCCTCGCACACATGTGCATCTCATTACAGGAAACCAAACCGTAACCTGACGTATGCCTTCGTTGCACACATGTGCATCACATTACACGAAAGCAAACCATAACCTGACGTTGGCCTTCCTCGCACACATGTACATCACATTACAGGAAAGCAAGCCATAACCTGACGTTGGCCTTCCTCGCACACATGTGCATCACATTACAGGAAACCAAACCGTAACCTGACGTTGGCCTTCCTCGCACACATGTGCATCACATTACAGGAAAGCAAGCCATAACCTGACGTTGGCCTTCCTCGCACACATGTGCATCACATTACAGGAAACCAAACCGTAACCTGACGTTGGCCTTCCTCTCACACATGTGCATCACATTACAGGAAAGCAAGCCATAACCTGACGTTGGCCTTTCTCGCACACATGTGCATCACATTACAGGAAAGGAAGCCATAACCTGACGTTGGCTTTCCTCGCACACATGTACATCACATTACAGGAAAGCAAACCGTAACCTGACATTGGCCTTCCTCGCACACATGTGCATCACATTACAGGAAAGGAAGCCATAACCTGACGTTGGCCTTTCTCGCACACATGTGCATCACATTACAGGAAAGCAAGCCATTCCTGACATTGGCCTTTCTCGCACACATGTGCATCACATTACAGGAAAGCAAACCGTAACCTGACATTGGCCTTTCTCGCACACATGTGCATCACATTACAGGAAACCAAACCGTAACCTGACTTTGGCCTTCCTTGCACACATGTGCATCACATTACAGGAAAGCAAACCGTAACCTGACATTGGCCTACCTCGCACACATGTACATCACATTACAGGAAAGCAAACCGTAACCTGACATTGGCCTTTCTCGCACACATGTGCATCACATTACAGGAAAGCAAGCCATAACCTGACGTTGGCCTTTCTCGCACACATGTGCATCACATTACAGGATAGCAAACCGGAACCTGACGTTGGCCTTTCTCGCACACATGTGCATCACATTACAGGAAAGCAAACCGTAACCTGACTTTGGCCTTCCTCGCACACATGTGCATCACATTACAGGAAACCAAACCGTAACCTGACATTGGCCTTTCTCGCACACATGTGCATCACATTACAGGAAAGCAAACCGTAACCTGACATTGGGCTTCCTCGCACACATGTGCATCACATTACAGGAAAGCAAGCCATAACCTGACGTTGGCCTTTCTCGCACACATGTGCATCACATTACAGGAAAGGAAGCCATAACCTGACGTTGGCCTTTCTCGCACACATGTATATCACATTACAGGAAAGGAAGCCATAACCTGACGTTGGCCTTCCTCGCACACATGTACATCACATTACAGGAAAGCAAACCGTAACCTGACATTGGCCTTCCTCGCACACATGTGCATCACATTACAGGAAAGGAAGCCATAACCTGACGTTGGCCTTTCTCGCACACATGTGCATCATTACAGGAAAGCAAGCCATAAACTGACGTTGGCCTTTCTCGCACACATGTGCATCACATTACAGGAAAGGAAGCCGTAACCTGACGTTGGCCTTCCTCGCACACATGTGCATCACATTACAGGAAAGGAAGCCATAACCTGACGTTGGCCTTTCTCGCACACATGTGCATCACATTACAGGAAAGCAAGCCATAACCTGACATTGGCCTTTCTCGCACACATGTGCATCACATTACAGGAAAGCAAACCATAACCTGACATTGGCCTTCCTCGCACACATGTGCATCACATTACAGGAAAGCAAGCCATAACCTGACGTTGGCCTTCCTTGCACACATGTGCATCACATTACAGGAAACCAAACCATAACCTGACGTTGGCCTTCCTCGCACACATGTATATCACATTACAGGAAAGCAAGCCATAACCTGACGTTGGCCTTCCTTGCACACATGTGCATCACATTACAGGAAAGCAAACCATAACCTGACATTGGCCTTCCTCGCACACATGTGCATCACATTACAGGAAAGCAAGCCATAACCTGACGTTGGCCTTCCTTGCACACATGTGCATCACATTACACAAAAGCAAGCCATAACCTGACGTTGGCCTTCCTCGCACACATGTGCATCACATTACAGCAAAGCAAACCATAACCTGACGTTGGCCTTCCTCGCACACATGTGCATCACATTACAGCAAAGCAAACCATAACCTGACATTGGCCTTCCTCGCACACATGTGCATCACATTACAGGAAAGCAAGCCATAACCTGACGTTGGCCTTTCTCGCACACATGTGCATCACATTACAGGAAACCAAACCATAACCTGACGTTGGCCTTCCTCGCACACATGTGCATCACATTACAGGAAACCAAACCATAACCTGACGTTGGCCTTCCTCGCACACATGTGCATCACATTAAGGAAACCAAACCATAACCTGACGTTGGCCTTCCTCGCACACATGTGCATCACATTACAGGAAACCAAACCATAACCTGACGTTGGCCTTCCTCGCACACATGTGCATCACATTAAGGAAACCAAGCCATAACCTGACGTTGGCCTTCCTCGCACACATGTGCATCACATTACAGGAAAGCAAGCCATAACCTGACGTTGGCCTTCCTCGCACACATGTGCATCACATTACAGGAAAGCAAACCATAACCTGACGTTGGCCTTCCTCGCACACATGTGCATCACATTACAGCAAAGCAAACCATAACCTGACATTGGCCTTCCTCGCACACATGTGCATCACATTACAGGAAAGCAAGCCATAACCTGACGTTGGCCTTCCTCGCACACATGTGCATCACATTACAAGAAACCAAACCGTAACCTGACATTGGCCTTCCTCGCACACATGTGCATCACATTACAGGAAACCAAACCGTAACCTGACATTGGCCTTCCTCGCACACATGTGCATCACATTACAGGAAACCAAACCGTAACCTGACATTGGCCTTCCTCGCACACATGTGCATCACATTACAGGAAAGCAAGCCATAACCTGACGTTGGCCTTTCTCGCACACATGTGCATCACATTACAGCAAAGCAAACCGTAACCTGACGTTGGCCTTTCTCGCACACATGTGCATCACATTACAGGAAAGCAAGCCATAACCTGACGTTGGCCTTTCTCTCACACATGTGCATCACATTACAGGAAAGCAAGCCATAACCTGACGTTGGCCTTTCTCGCACACATGTGCACCACATTACAGGAAAGCAAGCCGTAACCTGACATTGGCCTTCCTTGCACACATGTACATCACATTACAGGAAACCAAACCATAACCTGACATTGGCCTTTCTCGCACACATGTGCATCACATTACAGGTAACCAAACCATAACCTGACATTGGCCTTTCTCGCACACATGTGCATCACATTACAGGAAACCAAACCGTAACCTGACATTGGCCTTCCTTGCACACATGTGCATCACATTACAGGAAACCAAACCATAACCTGACATTGGCCTTTCTCGCACACATGTGCATCACATTACAGGAAACCAAACCATAACCTGACGTTGGCCTTTCTCGCACTCATGTGCATCACATTACAGGAAAGCAAGCCATAAACTGACGTTGGCCTTCCTTGCACACATGTGCATCAAATTACACGAAAGCAAACCGTAACCTGACGTTGGCCTTCCTCGCACACATGTGCATCACATTACAGGAAACCAAACTGTAACCTGACGTTGGCCTTCGTTGCACACATGTGCATCACATTACACGAAAGCAAACCATAACCTGACGTTGGCCTTCCTCGCACACATGTACATCACATTACAGGAAAGCAAGCCATAACCTGACGTTGGCCTTCCTCGCACACATGTGCATCACATTACAGGAAAGCAAGCCATAACCTGACGTTGGCCTTCCTCGCACACATGTACATCACATTACAGGAAAGCAAGCCATAACCTGACGTTGGCCTTCCTCGCACACATGTGCATCACATTACAGGAAAGCAAGCCATAACCTGACGTTGGCCTTCCTCGCACACATGTGCATCACATTACAGGAAACCAAACCGTAACCTGACGTTGGCCTTCCTCGCGCACATGTGCATCACATTACAGGAAAGCAAGCCATAACCTGACGTTGGCCTTTCTCGCACACATGTGCATCACATTACAGGAAAGGAAGCCATAACCTGACGTTGGCTTTCCTCGCACACATGTACATCACATTACAGGAAAGCAAACCGTAACCTGACATTGGCCTTCCTCGCACACATGTGCAACACATTACAGGAAAGGAAGCCATAACCTGACGTTGGCCTTTCTCGCACACATGTGCATCACATTACAGGAAAGGAAGCCGTAACCTGACGTTGGCCTTCCTCGCACACATGTGCATCACATTACAGGAAAGGAAGCCATAACCTGACGTTGGCCTTTCTCGCACACATGTGCATCACATTACAGGAAACCAAACCGTAACCTGACTTTGGCCTTCCTTGCACACATGTGCATCACATTACAGGAAAGAAAGCCATAACCTGACATTGGCCTTTCTCGCACACATGTGCATCACATTACAGGAAAGGAAGCCATAACCTGACATTGGCCTTCCTCGCACACATGTGCATCACATTACAGGAACGCAAGCCATAACCTGACGTTGGCCTTCCTCGCACACATGTGCATCACATTACAGGAAAGCAAACCGTAACCTGACATTGGCCTTCCTCGCACACATGTGCATCACATTACAGGAAAGCAAGCCATAACCTGACGTTGGCCTTCCTCGCACACATGTGCATCACATTACAGGAAACCAAACCGTAACCTGACGTTGGCCTTCCTCGCACACATGTGCATCACATTACAGGAAACCAAACCGTAACCTGACGTTGGCCTTCCTCGCACACATGTGCATCACATTACAGGAAAGCAAACCGTAACCTGACATTGGCCTACCTCGCACACATGTACATCACATTACAGGAAAGCAAACCGTAACCTGACATTGGCCTTTCTCGCACACATGTGCATCACATTACAGGAAAGCAAGCCATAACTTGACGTTGGCGTTTCTCGCACACATGTGCATCACATTACAGGAAAGGAAGCCATAACCTGACGTTGGCCTTTCTCGCACACATGTATATCACATTACAGGAAAGGAAGCCATAACCTGACGTTGGCCTTCCTCGCACACATGTACATCACATTACAGGAAAGCAAACCGTAACCTGACATTGGCCTTCCTCGCACACATGTGCATCACATTACAGGAAAGGAAGCCATAACCTGACGTTGGCCTTTCTCGCACACATGTGCATCATTACAGGAAAGCAAGCCATAAACTGACGTTGGCCTTTCTCGCACACATGTGCATCACATTACAGGAAAGGAAGCCGTAACCTGACGTTGGCCTTCCTCGCACACATGTGCATCACATTACAGGAAAGGAAGCCATAACCTGACGTTGGCCTTTCTCGCACACATGTGCATCACATTACAGGAAAGCAAGCCATAACCTGACATTGGCCTTTCTCGCACACATGTGCATCACATTACAGGAAAGCAAACCATAACCTGACATTGGCCTTCCTCGCACACATGTGCATCACATTACAGGAAAGCAAGCCATAACCTGACGTTGGCCTTCCTTGCACACATGTGCATCACATTACAGGAAACCAAACCATAACCTGACGTTGGCCTTCCTCGCACACATGTATATCACATTACAGGAAAGCAAGCCATAACCTGACGTTGGCCTTCCTTGCACACATGTGCATCACATTACAGGAAAGCAAACCATAACCTGACATTGGCCTTCCTCGCACACATGTGCATCACATTACAGGAAAGCAAGCCATAACCTGACGTTGGCCTTCCTTGCACACATGTGCATCACATTACACAAAAGCAAGCCATAACCTGACGTTGGCCTTCCTCGCACACATGTGCATCACATTACAGCAAAGCAAACCATAACCTGACGTTGGCCTTCCTCGCACACATGTGCATCACATTACAGCAAAGCAAACCATAACCTGACATTGGCCTTCCTCGCACACATGTGCATCACATTACAGGAAAGCAAGCCATAACCTGACGTTGGCCTTTCTCGCACACATGTGCATCACATTACAGGAAACCAAACCATAACCTGACGTTGGCCTTCCTCGCACACATGTGCATCACATTACAGGAAACCAAACCATAACCTGACGTTGGCCTTCCTCGCACACATGTGCATCACATTAAGGAAACCAAACCATAACCTGACGTTGGCCTTCCTCGCACACATGTGCATCACATTACAGGAAACCAAACCATAACCTGACGTTGGCCTTCCTCGCACACATGTGCATCACATTAAGGAAACCAAGCCATAACCTGACGTTGGCCTTCCTCGCACACATGTGCATCACATTACAGGAAAGCAAGCCATAACCTGACGTTGGCCTTCCTCGCACACATGTGCATCACATTACAGGAAAGCAAACCATAACCTGACGTTGGCCTTCCTCGCACACATGTGCATCACATTACAGCAAAGCAAACCATAACCTGACATTGGCCTTCCTCGCACACATGTGCATCACATTACAGGAAAGCAAGCCATAACCTGACGTTGGCCTTCCTCGCACACATGTGCATCACATTACAAGAAACCAAACCGTAACCTGACATTGGCCTTCCTCGCACACATGTGCATCACATTACAGGAAACCAAACCGTAACCTGACATTGGCCTTCCTCGCACACATGTGCATCACATTACAGGAAACCAAACCGTAACCTGACATTGGCCTTCCTCGCACACATGTGCATCACATTACAGGAAAGCAAGCCATAACCTGACGTTGGCCTTTCTCGCACACATGTGCATCACATTACAGCAAAGCAAACCGTAACCTGACGTTGGCCTTTCTCGCACACATGTGCATCACATTACAGGAAAGCAAGCCATAACCTGACGTTGGCCTTTCTCTCACACATGTGCATCACATTACAGGAAAGCAAGCCATAACCTGACGTTGGCCTTTCTCGCACACATGTGCACCACATTACAGGAAAGCAAGCCGTAACCTGACATTGGCCTTCCTTGCACACATGTACATCACATTACAGGAAACCAAACCATAACCTGACATTGGCCTTTCTCGCACACATGTGCATCACATTACAGGTAACCAAACCATAACCTGACATTGGCCTTTCTCGCACACATGTGCATCACATTACAGGAAACCAAACCGTAACCTGACATTGGCCTTCCTTGCACACATGTGCATCACATTACAGGAAACCAAACCATAACCTGACATTGGCCTTTCTCGCACACATGTGCATCACATTACAGGAAACCAAACCATAACCTAACGTTGGCCTTTCTCGCACTCATGTGCATCACATTACAGGAAAGCAAGCCATAAACTGACGTTGGCCTTCCTTGCACACATGTGCATCAAATTACACGAAAGCAAACCGTAACCTGACGTTGGCCTTCCTCGCACACATGTGCATCACATTACAGGAAACCAAACTGTAACCTGACGTTGGCCTTCGTTGCACACATGTGCATCACATTACACGAAAGCAAACCATAACCTGACGTTGGCCTTCCTCGCACACATGTACATCACATTACAGGAAAGCAAGCCATAACCTGACGTTGGCCTTCCTCGCACACATGTGCATCACATTACAGGAAAGCAAGCCATAACCTGACGTTGGCCTTCCTCGCACACATGTACATCACATTACAGGAAAGCAAGCCATAACCTGACGTTGGCCTTCCTCGCACACATGTGCATCACATTACAGGAAAGCAAGCCATAACCTGACGTTGGCCTTCCTCGCACACATGTGCATCACATTACAGGAAACCAAACCGTAACCTGACGTTGGCCTTCCTCGCACACATGTGCATCACATTACAGGAAAGCAAGCCATAACCTGACGTTGGCCTTTCTCGCACACATGTGCATCACATTACAGGAAAGGAAGCCATAACCTGACGTTGGCTTTCCTCACACACATGTACATCACATTACAGGAAAGCAAACCGTAACCTGACATTGGCCTTCCTCGCACACATGTGCAACACATTACAGGAAAGGAAGCCATAACCTGACGTTGGCCTTTCTCGCACACATGTGCATCACATTACAGGAAAGGAAGCCGTAACCTGACGTTGGCCTTCCTCGCACACATGTGCATCACATTACAGGAAAGGAAGCCATAACCTGACGTTGGCCTTTCTCGCACACATGTGCATCACATTACAGGAAACCAAACCGTAACCTGACTTTGGCCTTCCTTGCACACATGTGCATCACATTACAGGAAAGAAAGCCATAACCTGACATTGGCCTTTCTCGCACACATGTGCATCACATTACAGGAAAGGAAGCCATAACCTGACATTGGCCTTCCTCGCACACATGTGCATCACATTACAGGAAAGCAAGCCATAACCTGACGTTGGCCTTCCTCGCACACATGTGCATCACATTACAGGAAAGCAAACCGTAACCTGACATTGGCCTTCCTCGCACACATGTGCATCACATTACAGGAAAGCAAGCCATAACCTGACGTTGGCCTTCCTCGCACACATGTGCATCACATTACAGGAAACCAAACCGTAACCTGACGTTGGCCTTCCTCGCACACATGTGCATCACATTACAGGAAACCAAACCGTAACCTGACGTTGGCCTTCCTCGCACACATGTGCATCACATTACAGGAAAGCAAACCGTAACCTGACATTGGCCTACCTCGCACACATGTACATCACATTACAGGAAAGCAAACCGTAACCTGACATTGGCCTTTCTCGCACACATGTGCATCACATTACAGGAAAGCAAGCCATAACTTGACGTTGGCGTTTCTCGCACACATGTGCATCACATTACAGGAAAGGAAGCCATAACCTGACGTTGGCCTTTCTCGCACACATGTATATCACATTACAGGAAAGGAAGCCATAACCTGACGTTGGCCTTCCTCGCACACATGTACATCACATTACAGGAAAGCAAACCGTAACCTGACATTGGCCTTCCTCGCACACATGTGCATCACATTACAGGAAAGGAAGCCATAACCTGACGTTGGCCTTTCTCGCACACATGTGCATCATTACAGGAAAGCAAGCCATAAACCGACGTTGGCCTTTCTCGGACACATGTGCATCACATTACAGGAAAGGAAGCCGTAACCTGACGTTGGCCTTCCTCGCACACATGTGCATCACATTACAGGAAAGGAAGCCATAACCTGACGTTGGCCTTTCTCGCACACATGTGCATCACATTACAGGAAAGCAAGCCATAACCTGACATTGGCCTTTCTCGCACACATGTGCATCAAATTACAGGAAAGCAAACCGTAACCTGACATTGGCCTTTCTCGCACACATGTGCATCACATTACAGGAAACCAAACCGTAACCTGACGTTGGCCTTCCTTGCACACATGTGCATCACATTACAGGAAACCAAACCATAACCTGACGTTGGCCTTCCTCGCACACATGTGCATCACATTACAGGAAAGCAAACCATAACCTGACATTGGCCTTCCTCGCACACATGTGCATCACATTACAGGAAAGGAAGCCATAACCTGACGTTGGCCTTCCTCGCACACATGTGCATCACATTACAGGAAAGCAAGCCATAACCTGACATTGGCCTTCCTCGCACACATGTGCATCACATTACAGCAAAGCAAACCATAACCTGACATTGGCCTGCCTCGCACACATGTGCATCACATTACAGGAAAGCAAGCCATAACCTGACGTTGGCCTTCCTTGCACACATGTGCATCACATTACAGGAAACCAAACCATAACCTGACGTTGGCCTTCCTCGCACACATGTGCATCACATTACAGGAAAGCAAGCCATAACCTGACGTTGGCCTTCCTTGCACACATGTGCATCACATTACAGGAAAGCAAACCATAACCTGACATTGGCCTTCCTCGCACACATGTGCATCACATTACAGGAAAGCAAGCCATAACCTGACGTTGGCCTTCCTTGCACACATGTGCATCACATTACACAAAAGCAAGCCATAACCTGACGTTGGCCTTCCTCGCACACATGTCCATCACATTACAGCAAAGCAAACCATAACCTGACGTTGGCCTTCCTCGCACACATGTGCATCACATTACAGCAAAGCAAACCATAACCTGACATTGGCCTTCCTCGCACACATGTGCATCACATTACAGGAAAGCAAGCCATAACCTGACGTTGGCCTTTCTCGCACACATGTGCATCACATTACAGGAAACCAAACCATAACCTGACGTTGGCCTTCCTCGCACACATGTGCATCACATTACAGGAAAGCAAACCATAACCTGACGTTGGCCTTCCTCGCACACATGTGCATCACATTACAGCAAAGCAAACCATAACCTGACATTGGCCTTCCTCGCACACATGTGCATCACATTACAGGAAAGCAAGCCATAACCTGACGTTGGCCTTCCTCGCACACATGTGCATCACATTACAAGAAACCAAACCGTAACCTGACATTGGCCTTCCTCGCACATATGTGCATCACATTACAGGAAACCAAACCGTAACCTGACATTGGCCTTCCTCGCACACATGTGCATCACATTACAGGAAACCAAACCGTAACCTGACATTGGCCTTCCTCGCACACATGTGCATCACATTACAGCAAAGCAAACCATAACCTGACATTGGCCTTCCTCGCACACATGTGCATTACATTACAGCAAAGCAAACCATAACCTGACATTGGCCTTCCTCGCACACATGTGCATCACATTACAGGAAAGCAAGCCATAACCTGACGTTGGCCTTCCTTGCACACATGTGCATCACATTACAGGAAACCAAACCATAACCTGACGTTGGCCTTCCTCGCACACATGTGCATCACATTACAGGAAAGCAAGCCATAACCTGACGTTGGCCTTCCTTGCACACATGTGCATCACATTACAGGAAAGCAAACCATAACCTGACATTGGCCTTCCTCGCACACATGTGCATCACATTACAGGAAAGCAAGCCATAACCTGACGTTGGCCTTCCTTGCACACATGTGCATCACATTACACAAAAGCAAGCCATAACCTGACGTTGGCCTTCCTCGCACACATGTGCATCACATTACAGGAAAGCAAACCATAACCTGACGTTGGCCTTCCTCGCACACATGTGCATCACATTACAGCACAGCATACCATAACCTGACATTGGCCTTCCTCGCACACATGTGCATCACATTACAGGAAAGCAAGCCATAACCTGACGTTGGTCTTTCTCGCACACATGTGCATCACATTACAGGAAACCAAACCATAACCTGACGTTGGCCTTCCTCGCACACATGTGCATCACATTACAGGAAACCAAACCATAACCTGACGTTGGCCTTCCTCGCACACATGTGCATCACATTACAGGAAAGCAAGCCATAACGTGACGTTGGCCTTCCTCGCACACATGTGCATCACATTACAGGAAAGCAAGCCATAACCTGACGTTGGCCTTCCTCGCACACATGTGCATCACATTACAGGAAAGCAAACCATAACCTGACGTTGGCCTTCCTCGCACACATGTGCATCACATTACAGCAAAGCAAACCATAACCTGACATCGGGCTTCGTCGCACACATGTGCATCACATTACAGGAAAGCAAGCCATAACCTGACGTTGGCCTTCCTCGCACACATGTGCATCACATTACAGGAAACCAAACCGTAACCTGACATTGGCCTTCCTCGCACACATGTGCATCACATTACAGGAAACCAAACCGTAACCTGACATTGGCTTTCCTCGCACACATGTGCATCACATTACAGCAAAGCAAACCATAACCTGACATTGGACTTCCTCGCACACATGTGCATCACATTACAGCAAAGCAAACCATAACCTGACATTGGCCTTCCTCGCACACATGTGCATCACATTACAGGAAAGCAAGTCATAACCTGACGTTGGCCTTTCTCGCACACATGTGCATCACATTACAGCAAAGCAAACCGTAACCTGACGTTGGCCTTTCTCGCACACATGTGCATCACATTACAGGAAAGCAAGCCGAAACCTGACGTTGGCCTTCCTCGCACACATGTGCATCACATTACAGGAAAGCAAGCCATAACCTGACGTTGGCCTTTCTCTCACACATGTGCATCACATTACAGGAAAGCAAGCCATAACCTGACGTTGGCCTTTCTCGCACACATGTGCATCACATTACAGGAAAGCAAGCCGTAACCTGACATTGGCCTTCCTTGCACACATGTGCATCACATTACACAAAAGCAAGCCATAACCTGACGTTGGCCTTCCTCGCACACATGTGCATCACATTACAGCAAAGCAAACCATAACCTGACGTTGGCCTTCCTCGCACACATGTGCATCACATTACAGCAAAGCAAACCATAACCTGACATTGGCCTTCCTCGCACACATGTGCATCACATTACAGGAAAGCAAGCCATAACCTGACGTTGGCCTTTCTCGCACACATGTGCATCACATTACAGGAAACCAAACCATAACCTGACGTTGGCCTTCCTCGCACACATGTGCATCACATTACAGGAAACCAAACCATAACCTGACGTTGGCCTTCCTCGCACACATGTGCATCACATTACAGGAAAGCAAGCCATAACCTGACGTTGGCCCCCCTCGCACACATGTGCATCACATTACAGGAAAGCAAGCCATAACCTGACGTTGGCCTTCCTCGCACACATGTGCATCACATTACAGGAAAGCAAACCATAACCTGACGTTGGCCTTCCTCGCACACATGTGCATCACATTACAGCACAGATAACCATAACCTGACATTGGCCTTCCTCGCACACATGTGCATCACATTACAGAAAAGCAAGCCATAACCTGACGTTGGCCGTCCTCGCACACATGTGCATCACATTACAAGAAACCAAACCGTAACCTGACATTGGCCTTCCTCGCACACATGTGCATCACATTACAGGAAACCAAACCGTAACCTGACATTGGCCTTCCTCGCACACATGTGCATCACATTACAGGAAACCAAACCGTAACCTGACATTGGCCTTCCTCGCACACATGTGCATCACATTACAGCAAAGCAAACCATAACCTGACATTGGCCTTCCTCGCACACATGTGCATTACATTACAGCAAAGCAAACCATAACCTGACATTGGCCTTCCTCGCACACATGTGCATCACATTACAGGAAAGCAAGCCATAACATGACGTTGCCCTTCCTTGCACACATGTGCATCAGATTACAGGAAACCAAACCATAACCTGACGTTGGCCTTCCTCGCACACATGTGCATCACATTACAGCAAAGCAAGCCATAACCTGACGTTGGCCTTCCTTGCACACATGTGCATCACATTACAGGAAAGCAAACCATAACCTGACATTGGCCTTCCTCGCACACATGAGCATCACATTACAGGAAAGCAAGCCATAACCTGACGTTGGCCTTCCTTGCACACATGTGCATCACATTACACAAAAGCAAGCCATAACCTGACGTTGGCCTTCCTCGCACACATGTGCATCACATTACAGCACAGCAAACCATAACCTGACATTGGCCTTCCTCGCACACATGTGCATCACATTACAGGAAAGCAAGCCATAACCTGACGTTGGTCTTTCTCGCACACATGTGCATCACATTACAGGAAACCATACCATAACCTGACGTTGGCCTTCCTCGCACACATGTGCATCACATTACAGGAAACCAAACCATAACCTGACGTTGGCCTTCCTCGCACACATGTGCATCACATTACAGGAAAGCAAGCCATAACGTGACGTTGGCCTTCCTCGCACACATGTGCATCACATTACAGGAAAGCAAGCCATAACCTGACGTTGGCCTTCCTCGCACACATGTGCATCACATTACAGGAAAGCAAACCATAACCTGACGTTGGCCTTCCTCGCACACATGTGCATCACACTACAGCAAAGCAAACCATAACCTGACATTGGGCTTCCTCGCACACATGTGCATCACATTACAGGAAAGCAAGCCATAACCTGACGTTGGCCTTCCTCGCACACATGTGCATCACATTACAGGAAACCAAACCGTAACCTGACATTGGCCTTCCTCGCACACATGTGCATCACATTACAGGAAACCAAACCGTAACCTGACATTGG